>JAWNNB010001922.1:1250000-2500000 GCA_035043285.1 Drosophila subsilvestris
ATCGTGTGGATTTGATGGGCGTCACAGTCACAGTAACAGTCCCTGTCCCCCCCCCCCCCCCCCCCCATCACTGTCTCTGGCTCGTCATAACCATAATTCTCCACGTCTCTTTTCTTTTGTGTGTGGGGGAGGGAGAGAAAAAACCAAAGCGTGAAATTGACATTCGCTCTGGCCCCCAAAACCTCACCTCACAGCGCAGCGCAGACCCCACCGCTTCCTGTCGATGCAACACGATGTTCAACGAACTCTGCATAATGATAATAATCGACAAAATGTTCGTCGTTTGGCCACTTGCAGGTTTTGGGGATGCCGCAGGACAGGAAGCATCCACCATACCATCCATCCATACCATCCATCGATGGATGGTTGTCTCTCTCTCTTTTTTGTCGCAGCCAAATGGGCCTGGCCTGGCCAGGCCAGGTTGGACCGTGCCCCGAAATTGGTTAAGAGGAAAAAGCAAACATTTGGCATTCATTTGGCGGTGCTGATCGCGTGCAAGCACATCGGCTTCGGGCCTGGCCAACTGTGAATGCCAAGAGCAAAATGGGGGAAAACGCAATTATATAGCGAAAAAATAACGAAAAACGAGATCAAGATTTGACGGCGCCATGGATTGCGTTTTCAAGGTTGTATTCGTATTTGTATTCGTAGCCTGATGCCTGATGCCTGTTGCGGTATCGTTTTGGGATTGCATTTGCCCAAGTTGGGGAGCTGCAATTAAAAGTCATAATCGTATATGGCTAAGGAAACAAACGAGAGCAGGCGAATCATTTCACGCATTCCATTCCAGCTGCTGCTGCTCCTCATCATCCTCTTCCCTGGGGACTGGGCATGGAATGACATCAGATCGCTGATCTTTTGCATTTTCTTCTTCTGCTTTGTCTACCCTCTAGAGTGTAAAGTGTAGGGGTCTAGACATTTGCTAATTTTACCGAAACTTGAGATATTGAAACCATTGAGCCATTGTCCAACCAGAAGTTCGGGAATCCAATCAAGCGATTCGCGTATAGTACTTGGGGGCACGCACCACCGATTGGATCGACTCGCGAAATAAATCAAATAAATAGCCGACAAAAATTAAACCAGCGACAGTGCTTTTCATTGAACAAAACAAAACTGAAGGCACTGCTCGCGAAATACGAAATTAACATTCAGTCGAAACAGACAGAGACAGAGAGACTATCGGGGAGAGAGATAGCGAGACAGAGATAGAGAGAGAGAGAGTGTCATAAAATGATATGTGCCATCATCGCATTGGAAATAAACCATCAGAAATAAAAGTGCGAACAATTTGTGAGAGAAAGAAAATTTGAAGGATTTTTAGAGAATTTCGAATGCTCTTTTTTATGTTTAAGAATATTACTTATGAGAGAACTAAGGAAATATTTCGATTTGCAAAGATCTTTAGTAGTTTTCATTGAATTTAATTATTGCATAAAATATGTAATTAGTCAAGATTTGAATACAATATAATTATTTATAGATTTATGAGCAACTAATGGAAATATTCCAATTTGAATAGATAATTCTATAGAGAGATGATCAGCACCTGCGAGAAAAACTCTCTGTAGAATTGTCTCCCAGGTTAAGCAAACTAACTCAAAGACGCTCCTGATCTCAGGGTATTATTATTGTACACACAATCGGTGGGCAAAATGCTATCGTCCGAAATGATAATGTAAATAAGCTCTCCCCCCATAAATATGAGTCAGTTGGAATCATAGGGAACCTTTTCTGTACACTGATAGAAAAAAACCAAAGTAAAATTGAACTACAATCATATTTGAATTTCAAATGCGATTTTTAAATACAAACATAGTAAAATTAAATAGTAATTAAATTCACATTGATTCAAATATAAATGTATTCAAATGGCTTCATATTTAATATTAATTTAAAACACTTTAAAATAAATATAATATATTAAATTTAAATTTGAAATATATTAAAATTAAATATAAAATATATTAAATTTAAATATTTGCATATTTACATCAAAATGTAAGTGAAAAATTCAATATTCAATATTAATACAACTAGTCTTGGATGAAAATCAATGGCATAAATAAATTTCAGGGCTTTTTTCTATCGGTGTACATATGTATGTATATACATATATGTATGTACATATATGTATGTATGTTTTTCTTCCTAGAAGCTCTACAAATCATTGAGAAAAACGAGAATATGAATGAGAACGAGCACAGGAGGAAGTCTTGGGAGAATTTGAATGTGGCTATAAATAAATGGCATAATTCAGCTAAACAATTTATTTGGCAACGACGACGATGACAACGGAGACGATGGGAAGATATGGTATGGTGTTGCTCTGAGTTGGGATGGGTTTAGATGGGCGATGCGGATGAGAATGTGGACGACATGTGGGGAAGTTGACAGAGGCGCCGTTCCATTTACACAGATTCTTCTTGGGAATGGGGTATGGGTATGGGGTATGGGAATGGGAATGTAAATGGGACGACTGTACAGGAGATTGGTTGCTGCAGCTGATTAGCCAACAAATTAGATTCCTGCCCTGACATATTAGCTCTTATGAATGTGGCTGTGTGGCTCTGTTGCTCTGATTTATGCACTGCGGCTGACCCAAAATGTTCCAACTACAGAGTATATGCATACATATGATTATCTTTATATATATATGTATGTATATGTAAAGTATATGGCTAAGGAATGCTGATTGTCTCTGGGCGTTTGTTTGGCTTTCCTTATTTATATTTATGATCTGCCATCCGCCATTCCATTCGCAATCGGCTCTTTCAGCTCTTTTGTGCATTGGAAATTGAAATTTGTTCGCTTGGGTTTGCATTTCATTTGGTTAAATTGCAAATTGGTTTGTCCCTGAGCTAAGGGAGTTGATTGAAAATTGTTTACCAGAAGGTACTCCTAAGATGCACCCAGCTTCCTCATCCTCAACCTTTTACCATCATCATCATCTTCTCCTCCTCTTGTTTTCTTGAATTTCTTTGGTTTGTTTTCCCTGAAGAACGTGCAAAAAGAGCCAAGCCGCAAAAGGCCACAGAGTGCTCTGGCAGGGAGCAGCGGGTATGGTTCGGATCGATGCATATTTGTGGTCTTTGTTTTCTTTGTTGTGGAATTCGTCATGCGATCGAGAACAACAACAAACAGCCGCCACAAAGCAATATGTGGCTGGTTAGTTAACGCTTTGTCCAGAGATCAGAGGAGGACCCAAGAGGAACATCAGAGCCAGAGCCAGACCCTGGCCTGGACTGTGTCGGCCTTGAGGCGGCGGCAGAAAAAAGGCCACTTACGAAAGCAAAAGCCCATGCCCATGCCCAATCCCCAGCACAAGCACAAGCCCCCACCTCGGATGCATAATAATGGCCAGGGCTGGGGCTGTGGCTTATGGATCTGACTGAAAGCAGGGGAACAATCATTGATTGCATTTCATTTGCCTGTTGTTCTCGCCGCAGCTCATTTGCATTTGTGGGAATCAATCATTGCAGTTGTCGAGGCACTGCGTCGGGACGGGACAGAGACAATGTCTAGACTCTAGACACGGAGCGGGCCTCAGAGAGTTATTAAAGCCCCTGCGAATAGTCGTACACGAGTAATGCAATGCCAAGTGCATGTGATCATCATCATCATCATCATGATCATCTCGGTGTGTTATAAAACATGCAACTGGCAATAATGATTGAGCACAAGGCAGACAACGAACGACTCGTACTGGTTGACAATCAACCCGAACGGGGGGACGGACAGCAGCCAGAAGCCAACAGCCAACAGCTGACCATGGCCGAATCCGAATGGCCATAGAAATAAATATAGAAATAGATGCACTGCTCGTCTTGCATTTCAATTGTGGCCCAGACATCGCAGACAGGGCAGTGCCAAAAAAAAAATAACCCCCCATAAAAAGTAGATATACATTTTTATCAACTATTTTCGTCTATGATTTTGTTTCCGAAACGAAAGTGAAAGCATTTAATATGCATAATGCACACATGTCTGCTCTTTCCCCCTATTTTCATTTCATTTCATTTCATTTGATTTCATTTCCAGTTGAGTTTAATTCACTTTTTTATTTCCCTCCCAAAGTGCGACGTCGCTGCGCACATTTCAATGACAATTTCTGAAAGCCTTTTCAATTGAGATTCCCCCCATTCGAAATGGAGCGAACGGAACGGCAATCACATCACAATTTTTGGTGTCAATTTGAGTTCTATCATAAAACTAAATTGCTTTTTAAGTTTTCTGTTTCTGTTGCTGTTTCTGCCCGGGATCATAATGATCTGTCTCAGAGTCTCAGAGTCCGAGGCCCAGAGTACCACCATTGCTGTGGGTGTCGCTAATTGAATTTCCACTCAGCTCCACTCAGCTCTCTTGCTTAACGGCACTTTATGGCGGGTAGGAAGAAATGTCGCAAATGTGATCTACACGTAGACCCATAAAAATCTTACAACAAAATTTAAATATTGATGAAGCAGCCAGCAGGCGACCCGAGCGAGTTCTCATTGCGCAACACGGCATTTGTTTCAGTACCGAGTGAAATTTATGCAAACTGCCTAAAGATTTTCGAGTCTTTTATTCGGTGAGGGCCGCCTGCCTCCTTCCAAGAATAATTGCAGGCACGTAATTTAGCCACGAAGTTCATTGACAGCGACAAGTCATTGCGGCCCGCCGCAGCCGACACGCCCGATTGCGTTGCTTTTGCGTTGCGTTGCGGTTATCGACTTGACTTGGCCATTAGGCTTTGGCCAATAGCCACACAGAAAGGAAAAGGAAAAGGCAGAGGGGAGAGGTGGAGGGGGAGAACTTTCCCATGGCCACAACCAAAGACGCAATATCAGATACCAAAATGTCAATGCAACCGATAAGTGATTTCCACAGCCCCTCGCCTTGGGGTTCGCTGTGTTTACTTGCGCACATTTAAACCTGTTGCTCACATTTCACAAGTTCATTACTATTCTTGTTTGATTAGCAATGCAATCATCAAAGAAAGGGTATATGGAAGTATATTCCCAAGTCTGGCTCAAACTCCGCATACCACAAAGAAACGCTTTCAATTTCCAGCTTGGCCAAAAAAAAACCTTCCCAGGCCAATGAGAAATTGTTGCGTTCAAAAGACGTTCATACAGACTCAACCATATACTCGTAGTATATGTTAAAAATGTTAATTGCATTACATTTTAGCCAAGAGAAGAAAAAAACCAGCAGTAAAAAAGTAAACCAAATTAGGCAAACAATTTAAACATGCGCTTTGCTTTTGCGGCTGCGTCCCGCCGGGAAACCCAAGCCCAGACCAAGCCAAGTGCTGCTCCGATTTTAATTTGGGTTTTTGGACGTTGTCTTTGGTTTTTGGTTTGCTTTTTGTTTTGTTTTTTTTTTTGCGCATGTTTTGATTTTTATCATCTGGGTGGGTTGGTGGTTGGTGGTGGGTCTGCTCGTCCGTCCAGTGGTTGTTTTCATTTGTTCATGACGCGCGTGACCCACTAAAAAAAAAGGTTTTTTTGTTGTTGTTGTTGTTGTTTTATTTGTGTCAAAGCAATTTTCGTGCATGGCTCAAGAGCAGAGCACTGAAAATCGAATCAGGCCCAAGCCCCGGCCGAAGACCCTACCGGAGGAGCGAGCGATCCCCAATCGGGTTTCTACAGTAGCCGCCAAGCAGGAAGCAGCCAGCCAGCCAGACTTATTCACCTTTTGGCCACTTTGCGGCTCATAATTATTAATTTTAATACGTGTGTGTCGTGTGTGTGTTGTATGTGTGCTGTGCTGTGTACGTCTGGTATATCATCTTTTGTCTGGCGTCCGAGAAATTTTCGTGCTATAAAGTTAATTTGTGAAATTTTCAGTTGTTTCTTAATGATTTGCGTGGCTTGGCATGGCATGGCATGGGCGCTCGGCGCGTGTTTCGGCCACTTCTGCTGGCCACGAAATCAGAAGGAAGTCAGCCGGCTCTCGGCCGGAGGTTACTGGAGCGTTTAGCCCAAGACTTATGATTTTTTATATTTTTTTGTTTGTTTATTTATTCATTAATATTGTGGCTAATTGAATTTGACTTTGGCTACCATAATTTCGTCTCTCCCGACACGACGCTGACCTTGCACATGGGTGAGATATATATATATATACTATAGATATAGCCGTAAGTATGCTTATGCCGGTGCCGTGGGCACATCCGTCGACCCCATCTCTTCCCCCTATCTGGCCGAAAAAAAATGTATGCCAAATGTTCTTAACTTGAACTCGATCGCAGATCGGAGATCGCTCTCTGTGGTTTGGCCCGCACCTGTAGCGTCTTCTGGCGTCGTTTGGCTTCTAGTGCTGCTTCCTCATCCATTGTCTCTTCTTGCCACATTTGTTTGACTTTTGCGGTACTTTGCCTGCCCGCTCGACTTGAACTTGCCGCTGCCGCTGGTGGCTGCTGGTGGCTGCTGCTGGTGGGGGCAACCCGCAACTTTATCTGTCTGCTGAATACTGAATAATGTGAACCGTTGCTGTAATTATACTCTGCCCCGCAGACAAGCACCACCGCTGTTCGAATGCCCATGGATTTTGACAATTTGTACCATGCGGGGGGGAGGTTCTACTTCCTGGTACTTCCCCAAGAACTTTCTTGGAAAGTATTCCCTTTGATATATGTACATACATATGTATGTATGTACATTCTTACGATCCATTCATAGTCTACATTTGTGCAGAGCTTTCCTTTCTCCCCTTCTATAGAAGAGCATCCCCCAGTCGCTGCTTAATGGAATTTGCCCTGGCCCGCCTTTTGTCACTGCACTCAGCATTTAGCTTCATTTGGCTTTTTGTTCTACATACAATCGGGCGTACAGATGGTATTTGTGTATGCTCTGTGGCTTTATGCAGATATGTTGTTGTACCCGACAGACCCGAACAGTCTGCTGCTCTTTTTCGTTTGTTTTGTTGTTCTGTTCGGAGCGCTGGATGAGTAACGATCCCCCCTGCCCCAGCCGTTCGCCCGTTCACTTTCAGATAAGTTGGGAAAGTAAAAAAATCTACAGCACTCCACTCCACTCAGTTCATTTGTAGAACAAAGCTTAAAACTAAAACAAAAACAAAATGGAAATTTAAAAAAAAAAATTACAATTGCAATCGCAGTACGTAGCGTAGCTTGGGTTTTGTTTTACGCTTTTTTACTCCCCCTAGAGCGGCTCTTTGTAGTTCGAAGTTCTCTGACGTTGGTTGGGTTTTGCCCCACCCCACCCCACCTGTATGGGTTCAGAAAGGTTCCACAGCGATAATGTGGAACTTTTAACGTGTCGATTGTGGCACCAATTTACATATGCGAGAAGTGCTCGACCCAAAAGCTTATCCCATATCCACTCTACATATATAGTCCATATGGCAGGCAGTACACGTAACCATAGAACAGAACCCGAGAGAGAACACGCGAGCAATTGAATGTCGCGGGGCAGACTCATTAGAGAACTGAAACCTCCAAAAACTATAACGATTCACGTTTACCCCTCTCTCTCTCTCTGTATCTGTTTTATGATTGTACGTATACGTATCTAATTATCATAAATACAGAAGAGAATAGAGGCAGAAGCAGCAGCAGATTGATTGATTGATTGATTGATTGTTCGATTGAACATGCGTAAGCTAATAGATCCTAACATTTCGTAACGATTCATGAAACTCTCTTCACTAACAGAGCTCTGTTAAAAGAGTCAGAGAGCGAGAGAGCAAGAGAGCGCTTCCGTACTAAATTCCGAATTTCGCTTGAATTTCTTTCCCCTCTTTCGTTATCTCACTTTTTATTGCTGTTATTCAAATTGTCAATTTGTCAGTCCGTTGATTAACAAATGGCATTTTTATACATTTTTATTAAGACTGAATTATGGGGCTGCGTGTACTTCATTTGCTCTTCTTGTTCTCAGCTGCTTTCAATTGATATATCTGAATAATATACATAGTATATCCACATATATTTGTTCAAGTGTTGACGATTATTTTAGCTTTTATCAGGCAATAAAAATAGTCGCGAAATGGCCCCAAAAAAATTGTGGATTTTCCCATTGTCTCCGACCTAAATAGGAGGAAAGAGCAGTAAACAAAACGAAACGAAACACCAAACACCCAAGAAGATGCTAATTGAAAACTCTTGACATCTGTGGCTGTGGCTGGGGCTGGGGCTCCCTTCAATTAGCATTGAACAAATCAGAGAACAAACTAATCAAATTAAAACAGAGCAAATCTTGAGGCATTCTTTGTTGCCTTTTGATTGGTTTTACAAGTTTTCCACATCGAATCGATTGGCAATGAAAAACAGACTCTCAGCCCACAATAAACATCGATTGTTTGATCACAATAACCATAGAAAAATAAACATTTTAGCCCTGCGAATGGCACACACCACAAAAAATCAAAGTTCCATCGAAGGTCGAACTAATTTCATGGATCTGTTGGGTGGGGGGCAGCAACTCAAAATCTATCGCAATCGTTCGATATTCTTGTCGCTGCTTTGATATTGTAAATGTTTATTGATTATTTCTTTTGGTTGCTGGCAGTTTGAAAGCCCAAAACATTTTTACTCGTACACAGCAAATTCCTGTTGAAATTCGTGCGAAGCAGCAATTACAAAAAAAAAGAGCGATTCGGCATTGCAGAATAATATTATAGTTGTTGTTTTTGTTTCGTTGTTGTCCCAGCAATGTTGTACCCTGTACGAAATAGGGGTATATATGCTTTATGCATATACATATATATCTTTAATAAATATTTATCTGTTTATCTACTTAATTCCAGTAAGATTGAAATGCTTTTAAGCTTTAATCTTTCATTCCTTTGGGATATTCCCTTAGAAACTTTACTCATTTGAGTTGTACATCAGTCAGCTGTTGTCCATCAGACACACACACGCACACACACACCTACAGTTGCCACTTAATGGTGTCCTCATTTTCATGGCTCTCCCGAGGGTTGATACTACACCAAAGAGTCGCTTGGCGACCGCTCCTGAGGGTGACGACCACTCAACCGAAGCAGCTGGCTCTGGCTGGTTGGCTGTCCCTGTCCCCATGGCTATAACCGGTTTTAGCCACTTTTTTTGCCATGGCGGCAAACAAAGGTCCTCATTGTTCTCATTCTGCCATATGTAGTGGAAATCGATAAGATCTTCGCACTGATAGCCCAGTGCAAAGTCGGGACGGGTCGGGTCTGCGCATAGTGTAACTCAGACGACAGCACTTATATGGCCCGAATGTCAATAGATCTCATTATGAATTATGGCGAATGATTTGCTTTTGTTGACGCGTGTCTTAGCCACACACACACACACGCATACAGAGGCACAAGATACAGATACAGATACAAATACAGACCGAATCCGAAGACAATTTGCCATGGTAGGTAGACAGCAGCGGGGCAGCGAGGCAGGCGGCAGGAAACGTGCTTCAGTTTTGCACCTGCCGCCTACGTGGCTTCCAAAGGGAATGGCAGTAATAGAGAAAGAAATACAAATGGAGAAAGATTCAAAAAAAGAGCATGAGGATGGTGGATGGTGAAGAGGGCAACAGCAACAGCTGTGAAAATTTATCAGCTCCGCTAAGTATGCGAGTTTGTCGGACTGGTGGTCGTAAGGTTAGGCCACAGTTGTTAGAGTTGGAGTCAGACATCCCAGCCAGTCGGCAGCAGCAACACCTGTCGTCATGAGCAGAGACGCAAGGCATTGAGCATGCTAAATATGGTTCCACTGAAGTTAGCCGCCACAGACAGCGGCACAAACTAGTACAACGGCAGCAGAAACAGCAGCTAGCAGACAGCAGCCAGCAGACTGATCCAATCGAGACAGCAATGCAGCTTACAAACGACTAACATACAGAGCCAGAGCATGGGCTCGTACGAGAGATCTTGGGAAAAAAGCAAAACCAGAAAGAACGCTATTGGCCACATTCCGACTAAAATATACCGCTAATGGGCATCAAATACTATACATATAAAAACAAGTTTTTGTCACTTGTGGTTTTAATAATTACTCGATTGCAATGAGTTGATGATAATATCTCTCTTTATATACATATACCTATGTACATATCTAAGCCAACGAAAGGGAATCCAACCCGAAGCTACGATTACTTATTCTCAGTAGTTTTAGTGTATTTGGCAGTCATTTCCACCATTTCATTTGCCAACTAATAAAGTTCCCAGAAGGCCCCAAGTGCGGCTGACTAATCAGTAGTCCGACCCCCATCCCCTCCTTATCAGCTCTGAGATCATACAAAATAACTGACCATCGAAGCAAGCAAGCAATTGAGTTGGTTGATGTTTACCTTCTGATTCGAAATTTGCCGCCGAACACCATTTTCATGTGATGAACGGTATCCAATATGGTGAAATCCAATATGACTGAGGCTCACATACACCCACGGTTGGGGGAGGGTAGGATGCCGAAGTCGATGCCGGATTCACACACACAGAGGAGAGAGACACACTGGCGCACAAGTGACAACAAAATGGGGTAAAACTTTGCGTGATATCTTTCTTCCTTTTGTTTGTCAGTTATTTTGTGCAAATTGTATGCAACTTTTGGTCTGTCGGCGCCCGTTCGTCTGTCGGTTGGCCCAACATTTGAACCCGCGCGCTGCGAATGAACTTCCTTGTCGCTCGGCACTCGGCACTCGGCACTCGTTTCGCTGTGTGTTTTTGTTAGTGTATTTTTTTATTTTGTATTTTTGGTTAGCAGGAAGTTAACGCGGCGGCTTATGCAGTCGTTACACAGTCGATATGCAAGTGTCACGAGAGTTTGGCATTTTTAATTGCCCAAAGTATCGAATGCAATTGATTTACTTTCGTTGGGGATTCACACGCGCATCGGCCTGTCAGCAGCATTCATACGTCCGAATACGTCCGAACGCGTTCGCGGTTGGCAATCGTTTGAAGTTAAGGCACCCGCCAGCGAAATGATGGCCCAGCCACATCCACAGCCAAAAGCCAAAACCAGTCGAAACGTATTTTATTTTTAAGAGCAAGAGTCTCGTCTCCATCCGTGGAGAGCGCAAGCGCGAAGCGGAAGAGTCAACTGTGCGGGGAGGCTTTTCTTTTGATTAATTCTGCATATAATAACGCACCGATTGTAATGATTTTTGGATATCTGGTGCACAAGATCGTTCTTAATAGTTCTGCATTTAACATACTGTCGTATCCTTAAAATTCTGAACAGTCTGAACAAAAAACAGTCAACTGCAGCCGGTTCAACTCTACCGGGTCGAAGAGAGCGGACTAAGAGAGTCGCCAGCCGAACCAACTGGCTAGTCACTGGCTAGGAATTCTATTAAAATAATTAAAGGGGAATTCACCTATGGTTGGTTCTTGGCCTCTTTTATAGGCCCGGGTTATTTATGGGCCATAGAATTAGGCGGTTTCGAGCCATTTATTGCATATTTGCCAGAGATTAAAATTAACATCTACGACTTTAATGGTCGATCGGACAAGTGCGCCATTTCTCTCTCTCTCCCTCTCACTATTAAAAGAATGCTCTTTATACTCTTTATTTGGAAGAGAGAGCAAGCTAGCTGTGTTCTCTCTTTCATTTCTTCTCTCTTAATTTTAACAGCGCAAAAGCATGCCACACTTTTTAGACTGCAGCATGTAGAACAACTCGTGTGTAAAAGTCGTGTAAAATGGCCATTGGGTGGTATAATAATAAATGTGATTGATTTGCATTGAAATTCGAATCGTTTGGAAACAAGTTTGCCAAATTTCGTATAACGGAAGTGCAGTGCAATGGGGCAGGGCAATTTCCAGAAAAACTTGTCAATAGTTTTGGCCGTGTAGCCATGTAGTTGCGATGTAGTTGCGATGTAGTAAAATATAAGATTTCCCATAAGTGTTGTATCTTTTTTCCTAGCCAAATATCTTCTGTTGCATCAAACCGCAATGCCATATATACATATGTATATAAATATATTCCTGTTCTATGTAATCACAATATTTGTGGATCAAGTGCGCCTTAGTTCGTGTTTTGTCTTGTCAAAGCCTTTGCCTTTGCCATTGCCTTTGGGCACAAATCCATTAAATTCAATCACCTTTTGTTCGATTTTGCAAGCAGCAAGTACGAGCATAGTACGAGTATAGTTGGTATGTATTCTCATCGGGCGATCTGCCGCTGTTGCATCGTCATCGTCGCCACAGCAGCGAGCAAAGTTCAATCGATCATTGTGTGTGCTGTCGATATTTAGCTGGCGATAGCGGGCCACAAATTATGGCAAACACTTTGTTAAATGTTGCCTGGTGGTGGTGGCATGAAATTCCGTCGTCGTCTCCGTCTCCTACTCGAACGTCGCTAATCATGGCAACTGCATCGCTAGAGTCGCGACTTGTGGCTCTGGATAAATTGAATTGAATTGAATTGTCTAGCATTGATTTTTCCATTATACAAGTATGTATGTAGCTCTCCTCTCTTGTTCCTTTCGTGCTGGGCAACATGGCTGGCGAATGAGTGATTTATAGTGCGCATACGACGCGTGGTCTGTGGTCGACAGTTGATTTGAAAATAATGCAGCCCGCAGATCGAGCAGTCGAGCAATCGAGCACTCGAGAGTGTTGCCAAATTGCCAAAAGAGAATTAATTCAACAAAATGCCTGCACTTTACTGCGATTTTGGGTCTGTGCGACGGCTGTGCGAGGCGATAATTAGAGTCCCCTGTCAAGAGAACACATGGCACATGGCACATGGCACTTGGCACACCTCTCCCAACAAGGGGAGGTCTTTCCGGTTCGCTTTTAGAGTTGAAGTTGGAGTGTTGCTCCAATTGAAGTCAGCACAGGTGATCTATCTGTTTGGATCGACGAAATGCAAGCGCGACGGCTGGGCTGCCCTTTGCTCTATTTTCAGCACGCCAAAAACTTTCAAAATGCAAATTAGGCACGTTCGTTCGGTGAACGGCATTTGAACCCAGTCTGGACTCTGGACTACAGTATGGTACGGAGTGAAGATCTCCTCCTCCTACTCCTCCTCCTGCTGCTGCAACGACAAGCCCATTTACAAGCCATTGCCAGCAAGCCAAAGTCGAAAACTTTGCCACAAATTGTGTCAATATTTGTCTCGTGCTGAATGCTGGATAACTGGATAACTGGATGCTGCCTGCTGCCTGCCGCTGCAACAAATCGTGCCGCAAAGGTCTCCTCCGGTGTCAACCAAAGCCAACAAAACGAAAAACTAAACAAAAACGACATACAGGAAAATACAAAATACAAAATAAAAATACAAAAACAAATCCCCCCTCCCGAAAAACATGACAGGCCATAGAAATTATTGAGCAGTGGCAAAGGGGGAGGGGGTGGTAACAGTGGGCCAAACTGTGGCCAGATTTAAAGAGAATATATTGATCCACTGATCGTGCCACAGCCACAGCAAACAACCCGTATGTGTGACTCTGAGTTATCTAATGCTCGGAATTGGGTGCGATGCCCAAACAGTGACTGCAAAAACTATGCGCTCCATGCGCTAATGAACCGCACGGCGTTCATCTATCAATGTCAGTGGCCGCAAGAATGGACCTTTTGTCCCGCCTGCCCAGATACATTTTCGATATTCAATTTGATTGGCTTTTACCGCCACAATCAGAACAAAGAACTGCAACACTTGGGCGGGGAGTGCTGGTGCTGGTGCTGCTGCTGCCCACACGCTGCCAAAGGAGCAAAAGCATAAATTGTTGTTGCCACAGTTGACACATTTCTGCGGGGCCACCGTTCCGTCAGTTCAGTTCAGTTCAGGTGGCGGCGGCTCTCAATTGGCGTTTAGCGTTTAGCTTTTCGGCGATTGGCAATTGGATCCAAGTCGGGTTTAGTGGGTCGAAAGCGAAAGTCTCTGCTCAGTGATCGGCATGGTCCGGCATGGTGTGTTTCATAATCCAATTAAGCATTAGACGACAGCTGATTGACGGCCCCACAACAGGCTACGGGCATCAGGCAACAGGCAACAGGCCTGGCTCTGCTCTGCTCTCCTCTGATCTGCCTCAAAGGAAGCAGCTCATTAGATCACCACCAGATTGACGCATTGAGCGGCTTTGGCTACCGGGCCACGCACTCCATTGAACGTTAATTGGATTCGATAAGGTCAAGAACAATGGCCCCACAGAGAGCTGAGCTTGGGCCGCACCCAGACGATTAGCTCACTGAACCGAGATCGACTCATTGCTCAACGCTTGATGGAACAAACGATCCTTGGACTTGCTTGCACTCACCTCTTCTGCTGATGGCTCTCCAGATTGCTGGCGATGACAATGTCATTGGCCGTGGGCCGGGCACGCGGCATCAGTGGCGGCGGCACCTGTGGCGCCACAATAATATTTTCGAGAATGGGCTGCGGTGGCGTGTGATGCGGACGCTTGCGATTGTTTGTGGGCAGATTGGCGGATCCGTTGGCGAGATGTTTCTGCTGCAATCAGAGAAGCAGAAACAGAAATCACAAATCAGAAATCAGAAATCAGAAATTCGATTGTCGAGTAATGCGATGCGATGGCACCCACCTGCAAGCTCGTTGGCTTCTTGGGCACAAGAGGAGGCACCTTGGCTGCTGGAACTATAGTTCGGGCTGTGGCTGTGACTGCGCCTGCGACTGGGACTGTGGCTGGTGGCGACGCGTAGGCCGAGCGACGCGTGGATGCCCCAGCGAAGCTGTTGCGTCGATTGGGCGATGGCGGTGGGCGTGGCTGGAGCACTTCCGGCGGCGGTGGCGGTGGCAGTGGCTCGTCAAAGGTGTAGCTGGTGTCTAGCTCCGCCCCGAGTGGCGGCGGTGGCAGATCGGGCGAGGGCACACGCAGATTCGGATGCTTGGGCGGACGCTCTGGCGCCTGCGGCTGCGTCTGAGGCTGCGACTGGTACGCCGCATGTCGATGCTGCTGCGGATGGTGTTGCTGGTGGGCCAGTGCCGCTGCCTGTTGCAGGAGCAGCTTGTCCCGCATCGGGGCGTACTCCGTGGCCGAGGAAGTGCGTCGCGGGGGCATGGCCACGCGTCCGCGAGGTGGCGGCGGAGGCGGCGGCATGCCACAGTCGTTAAAGGAGAGCTTCTCCGCGCTGCTGATGTTCCGTATGCTCGGGGGCGGCACCTTCGGCACCTGATGCAGCTCCCGGAACTCGGCGTAGTCCGAGGCGGAGCTGGAGCGCCGCAGCAGCGTGGGCAGCAGGGAGCGGGAGCGTGGCGGCGGCGGTGGCGGCGTGGGCGAGCTGCAGCCACTCGACGAGGCGGATCCCATCATGATGGGACTCAGATTGTTCGGCAGCGACTTGCGCTCCGCATGCAGCGCCTGGTAGGACTGGGAGTGCGGACGCAGCAGCTGCTGCTCCTCCTTCTGCTGCAGCTGCTGCCGCTCCACGTACGACTGCACGGCGTTCTTCTGGAGCGCCTTCAGGGCGGGATTCGACAGGCGATGGGTCTTGCTGGGCTCCAGGTAGGCGAATTTCGGCACCTCGATCATTTGGCTGCGCTCAAAGTCGTTGATTCTCTCGGCCACCGAGTGCCAGGTGGGCTGGACAGCCGCTCCCGCTGGCGTTATCACAGGTAGTCTGGAATTGAGCAGAGAGAGATTAGCGTACAGAGAAGGATCAGTAGCGGGAGATCTACTCACTTGGCGGACTTGTGCAGGCCGGAGCTGAACTGCGGCTTGGGATGCTGCACGTACTGCGAGGTGTTGCTATGGACTGGCTCCGTGTAGGTGCTGACCGGGAAGAGGCGGTGGTTGCTGCGATACGAGTCGTTGCCACCGCCCGCCGACTGCTCCCCCACATTGGGTGCACTGCAGCTGAGGGCGTCTGACTTGATCAGCTGCTGCTTGGTGCTGCTCAGCGGCAGCTGGGGCTGCGTCTGCGTCTGCATCTGGGACTGGGACTCACTGCTGGATGATATGGTCATCGAAATGCTGGACTTGTGCTGCTGCTGCTGGCCGGCACGGCCCAAGTGCTGGTGGCTGTGCTGCTGCTGCTGGAGATCGCCCGTCGAATGGGATTGGCCCATCAGGGAGCGAGGCTTATCCGTGGGCGGCGACTCTAGCTCGGGCAAGGAACTTTGTGTGCTCATCCTTGGCTGCTGGTGGAAGTGGTGCAGCGCCATGGACGTGTGCACGGGCGGATAGCTGGGACTGTGGCGATGCTGGACGCGCAGCGGTTGCATTGCCATCGAGCTGCAGCTGCTTCCGTCCTCTGATGCCTGTGTGGCATGCTGGACGTGCTGCGAGGAGCAGCTCTCTGTGGGGGAGGAGGAGGTCATCGTCGTCGTCGTTGGGGGTTCATTGTCGTGCAGGTAGAGCACGCTCTCGCTGTGGTGTCGCTTGGGGGTCAGCACCCGGGAGCTGTGGACAATCAGCTGCGAGGAGGAAACTGCAGAAAACACACAGAACAAAGGGAGAAGAGAATGGGTGGGTGGTTGGTTAGGTTGGGTATCGGTTAGGTTTCGGTTTCGGTTTCGGTTTCGGTTAGGGCGTGTTTCTCGGGAGTAAAAGTGGGTCGACAGACAATGAGCCAAGGTCGTGTAGTGAGAGACTGTGAGTAGATTGTGCGCCCCAAACTTTTGGCAATTGTCCAAGAAGCATTCTCTTATTACAAATGCAACAATGACTCCGAATGGCGCCCCCAGGCACCGTCATAATGATCGAAATTTCGCAGCATTTAATTGATATTTCCTATGATAAGTCTCCAGTTTATTATCATTTTAGGAGTATACGAGACGAGAATGCGAAAATGTTTCATTTTCTGGCTTGCGTTCTTTTCGAATGTACACTGATAGAAAAAAGGGCATAGGGAAATTTAATACAATCATATTTAAATTCAAAATGCGATTTTTAAATACAAACATATTAAAATTAAATCGAATTCACTTTGATTCAAATATAAATGCATTAAAATGGCTTTTTTGATATGTTCATATTTAATCTTAATACAAAACACTTTAAAATAAATATGAAAAATATTAAATTTAAATATGAAACACTTTAAAATAAATAATTTAAATATTAAATATATTTAAATTAAATATAAAATATATTAAATTTAAATAATTTCATATTAATATCAAAATTTAAGTGAAAAATATTCAATATTAATACAACCACTCTTGGGTGAAAATCAATGGCAAACATATATTAAAATATGGGTAAAAATAATAAAATTTCAGGACTTTTTTCTATCAGTGTATTTTAATAATATTTATATTGAATCTATTGGAAATTCCTTATATATTAATGCATAATCCGATTCACAAGGTTTGTCTACTCTCTCACTCTCCTACTCACTCTCTCTTTGTCTATTTTCCTCTTTTTTGCGCGACACTTACCCGATTCCGCAATGGCACTGTAGCCCGTGGCATGGCTCGCCTCGGATATATCGCTCATGGAGCCCAACCATTTCAGGGTTTCCGTGGATGAAGTGCTCTCGGAGCTGTTGTTATTGCTGTTCCCATTGCTGGCGCTGCTGTTGCTGTTGCTGCTGATAATGTTGTTGTTGTTGTTGTTGCTGCTGCTATTGGCGCTGGCTGTCGGGGCGGAAGAGGAGGAGGAGTTGCCATGTGAATGGCTATGGGAATGGGAATGGGAATGTGAGTGGGAGTGATGGGAGCCAGGTCCATTGCTGCTGCTGTTGCTGCTGCTGCATTGGCGTGCCATCAGCGGAATGGGCGAGGGTGCCACCGAGTTGCTGCAGACCGAGGAGAGATCGTTCTCAGACCAATGATGTGACTGCCGCGACAGCAGATCGCTCTCCTGACGTAATCTACAAAAAAAAATGAAAGAAATTAAAGAATGAATGAGGGGGGAATGGTTTTTGGTGGCTTTCAAGTGGGGTTTGGCTTTTTGGCAAATCATTGCGTGCTACAGAAATTTCTGTTGCTGTTTCTGTTTCTGGTTTCTGGTTTCTCGCTTTTCGCATGGTCGCCAAGTAATTACTTGAATTTCTGGCTTAGCCTTCACAAATTCAGCATGTCGATAGAGCCATACAGAACGAGAGAGAGAACGAGAGAGAACGAGAGAGCGAGATACATACACATGTAGCTACACTTTGGGGCAAGTTCAGGCCCAGGCCCAGGCCGCTGTTGGAGCCACTTGAGTCGCGTCTGAAAGACCTTGAAAGCCAACAGCTTAAGCACTGGTCGTCGTTTTCGGTTTTATTTCTTCTCTCTCTTTCATGTGTTATGGCGGCGGCGTTACCAAGAATTTTTAATGGCCTTTTTTTCAGTAGACGAATAAAAATTCATAATTGTCGCCGCACGGAAACGTGTTTGCAGTGCACCTCCCTCTGCCCCAGCCCCTGCCCCAGCGCCTGCCCCATGGGGATCCCAACAACTACTCACTTGTCCAAGAATGGCGTGGCCGATGTGGAATCCGAGCTGGAGACATAGCTGTGATAGCCCTCGGATTGGGCGTACGAGGGCTGCTTCTGGTGATGGAATGCCGTCTGGTCGTAGTATTGTGAGGATGATCGGATGTTATACTCCTCCAGTCCAGCTTGGGTCAAACCGCACTGATCCATCTGCTGCTGTTGCTGTTGCTGCTGCTGTGGATGGAGGTGGTGGTGGTGCTGCTGCTGTTGCTGCTGCTGCTGGTGGTGGTGGTCCTGCAAAGATCAGACGATAGACAATGGAGAGTGAAATCGTTTGTTGCATAATCAACCGAATGCCACATAATACTCGACAAAATTTCAAACATTAAAATGGTTTAATCATTAGTTATGTGATCATCGACCATCGACCATCGACCATCCACCATCGGTCTGGCCGAAAAGCTCACATTTGCAAATGATCCCAGGCCATAATTACGGTAGCTCCACACAAAAATCAACAATAACTAGAGTTCCCTCCTGCCCCCTCCTGTTCATTAGATAATTAAGTGAAAATTATTGCAGTCCAGTCCAGTCGAGTCGAGTCGAGTCCCGCGCAGATGGCCGATGCAATTGCCAATCTTTGCCAGCGAGCAAACATATTTTGAAGTGCAGCCGAAAAACACAAACCTCCGCTCGCAATGTTGCAGCAACCGTCAAGCATGTGGGTGGATAAGGCGCATGGGGAAGGTGAGGCGGTTACTCGCGAACCGTCAGCGAATCGGAGCGTCCATAATAAGCCGGATTAAGTAATGCTGTGTGCATCGAACGAATGGATGGAGTCATACCGCTCGTACGAGCAGAGCCACACGGCACAGGGCTGGGATGGCAATGGCTCGAGGCAGTGATTCATGCGGCGATATGGTGATCAAAGTAATCACTGAATCGAGTGATAACTTGTGAACATACATATGTACATACATATATTTAGTAGCCGACAGCATAATAATCACAGTGATTCAGGGTGGGGGAGGGGAGGAGATATAAAGCAAACAAACAGCAGAAATCAAATATCGATAAAAAAGATCATGAAAGTTAAGATTAATTGTAGAAATCACAACACAATACAATAATAATTCCTACGACAAAATCAACTTTTACTGAACATCTGCTCGTACACTGATAGAAAAAAGGCATAGGGAAATTTAATACAATCATATTTGAATTTAAAATGCGATTTTGAAATACAAACATATCAAAATTAAATAGAATTCACTTTGATTCAAATATAAATGCATTAAAATGGCTTTTTTAATACGTTCATATTTAATCTTATTAAAAAAACAAATGTCAGGAGCAGTGAAATATTTTTAAATTAAATATGAAATATATTAAATTTAAATATGAAACATTAAATTTAAATATGAAATATATTAAATTTAAATATGAAATATATTTAAATTAAATATAAAATATATTAAATTTAAATATTTTCATATTAATATCAAAATTTAAGTGAAAATCAATGGCAAACATATTAAAATATGGGTAAAAATATTAAAATTTCAGAGCTTTTTTCTATTAGTGTAGATTTGCATATGAAAATCAGTGACTGTTTGCAGTGATCACAGCTCGTGAGACTTCCACGCCACACACACCCAAAACTTCGAGTGCTAGCATTACATTCATCCAATTCATGCATTCAATTTGTTTGCCATCCCTAGACAAAGCTCACGCGTCGTATACTTAACAATTTGATGCCTGCGCTTGCGCTTTTGCGCTTACGAGTGTGTCTCATAAACCAAATCGAATTGTAAATACTCATGAATACTCCATATGAGTACACACACACACACACACACACACACACTAGAAAACGAAACGAGAAACAAGAGATAGAGACTGACGACCAAGCCTCTAAGCCACTTGACAGACTTTTGGCTTCAAGTCTCTCGATTGCATTGAGATTGGGGTTCGGGGATTGTATTTATGTATCTTTTTTTTAGTTTTCATCGTGTTGGTTTTTTATTTCTGTATTTTAAAGCCCAGGTACGTGGGCAGCAGCTGCTGTTGATTGTCTCTTTGACTTTGGCGCCACAATGGCGAAAATAAATCAGAAAATCATAAATATATATATATACATATATATGTATGTATGTATGTACATATAATAATAATAATTCTCGTAATAATAGCAACGAATCATATGACTGACAGTTGCCAGTCAGTCAGTCAGTCAGTCAGTCAGAGTCAGATGTGCAATAGAATATCATTTTCTGGGTCAACTACTTAGCTCTGAAGCCGAAAAGTTCTCGAGCTCATTGGGTTTGGGGAGCCCCCGGGGGCACATCGCCAAAGAATTTTAATGATTTATGCTGCCACTCTCCTCCTTCGAATGTTCCCAAGACTCAACGAAACCAAAGACTCTCCATGACTCCAAGTAGAGTCGTTCATTCACTCACTCGTTGGTTCGATCGTCGTGCAGTTTCTTCATTTCATTTCATTTTATTTCGGGTTTTTTTGTTTTGTCTTGCCTCTACGACCAATTGCCGCAATTATTGTGTCTCTCTAACACGGAATTTAAATCAGCAACTGTCCCACGGGGCACTATTTTTGTTTTGTTTTTTTTTGGGGCCCTTTACTTTTGGATGCATTGGTGGCCGTTCCGTTCCGTTCCTTCAGCCGAGGGAAACCTTTTTCTAGGCCTCTGCTAAACCCATAATTATCGGCCACAGCCACAGCTGTGTCTGCCCCATGTGAAATTGCTCTGGATGAGCAGCCGTAGCCAAAGTCAGAGCCAAAGCACAATAAATCAATTGCCCAGGCCATGGCTGGCAGATGGAGATGAAGATGGAGCTGAAGCTGAAGCTCTAGCTGTAGCTCGAGTCACAGCTCTGGAGTATCTGGTGCAGTGGGTCAGTGGCTGGACACAGCTGGATTCAGATTCTTAATGATCCCCAACATGCCCCAGAGGCGATATCAAACTTCCGTTCCGACATTTTGGGCGCGTGTTGAATAAATCACTTGATAAATTGTGCCAAGTGCTGCAGCGCCTCAAGGAAAACTCTGCATATAATTGTCTGTGAATACACTCACTCGTATGTGGAAATATAAGAAATGTGGCCCCCGAAGAAAGCCGCCTCTGGGGCAAGTAAAAGCGGAAGAAAGCCCATAAACAAAATCGTAGTTAAATGTTGAACCAGACACGTATTTAATTTCCCTGGAAATAGCTGGACATTTTTGTGCCCCAAAGCGAACGAAACGAATGGAAAAACTCAGTCAAGTCAATTGAAGAGTTCAAACATTAGTTTGGCCCCCAGTCTCGCATTCATTAGACGGCGATGACGTTGCCACTGACTCATGCCCATGCCACCCAAGAAGGCCACATTCTGGTGTCGAGCGCGTGATAAGAGACAGCCAGTGCCAGTGCCAGACAGAGAGACACACGTGAGAGACAGACAGATTGACAGCCGCCCCACATGTCTCGCTGCCAACGAGAATGCAATGCCTCGAGCGTCTGATCAGATGATCGGCTTTCAGTTTTGGCCATTTGGCCGTTTGGCTTCTCCATGGCTGGCTCATCACTGATTCGTTTCGTGAGGAAAATTTGTACATTTTCCGCGATGGCTTTTGGATTTTGATTTGCGTTTGCGTTTTCCATTGTCGCTGGCCTGTTTTAATGGCCAACACGACTCTTTGACTCTAGAGAGTCGTCTGTGAATATCTTTGGCGAGAAAACCCTGGCAGGCAGCAAACGGCCAGCAAACGGAAAAGAAATTGCAATCAAAATGCGAGCAAACGTGGCCAAGCATCAGCTTAAGCTTCAACCTCAGCTCTGAGCTTCAGCTTTCAGCCTCAGCCTCAGTCTCAACTTCAACTTCAACTTTGGTTTGGGGTTTTTGTTTCTGCTGCTGCGATCGTGCTGCGATTTTGATTTGAATTTGGCAATTGGCAAGAGCACGAACGAGAGTCGGGGGTATGGGTATGCCCGCAGGCCGCGTGGGGCATTAGAATTGAATTGCAACAAAAACCGAGAGAGTCCTGTGCTCCCCCTTCCCACATCCCGCTCACCCACACTCCACAATCTTTTGCTTGCGTGCTATATTGGCCATTTATCGTCAAATTAAACGCATATCGCTGTCAATCTGCACCCAAATTGGACACAGTCACAAAACGGCAGTCAGGCAACGGCAACGGACGCAGGCGACGCCACGTCCAGGCCAAAAGTGATTGCACAGTGGGACAAAGTCAATAAGGATTTGGAGTGGCGTGGAATATCTGATGTGTAAACTCCTGGTGGAAACTTGTTTCAATTTCTGAATATGTGAATCTGTTTTTTCCACCAATAAAACTCATCTTTGACCCACTGTGGCATGGCCGGCAGCTTGAGCACTTATTTTTGGCCACAGATTGCATAGCTTTTGGCTTCTTTTTTCTTTTCGGCTGGCTTGTGCATCCCGGAAGATGCTGACCCACCGTGGAGGTCTTCACGAGCTTCACACTTTCGCAGCGAGCGAGAAAGAAGAGAGAGAGAGAGATAGAGAGAGAGAGAGAGAGAGAGAGAGGTGGAGCAGAGCAGAGAAAGACTCCTTTCGCCAGCTGTCAAGTGGACAACGGACATCGTCTGTCTGGCGGTGAATCCCTTAAAGTGGGCCACCGATGAAAGTGAATCTTGTGCGCTGTGCGCGTGCGTTCATTAGTAATAATTTTTGGCGTTTCTGCGACGGAGCGATCGTCTCATTAGCGAGCGAATGAGTGTTTATGCAATGGGATCAGGATATACATATGTCAGAGCAGAGACAGCGACAGAGAGAGATATGGCTATGGCTGCTGCTGCATCCTTGACCTCGATGGATCCAGCGGCCTGCTGCTGCTGCTGCGCTGCTGCCTCTTTGACGTTAATAACTTTGGCGAAAAAACCCGGCCGGAGTGGCGAGAGAACTGGTAATGGTCATGGCATGGCAACTGGTATGCTGGTCTCCACTGGTATCCACTGGTCTCCACTGCACTCCTTTGGTCTGGTATGCCGTGTCTGTCTTTTGGTCTTTGGCTGCGGCTATGGCATGTGGCAAGATTTATGGCCAGTGATAAGTTTCAGGCGTGCAGCAAATAAGAACGAACATGGCAACGCAGTTTGTTTGTTTTTGGGGCCACTCAACCTCAACAGGCAGGCGGTACAGGCACAGGCACTGGCACTGGTACGGGTACAGGCACAGGCACAGGCATGAGACCTCTGCGAGACAGCATCAACTGGTTCTTGAAATGCGGGAGAATGCCAATTCCAGAACCCAAGAGAACTCCACACCAGAAGGTCATTCGAATCTCTAGCTGATCCAACGAAGCGCAACTTGATTTCCATTTCTTGGACTTCCAATTCACTTTCACACATGCTGCGAAAGGGGAAATTGTTTGCCATAATTAGCCAGACAGACAGACAGCAGCGACGACGACCCTTTATTGGCCAAGCCCCAGTGGCCACGCATGCCACTGGGCACAGAACCGAACCGTCACCAGAGAGGAGCCCCTCCCTTGTGGTGCTTAATTAGAAAGCAGAAAAGTCTTGAGTCTTGTACTTTCGATTGGCGACGAGACACGGAGACACGCGGATCCTCCACGGCCGCGATGACAGCACAGAAAATGGCAAATCATTTTTATTTTGGCTCAAAGCAACACACACAAAAAATTGCAACTGTATCGAAAGGGCAGCCTGTCTCTTGAGACGAGTCTGTCTGCCACTCTTTCATCCCAAGAGTCGACTCTTGGGTCTTGCTTGATTCTTCTAAGTTGGCATTAAATTACGGAAAGTCAAGAGAGAGAGAGAGAGAGAGAGAGAAACAGAGTTTCAGTTCATTTGTAGTTGCCATCAAGTAACAGAAGCAGCAGCAGCCGCACCAGCACCAGTCGCTGGTCGAGTAAGCAGCAAGAATTTCAATGGACTCCAAAGCAACATTGTAGATGCCCCCCCCCCCTCCGTCTCCTCCTGCGCTTCCATCACTTGTTTGCTTCCACTTTTGGCCAACAGCCGACGAATCTTGGTAATGGGAACGAGTCTTCTCTTGGTCTTCTGTTGACCTCAAAATTGTTTCGTGGCTTGAATGTCGCTTTGTCTGCCGCTGCCGTTGCTGCTGCTGCTGGAGGAGAAACAAAAGTGAAATTTTCAGTGGTTGCCCGTGTGGGGGGGTTCTAGTCGAAAAATGAAATCGAAGAGACAGCTACACACATAGGTGAAGGAGAGCCCAAACGGCCAACAGCCAACGGCACTTGGACAAAACAAAAACAAAAAATGCATTTTCACTTGGTTTGTTAATTAATTAAAGCAGAAGCAGCAGCAGCAGCAGCAGCAGTAAAAGCAAAAGCAAGATCAGTGGCTCATAAAGAAAAAGTGTATGGTGCCCCTTGGCCAAAAAGTGCAGTGGATTCTCCATCCTCCAATGGAACAATGGAATCTACAGCTGGAAGCTCTGCTCGCTCTTTGCACCTGTCGCCAGAGCAGCAGGCAATTATTTGTTATAATTTTTTTCTTCTGCTTAAAAAATGCAAACCATTGGCAGAGTGGTAGAGTGGCAGAGTGGCAGCAGCAAAAGACTCTCCTCTCCTGAAGGCGGTTCGAGTTCAAAGGCAAGACACGAAACAATTTAGCTGGAATCTGGCTAGAATTTAGCGCTGGCAGGCAGCATTGTTGCGGCTTTCTGTTGCCATTGCCGCTTCTGGACGGACAAACTCTTGGCATTAATTAATTGCAGAGCTGCTGCCGCATGCCGCCTGCCTGCCGCAGAGAGAATTCTATCCGTTTGTTGAGTGTGCTGTGTGCGGTGTTTGGCGGTGTGTGAGAAACTAGTTGGCCTGGGGGGGGGGGTTGGATGGATGGCTGGATGGCAGAGGGACGGCGTAGCTAGAGAACTAATGAGCGTTAACCGTCGAGCAGTGAGCAGCGAGCAGAGATAGAGCTGGATCTAAGCTTCAACGATCGACAGACAGGGCATTGGAAATGAAAATGAATTACACGAAAAGGTGTGGAAAATGGTTAAATAGATCCACGAACTGCTCAATACTCTATGATTTGATTGTATATGTTTTAATTAAAGATCTGGAGCAGAAAGATTTATTTGGTGAGCACCGAAAGATCTCCCACAAATGAAATTCTTTAAGCTGTCGTATTCTGGGATCACATTTTCTTCTCATTGTTTCTGTTCTCTGAGATATTACCCCTTTTTACTCCCAATTAAATGAGAGCCAACAAATTCCAAGACGGTCTCTATCTTTTTCTGTTTCTCTCTCTCTCTCTGTCTGAATTCTGGGTAGAGTATTAGCCAGTTAGCGGTACGCCTTTGCCGCCCCTAATTGCTTGGAATCTTAAGATCTCTTTTGGCGAAATATGCGTTCATTTCCGCAGCTAAAAGGAAAGCAGCTCTGCCGCGGAAATGAACCAACGATTAGGGTGCCCCACTCCACTGATCAGTCAGTGGCGTATGTCTTGGATCTCAGCTTTGAACTTCACACGAAACGAAACCATAATAATAATACAAATAAAAATATGTAACAACTGCAAGAAAAAAAAAACGAGATTCCATTGCAGCGTCAAGTGCTTTGGCTGATTCGACAGAAAACAAAAAACAAAAAACATACACACACACACACATAAGTGAGGCTGGACAAAAAAAGAGAAGAGATCTTTAAATCTTCAAGCCACAAAAATATTTTGTATTTCTTTGGAAATCTGCGCATTCATCTAAAAGAAGCAAAGAAATGGCCACAGAATGGACAGATTCCGAGAGTTAGAGGAGACGACCTTCGTCACTGCCTACTATCGGGTATTCAGTATTCACTAGTGTATGAGCGAGTGGGCGTGGCCACAATTAATTCGATTGCAGCTATAAATAGCCACAAAAGAGATTGCAACGCCCAGCGGCGGTAGATAGGTGCGTGGAATGTGGCCTAATCGATGCAAAAATATCTCAGAGACCGAAGAACCCCAGAGACCCCAAAAACTAGTTCTAAGCCACACGACGAGAATGGGTGCTCCATCAATGGATGGGAGGCGGAGTACAACGCGGAGGGGGGGGTGGAGGCTTACCAAGTACGCCGTACGACGCGTACGCTTACGAGAACCCAGCTGGGGTTCTCTTCCATCTAATAACTGGAACTAAAGCGTGCGCTCCCCATACCCAGGCCGCAGCCCCACAGTAATTAGCGTTTTGTGTGTGTGGCAGAGAGCCAGATGAAAAATGAAAAAAAATAAAAATAGAGCGCTATAAATGCTCCAGCTTCAGCTTCAGCGTCGGCAGGGGAAGCGGTTCAATAACCCAACATATCGGGTCCATCCAACCACCCATCGATCGAGAGATCCATCCATCCGGATGGGGCATTCTCTTTCGGTGTGCCCAGAGGCATATATTATTTTGCAAAAAAAATGATAACAATCGACACATATGAAGATGGGACCACAATTAGGAATACAGAGATGATTAATCAAAGCGCTCCCCTCTCCCCACCCCTCGCAACGATTTCGATGATAAGGTCAATGCTGTTCCAATTCCCATCCAAAGCCATGCCATCATCATATCCATCTCCATCTCCATCTATGAGGCAGTCTTCTCTTATTCTTTACTCTGTGTTCTGTTCTGTTCTGTTCTGTAACCTATTTTTCTTCTTATTGCTTTTCTTTCGTCTCTCTGTGGGTTCTTTGTTCGTGCCACGCTCGGAGGCAACATTTAATTGATCGGATTCACTTTGATTGATCGGATCGTCGCTTGTGATAATGGTACCGTTAATTTGGTAAATTATTTTGCATTTAAACCGCAAAGCAATCCATTTCCCAATGTGTGGCATTCGAGAGAGAGGGAGAGCATCGCATCGCATCGCATCGAATGGTAAGATTACACAGCAACGGCCCTGGCCTGGCCTGGGCTCACAACAAATTCAGTTAAGGTTAATGGGTGGACGGGTGACGGGGCATATCAAGTAGATGCAAGTAGAACCAAGTATGGATGGAGGAGGTTCCGCTTTTATATTTGTATCTGTAGAATGACAGAATGAGATCAGTGAAGTGAAGGGCAGAAGAGATTGGAGATTCTTGTGTAGAAATCATCAAATCAAAAGAACGAAGGGCTGCCTTTGGGGGGGGTCCAATGTACTATAGATCGATGTACCATGATCGCTATATGGATGAAGTAATCGAATAATCTTAGTTACATTTTGGATGAATATCTTTACAGTTTGTTTGCTCTCTAATTCGTTTTTAACAATGGAGAGTAAGAAAAACCACAACTTTCATTCTTTTATCTGCCATAAGCATATGACAGAAAAATGTACAAAAATCAGAGAGAGGGAGAGACACAAAGAGAGAGAGAGAGAGAGAGTCATTCATTCATTCATTCATTGATTTGTGCAGTCTGTATTCCGGATCGAGTATCGAATGGAGTTGGAAAACAACTTCACACGCAACATTCAACATTCCTATGGCTTCATTCATTGCCAGTCGTCGTTCAATTAATAATCTCGAATCCTTCTCCCTGCCAAGCGGGAAAGAGAGAAGCACAGTGGAGAACGGATCTGCGGATCTGCTGATCTGCGGATTCCCCCGCAATGATGATGATTTTGAATGTTGATCCACAAAACTCTTAACCCAAAAACCAAACAAAGAAAAACAAAAGTCCCCAAAAACAAACACACAAACAAAAAAAAAGGCATCCAACCGTTTGGAGATATCTTCTGGATGTATCGAAAACGAAACTTTTGTTGGCCATGCTCCGTGGAAATGGAGGTCAGAGCCATAATTCAATTAGGAACCTGCACAGAGTGATGCACCATCGGGCGACCGACCATTCAAATTGAATTCCCATTCCCGGATCCCGGGTGCGTGGTGCGTGGGTTTTTGGGGGCATTTCGTTTCGTTTCGGTTTTGGTTGTTTGTTTTTAGCCTTCACTTTTGTTTCATTTTCAGGCCCAAAGCCCCAGACACAGCCACAGAAAAAGCTCCCCCCAACCACAACGACGGGGAGGCGGTGTCGTTCGGTGAGTCACAGACATTGCCTCTCGTGCGATTGGAATTCTGCGCGCTTTTGAGGATTTATTAACAAGAATAATAAAACAAGAAGAAAATAAAACGAAAAACCGGTTAAGAGAGAGAGGGAGAGGGAGAGGGAGAGACCGAGACCTTACCTGTATAATGGAGCCGGCGATCGATGCGGAACTGAAACTGGCATTGCTGTTGCTATTGCTGCTGTTGGTGCTGCTGCTGTTGGTTGTGGCATCCCTCCGTGGCTGTGGATCCTTAACGCCGATGCCAGCGGTCTTCAGCAGCAACTTGGACACCACCGAAATCTTATTGTTATTCTCCGACTGCTGCTGGAGACTGTTCACGTTCCCGTTTCCGTTGCCCCCGCCGCTGCTGCTCAGATCCGTCGTGCTGCTGGAGGAGCACGAGGAGGAGGCAGAGGAGGAGGATGAGGAGCTGACCGCCAGACGGTTTCCATTTTCTTTGTGATTTCGCATTTTCATTTGCTGCTGAGAGTTTTTCTTTTTCTTTAGCGTTCGTTTGTTGTTGTTTTGTTTTTGTGGCTGAGTTTTTTGGCACGCTTAGAGCTGGTCAATTCTCACTGCCATTCCGCTGTACGGCCACCTCTGTGGATAATGAGGAGGGAGGTGGGATCGTCAGATGATGTAAGCGAATCTTTGGAATTATTTTAATTTTCATTTGGTCTCTGGCGACATATCTGTCACCCTCCCCGCTCTCTCTGTCTCTCTCTCTGTGTTATCGCGGAGTCCGGTCTGTGGCGCATCTTTTGGAATGCAATGCAGCCAAACCAGAAAAATACGGAGACGGAGACCACATAGATGGATGAACAGAGACAGATAGAGAGAGAGAGAGAGACACATGAGACATGAGAAATTGAATCGATTTCTGTGAACGACTGACCACTGCCGTCCATCCGTAAATATTTGTCGAGTTATTTAGGTTTTTGTGTAATAAGTGGAGAGTATTATGTGTTATATGGTATGTGTGCTACAACAACAACAACAGCAACAACAGCAACAAAAAAGAGGGAAAAAAGTGAACCAGGTTTACATAACATTGACCCACGAAATAAGCAGAGAGGCGACTGGGAGGCGACAACCATGCCGGAGGAGGAGTGTCATGTCGGGTCGGGTCGTGTCGGTCGCTTGTCCGTCCGTCTAAGCCAATAAACAAGTTTTGTTGTTGGCCAAGCATTTTGCGCCCAAATGCGATTTGGCGACTGCATTTCATCGTCTCCAAATGGCCCACGCAGTTGTCTGTGTCCTCTCTCTCTCTCTCTGGCTCTTTGAAATGTCATCGTTTTCTGTATGGTTTCTATGCAAATTAATGTCCATTAATGCCACCAGAGGCTGCCACCAGCAGCAGCAACAGCTGCCACTTCTGGGGCCCGTAAACTTCAAGTGTTTAATGCATAATTATGAGGCCCAAAGAACTGGAACTTGAATTGAAATTGGAACCACCGATGCAGGAACGCAGCATCGACTGGGGCTTCACAGCTGCCCCCTGTTGCCCCCATCTGATACTGCCTCGGCTGCTGCTGCTGCTGCTGCTGGGAGCTAGAGCTTGTCCTAGGAGAAAAACTGGATTCTGTTGACAAACCCAGACACAGACCTGGAAGCAGCAGCACCAGCACCAGCAAAGACACACCAGACCTAGGCCCAAGAAGCCCCCAAAGAGAAGGAAGAAGCCTGTTTTTTGGGATGGGAGGGGGAGGCGGGGGGCAAAGTACGTGGCAGATAAATCTACTTACTCGCCACAGCCACAGTCTCAGTCTCAGCCTCTGGCTCAGCGTCAGCTTCAGGAGAGAGAGTGCAATGACACTTCCTCCTCGTTGCACTTTCATGTGCCCACCCCTGGAAGGAGGATACCCTCTCCCCCCAACGATTGGCTAATTATGGCCTTGGGTAGAATGCGAATACAAATACGACTAGTCGTAGTCTCGCAGTGTCTCGGCAGTGATTTCCGAAATTAGACACTTTTGCTGCCGTTGTACGTTCGGACGTACGGGCACTGGTACTGGTATAGGTTGGGCTTTCTGTCTCACGTAATATTCGAACATCGAAATGCAAAAATGACAAAAAAATATATAATGCGGAAAACATGCAAAAAAATACAGAAAGTGGCGCCAGCGAAATGAGCACAGACCCAACCCCCAGTTACCAGCACCCAGCCCCAACCCTCTCAAACTAAAAGCATAGCGAAACACCAAGAGTTCCCCCAGTTCCCAATACCCAATACCAAGACCCATACCAATTCCAGTTACCAGCTCCCGAGCACCCAGGCTTCAAGCTTCGACTAGACGACGACCAGAGCGAGACTCTAAGAACGGGTTTTGATTGCTGGCCAATCGATGGCGAGGTCAGAAATGGCTGAAAACCCCCAGCAGACCCAGACCCAGACCAGAGCGAGCGATCGACGAACGTTGGCAAATACATTGATCTTAATGGCAACAAAAAGAGTGCGCTGTGAGGATCCTTTTATTAAGGAATTTGTTTACAAAACAAATTCAAAATAACTGCGATCTGTGGATCTTGAAGGGTCCAAATTAATATTCTACTTTTATTGTATTTTCAGTAAAATTATAATGGTTTGGCATAAAAAGATATTTCATATCTAAATTCGTAGATCTATTTTTAAGGCAGAAGAAAATCAATATTTTCATTGTAACTATGGTTTCTGTTCTTCGAACCGTGAAATCTTTCCCCTTGAGTTTCCACCGAGTTTCGGTGTAGATCTTTGATATCTTAATCTGTAGATCTTTCCAGCATTCCGACCATCTCTACTCTACTCTATTCTACTCAAAAGGTTGTAAATCATTCAACCTATTCCCAAAAACAAAGATTGAATTGTTTTGGCAACCTTGGGTTCTGTGTTCCTTGAACCCCTGACCTCTCTCTATCTCCCTCTCTATCTCTCTATCTATCTATCTGTCTGTCTGTCTCTGTCTGTCCCTTTGTGTGTGTGTGGCACTTCAAGCAACTGTTAAATTCCATAACCAAGTGTTTGCTTATCAGCTTAAGATATCTGCTAACTGTTTCTGCTGCTCCCTGCTGCTGCGTAGGTGGCCAACGAGAGCCGAAAAAGAGTTGTCAAAGATTGGAATACCTGACATGGCATCGCACCATGAGAAAAACAGTGAGAGAGAGAGAAAGAGACAGAGACAGAGGGCCCAAAGGCTGTCATAAATTTTGCGCTCTCGTACTCCGTAGTGTCAGCTACTAACAAGCGTTAGAAAAGCGCTGCAACTACTCGTATGAATGGGAATGGTTACCTGCCAGCCTGGCTGTCTGTCTGTCTGTCTGTCTGTCTTTCAGTGACTTTGTACTACCTGAGGAGGTCTGAGGTGTTTCGCCACTGCCACTGCCACTACCACTGCCACACTCTCTCAACTTTTGCCAACTCATTATAATTTTCGTCAATTCTCACACAGGTAGCAGCTGCAGCAAAGGTGAAGATCGAGAGGCATTCCATTGCCTCAGCCATTCCACAAAACAAAAGCAACATGGAGCCCAAAGCAAAAGAATGGCAAATAGGGGAAATGGGGAAATGGTGGAAGGTGGAGCCCAAAGCTAAAGCTAAAGCAGAAAATGGAGCTTCAGCCGACGCATAAATTTACAATTAAATTTAATTCGTTCGCTGGATTTCCGCAACAACAAGAGCAACAGCAACAGCAACAAAAAAAAAGGGCCTGGCAACACCGCTACGCTTGCAACCTGCGGCAAGTTCAACGTTTTCTTTAGTGCTCCGCTGCGCTGCAATGCGCTCGCCGAGGCAAAAACTAAGGGAAATACATATGTATATTCCCAAGCTGCGCTTCTTGGTAAGTGCATTTGGTTGCAGTGGCAACGAGATATGCACATTCCACACAAATTTGAAACTCATTCTTTCAGCGGGGCATTCGTTTCGGCATTTCGTTTATGATCCGCTGTCAACAGGATCTCAAGAATCTACCTACGGCAGGGTGGATCGGATCGGCTCGGCTCGGTTCGGGATCATTCCTTTGTGTTTGCCTTACTTCCGCCAAAGCAGGGACCAAACACACAGCATGCGGCATGCAGCATGCGGCATACAGCATGTGGCAGGATGCGAAATTTAGTTGTTCCGAAGGCCTGTGGATGTTGTAATTTGCCTGACAAACTGTGAAGGTCGTTGGCTTCGAGCCACAAGGTCGTTTCTCGTTTTCTTATCAACGCATCAGAGAGAAAGAGAGAGAGAGAGAGAGAGGGAGTGGGAGACAGTGATGCTGGAACCCCAGAGAGATGGAGGGAGAAACAAGTGTCGGTGTGTGGTATGTGGCACAAATATTTACCTTTGCAAATTCCTAGCACTTTATGCAATGCAAATATGAAGTGTACAGCAAAAAAAAAAACCCCACAGGAAAATGGTAGAAAAGGTAGAGGAAAGCCGGAAAGTCTGAAAATGTACGAGTATCTGGGTAAGTAAAAAGTTGATAGAAAGCGAAGGAATGTTGTTCCATGTGAAGTGACTTCCTCCTTGACTCAAAGTAAACACTTGACTAAATATAAAATATAAAATGTGTATCAAGTAAATACCAACTTAAGGGACATTTACCCCAAAAAAAGACTGTAAAGACTGTAGAGACTCTCTTCAGATAGATCTCCCATCGTTCCTTATTGTTTTTTTTTAATTCTTAGATTTAAATCTAAATCTTTCTCGCAACGTTTTTTACCGTTTGGCAAATGGTTTTTCTATTACGTATTCCGTTCTATCTCAAATAATGATGAAATGGCAATTTCTTTGGAACTTATTTTGTGAGTTTGTGTTTCATCATTCCCACTCCCATTCCCATTCCATCTCTGTTTATTTGCTTAGCTGGGGAGACACGAGTCGTCCGACCAACAAGAAAATACCTTTTTTTTTTGGCGCAACTTTTCTGTTGTTGTCGAGGAAAAACACTCAGTGTGTGTGTGGCGTGGCATGGCTCGTGTTTTCCCGAAATTTCAGCTTATTATGTGAGAAATTTACAACTCTGAGTGGGGAGAATTCTCCTGCTGGCTGGATGATGTTTCATTGGGTTTCTGGTTCTGTTTCTGTTGCCTTTTCTGTTTCTGTTTCTGGTTCTCCACTGTGCTGGTGTGCTGGTGTTTGCACTACTTAATTGTGACAAACGATAAGATTAAAATTAGTCTTAGCCCGTCCCCGTCGTCGTCGTCGTCGTTGAGAGCCGGTAACAGTACGAGTATACCCCCTCGATAAGATAAAACTCTCCACGCACATACAGAGAGAGAGAAAGAGAGAGGGACAGAGGTAGAGAGAGACCCAGAAACGAGTTACCGCCAATGGATCTGCCGCTGACAACTCGAGTGGCAACCACACACACACACACACACACATCATAGATCATGGATCATGGATGGGAACCAGATAGAAATTCCATCAAATATGGCAAGGTCGCTGCTGCCACTGCTTCACGCCGCATTCCACACGGATGTTTGCCTTTTTAATTAAATAGATCATCGGTGGCGTGGCGGCTCTACTTGCGAGACGAGTAGTACCCGCGACTCGTATAATTTAATCAATCTTTCAAGACACAAAAACATTGACGACACAAGTCACAGAAGAGATACTCGAACACACAGCAAAATTTACGCATTTCGAAATGAGTTCAAAACACCCAAAAAATCGAAAAATCGAAAAAACCATTTGGTTTGTCGGTTGAATGCCGGCGAGTGTATTGAACTCGGGTCTGCCTGCTCCAGCACTACCGCCTCCACTTCCACCTCCAGCGCGCAGCACAACTTCCACCTACCTTACGCTTCCTCGCCTCCCCGCCAATCACGAGCAAACAAGTTTGCTTTGAAATTCTTGTATAGCATTTGATGTTGATGCTATGCCAGAACCAACCGCCCTCTGTGACAGTTGATAAGTTGTCACATGGGTATGCGACATGGAAACCCTATGCCTGCCTTTCCATAGTTCCTTCCTCTCCTCCTCCTTCTCCTCCTTCTCCTCCTCCTACAGCTGCAGCTCCAGTTTCGCCCACTTTCCCTGGCTATGCACAGTGCACAAATGTCAGCTAAGGGGATTTGCATGATTTGCATTCTTTATCATTCGTTATCGCAGCCTGAATCAGATTCGGAATTCTTGAGTACATACTCTACTTCTCTCTCTTTCCCTCTCTAATTTCTTGCGATGGATGATTCACATATAATTCGTATTAGTTTTTATTATTTTTCTTTTTCCTACTCTCGATCTCTTTGAATCCTTATCTTGTCACAGCAAAGCATTTCGAACCTTCTTTGTTTGCAGTTCTAACACTCCTCTCTATCTATACTTTACTATACATGGTTTTATGGCGTTAATTGCAGAGTTATTTCATTTCGTTTTTCGGTGCATTTGCTTATGCAACTTCATGGCTGTGTCTCACGACCCACAATTCCGATTCGGATTTGTCTCAAGCGACGATGCATTTGGCTCCACGAATTGAGTGTCTTACCGCAAACCGTTTTATGCGCGAGTTGTTGTTGGAGTGGCGCCCCTGTAGAAATAATCCAAAACACGTACTGGGGACACCTATTTGACCAGGTTTTACCAGGTCTTGTCTGCCGGGCTAACTAGGGGGGTTTACTATATGCTCTATGCTCTATGCTCTATATGGAGGAAGGCACAAAAAAACGAGAACGGGATGACCGACCCATGAGAAATTTTGCAGCTGCTTTTGTGCTTGTCCACCTTGTCCTCTCCCTCTGTGTGTGTGTCTCTCTCTCTCTCTTGGTTCTCTGGGATCACATGCACAAGAAAGAGAAGCAGAAAAAGGAAGAAGTTTTTGAAGCGCGGAAAATGGCAAGCTCCAAAAACTGGTTGGAAAATGTTTGTTGCTGTTGTTGTTTTGGTTTTTGTTGTTGGAGGGGAAAACTTGTTGTGGCAGCCACACAACACACAACAACAAAAGAAACACAGAATCTTCTTGCCACCCGCTAAAACAAATCTTTCATGAAAAAAAAACATTTTCGTAAGCGGAAGAATTCTTCAGCGGCTGAAGGTTGATCACTCAAGAAACTCTTTTTCTTTTGCTTTTGTTTTTTGTTGTTGTTTATTTTGTTGATGTTTGCTGAGTATTGTAATTTTTTTTATTTGGAGGCACATTTTTACACGATATTGTTATAAAGCTTAAAAGGCCGTTTCGTGCTTTTGGCCGCATTTTGTTTGCATTTGCTTCTCTCTCTATCTTGCTCTCTCTCTCTCTCTGTGTTGTTTGGAGAGCTTAAGCTGAGTGAACTTTTCACAGAATTTCCATTGACAAAAGAAATGCACTCGTTTTTTTTTACATACGAGTACATATGTATAAATTCTTTTAATAAACTCACAAGGCACAACTGGCACGGTTACACGGCACTATCACGGGCACGGACACGGCGGACAAGGAAAGGCTGCGCGGGCCACCAGAAGCGAGCGCGCGAGGGGGGGGCATATAACGTTGTCTCTGCCTCTGGTTCTTGCTGGCGCGTCGGTCTAACGAACTGAACAAAATGAGAGCCGAATGGAGACTGAGACACCGCCTGGCCAAGAGTCTCGATCAGGCAAAGCTCATGTCGTATCGTGTCGAATCTTGTTCGCTCGCTCGTTCTCCCTCTCTCTCTCTCTCTCCATCGCAACAATTGCAAAAATATCCAAGCAAGCCACGTTAAAAGGCAGCTGAAAACCGTCGAGAGCGAGAGAGCGAGAGCAATGCGTCTCAAGACGTTGCTGTTGTTGCGTGCCGAGTGTATGGAATTTATGTAAGGTGAGCTGTGCTCTCAAAAAACTCTCTTGATTTATGGAAAGAAGAAAGAAGCAACGCGCGCAAGTGAGATTGTCTTTACCTTGCACAAATTGTACCTTGGTTTCGAGAAAGAGAGTAAGCGAGAGAGCACCTACCTGAGCCGCTTCAAACTGGTGAAAGAGGCGAGCGGGCGGGCGGCGAAATGAAAAAAAAAACCCAGTAGGAAATGTACGTATGCTGTCAATATGTTGGGCACTCCAGTGCCCATGGAAATCATTTGCTAATGGGGGTTAGACCCTCTTATCAGGGAACACCAGCGGCAACAGCAACAACAACAACAACAGCAACTGCATAGAGCTAAGCAAACAGGTACATATACTCGTATTTCTATTTAATACTGAAAGTCACTTATCTAAGCAGGAGAGGGACACAGAGAGTACGAGTGCTCGGAGAGCGCTCTTTACATACAGAACCTGTTGAGTGTCCAGTTCTTGGCTTTGGAAGTTATGTGGAATGAGAGAAGGGAGAGCGAGAGAGCGCGCACTGGAATGGATGGAAGACAAGAACCTGTTGCGGCAAAATGGACTGCAACTTGGCCAAAAAAAAACAAAAAACAACAAGAACATCGTGTGGCAAGAAGAGTTCGGAAACAAAGAAAGCAAACCAGAGAAGAGGCTACGAATGAACAAAGGAAAGGAAAACGGCTGATAAGCAAGGCCGTTGGGATGGGACTCGAGAGAGAGAGAGAGATGAGTTTTGGCTGCTGCCTGGACACGGGATTCGGGTTCGGGTTCGGGACTTTAGATTCTGATTCGGATTCACTTCAACGTTGATTTATGTTCTGGTTCTGTTTGCACTTTTGATTTTCAGCGCATGTTGATTTTAATTAGGAAAAAAAAGACACGAAGAACTCGGACCGCTTGGGGGACCACCAACGAGGTTATGGGCCCTGAACTTGAACATTCTCCCTCCTCATCCATCCCTCCCTGCCTCCCCTGCCACTCTTTGGGGCATAAACAAATTGAATTTCAATATTTTGATCGGGGCATGACCGTTAAATCGAAAGCTCAAATATCGCACGCAAACCAGGTGTTAATGAGGCATTTTGTTTCGGCTTTTGGCCCAAGCCAATTTATGGCCCAAGAGGAGAGTGGCTCCGATTTAACGGTACAAGCGAAAGGCTGGCAAATGCAAATATATCTCCAAAGAATTAACCAATTCTCGATTCGCACCAGAACAAAGCCCAATCAATGGGATAGATATACTCGGTATGTATGTATGTCTGACAAAGATGCTACTTGGACAGATCTTCAATCTTCGAGTTTCTGTGTCAATCGATCCGATTCGATCCGATCGGTTCATTGAACGATTTTAGACGGATAAACTATGGGATCTGTGACCTATCTGCAATGGTATTCCACATCGTGGTTCGGGACTTGCGCCTCCTCCTGTAGTCCAACAGTCTCCCCCCCGAGTCAGTCATCCCCAATTAATCATCGCTTTGGTTTCTTGGTTCCCCATTTGTTGTTTTGCAAAATATAGAAATAGAGGAGAAAGACAGCGGTAGTAGGGGGAGGAGGGTTTCAGTCAGTGAAAACAAGTTTATCGGAGGGGGAGTCAAGCAAGGGAAGCTTGTGGAATGTGGAATGTGCCGCGACTATCAATCAATTTTTGTTTCTTTTACTCTTTTCTCTCACACCCCCCAAAAACGGGGGTCTATTGTGCGGATAGGCGATTACCAAATCGGTGGACCGGCTTGACTTTCCATAGGAAAAGCCCAGAAAAGAAAAAAAAAAAAAACACAAATTGCTTGAAGGTTATCGGGGGACTCGGACGGACGAGTCTCAACCGCACCGAAGCGAACTGTTTAAGCATTCAATTGTGTGTGTGGAACGTGTGGAACACACCCCGATCCAGACCCCGATCTTGATACGATATCATCACTTGAGACCCATTTAACGTGGGAAAGAGTCATCAAAACAATAACCACACACACGGCCAAGTACTTGGCCCTTTTTGCGAACAAAAATTAAAAGCACAAAATGTTCAACTAGGAGCGGGTACGACGAGTCGTCCGAGGCCCCAGGCCCCAAAGTTTTGTGAGTTGCATTTCAATTGGGGAGAAACGTCATCAGAGTTTTTTATTTTCATTTTTTGCTCCATATGGCTGATGAAAATTTGCATTCAACCATATGTGGCAGTGGCAGAGTGGCGGGTGTGGGGGGAGCACATTTTTTAATGTCAAGCAACTGGCCGGCATGCCAAAGGTATTATGACATACATTTCAATTCAATTTTTAGATAAAGATGCGCGACTGCAGTTCGTTGCTTTCGGTTCGATGCTGCTTTGAATGTGTGTTTTCGAGAAAAATGCAACAAAGGCGAGCAGCGGACAGCGGACGGCAGACGATGGACGATGGACGACATTTGTGTGGCCGGGGCAATGAAGTTCCGCCATTGGCGATGATGTAAACGTCGAAAACATATGCCAGTCCGTTCGACCCGAATCTATCTCTATGAGTTACAGTAGCACCCAGATATAAGGAATATCATATCATAAGAAAATCAATTATAAAAATTAAAAAGAAAAAGAAAACTTTGAGTTAATAATTCAAAATGTCTCAGCCTAATGGCAGGTGGTGGGTGCTCGAAATTAAATTAAAATAATGATAATTTCGTTTTGGGGGGTGGGGAGAATGAATACTGTGCCCAGAGGAGCCGTCAGCTGAAGATCTGGCGGCATTTGCTGCGGGCCAAGCTTCAATTTTGTCAGTCAGTCAGTCAGACAGTCAGTCAGGTCAGTCGGTTCGTCTAATTGGATTTGCGCGCTTGTGCGTAACTATAAATCACACACACACACACACACACACACAGCCAAGCACAGATACAAATTCAGAGACAGTAAAACCAGCAGAAAGACAGAGCAGGGACAACCGGTTTGATTGCCAAGTCACCCGCTCAAAGCCCCAACTGCAGACATGGGTAACCACCGTAGCTGGAGTACGAGGAGGAGCAAGAGGAGGAGGAGCCGCAGATCCCATAAAGCTTTTTTCCACTCCAACTATTTGTAAAGTGACCAAAACGGTAACAGCAACAACAACAACAACAACAACAAGAACCTCTGGCCACACGAAGAGAGTTCAAAATAAAATAAAACCAAAATATATACATATGTATGTATGTATGCATGTGTGTGGCGGTCACACATATTCTCTTGTTGTTGTTCCAGTTCTTCTATTCGCCGTAAAAAAACATAAAGAATATAATTATGCTGCTGCACAAAATATCAGCTTACGCAACAACCAACAAAGAAAGGTGGCCCTGGCCACAGAATGTGGCATGTCAAATTTACATGACACAATAAACCCCTCCCCCTTAGCAGCTGCCAGGTCGTGTGAAAATTATTAATGGAGCCACCAGCTCTGGCTCTGGATCTGGCTCTGGCTGCGACTTTAGTGGGGTTCAGGTGTCATGTGGAAAGTGCCTGCTGGACGATAGAAGCTTCCTAGAAATGTTGTAAGTTTTAGTTAGGCAGTTGATTTATCTGCCCCAACGCCCCACAGGTTGTAAGCGGATGTTGTAAGCCCAAAAATTGCCAATCTAAATGGCCATGGTTCTGGCTAACAACAGGGACGGAAGGAGCAACATGACGGCACCAGACAAGAGCCTAAACGAAGCAAACGACCGACCGCCTTCTGTGCGCGCGTGTGGGGGGTCTGGTCTGCGATCAAGCAGCCCCACATGTGACTTGAACTGTTAAGTGAACTTGTAGCTTCCTTGAGCTACTTGAATTTCACAAAGAAGAACGTCTGGAATGCATATAGAATTACATACGGCCAGCGAAAAAAAAAAACGAAAGCTGATACCGCCATATGGCGTTAATGGTTTCAAATAGAGCGCCAAATGGTAGCAGAACAAATAAATAAATAAAATTGTCTGGCAGCGCCCAACTATCGATAGACAGCTATCGAAACGATATATCAATGAACCATTTCTGGAGTCAGCAACACGTTAAGTGCTTTTTAGCAAGTAAATTTAAAAGAATCTAAGCATAATAAGAAATTCAATTATTGTGGTTCAGTTAGCTTGTGCTGTAAAATCGAAATGATTACTCATAAGCCAAATTACGACAAAAACGAACTAGTTCGCGTGTGAACCAGAGATAAGAATTATCAGCTGTGAGTGGGCCCCCATTATCATCTGTTGATTTCCAAACAAAGAAATGTGAAAAAATCTCAAGGAACATTCCACACACACACACCTCCGCCCACCGCCCACAACGCCCACATCAAGATGCATTCCGCTCAGGCCCAGACACAGGCACGGGACAAACTGTTCAAGAGCTGGTCGGGCATCAGCGAGGTGGCCATCATCAAGGAGGTGGCCACCAAGGGCGAGAACATCGACCTGTGCATGGAGTATTGGGCCAAGAAGAGGAAAACGACGACAGCGGAGTACCGTCACTACTTCTACGATGTGGTGCAGGCCTATGTGCAGCGATTGCTGTCGGAGCGACTTGTCCATAAGGCGGACACCACATTGCGTAATGTGGACAGGGACGTCAAGTGCTTCTTCTTTCAGTACGCGTGCGAGTGCCAGGACGAGGATCTCGGTGAGTATGTGCTGGATCATCTGCGCACCAAGGAACCGCTGCTGTACGAGCAGGAGGAGCCCGTCCTGGCCTACTACTGGTCGCTGGTGCAGCAGCTGCGGGAGTGCGGCTCGCTGCTGGCCAAACTGAAGACCCAATTGCCGCGCGTGCACATCGAGGCGCTGATGACGCTGCCGGAGGGGGCGTTGCAACTGCTCCTGGTGGAGCTTTACTTCGCCAATGGCAATGAATCGCTGCTACCCGAGCTCAGCAAGGAGATGGTGTGGCAGCATCTCGTGGATAATCAGCGGCTGGACCAACTGCAGCGCTGGTGCTGCTGTCAGGAGGGCAAGGAGCCCGAGGACACCCTGTCCCCGCTCGAGAAGGGCTATGCGGCCTGGCAGGTGGACTCCTCCATGTACAACTACGCGCTGGAGCAGCTGCAACAGCCCAGCGAACCGCTGCGCAATTATTTTGCCCGCGCGGGCTACTTCTTTCCCGATGAATCCTCGGATATTCCCACACAGCTGCGACGCCTCTGCACAATGGAATGCCTGGGACAGCACGCGGAGCTCATCAGCCGCCAGCCGCTGGCAAAATATCTCCTGGACCGTGGCCACCACGCCCTGCTCCTGATGGACTGTGTGCCCATTGCCTCGCTGGAGCAGCTGGTAGGCAGCGAGACGCACCAGGAGGCCCTGCTCACTCTTATAATTGATCTCAAAACTCATTCATTGACGCAGCACGAGGGGTTCGAACTGGTAGGAAGATTCGCGGCCCTCGTATTGGTTCCCTTCTCAAAGTTTTCCTTTCGCAGTTATCCAAGAGCGTGCAGACGTACTTGGAGAAGACCCACAACGAGTCGGTGGGCCCATTTGAGGAGCATCCCCTGCTCACATTCTACGACTTTCTAACGCTGGAGCCCAGCGTGCGCTCCCTGGAGGGATTCCTCACCTCCACCAGCCTGAGCAGAGTGCCATATCTCAAGTCGCTGACGGCCCGCTTTGACCACGGACCGACGGGCAGCCCGGCTGCTCTCCCCACGCCGCACGAACTCTTCCTGAAGTTCAAGCAAGTGAATCTCTCGGTGCTGGCTGCAGCTGGCCACGCGGAGCTGGTGACCTTCTCGAATCCCCGTCTCTGCCAGCGCTTTGCCAGGAGGTCGCAGCTGAACTACACGCACTATCTGAGCAGCACAGGGGCTCCTATGCAGTGTACTATCTGATCACGGAGCAGCTGCAGCTGTACGGCCAGATAACGAAGACGCAGCTGTTCCATGCTTGCGAAACGATCACCCAGCTGGCCCTGCAGCACGCCGGCGACGAGGAGCTGGTCACCCACTGTGTGGCCTGCTGCGAGATGCTCGGATTCGACACTCAGTCGCTGCGCAGCTTCCTCCTACTGCAGAGGCAACTGCCAAAGCGTCGGCAAAGCGACAGCTACTCCGATTTGCTGACCCAATGGGACCGGGATCTGGTGCAGCAGCTCGAGACGAATTCCAAGGACTTTCCATTGGATCTGTATCAAGCTCTGATGCGGCTGGCCGTGCGAAAGATTCCGGGCAACTTTCCAGGGGCTCTGCTGCAGTATTACGCCTCCAGAAATGACTGGTGGCACCTGCTGCTGCTCATCCAGTACTTTGATCTGCCACTGACGGAGCTCAAGAAGCTTCTGCCGGAGTTCAAGTCCACGCCGCTGGGTGTCCACCTGCTGCGGGCGCTGAGCTACGAGTCCAGCGATCGCCAGCACAAGCGCAGCTCCAACAGACCCACGCGTCGTGGGGGCGTCGATACTCAGACGAACTCCTCGCAGGAAACGATGACCAACTCCTCGCACAGTTCCGTCCAGGAGGCCAGTGTGCAGCAACAGCAGCAGCAGCAGAAGCTGCAAAGGCATGCGGATCAGTCCATGTGCAACCTGCTCACCCACTGCGCTCGACAGGATCTCTTTGCCATCATCCTGTGCAGTTCCAACAGTCTGCCCGACGAGGAGATTCCCACCACGGCCAAATTTCTGGAGATGATGCAGGGCAGCACGCCCCACTGCAGCAGTATCAATCTGTTGAGGCACTGCATCAGGGAGGAGCTGCCCATTCTCGCTGTTCTCGCGGCCACCGTAAGCAGACGGAATCTGGACTGGTGCTGGCTCGTCTGGCTGGCGGTGGCCAGCGGACAGTGGAGCTGCACCCTGCTGCTGAGGGAAGACGATCGCTTCGAGTGGGTGTGGTCTGTGATACGGGGAGCCGTGGCCGGTGGCCACGTGAATGCTCTCCTGCACAGCTTCGAAATCTTCCAACCGGTGAGTGGGAGGCTAAGACCGATTCGGATTCCGATTCCTGATTCTAATAATTATCAATCTTCCGTGTAGGATTGCAAATTCACGCATCTGTGCCGCTTTCTGCAGTTAACGGGCCACCAGGAGGACTTTAGCGATGCCACAATTGTGGAGCTGCGTCAGTTCTTCTGCAGCTGGAGCCGCGATGCCGTCACTCTGCCGCTGTGTGCCCCCCTGCCGCGCAAACAGATGATGCAGCGCTCCATTGGGCTGCTGCTCGTTCAGTTGCAGTCGAACTTTGACTGCATTCTGCAGCAGCGGCGATTCCTGGACTGCATCTGCCGCTCGGATGTGGGCGACATTTGCGATCTCCTCGACTTTTGCCTGCTGCACAAGGTCTTTGGTGTGGCCGCCACGTGGCTGAGGGAACTGTCCATTGACCTCGAGCAGCTGGTGCGCAGGGACAGCTCCGAGTACAGGCGTCTGGTGGATGCCCTCACCGAGGCGAAGGCGTACGACGAGGCGTTGCAGTTGTCCACCTTGTTGCAGCTGCCGCTGAGCGACATTGTCTATGCCAAGTGGCTGGCGGAGTTGGATGCTGGCGAGCTGCGGCCCCGCCAGGAGTACGAGCGAGAGATCGAGCAGCATGCTCTGCCGCCGGCCATTCTGGTGAACTTCCTGCTGCAGGCAGCCACCGGCATCCAGGCGGGTGGTCTCAGGCGCTACGAGCTGCTCCAGAATGCGCTGGGCGTGATCAAGCAGCATCATCTGTTCCCCAACGAGTCCTTCGACAGGGACCAGATCGAGTACGATATGGTCGTGTGCTATCTGCAGCTACCCGAGGATCAGCTCTCCTCGCTGGCCATCTACCACTCGGAGTACTACGAGCAGATCATGCTGCAGGAGCGCCTTGTCCTCTACAAATCCTTCTCGGAGCTGAAGGAACTGGCCGGCATCGATGACCTCAGCATTGCCGGAAAGTGTCGCCTAACGGCCGAGATGGAAGCGCGACTGGGCAGCCTGCTGAACACGCTCCTGGACAGGGGCGACATTGTGGAGGCGTTGCGGCTGCAGGAGCTCTTCGAGTATCGGCCCAACGATCTGCGATTCATTGTGTTTGCGATGGCCCTGGCCGAGGGCATGGCCAGCATTGGCAATTTGTCCAGCAAGGAGCGCCAGTTGCTCGGCGAGATCGAGAAGAGCGCGTTCCCAAAGTTCAATCGGATCACGCTCAATCAGAATGTGATGACGCGCTGCGGCAGCGATCTCTCCGACAGCTGCTCCGACTCGCTGGCCCTGGAGTTCGAGGAGATACCATCCAAGGAGAAGCAGCAGACGCTCGAGACCCTACTGGGCATTGGGTCGAAGCTCAAGGCCGGCGTCGAGCTGGGCAGACGCATTGTGCTGGCCTATCGGGCCGCCATGTACCTGGACAAGGAGTATTTGGATGTTCTACGCACCAAGGATGTCCACGTGCTGCTAAAGAGTGCCAGCGATGAGGATTGCCTGCAGCGTTTGCTCGTGGTCAGCGACATACAAATATCCACACGGATGACGCCAAAGGAGGTGGGTAACAACCCATAGAAGATTCTATGTCCACTCTCTATTCCTCTTCTCTCGACAGATCGCCGATATTCTTGCCCTGGAGCTCACTACGTGCATTGTGCGGCCGCGCTTCTACATCTTCAATGCCAACCAGCAGCCACGGAACGCACTGAGAAACGCCGATCTCTGGGGTCACAGCATCGATCGGGATTTCCACTTGTTCCTCGAACTGACGCCAAACACCACGATGCTGGGCAACTGCCTGCTGGACTACTGCGAGGCACTGAAGGCCTATCGTCGCTATCAGGACGGCAAGGTGTACGAGGAGAGCGAAACATTTGAGCGTCTCTCGAAGATCATAACGCTCTATGGACTGCCGCTGGCCACGCCCGCCGGCGGACTGTCTGGCGTGCCCCAAGTGCTGTCCCACAAGAAGCAGAACCAGATCTACTTGGAGCTGCTAATCAAGGCGCACTTGTGCTTTGTCCACGAGTGCTCCATGGAGGGCATTGCCAGTGTTCTGCAGAAGGCCAAGAAGCTCAATGGACAACTGGCCAAGGCCAAGTCGTGGTCCCTGATCGTCCGGATGCTGATTGGCATTGCCTGCTATCGGGAGATGTTCTACTGCTTCGATTCGCTGATTGAGAACGAACAGTTCGAGTCGCTGCTGGGACAGTTCGACGAGGATCAGAAGAGTGGCCTGCGCCAGGGCATTCTCAGCTATTTGCGTGAGTATCAGCCGAAAAACGGCAAGGAGCTGCTGCGACTGGCTGCCCTGCACTTTCTCATGTACAAAGAGCTGGCCGAAATGTGGACCGAGGAGGCCCAGAATGTGGTTACCCGAATCCAGGCACTGGCCGAGCAGTTCAACAAGCTGAAGTGCTCGTCGGAGGTGCAGAATCTTCTACAGCATGCCATGGAGAACTACACGCATGCCACGGAGAACTATCTGCTGGACAACAAGCTGCTGCTGGCCCAGCAGAGTGTGTCGCGAGCGGAGCTCATTGCCATGCAGCTGGACCTTTGCAGCAAGGCTCTCGAACGGCAGCACAATAACAACACCCCGCAGCTCTGTGTGAGCGTCATAGGGGTGCGATCGAGGGAACAGTTTCGGGAATTGGTGAACACTCAAATCAGGTATTAGGGCATAGCTTTGCTTTCACCCACAGGGATTTACTAATTTAATGCACCATTTTCTAGCGTCCCACAAACTCTGATATTGAGTCGCGCCTATGGCTACGATATCAACTGGAGCGAGGCCATTCTCTCACAATTTGTGCTGCTGCAGAACCCCGTCTATCTTCAGGAATATCTCTGCCATCGGCGTCTGAGTGACGATGTGATCGAGCAGGTGGTCAATGGGTAGGAACAAAACGTACTTACACACACTCTATTGGCTCTGGCTTAAGTCTCGCTCTTCTCGATTCCATTAGGTACTTGGTGCACGCCCAGGGCAATGCCACAACCGGCAAGCAGGAGGAGTCGCTGGCCCATCTGGTGGAGCTGCTTAAGTCGGTGACACTCAAATACAAATTGGCATCCATTTTGGGCCTCAAGCCCATTCTGTTGTCGTTAATTAACGATTCGCCAGTACACTATCTGCGCGACACGAATTTCGGGCGCAACGAGTTCCACACGACCGCGGACACATGACATATATATTATTGTGATTTTAAGCCATTTTTATGCAACCATTTTAGCACCAAATACGTTATAAACAATATTTTCAAACAAATTTCTTGCCGCCATTCAGTCTTCAGGGCTGCAGAGCCGATAACAAACCATATAATTCTATTGATGTCTATCGATTAAAGCAGTTTTCGTATTCCGAGTCAAAATATCATGGTGTGGCAGCACGAGACAACTACGAATTTCACGTGTCTGGCAGCGCCAGCAACAACGGTGTTTGTTTTGAGTAAGATATTTAATTTGATTCTTAATTTAAACATTTTGTTTGAAACGTACAATGCTAGGCACATAATATATGAGAATGGACAGTACGACTTGCTGTGCCGCTTGTCGCTTAGGAGCAGAGGCCCGATCAAGGTGAAGCACTGCTGGGCGGAGTTGTCCTCGTGCAGAGTTCTGGTGCTGGGGCCTCCGCTGTCTTGGGTCCATTCCAAGGCTGAACCGTCATTCGGCCAAAAATCAAATACAACAAATTTCCGACAAACAGAATTGCGGCAATGCCCAGAAACACAGGACGCCATTGCGTACGATCCGACTGTAAAGTTAATATAAGTACACCATATAGCAGGTGGATTCTGCATGCTAAAACTTACCTCATTGGACACCGCGAAGCCGATGATGAGGGGCGATATGACGCCGGCTGCCGACATCAAAGTGTTGCTGATGCCAAACAGAAGACCTGCAAAGTTTGGAGCGAGATCCACATGGTTGAGAGAGCTGCCGATGGCCTGGCCAGAGATGGCAGCCACCGCTGCAATCAGACAACAGATGCTGCCCAGCACATTCTGGTCGCTGACGTAGGTGAGCGACACCAGGGCAATGGCAGGCGTCCACGTGGCAAACGAATTGATGGTTTTACGAAGGATAGGCAGTGGAATGTTCCGCCGCCGCGTCAGATACTCGGCCAGGAAGATGAAGAAGTAGGAGGACATCAGCATGATCACAAAGGGCAGCGCAGACAGCAGGGCGTTCATCGCAATGCTGTACCGGAAGATGCCGTGAATGTAGCGCGGCACTTGCTGCATCAATGTGTAGAAGCTGCAGGCCTGACTCATCTTGCAGAGGGCCAGAACGAGGAAGGGACGTGAAGTCAAAATGTGACGCCAGGGCACAGCCAGGGGCTCGCCCTTGGCGGAATTACTCTGCTCCAGGGCCAACTCAATGTACTTCCTCTCAGCCAGCGAAATGAAGGGCGATTCGGAGGGAGAATTGGCGCCATAGCGCAGCCAGAGCAGGCACCAGACAACCCCAATGTAACCTAGGAGAAAACTAAGTCAATGGGGATGGAAATCAGATGGAGACTCTCACTCACCCGGCACATAGAAGGAGCTGGGCCAACCGAGCGGAGAGGCGGCTAGGAGTCCACTTAGAGCAAAGCCCAGCGCTGTGCCACAATCGAGGCCAGTCGTCATGATGCCACCAAAACGATTCTGCTCCTTTTTGGGACACCATTTGGCCAGGTGCGTGTACAGGCAGGGCCACATGCCGCCCATGACGAGGCCCTGAATGAGGCGCACCACGAAGAGCAGTTTCCAGCCCCCCCAGGCAATGGAGAAGGGCGTGAGGACGCTGAGGAGACCCGTGGCCAGAGATATCACAAGAAGCAGCATCTTGGCCCCGAATCGACTGGAGAAGTAGCCGCCCAGCAGCTGCGTGCAGCAGGAGCCCCAGAAGGTGCTGCTCAGGATATACGACTTCTGCTGCTCCGTTAGCTGGTACTCTGGAAAGTCTGGATTGCTGCTGTTGGCATTCGTAATCGCCACAATGGCCACGCTCAAGTTCATCCGCTGGAGCACGACCAGGGTGGCGCACGTGAAGAGGAACAGCACCTGGAGGTGGCGGATGCCCAGGGCGGGCCCTGCAAAGCAAAAGACTGTAAAAGCGAACTTTGAATAGCCAATCGATGTGGAGCCCAACCTTTGGTCACCAAAGAGAACGACGTGATCGTCATTGCAAGTGCAAACCGGTGCCAGCGACCAGTGCGTCCAGTTGAAGCCGCAGAACTGACCAAAGTGCATAAGTGGCAGCCAATGCGAAACTCGTTTGTGTGCCAAAACGACAAGCAGACAGCACCGAAACTTGATTTCTGGCCAACTTTGCTTTTGTATTCTTAGCCTGGAGGCAGCGACGTCACTGATCCACATGACCAAACAAGATCAGAACATGACCTTGCGCCTGGACTTAGCCTACTTTAGGGCGTGGATGGACTAGACAGGATACACAAAGGAAAGTGCTTTAGAAATTACTCAATTTGGCCAATTTGGCCAGTGACCGAAGAATTCTTCGTTGCGCCAGAGACTAGGCCAAAAACAATGGGGGGCCAATAGCAAAACAATAACAATGACGAGGAGAAATAATTCCAAAAACAGTAGCTAGCAATATTTTCTTATCGATTGGAAAAGACAGTGACTCTCAGTGAGCAAGTCAGCAATTTACCCAGTCACCCTGGCGCTTGATATGAATTTGATTTGATTGAGGTAATTGGTTTCTCAGATTGGTTCCGGCTAATAGGCGCTCTGTTTTATCAGATGACAAAGCGAACGATCGTTAGGCGATAATTATTGTTGAATTTGTCACTGATTAGATACGACACAGACCTTACTCAATTCGCGCGAAATATAAAAGGAAGGCCTGGTTTGATCCCCAGTTCGACTCAAAGCTGTTTCCACTGGGTATCGGTGGATTTAGATAGGACACAGACCTTACACAATTCACGCGAATGAAGAAGGTCTGGCCTCAAACACTGATCCGCGACATAAAGCTGTTCGACTGGGGGATCCACTTATAGCCATATAAATTTCCAGATCTAGCAACAGCCAGCAAAGTGTAAATAGAGCCACACGTACAAAGCAGAGAGAGGGAGAGAGGCAAGTCAACAAGTTTATTTTTATTTCTAAGTATCACAATTTGTTCATTATTCATTATTCTTGTACGCCAAACAGCTGTGGCACCACACCACACCACAGCTCCGATCGCTCCACTTTTCTCCGCTGCTGCAGCATTGAACTTGATCGCAAGTGGTGTGAAAATCCCATATAAATATGAGTGCTTCTTATATACATTTATAAAATAAATTAAGAGATTAGATTTGGGCTCCTCGATTGGAGTGCCAAAATCACAAGCGTTTGGCAACAAAACAAAGCGAAGCGAATTGATTTCATTGGAATCTATTGAAAATAAATAAATTTACTCAAGTCCCGCGCGCATGTCACGCCTTATAAATAGAATAAATATAAATTACAACCTACTTATAGTTAATACTGATTAACAAAATCAATTGTTCGACTCGACTTGGCCCGACAACGCCCACTTCCGCCACACAAATGATATCAGTCCGTCGCCATCACCGTGTACCGCTCTGGCCAGCTAATTTGCAGCTCCAAGACGGGATCGATGGGTGGCGCGATCGCAGGCGCTGGGCTCTTCTTTTCGCTGCACGTCTCGGCATCCTTGGGCTTCAGATAGTCATCCGCATCCCAGGGCTGCGCTTTGGCCGTGCCCCAGACGAGGAACACGCAGTTACCCACAAAGAAAATGACGGCAGCCAGTCCAAAGACGATCTGCCATTGGCCACGATCGTGCTGAAGAGTTGGAAAATAACAGGACAGAGATACATACATTGATTAGCTTTCGTTTCGTGGTTTTTTCCGCATTCAACGGGCAGGGCAGAGCAGAGCAGGGCGGGGCTGACTCACCTTATCGGTCACGATCTCCCCGGCAATCAGTGGCGTGAGGATGGGTATTATATTCGCCACCGTATTACTCAAGCCGATCAGAATTCCGGCATGATTCGGCGACAGATCGATGGTGTTGAGGGAGCTGCCGATGGTGGCGCCACTGTTGACGCCCACGCTGAGTGTCATCAGCGTAATGGCCAGCACTTTGTTGTCCTCGTTGAGGAACCCAATGGCGACGAGGGCGGCCGCCGGTATCCAGAAGGAGAGCGTATTGAACACCTTTCGCACGGCAGTTAGAGAGAGGAACTTCTTCTTGAGCAGGACATCGGCCGCGATCAGATAGACATAGGAGAGCAGCCACATGGCCAGGAACGGCAGCGAGGAGAACACCGCATTGCTCTGGATGTCCATGTTGAGTACGCCGTTCATGTAGGAGGGCAGCTCCGCCTGGAGCGTGCTCAGGCCATAGGTCTCGGCGCAACGGGTCACGAGCAGCGCCAGGAACGGAACGGACGTCCAGATGGCCTTCCAGGGTATGGGGATTGTGCGCTCGTGGAAGTCTTCGTTGTGCTGCAGCGAGGACTCGATGTACTTGCACTCCGCCTCGCCAATGAACCGCGACTCGGGCGCATTGTTGGAGCCGAGGATCAGCCAGAGGACGCACCACGCGGCACAGAGGGCACCCGAGACATACGAGATGCCCGGCCAGCCCATGGCGCTCTCGGCAATCATGCCACTGATGAACATGGCCAGCACAGTGCCGCAGTCGGTGCCCGTGTAGCTGAAGGCTCCCAGCCGATTGCGCTCCTCGGGCGGCGACCACATCGCCAGGTGCTCCGTCACGCAGGGGAAAATCACGCCCTGGAACAGACCCTGGAGGATACGAATGGCGCAGAATACTTGCCAGCCGCCCCAGGAGATGCACCACGGGGTCATCACGCTGAAGACAGCCGTGCCGCAACTGGCAATGAACAGGACGACCTTCGGGCCGTACCGACGGCACAGGAAGCTGCCCGGACAGAGGGTCACGATGTAGCCCCAGTAGAAGCTGGACAATATGTACGACTTGTGCTTCTCCGTCCACTCGTATTCCTGTCGGACAAACGCACCACGTCAGCAAAGGTTTTTCCATTGGAAGGGAGCAAGTCAGTGGACACTCACCGGAAAGTTGGGATTCGTTGTGGCTGCATTGGTCATGGCCACGATGGCCACACTCACGTTGAGCCGGGCAATGTGCATCACGGTGAGTCCGAGGAAGAGCAGGAAAGATTGCAGATGGCGAATGCCAATGCGAGGCCCCTTGGCTCCTTTTTGGGTCATTTTTGCACGAGCACTGAACCGAGCGAGTGGATGCAGGGGAGGAGAGGAGGATCTTGGGGTGGCGGTCTGCACCGTTTGGTTGACGGATCGCTTGTGGGTCTGTGCGCTATTGTTTAGCCATCATTTATATGACAGCTGAAAGCTTCGGGCGCTTCGGCTGACCACATTCCCGTAATCATTCACCCACCCAGTGGCTATGGCCGTGTCGTGTTTTTTCGTGTGCGGCAAAACTCGCAGGTGACTCCCTCTAAAGAGATGCCCCCCGTTTGTTGTGAGGCGACGGCACGGGAGCAAACAACACGCGTAACTTTTGACGCAACTCCTCGACTGCAGAAGTGGATTGACGTCCCAGATCTATTGTACAAGAGCGAGAGACCATATGTATAGAGAATACTCGGCACGGCATGGTATACTCGCATATACGTAGTATCAGCAAATATTGATGGATTTACACAAAGTTAGTGGTAGCTCCACTCCACTCCGCCACTACCCATGCGACGACGCCCCCATTTGTCCACAGACTTGTTTATTTGTCCAGAAGATTTATGGCGAAAAAGCTCGAACTTCTATCGGATCCAGCTGGAAACCTAAAACGGAAACTGAGCAACAGAAAAAGAAAGAGGGCTACCAGAAACAAGCAGAGGCAAGCCCTACACTGATAGAAGAAAGGCATAGGGAAATTTAATACAATCATATTTGAATTTTAAATGCGTTTTTTAAATACAAACATATTAAAACGAGAAGGAACGTGTGAGTCGCTTCTGGACGCGACTCTACTTTTATACCCGTACTCAGTCAGTATATAAATTTATGAGCTTATGATTGAAATTTAAAAAAAATTTTAAATTTTACATTTTAAATTTTTTGCTACATTTGTTAACTACATCTACATGTAAAATGTAGATAATACATCTAGAACAAATATTCTACATCTACCATTTAGATTCTACATCTCCTCCGCTAGGGGTTGCTCGCGCATTGCACAGGGCAGAGTGTGTGCGAGCGAGACAGAGAATGAATAGCGTAAGCAGCGCCAGAGGAGGTGGGGAAGCAACTGAAAATTAATTTCTTTATTCTGGCTATAATAATGATCCGATCTGGTTCAGATTCGGCAATCTGATAGATATTGGTCATTCTCTACGATACTGCGTTTTTAGTTTTTTCGTATCTTCAAAATTGTGGATGCCACAGATTTTCGTCCTTTGTGAAGGCGGAAGGGGGCGGGGCGAAATTTTGAAATACACTTGTAACAGTGTGATATCACATGAGTCTGGAAAAAAATTTCGTTGCTCTAGCTTCTATAGTCTCTGAGAACGAGGCGCTCATCAAGACGGACAGACGGACAGACGGACAGACGGACAGACAGACAGACAGACAGAGACTCGGCTATTGATGCTGATCAAGAATATATATACTTTATGGGGTCGGAAAATTTTCCTTCTCTGTGTTACACACATCGACTTTTACCACAAATACAGTATACCCCTTAACTCTTTTTGAGTACGGGTATAAAAATTAAATACAATTCATATTTAGTCTTAATACAAAACACTTTAAAATAAATATAATACATTAAATTTGTAGTTTAATGTGTTTCGTATTAATATTGAATATTATTATGACTTAATTTGAACATTTTAATTTTTAAATCAATTGGAAAAAATATTTATTTTAAATATTCCGTATTAAAAGATTTTGATTTTTGATGATTTTTTAAGTCCCTCGAATTCGCGACCAGTTCAAGCTGCTGCCGCGCTTTGAATACAAATGTCAGGAGCAGTGAACTTATCTTTGCTCATGGGGCAATATCTTAACTAATACAGTTTTAATTAGGTTGAGATTATTTCTAGTTGAAAACTTTAACCAATTCACGCCATGAGAACATGAAATGTGGTCCGCTTAGGAAAAATAATAACTAATAAATTTAAACATGAAACATATTGAATTTAAATATGAAACACATGAAATTTAAATATGAAATATATTAAATTTAAATATGAAATATATTTAAGTTAAATATAAAATATATTAAATTTGAATATTTTCATATTTATATCAAAATGTAAGTGAAAAATATTCAATTTACCCACTCTTGGGTAAAAATCAATGGCAAACATATTAAAATATGGGTAAAAATATTAAAATTTCAGGGCTTTTTTCTATCGGTGTAGGCTAGCTTTCAGCTAAAATCGCCAATTGGGCCATAAATGAATGATTTTAATTTATTTTTTGAATATTATTCTTTACGAGTGTGGCTCTAATCTCGCGAAACAATGGAACGCGTCCGATAAGCTACGTATATAAATAATAAACTAATCGATAATGTAGCCAGAAAAAAATCAAGGAGCCAAAGAGAGTCCATCGAGTATTTACAATCTTTCTATCAATTTATGGAACTTTATTATACATATTTAAACAATTATAATCTATAGGCTAAACCGAACTGAACTCGAGCAACTCTTCGCTATTCGAAACTCGAGTGATTCCCCCCACATCCTATGGCGGCACTCGTGCCATCGTGTCGTTGTCTGAGCAAAAGCTCAACGGACGGACCGGACTCGAGTGTAGGTAGATTAGGAATGCTATCGGTTCTGGAGAGTCGGAAATTCAATTGTACTATCTGGATTTTTCAGCGATTGCCTTCGGCTTGCCCTCGGCCAGCTCGGGGTGGTGGGGCTGTAGAAAGTCTTCGGCATCCCAGGGCTGGCATACAGTCGATCCAAAGGCCAAAAAAATGCAGTTGCCCACAAAGAAAAGCACCGCCGCAATAATGAACACAATCTGCCATTGTGTACGATCGCTCTGGAATCAAAAATTAACAGCGTTTAACAGATATGGATCCATGGAGTGGCTGGAACTTACAGTATCCTTGACGATAAAGCCCACAACCAGGGGAGTGACTATGGGCACCACATTGGCCGCTGTATTGACTATGCCCATTAGAATACTCGCGTGATTCGGCGACAGATCGATGGTGTTGAGGGAGCTGCCGATGGTGGCGCCACTATTGAAGCCCACACTGAGGGTCATCAGAACAATGGCGAGAGTTTTCTGGTCCTTGTCGAGGAATCCGATGCCGATCAGGGTCGCGCACGGAACCCAAAAGGCCAGCGAATTGAAGGTCTTCCGCAGGGCATTCAATGACAGCCGATTGCCACTGAGCAGAATGTCGGCTGTGATTAGGTACACATAGGACATGCACCACATGGCCAGGAAGGGCAGGGCCGAGAAGAAGGCATTGCTCTTGATGTCCATGTCGAGGACACCGTTCATATAGGAAGGGATCTCCGCCTGCAGGGTGCTCAGACCATAGTTCTCGCAGCAACGGGTTATCAGTAGGGCCAGGAGAGGCAGCGAGCTGGCGATGGCCTTCCAGGGTATCGGAATGACCTTCTTGTGGTAGTTCTCGCTGTGCTTCAGCGACGACTCAATGTAGTGGAGCTCTGCCTCGCCAATGAAGCGGGACTCGGTTGCATTGTTGGACGCAAAGATAGCCCAGAGGGCACACCAGCCGAAGGCCACGCCCGCAGAGACATACGAAATGCCCGGCCAGCCGATGGCACTCTTGGCTATCATGCCGCTCAGGAACATGGCGCACACATTGCCGCACTCGATGCCCGTGTGACTGAGGGCGCCCAGGCGATTGCGCTCCGCTGGCGGGGACCAGCGCGCCAAATGCTGATGAATGCAGGGAAAGATCAGTCCCTGGGCAAAGCCCATCAGCACACGTATGCCGCAGTAAGCCTGCCAGCCGCCAAATCCAATGAAGAGTGGCGACAGGGCGCTGGTAACGCCGGAAGCAAAGGAGCCCCACAGCATCACACTCTTCACGCCGAAACGCTTGCACAGATACCCGCCAACGAATTGGGTGATGATGTAGCCCCAGAAGAAGCTGGACAAAATCAATGCCTTCTCCGACTCCGACCAGTCGTATTCCTAAGAGAGAGAGAAACAAAGACAAAGTTAGAGGTGCATGCAAAAAGGGCAACGAGGCTTGTGGGCTTACTGGAAAGTTGGGATTGGTCGACTCCGCATTGGTCATGGCCACCACAGAGACACCCACATTGAGGCGACCCAAGTACATGCCGGTTATATTGAGAAATATCAACAGGGTCTGGACATGCCGCATGCCCAGCACAGGTCCTGCAAGCGAAAGAGAAAGAAAGAGAAACGTTACTCCTCGTATCTCGAGTACTTCCTGCATTTGAGTAAATAAATCTGAATTGCACTCGAGACATTGCTATCGAGGGCACAAGCCGTACGATTTATGACCCTGCCGAGAGCCACTTGTTGTGTCGGGCGAGCCGAGCCGAGCCGTACCAAGCGAGCCGTCTGGACTTTAATCAGGCGTCCACGGGCAAGGTCTCTCGTGACACTTGAAGGGTAGCTCTTCTACTACCACAAAAGTGTGTCAAACGTAAGTGCAGTTCCGTTTCCATGTGCGGAAATTTCACAGACGAGACGAAAGTTCACTTAATGCCACGCCCATATTTACCTTTATTTGGTTCGACTGTCATCCTTGGGGATATATCAGACTTTTTGATCACCGTCCGAACTGCAACGCCGTTTGAACTCGAATGAATTGAATTAATTTACAATTTTGGGCACAGTTCGATTTCAATCGTACGACCTGATAATCGATATTCGCCTAATCGGAAAGATTATCCTGCGATAAGGCTGTGCGATCCGATCGCGTGCGTGCGCGTATTTCCCACAGAGAGACTGCACTGTACTCCATCGGCAAGCGGAATGTCGTTGATTAGTTGATTCGTAATTAGATTAGGGCCAAATCCACCATGGCAATCGATTATAAATGGAACAGAAGCAGCTGCTTCCCCGCTGCTGAATGGGAGTAACATCCAAAACGCTGACCTAAGCCAATAGTGGATCTTGGCTCTCTCCAGTCCATTAGCTGATATGGGATGTGGGAGATAGTGAATCGTAATGGGGAATACCAGAAAGAGCTGAACTTTATCAGAATCTCTAATCTCCCCTGCCAGCCCAGGGCGTGTTCCCTTATCGAGCACGCATTTTTGGAGACCCCAAGTGGATAAACTAAAATGTCAATTTAATTGAACAGCCATCGATCTTGTACGTCAATCATGGCAGGGGAATTGAACACGCTCAATACTTCTGATAGCTCCATCCATAATCTACTCGTATACGTATGTACATAAGAGTTCGAGTACGAGTAGGAGTACGAGTATGCTAGATAATGAATTTCTCTATGGGTAGTACAAGTCGAACTGCCATTCCGCTTTAGCTTCATCGAAATTGACAGGGAGAAGGACAAGGACGATTATGATTGACGTGAATACTCGTATTTTTGATTTATTTGTACTTCTTATGTTTGTTTATTTATTTATTTAAGATTAACAATTATCTGCTAATTTTTATATATACCTGTACATATGTACATATGTACTTCTAAAATGATTAAAATGATATGCAAATGGAAAATGACCCGAATTGACTTTTTCTAATAGATTTCGGGATTTTTAATTTTTTAAAGAATTATGGTTTAGGTTATTTTAAAAGAATTTTTTGAAATCTGTTATTTTTGTAATGTTTTTTTTCAGAGGTAGTGCTTCTATTTTTGACATAACTTAAGTATCTTATATATGGTTTATTTATATATATATATAGCTGCATTTGTCAGCTTTTCAGAACTGCAATGTAACATGCAACCAGAAATAAGATACTTAAGTTATGTGAAAAATATAAGCACTACCTCTGAAAAAAATACCAGATTTTAAAAAATAACTAAAAAAAAAAAAAAAGTTCTTCTAAAAATTTTAAATCTTGAAATCTATCAGTAAAATCATTTTGGGCCACAGCCTAAATAAAAAGTTAAATTTTGTCGAGTAGTGTAATTAAACATTAGGCTATAATTTTAGGGCACACAGATTTTATTATAATTATTTACCTATTATATTTAAGCTTATTAATTAGTTTTGAATATTCTAAGAAATTCTGGGCACGGACCAGCCGTCGTCGTCTTTTAGGGTGTGTCTTCCATTCCTATTATTCCTTTTGTGAATTTCTTCTCTTGACTTCGTCTGCCATTTCGCTCTGTCGTGCCTCCAGCGCTTTGGCATTTCCCTCCTCCTGTTGAGTGCAGGACATTTGTTTGTCCAAAAAGTCGGCTGCATCCCAGGGCTGGTTCACCATCTGACCGAAGATCAGGTAAATGATGTTGCCCACAAAGAAGATGACGGCCGAAATGATGAATACCACCTGCCACTGGACGCGATCGTTCTGCAAATATCAAAGCAAAGAAGTGAGAATCAGGTGACACCGTGGGGGGACTACCAGGACTTACATCATTCGTTACGATAATGCCAACCAGGAGGGGCGTCAGAATGGGCACCACATTGGCCGCCGTATTGACGATGCCCATGAGGATGCCCGCATGGTTGGGCGACAGATCGATGGTGTTGATGGTGCTGCCGATGGTGTTGCCGGCATTGATGCCCACATTGGCGCACATCAGCACAACGGCCAGGGTCTTGTTTTCGCTGTCCAGGAATCCGATGCCGATCAGGGTGATGGCAGGCACAAAGAACGATATGGAATTGAATGTCTTGCGGATGCCCGTGATGGTCATAGTTCCACCTGTCAGCAGGATGTCCGCGATGATCACATACACAAAGGCCATCACCCAGGAGGTGAGGTAGGGCAGCGCCGAGAAGATGGCGTTGTTCTTCATGTCCATCAGCAGGACATCGTTCATGTACGAGGGCATCTCGGTCTGGAGCGTGGAGTAGCCCCAGGACTGGCAGCAGCGCGTGATCATCAGGGCCCAGAACGGCACCGAGCTCCAGATGGCACCCCACGGCACCGGAATGGGGCCCTTGGCCGTCAGCTCCTCCGCCTCCTTGGCGCGACTGGAGTTGATCGAGGTCTCGATGTAGCTCAGCTCCTCCGCGCTGATGTACTTCGATTCCCTGGGCGTGTTGGCGCCAAAGAGCAGCCAGATGATGCACCAGAGCACACCAACGGCACTCGAAATGTAGAAGATGCCCGGCCAGCCCATGCTCGAGGCGGCAATCTGGCCGCTGGCAAACATCGCCAGCAGAGTGCCACAGTCGAGGCCCGTGTTGGCCAGGGCGCCCAGTCGATTGCGCTCGTTCACGGGACACCAGTTGGCCAGGTGGGCGTGGATGCACGGAAAGAGGAAGCCCTGGAACAGGCCCATGGCCACACGAATGCCGCAGTACGCCTGCCAGCCGCCCCAGGAGACGCACCAAGGCGGCAGCAGAGCGAGCAGAGCCGATCCAATGGTCGACACGAACATGGTCATTCGCGCGCCAAAGCGACGACACAGCCAGCCGCCGAGGAACTGTGTCATGATGTAGCCCCAGAAGAAGCTGGACAGGATGTACGAGCGCTGTGCGCCATTCCAGTCGTATTCCTAGCGGAGAAATGTCACTGGGTTAATGCTGCTCAGTGTCAGGCGGCAGATGGGGGGGGCAGACTTACAGGGAAATCCGGATTGGTGCTCTCGGCATTCGTCATGGCCACGATGGCCACGCCAGCATTAAACTTGGCCATGTAGTTGACAACAATGGAGAGGAAGAGCAGAAAGGTCTGCACATGCCGCTGTCCAATTGTGGGACCTGAGAAATGGCAAATAAATCGAATTAAAACCCACTCCAAATCACTGCTGCACTGCCATTAGCATATGGATTATGACTGCAAATAATTGCCAGTCAGTTTTATTACTGTCTCAAGAGTGTGGTGCACACACTTGCCAATTCATTTCGACTTTATGGCTGCATTTAAATCAAATCCATTCTGAATTTTGAATTGGTTTTACGGCCTGATAAAGCCTTCGGCATGACTTGCGCTTCACAGAAATGCGATCATGCGATCAGGCGATCAGCCACATGTGTGTGTGGGATTACACTCTTTGTATCCTTTGTGGGGATGTTCTACTAACCCGTATTCGTCTGCGCTTCAGCCGTCATATTTAATTTGTTCCACACGCGGCCAAGATCGAGAAGAAACTCAATTTGCAGCCGACTGTCAGCTTTCTTTACACCTTCTGCGCACTCCACGCCCAGCAAGTGGAGCTAATCGCAGTCGCAGTCTGAAGTGACAGCAAATCACAGCACTTGACTCGGCAAACACACACGATATCGACGATAACGCAGCAAAGGGAACACAGCGAGATTGCCATGAATGGGCGGCTGCTACTACACTACGCTGGTAATCCGCATGCGACGATCTACCCCGCAACGATAGCGATCGAAAGGGAAAGGCCACCATCCACCAGCCACCACCCAACACCCACTTGATGGGGTCTTAGGTCTTTGTGCCAGACCTCTTCTCTTGTCGCAGTCATGCGCTTAGTCCAGAGTCAGTTTTGAGCTCTTGAGAGCCCACGGGCTTACCCGTGTAATCTTATCGCTGGGCCTGGCCCCATGCCTATCAGCGGATCACACGATCCAACCTCCAAAACAAAAAGAGTTTCTAGGGGCACGAGCCGATAGCAAAGCGCTCGAATCAATCAAGGCGCCGTGCTCCAGCTTGAGTGGAGTATCTGAAACCCATTCCAGGTGTACGAGTATATATTTATTTTATTGGACTACAGCGCTTACAGAGTATTCTATACATATTGCTTGACTCGACAGCGATCTTTAGCGACTCTCCTCCTCCTCTTCCTGCAGCCGCAGTATGTCCGCCTTGTTGATGAAGTAATAGCTCGGCTGACGGCCCTTCAGATCTTTGGCGGTGCGCTTGGCCCCGTTCTGTATCAGTATCCGACTGACGCTCTCCAGAGAGTTGGTGCCCATGGCATAGTGCAGCACAGTGCGTTCCAGCTGGTGATTAAATTAAGTTCAAAAAAGGTTTATTCCTTTGGGGTACGCGGCACTCACATTATCCGTGATCTTCAGTGTTTCGGGACAGAGTTTCACCAGGTGCTGAACCATTTCCTCGGACTCCTTCAGCACTGCTATGTGCAGGGCGGTTCGACCTGCCAAATCAAAAAATAAAATAAATTTACTCTCGATCAGAGAGGGGAAACGTTGCGGCTTACCGTAATAGTTTTTGGTCTTGATCAGCCAATTGACATTGGAGCCCGCGGTTAGCTCCCTCACTCTCTCCATGTTGTTCTCCCTGATCATTTGGTGGAGATCCTCGCGGGTCTCCTCCAGCCCACGCAGCGTGACCAAGAAATCGCCCAGGGCTTGGTGTTGTCGCGCGGCCACCACATCCCCAATGGACTGACCGCTCTCATCCTCAATGTCCAGGATGTGATCGTAGCCCTGCAACGCCAGCTGATCGAACGGCTCCACTTGGCCTGCGGAAAGAGATTCAAATGGAGTTATTCCGAATGGAAGTGGGACTCGACTCGGCACGCCTACCGATGGCAGCCTGGGCCAGGATATAGCGATCGATCTCTGCCGCGTTGTTGGGCTGATTGGCCTGCAGGGAGACGTCGCGAGCGGTGCGGTACAGCTCATCCCGGTAGGTGATATCGATGCCAGACTCCTCGATGAGGGTGTAGAGCGCACCGCGGCGATGGGATCGGGCGCAGGCAAAGTGCAACATGCTCTGGCCATGCTCGTCTCGCTCCTCCATGTGCTGCATGGCCAGCGCTCCGTCCGCATCCTCTTCGGCCAGCGATCGGGCATCCAGCTCGATGAGATCGGCATTGCCGATGCCATTGTGACTGCTCAACAGCTTGGGATTCGATTTCGCCATGGCATTGGAAATGGAGGAGGAGGTGGTGCCCGTGTGCACCTCCGCTTGGGTGATGGGCTTCCGTTCGCCCATGAAGTGCTGCAGATAGCCGGTCAGATAGGCAACGGGATCCCTGGGCCGTTTGTTGGCAATCTCAGTGAGTGCCTTGATCAGCGGATCAGCCAGGGCTTAAAGGGAAAATGTCTGGCTTATAGCTGGCTGGGAGTTTTACATTCCTCATAATACTCACAATCGGCCAGATATTTGCCCTGTTCCGTCTTAAAGATGGGATTCGCCTGAAGACTCACGGACTGCGCCTGACCTGCACAAAGAGAAAGCAGCATTAGAAACGCTCTGATCATCAGTGGGTGGGTTAATCACACTCATTGGGGGAATTGAGTCTACATCAGAGGTCGGCAGCGTCTTATAAACTGTGCATAGGGAAAGATTTTAGGCAGCGCAGTCGGCACACGTAATTCTGCCCGGCTGACGCAGCGACAGAGAAGCCAGCGTTCTGGCTATGCACAAAGCTTCGTAATTCTGCCCGCCGCGGAAGCGAAGCATTCGTGCCCTATGCACAAATGCTCGGCTTTCGCAGAGGCTGGGTGCCGACCCCTGGTCTACATACACAAAGCGAGAGGGGGAAGGCTTGGAGGAGAGTTAACAAACGAAGATGCGGATGCCGATGGTGGGAAACTCAAAACAAAACAAAACAAAACAGAACATTGCAAATCATATCAAAAATCGAAACAAGAACACAATCCGGGGCAAACGTAGGTGCAGTTGTAGGTGTAAACTCAATGTGGAACTTACGATTACGGAATTTTGGTATGTGTGCGGCATACGAAGCTCAGCGTAAGCGGAGGAGTAGGTGGATGGCAATGCTGGGCAAACAAGAGTCAATCAAGTTGCGATCTATATACGCACGTAATATGTATATATTTAAAGATAACATTATGTAGGTACGGTTACGAGTACGGGTACGAGTATTTTTTGTATGTACATTGAAGGGTGGTTGGGGGGTGGGCTGTCGCTCAATTGCGATCCACAATGCTGTTCTTCTTGCGCTTGAAGATCTTCACCAGCATGGTGGCAATGTGCTTGGAGTTGGTCAGCGACATGTCCTTCTCCAGCGACAGAATATTGGTGACGGCAGTGCAGTAGTCCTGGAACAGCACGTACTCGGCAATGCCCATGCTCTGCATATTGATGAGCCGCACCGTCAGCTTGGACAGGCGATTCGTCACCATGCTGAGCCCCCGCACGGAGCACAGGTGCCTCAGGTTGTCCATCTCCTTCATCAGATTGGGCAGCTTCACGATTGTCGTCATCTTGAGGCCCGTGCCCAGGAAGGCGGGCCGCGACTGCAGATAGCCGAGCAGGTAGCTCTCCTTGAAGTGCAGCTGCGTCTCCAGATAGGTGACGGCACGGCCCACCCGCGTATAGGACGCGCCCATGTCGCCCGGATCCTTGCTGCTCGTCGTCGAGATCACCCGCAGGTGCTCCTGGCAGTTCAGCCACACGGCCATGTTGTGGGCAGAGTTGACAAAGACGCCACGGCCATAGGGCCAGAGGGCGCCATTGAAGGCCGTCGACTCGGCTGCCTGCACCAGATCCTTGGTGTCCAGCAGGGATATCATCAGGCCCAAGCTGCTGAGCATCAGGGCCACCTCGGAGTCCGGTTCGAGCAGCTCCGTCAGCGTGTAGTAGTTGCCGGACTCCGTCTCCCCGATGGCATCCGCAAAGCTCGTGGTGAATATCTTGCCCATCATGAGGCGCTCGGCCTGCTCCAGCTGGCCAATGGTCAGGTTGAGGGGCAACTCCAGCTGGTCGAGGTTGCGCGAGGCCTCCACCAAGCAGCGCGTCACCAGCAGCGACTCATCGTCGTAGACAAAGGCGGCCGTATTCAGCCGATCCCCGTTCTCCATGGGAAAGTAGGCGAGACGCGGCTGCGGCTTGAAGTCGGCGTCGATGCACAGACAGTGCATGTCCTTGAGCAGCGGCACCAGGAACTCCTGGAACACCACAAACACATCAAAGTCCGGCGCGATAATGCCATAATTGATGTCCTCCTCCAGGTGGCGGGCCTTCGACGTCTTCCGCATCGCCGGCCACAGCACATCGAAGAGATTGTGATCGAGCCGCGTCTGGCGGCGCTTGATCTTCTCGTAGACTGCGCGCTTGAGGAAGCGGCTCAGGAAGCTGGTCACCGACAACTGCAGCGACGAGGCACTCACTGGCTTCTTGTGGGCCAGCGCAGAGGCCGTGCTACCACTCAGTAGCTTGCCCGACTCCGCTATCACGCTAAAGCAGCGCTCCAGAGTCCTCGAGATCTCACCATCCTGCAGCTCTCGCCGGGCACTGTGCAGATCGTCGGGCACTGCGGCGTTGGGTGTAATTTTTTTTTTGGATTTGATGAATATCATTTAACACACACAGAAGGCACACACCAACACACAGACACACACCAAAGCGAGTGAGGGGAGTATGCCAAATGGGTGGTGTGGGCTGTGCTGCAGAAAAGGCGGCAGGTGCTTCAAGTGCAAGTAAACCCCGAATGAGTGTATGTGTGTGAGTGTGAGTGCTCTTACATACCAAATAAATCATCAATATTGCCGATTATTTCATTGAAAAATTCACGATTTGCCGCCATTATGAGTAGGAGTAGGGAGTAGGGAGTTCTCGTACAGAAGTAGAAGTCCGAGTGCACTTGCTTGCACTTCGCAGTTTGCAGCTGAGTATCAGGCACGACTATGCGGACGAGTGTGTGACTGACTATTGAGCGAAGGACGAACGATGTGTGCTGACTGCACGGTGCGACTGAAAATCGATGACTGAATGCTCGGCCAGGCAACCTCCCGGCACACACAAGCGCTCTCCTCCATACACGCGACATGGCAAGCAAACGTATTTAATTATTTTGGTTTACTTTTAGTGGGTGTAACTGCCCCCTGTCTCTGTATGTCTCTGGGTGTGTGTGTGTGTTCGTGGGGGCTGGGAAAACCGAAGGAAAAGCCACACAAAAGCAAAGAAAAATTGAGTAAGCTTGCCCCCGATATAACGGGTGGAGGAGTGGATTGTGGAGTGTGCTATGGCTTGGTGTGAGCAGCTCAAAACAGCTGCTGGTGGACACACAATTCAGGTCGGTCGCCAAACCCCCTTGTCCTACCTTGATCGTTGAGCAACTGATTCTCGAGCTCCTCGGCCCCAAACAGATTGAGCAGCTCGGTGTAGTTGAGTATGTCCATCGCCTTCTCCTTGTCCAAATAGAACTCGGCCGTGTGGCCCAGCTGCGTGCAACGTTTCAATTGAGTTTTTAAATATTAATTAATTGAGTTTTGGCCTATGATTAATTTATGACACACAAACAGACGTGAGAGAGAGAGAGAGAGAGAGAGGGAGAGAGTGGCCCCCTTGTTCCACTTTAAGTTTTATTTTGAGCACAGTTTAAAAATGTCGCCCAGCAGTTGCTTTTGTTCCCAGTTCTATTAATATTTAAAGCAGGTATTTCTGGTCCCAGTTCCCCCAGTTCCAATTAGAGACAATTTATAAATGACTCTCCTCAGATCACTCCTCATCCCTACACCGATAGAAAAAGTCCTGAAATTTTAATATTTTTACCCATATTTTAATATATGTTTGCCATTGATTTTCACCCAAGAGTGGTTGTATTAATATTGAATATTTTTCACTTACATTTTGATATTAATATGAAAGTATTCAAATTTAATATATTTTATATTTAACTTAAATATATTTCGTATTTAAATTTAATATATTTCATATTTAAATTTCATGTGTTTCATATTTATATTTAATATGTTTCATGTTTAAATTTATTAGTTATTATTTTTCCTAAGCGGACCACATTTCATGTTCTCATGGCGTGAATTGGTTAAGGTTTTCAACTAGAAATAGTCTCAGCCTAAGTGAAACTGTATTAGTTAAGATATTGCCCCATGAGCAAAGATAAGTTCACTGCTCCTGACATTTGTATTCAAAGCGCGGCAGCAGCTTGAACTGGTCGGGAATTTGAGGGACTTAAAAAATAAAAAATCAAAATCATATAATATGGAATATGGAATATTTAAAATAAATATTTTTTCCAATTGATTTAAAAATTAAAATGTTCAAATTAAGTCATAATAATATTCAATATTAATACGAAACATATTAAACTACAAATTTAATATATTTTATTTATTTTAAAGTGTTTTGTATTAAGATTAAATATGAGCGTATTAAAAAAGCCATTTTAATACATTTACATTTGAATTAAAGTGAATTCTATTTAATTTTAATATGTTTGTATTTAAAAATCGCATTTTAAATTCAAATATGATTGTATTAAATTTCACTATGCCTTTTTTCTATCAGTGTACCCACACTCACCTTGTCCAGTGCCTTGGGATTGCCGCCCAGCTGCAACAACATGTTGTAGAAATGGCCATTGTCCTTAATCGTGGCTGCATAGTGGAGCGGCGTGCGTCCATCATTTTCCGTAATTGTCATGGTCTCCGGAAAACGCGAAGCCAAATACCGAACGATGTCTACAGCGGGGGAAAATCGGGAAATCGGGGAATATATTTAAGCTGTGTGGGAGGGAAACACCCACCCGTGTGTCCAAAGAGCACGGCCACGTGCAGAGCCGTGGAGCCATTGGGGGATATGTCGTCCTTTGCAATGGCAAACTTCCGGCGATCCAGTGCCTGCTGCAGCGCCAGCAAATTGCCATCACGTGCCGCATCGTGCACGCGATGGATTTTCTCCTGTCAGAGCAGCATAAAGAACCAGGCAGTAATTAGTGGAAAGTCCTTCCGGGCCCAACCCACTACTTCCTTCCGCTTACCATGTAGCTGGGCACATTGTTGAGAAAGGCTTGTATCTCCGCCTCTTTGGACTTGAGATTCAACAGACTGGCGCCCTCGCCATTCAGCACGATCTCGGCCAGCTGCTCCAGGTCCCCCGACTCGATGATCTGCTTCAAGCGTGCCTCCTGCGAAGTGTAGAAGCAACACCATCATTCACTTGGGCAGGGGACATAGCATAACATTTAATCAGTGCATAATCGAAAGAGTCATGTGTGAGAGTAGAGTAGAATTGATGATGGATGTGGCATTGAAATGTTTGGCAAATGATAAAAGGAAAACGAAAAGAAAAGCCAGGCGAAACAGCAACAGAACAACAGAGAACGAGAGAGAGAGAGAGAGACAGAGAGAAAGATCGTATACTTCATTAATTGCAGTTTGAGACTGAACTGTATAATCCTCGGGTGCGCCCTGCACAAAGCCCTCAATGGCCATGGCCGATGTCAGCGAATCGTTGCCATCCTCATCCGGTTCCTGTTCCGGTTCCCCTTGCGCTTCCTGTGCTGCTGGTGGTTCTCCTCCTTTCGACTGCAACTCCTCCATGGTCTGGCTCTCCTTTGTGTCTGGCGCTATCACATCCTGTACAAAGGGGTTTTCAGTGTTTTACTTGGCGAAACTGTCTGTCGTCTGTCGATTATGGCTCAAAAGGTGCAGGTGATATGAACAGACACACACAGAGACAAAAACAGGTGGACAGGTGGACTACGTAAGTGCCACTACGGAGTGACAATGCCAGCGCTGACCCATTGGGCCCATTAAATAATTCACAAATTAAACACACAGACAATTTCCCTCAGCAAATTAAAATCTACTGCTCGTATACGTAATGTGACTACTGGCACTTGCATTACTTTTATTGAAATTCAGCAACGTCCCACACCTAACCTCTAACCTCTGGGGAAAACTTGATTATCCTTAACAAATGGCTGCTTGGATGGGTGGAAGTTTGGGGGACTGCAGCAAATAGTTGCAACGTTGCAACAACTGGAATGTGTAACAATTGGATATATATCATACGAGCTTATATCATGCGAGTATATCTAATGCCTGCAAACTGCAAATGTTTTGACGTTTGCATGTTCCTTTGCCATTTGGACTCTGGCCTGGCTGCCGCTCTGACAGCTGAGCTCTGCCACTGGCTCTGGCTCTGACTCTGAGGCTGATGCGCGTCTTTCCGTCTTTCCACATGTCAGTGGAAATGCGCCATGGAGTGGGTGAGCATTATTATAAAGTATAAAGTCTATCTGTGGGTAAACAGCTGCTGATTTACGGCAATCGATAGGGCAGAACAGGGCAGGGCAGACACTGGCATTGATTTGATCTAAGTAACTGAAATACCGAAACTGAAAATGAAAATGCAACTGAAATCACACAGAAACTGAAACTGAAAGGGGAAAACGGAACACACAATGCTCGTACATGGGTGGAAATTGGGTCTATTCTTGGAGTGGGTGGTGGGGGTGGAGTGGGGGTGGGGGTGAGTGTTAGGGTGCAATGGAAACGATAAGCAAAAGACACAAGTTGCTGGTTTTGCATTCCATTTTTAATTGGTTACTGTTAACGTTTATGGTTTAATTGTAATTTTACTTCGAGAGAAGAGAACTTAACACACTTTGCTTTTACAAAATATATTTGTATATTATATATGTAGGGTATAGTATATATGGGGTATATATGTTTAGCTGAATAGGGTATTAAATAAGTCTGGTTATATATCATTATGTAAGCTGATTGCTACGGTTATTCTTTCTTCAGTTGCTGCTGCTGTTTGCTTTTTGCTGTTGCCGTTGGCTTTTGCTGTTGTTTCTGCTGCAGCTTTTTGTTGTTGCTGTTGTTGTTGTTGTTGTTTCTGCTGCTGTTGTTGTTGTTGGTGTGGAAAACAATTAGAATGTATGGAAATTTTGGGGAGTGCCTGCTGCTGCAGTTGATTGATTTGCTTTCATTTTACAGTTCACATTTGAGTTAGAAGTTTGAAGGAAAAGTGTTGTACGGCACACACACACACACAGAGAATACGGTGACAAAACTACAAAACATGTTGCACGTTTGGGGACACCTAAAGCACGCCAAAGTGTACCTCATCATCGTCATCTTCATTGTCATCCTTAGCATCATCATTCTCTACATTATCCTGATCCAGTGATTCCTTCTGCACCGCCACCTCCGACTCGATGATCTTTGCCTCTTCAACTGCTGCCTCCGGCACTTCCTTTTCTGGTTCTGCTTCCGTCTCTGGCTCGGCCTCTTCAGTCTTTTCGTTAACTTCTAGCTCACTCTCAGTGGCAGGCTGCTGCTCCTGCTCCACCTCATCCTTGTTCTCTGTGACAGTTTGCTCGTGGTTTTCCTGCTCCCTCGGCTCCTTTGGCTCCTCCTGCTTCTCCTCTCCACCCTGGCCATCAGCTTCTTCTTCTTCTCCTTCTTCTGCTTTATCGCCGCCGCTTACAGCTCTTGCAATATTCTGTAAAAGTAAACAATTGTCGACTGATTGCTTTCCGAGTGATTCAAAGGATGAATTGTTGGATTCTACGACTCAAGATCTCGGCCTTCGGTTCATTGTATGTATGTACAGCGGCGAAGGACTTAAGAGGCATACAAAAAAGCGCATAGAAAGATAGTAGAAAAATGGTGAAAGGGGAAAGCGAGCGCCGACAATGGCTTACTTTCACAGAGCCCCCCCCCAGCCCAAGCCCCGCAACGCACCCACCACGCGTCTTTCCGCAAAAGCCAAACCGAGTGCAACACAGAGAAAGCTCTTGGAGGAGGAGGGGAAGTGTGCAAGCAAAAGACAATCGAAAACGAAAACGAAACGAAAGCAAACGAAAGACTCAATCCGCAAGCAAAAAGGCGCAGCACTTACCTCCGTTGTCGCCTCCTCACTGTCGCCCTCGGTGTCGCCCTCGATGTCGTCGTCGCCGCCATTGATGTGCCCATTGTTGAATGTGGCCGGCGTTTCCGGTCGGCGCTGCAACGCACCTGGCACCGCATCTCCATCTCCATTCACATCCACATCCACATCCAAATCCGCCTTGGACAAATCATCTTCCTCATCGTTGGCACTTGTACTGCGATTTCAAAATGCAAAAAAATTTGTCTCTCAAAGCCACAACAAACAAAAACAAAAAACTGAATGCAGCGCAGCCAAAAACTTAGCCTAATTCATGCCTATCCCCTTGCCCCCTGCCCACTACCACTGCCCACTACCCACTTACCCATCGTTTGTGTCCACCTCCGAGGTGTTCTCAATGCTGTCGTCCAGAGACTTGCGTCCATTGACAGTGGGTGCCACTTTAATGTCCAATTTCTGCAAATGAAAGAGATGGATGGATAGAGAGGGAATCCCCCCCGCCAGAAGATGGCTTACCTTGCTGGGCCCATCGCCGCTCTCATCGCTCAAGGCCTCCCAGTCGGTGGTGCTGTCGGGGGAGACACGCGGTGCCTCCGGTACATAGACGAGAAAGGCCCGCTCGATTTCGTGCGGCTTGTGGCGGTAGTACGAGGGTGTCTTCATTTTCTGAAATGAATGGAATGAATCATTTTAATTGTTCGGATGGGTTAGTTGATTGCCACCCCCCTCCCACCAGCACCCAACTCACATAGTCGAGAGCCTCCTCGTCACAACCCGCCTGGGTGAGCAGGGTGTAGCAGCGCATATTGTTTTTGGCACTGGCTGCCCAGTGGAGCGGAGTCTTGCCGGTGATGTCCATCTCGTGTGCGCCCTCCGGCCAGAGGGCGACCAGATACTCGAGAATCTTGGTGTGGCCCAGGCCGGCGGCCTTGTGGATGACATTCAGGCCATTGCCGTCCTTGCAGGTTGCCAGGGCGGCGGGCACGGGCGGCTCCAGTTGCGCCTGCACCGTTTCCAGATTGTTGTCGATCACCGCCTGATGCAGATCCTTAATGGCATTCTGTTGGAAGCAAAAAATTGTTGAGTGGGCGGAGTGGGTGGCGCTAAGTGCATTGCATTGCATTGCCTCACCATGACATGTGGCACGGCGGCAAGGAAACGCTTGACACGCCCATTGTTGCTGGCCTGCTGGCACAGGCGATGTCCTTGGCCACCCCACAGAATGCGCGTCAGTTTGCCAATGTCCTTTTCGTGCATCCAGATACGAATGGTGGATAGCTTTACCGAGAAATCTATTAGCCCAAAAAAAATAGCGTAGGAAATTGAAAAGGTAGAAATTAATTTCACCAGGTCCTAACCCTGCCCCAACTTCCGCTCTCTAAGCGATTTCCATTTCATTGGCACCCAGGCACCCTCGTTCGTGTTTGCATGCAATTTGCCAAAAGAATAAAAAAATATCCAAAGAAAACAAAAAGAAAACTGAAAACTAAATTAAAACGAATACGAAAATAAAATGCAATAAATGCTCAAGTTTTGTGACTCGCGAACTGCACTCGGCAGTTGGCTTAAAGTGGCATTACTCAAGACAATTTCCGCTGGAGAAAGTTTTGCGCCAACTTGAAATGCGCCCAAGGTCATTGGAGAACTTTTAAGTGGAAAGAAAGTCTGCCCATTCAACTGGGGCTGTGCTGGGGTATCACTACCATGACTGAATCATTGATGCTATTTGTTATTGATGGGAGAATATTACATCTGGCTGTGACCCACACCCAATATCTTACCATCGTTGCTGCGCCGCTTGCTTCCATTGAGGCCGCCGCCCGTCTGTCCGTTCATCGGCATAACTGCAAGTGGATAACCAGACATTACCTTTGATTTCCAATTGAATTATTTAAATATTTAAGTATTTATATTTGTACTGTAGATAAAGGAGATATACAGTACGAGCTACGACTATGTGGCAGTGGCAAAGTCACTGCCTACTCTCTCTCTCTTCTCTCTCTGCTTGATTCGCATACTTTCCTGCGTTTTGTTCTCGTAGTACGTATCAGAGGGGTTCCTTTTTTTATTATTTGCGTCTGGCCCGCTTGAGGCGCGTTGGCAAACTAATTCCTGGCCACATCGAAAGGTGTTGAATTTGGGACAGCTAGCTGTGGGCGATTCGATTGTGTGTTGTGGTCAACAGGGAGAGTGGAGAGTGGAGAGGCAGCAAGGGAAGTACTATACATAGTAGAAATAATTGCGTCCTGTTCGCGCTCCTTCAACTTCTGCCATGAATAAATAACCTTTTGGTCTCCTTTGTGGCGTGTGTTACGTGCAGGGGTACTAAGTAAACATTTTCATTAGCCCATCGATGGGGCTGCTTCGTTCTGTTCTGTTCTGTTCTGTTCTCTTCTTGTGGGTAACCAAATACGAGGTGAAGTACATATGTGGGAAATACTTAGAATTTCCGTTTGACCGTCACTTGCTAGACATATACCTATGCATATATAGGGGAAATATTTGCAGGGATTTTCAGTCCTTAGAAAATTCTCATGCAAATCCAGCCCGCCAGCTCCTTTGAGTCTCCCTTTTGACCACACACATGCCTCATGTGTCAAGGTCGCCTCAGTCTATTCCTGGTCTGTTCCTCGTATACCCCCTACCCACCCACACCTGAGGCACATTCCTTGTGTTTCCTCTCTTTTTTGTGACATGTAAATTAGTTGAATGGAATGAATCATTAGATGATGGGGTGGCCGTTGAGTGAGAGGGTTTGAGTGGCAATAAAAACTGCTCGAAAGTGCCACGGAAATGGCGCATTAGTGTTTGCCACATTCCTTCCTTCATTCAACCCCACACCTTCGCCCCCCCCTGGAGCACCTGTAACTTGTTGAGCTGACACTCTTTTATGGCACGCAATATGCAAATTTTGGCCCTCCTTCGCGCCTTTCCTCTGGCACCGCACCCCCTGCGTGTTGTCACCACAATTTCCCTCAATTATAAGGAATGAATATGAATAATTTTATTATACGTTGAAACACTCACCTTTGGGTGGCGATGAATGGTAATATAGGCCATGGAATCTTCTGCGACGCTTCGGCGGCATCGCCAATTAATATCTCTTGATGGCAGAGTCTCTCGATTAGAGTCCACGACTCTTCACATTGCTCCAATCGCGATTCATTTAGCACTGCACTGCGAATGCACTTCACACTTCACACTTGGGTGGCGCACTGGAAATATTAGCTGTGGAAAATCGCGCACTTAAATCGAAGCGCTGCATCGACCGTTGTCCTGGTAGGTTCAACGACGTCTGAGTTGACAAATGCACACTGGTCAGATGGTCAACTGGTCAGCCCCAGCCCCAGTCACAGTCCCAGTGACCCTCCCTCCCTCATACCACCCTCATGCCAGCCATTGCGTGTGTGCATACCCAATGACGGGGGCGGTGAATGTGGGTGGGCGCTCTCACATATGTGATTTTAATTTATGTTTTATTTATTTGGTTTACCAAATCCCACAACGCATTTCGAATGCATTTCGAATGCACAGAACCAGGACATTGCCTACTTATTGGAACTGGACTGCTGCAGGTCGCAGGACTGAGCACAAAAAAACCGAAATGGGAATGGGAATTCGATGAAAACAAACCAATTAGACGCGTATCGATTTTCTGATTTAGAAGGGAGCGAGTAAGGGAGAGTACTATTGAAATTGGAGCAGGCACTCAGAGGAGGAGGAGGAGGGAGCACAATTTATGAAAGAACATGCCGAACAGGTCACAGAGTCCTGCCCCAAGGTCCCTGCGACCGCCTACACGAAAAGGAAGACAAGCTGCTGCCCTGCCCTGACTCTGCCCCTGACTCTGCCCGATGGATGAGTAACGATATTCGAAAATCCTGAATGGCGTGCGGTCAAATTTTAGGACCCACTTGACACAGTTTTCCCCCGAGGGAAGTGCGTGCGTATCCCCCTTTTGAAGGGTTTTCCCATTCCCATTCCCATTCCCACAATGGTTGACCCAATTTCGGGATAGTTCTCGTGGGTATCCATCCCCCAAGGGGCAACGCAAATGTCATTGCCAATTAGGTAAACTGCCCGCCGTGTGGCAGCTCCTCTAATTCGAATTTATGGCATCCACTTTGATTGCACTTCCGCGACTGTCAGCGTAAAGGATCTGTGCATTATTCATTCGACCCCGGGACAGCCCAGACAGCGGGGGTGCGGGGTGCTGTCTCCGGTGCATTGAACTTGACAGAGACGCCGTGTCTGACCCTGCGCCACTGGTCAATGCAAGCACCCTCCATTGCATTCCTCACTCGAACATATGTAAATTCCAGTCACTTTGCATACACTTCACTTGCCACTTTCCACTTTCTACTTGCCACTTGCCACTTGCCACTTCCGCTTCCGATTTGCCACTTTCCGCTTTTCCGTTTGCTGTAATTTTTGGGCTTTTTCTTGTGTTGTTGTTGTTGTTGCTGTTCCGTTATTCCTTTCGATTCGATTTGCACGACGCGCGCTTTCCTTGCAGACTGCGGCATATTCAGCGTTTCGTAGGTGTTTTATCTAAATTTTTCCTACACGCACACCAACGAAATTCATTCACTTTCACTCTCTCTCTCTCTGTCTCTCTGTTTCTCTGCCTTTTGGTGTGGGTGTGGTAGGAGGGGCGTATCGAGTATTGGTAATTGCTTGCATGCGAACGCCGAAAAAAAAAAAGAAAAGAGAACTCCCACAAATAAACCAAACCGATGGGAACCGCCGCGAGTGTGGGCTCAAGGCACCGTAGCACTTATCTAAAATGGAAAGTAAAGAACGAAGGGCAGGCAGCTCCCCAATGGGAATGAACTCAACTGAAGACGAAGATCTGCTCGTACTCCGTGCCACGTTTATGTTGTAATTCGTATTTATTTCTCGGGCAGTTCTCGGACAGCCTCAAGCGTGTAGACCTAAACTTAATACTTATGTAGGAGACTAAGGACTAATGCCTGGCTATCAGCTCTTGCTACTCAGTTCGTCTGCGGAGACGTGAATGGGATGGGTGAATTCGATGTGGTCCGACGAGGCATCTGCAAAAAACAAGGGCACAGATTAATAGACAGGAGAGGCAGCAATCAATGACACTCACCTTGAAGATATCCTCGCTCAATGTTGTTCTGGGAAACGGAGAGGCTGGCTGCAGACTTCGCTTGCGGCGCGAAGCCAACGCCTCGCGACGTGTGCGGAGCAGGGCCAGGCTGATGTGTGACTTCTCCAGCGGCAGGTTGTCGTCGCCAAACTCCAGGCACTTGCCGTAAACGCAGAATCGCTTACTCACCTGCGAGCAGCGCGTGCCCATGGGGAAGTGTCCGTTCTTGGCGTTCACCAGGTAGTAGCGGTACTTTATGTACTCGTCCTGACAGCCCACGCGACAGCTGCGATCGGGCTCGTCCATGCTGGCCGAGATCTGGGCACCGCGGCCGGAGAGGCCACGCACCTTCAGCCTGTAGCTGGCGCAGGTCTGCTCCGCATACTCCGCTGCCGTCTGCAGGCGCTCGCACGGCTTGGCGCGATGCGTGCAGAGCTGGAAAGTCTCCTCGCGCGTGAGCCGCGACCTCACCGCCTGGATGCCCTTCGAGTCGGCCATGCAGTTGGAGTGGCAGCCCGACTTGACCTCCCACTCGACCTCCGCCGAGGAGCTGCGATCGATGGCGATCAGCGAGGCAGAGGCTGGTGGCGGGGCCGCCCTCTGTGGCTCTTCCTCCCTGTGTGGATACTTGTGGTACGACTCGTAGACCTTCCGCTTGTGCGGCTGCTGCTGTTGCTGCTGCTGGGGTCTGATGTGGTTATCCTGCCCATAGAAGCTGCGCACGGCCACTTCTACTCGGCGAGGGAGAGAGAAATAAAATCAGAGATATTCTACAAAGGAGAGAAGAGCAAATTAATTTCCATTACCATTTTCAAGCGATTTCTGGGCGTGACTCCCTCCTGCTTTTCCGCATAGCGCCTTTGGGTCACTGCCCTGCTGCTGGTGCTGCTGCTGCTGCCTGCTCTCCTCATTGGCAGAGTCCCGAGCCCTCGACTGGCAGAAGGTCTGGTCCATTCTGTAGAAGTTGTTCGTGGAATTGTCGCAGGCGAAGCGCTCGCAGCGGCCCGAGATGCAGTAGGCAATGTCCTCGGTGCTGTGGTGCTTGGAGCGGCAGGTGGTGCCGTCGGGAAAGGTCCAGCGACGCGACTTGGTCCCATTGGTCCTGGTGCGGCAGAACACCTTGCAGGAGTCCTCAAATGTGGAGCTGACCTGCTGCCCCTCGCCCGTCAGCTCACCGTCCAGCTTCTTGGCCTGCATGCACACCTGGGTGGCGAAGTTGGCGATCGTCTGGACGCGCACGCTGTAGCACTGCTTGGCGATGCAGCTCTCGAAACGTCGATCCTGGCCCATGCACCGCTGCCGGTAGTTGAGGCAGCTGCGGTTGAATGTCCGCAGTCCGGTGCTGCCCTCGCGCAGCCGGTTCGAGGGTCCGTAGAGGCACCCCGACTCGCACTTGCCCGCCTCGCTCCAAGCGCTCCAATTGCTGACAGCAGCTCCTGGCAGCTGCTCGTTGCCCGACGGCTTCACCTGCTCGCTGAGCAGCGGCCCAATCCTGTTGGACTCCATGAAGCTGGCCTTCTCATAGCTCGGCTTGTGCGGCCACTGCCTGTAGGAGGCCAAGGCGGTCTCCTGCGTCGAGCGAGCCACACAGGAGCCACCGCGGCACCACTAAAGAGAAAATGAGTAGATGAATGGATGAGTGGTTGCTCCTCCGCCAGCCCTCTTACCATTCTCTCCCCGCACTCGGTGCCCTCCAGGGCCGGATGTGAGGTCCAGGGCAGTGTATCCTGCCGACAGTGTAGATCCCGGCAGATCTCCGCCTTGCTCTGGCTACTGGCGCGCATAAAGTTCTTGCCAAAGCGCAGCATGCACTGCTGGTTGGCATCGAAGCGTTCGCCGGGCGGAATACCGCCCGCGGAATGGTCCAAGTTAGCCTTAAACTGTCCCCGATTGAAGAGGCACTCGGCCTGTGGCTCTCTGCGTAGATCAAATAAGATATATGTAAATGGAGTCTTGTGCCGTGCAAGAACTTACAGTAGGAAATCCTCCAGATAGGTGCGCGAGCACTTGGACCACGTGACCTTGCCGCTGCCCAACTTTGGGGACATGATGTGCATGGTGGGATCGCAGCTGTTCTCCTTGGTGTCATGCCGCATGCCCAGACTGCAGAGGGAGTTGTTTTGTCATTCGATTGGAAGATCAGAGAGAACCCTCATTCGCCCCCAAGGGGTGCCACACTCACTTGTGTCCGATCTCGTGGGCCACCACAAAGACGCTCTCAAAGTGCTTGGCCTCGTTGATCGTGCAGGAGGAGACGGGCGTGCACATGCCAGAAACTGGGGCCAGGCCCACGACCTGGCTGTTGGCCTTGCCATCCTTGGTGACTGTGCGCAGATCGAGGCCCGTCAGGATGAGGGCATGATCGTAGTGCAGTGAATTCAAGTCCGAGAAGGGATTCAGCCTCTCCTGCCACTCGCAGAAGCTGTTCAGGTAGTCATCCACATCACTGGAGCGCGCCAGGCCGGCGGGATCCCACGACTTCCAGATCTCCAGACGCTTCAGCACAAAATTGATGCGACGCCCGAGCGTCGGATGGTGGTAGAGCAGCTGCACCCCATTGATCATGGCCAGCACGAAGCTGATCATCTTGCTCTCCGTGTCGTCGGGGAAGTTCCGCTGCATGTGCGCGAACAGATCCCTGTCCACGAAGATGGCCGTCTCGATGAACAGCTCCTCGGGCACTGGCAGGCGGCGTGGCGGAGGCCCAATGAAGCGACGACGTCGTCCATGCTTCTGATGATGTTTCACATTCTTTCTCTGCTTCTCGTGTTGGCTCTTCTCTTGATGATGATGATGATGAGGCTGATGATGATGTCGCGGCTGGAAGCGCAGTCTCAGCGGAGACTGCGACTGACTGCCTCGGAGTCTCGGCTTCGGTTCGTTGAATTCCTCTGCATCGGGCTCGAACTTCAGCTGGCTGTCTAACGGAATCAGTGCCCCCCCACCCAGCCGACTGAAATTGCTCCTATCCAAGCGGGCCTGGTAGATCACATGGTTGCCCGCTCCAAAGCGAGCGGGTAGCGGATGGATCACAAAGTCGCTTGCATTCTGCTGGAACACGCCACGCTGCCAAAGAGAGTTAATGTCTCCCTGTCTCTCCACTATGGGATTTCGACTCACCGCACTGCCCGTTTCGCAGAGATCGAGGGCCGCCGCTGGGCTCCTATAGAAGCAGCTCTCCAGACGCTTCAGCAACTGCGGCGAATGCTCCACAAACTGCGTCCCGTTGGCGGTGCGACGAATGAAGATGAAGGCATCGTCGATCAACTGCGGCGCCTGCTGCAGTTGCAGTCTGGCCTCCACTCCGTCATCAGCCTGAGCCTCAGCCACAGCCACAGCCACAGCCTCATTCCCATTCCCTAGCCCATCGGAGCTATCGGCGTCTGTCGAATGCATTTGAATTAATTAAACTTCTCGCATAATGACCGCAACTGGAGCAGCACGAGCTCTCTGCAGCTGTGTGTCTGTATCCATGTGCGATGTGCGATGATGTGCGATGTGGGATGCATTTTATTTGGTTTTCAGATTTCTGTTTATTCATTTCTCACCTTGGGCCAATGGCATGCTGCGTCTGTGGCGTCGTTTCACCCTGTTCTCCTCCTTCTCCTCCTTCTCCTGCTCCAGGTGCACCAGCTTGAAATCGGGCGCTGCAATATTGAGTGCCCCCCAAAATGAATCAATACGAGTACAAAAACAACTGCGCAGATTTCCGCGACCACCCAAGGCCCCCCCACTCCCCATTGGCTGCCACCTGCCTGCACCCCAAGACTGTAGCTGACTGTGGACTGTGGACTGTGGACTGTTGACTGTAGTTCTAGTTTACCATTCATCGATTGCAGTATTTGTTTTGGCCTACGGCTACCCCACTTAATGATATGTTGCAGCGCCTCAGAACTGTCAGTGGGTTATGGGCTACGCTCCCACAGAACTGTCAGTGGGTTCTGGCTGAGGCCGAAGTGGGTCAAAGTGAGGGATCTTTACAATCTACTTGGCTTGTTACAGCTGCAGCACTTACCCTCGCCCGCCGATTGTGAGCCAAAGATCAGGGCCCGCTCATGATCCATCAAGTGCCTCAGCAGTGTGTTCTCATCCAGCTGCGGAAGAGTGGAGAGAGAGAGGGAGAAAGGAGAACGAATAAGAGCTATGAAAAATGTTTAATATGCAAAGCGGAAAGTGTAACAAAGGCAACAAACCGTAAAAACATACACCGAAAACAGAGCAAAGGGTAAAGGTTTTCCTCCAGATTCCCCACACCCCACCAAAAATACTTTCACTCAGACAATGGAGAATTTGTACGAAAAAGAAAAGAAAAGCCCCCAATTAGACATTTCCAACAGCTGTTCGTTGGGGGTCATCATGAGGGTGGCGGTGACCACCGACAGTCCGTAAATTGTTGATGCAACACACAAAAATTTGTACACCATTAGATGGGATATATGTACGAGGTATATATCGTATCTATCCAAAAGTGGGAATACATCTCCTCCCTCCTCCACATGTGCGGTGTGTGGTGTGCGATGCGTGTGCGATTATTTAATTTAATTTGTTGTAACAGTTTTCATTTGGGTTTCATTCGGTTTTATTGTGGAAAAGCGCGCTGGTGCTGGTGCCTGTTGTCTGGCGGAGCGTGAAGAGCGTTTCGGTTTTATGTTTGGATTGAAACTCCGCCTATGGCAGCAGCGAAGAGGAGAAGGTGTTGGTGGCTGGCTGGCTGGTGTTTCTGCTGCCAAATGTTTATAATCAACATTGTAATGCTGTGCGAAAGAGGTGTGGCTGGCTGTTAAATACTCGTAGCTTATAATATTTAAGGAAAAGTTTCGCGAAAAAAATAAACAGAGAAAACGACCAAAAAAAAAGTATAAGCAGATTGACTCCTAGATATATCTTTTTGATATATAAAGATTCATTCTGGATCTGTTTCAAGTTATAATTTGTACATTAAAAAAGGCTTCAAATCGATCAATATATTGAAAGCTCTTTAAAGCTCTTTAAAACCCTGTTGAGACTGTTTAAATTTCGCTTGAATCTTTTTTTATTTTTTCTATTTGCTGGCCCTCTAAGCCAGCTCTTAGCTCACTCCCTGGCCAATTTTGTTGCCTGAACTTTATCAAATACAAACAATGTTCAATGAAATAGACACTAATTGGCTGCAAGGGCAACAGCATAATAGGCCCGAATCAACATAAAAGAGCGATCCCAGAGCGATTCAGATTGCCGGAAAAGCCAGCAACAATACCCAAGTGACAGCCACAGCAGACAGGAAAAGAGTGGAAAATGCATCCCTCATGGTGCTCCATGGAGTACTCGCACCCAAACAAACTTATTATGTGATGAAATTTTGCGTGACCCATAGCCAGAATGGGCAAAAAAAAAGCAAATGGAAAAGCGGAAAGACAGATAACAAAAAAAAAAGAGGGGAAAATAGCGAAAACTAGAAACAAACAAATGTAAATTATATCATAGAAAATTGTCTTCAAAGCAATTTCTCAGCAAAGGAGGATGAGCTGCAGAGAGTACGCCTATGATCACATAATCATGAGCCATAACTAAGCGAAAGGTTCTCAAGTGCGACCATATATACACATACATATGTATGTACATACATATGTACATTTGGAAGGGTCAACAACTTGGATGGACTGGCGATCTTCTGTCTGTCTAGTTTGTTGTTCTTGATTTCATTTTGGCAATGTCTGTGAATTCCTTGTGCCCCAGACAGCTGCAACTGAAAAGCGACTGCCAGCTGCTGCGACGATTATACGATTCCGGGTAATCATGTGATGTGATTTGCATTCCTTTTGGGAGTCGCAGACCTCTCCAGCAGCAGCTCTGGAGATGCTCCAACGCCTCCAATTCAAATTATATGGAAGACGTGAGGATTTTCTTTTTATTTTTATTGTTGTTTGAGACACATGTGTAATTGGACATGATTTCGCCCATTTTAGGTTCTTTAGGTTGCCGGTGGTTCCAATTACCAAAACATTTTCCAACGCCCAATTGGGCAGAGGTCATTAAACGCCTTGGGGGTCTGGTTCCCGCACCCCATTTCCCGCACCACCCCTTCATTTTTTTTCAACATTTAATGCTTAGCTGTGCAAAACTATGCCATGTAGTTGAGTCAGAGAATATTTAACACTCTTTCGGAGGGTACAATCGGCAAGACAGTCGTAAATATCGCCTCTCGATATATTTTATTACTTTAGTTATTGGTAGAGAGTATCTATGAGCCTGGACTACTACTACACTCTTTTTTATGTTTCATGTTCATATTCATGTTCTGTCTATGTGGCAGTTTTTTGTTTTGTTTTTTGATCACCTGTTCGTTCGGGTTATATGGGTTAATCGTATGATGTATGGGCATATCGTACGACAAATAAGACAATGAAAATATTGATATCAATCACGGCGACTCACCTCAATGCCATTCCACTGCAAGCTCCTCTTGCGGCGCAGCTCAATGTGCACGGAGGAGGAGTGGGAGTGGGAATGGGAGTCATCATAGTTGTGGGGGCTAACGGGAGCGATTAGCAGCCACAAGGTGGTCAGACCTATTAAGATCCAACTATGATAGATCCATCGGCGATTAGATGCCATTGCTGCTGTGACAGTCATAACGATGCGTTGATGATGACAACCGAAAGCAAAGTTTTTATTTTCTTTGTAATTCGCGTACTCCGTTTCGTACAGCCACTAATCACTCTATTGTTGGTGCAATACACTGACAGGCGGCGAATGTTGCAAAAATTGCATATACAAATACAAATATTATTATTCCTTTTCTTGGCTTTGCAGCCCAATTTCATAATTTGTTGCTGTTGATGTAGTTCGCTTGTAGTTACATTTTCATTTTCATTGGTCTGCCGTCTGCCTGAAAATTTGAACGGGTGAAAATTACAAATGGTTTCTTGAAAGAGAAAAGTGAAGGCGCTTAGTGGTGGCTCTCCTCAATGTCTGCTCCAACTTTTACGCCAGTTAATTTAACTTTTTATGCACTAATTAATTGGCATGGCAAGCCAAGGCATTGCATTACCATCTCTCTCGCTCCCTCGCTCGCTCGCTCGCTCGCTCAGCGGGTGGGTGATTTGTATTTGGGCCACACTTGATTTTATTTTTACTAGTTACTCATTTAGTTTGTTTCCTGAGTTCTTTGTGAAGTGCTCGCTTAACGATTGCCACTCCAGATAAGGCAGAAACCTTGCTAAAAGTACTCGACACACTCGCTTGTGGAGAGGACCTTATCCAGTATCAATATTATTAGCGATATTGGGGAACAAGAGCCACGTTCTGCCAGTCTTTTGTTTTCATATTTAGACGCATTTATTTTGATTTAAACGCCGCAGCCAGACCACAATTAGGCACACACACAGATCATACATAGTCTCTGAAGCATAACGCTCTTTCGTCCAAATGGTGTTTTATTTTATTTTTATTGGTTATTTTTCATACACATTTGTTTTCCATATGCAAATCACACTCAAAACTGAAACGTTTATAAACAATTTGGCGAAGGTCAATGCGCACTCAGTGGATCCACAACATGAAGGATTTACCGTAGTGTTCTCCAGCGTTCGGATACTCTAGGAGAGCGAATGTATGAGAGCCCCAACAAACCCAACCGACCTTCCCGGCTCCACTTTTGCGAATGAAATGTTCACAGAGCGCGGAAAACATGATGAGACAGGCACGATCATGAATCTTTTTGGTGTTCGGTTTTTTTCCTCGTTCTCGCTCCAAGCACACACACACACACAAACACACGCAAACACACAGAAGTATGCTAATGAGCCAAAGCGCCGGAAGAAGAGTAGAAGACCGTTAAGAAAAAGCAAAGGGCCAAAAGAAAAAAAAAAACACAAAAGAAGTGGCAAAAAAATAAAACAGGCGGCAATTGTTTTGTGGTCAAGTGCTTGAAAATGATGGAGCAGACGAAAACTTGACACTGGTCATCACAGCAACAGGTCGGATAGCAAGAAGGCGAAGAATTATGCTGCATTTCCGCCAAGCAGATTTGATGTTGTACAGGAAATCTTAAATCAGCGAATGCAAATGCAAATGCAAAGGCAAAGAACGAAGCAGCAAGCAAACAATCGGACAAGACGCCAATTGAAGTGATCAGCTTTTAATTGACGCAATCAATGGCTGATGCAACAGCCAATGGCAATGATAAATCACACGCTGTCAAAACGATGGCTAAATTAACCAGCATACAAAGCAATCGCGTATTCTTATCATTAAACGAGCGTTAAATTAAAATTCAACAACGATAGGCGTTTAGTATTTATAGATACGGTCGCACTAGGAAAAAGAGTAACATTTTATAAGTAGCAGTAGGGGTACTCTTTAAATTCATATTATGCACATTTTGGGGTTTGCATATTGATTTAATGCCTAATTAATTGACATTTATAAGTTTACTTATTAAAACGTATAATCAAATCAATAAAATAGGGCTTATATGTATATAAGTATATTTACGGTATACTCATACTTCAAACGCAAAAATGAGTCGGGAGAGCGTAAAATGGTCTTCGGACATTTTGTTCTACCTTTTTATTTATCCTTTTATCATGAGCAATCCATTAAATGGATTCTTTAAAGTAACAAATCTTAAGGAAAATTGATTCATCAATCGGATAAAATTATATATTCAGTGCTGAAGGTCCGAGCTATCTAGTAATATTACAACGAATATCAAAATTGAGGAATTCGATTTTCCTTGGTATATTTACGGTATATTTTGAAAACGAGAAAGTATATTTCGGTATATTACTGAGGGTAGGGCGAGATATTTCAACGATGCGTCCGTGGTCCCACTGTATTTCAAATTAAACTGCAATCTTGGCTTCGCATCGTGCGGCAGAGCTCGACTCTTTCAATAAAAATATCAGAAACATAGTCGCTTTCGATTTAAAAATTGTAAACCATATCATAGATATTATCAAACACCATCGAGATCAAGTTTTACATATAAATCGCTGCCTAAAAAACGAACTGCGTTACGAATTCAAATCGACGCGCTAACAAGACCAAGAGAAAAGATATCTACAGCATCGCTTCGTGTGTGTTAATTGTATATTTGTTTAAAAACACAATCAAAATGGTCGGCACAACATTGAAGATGATGATGGATGAGGTAAGTTTTCTAATGTTTAATAATTTTCATAGGGACATGATAGAAAAGGGCCGATAGCGACGCAAGGACGCCATTGCTGCATCGGCAGCCACTATCAAAAGGGAATGAGGGAAGAGAGTGCGTGAGAGTGTGTGTGAAGAGCGACCGTGAGTGATAGAGAGTGTGAGAGAGGGAGGGTGAGAATGTTCCGTTTGTCAATAGCTTTGTTGTTTTTTCCATGCCGGCGGCGAGTGCATTTTGGCGCACTTTTACAATTGCGGTACTTGTACCGCTAATTATCACTCTCTAGTATTACCCACTAAATCTCTGGGCATTGCGGTTCTTTGCAAAATGGCCGCCGACCTTTGCCATGTAATGCATTTGAGTAAATTGAATTGAATTGTTTTTGTAGAACGCCGGGAGAATATTAACCAAGTACATCTGAAGAAATTGACAGTGCCTACAAATGAGGCTACCACAAAACGCGCTGCTCTGGGCGATCTGCAGAACCGCGGGTTGAACCGCGCCATTGCCGCCAAAGAAGTGGCCCAGAAAGAGTAAGTCCTAGCAGCCCCCATTCCATTGCGACCGCTTGCTTATTGCGGATCGCTTGGGTTCTCCTTGCAGATTGAAGGAATCGAAGCTGCCGAATGTGTTGCGCAACGCCAAGGCCCGCGTGGACACACACTGGAAGAAGCAGCCCCTGGGTGCAAGCAATGCCAATGGCGCCGTGCAGGCCAAGCCCGCTGAGGGTGAAGCGGCGGGACTGCTGCGCTCAAACTCTGTGCGCACCCATACCGCTACCTCGGGCGTTCTGCTCAACCGCCAGGTCTCGGCCAGCACCCTGGCCCGTGGCGACAAGGCGGCCGTTGAGGCGACCAGCAAGCGTAAGTATCGATTGCCCAACAAATCCAAGCCCATATCCCAATACCGAACAGTTACAGTCAAGCCAAAGCCGGAGACCGGATCCAGCGATCAGCTGAATGTGCCTGAGCCCACATTGCGACGCGAGGACAGCAATCTGTCCAAGAAATCCCTGACCAAGCTGCGGGCTGCTTTGGGCAAGCCAGTGATGGGTGTGGCCGGCCTGAAAAAGGAGCCTGTAGGCGTGCTCAAAAAGGAGCCTGTGGGCGTGCCCAAGAAGGAGCCATTTGCGGCCATCAAGAAGAATGCCATCGGTCTGGTTAGGAGCGAAAGCACCGCCAGGGGTGCCCTCCTGAAGCCATCGGCAACGATTCAGCCTTCCATGTCATTGTCCAGCAAGCGATTGGCCGGCATCGAGGACATCGACGCCAACGACAAGGAGAATCTTGTGCTCGTCTCTGAGTATGTCAACGACATCTACGACTATCTGTACAAGGTGGAGATCGAGCAGCCGATCCACAATGATCACCTGGCCGGGCAGAAGGAAGTCTCCCACAAGATGCGCTCCGTGCTGATCGACTGGATCAACGAGGTGCATTTGCAGTTCCATTTGGCTGCCGAGACCTTCCAGCTGGCCGTGGCCATCATCGATCGCTATCTGCAGGTGGTCAAGAATACGAAGCGCAGCAATCTGCAGCTGGTGGGAGTGACGGCCCTCTTCATTGCCACCAAATACGAAGAGCTCTTTCCGCCAGCCATTAACGACTTTGTCTTCATCACCGATGATACGTACTCGGCTCGTGAGATCCGCATAATGGAGCTGCAGATCTTCAAGGCCATCGATTGTAATCTGTCGCGTCCGCTGCCGATTCATTTCCTGCGGCGCTACTCCAAGGCAGCTGGGGCAGAGGATGAACACCATGCTATGTCCAAGTATTTTGTGGAATTGGCTTCGGTCGACTACGACTTGGCCAGCTATAAGCCATCAGAGGTGGGTTCGGAAATGGCAATGACCGATGGCAATCATGTTATATCGTAATGTTGTTCATGCTGCTTTCAGATTGCTGCAGCCTCGCTGTTCCTGTCGCTGCACTTGCTCAATGGCAACTACCGGGCCAGCACTGGCTTCAACGACAAGCACTGGACACCGACGCTGACCTACTACTCGCGCTACTCGGCCACGCACCTCAGGCCCATCACTCGACAGATCGCCAAGTTGGCGCGTGATGCACCACAGGCCAAGCTGAAGGCCATCCACAACAAGTACCAGGGCAACAAGTTCCAAAAGATCGCGCTTAGGACCGAGCTGAGCGGCCCCCTGATGGACTCCATTGTGGCCCAGAGCCTGAAGAAGTAGTCTGGGCCCACTTCACATCCTCCACATACCCCACCACCCTCCTCACAAAACCCCAAAATATTTAGTTTAGTTTAATTTGTTTTCATTTTTAAATTTTTAGCGTATTCCTTTATTTTCGTTCGTTTGTACGTTTCGTGTTCGTTATAAGTTTGTGTAATAACAGAAGTCCAAGTCCCATTCAATCAATCAATGATCGTAGCAAATCAAGGTCCCTATGCTGTGCGTCCCGCGTTTGTGTCATGGCCGCCCCGATGCGATCAACGACAAAGGCATTCTTCACTTGATTATGGTTAGGTTCCGGTTCCTCCAACGCTGAGTGGGAGGGATCCTGAACCGGAACTGGAACTCCTGCTCCTCCCCCTAAGGGCACACCTCTAGAGTGAGAGAGAGTGGACGAGCACAAACCGCAATACACAAGGACACTGAGAGCCAGGTGTGTGAGTGGGCAACGAGTACATTTGCTGGCTGAACATATCGGCGTTGTCTCTCAAAGTACATATACCATATTATATATATATATTATCTCCATGCGAAAGACTATTTGTATTTGTATCAATTGTATTAGAGTTAAAATTTAATTGGAAATGGTTCGTTCAATGCATTAAGAATAAATCCCAAAAATGTGCAAAAATATTATATGTATTCTCCCAATTCCTGAGATGAGACTTTATAATCTATGTAGGTATATGTAATGGATTTCGCACGTCTTGCAACTAATTTAATTGTGTATCTTAAGCAAAGCAAAGAATTTGTTCATATGACACAGCTGTTTCCAGCGAATGTCGTGGCAAATAAAGTTTTATATTGTGTAATTTTAAAAACTACTCAGTTGTTGGTCCCTTTTTTGACATACATGACAAGCACATATGTACATATGTTTGTCCTCGGAGGCCGTCAACGGCAGCTGATTTCAACTGTGAGAACGAAATCTCAGGCAGACGCTAGACAGACCCTTTCCATTGTCCTGGCTTATCACACACTGGCCTGGTGGGGGGAAACAGAGGTGGAAAAGGTCACCTTCCCGATCGCAGGTCAGTTTTTCGTCTTCTGCTTTCCCTTCCTTCTACCAACCGCTTCATTTCTCATTTCGTCTCTCTTCCATTATGCTGCGCTGCTGTGTCGTTCCATTGGAAACGGTAATTGCCCAAGCACATTGCTCGCACGTGTCTGTGCATGTGTTTCTGCATGCGTGTGTGTGTACTTGGGGTGCCTCTGTGTGCGTGGGTCTCTTCATTTGCTTCCAGACCGTACCGTTGTTCCGTGCCGTGCCGTGCCGTTCCGTTCCCCACTTTCTGGCTTTGCCTGTGCGCCTGTTCGAAATTTAAGTTTGACGGTTTTATGGTTTTTTTTTTTATTAATGAATTTACGGTCAAACAAATGCAATGCAATAAAAAGAAAGTAAACCCCGTCTGGCCTTGGGGGGCATAGCACCCAAGCACACAGGAGAAGACAGATATCAAAAGAGAGCGGAAGAGGGGATGTGGGTATAGGCCTGACAGAGTAATTTTTTCTTGCCATTCTTTGGCTCTGCCTCCGCCGCTAATATTTTATTTTGGATGCCATGCCACCGCAGTGTCATAAAAATCCAGTTTCTTTTCGGTTTCTGGCCGGGCACAGGTTTTCTTGCTCTCGTTTCTGGCTCGGTGGTGTAGAAATATGCAGAGCATGAACCACCACTGAACCAGGAGGTCACGAGGGTGGCCGGGGGTCAGCTCAGAGGGAGGTTCTGGAAAAGGCGGAACATCTAAGAGCAGCTGCTGACGAATCAGCTGAGAGCGAGGGCTCAGATTAAGTAGTCCATCGTACATACATATAATTTGTATGGGATCTACTCATATTCTTAGCTTTACATAATATTAAATAGAGAATAAACCTTAAAGAAGTTTATTCTGAATTTTTGACGGTTTCAGAATATGCCTTCTCCAGAAGGCTTTAGGGCTTCAAAAAATGAAATAAATATTGCTCCTTTGGTGGTTCTTCGTTTAAAGTATAATTTAGTATCGTTTTTATTTCATCATCGTTTCACAATCATCCACAGACAGTATTCGACTATTCTCGATTACAATATTCAAATATTGATTACACTTTTTTAGAGCAGAACAATGCAGGATTATCATTAGCATTATATAATGTTTGGATGAACCACACGGATGTCGCTGAAATTCGAAACTGGGTCCGGCCGTTCCGTGTCCCGGCCACCGCCTTCCGCCTGCTCTCTCTCTCCCAAGATTTGTGGCATTTTGGTGGCGTTGGACGGCGCGAGGGGACACGGAGCTGGCAGGAAACGCAGGAAAACATGAATGCGCCAAAGGATTTTCTTTTGGTTTTGTATAATTTTGTTTATCTTAAGTTGTAGTGTTGTAGGCTTCTTTATGATGTTATTCTTGATTTAAAGATCTGCGCGCGGCAATGGGCAGCATTGAAATTGTTAGGGGACTTTCGACTTAGACAATATTCTACTTTATTGATCTTGCTTTTAGGGTAATCTCTGCGCCGCATCTAAGATGTTACACCGCGCTGCTGACTGATCGTTGCAATTTAACCCTGGAAGGTGGCCAAGAACTTGGTGACAATATCCTTCAGCTTGGCATCGGTGGCGTCAGAGATGGCGCCCTCCTTGGCAATGGTGTCGAGCAGACCCTGCTCGCTGGTCTTCATGAGCTGCAAGAACTCCTTCTCGAAGTTGGTGATCTTGGAGGGGTCCATCTTGTCCAAGTGTCCGCGCACGCCGCAGTAGATGACAGCAACCTGGAGAGGAAGAATAACTTAGGACACATCGCAGGGGTTGCATCAATGGACTACGCACCTGATCCTCAATGGACATGGGCACGTACTGTCCCTGCTTGAGCAGCTCGGTCAGACGCACACCACGGTTCAGCAGCTGCTGGGTGGAGGCATCCAAATCAGAGCCGAACTGGGCGAAGGCAGCGACCTCACGGTACTGAGCCAACTCCAGCTTCATGGAACCGGCCACCTGCTTCATGGCCTTGGTCTGGGCAGCGGAGCCCACACGGGAGACGGAGAGACCGACGTTGATGGCGGGACGGATACCCTTGTAGAACAACTCGGTTTCCAAGAAGATCTGGCCGTCAGTGATCGAAATGACATTGGTTGGAATGTAGGCGGACACATCACCGGCCTGGGTCTCAATAACGGGCAGGGCAGTCAGGGATCCACCTCCCATAGCGGGGGACATCTTGGCGGCACGCTCCAGCAGACGGGAGTGAAGGTAGAACACATCACCGGGGTAGGCCTCACGACCTGGGGGACGACGCAGCAGCAGAGACATCTGACGGTAGGCGACGGCCTGCTTGGACAAATCGTCGTAGATGATCAGAGCGTGCTTTCCCTTGTCGCGGAAGAACTCGCCCATGGCGCAGCCAGAGTAGGGAGCCAGATACTGCAGGGGTGCGGCATCCGAAGCGGTGGCAGACACAATAATGGTGTACTTCATGGCGCCGGCGTCGGTCAGACGCTTCAACATCTGGGCGACAGTGGAACGCTTCTGGCCAATGGCAACGTAGATGCAGTACAGCTTCTTGGACTCATCCTGGCCGTCGTTGAAACGCTGCTGGTTGATGATGGTATCAATGGCCAGAGCGGTCTTACTGCAAGAGCGGTCGGGTTACAGAGACAGTTGAGGAAAACTGGGTGCGGGGAGCTCTTCGACACTTACCCAGTCTGCCTGTCGCCGATGATCAGCTCACGCTGGCCACGACCGATGGGCACCAGAGAGTCCACAGCCTTGATTCCGGTCTGCATGGGCTCGCGCACCGACACACGGGGAATGATGCCGGGGGCCTTGATGCCGACACGGAAGCGGTCCTTGGTGTTGAGGGCACCCAGGCCGTCAATGGGGTTACCCAGAGCGTCGACAACGCGACCCAGCAGCTCATAACCGACGGGGACATCGACAATGGCGCCAGTACGCTTGACAATATCGTCCTGCTTGATCAGCTTGTCGTTACCGAAGACGACCACACCGACATTGTCGGGCTCCAAGTTGAGGGCCATGCCCTTCAAGCCGGAGGAGAACTCCACCATCTCATCGGCCTGAATGTTGTTCAGGCCATAGACACGAGCGATACCGTCACCAATGCTAAGCACACGACCGGTTTCCTCCAGATCAACCTTGGGCGCAACGCCCAGGATTCTCTCCTCCAGGATGTTGGAGATCTCCGCGCTGCGCTGTGTGCTGGCAACATGGAACTTACGGGCAGCGAGAGTGGCAGCTGGGTACGATGCCTTGCAGGCAATCTGTAAGAGAGAGAACAATCGAATCGAGTTCCGGAATTATTAACAATATTGCTTATGTAAGGAAAGTGTGTGTCTCGTAGTTGAGTAACCACCACACGAGGGACACTCGCTTTTCCTCTGCTCTGTGCCACAAATAGTATGAAATGAAATTCAAGAGTATTTTTTTTTATCAATTCCAGTCTCCGCTTTACTGCACCCCCTCCCACACTTAATCATTCGATTACACTTGCTGCCTTGCACATAACCTCACATTTTGGGTACTGCCAATGAGCTGGCTGGCAGAACCGACGTACCCCAAAATTATGTAATATTTCTACACAAACAATGCACCTGTCGCCTTTCTATCCACTATTACTATGCTATTAGTTTCCAATTTCAAGTACTTAGACATCTTTAGCGATAGTTATGTAACAGTGGGAGCCGCTTATGATTTTTGCCGAATTGCGTAACACCAAATTCTTGGCCAAAATGCTGGAAAAACCAACCGCTGATCGTGGCGCAGCTGGGGAGTCTCCTCCAACGATGCTTTATAATCCATTTGGACTCGGGCTGCACCTTTTTCTTGCCAATTCTCTCGGTGATTGAATTGGATGGATTATGTATAACTTTTATATGCAAATTTTTCGCCGTGGCTGTTATTCAGTTTTTAATACCTGTGCGGCCGTCTTTGGCAAGGTACGTGCGACCGACGACGCCAAGCGTGCAGAAATCATCGACATTTTATATATTTTTTAACTCTTTTGCCGCAGAAATAATTAAATAACTACACCAACTCCACTCGCTCGTAGACTTTTCAAGATGGTGCTGTCAGTGTGACCACGAATTTGTAGAGAGGTAATACCCTCTGACCATCAGAAATATTCCGAAATATGCCATTTCACTATCAAAATATACCGTAAATATACTGCCGGCCACGTTGATATTGCTAGATTTTTATATTCGGTTTTATATTACTAGCTAGTTAGCCCTCTCAGCCCTAAAGAAATAATTTTATTCGATTCATCAATAAATTTTGTACATGATTGGCTAGTTTTTAGACAACTAGTTTATTGGATTGTTTACATAATAGGGTTCAAACAAAAACGGACAAAGCATTAAACGAAAGTGTGAACTCTGGTCACACTCCGTCATTGTTGCTGTCAACCAAGTTTCTGCATGCGTATGGACATTTTCCTTTAAATAATGTTTAATTTGTTGTTCCAAGCTGCTTTGAAACAACAATATTGAATTTTTATTAGATTGACAAGTTGTTTACCTATTAATGCATATAAGTTGTTTTCTATATATGGTTTATCCCTGTCCCGATACCTATAATTGGAACGCATAAGCTACAACATTTCGTAAATATCTTTAAAGCAGAGATTGAGTAGTTTCTGCGTTAATTGGAGACTAAAATTGCAAACATTACCTCAATTCGATAGTATCCTTTCTCCCAAGGGTAGCAGCCTTGTTGCGCATTCCGTGCAAAGTTGCAGAACAATGCTGCTAATTCATTTCTCCATGTTGCTGAAAATGTTCCCATACGAATCAAATGTATCTAACGGGAACGCATTCCCGTTAGATGCATGCTGGTCACACCACGAAAAAGAGGGGAACTCACCACGAAATTTGCTCTCATCACCTCGAAATTTTCTCTCTTCACCACGAAAAAGAGAGAAATTTTGAAAACCACCACGATTTGAGAGCATAGAAGTTCGGTATTTTTTGTTAATTGAAGCCTGAAATTACAATTCTAGAATATCCATCTTTCCCAAGGTATGAATAATGACAACGACAAACAAATTATAAAAATATGCAAGGTGTGTGACCTAAACAGGGTCGTCAAAAGTGAAACGCAGTGTGACCCTGATCCGACACTCAGAAATATACCTTATCATTTGTAAAAAAAACCGTAAATATACCGATGAACGCGACGACTCAATCTCTCAATTTTATCCGATTCATCAATAAATTTTGTACAAGATTGGCTCGTTTTCCTTTTCTCCTTTTCATTGGATTGCTTACATTGTAGGGTTCAAACAAAAACGGACGAATCATAAAACGCAGGTGTGTACTCCGGTCACATTCCGTCATTGTTGCTGGTCAATCAAGTTTTTGTTCGCGTATGGACATTTGTGTACCCTATTACCTTTAATATACGTCACAAAATCCAGAGCTTTCAAGGATTAAACCACCACACCACTTAACTTACCTTAAGAGATTTCGCTCACCCACGGTATATTTTGTCCTTCGAGACCAGGATGAGGTCCTTACGAGCCCCTTAAAAAAAGCTTCGCCGTTTTCATACCGGGGCCATACCTTGCCAGAACCCAATCGAAAGAGAGCAATCAAAACGCTTTCCCGTCTCGCTTTTCCGTTTAAAATATGAACACAAAAATACCCCAGAAATATACCGTAAATGTACTGACAAGAATCGTGGATATTCCTCGATTTTAATATTCGGCTTATAGCCTATTCCCACAGGCGACCATCCCCCATCCACCATCCATTTCGGGGATGGTTCGTAAGATTTTGCCGTTCCGAAAATTTTCCAGTTATTCCACCATCCATCTGGGATGTTCCTAATTCGCACGTTTCTGTATTTTTTCGATAATTTTCAAATGATGCAAACATAAATAATAGACATTCACAACGAAAAATCGGAATTCACTACGAAAACGTACAGGAAAATGGAAAAAAACAACAACAAAAATCTGATATGTCAAAATGTGTCAGGCCCACAAACTCGGAAGTGAGATAGTTTGTGGACTATCCTCTGGGAATTCGTTTATGATGAGTGTTTTGCAAAACTCATGCAGGAAATTGCACACGCTGTTGGCTGACAGCCTTCCGACTATTCTGTACTCAGAAAAACAGCCCAAAGTATGCTTTTCGAAGCAAATATCCATTATAATATCTCCTCCTCGTCAAAGTTGTCCTCATCATCATCATCCATGTCCACCAACATGTTTTGCTGCTGAATCACTTTCACAGCCATTGGAATATTATTTATATTCATGTTAATTATAAACGTAAATAAATTTTCACTGAACGGTCAGCTGTTTCACATGGATGGTGGATGGCGCCAGTGTGAATCGGAGTTTCACATTTGTCAAAAATTCCCACCGTTCCTCCCGGATGGGCTCAGTGTGCAGAGGGTATTACGTTCTCTTTGTTTTTATCGGAAATTATATTCCTCAATATTGATATTTATCAAAGCATAATAATTCTAGCTACGTAGCACTCCAAAATCTAAACACATAATAGTAGGCTTATTTTAAGTACACACTTCATTTTATTGGGATGCTCATAAAATAATAATTAAAGGTTTAAAAATATTGTTAAGGAAGCTGTGTCATGACATAACGAAGCTATAGCTATACTTAAAATATAAGAAAAAAGTGTAAGCACGCACACAAAATTTCGCTTGTCTGTTACCGCACCAATTTCGAAATTTCGAACTAGCGAAATAATAAATTTCCATCCTAACTTTTCCCGTTTGTCCATGCGCCGAGCCGAGAGAGCAAGCTTTAGATGAGATGAGCTTTAACAATGATTTCGTCAATATCTCAATATTTGTCTCCAACGCGGCAGCCAAAGTTTGCGCTCTTGAGTGTGATTTGCGTTTTCGCACTCAAAGTTCAAACTGGATCTTGGCACACGGCTCTGCTGGCGTTGGTTGGGATGATTTGAGTGAGTTTTCGCATCCCTTCGAATGGACTTGCGGGTGGAAAATCCAAATGACGGGCAGCAGCTGAGAGTAGGAAAAAGGTGCCCGTGCGATGAACAAGTGAATCGCGCGAGAGACGAGACACGATTTTCATCTGACGGAATCTCGGTTTCGAAGAACGTACCGCAACGTCGGTGATTCGGGTGGAAAAACTTAAGATTCGGTACATTTTGAAATCCCCGGAGCCCGGATTTTCGGCTGGTGAGCAGCTGTTGGCCGGAAGAGCCAGGCCGTGTATTGTCTGTGTATTAGCAGCATCCGTAGAAATATAGAACCCCCTCCGCCACGTGTGTTTTAGGCCGACACGGACACGGACGCGGGTCGGTGCCCCCCATCCATCGAAAAACGCAAACGGCTTACATTTATTATGCAAACGGGGCGAAAGCAGTGCAACAACAACGAATGAGCGGAACGGTACAGAAAATGGGACGATAAAAAAAACGTTCTTAAAACCACACATTCAATTTAAAAAGAAACAAAAAAATAGTCCCAACAGCGGTACCAAAGTGCGAAAGGAAAAGCGAAAGTGAGAAATCAAATCGGCGGCCGTTTAAAAACTGGAAAGCGCTCATACTCTCCTCTTCTATGCTTTAAACTCTTCTTTTCTATTCTCTCCTCTCGTGTTTTCCTTCACCATTTTTTTCTTTTTGTTGTACACAGACAACGAAGAATTTGTCATCGCAGCGGCGGAGCGGAGAAGAACAAAGGGGACGACTGTCGTGGACTTTACAGGCTTACAGGGGGAAAAAGCATCACACAAAGAGGATAGAACGAACGAAGCAACGAAATAATAAAACACCGAGTACGGGCGAGAAAGAGAGGGAAGCACCCTGAGCCCCCAGCTCAATGTCCTACCCCCGCTGGAGACGACACGACGACGCACTCACGCGCACGTGTCGGGGCGCATAAGCTTCGCACTTGACTTGAACATTAAACGCGTAGGGCTCTGCCACCGCTGCCCCTGCCGCTGCTGCCACAGCCACTTCTCGTGCGTTATGGAAATTCTGGAGGCCTACATCGTACTGCTCCTGTCGGCCCCGGCCCCGGCCACGGTCCTGTTGTCCTGCTGCGGCGGTGTTGTACCGCCTTCTCCTCCTTGCCACCAGCAGGCTGTAAAATGCTGAAAAAATCTCCAGCCTTTCCACGCAATTTTTGACAGCTGTCAACGTGCGCTCAGCCTCACTGTGCGAGTGTGAGTGCGAGTGTGTGGTTGTGTGTGTGGAGGTGGATGGTGCGTGTGCGTGTGTGAGTGTGCCGTGTGTGGCATAGTTATTTCCACTTGGGCGGCAAGGTCAACGCGCCACATGAAAATTGAAAAGCAACGCCAGAGCCGCCACAAAAAAAAACCGAAACGAAAAGCATGACTAGGATTCGTAGGAACAAGAACAGGAGCAGGACAAGGAGCAACAGAAACAGCAACAGCAAAAGCATCGGCATCTGCAGCATCAGGATAAACCCATATCCCACATCCGTCGAGTCGGCACCGTTGCAAAAATGCTTGAGAAATATGTCGCCACATACTATGTGCGTGTGTGTGAGCAAGTGAAATTAAAATTCCCGCATGCCTAATGAATTCTCCATCCGAAATATGTGCCCCCCCAAACGTTTGACGCACGTCCCCGCCACAGCAGCCGCAGCCGAAGCCGCAGCCTCAGCCATCTGTATCTGTGTTCGTGTTGCGCGAGTGTCCCCGTATATGTGAAAGTGTACGCGAGCGCGTGTGTGTGTGTCTTGTGTGTGTGTGTGTGTGCCAAAACAAGAGTTAAAAACAATGGTTAACTAAACCAAACGAAGGAGCAAAAGCTAAGCCAAGAAATAGCTAAGAAAGGAAACTAAAAAGAGAGAGAGAGAGAGGAAAACATAAGTGAGAACTGAGAGCAAAGAGACAGCTGGGAAATATTTGATAATTTTTTGGCGAAAAGGTAAGAGCATCCCACTAACCGTATGTATATACTGCATATAATGAAATATTTTGCAGGCTTATGTTTACCTGCAACTTTTGCTAATTATATAATGCATTTTGGGGTACCCAAAACCCAAAAACCGTAGTTGTCCAATCATCTCATTCATGGAATTGTGGTAAATTCAAATGTGGCAATTTTCCTGCCAGAATTTACACACACATGAATTCCTGTCCCTGCTCGCACACACATTTATGCAAATCATAGTCAAATCAAATTGCAATTGTGGCTAAAACAAACACTTGGAGATACAGGGGAAACTTTAATAATATGCATAAATGGATGTATGTATGACCAGACAACAACTGGGATGATGAATGTGTCCATTGTTGCTTGTGGGATGATGAAGATACATATGTACACTGCGTTTAATAGAATGAATAATTAGAAAATGTTGCATACATATGTAAATACATATGTACAAATGTATATCTGGATGAAGAAATATTATTAAGATACAGTGCCATATAATGGCCATAAGAGTGTGCTGAGTGGGCCCTTATTTCGATGTCTGGATAAGAAAACTTATGTTTTTAAGATGAAAGCGGGGAAAAAGGAAGCCCCAGGAAGATGAAGCTAAGAGCTTAAAGAGCTGTCCCAAGTTGTTGCATTGCTATTGTTAGTTCTCTCTGTGAAAATGGACACACAAAAGTTGGAAGACGCTTAAGTATTCCCCAATCGATATGTTGAAAAGTTTGCATTGCGATTGAACCGTTTTTTTCTGGTCTTATGATTCTGCCACGCACTGTGGCACACACTTTATATAGATAAGAAGTCATTACCATCTGTGTGTGAGTGAGTGAGTGAGTGCGAGAGGGGGGGCTCCCCTGACGGGGAAAACCAATTAAAATTATTTGTGGCGTCAAAGGAAAATGCCAAAGAATGCGACGAGGCGAAATGAAACGAAACGAAATGGGAAATGGAAATGAAAATGGAAACGAAATGAAATGAAATGGAGAAATGGTGAATGAGCGGGCCCTCAGCTTGGGACGTGGACACTGGGGTGGCGGGTTGGACGTTGCCTCGTAAATAATGCGGGCATTAGAAAAAAGACCCATCTCCATCGGATTCTCTGTGGATTCCACTACTCCTGGGTTGGGTCCGGGTCCGGGTCGGGGTCTGTGTCTGTGTCCCCCCGAAACATCCTCTCCTTTCTGCTCCATTGCAGCGGGGCATAAAAATGTTAATTTATGTTCGCTGCGCCTCACAGTTTGCATATAATATACATTTTTGCTTCGTTTTTCTACGCTCATTTTCTTTTCTTTCTTTATATTTATTTTTTTTTGGAAATTTCTTTCGTTGAACAAAAAAAAAACGAAAGGAACGTGTGAGTCGCTTCTGGACGCGACTCTACTTTTATACCCGTACTCAGTCAGCATAGAAAGTTGTGAGAATTTTAAAACATTTTACATATTGTTGCTACATCTGTTACTGACATCTACAATTTCGATTATACATATAAAATGTACATATATTCTACATTGTGTATGTAATTCAGATTCTACATCTTCTCCGCAACGGTCGCGCACTGCACAGGACAGAGGACACAGGACACACCAGAGGAGGTGTGGGAAGAAATTGGAAATTAATTTCTTTACTCTGGCTATAATAATGATCCGATCTGACTCAGATTCGGCAATCTGGTAGATATGGTCTGTCTCTACGATAATGTTTTTTAGTTTTATCGTAACTTTAAAATTGTGGCTGCTTTGTGGTTGCGGAAGGGGGCGGTGCGAAATTCTGAAATACAATATACCCCTTAACTCTTTGAGTACGGGTATAAAAAGATTTTCTTTTTGCCGTTTCTGTTGCCTGTTTTTGTCTGTTGAATGGGAACGTGACTCTGTCCTAAAATATGCGAAAATGGCGAAACAGTTGCCAGCCAAAAGTTTCCCCCTTTTCCCGCTGCCCGACTTTTCTTTGCCTGTGTGTGTGTGTGTGTGTGTGTGTGTGTGTGTTTGTGTGAATAAGATATCACTGCAGCGAAGCACAATTAACGAGAGTTGGCATTAATGTGGAAGGAAAAAAGGATATTCCACTGATTTCCAACCGATTCTCGGGGGCAAGATTGCAAGGCATGCGTGCGTGAACATTTAATTAAAGCAACTTATTAAATATGTAAATTTTCGCAAATGATTAATTTGCATATTTATGAGACTAAAATGAGTGCCAGGGATGATGCCAGAGACAGAACTAAAACAACAGCCACAACAGCAGCCACCGACGACTGACGGCAGCAGCCGCGGCCGCGGCCGACTCTCAATAATAATAATCAGGCAGGAACGTGAGAAGAACGTTCCCACAGGGGCGGGGTAGGAGGCCAAGGAACGGCGAATGGCGAATGGGGAATGGGGGGCCTGTAATAACAATTTCAAATTGAAATTATGAATTTAACATGACAGCCAGCGATGCGCATAAGTTTTATGGCTTTTAACTGCAGCTTAAGAAGTTTACTTTCGCCGACGCTAATTATGCGTAAGACGAAGCGAGAGACGAGACGAGAAACCATAGAAAAAACATTCAGGGTTGATGGCATGTGGCATGTGGCATGGAGAATTCTCTTGTGACACCACCTGCGAGCACCATTAAGTGGCATCCCACCACACACACAAGTTGAGAGAAAACTCCAAACGGTAGATATGGAAAAGGGGTTGTCTTAAGAAAAACAAACATCTGACGAAATATCAGAATTATGCAAGGTAATTTTACGCTTAAAATTGACAAGAAGATGGAGGAAAAGTCACGAGCAAAGCCGTCAATGGGTTATTTTTCATACTATTTAACTAGAAAATTGACAGGAAGATGGGGTAAAAGGCTTTAATGGTGAGACTTTAAATATTGAATAGTTCCAATTACGGACGCATCAATAATCTTTCTGTGGATATCTATGCTTTTGCCGCCGGGAGCGTAGCTGTTCTTGGCTGGGACCACTAATTAATCGTAGGAGAAGCTATCGGTATGTTCTTCGGTAGTCCTTTGGTGGTGCGGCTGCTGCTGCTGCTCTTCGTAGTAGTCCAATTAAGTGCATTGCTTCGACAGAGTCTTTCACATGCCACTACTTCCACTTCCACCTCCACCTCCACCACTGCCTCTGTGGTTGTAACGACGTGCTTCAATTAGCGCGCATGAAGGATGTGAAGACATGGAGCCCATGGGCCGCCTGCCCATCGAAAAGTACTCGGTCCATGTCCCTGCCAACCCTGCGTGGCTGTGCCTTGCCAACGTATCCGCTTTTTTTTACTGTCAATCAATGGAAATAACGGACCAACAAAAATAAAGCAAAAACGGGAAGGAACGTGTGAGTCGCTTCTGGACGCGACTCTACTTTTATACCCGTACTCAGTCAGTATATAAATATTTTTAAGAATTTTAAAATATTTAACATATTACATTTTGTGGCTGCCACTTGTAACAGTGTGATATCACATGAGTCTCGAAACTAGATTTGGTTGCTCTATCTCTAATAGTCTTTGAGATCTACATAGGACTCGGCTATTGATGCTGATCAAGAATATATGTATACACTTTATGTGTCGGAAACGTTTCCTTTTCTGCGACTGTTAGCACATATACATGTACAGTATACCCCTTAACTCTTCGAGTACGGGTATAAAAAAAAAACAGCAATAAATGACAGGACGGACTGCCACGTCCTTCTGTACGAGGATGCTCCACTCCTCCAGTCTGGCCACTAATTCTTATTGCACGTCACACTCGAAAGCATTTTCACATTTTTCTTTCCCTGTTGCAAACTTTAAGCCTCTTACGGAACAGAAACAGCATTTCCCACTCTCTCCCACTCGTCGCGCTCGTCGGTTTGTCTTTTGATTCCCACAGTATTTGTATGTAGGCTTTTGGCTGTTGGTTCCCTAATTAAAGCTCTCCCAACCAATACGCAGGCAACAAAGCCAACCCACCTTCAATTCGGTGGGAGGGCTCCATCATCCACCATCATCGTCCTCGTCATCATTTTGCGATCCTGTGAAAGTCAACAATTTTTAATTTCACAAGGAAACTGTATATAATTAATTAAAGTTTAACGTGGGTGGGTGGGGGTTTGCTGAGAGTAGGCGTCACAAATGAAAAAGTAGCCTTATAAGTGCCACCCCTTTTCCTGCCCCATTGTCGAATCCATGCCCCGCATCCACTCGTCCATTTCAGAATTCTCAACAATGCCCTTTTTTTACACCCTTTCAGAGGAGGGTACTTGGATTATGAACAGCAAGAGGATATTTATTAGAATTATGATATTAAAGTATATAAATTGTATTTATTATTGATCAAAAAAGAAAACTATTTGTTCCTTCTACATACATAGGTCCCAGGACATATTACGGCATAAATTATATTGAAACGCTGTGCAAATCTTTCAAAAGGGAACTGAAACATTCCTTACGACCGAATTCGTTTCTGAAATTTAATGAATTTCTACATTTATTTATGATATAAAAGATATATTAATCTCATGGTTGTACAATGTATCAATCGTTTCGGCCTTCAAAGGCACTCCTGCTGTCATTGTTTCGTTTCTGTTGTACTGTGCTTGGACCCTGCTTCTGCATTCTCATTTGGTTTTAATATGCAAAGTAAACAACATTCTGTTGTTAGCCAAAGGGCAGAATCAACAGAACTAAGAGAAAGAGTGGGTGAGGGAGACATAGAGAGACAGAGAGAGAAAGAGAGACCTAAATAGAAAGAGATGCACAGACAGAGAAAGAGAGAAGCAAAACAGTTGACTGCCCAGTGACCGCATTAGCCAAAAGAAGCGACACAAACGACAACAAGACTCATTGGGGACTCGTTGGCCAACAAATATGTATGTGTGTACGTAGTGCGTGGGCAGTGCGGCGTGTGGGTGTGTTGGGCAGTGGGGTTGGTCAGAGAATGGCTGGAACCCCCAGTATAAGAGGAAATATTCCAACGAGCTCTGTGTGCAGGTGTAGGGGGGTGGAGATGCAGTTGGCATTAAATGCTTGCGCTGCCACAGATCCATAGAGATGACCCCCCATCTCGCAGACAACTGCCTGATGTTGGTGACAGAACGTGGTCAAATATGCGTGCCACACACAGGTGCAAAACTATGTATGTACAAACAGACATACATACATACATACATACATACATACATACATATATACATACATACATATACATACATGTGTATGAGGGTTTTTCCTGTAAATTTGATAAATTGAATTAGAACTTTGTTTAGGATTCAAAAATTAAATTATTTCCCCAGAAAATTGAATCCATTATTCCGTTATTCCATTATTATTCGTTTATTTTCTGGGACGCAAATTTTAGCAGAAGTTTTAGCAGAATTTCAAAATAAAATAATCCGCTCTAGCACAGAAATCTCTCGGAGTGGAATTAATGTTCATTAATTACGAGTCTCTAAAGTTTCGCTCTCTCTCTCTGAATTAAGCCAACAAATAAAATTTCTAACTTTAGTTATTATATAAATATGTATGTACATATGTATGTACATACATAAATATGTACATATTCTTAAGTACCATTGACGACGACGCGACGTGGCATTCGCTAAATTGCGTTCAAATGGAAATTGAATTTACCGCAATATTTACTTAATCTTGCCTGTCGGCAATGCACAGAGCCATACATACATACATGTACGTACATATGTATGTACATATGTATGTATATGCACAGAGGCCTGCAAAGCCATGCACAGAAGCCTGCAGAGAGACATGCACAGACATGTACTCGAACTTGAATCACTATTAGGTTGCTGGCATGTACAAATCGAAAAGGCAGAGAGAATGAGGCTGAGTGAGTCAGTGGCACAGGCAGAGAAGGCGCAGAGCGTGGGCTTGTGGTTAGTGTCAATGACAGTTTGCCCGTCAATCAGTTGTCGAATTGTCTGAAATTGCTTTCATGCGACCCAAGAGAACCACAACACATGCACACCCACACACACAGATGTCGAATGGATTTACATACATATGTATGTACATACATATGTAGATATCTGTGTATCTGCATTATGAAAAACAGCAATATGTAAATATGCCTTTAATTGATTTATAATTATTATTGTTGGCTGATTGCCGTAGGGATACATGACATGGGCATGGGCCCGAAGTAAATCGAACATTCGAATGAAATACGAGTAGGATTCGATCTGTGTGCATTGCAATTTAGTTAATGGGCATTTAAAATTAGTTTGTGGTATCAAGTTTATATTTTAGTTCAAATTGAGACAAAACGTTAATTAACATTCGAAGCAACAACAAAAATCTCTACATGTTGGGAGCCAAACCTATCTTACATTTATGGAAATTATAAAAGTAATCGGAAGGAGCTCAACTTTTGAGCTCAATTATATTACAAAATAAACTAGAATATGTCCAAAAAACATAAAGATTCGCACTAAAAAAGGCAACTACCGAAGAGTTATATACCGAGAAACATGCCATTTCCATCAGGCGGCATACAGAATAAATTCAGATTTGGTAATTACAGCCGAGAAGGCTACAAGGTGCTTTTTTACTGTAGATCATGCAATGATCAGTCGAGATTCCTTGGGGGGAGGATGAAGTGGTGTTTCCTTAAAGTAGATTTGCAAAATCAAAAAGTGACCGGCTGTATATGTATACATATGTACATACATATGTATAGTACATATAATAAAATATAATAAAACACACACACACACAAGCACACATAAATTTCTAATTAAATGGTGGCCAAACTTCCGTTTTTGGAAAGCAATGTAAGGAATAAATAATTTTGTTGCCTCTTTTTGCGGGCACTTATCAGCTTGGATCGCGATTCCGTTAGCGACATTTGCCATTTGAATTTGTTTTTGCTTGTGCGAGAGCACAACTCTCTCTCTCTCTCTCTCTTTCGCTCTTTCTGTGTATCAGTCTGTTTCTCCAACTCTCCAACTGTGACGCACATTACAGTGTGTGTGTGTGTTTTGTGTGTGCGGTTTCTCTCTGTCTCTCTGTGGTCTTGGCCTCAATGCAATCACAATAAAAACCGCACGCATACGCACAATTTTCATTATAATAAAACTGCGCATAAATATCTAAATGAGCAATAAAAATGTTTTATGTGAAATGCGACGACAACGACATCGACACCGTCAATGAAGTGGGAGAAAGCATAAAAGTGGCAGCAGCAGCAGCAGCTGGAATGGAATAGAAAATAACCTTAAAAGCCAACGAGAGCCCAGTCGGACCTTGTAGAAGGGGTTGCAATAAAGAACTGATTCTTCATTAGTCCCTGGGCAGGCATTGTGGAACCGATTCCACAAAGAATGCTACTTTCATGCATCTTTTATCACAGAAAAAGATGGAATGAAACCCGACCCGATCCCCGATCGTTCGTTTTTTTCACGAAGCTGCCTATGCATTCCCTATGCCTTCTCATAGCAGCGAGAAATTCATGTATAAAAATCATCCGCCTGCGAACGTTTTCGATGCATGAACTTTTCGCTTCTATCGGAACGCATAGGGAATGCATAAAAATATTCTGGAAAAAACCCGCCTTACCAGGAAGTATGGGAAGCGCATGATGCAATTATATAAGGTGGTCTCGTCGGCTGCCGACTCGCTTGTTGAAGTGAAAGATTGTGTGCGGGCAAGTTTTGTCCTAAATTTTCACACCGACGAGAACACCTCATAAAATGGCACCATGACCCTCGGCAGGGCGGACAACAACAACATAACAAAAGGGAACATGCAAGAACGTGCGTGGTTTTTTCTCGTCTCTTTTGTTTCATCACTTGCGTTGGTGATGTCGGTGATAATTGTGCCTTTATCTGTGCTCTCTGCCAAAAATTGTTAAAAAGTGAAACTTAAGTGTCTAAAACTGTTTATTTTTACCACGTAAGTATTGACAGATTGTTGTGGCAGTTCGACCAGCACCTTAAGCAATAAATAATGGATTATTTACATATATCTCTCTGAAAATGTACATGCACATGAACATAACCTCAACGATGGAATGTGATCAGTGTTGCCAACTCTTTCGGTCATATAAAGGCTATCCCTTAAAAAAAGCTAGAAATATCCAGAAAATGTTGATGGTAGCTACAAAAACACGCTAGAGTATTTTAACGATATTATTATTGATTTAATCAAGTAGTTTTGAGAACTTATCAAGTTCGCCATATATTTCCTCCTCTTCAGCTGATTTTTTACGGCGAAGTCCGTATCTACAAATAGATTTAAAATTTCACAGACACAGATGCAACAAACGGTATTTGCAAAACCATTTTCCATCATCGACTGAATCTAAAGCCAGCCAGCATCGTAAAAGCATTTAGTAAGCTAAAATTACGTCAATTCGTCTTTAAAAATAGCCATAATTCTCCCGCATTTGCCAATTGAAACACGATAGATCTAGTGGGAAAATAGCTAAATTGGCATGGGAATACATAAAATGTGCAGACTAAGGAGAGTTAAACGAACTGTAAGTATTAAAAGTGGTTTTAATATATGTTTATACAGGTAAAGTGATGTTTTAATGTTCATGATGTTCTTGTACGCCGATATATCGAGTAAAAAAGTGTTTCTTACAATACTATCGACGAATAACTCATTAACTGATATTCATATCTTACAAAACATTTTTATTCAAAATTAATGAACCATTTATTATTGCAGAACCACAAAAAAAAATAGGGGTACAGATTCCCCGATAATGTCAGGGATGTCCAAAGAAAATACTCGCGTTTAAAATGCCACCTGCCACGAAAACATGCAGACACCGACAAGACGACGGCAACAACATCCCCGAGAAAAACAACATCTATAACCACGACATGGATTTCATCGTAGACGACGAAGGCAATGCAATTATTAAAATTTGTTTTTTTTATTATTATTATAATTCATTTTCTTTTATTTCTTTTTTCAGTTTTATGTTTTTTTTCCAAAAATTTTATTTTTCTTTATTTTATTTCATTTCATTTCTTCTTTTAATTTTATTTTTAGTCCTTTTTTTTCTTTCATTTTTCATTTATTTTTTTTATTTTATTTCTAGTCATATTTTTTTATCACATTTTCTTTTATTTTATTTTATTTCTTTTTAATTTTTTTAGTTTTATTTTTTTGTTTCTCTAATTTTTACTTATTTTTATTATTCTTGTATTTTATTTTATTATAGCAAATATTAAAGGAATCAAATTGAAAATGTATAGATTTTTTATGGGTTCATTTCGCGTTCTTTTAGAACGCTCTTTCATGCATGCTCAAGGAAGGGTTCTTGATGCATGCCAAGGTAACTGTTACCGAACGGTTCTTAATAGGTTCTTATGTATGCATGCTGCATACCTTCTCAAAGAACGGTTCTTGAGACCTGCCAGGGATGCGTTATGGAATGATTCCTTTGGAACAGTTCCAGAACGGTTCTTTATAGGTTCCTATGGAACTGGTTCTCGATGCATGCCAAATAAGTGTTCTGTAATGCTTCTTTCGGAAACTACAGCTGGAAGCGAGAACCGAGCGTTTTTAATTACAACAACCACCAGTTCCCAATGCCTTCTAAAGGAACGGTTCTTTACTAGTGCGAATCGTACCGGTGAAAGCGTGTTTCACCCTTAGGGATTCTGAAACCAAAACGGAACGTATGTGGCACTGGTTCCAAATTGCAAAAGAAGGCATGCAGAATGCCTTCTTGGAATGTATAAAGTCCGACTGGGAGATAGCCAATCTGCCACACACAAACACACACACACACACACACACACAGAAAAGAACAGACGCAGACTGTGATTGGCAGGCAGTGTAGATAAATATACAGACCTTACTTGACCTTACTCCAAACTTCAACTCAAAATCTGACGCCTCTGATGCCCCAATGCGCCCCCTATGCGATATGCGTTTTGTAATTTACTATCTAAATACGCACACACACACACACGAACACTGTGGCACACTCGCACAGAAGGGATATACATACATACATATTTGAGTGTGTGTATTTGCATGAAAATGCCAAAAAAACGGAAAAGTGTCATGAAGTTTTTAAAAGCAATGACAGCCACAGCTAAGTGGGGTGGACGTGAACGGCAGCGTGGTAGAGAGAGAGAGAGAGTGTAGAGCTCTGGGATCGGAATGGGATTGGATGGGTACTTTGAGGCATTACATACATATGTCTGGCATATTTAAAAGGTTGCGAATATTAAAATGTCAAAAAATGTTCCCCTTTTTATCCAGCAGACTGTCGCTTAAAACGATAAAATGTTATTGCAACTGTCAAAGAGCCCAAGATGAAATGGAACCAAACGGAAAAATCCTTTAAGGGCAAATCACCCACAAGAGTTAATAAACATTTTGCCCTGCACATTCAAAGAAACAAAAACCTGGCTTCTGGCCTTAGATTGCCATGTAAAGTAATTTAATACAGTTTCCTAATAATAGCCAGTGGCCCCTGCCCTTTCGATTTGAGTTTATTGGTAAAATAAATTGCTTGCATATATGTATGTATAACCTTTGGCTCCGTTTCAGTTCTCAATTTCTTAAACTCTCAAAATGTTGTACATAAAGAACGTCATGAAATTATATTACAGAATATACATATGTACATACATATATGTATGTATGTATGTACGTACAAAAATAAAGTATTATATGTACATATAATGAAACAGCCACGCATATAACTCTGATGTATGTATGTTCATATGTCTATATGGCTGCTGGAATTTTTCGCCAGCTCTTAATTTGTACGTGTGTGTGTGTGTGTGCGTGTGCGTGTGTATGGGAAGTAAATTGCCAGACAGTTGATTAATGCATTTTACGGGCAGAGCAGGTGAAAGCGCGTAGCACAGTACAGCCCACCCACCCAGAGGCATCGAATCAAACAGATTACTTAATGACAGCACGGACGGACGGCAGGGCGTATACGCAATGTTAATGAAATTTTACACAAGTGTGGCAATCATATGGCCACGTGCCACCTTCATGTGAATGTATGTATGTACCTCCCTCATATGTGCGGAAATTTGCGCCTGTTCCTGTTTCCTGTTCCCTGTGCGAATGTAAGAATGCAGTGGAAAAAAATGTTAATTTGCATTGCAGTAAGAAAACTTGTAAGCCCCGATAAAAAACTGCACAACATTGTCTACAAATTGAGTTGTGAGAGAGAATATATGTATATATTACATATATAGGAGGGTATGCCACATGTAGGCAGAATCATAGGCGTAGTCGTAGGCGTAGCTGTGGGTGGAGTAGGAGGAAAAACCATTTGCTCTTTGTGAAAGCAGAAGGTGGAGCAGAAGGATGCGGCAGGGGGTTTGTAGACCGCGCTGGGAGGCGCGCTAAATAACTGAAGAAAATAAAATGTTGGCCTGTGGCAGCAGTCGTCATAGGCAGTGTTTGCTGTCAGTTGCAGGAGGCCTGTTGTACTGCGCTGGCGGCCATGTACAAAATATGGCACACGTTGCGTATACGTCACACAGACACTGACTCAAAGGGAGAGGGAAAGAGAGAGAAAGAGACAGAGAAAGATGTGAAAAATGTTGGCAGCTCTGTGGAAAATTGAGAAACTGAGGGGAATAGAGCGGCAAAAAAAAATGCGAATGAAAAACAGTAGCTAAAGAAGCAGGAGAAGCAGAAGGAAATTTGGTGAGTGAATGAGTCTGTTTATGTTTATGTATGTGTATGTGTATGTGTATGCATATGTATATGCGTATGTGAATGTGTGTGCTTAAGGAAAGGAAGAAAAGACTGAAGAGGAGAGTCAGCAGGAGAAGAAGTTGTAGACGCATGTAGGAAGGCAACCGAACGACATGAGCCGTGACGTTAGGCTCATTTATTTATTATTTCCTCAGATTGAAGCACTATCAATAACCATGTGCAAACAAGGCGAGAAGGAGTCGCAAACAGCAGCCAATTTTGTAGGGGAGGAAGGAGCACATCTGCGAAACCAGACGATGAATAAAGACGGTAAGGGACGTATGTACATACCTTCGATGTTTTTCGGGTTTTGGTTTATCAACTTTACGGCCTGTCTGCATCCTTGTTTATAGTATAGTAGATCCATTCAGAGAAATAGTCACTGATGTGCCCAAGCAGCTGGAGACGGCGCATCAATATGGATTTTGTTTGTTTGTTACTCGTGAATCCGTCATGAGTTAGGTGGCAAATACAATTTCGCTCAGATTGCTATAACTCCTGGCACAAGTAGAGTAAAAAGGAGCATGCATCTCAGTGACTGCTAGAATAGGAGGAAACCAAAGCTCCTCCTCGTCCTCGTCCTCTCATATTCTTATTTAATAAAAATACATTTCTTAGAATAATTCTCGACTTTCGTTTGGCATTTGCACTGTTGTTATCCTAAAAATACTGTTAGTTGTGGGATTCTCGCTGCTGTTTGCTGTGAGAGTAGTGAGTCAAAGAATCGAAAGTACAAACATACATATGTGGGACCATTTAAAATCTCTGTAAGTCATCTAATATGTTAGTGGAGTGTCTTGTGACATTATTTCTCCAGTTATTCCACTAAGAACAAAAAAATAAATTTCGCTTTAAATCCGAAATTCTTCCTACTTTTTTGTATGCCATTATCTGTGTACAAATGTATGTTTTTACATATGTATGTATGTATTTTGTAGATCGATTATATCGATTTATTGTTCCCCTTTAAATGAGTCAATTTTCCGGGTCAATTCTTTTGTTATCGCGTACCAAAATGGAACTATTTTGCATAAATCAAAACTCTTAACATTCTCGCAGCGTATCATACATGCATATGTATGTATGTATGTATGTATGTACGAGTATAATATAATATACTCGTGTGTACCCTTAGCCGTGTGTCCTTTGTGGGCCATTTATTTGGTTGTGCATTCATTTTTTTTTTGGTTTTTTTTGGTTGTCATATTTTTTGTTGGCCAAAACATGATTTAGTGGCACAACCCCTTTTGGCGCCCCTTTGGCCATGGCTTAATGATGTCAATCGGCGCGTGCTTTGGCTTTAAACTAAGGCCGCCGTCGCATATTTGCCAAGTTTATTCGACCCAAAACAGATGAGTAGAGGCAGAGGCAACCCGGTCACGAGCCCATCGCACATTCATCATAAATGTGGAAATGTGGATGTGTTGGTCCGGTGGGGAGGGGGGAAAGGTAACATGGAAAAGCAATCGTCAGACAAAAAGGGGCCAAAGGACAAAGCTGCAGCGGAGTAGCCTCATTCCCTCCTCCCAAAAAAAAACTCCAATGGATGCTTGCCAAAAAATTACATGGTCCATTGGTCAGCACCAACAGCAGTGGCGTAGGGGCTAAGAGCACTAGGAACCTGGCCCGCAGCAACCCTTAAACAACATGGTGGCTTATCCCAGACCTCCATCCATCACTTCCTCTCCCCCTCGTATATTCATAAAAGAGGAAAAGAAAAAACGAGAAGGGACGTGTGAGTTGCTTCTGAACGCGACTCTACTTTTATACCCGTACTCAGTCAGCATATAAAATTGGGAGAATTTTAAAATATTTTAAATTTTTACATTTACATCTAAAATGTCGATTATACATCTAAAATGAATCTTCGACATCTTCTCCGCAACGATCGCGCACTGCACAGGTGTGCAGTGTGTCCACTTTTACCACAAATCCAATATACCCCTTAACTCTTTGAGTACGGGTATAAAAACACCTTTCATGTATGTAATTTTGTTACCATTTTTTATGTGTCTCATTCCAATGGAATTTTGTTTTTTTTTGTTTCCTCCATTTTTTTGGCCATAATGTAGAGCTCTTTGTAGAGTCATCTCTCTCTCTCTCTCTCTCTCTCTCTGTGTCTCTCTCTTCTCTGTATATCTGTGTGTGTGTGTGTGTGTGTGTGTGTGTGTGTGTGTGTGTGTGTGTGTGTGTGTGTGTGTGTGTGTGTGTGACACAGAAAGAAAGCTGTGAGAGGTGCGAAACTGTGACGTGAGCAAAGAGGCACAGCCCGCCAGTGGAGCAGTGGCCATCAAATTGGGTTATCCCCACAGCACTGCACGCCTAAAAAAAAACGAGAAGAAGATTTTGCAGCCTGTGCGGGAAGGGAAGGGGAATACATTTTTCAGTGGGTTTTTGCAGCCACAAGGGAAATGAGATTTGCGCCCCAAAAGTGTATGCAACATGTCCGTGTCAGTTTCAAAGCGATTATGAAACAGGATGGGAGCAGGAGCCAAAACTGGATTAAACATATATGCCGAAATATACAGATATGTTTGGTAGAGAGAGAGAGAGAGGGAGAGAGAGACAGAGAAAGAGAGGGAGGTTGATTTGTTGAATGAATTTTGGCTGGGTATCAATTGTGGTTGATACTTGAAATTCAAGTTGAGCCCTACCAAAAATACCACCAAAACACCAATAAATATTTTATGTGACTTTCGCAACTTGAAAAATTTGTCCTAGGTATGAAACTGGGCCACCAGACTGGATATATTCTACAAATCATGGAAATACCTTCAACTAATTGAAGAATTGTTCAGGATCTGGTGTAAAATCTAAGTGTATGGTGACATAATCAAATAATTATCGCGCCATAAGGCAATTTCCATGGAGGAATGAACACTTTGCCGTCACTCTCACTCTCGGACTAGATAACTTAATTACATTCAACTAAATGGGCAAAGAGCAGAAAGACTGTGTGACAGTTCGCTTAATAAGTATGCAACCAACGACAGGGACAGGCCCAGGCCCAGGCACGATTCCCACAAGCTGACAAACTCATCACAAAATTTCACAGCCACTTGGGAAGGCAGAATAGCGCAAAATTTGTATTGTGTTTTCATTAGAGGCGCACAGCACAGCACAGCACAGCCCAGCCAAATGGTCAAGGAAAGCCACCAGGAAACCACCATTTCCACCATTGCTCCCATGGCCTAGGATATGCTTAAGGGGCGTGGCTATCAATGGAAGGGGAGCTGAGCAATGAAAACTTTTGAAGAACTCCATTGCCGGGGCTCAGGCACGCGCGAATGCCGCAAAAAGGAGCTAAGGAGCTACAAAAACCTAATGAACAACGATGGTGTTTATGTGTGTGTATCTAGGGGATTGTCTTGGGGGGGAGTGAGGTGCGATGGACAGGCGAAAGCCCAAGAGAAAGCCCAAATCTCAAGGGCACGCTTCCGGAAATAAATAAATAAAACTGGAGCTCCACTGAAAGCAATGAATGTTTTGCCTTGCCTATGAAAAGCACCAACGAAATAAGAGTAAAGAAAGGAAAACCTTTTCGCATTGAGGAATATAAATTCTCTTGAATTTTTAATGATACAAAATATTTTTGTGCACACAAGAAATTCATTATATTTTCCCCCCACTCCATCCGGCTACCTCCGTTTCACCTCCGTTTTCCATTCTGTTTAAGTGTCTGCCGTGCACTTGATTTTGTAATTTAAAATTAATTAAAAAGAAGTGAAAATCAAAGCTTATGTGGGTTCTACTGCTGCTGCTGCTGCTGCTGCACCTTGAAGTTTAATTCAACACACAAAACAGGAAAACAGAAAAATTGTTGGTGTGTTTGCTGAAACTTCAAACTGCCAGAATAAAGGGAGGGGGCAAAACCATAAGGAAAACCTTCTAGAGCAGTACTTTCGAATGTGGGAAAATCGTTTCAAACGATTCCCAAATAGCATTCCGCCAGACCAGCAGCAGCACCAAGAATCACTAGAAGTCTGTGTCTGTATCGTACATTTCAAACCCCACACAGAAGAACACCTCAAATCTCTAAATATAGAGACAAAGAGGGATGTAAGATTTCGTATAATTAAAACGGAACAAACGCCTCGGAGTTCGGCCAGTCATCGATAAATCAGAGCTTCCTCCTCCTCCTCTCCACTCCACTCCTCTGCAATGCTTTGTTCTGGGGACAGACGAAATCGCAGCTCGACAGCTGACGACAGCTGATTGATGATCCGCAAAATTACAAATTACACACACAAATGCTATCCTACAAAAAATAAATTGGGGGGAACTGGCAGATAAACATCGCCCTCAGACCGAACGTAACACGCCATCCAATTCACTTAGGGCGTTGCACCTTATTTGCTCTTGGCCAAAATACATCTCGAAGAAGGGGATGGGGTGCAGATGTTGAAAATTTGATTGATTATGTCCATCAGAGAGAAATAAAGCTGCCGCAATTAAAATTAAGAAAAAATCATTTATAATTTTGCGTGTCTGAGATGGGCGTTAAGATGTCGTCAAACACGGTAGAAAAAAATCAATCCATATTCTTGAATCTGAAAAGTATTTACATACTCATATGTATATCTCCTTGTACAGTGACTGAGAGAAACCAACGGTTTCCCAATTGTACGAGTATGTCCGACAGTATGTGGGAAATGGAACAGCTGCTGACGCTTTCAATTTCCTTACCAGCTTTTCGCCCAAACAACGATTCTCGTTCAATGATTAATTACTTAGGAAGAAAGAAACGCCTAATGAGGTCAATCATTCACAGATCCACTTTCCATCACCCTGATGCAGCGCCTAATCATGGTCCTAGACACCTAAACCTAAACCTGTTTTAAACACACAAATATTGTACCTACAGTTGGAAGTAATTCTTCCTGAATTCTCTCGAAATATACATATGTAGCTACAAATAAACGATTTATATTCGTACGAGTGTGTGAGCGCCTGTCTCTAGCAAATGAAACGCTTTTGCAGGTGAACTTCTGTTCTCTGGACACTTTGGATCTACCCCCTTTGGCTGCACTTCTGTATGTAAAATATTTTAAAATTCTACATAAATCATCAGCTCACAAGTTTATATGCTGACTGAGTACCGGGCATAAAAGACACGTGACACGTTCCTTCTCGTTTTTTATATCGAATATAACTGAAAATTTAATTTTGCTTAAAGACCGCATAAAAGAACGTAAAATCATCCGATGGTGATACAGAAAATTTAAATGTTGCCCCTGGCTGCGGATTCGCTAGGTCACTCCCGTTTTCTGATAGTCCCACACATGCGGATCCATCTCGAATCGTTTCAGACGCTCGTAGTACTGGCCAAAGAAGAATCCCTCCAGTTGATAGATCTTGTAGATGCGATAGCTGGTCTCACTGTTATATTTGTTGTTAAATGCCCAGATGCAATGATTGGGAAATGCCCACACAACGGACTCCCGTCCCCCAGAATCCAAATCACAGGGTAGATGCTGTGTGTCGAAGTCAAAGGGTACACTCGGGTCAGCGGCAGTTTCATTGGTTGCATTTTTACCAGTGCGGGATAAGTGCTTGATTGAACTCAAATATGGATACTGAGGCAATTCGTGTGCGATGACCGGCTCTTCTACGGGCTGTCCACGCTCTCTTCGCACCTTCGCCCAATCGGTGGCGTTAACCTGTTTTCCGACTGGAATTTTACTGGGAGACTCATCGGATGGTTTCACTTCCGGTATACTTCGGGCACTTGCACTCTGAGCCAGGAGCGACTGTCGATGGAAAAGATGGATAGCCGCTTCGGTTATTTTTGTCTGTCATCTTACCCCAACAAATAGCAACGCCAACGGGATTAACGGGATCCCCCCCCTAAATGGCAACTTCATCTTTGGTTCAAATCAGTTTTAATTACACTAAAATTTTGGACTTGTTTCGTGTTGAATGGATCGACTATCAATAATGATTTGTATTAATGAAATGTACAGACAACTAACTCAAGGGTATACCGCCCTATACCGTTGATGAATCATCAACCCATAAGTCCAATGAGTGAAAATTAAATACATAATTTTATTGACACTACAGTGGTGCATCTTATGTGGGCCAAATGTAGCCGTGAGGATCGAGTTCGTACCGCTTCATGCGCTCGTGGTACTGTCCAAACATGAAACTCTCCATTCTGTATAACTGCCAGACACGCCACAATCCCTCATTACTATACCTGTTGTTATATGCCCACCGGCAGTGATCGGTCTCATCGACAACAATTATTTTATATGCTGGAAGATCGACGTCGCAAGTCAAATGTTTTGTACAAAAATCGAATGGAATATCTGGCACAAATTCACGCTTGTGCCGCCGGATATGCTTCATGGTGGATGGCGATGATTGAGAAGCGTTAACAGAGGGGGTAGCAGAGAGGTCAGCAGAAGTAGTAGCAGCAGCAAGGGATGCTGCAACATTAGTGGTGTTCTTCTTCTGATCACTGGCAGGAACAGCAACGATGATCGAGGTGGAGCTGTTGTTGCTAGTGTCACCGATAGACTGCTGCTGCTGCTGCAGTGTTGGAGCAATATTCATAGGAAGAGTCATGGCCCCCCCTAATGGCAGCTGGGACTGCAACGTGAGGATGCAATGATGATCATCATGATGGCAATTCTGGAATTCGAAGGACTTACCATTAGGAATAGCTGCAATATCAGAGCTAACGTGTATATAACTTCCATATTGTGTTTTATGTGTGTTGTTTTCGTATCGTTGTTTATCAACCCGGACTTAGTGTTTTGTCTTGCCCCTATAAGATCGGACAGCTAAATCAGTGCTACAATAATCAGATAATCTGGCTGTATGACATTATCCGATTGTATTTTCTCTCTACCCTTAATTCTACAAATACAGCAGCCATCCCATTAATAGAGTCCTTTCTTATAGAAAAAAATATCTACATTTAATTTTTATTTCTGCATTAGTTTTATGGGGACTTGAAAACTACAACCCCATACCTCTGTAGTCGAAGGTGTGCGGATCGAGCTCGAAGCGTCGCAAGCGCTCGTAGTACTGTCCAAAGAAGAATGCCTCCATCATCGTCTGAGCATATACGCGCCACGTTGCCTCGTGAATGTGCCTATTATTCCAGATCCAAATGCACTGGAAAGGAAAATAGTCCATTAATTTAGATGTTCCAATTTGATCGATGTCGCAGTGCATATGGTTCGTGAAGAAATCAAATGGCAAATCCATCTGAGTTTCACGTTTTTTGCGACGGATATGCTGCACAGTAGATGGCGTAGATGATTGAGAAGATGCAACAGATGCAGGCACTGACACAGAATCAGAAACAGAAATATCAGTTCTATCGGCTAATGAGAGGTTAGTGGAGTTCTTCTTCTGGTCGCCTGCATCCAGGATTGAAGTGCCATTCCTGGGGCTCTCGATCTCCTGCTGCTGCATTGAAGCGATGGAGACACTTTTGGCATCCCCGAAAGGATTTACCAGTAGGAAAAGCTCCACAATGAGCGTTAAGTAAAAAATATACAATTTGGGATTCATGTTTAAATTTTAGACATGCACGATTTGCAGCTAGTATAAGAATTATGAATTATATGGCTGAACAACGAATTATGAATTATGAATGTGAAAAATAAATCAATGCCCCATATGTTTCCAATAAATTAAATTTTATTGATGATCAGAAATAATAATTGGCTCGGTGCTTGTATACATTTTATTTTTGTATTCATTTTATAGGTACTAGAAAACTAGAAACCCACATTTGTGTAGTCGAAGTGGTCCGGCTCGAGCTCGTATCGTCTGAGACGCTCGTAGTACTGTCCAAAGAAGAATGCCTCCATCATCGACTGCATATATACGCGCCACCATCCCTCGTGCATGTACCTATTGTTTCTTATCCAAAGGCACTGGTGAGGGAAGTATTCAGCGAGCTTATATGTTCCTTGTTGATCGATGTCGCAGTGCATATGGTTGGCGAAGAAATCAAATGGGATATCCACCTGAGTTTCACGCTTTCTGCGACGGATAGGCTGCACAGTAGATGGCGTAGATGATTGAGAAGGTACAACAGAAACAGAAATAGTTCCATCGGCTAATGAAAGGGTAGTAGTGGAGTTCTTCCTCTGGTCGCCTGCATCCAGGGTTGAAGTGCCATTCCTGGTCTCGATCTTCTCGATCTTCTGCTTCTTCGTTGAAGCGATGGAAACACTTTTGGCATCCCCGAAAGGTAGCTGCGACTACAATTTAAGGATGAGGATCATTTGAGAGCGTTATCTCATAGTAGCAAAAGGATTTACCAGTAGGAAGAGCTCCACAATGATCGTTAAGTAAATAATATACAATTTGGGATTCATGTTTAAATTTCAGATGTGTACGATAAGTAGCTACAAGAATAAATACTGACTGAAAAACGAATGATGAATACTCAACAAGATCAAATGTTATGTGAAAACTAAATCAATGCCATTCAGGCTGCCTCCGGTTTTCACTTTCCGCATTCATAGAACGCATCACTTTTCCGTTTTCAAAACGGCAACATATTTCCCATTTCCCTGGGAAATTCCGAGACTTAAACGGGATGAGCCGTTTCAAAAGCGGAATTTGCCGTGAAGCCATAAGTTTTCGACCTTGCCAGGTCCCTGCCGTCTGTGGAAAGCGCACTCCATCTTTGACTTTGCCAATAAAGTGAAATATCCCAACACCATAGCCCATTTCCCATATCCCTGCGATACTCCACTCCTGGAGATTGGAGATTGCTGCTGTGTTGGCACATATTTTCGCCTGCTGTGCCAGCAAATTTGTTGCAAGACCACACAACACAACATCACACTGGAGAAGAGAAGCGAAGCTGATGCAGCACCAGCAAACTGCCGATGAATGGGGCACACACACACACACCCTTAATTCTACAAATACAGCAGCCATCCCATTAATAGAGTCCTTTCTTATAGAAAAAAATATCTACATTTAATTTTTATTTCTGCATTAGTTTTATGGGGACTTGAAAACTACAACCCCATACCTCTGTAGTCGAAGGTGTGCGGATCGAGCTCGAAGCGTCGCAAGCGCTCGTAGTACTGTCCAAAGAAGAATGCCTCCATCATCGTCTGAGCATATACGCGCCACGTTGCCTCGTGAATGTGCCTATTATTCCAGATCCAAATGCACTGGAAAGGAAAATAGTCCATTAATTTAGATGTTCCAATTTGATCGATGTCGCAGTGCATATGGTTCGTGAAGAAATCAAATGGCAAATCCATCTGAGTTTCACGTTTTTTGCGACGGATATGCTGCACAGTAGATGGCGTAGATGATTGAGAAGATGCAACAGATGCAGGCACTGACACAGAATCAGAAACAGAAATATCAGTTCTATCGGCTAATGAGAGGTTAGTGGAGTTCTTCTTCTGGTCGCCTGCATCCAGGATTGAAGTGCCATTCCTGGGGCTCTCGATCTCCTGCTGCTGCATTGAAGCGATGGAGACACTTTTGGCATCCCCGAAAGGATTTACCAGTAGGAAAAGCTCCACAATGAGCGTTAAGTAAAAAATATACAATTTGGGATTCATGTTTAAATTTTAGACATGCACGATTTGCAGCTAGTATAAGAATTATGAATTATATGGCTGAACAACGAATTATGAATTATGAATGTGAAAAATAAATCAATGCCCCATATGTTTCCAATAAATTAAATTTTATTGATGATCAGAAATAATAATTGGCTCGGTGCTTGTATACATTTTATTTTTGTATTCATTTTATAGGTACTAGAAAACTATAAACCCACATTTGTGTAGTCGAAGTGGTCCGGCTCGAGCTCGTATCGTCTGAGACGCTCGTAGTACTGTCCAAAGAAGAATGCCTCCATCATCGACTGCATATATACGCGCCACCATCCCTCGTGCATGTACCTATTGTTTCTTATCCAAAGGCACTGGTGAGGGAAGTATTCACGAAGCTTATATGTTCCTTGTTGATCGATGTCGCAGTGCATATGGTTCGCGAAGAAATCAAATGGGATATCCACCTGAGTTTCACGCTTTCTGCGACGGATATGCTGCACAGTAGATGGCGTAGATGATTGAGAAGGTACAACAGAAACAGAAATAGTTCCATCGGCTAATGAAAGGGTAGTAGTGGAGTTCTTCCTCTGGTCGCCTGCATCCAGGGTTGAAGTGCCATTCCTGGTCTCGATCTTCTCGATCTTCTGCTTCTTCGTTGAAGCGATGGAAACACTTTTGGCATCCCCGAAAGGTAGCTGCGACTACAATTTAAGGATGAGGATCATTTGAGAGCGTTATCTCATAGTAGTAAAAGGATTTACCAGTAGGAAGAGCTCCACAATGATCGTTAAGTAAATAATATACAATTTGGGATTCATGTTTAAATTTCAGATGTGTACGATAAGTAGCTACAAGAATAAATACTGACTGAAAAACGAATGATGAATACTCAACAAGATCAAATGTTATGTGAAAACTAAATCAATGCCATTCAGGCTGCCTCCGGTTTTCACTTTCCGCATTCATAGAACGCATCACTTTTCCGTTTTCAAAACGGCAACATATTTCTCCCCGAAATGAAAAGTAAACGAATTTTTATACAATATAACGAATCATTACCAGGGCAATTAAGCCAAACCAACCTCCAAATTGGATCTTAAAAAGTTGGTCTGGGCAACTAAAAATAGTGAATTCCTCCGAACAGCTGTGCCAGCCCGATTTGGTTAACGATAAGTCTCTGTTTTAAACATATCAGAGGCCTTTTTGTATGAGCTTTGAAATGAAAAGAATGACTTTTGGCTGAACCGCAAAGTGAATGTGAAAGTAGGAGTCTACATATATGTTCCCAATAAATGAATTACTATAGATGCTCAGAAAGAATGTATGCTGATGATTGGAAGATTAATATTTAAAATGTATATGGGACAGAGTAGATAGGTTGAGAGTTCAAAAGTTAACACTTGAGTTGTCTTCGCACTTCATTCTGTGGCATAGTTATGTGGCTCCGTCTCGTAGCGCTTTAGACGCTCGTAGTACTGGCCAAAGAAGAATGCCTCCAATTGGTACATCTTGAAGACGCGATAGTAGCCCTCGGTGTTAAAGCGATTGTTAAAGCTCCAGATGCACTGATTGGGAAATGCCGTAATGTAGCGCCGAATGCCTCTCATGTCCATGTCACAAGGCGAGTGTGACGTCTGATAGTCCAGCGCAATAATTGGAATATCCTTAAGCTGTCTTCGTATGCGCCTCAAGTGTACAGCGGATGCTGCCGTTGTCGTTGTCGTTGCTGTTGGTTTTGGTTTTGGTGAGGTTTCCAGAGCTGCAGCTGTCCCATTGGCCTCGTGGTTCTTGGTCCCGTTTCCAGATACATTCAGTGCGAGTGTTACGTTCTGCTTGGGTGTGGATCTGGCCATGACGACCAAAGGCATCTAGGTAGAACGTTGGTTAATTGAGTTTTATGATTGATCTTAATCTTAACCTGCGCACTTACCAGAATGATGTAGCCCGCAATGAGCATTTGAGCTCGAATCAGCATCATTTTGGGTATGGTAGGTGTGTGTTTTTCTATTTCGGGTGTATGCCAGAGGCGGACGAATTAATCTAATGAATGCCTTCTCTAGGCCTGCTATCTATACGAAATTCCATGAAAATCCTTGAAAAGCATCAATTAACCCCCACCCCACCCCACCACACTTAGCGACGCGACCCAACCGCACAACTACAGCCAGTGTAAGAGTTCCAAGAGGAGGCGGATGTACCATGGACTGACAGCTAAAAGAATGCTAGGATATTAGAAAAACCCACACAAACACACACACACGCACTCTCAGGAAAGGAAAATGCTGGCCAAGGACTCCCCTAGTGCCATGTAAAGAGTGACAGCCAAGTGTCATATAATGGCCAACGTTCATAATGACCACGCCGCGTCGGATCGATTTGTGGCGCTGAAATGCGAGCAGCATTTCAAGTGTGAAAATAATATGACAGCCGTAATCAAGGCGTTGATAGCAGAGATAGTGAAGGGAACTCAGGGGAACCTCAGTAGGATCCAGGATCTAGCATCTACACTATGTGTGTGTGTGTGCATATCTTCACTCTTCCATATCTTCATCCTCCCATATGGATGTCAAGTTGAAAGGCTGCAGGAAATGGGCAAAAATCGCTGGCGGAAATGTTGAACGTTGCGGAGATGGCACCGAGCAGGCAACAGCAGTGGGAAAGGGGTGTGGGTGTGGGTGTGGGTTTGGGTTCGGGTTTGACTGTTAACACATGGCATTGGCCCATAATTGCATGACTACAGAAGGAGCTGTGCATGGGGCAGGGGCAGGGGCAGGGGCTGGCGAAAGGGAACTCAGTTTCCAGGGCCAGAGCCCAGAGTAAAATGAATGACAATTGTTTTGACACGCATGTTTCGACAGAGAGAGAGAGAGAGAGAGAGAGAGAGAGGGAGAGAGGTAGAAAGAGAGGATGGTCAGGGAAGAGGAAATTTTCAGAGCCAAAATTCAGAGAGAGAGAGAGAAAGAGAGCGAGAGAGACTGATGGACTGATGGACGTCCAGACATACAGATGGAGATATCTCCATCTAATTGAATTTTTTGGCTGCGTGGGCCCCCATTCTCTGTGTTGGATTTATGCGAAAATCATTTTCCCGAATCTGCTGTTTGCTTGAAAGCCAAAACTTTATTGGGCCGATGGACCAGTAGACTAAAGCCAAACAAGTTAAAGCAGGGTATCTGAAAATGACATTTAATTTGTGCCCCACAGTGTCCACAGTAGGGCGGTTGGTGGGGGGGGCTTGGGGTGTGTGGGACTTGTGGCCTGTGGCCATCCAAGGAGATCGACCACCTTAACACCTGCCCTGCCCTCCTTCTCCACGAAGCACGCTAAATGCTTTAACAGTTAATTTAGAATCCAATTAAGAAGAGCAATTCATGGCGGTCCTTGGCCCAGCCTCTGCTTATGACAACTTCAACCTCAGCTACAGCGACAGCCACCGCCACCGCCTCAACCTCCTCAACCCCTGAGGGATACATGGAATGCAAATATATCCACAGCGAATAGTGTGGGTACTCGTGCCTGGTGCTGCTGCTCGGATCCCGGCCAAATGGGACGCCTAATTAAGCCTCAGGCTACGGGATGTGGCATGTCACTCAGAGGGCAGAGGAAGATTGATGATTGCAAACGGGGGAGTGGGAGGGGAGTGGGACTCAGGTTGCAACCAAAATTCTCAGCAGGCAAGGGGGAGTATAAGTCATTGCCTTACACAATTTTCGGTTCCCATTTCCCTGGGAAATTCCGAGACTTAAACGGGATGAGCCGTTTCAAAAGCGGAATTTGCCCTGAAGCCATAAGTTTTCGACCTTGCCAGGTCCCTGCCGTGTGTGGAAAGCGCACTCCATCTTTGACTTTGCCAATAAAGTGAAATATCCCAACACCATAGCCCATTTCCCATATCCCTGCGATACTCCACTCCTGGAGATTGGAGATTGCTGCTGTGTTGGCACATATTTTCGCCTGCTGTGCCAGCAAATTTGTTGCAAGACCACACAACACAACATCACACTGGAGGAGAGAAGCGAAGCTGATGCAGCACCAGCAAACTGCCGATGAATGGGGCACACACACACACACATACACATGGCATGCTCTCTTTGCCGCAAGTTGTTTTTCATTTTCATTTTGTTTTTCCTTTCCTCGCTGTTTCGCTGGTGCGGACGTTTCAGCTGCCGCGACCCTTTTGTTTGTTTGCGCTCTGGCGATTCGAAAAAACTGTAGCAACAGCATCATGCGGCGGTGGGAGGGAGAGTGAGGGGAGGAGAGTGCCGTTGTGGCACTCCTAAATGCTGAATGCAGAGGAGTATCTCACGGATGTGAGCAGGCAGGCAGGCAGGCAGGCACCTTGCATCGAGGAACATAACCAAAGCGCAGCTAACAAAATGTTTATATGCCAGAGGGTGTCTGCAAAGGGGTGGGTGGTGGCTGGTGGATAAAGGAAGCAGAAAGGGCTGTTGGGTGAGAGGTGAGGAATGAGGGATGCTCACGTATATGCAGTTATAAATTGCAGTTCGTGCGCAATGTTGAAGGGAAAACACACACACAACCAGAACGAGAGCATCAAACAGCCAGAGAGAGAGTGAAAGAGAGAGAGCCACACATCTGTGTGGGGAAGTCTATGTGATGGTGTTTGTGTGTGTGTGTGTGTGTTTATATTGCAGAAAAATGTTGTTGTAATAGAATTAACGAAAAACCCCAAAGGTTTTACTACAATTATATATTTGTGCGGTCAGTGGTGCAACAGAAACCCAGAGAGAGAGATAGATGGAGAGTGGGTGAGAACTATAGGATCCATATCCCAAACTAAATGATACCCAATACTCCGGAAAAGTGATACGAAAATTAAGTTATTTACTGCTAGATTGAATTTTCATTGCAATAAAAAATGGAAAAAGGATAGGAATTTTCTTGTCAGAGAATTAGTGTGTGTGTCTGTATTCCACAGATTTTCTCTAATTAAATATGTACATATGTATGTACATATGTTGCATGCATTTACTATAACCTCCAGCGTCTCTCTACGATTATCTGATGAAACCATAATACGATTTTTCCCATTTAAAAATCGATTTGCTTAATTTCGTATTTAATTGCTAAACTGAGCGTAATGCGATTGTGTGGCAGTTACAGGGACTGGAACAGGGACATGGGCAGGGGCAGGGAATACGTATACGACATGCAGTTTGTATCGGCATAAGCCTTTGATAATTGCAAGGGATACAATGGAATTGGCAATATACATAAGATTCTTTTTGGTTCTCCCATTAAGCCTTTTCACGACGATATTTACTATAACTTTTGGTTGCTTTTGAAATGTGCAACAAATCTGCACGATAATTTCTCACACCAAATTGCCTCCATTCCAAGCTCGTAATTAGTGCTTTTGAAGCACTGCATCATATCCAATGAAGCGCATGCATTTTCTCTCTCTCTCTCTATATCTCTCTGACTATATATTAGTAGTGCGTATGGGTCTCTAATTTGTTCTTACTTCCAGGGAATGACCTTTTACTCCAATTAGGGACCCTCATTGTGGCCAACGTTTTCATTCCATGAAATCCGAATGCCCCTACCCTCGTGATGCTGCTGCTGTTGCTTCTGCATCTGGAGTCTGTCAGATTCGTGTGACAAATGTGCTCGTGGCTTAATCGGATAGAGTATCTGCCTGGAGCAGACTCTCGTTTTTGCTATATTGGATTTCATGTAATGCGCTGTCCGTTCGCGACTCTTGCCTCTAATTAGTTGCCTCTTTATACCCGTACTCAAAAAGAGTGTTATGGGGTATATTGTATTTGTGGTAAAAGTGGACACACTTTGCCCTGTGGCAAGCGCGACCGTTGCGGAAAAGATGTAGAATCTGCATTACATTCACAATGTAGATTATAAATTTTAGATGTATAATAATCGACATTGTAGATGTAGATAACAGATGTAGCAAAAAAAATGTAAAATATTTTAAAATTCTCACAAAATTTGTATGCTGACTGAGTACGGGTAGAAAAGTAGAGTCGCGTCCAGAAGCTACTCACACGTTCCTTCTCGTTTTGTTGCTGTTGCTACACTCCCATCTCTGGCAGCTTCTCCTGTCGTCCAGCTTTGGACGAATGTTTGGAAGCGCGAGATTGATGGCAGTTCATTTTTTATGCACGAAACGCTGTCTGTCCTGTCCCGTCCTGTCCGTCCCGTCTGTCTGTCTTGGAACGTGAGTCGGATAAATGGGTACGGGGATGTACACTTGGAACACTTGGAAGTACCCAGTGCTCTGGGATTATATTAAAAAGGATTGCATTAATTAGATACAAACAGAAAGACCCTTAGTTTTTCACAGAATGCACAGCAGGAAATGCACAAAAGGCAATTAAATGCTGCAAAAAAGAGTATCTGAAAGTATCTCAAATTAAACATGATAATTGATAGTTTAAGTTTCATAGGATAGATACAAACAATCATATAATGTATGCATGGATGATGAGATTGTCAAAATATTGGCTAAAACTTTCGATGAGGATGAAAATTGCGAGCGAGTTGAAATAATACGAAATGAAGGTGATGTTGGCAACCTTCCGATGCCAAAAGAATTACCATATTTTCGTAGCAAACGAGAAATAGAATGAAACTATACAGGGGGTGATGACGGGAGGGGGGATATGGGTAGAAATGGAAATGCAATAAGGGAAGGTTCAAAGCACAAAAAGGTGGTAAAAATTGCAACAGAATTGCAAATGCTGTTGACACTTGCACAATGCAAACAATTGCCCAGAATCCACATGCCCTCACAGCACAGCACATCCCCTCATCACCAATCTCTGAGAAACGTCTACTACTTTTTTTTTTTGCAATTTTATTTCTGGGTTGGTTTTTTTTCTGGGGAATTTTCATGTTTACGTTGGTTTTGGCAACACTTGATTGCCTTTTGGGCTTTGCCCAAAGGAGCTGGATAGGTGCCAGAAGGACACACAGGATGTGGCAGAGTGTATCCCTAATAATAATTTTGAATCGGTTTTGCATAATCATGGGAATGGAATGGTCCAGGAAACGGATGTGGAATACGTCAGGCAGGCAAGTTCTTTAGTTTCTTCTACTCTCTCTTACAATTTTGTGTATAGTATGTGATTGTGCAACATCTGCAGTAGGGATTCCCCCGATTCCCCCCGACCCATTCGTCTCGGCCCATTCTGCGGCTCATAAATCATATTTGTATTTGGATCTCGTGCGATTTGCCGAGGCAGCAAGCCGGGTGGCCGGGGGGTGGGGCCACATTCAATCAAAATGCTGCAAAATCCCACAAATTTGTTATTCGTCACGTATCCAAACGGAAAGCTGAATGCTGCAGCTGTTGTGGATATAACGGAGGAAGGGTGGGAAAGCCATTCGCTAAAGAGTTTAAAGAGCCAATGAAGGAGTGCCCAGGCATCAGGAGGCATCAGGAGGCATCAGGCATCAAGCATCAAGCATTTAAAGTGGCATAATTCTCATATGTAAATATCAAAAAATAGAATCATATGTACACATTCTTATGGTTATGTTCGTCAGCCCTTGAAGCACAGCCGAAGGCTTCTCCTTCTTCGCGCCCCTTGCAACATACACAATATGTTGTACATTTGCCAGAGCGACAACTTATCAAGTTTACACTCAACTGAATATCTCGAGAGTCCCCCCCCAGACTGTGAGTTGAGAAGTTTTCCCCCCCATTTCATTCGGGTTTTCCACACATTCCTTTTCGCTTGCTCCCATTTTCCATAGCATCCCGCTCTTTTCTGCGAAATGCTTATTAAATATTAAAATGATAAGGCAAGCGGTTACGGGAGTAGGAGTAGGGTCTTGTTGGCTCTAAAAGATAGACAGTTTTTTTGTGTGTGTGTGTGTGTGTGTGTGTCTATGCTCGTGTTTATCATTTGCTGTTTGCTTGTTTCTTTTTCCACTAAGCCGCTTTAGCTCCTAAAACCCTGACGAACAAAAATACAAAAAAAAGAGCGATACCTCAGAGCAAACTGAGAGAGAGAGAGGGAGACAGAGAGAGAGAGAGAGCTTACATTGCTATTAGCAATTTGCTATTTGCTTGGGAATATTTCAGAATTATTTCTCATTACTTTAAATTTAAGTACTCGTAGATACATATTTTATAAAACGATTTACATACTCTACTCGCTTGTGTTGGTGTTGGCTAAAAGGGTTACACTGACGCAAAGCTTAGTTCGGGGAAATTTCGAAATTAATTATACAGCAAGGGAATTTTATTCAGAACTCTGGATTGTTGCAATACAAAATTTAGAATCTCTTCCCTTTGATTTTATTTATTTAATATATTTTGTTTTATATATTTCTCGGAAAATATGCAGCCAACGTTTCAGTTTCAGCTATCATCTTTGTCAGAAATATTTACAGTTTCAATGCTTAATGTAGCATCATTGTTGTCTACCCCTCCTCCCCCCTCTGACGCACTGTTCGCCTCTTCATATGCTAATGTATGGCTCTCCGCCATTCATATTTTCCATGTCGCAATCACTTTCTGCGATGTTCTCTTTTCTTTTTTGTGGCATTTCTTAAGTTTTGATTGCAGGCATTTGCATAATTTAAGGACTGCCTGCGCTTCTCTTCCAGTACCAGGGGTACGGAGGCAGGGCATTGTCTTGGAACTGGCAAAGCATGAAAATGAAAATTCCATGCTGCCCCTCCTCCTTCATCCTCCATGGCTTCTGCTGCTGTTGTTGTTGTTGTTGTGTTTTTGAAGCAGAAATGATCATATCCTTTGAAGCTTTTCCACCTAAATTATTAACGAAATAAATAGCGAAGAGGAATGGGATGGATGCTCGCTGCTAAAAGAATATTGAAAAAGTTTCTTATTTCCATTTACCATTTTCATTTTTGCATTGCAGACGCAGCCAGCAGCCAGCAGGAAACATTGAAGAGCGGAAAAAGAAAGAGAGAGAGAGAGTAGCATCCGCATCCTAAACAACAAGCTGGAGGGCATGTCCACAGCCAAAAGGCTGGTGCTCTCGCTACGTGGACGCAAGAACTCGCAGGGAAATTCGGCGACATCCTCCACCCGTCTGGTATCTGCCGGCACCTCGCCCGGCCATGAGCTGGAGGAAATAGCCGTAGTCTCTGGTACCGGCACCAGTAGCCATCATTTCTCCTATGGCGGGTGTATTGCCAGCAGCGATGCCGCCGCCTCAACGCCGCGATACTCCACAGGTGGGTCCAACGGTCTTGCCCAGTGGCCATTGCTAACAGTTTACCTCCACCCCCCACCCCTACCCTCACCACCGTCACAATTCCAGTTGATCAATTATGGAGTAGGAAAATCTAGCACCTGAATCACATTTTAAGATCCACCACCAACACCACCAACACCACCACCACCAGCAAATCCACACCCAAAAGTGACCTTTTGTGACCCTCAAAATCCACCATAGCCTGCCTGCCTGCCTGCATGCCTGGTAGAAGAGTTAACTCGTATTGCATCTCATTTAGAAATCAAAATGGGGGAAAAGAAAAACTCGTCACAAACTCGCCTTTTCCCGCGGCAGTCAAAGGAGTGCATTTACTTGCATTTGCATTTTTATGGGTTGTGCTGCTTGTGGCTCTGCTTGTGGCTGTGCCTGTGGCTTTTCCTACTAAATTATGGAAATCTCGACCCTAATGAGGGGCGATGAAGATTTGATTTGACAAAGCAACCAACAAATCCAAAACAACAATCTTGGCTGCTTTTTCTGCTGCTGCTGCTGTTGCTCCGACTCCTCTCTATCGCTCTTATTGTCCTGGCCAAATAAATCAATCAAATGACAAATATGCTTAGGCAATTGTCAGGACAAGTGGCGTTCTCTGGGTCTCGGGTCTTTCTCTGGGCTTTGCCCTAATTTCATTCGTGTGTGTGTGTGTGTTGTTTTAGCCAAAGTCAAAGCCGCAAACAGACCCATACCCGCAGCTCGTCCTTCCGTTCTTCCTTCCCATTCGTTCGTTCGTTCGTTAGTTTTCTTGTCACATTTTATAGGCCGCATATGTTGCAAACATTTTTCTTTGCCGTTGTGTCTGTGGCACGTTCTTTGCGTTGGCTTACAGTTAATTTTGAGTGAAATTCAATTTATCATTGAGCGGGGCATAAATCCGTATTTGGGACCAATTTTGCCCCTCGTTACGGACACGGCACAGAAGACACGGACACACAGGACACACAGGACTGCGGGACACACAGGACTTTTGCGGGCACTGAAGGACTGCGGTACAGATGAATCAGAGCGTAGATTTATTTTCGTCGATTGTGTTTTTGGTTGTGTCGCACATTCGCATGGAATGTTCTTTCAATTTGTCAGACATTAGACTTATTCTCTATTTCTCTCTCTCTCTCTCTTTGTGTCTACATTCCACGGGGCGTATGCGCAATGCATTTAATGGGGTTCACTGCTGCAACAAAATCCGAACTGGTGTAAAAGTTGTGTTGTTTATTGGCCAGAGATGTAATTGACATTTATCGCATACAAATGGGGCCCGAGAAGACTTGGCTTTAATGACGCTTAACGCTTTAACGCTTTGTCTGGTGAGCAGGAGAGTGAGACGGTGAGGGTGAAGCAGGGACGACGCCAAAGTGTAGATAGAGTTTCCATAGATAGAGAAAACAAAACCCCCAAAAAAAATGAGCATACCAAAAAAGTTGCCCACAACTTTTGCCATATTTTTCTACTCCGCACACACACACACACGATGTACATATGTCCATGTATGTCCCTGTGTGTATGTGTGTGTGTGTTGACAAAGGCAATTTTCAGCAGAGCTTTGATCAAAGTTTTGCTATGTGGCAGCAGCAGCAGGCAGGTGGGGGGAGTAGCAGTAAATTAAATTTGACTTACACCCAAAAATACAGCATAAAATGCGGAACAAGTGAGTAAATCTACAGCATACATATTTAAATGTATGTATGTATGTATGTATGTGTGTGAGTTTTCGTTTATTTCTATCCATTTTCCCCATCCCCTTTGATGGGGCGCGCGCTCTCCAAAAAGCTTTGAAAATTGAATTTTTTCCTCAAAATATTCGTTGCCTACTTTGAAATTGAATTGATCTACATATCCATCTATCCATTAGTATATGGCCAGATAAAACGTTTTTCATATTCAATTTTATGTTTTCATTTTCACTGAATGTGTGTGTGTGTGTGTGGGTGTCCTCTTCTGTTTGATTTTGTTCCATTTGAAATGGCTTTGGGGCGCACGTTAAACTGGAAATTTCCATACAATATAGTCATCCACAATGGTCTCACTTTGTGCTTCTATCTCTTCTCCTGTCCTGTCCTCTCTCTGTCTCTGTCTCTCTCTTTCTCTTTCTGTCTATCTGTCTGGCTGTATTTGTTTCGCTTTTGTCTTTTGTCCTGCAATAATTGAGCTTAGAAGGTCTTATGGCAGCTGCATCATTGATTTCCCACCCAACTGTCATTTGCCGCCTCTCTCCATGGGGTCTGCATTGTCGCCATCCCATCCCGCCGCCACTCTCTCACAGATTTTTCCCCCCTCTTTTCGACTGACGGTCAAAGTTTTTGCAAAAAGTTTCGCCTTTGGTTTTTCTTTCGTTTCTATTTTTGTTGAATTTTTGCTTTTAGCCAAAACTCAAACCCGAAATAAAAAGACTTCAGCGCCAGACATAGTTGAGTCGTGGCGAAACTTTTTCCATTTGCCAACAGAGTTCACTTGAATACGGAGACGGAGAAGCAGCAGCAGCAGCCTCTCAGTTCCCTGGGTGTTGTCTCTGACCATTTTAAAGTCTCCCTCTCTCTCGCTCTCTCTTTGCACTTGCAGCAGGGCAAAATTGGGCATATATAATTAGTTTTATTTACCACCTGGCAGGCAGACTTTAATTAGAATTCATATGCCAAGCCAGAGAGAGCAGAAGAGCCCTTCAACAATTATCTTCCTGGGAGGAGGAGGGAGGCTTCGACTGCCAGCACTCTTAGCGGTTACCTACCGCTGGGTATTATTTCAGCCATTTTCACAACAGTAGCTGCTCTCACACTTTCTCTCTGTTCTCCTACCATCTCCTCCCTGTTATTTATTTCTCTTCTAAGAGACTCCTTTCTCTCTCTCTCTCTCTCTGGCAATTTGAATGCAATCTGTAATTTGAGTATTTTCAATTATAAAAGCAATCTGTGCCATAGAGCCAGGGATTAGACAATGGCCAATGGAGATGCCTAGTAGAATATGCCGGGAATATGAGCACTGCAGCCAGCAAGAATAGATGGAGTGAGCCGAGGCAAGTTGAGTGGCGATTACAATGAACGTATTAGCTTACCACTTACCAGCAGCAGCGGCAGCGGCAGCCAGTGAAACGTAAAGGGTGGCGATACAATGTATCATCATCGCCACCCCCCCCACAAATTTTGGGCAGAAAATAAGGAATGCAAAAATAGTTGCATGTACTTCAACATCCCACAATGTTGTTGCTGTTGGCTTACGGCTTGGTTTTAATTGTCAGTTACGTTGTCGAGAGCCAAGCGGATGGATGGTGAAAACTATAGTACGTACCTTGCGTTTGCCATACACATTGTTGCCCGCCTGCCACGAAGCGCGGCACGAAGTTTGGAAGCAGCGGCAGCGGCAGCAACAGCAACAGCAGTCAGTGCGTGCAACACAAAGGGACACTTAAAGCCGGCACACTCTGAATCGCCTTTAGAAATGGGGATTTGCTTTGTCGGCAATGGGAATAAGAATACGAAGGGGAATGGGAATGAATTCAGCGTGCGGCAGATGGGATGGCATGTGGCAGGGCAGGGCAGGGCAGAGGATGGCCACCAATGCTGGAAGTATGTATGTAATGCAATTACAAATGCAGGTGGAGTGTCTGTGCCAGCAGCATCATCAGTTGGCATATAGCCAGGTGTCAACCAAAGGGACCAACTAAGCCAAAAAGGAGGAGCAGCAGCTAGCAATGGGGCAGATAGTGGGAGATTTCATGCAGCTGCTGCTGCTCAAGTGCTTGACTTATCAACGAAAGTGCAGCATTATAAAAATAAAGCAAGCTACTAAAAGCGTTTCGCCCGTTTGCACATTTGCAGGGCCATTGAGCTCTTCTCTATATTTCCGTTCTCCTTTCCCTCCACTCTCTAGCGTGTTTGAGCACGCCAAAGGACATAAGAAATGACCAGATAAGCACATCCCCCATGCCCATTGCCCACGCACACGGTGCATATGCAAATTATGTGAAGATGCTGCAGGCATCGTGCTGCTGGCTGAGTGCTTAAGCGGCTACTTTTATGATTTCGCTTCGTACTCAGAGCTCTTTGCATTACAAGTGCTCCACTCGACAGACGGTAATCTCTGCTTGTAAACAGTCGCTTTGCCTCAATTAGTGGAGAGCGATTTACCTTAAATCAAATAATAAATAATTAAATTATTATCCATTAATTCTGGTAGTTGATACTTAAAGCAAGACCATTCTATTCGACATTAAAGGTTTTAATTAAAGCGCTCCTAACGTTTCCCTTCCACTCGTCATCAATGCAAATGAAAGTGTTGGGCGACACTCGGACACGCACGAACATGCAGAGAGACAGACAGACAGACAGACAGACAGACATCAAACATTGAGCACTTAAAGCCATGAGCCATGAGTGAGAGAGTGTGTCAGTGTGTGTGTGTGTGTGTGTGTGTCTTGTGGCAGGACATGTCGTGCATATCAATCACTTGTGCCCTCTGCCATTTTGGGTGGCATAAACCTATTATTTTTCAGGCCACAGCTCTCTGCTGGCTCTCTCTTCGGTTGGCTAAGCCTGAGGCTATCAGTTCCAGTCCGAGTTGTGGTCAACAGCCAGCGATAATTCGGTGCTCCCTCCCTCCCCCCCCCTCCACATATGTCGGGGGATTAACTGGCGCCCAGTGACCGCAGACGCAGACGCAGACGTACATACATAGGTCACTGCAAGCAGCTAATGGCAAAATTCTCTTTAATGTTTGACCTTTTCTGTGTTAAAAAATAATACCAAGAAGCAGCTTAGACTCTATAAGATATGTGTATATGAATACATTTACATATATGTACATACATATATACATAAATGTATGTATATGTATATCGGGTAGCTAAATTGTGCATATTTTTGTTCATATTAAATTATTCATAGTCTGTTTCTAAAGGTTATATGTTTAAGTATATCCCATCAAAAGTTATTAATCTGATAGGGTATCAAAACTTCGGCCTTCATTTCTTGTGTTCTCTGTATTTTTTGTTTGTTTTTTTTTTCTGAAGTCTGTAAGCCTGTGGCCAAGGATCTTTTTGTGAAGCGGGCAATTTGCAGCAGAGTTTATGTGGTAATTACAGGCGAGGGGGCGCTGCAGAAAATTAAGTTTTTGGCCAGCTGGCAGGGAGACATTTTTGGCCCTGTTGGCCAACTAAGAGGATTACAATTTTATACTTTTGCTTCTTGCTCTTCTTGCTCTTCTTGCTCTCTGTTTTCACGTGGTTTTTTTGCTCTGCGGCAAAATTTGCCTTTTTACAATGCGACCAAAAAACCTCCACAAAAAAATGAAATTTTTATCACGTAGAAAGCCAGCCTTAAAGCCAGCAGCCATCAGCCAGCCAGTAGCTAGAAGAATTGGAAATGAAAGAAGGAAGGACTTGGATTGGACTGCAACCTAATCGCATTTTGGCTGCCAATCAGCAGAATTTTTGTCACGATCTGCGGCTGCCAAGGGAGCTGCCAAGGGAGCTGCCAAGGGGGCGTAAAGGGTCGCCTCCTGGAGCTGAGTGTTCACCCAATGCGAGTGAGTGGTCGAGTGGGTGAATGTGCGACTGGGCGACTGTATCCCTGGGTCATGTGTGATATGATTTGCACATTTCCATGGCGGTTGCCACAGCGGCAAGCTGTTAAGTCCACAAATCGAGTTGCCAACTTTCACGAGAGAAAACAGATAAAAGGAGCGTTGGCTCCTGCTGACCCAAGTTAAAGTTCGCTTTGAGGGAATATCATCAAATTAAGACAGTTTTTATTGTATATGCGAGTATCTGTCTGGAAACTGAACGAACAATAAAATGTATGCCAAGTATTTTGATGATCTGCGGCGCACAAAGGAATTCCAACAGAAGTAACCAATTCCATGGAGCAGCTGAAGATGTAGCTGAACATTTCTCGGCATTAAATTGAATGCGATTAGGTCACAAAAATACACACACACACACACACACACACACACACACACACAGAGACGGCGCCTGAACAAGTCCTGAGATGCTTTCGAAAAGGGACTTAACCTTGTTGGGGATTTTTTCCCAGAAAGTTCATCTTTTTATCGAGTGTCTTCCACTTCCACTCCCACTGATTGATAACTCTTAAAGTCAGCCTCTGCCCCCAAATGACCCCTTCTGATGGCTGTCTACATGTGTGTGTGTTTGTGTGTGTGTGCACTTAAATTTGATATCCTTTGTGCCAGAGCATTCGGAATGCAGGACTCAAGGTTTTTACTCTTACATGCCCATTCGCATGGCACAGCCTTTGCTGGCTTCCGAGCTCATGTCCGGCTCATGGGAGAGGCATTTCTTTGCAGGTCCTCCGTCCTTTCGTCTCATATTATACGTTCCGTAAGCTTTTTGCCTTAGGTCTCTGGTAGCTCCCTCTCCGTCTTGCAAGGGCCATTAATGCACAGGCCCCCTCTGGCCAGTGCTCCTCCTCTGTCTGTGTGACCCAAATAGGTTTCGTTTTAGAGCTTAATGGCATAATGACGAGAGAGAGAGAGAGAGAGAGAGAGAGAGAGAGGGAGTGGGAGTTCTGTAGCAACAACAGCCACAACAGCAGCAGCTGCATCTCTATTAGAAGTCAAAGAAAATATGCCACCAAAAATTGGAGAAAATTTCTCATCCGCCCAACAGACAGACAGACAGACAGGCACCCCTTCGTCTACGACTTCAACCCCTCCTTCACATTTTTGTGTCACTTTTTTTGTGTACCCCAAATCGAAGCACTTTAAAAAAGTTGCCACAAAAGGAAATTGAAAAGTCAATTCAATGTAATTGTTGGCCTTCCGCAGAGAATCCCTTTTCGCTTAACAGCCAACGATGATGTTCATTCAATTTATTTGTAATTTTTTAACAATTTAACAGCTAAAAAAAACAACAAAAATACAAAAAAGCAAACAAAAAGACCAACGAGTCCAAAATAAACTTTTTAGCCAACAAAAACACAAACATACGCAGCAAGGATGGATGGCTTTTTGGGTTTAACCGAAGTTCTGATACACTTTTCCGATCAAAGAATTTCCTTCATGTCGATAAAAATGATTCCAACAGATTTAAGCCTAGTACTCAGATCCAAAAACTGTTTGCTGATTTAATTTGATTTATATTCATGAAAATTCATGAAAAAAAATATATATATATATTATAATATCCATATAATTGTCCTTCATATAACGCTGCATTAATTAGATTCTCTTTGTCTTCATTATTTCAATATTTCATTTGGTTTTTTGCTCTCATATTGCAATGTTTGCTTCGAGTTTGCTGGCAACTTACATATATTAAATTGATATAAATTTACAGGGGGGTAGGAACATACCAGCAATTCCAGCAAATACTTTCGGATACTTTTCTAGTATATACCGACCCTGTTTTTCTTGAATTGAGTACTGCCTTCCGTACAGAGCCTAGAAAACAGTTTCGAGCAAAAAAATTTCTTATCGGTTTCATACGAATATCAATCCTGATTCTGTTCGCGAGGTGTTTTTTCGGAACTGAGTACTAGGCTTTAGGCACACATTTGAATCCAATCACAGTTGACAAATAGGCACAATTTCGGGGTACTCTGCATTGCAAATCATCTGCTGGCTGAAAGTCATCACAGCCTCACAGCAACGGAAGGGTAGCTGCACACAAAAAAAGGGGCATCCCAACAAAAATTGTTGCCCAAAAGCAAATACAATTATGCGGGGAGAGCAACAACAATGTAAAAGCAAATACTTGCCACGCCCTCTAATATCCCACTCGCCGCACTCCTCCCCCTTGCTGCGTTAAACAATGAACCGCGTGCTTAGAATATGTAATTCATTTGAAAGTTTTCTGCTGCTGCTGCTGCTGCTGCTCTGTCGTTGTGCTGTCGACAGAAATGAATTTAACTTTTCATTTACGGGGCAGAGCTGGCGGGGGGAGTGCGCTTAGAGCAGACTCTACTGAGCGTAAACAGCAGGGTCAAGGGTCTCAAGTGTTGGATGTGCATTTTCATCAATTAACAAATACCGCAAGTGGCTTAGCGATGCCAGTAACATCCCCACCACCCCACCACCCCACCACCACGCCAACAAATGCGATTAGCGCCAATGAAATTCATTCAAGCAAATCCTTTGGGATCCTGCGACACACAGTGGCTACACCAGGAAGGATGTCCAACAATAGAAGGGCAGCAGCACCCTTTCCCTCTACCCCCCTCTATCTATCTTTGGCTTGCGAAAACTTTTAATTATAGTTGCATTTGCCAGTTTTTTTTGTTTTTGTTTTTGTTGCTTGCGCATATCCTTGAGGCATGTGGCCTGAATGCTGTGTCGGAAATTGCAACTTTAAGTGGTTTTTGGCTTAATTTGACTTGCGCAACTTGCCACACACATACTCGTACATCTATGTATGTATGTATGTACGTACATAGCACAGCTGAGGGCTGAAATATGTTGTGGCATATGAGCTGTGAGGTGGTGGTGGGGGGGGGGGGGGGGGGAATCTGCCAAAACAATGAAGCAACGAAAACCATTTCTGGCAAGGTGGGCAAACTATTTGCGGTAGTCAAAAATCAACTGAAAAACCAACACGAGATGCAGTAATGCAAAATGTTGTGAAATATCAGTCAAAAGTGAAGGAAGCTCCCTGCAAACTCAAAACTAAACTCAAAACAGGAAGCCCTGTGCGAAACTTCTCCCATGGAGAACGCAGAGCCATTCATGGGGCAAACGGATGATTCTGCACCTGCCAGATGCAGCATTTTGATATATTATTGATTTGTGGTTGCGGTGCAGCAGAAACTGTTGCATTTTGGGACTAATTGAAGTGTTGCGGAACGGGACGAAGACCAGAAGCAGCAACAGTAATCCGGATCGGATCTGAAGAAGTGGAAACTGCTGAAGCTGGCAAACAATTGAAGTTTCTAAGAGCAAAACAGCAGCATGGGAGTGGAGGAGGCAACTATTCGTATTATGCAGGGGGTTTGCCTCTCTTTGAGGCAGTCCAAAAATTAATTTGCCTTTGGCCTCCAATTTACATAATAATCAGCAATTGGCACCGGAGAGAGAGCACACACAGGATACACACAGGAGTGCACGAGGAAATATGGGGGATGAGATGTCATTAAGCATACGCCTAGTTTGCCCCAAATTGGGTCATTGGCTTCCGTTTTATCGCTGGCAAAAATTAAAATCTAAGCTCGAAAGTTCTCCTTTTTTTTTTGTTGCGCCTTTCCTTCGTTCGCTGTTGTTGAGGCTTTGTCCTAATCACATCACGTGCGGCCTGTCTTGTCTCACATTACACACGCCACACCACCGACCGCCATAGGCCACAGCCACACAGCCATCCCATTTCCTTCTTGGGCCCCCCCCCCCCCCATCCACCCACCGCACACACTCGTGTGTATGCAACTAACTTTCTGGCCAAAATTACAGGAAGAGGCCGCCATGTGCGGCGGCTGAGGCTGAGGCTGTAGCCATGGCCGTTGCCGTTGCCGTTGCCGTTGTCTGTTTCTGGCATTTGTCGCAATTGCCTTTAACTGGCCGCGCGTGTGCCCTGCCAGAAACGTTTCATTATCAAAGCCGAGTTTGCCACTAAGCACGTCGTAAACAATAAGCTGGTCGTCGCCCTTCCGTTCGTCTGTCCGTCGAGCATGCTTATTACTTTCGACCCATTACGGGATAGAACGCAGCACACGGGACAACAGGACAACGGGACAAGAGGCGTTGGACAGCTTTATGGCATGCATATCGTACATACTCGTATAGCAATATATGGACATCCTCGTGTACTCGTACTCGCACTCGTTAATGGAGATGCTCTCCCCCCCCCCCCCATTCTGTATATATAAATTCTGCTTAAAATCCTTTAATATGCCGCATTGTCCTGCAGAATGTATGTATGTAAGAGGGAGCATAGGGAGCATTGGGAGTATCCTGCTGGGCACAAGGAGGCTTAAATAATTATCGTTACAATTTCAATTTGGTTTTCGCTTTTTGATGTTGAGGCTGAGATTGCCCCAAGGGGCTACCCGCTACCCGCCACCCAAAAGATGAGCCAAAATTTTGAGCTCTAATTACACTGCGGATAATGCTGGGAGGAGCGGCAGGCAGCAGCAGCTACTTTTCCATAAAATATTCAATATTTCCCCGAGCCTCAGCCAAGAGTGTGAGCCCAAAACTTTAACTTTTATCCACTAACCGAATAGACAAATGAGAAAAGTTTTGTGTGTGTGTGTCACTCTAGGGGAAGTTCCACTATGACACTGGTGGAATTTTTACGCACACTGCTGCCGCGGCTTGTTGCAATTGGCATTTCCCCCCACCACCCACCCCGTACATCTAACTGACTGTGAAGTGCTCTGCGCTGCTCTGCTCTGCTCATCTTTGCATTCGCATTCGCGTTTACTAATTTAAATGAAAATTAAACTAATTTGAAAATTCTTAAACAAACTCACAACACACACACACACATACTCGTGTTTCTTGTGTGTGTGTGTGTGTTTGCCCTCCACATGCCCTTGCAACAGCCAACAGCAGCAACAGCAGCAGCACCCTGCTGTGTGTATTTTTAACCCAAATCCATTAGAGAAGTTACTCAAGAATCCTTTAGATATTTATGTGCTCTGAGCGCAGTCTTAACCTCTCTGCCCCATCCGCAAACACACACACACACGCTGCAGCTGCAGTTGCAGTTGCTTAGCTGAAAGGTTCAAGCGATGAGAGGAGCAGCACTGCAGAGCACTGCAGTAGAGGTCACATCAAGTAAATAGCCAGCGTCAACGACGACAACGGCAACGGCAACGACGTTGACAAGGATGGGGGCCAAACAAATACGCAAACATTTATAAGATTGCAAAGCCCATAACGAAATGCACTTACACTTGAAGATACACACACACACACAAACACACACACACAGGTACATCCAAATGTTGCAGTGTGACCATACCTCTAGGATATCCTTGTGCTCTTCTTTTGTATTCACTTTTGCAGCGGGGTTATAATCTTTGCAGCAGAAACAAAGCAAATATAAATATTCTGGGTATGTCTTATAGCTGCTGCCATACGAATGCAGAATAAAAAATAGTTAGGGCAGCCAAAGTGTCGGTTCCTCCTGCTGCTGCTTTTGTTGCTCAAGCAAGTACAGCAAGTATACGCCCTGTGGAACGAGCAAGCGAGCTCATCTCTCATTCATGCCCGGTGCCCCCCGAAGGTAAAAACTGCAGACAGCGACAGCGACAACGCCAAAGTAGGAATGAAAACAGGCAGGCAGAGAGAGAGAGAGAGAGTGAGAGAGACAGAGTAAAGCCGCAGTGGGGCAGTGGCACATAAGCAGAGGTAAAGCTACATATGATCTGGCTTAGCCACCCCCCAGCTCAGCGGTGGGTTAATCCCCAATCGACGGCCGGCAAGTCCCTGGGGAGAAACCAAAAATATGAACAAGAAAGAACGGGGAGAGATGCCGCAACATCTGGCCGGAGATTTAATTAACTGAAAATTCCATGGCTGATGAAGATATTCGCAATGCCATGGCGGTGCCATAATCACCGTCATCATCCCGATCCCGTCTCGTACCGTGTCGTCGCGTCTGTTGCATGCATATTTTTTCTGTGTCCCCGTGCTGTCCCAATGCATGCTTGCACCCGCATTTCCTTTGCCATGCTTACAACAGGACACACACACACACACACACACACACACACATTAAAAGTTTAATGTAAATGTAATGAGCGCGAGAGCATGCAAACGAACAGTTTGAATTTTGCCTCCCCGTGCCCGTGCTGCGTTTTTTTATTTTTTATTTGTTTTATTGCTTTTGTGGTTGCAACAGATGTGCGGCGACTGCCCTACCCTACCCTACCCTGCCCCTGGCTTCTACGCGTGTGCTAATGAGTAAAGTCACTTAAATCCATTGAAAATGTTGCAAATTTAAAATGCTTTTACGTAGAGAAAATGGACAGGGATTTTGATTAGTCGTGGAAGCTGTGTAGTGCCGCATCTGTGTCCTATTTGGATTTGCACTTGCTGTGTCCGTTCCGTTCTCTGTCTCAAAGTTTCGACTGCATGAAGTAATCCCATTTGCAGCGACTGTTAAATGAATTGGTTTCTTCTTTGTCGACTTTGTCACATCTGCTTCGGCTTCGGCTTCTGCTTCTGCTTCTTCGCCTTCTCCCTGCTTTGCCCTGGCGCCTATATCTCTGTGTGTGTGCCCTTCTCTTGTTTCGCACTCATCGTATTTGTACTCGGTATTGGTGGGTATATTGTATTCGTTTTGCATATGTGCGACAGCTTCAGCCCCAAGAAATGAATGCCTAAATGAGGAAAAAACACATCCAAATGATCAGAATGCGAACGCAAATTCTCTGTGACTCTATTTCTCTCAGTCTCTTGGCAATTCTCTGTGTCTGTTTTCTTGCTTTGCTCCAATAACTACCGGCATTAGCGGCTATAGTCGGTCCTATAGTCGCTTTCCTTTTTTCTCATACTTATTGTACTTTTTTTTTGCTGTTTTTCGCACTTACACGCACGTGCGCACAACTACATACATAGGCCCTGTTGCCACGCCCCCCTTACAGACCCTCAATACGCATTCAAGCAAACAAGATGCAAAGGGACGAGTTCTTCCTCGTTGAATGGAGACAACGAAGATGATGACGACTACGGACAAGAATGTTTCAGTTTCAGTTTCATTTTCATTTTCTTTTCTCTCTCTCTCCTGCACGGCGTTTAATTAAATGAAGTCGTTTGCATTAATGTTTGTCATTACGCATTTGCCTACTGGATGGGAGTCCGTCCCGAGTGCCAAGACACGGCAGAGGCAGGCACACAGAGGCGGTGAGTGCATGTACAAAATTCATTACCCAAATGGGTAGCAGGTGCCGCGCCGCGCCACGCCAGCACTAGCTCTTTTATGAATTTATCGTGTGAATAGGGCAGCAATGAACCATCCATCCACTTGCCGTGGAACAGCGATTGGAGGAGGGCACCCAAACTCATTTAACGTTCTCCTCGTCAGGTGTGTGCCGCCCCCCCTAACTGTATCGAAAATTCCATTTTCACTTCACAGTTTCATGTGGGATCCTATCCATCGCGATGCATCGCCTGAAATTGAGGTACGAATGTCAATTAAAGCCGAATGGATGTGGCCCTCCTTGTGCCCGGGGCTGCTGTGTGCCAGAGCTTGGCCGAGTGGCCAGGACGGCTGGCAGCTTTCAGTTGCAGCGGCTGCTACCCCCGGCTGGCTGAATTAGTAAGATCAATTGGCTGCGAAAATCAGCGAGCTTGTGTTCTGTTCTCTACCGAAAGCTTCGTTCGTAAAATGAGCAACGAATCCTAATTGAAACTCAACAAATGTTCGTTTCCATGGTAGAGCAAAATAGGAGGCACATGCTCTGCTCTCCAGAGGCCAGCCATTGTCTCTATTTCCATCTACTGCTATGACATGCAAGCTGCGACTGACTGCGACAGCAAAAGGATTAATATCGAAATCAGGTGCTGGCTGGAGCAGCTTCTCATCGTTTCGCGTATCCAGGCAATGTTGCTCTGCACATCCGTATAGACGGAGGGTGTCTCCGGATCTCCACAGCCAATTGGATAGGTGACGATGCCGAACATTATGTTGTCTTTTATCAATGGGTTGCCGAGATCCCCGGAGCAGGGATTGGAGTCGTTTCCCTCGTTGTTGCCGCACATCATGCCGTACTTGAAGGTCTTTAGTTTTTTCTTGCAGTATGCCAGTTCCATCAGCAGCACATCGATCTGCAGGATGTTCGTGGCCAAGGGACCTCCCTGCAAAAGTTCAGAAAGTAGAATCAGAAAGTAGACTTTTGTTGCTGTTTTTTTGTTGCTTGCCTCGTACATTCTGCCCCAGCCGAGAACTATGTAATTGGAGCCAAACTGAGGCGGGCCAGAGGGCAGATCTAGGTACCCAATGCGGGGATTCGCACTGGGCATCGAGTACTTCAGATGCACCATCGCCATGTTGTCCGTGTTGAGCATGGTGAAGTTGCGTGGCACGTACAGCGCCTTCACCGGGCTGCAGACCGTCTTGCCGGTGACGAACTTTAGCCGATTCGGTGACCCCGCCACCACCAGCAGCACCCGCGTCTTAAACATCGTCTTCGATTCGCTGCAAAACAAAAGTCAGGCAAAGGCCAACGAGCCAGAGATCTCAAGCTACCCACTCCATGATGCAGTGGGCGGAGGTCAGCACCCAGTCGGGCGTCAAAAGGCCACCGCCACAGAAGTGGTCATCGCCAAAGTATCGCAGGGGGGTCCTAGATCGAATGGAGACCACGTATTTGGCCAGGCTCAGGCTGTCCTTGTTAAAGTCGGGCAAGGACAGACGCTTCACGCGTCCGTTACTCTCGCCGCATCCCCATGCGGATCGCCGCACCAGCCACCACATTAGCCATAGAATCTTGAATACTCTCAAATTTGTGCATTTCATTGTTTTGTGTAAAATGTGTAAACAATACAGAAAAACGTTTGACAGTTCGATCGAGGGTTAGCGGAGGGGATACATCGGCCTATGGCTGCTGTATCCTTGCAAATTTCTGGGGCTGCTCATCCTTTCCGGCTTCCTGGCGGCTCTCAACTTTTAGTTTCATTTCTTTTGTTCTTAATGCCTGACTTACTTTTTGTGTCGTTTAAGTTTCCATTTTCACCCCACTCCACCCCACCTCCTGGCCACTTTGACACCCCTTTCCAAGCATTTGGCTAGCCCGCGTGTTTGTGTAGGGCTCAAAGTATGTTTTAAGCAAAAACTTTGTTTTGGCAAACTTTTGTCAAAGTATTTTCAGCTCTCGAATATTTTCATTTGCTGCGGCAGCTACACCAAATAATTGAGGTTTAGTTTCTCTCCAGCTCTGCCCTGCCCCGCGCCTCTCTTCTGTTTGGTTTTTCCATTTTCTTTTTCGGACACTTGGCTACGGCACAGCCTGCGATGATTTGCGGCAAACAAATTTATTGACAATTCATGGCCTGAGCCTTATCCCTTCTGGGTCCTCTTGGTCTCTCTCTCTCTCTCTCTTCCTTTTTGTCTCTGCTATTGCGATTGTGGCTGTGGCTGTGGCTGCGGCCGTTGAAGCGTTTTTGTTGAACTTTTGCGCAAGTTTTGTCGCAAGTTTCCGTTTCCGGATGGCAGGCCATGACAAAGTGCCGCACATTAAGCTGTAGATTTTTCATTTTTCTTCGCCCTATCGCTTACGCTTCTTCTGCCTTTTTTTTTCTCGCTGTCTCGCATGCCCTGTTTTTCTTATCACTGCGGCCCCAGCCAAAGACAAACGCAACAGCAAAGAAAGCAAAAGTTTAAATTAATGACACTCGACTATTAGCAAAATTAAAAAGTCCCAAGATTATGTCTGCAAACTTGGAAATGCGGTCAGGGGCGACAGAGATGGATCCCAGTCTCTCGTTGAGTTTTTTTTTGTCTCCACTTCACCACCGGCTCCTCTCTTCACACTCGCCCTATCGCGTCTCTCTCTCTCTCTCTCTCTCTCTCTTTGTCACTTGAATATGGCCAGGAATCAGGGCAATTTTAGTTGACAGCCCCTCAAAGTAGGCAACAGGCTTGTAAATTGCCCTGAAAATCGAGAGAGAAAGAGTGAGAGAGAGAGAGAGTGAGAAGCAGCTGTAGCAAGGACAAACTTTCACCAATTCTGGCCCAACATTGAAATGCACTTTGAAAAGCAGGAAACAGCCCTAAAACTTTCATCCAAGATGGCTGCCAGGCGAGTTGCAGGCCACAGCTTATGGTTGCAGCCACATTTGTTAGGCAGAGAGACGCACAGCGCAGAGTGCCGGGTGGAAGGAAGAGAGAGATATTTATTAATAAAACATTGAGGATAAACCACATTTATTTCTTCCTGTGCTGCCCTTCACTGCCGTCTCGAGTGGCGTTGGCGTTGGCGTTGGCGTTGGCATTGGCCCTTGTGAAATTAGTTAATAAATAAGGCGGTCAAGTTGATTTGTGTGTTGCCATTAAGCGAAAATTAATTAGAAATTATAGCCAGTGTCTGTGAGGCAGCAGCACGGGAGACCGTCGTGTGGCAGGGCAGGGGAACGTAGTGGAAAGTGGAAATTCATGTCAGTGGCAGTGGCAGTGACAGTGGCAGAGCATAGGTGCACAGGTGTGGCAAAGTAATTGACAATTTTTTGCATTTCACTTGCCATTCGCGACACAAACAGGTCCTCAGCACTCAACCGCCGGATGGACGGAAGAACGAACCACTCGACTCGACTCGCCACGACTCATCTACTCCGCGTGGCTGTTTGGCAGCTGGTAATTGAATTACGGCAGCCAGAAGCTGTGGCACAGCAGCAGCACGGGCAATAATTAAAAGCGGTCCGCCAATAATCAATTGCCCCAGCAGCACCAGGCACCCAGGCACTCAGCTGGAGGCGGCAGGTGGGGAGGGACCGTCTCGTGAAAAGAGCAACAAGCAAGCAGTGGGATAGAAAGAGGCCGAAGGCAGGAGGCAGGAGGCAGGAGGTAAAATTGAAGTACTCGTAATAGAAATAAATTGGCGCCGTACGCAGTTCGATGGCGACATCGAGGCAGACACAGGGACACGGACATGGACACGGGACATGGACATGGAAGAGCAACAACTTTGGACATTGTCTTGCTGTTCGACAGTCAAGTGGGCACTTGAGCTAGTTCTTCTTTATTATAGAGCGGGAAACAGAGACACAGAGAAGGAGAGAGAGAGAGAGAGAGTGGGAGTGTGGGAGTGTGAGAGGGTAGGCAGAGAGTCCTTGCGTGTGGCAGGCAAACTCATGAATTTCCAAGTGGAAAACGAAGCCAGTTGCCAGGCAAGCAGTCAGGCAGTCAGGCAGTCAGACAGGCAGCTGGTTAAAAGTAATGGAGTTGAGCTCGTAGCTCGGCGTTGTTGCATGCCCCATTTTGGCGCTCCTAATTAAATCTAACTTTATTAGCTCTCTCAGAAGCCAAGAGCCTGACACTTATTCAATGCCTGACAGGTGCTTGCCCCACCTCACACACACACACGCACACACGCAACCCATTGCCCCCCCCCCCCCCCTATCATATGTGTATGCACAATCATAGAGAGCTTTTGCATGGTATTTACATGGCACTCACACCCCCCCCCCCCCCCCCCCGCTCCCCCTAAATCTAGATCTTAGATATATTTGTGGAATGTTGTTTGAATTTGTTGTTGAAATTAAAGTTGAATTGCCAATGAAAAAACACCGCCAATACCACCACCACCACCAGCAATCCACCACCCACTCCTCACTGTTTATGTGATTTATTTGTGTGTGTGTGCGTCCCCCCTCTCCATAGAGCATTTAAATTAATAGAAACAAAAGAAAAAATGTTATTAATGGAGAAATTGCATTTGATTTTACTCTCTCTCTCTCTCTCCGCTCTGCTCACATTTCTCCTGCTCTCTCCTCCATCTCTCTCTCTCTTTCTCTCTCTTTGTATATGTCTCTTTCTCTCTCTGCATTGAAACGATTCGAATCGAATACATAAATCATTGGCAAATTAATCAAATAAACCCACAATCAACGTCCGTCCCCCAATCGATTGGGCTGTGGAAACAACAAATGGACGTGCAGCTGATTCGGCGACGTTCAAGTCAAAGGCAAGGGCAACGCCCAGCCTGAGGCGTGACGCTGCCATCGATGCCGAAGGGACAGATGCGCCAGTTGACAATGACAATGACAGTGGCCACCACATCGATGTCAATAGGGATGCTGATGATGATGAACGATGGCCCAATGCCAGGCCCCAGGCTGCAGCTCCGCTCCCAAGCACTAGCAGTCGCACTCATGCACCCGCTGCCACGACCAGTGACCACAGAACAACAACAATAGCAATTCGTCAGAACAGCAGCAACAGCAACAGCAACAGAACAACAACTGCAGCAACAACTGCAACAGCAGCAGCAGCAACTTCTCATAGATTAGCGGCGAGAGGGAGCTTTCCGGAAATCATGCAGCCACGTCTATCCCTCAATGGGTTGCTGAACCCCTCGCTGATGCCTTCGCCCCGACCGCTGTACCGGGACCACAGCTCGAGGTCGATCAATCCGCTGACCGCCTACGAGCAGCAGATGGCCGAGCTCGATGGCAGCTTCTATGCCAGCAATGCGGGTTATTTGGGTGCCGGGATGGGCGGCAGTGCTGGCGGTGCCACAACCTGCACAAATCTGACGGTGGGCGGCGGTTCGAGTGGCGCACCCACTGGTGGTGGTGCACACGCACACGGTGGTGGTATCAACAGTGGTGGTGGTGGTGGTGGTGGTGGTGGTGGTGGCGGCGGCTGTGGTGGTGGTGGTGCCGCCATACACACAACCGAACTCTCAATTACGCCCACAATGGCCACCGATGAGCAGTTCATCGATTTGGGAGCCTGCGTCGCTTCTCGATCGATCGCCAGAGCTTTCTCGGTAAGGCTCTACCCCCCTCCCCCTCTCTCACACTCTCTCTTGAAGTCCTCTCTAGCCATTTGCTGCCATGCCATTCTGTTTGTGAATAATCCAAGCTACTCCTTTTCCTCTCTCTCCACCCCCCCTCCGCGTCGCAGATCTAGGACCAAAGTTTGGCATGTCCCAGCCGAAATTCGGCCAGAGCGTCTCGCAACAAGGTTTCTTCACGTCGCACGACAGCCTGGCCACACCATGCGCCTCCCGAGCCTCCAACTCGCAGATGGCCACCGTAAGCACTGCCTCCGAAATGGATCTACTGCACAACAAGCAGCGCAACAAGTCGCGCGGCCGACTGAAAACAACAGCCAGCGGCGACCAGCCGCTCCTCAGTGGCACCGGCACCTGGAACCGATCGACGGGCCGCGGCTCACAGGATAACACCCTCGCCGGTGGCGGTGGCGGTGGCATCACCAGCATACCCATGGGTGGGCACAATCAATATGGTGGCAACTACTGCAACGGCACAGATCGGTAAGTAGTTCAAGTGATAATTCCCCAGCTAATCCCTGCTAATCCTCTCTTTGCTGCAGCTACCCACGCTCACGATCGCAGCACCAGCAGCCGCACCACAATGTCGCCCCACAGCCGCATCGCTACCAGCTGCAGCACTCGATATCCGCAGCGTCGCACCATCAGCACTCACACGGAGCCTCCTCACAGGGTGGTGGGGATGGCCAGGGGCCGCACGGTGGCCATCCACACCATGGACACCATGGAGGAGGAGGCGTCGGCGGTGGTGGTGGCGGCGGCGGGGCACATGGCAACCAGCCGCACCACAAGAAGCAGCACCGAACCGCCTCGCAGCGCATTAGAGCGGCGACGGCGGCCCGAAAGCTCCACTTTGTGTTCGATCCGGCGGGGCGGCTGTGCTACTACTGGTCCATGGTGGTCTCCATGGCCTTTCTGTACAACTTCTGGGTGATAATCTACCGCTTCGCCTTCCAGGAGATCAATCGGCGCACGATTGCGATCTGGTTCTGTCTGGACTACCTGTCCGACTTCCTCTATCTGATCGACATCTTCTTTCACTTTCGCACCGGCTATCTGGAGGACGGGGTGCTCCAGACGGACGCCATCAAGCTGCGCACCCACTACATGAACTCGACGATATTCTACATCGACTGCCTGTGCCTGCTGCCGCTGGACTTTCTCTATCTGTCCATTGGCTTCAATTCGATACTGCGCAGCTTTCGGCTGGTCAAGATCTATCGCTTCTGGGCGTTCATGGACCGCACCGAGCGGCACACCAACTACCCGAATCTCTTCCGCTCGACGGCGCTCATCCACTATCTGCTTGTGATATTCCATTGGAACGGCTGTCTCTACCACATCATCCACAAGAACAATGGGTTCGGGTCACGCAACTGGGTCTACCACGACTCCGAGTCGGCGGACGTGGTGAAGCAGTATCTGCAGAGCTACTACTGGTGCACCCTGGCCCTCACGACCATCGGGGACCTGCCCAAGCCGCGCTCCAAGGGCGAGTATGTGTTTGTGATATTGCAATTGCTATTTGGCCTGATGCTCTTCGCCACTGTCCTTGGCCATGTGGCCAACATTGTGACGTCTGTGAGTGCGGCACGCAAGGAGTTTCAAGGTGAGTCTCGACTGCCGACTGCCTTGGGCATCCTTCTGACTAAATGTGAATTCCATTGATACTTGACTTGACCTGAATTCCAAACACTATTACAGCAAGCTAATCTTTTGGGTGGGGGTAGGGGGGACACCTGAAAGTATTTTGTTCTGTTGGCATGTCACACACAGGAAAACCATTGCATAAATTCCAATCCCTGACAACATGGACAGTCGGAGGGGGACTTGTTGCGTGGGTGGAGGCTTCTGGGAATGAGTGTGGCTGCAAGCATCTTTTTTTCAACCCTTCAACAACAATGGGCGGTGAAAAGTATGTGCCATCTTGGCACGAAATTGTTTGCAAAATATATGGAAATCTGTTTGTTGGCACTGCTGCTGCTGCTGCTGCTGCTGCTGCCATAGCAATGTAATGTCCATTGTGGCATAGTCCAGCACTAGGGAATGGAGTGGGAAGGAGTGGACTCCTCAAGCTCAAGGCAGAGCTCTCTCTCTCTCTCTTGTAGGCGCAGTTGGGCGTGCGGCCATTAGCTAAATGAACTCGTTTACTCGGCAGGGGCCATAAATAACTGGACGAAATGCAAGAGCAATCCAAGTCAGCTAAGTGAAAAATGCCAGGAGAAAGGCAAAGAGAGGAGCGAGCGAGCAAGCGGATGATGCTGTGGCCAGAGTGGTCGGATAAGGAGCAGTGGGTGGGGAGCAGCTTGCTTGCTTGCTTTTCTTGCTTTTTCTTGCTTTTCTTGCTGCTTTCATTAAGAGCAACGTCAGCTGGAAAAATATTAAAGCCACTCACGGCGACAATGAGACATACAAAAGGGATGCTAGATGGAAAGAGATGGAAAGAGGGCCAGAGAAGAGGCGGAATTGGGGCAAACAAAGCACAATTGATGCCAGTGGGCGTGGCACCTTGATTTCATACGCCCACCTAGCAGCATCTCACTCTCTATCCATATCTCTCTTTGTGTTGTTTTTGTTGCTATTTTCCAACTGCTGGACTGCCTGCTGCCCCCATCTTAGCCCTGCAGCCGCCAACTGGCATCTCATCTCACTTGTTTATACAACACTTTGCATGTGTGTGTGTGTGTGTGTGTGTGTGTGTCCACTCGGACAGGCATTGAAGAGAGCGAGAGAGCCCATGTCCATGACAAAGTCAGCAAGCAAAGCTCTGGCGGCTTAATGGTCGAAACGTGCTGTTGAATTAATTTCTGGCTTTATGCTCTCTCCGCTTTTTTTTCCCCCGTTCCGTTTCCGTTCACTTCTTCTGACTCACTTCACACTTCGCTTTGCCTCCCCCACTCTTCTGCTCTCTTCTGGTTTTTGCCTGCATATTTGTGTGGGTCAAATTTTCAGCTTTTTTATTGCGAATTTTGAATCACATGTGGGGGGACTGGGGCTACGCATAAAGTTTATGAAATTGCTCAAAATGTATGCGCACCATCGGATGGATCATAATCGAGTTCATTGACGGCTGCCGTGATACACAGACAGGATGTGAATAATTTTGTGCTGGGGGAGCACTCTCATAGCGCTTTCATAGCGCTTCCTAGTGAGCTACTCCATGGTAGCTGGCTCGCAACAAATACAATGTATTCAGTAGAAATTTGTGGAATAAAAAGCATGGACACATAATCCGACAATCAACTCAACTCAGCTCCACTCAACTGAACTGAACTCGAGGCAAACTGTGGTCTGGTGTGGTCCTGGTCTGGTCTGGTCTGGTCTGGTCCTTGGTCTCTGGACTCGATTGCTAATAAAACACTTTGGAGGAGCTGAGGCAGCAATTGTTGTTACATTACATTCGCAAACTTTGCCGGAAACTTAATGCATCATGTGGCAGACGACGAGGACGAAGATGATGATGATGCTGATGGAATGCTGATGGTAGGAAGCATGCAACGTTTCGATGAACCATCCATCAATTTGTCAATTCAGCGGTTTGCCTTGAGTGGCCAGCCAGCCGTAGGAGGTAAATGATGACGAGAATGATGATGGGCAATGGGCAATGGTTGGTGGAGTGTAGTGGCTGCCATAAAAGAAATCAACTACATACATGTGGGATTATCTGCAGATGCACTCTTAGATCAGGTAAACCCCCAATAAAATTCAATGACTTGTCAGTGGGTTTAACAAGGCTTGAAAGTGTGTTTCCACAGGGAGTAGGGGTGGGGGACAGGACATGTTGTCTGATTTATTTCTCTGCAAATACTTTGAGCCGCTCTGATGGGCCTCGAAATGTGTTTGTACCACCCCGCCTCCCATACACATGACGAATGATTAATGAGTTTGCTAGCGGATCTAAAGTTTAAATTTTAACTTGGCCCGAGACACTCAAGCTGTCTCGTTTCCTTTCTAGCCATCAGGCCAGTCATGGCCTAGGCGGGGGCTTGACTTTGGTCCCAGGATCTTTTGCTACATTAGCCCAGCATGCAGATCCAACCAGCCAGGAGTAGCAGGAGTAGTAGCCTCCACTCTGCTCTGCCTGGAGACAGACTGGGAACGGGGAGGCATGAAAATTGATTTTCAAATAGTTGGTCTGCCTTTTTAAATTTGATTGACGTTATTACATTACATAACATCACACAAGCAGAGCAACAACAGAACACTGAGGAAAGAGAGAGAGGCTGAAGCTGAAGCTGAAGCATCTGGCTTAAGTTATTCATCCATTTAGCTTCGCTTGGGGTGGGGTGGGTGGGTGGTATGCCAGGGGCCAGTGGAAAGTACGGGAGTGGGAGAGGTGAAACGGAAGTCGGAGATTAGGAAAAGAGGAAGGAGAGAGAGAGGGCAACAACAAGTGGAAAACTGTCATTATATTTGAGTTATTGATGGTTCTTTTTTATACAAAATCATTTTGCAACAATGTTGCTGCTGCTGCTGCCACACACTCGGGCGCTGAGTGGCACCTTCTTTGCCTGTCAGTCTGCCCTACCCCCTTAACACATACATACATACATACTGTTACACACACTGTTACATTCACGCTTAGTTAAACGCATGGCTCTCTGTGGCTTGTTAACGTCGACAAGCGCAAAAGTTTTGCCGCCGTTCGCCAAATGCTAGCGATAATCGACAAGCATATACATACATATGTATGTACATGTACATGTATGTATGTATGCATGTACATACATTAGGTTGAGCCAAAAAATGTTTTATTGAAATTTAAACGAGACACCCTTAATTTTGTTATCTTGGGTTTTATAGTAATATTAATGTTTTTATTTTTATTTAAAAAAATTGCTTAGAGGTTGCTACCGAATTTTACAAATTTTTAAACAAGAACATTTTGAAAAATATTTTTTTTTTTGAATAATTTGGAAAATGCGTTGAAATCTGTTGCATATACGAAAATATTGATACCATTATTATCGGCATTAATCAGTTATTGGAACCCAAAAAACCTGCACAAGTTTTTCCGAACATGTTAACTAAATATATGAGCCTCAGGTGAACTTCCTGATGTTTACCAATCGCTCATTTTTGAACGTTAACTAAAAAAAATAAATAAAAGCACCTTATTATCAGTATTAACAAGTTTCTAAGTTTCAATATTATTTGAAAAAACCGACGAATTATATATTTTTTTCCATAGTCAACAAAAAAGTTTATTTTTTATTCGTGGTAGCAACCCCTAAACAACAGATTAAAAAAAAATTGTTTATAATTTTATTTACTTACAAAGAACAGAATAAGGGGTGTCCGATTGAAAAAACAAAAATAAATAATTTTTGGTAAAAATTTGGCCCAGCCTAATGTACATACACACGCACTAGCATGTAAAGAAAGGGACACACACATCGGTATAGCAGAACCTGGCCATTCAGGACATTCAGGACACGGGCACTGTCGAGCTGTTTATGCCATTTCCATCATGTTTTGGCAACAATCCAAACGAAACGAAACGAAACGCGACGCGATGTTTCAAAAACTGGCATTTAAAATTATGTAAATTCATCCTGCTCCATCCTTTTGCCAGCAGCAGCAGGCACTCCCCCCTCCTGCCTGTCCCTCATTGCTGTTTCCATTATGTAATCGTTATTGTAAATAGTTTCCCCCATCAGCAGAGCTGTCATCGCATTCTGATTGATGTGTGGCGGGGACACTTTTGTGCAGCAGCCTCCACACATATTTTCCCTCCTGATTTGCATGCATTTTTTTCCTTATTTATTTATTCCTGCTGTGGACATATTTAAATATTTATTTTATTTCATTTTTATAAGCCCCGCACTTTGGAGATTAATTGGCATTGGAGCAGCCACTCTTTCCTTCCGTTTGGAATCTCTTCTCCCCATTCGCGTGAGTGTTGCCAAGCAGCGGGGATGTCTTTCAGTCTTATACCGCCATTCGGACTTACTTATAGAGCCAACTAACTGCTGGTTGGTCAGCGCTCAGTCTTCATTTGCAATTAACGTCCAGATGGCCTCGCCTGATGCCCTAGCTGGGGGTTGGCTTTTGACCTCGCAATTAAAACAATTTACGCGCTCAATTTAAGCCAACACAAACAAACTCAAACCCACACAGGCACACAGAAACACACACACAAGAAGATGCAAGCGCCGGAGCGTAGATGCAGCTGATGCAGAGGAGATGAGATGAGATGAAGCGAGAGAGTGCACCCTGGTGGTCGGATGCTGCTGCTGCTGCTGCTGGTGCCAGGATGAGATTTGTAGTGCCTTTGCCAGCTATTTTTGACTTGCTAAACGTGCAACGTGCAAGTAATACTATAACGGACAAAGTGTTGCTGTTTGCTGTGGCCCTCGTCCTTGTTGCCCCACAATGCTCGCTGGCTGGCTGGCTGGCGGCGGCTGGCTGGCTGGGGCGAGGTTGCACTAAAAATAGAAGCGAGGCAAACGAACTGAGTCAAGAACGCGGGGCAAACATTTGGCATTGGATTGGCCGCGGACTCGGGCATATCCTCTCCGCGTTGGGGCTGAGTACAGATGCACGGATGAGGATTGCATTTTCCTAACAGGGTGTTCCATTTACACTTGGCATCATTCAGCTCGAATGCAGATTGCTTTGTTGTTAGTTCACCTCGTTTCAGGGGGTGGGGGGGGTTGTGTCTGCCAGGGTGTCTCATTGTGCGACTTATTTCGGCTTATACCTCGTTCTTTGCTGCTTTTACCTCATACCTCTTACCTCTTTCTTCCTCCCTTTTGGGCCAACTCAAAGTCGAGCAGGCGGACATTGTGAAAGGAGTGGCTGTGGCAGCAGCAGCAGCAGCAGCATCCGAGGAGCCTCAGTGTGGGGGAAAGCGACGTCCATTATCCACTTTAAGTTGCCCGCCCTTGCTGCGTGCCAGTGTGTGTGTGTGTGTGTGTGTGCCCCACTGTGTGTGTGTGTGTGTGTCTGTGTTTTCAGCTTGGTTTGTGTTTGTTGTTCGTTTCGCTGTTTGCTTTTGCTTGCCACAGCAATGTCCAACGGGGAGGCTGTGTGTGTATCTGTGTTGGCTTGTGTTTGCTTCTGGTTATGCCCCCCCCCCCCCCCCCACAGCTGTAACCGTGTATGTATGTGTGTGTGTGTGTGTGTGTGTGTGTGCTTGTGGGTTTGCGAATTCCAATCAATATCGTAGACGCAATCGCCGCTGGTGGCCCGCCGCTCTTGCCCATTAAGCTGCATGTACACCAACTTGCTGTCGTATTTTTAGAACACGCCGCCGCCAGTGGTTATTCTTGTTCTTGTTGCTGCTGCTGCTGCTGCTGCTGCTGCGGCATATAGCCGCTCTTTAAGGGCCAGAGCTTTCCATTATCCTTGAATAGCGAATATGCCAAGGATTTGTGCTGAAACTGCCACTGCTCTGTTCGTTCCGCTGCCTCCTGTCTCCTGCCTCCTGCTTTTGCCACTGCCACTGCCACTTCCATTCCTTTTCGTTGATGATGCAGCTGGCATGCGCATTGTTATTGCTAGATGACTGGCGAGGTGGTGCACGGCGTGCCGTTGGCATTTATTTTTAGTTGCCGCCCGAATAAATCCATCCAGCCACTTCGCGGCCATTGTTTGCCTGCCACTTCAGGCTGCGCCAGGCCTCGAGAGGAGGTGAGAAAATCACCCACAGAATGAGCTCCCGCTGCCGCTGCCGCAGCTGCTGCTGCTGCGGTAAATGCATAATTAAGCAGGCCACAAATCAGAAACGGAATGCCTCTTGAAGAATGCCTCATGCAGCGCAGTGTGGATGCCACAGAATTGCGTCAAGTGGAGAGACGAGACAGCTGGCAGTCCACAACTGCACTGCTCGGGTGATAATCGCCGGCGATTCCGTCGATTTCTTGTCACTCATTTTGCCTTCCATTGCTGGCGCCCCCCCCCCCCCCTTTGTCTTCCTTTGTTCTCGCCGCGGAAAACAACTTCCTGCTCTGCCATAACACATTCACCCATCACCCATGGCTCTCAAGTGGTTTCTAGTTAGCTTGCAATTTTCACATGACTCCCCATCCCACTGCCACTCCCCCACTCCCCCACTCTCACGTATACCCGCACTTATGTTGGTTCCATTCAGAGCTCAGGGGTTTTCCCTGCTTTTTCCGGTGCATGCTGCATGTGCGGGTGCACGGATGCGCTTTATGAAAAGGGCTGGCAGGAAGAGAAAGTTTTTGTCACGCATATTTACTGTTTGCGATCTCCTTTTGGTCCTCCGCCCAACACAAAAACTTGCTGCACTTTGTTGTTCAGACAATGGCCTGAACTTTTGCACCGCATCGCAGATTTCTTGGTTCTTTTCTTGCTGTGTCACCCACAATTGTTCCCAGGGCTTCCCAGTTATTGCCAACCGTTGATCCCTCGGTGGCAATTGTTCCCCGTTCCCATTAGCGGAGTGACAAAAGTCGAGCCAAACAGTAAATGTAATTATTGGTAGCTATTCGTTCAAGTTTCTATGGTGACTTTTCTTGCTGCTGAAGGTGACTCAGCCACCGACAGAGCTGCCACTCGCCGCCAGTGCCAGTGTGCCGCAAAAAAATTGCAACAGAAGCAGATCATAGTTTGCTGAGGGCAAGTGCAGGGTAAGCAGAGCATAAAATGAAAAATAAATAAGAAATAAGCAAAATGTGAAGCCAAATGCACTTTGCCATCATGTCTACCGCCCCATCCAGGGCCCATCATCCCTGGACTCCATTCTCTCTTTTGGCCCCAAACGCAGCCAAGTGACTTGGGGGCAAAAAATGGCAAATTAAATTTTGCTCGGAAAATGCAACGAAATGGAAAGAGGAGAGGGAAAAGCACGAACGAAACGAAGCTGAAAGAAACAGGATAAGCTCTGTTCAGCCACAGAGCAAGCGAAGGAATTAAAGCTTGAGTAATTTCTAAAAAAAAAAATACCAAAAAGGAAGATGAATCCAGTCATAGAGAAAGAGCAGACAGACAGACAGATACAGGAAAAGCAAGGCAGACAGAAGTTGGATATATGAGACAAAGGTATAGACAGACAAGAGAGAGAGAGAGAGAGAGCAAGAGAGAGACTCCTCCATTGAAGGCAAACCGCAATTACCGTGGCAACCTCAAGAACATCCAACACCCAAGGACCCGGAAAAACACAAGCCACAAGAAACCGCACAGAATTCTCTCCTCTCCATTCACCATTCACTTGTTTGTTTTTCCCGTCTGCCATGGAATATGCAATTAATATTTAGATTGATTTTCAATTGTTACAAAAATAAAACCCGGCAAAATTCAACATCAACGAGAACGTGGCACTGTGGCATCAGGACTGGGGGTGGGGGCTGGTTCTGGAATCTGGTATCTGGTGTCTGGCTCTGGTATGGGAGTGCCACAAGGGGGCGCACAGCTATGCGCCATTGAATGGCTGCACCATTCAAGCTGTTCCGCAATAAAAAAATTGCTGTAATTTAGCATGGCTCTCTCGGTATCAATGCAACAGGGGGAGGAGCGAACAGGAGGTAAGGGATTGCCGGCGGATGGATCGTAGATATGTACATATGTACGTGTGTGGGCGCCATTTGCCAACGTTATCCATATCCGATTTGTGTAATGGCTACCAAGCGGCAGTCACTGCCATTCAATAATATTTCACTTTGCCCATGGATGGCTCGGAAAAACTATTTTTAACGTAAAAGGAAATCTCGAGAATGGAAATATGCATTTGCCACATGGAATGTTGAATGTTGAGTACCCTGGGATACGAAATCAAATCAAATCAAATAAAATAGCATTTAAAATAAAGTGAAAATATTGTCTGCTGGCTATTCTTTCTTAGTTTCGTTTCGGACAACAAAAGACATTTGACAATTGGGGGAGGAAATGACAAATGACCAACTGAGATTGGATGTGCCTGCGATGGAGCAGTGTCAGTGGGGGGGGGATAGGCTGGATTGATTGCATTATAGATGATGTGATGTCTTTGTTCGAGCAGCAGCCACCCATCAGCCTGGTTACTGGGTATTTATTTGTATTCAATCTGTTTGGTTTGCTTGTTTGTCAGTTGGTTTTCAAATGTTTGCACGAGCAAACACAAAAGACGCAGCCACCCACTCTCACTCTCATTCCTGCCACTTTCTACCTGCCAGTCCCAGTCCCAGCCCATCCCAACTCCCATCTCCCATCTTCCAGTTTCCAGTGTCACAGTGCCACAGTGCCACAGTGCCACTACTCCCCTTTGGCAACCGCCGACAAATTGTGTCAATATTTGTTGGCACTGACGAGCCAAGAGATTTAATTTCCTCTTATCGACTCCGATGACTAGCAGCTGGCAAGCCACACGGGTAGGGGCACAGGGATGGGGATGGGGCAAACTAGAAACAAAAGCCAGTTAGTTCTTTCTCATCAATATTGCTCAAACACAGAATGGATGCTCTTTAAGTTGGTTCGTTCACATGGAATGCCGCAATCCCATAGATACATAGATACTAGATACGAGTACGAGTACGAGTACGAGTATGACCAATCAATCCCTCTGCACGTGCTGTCCGTGCAGCTCCTCTCCCCCCGTGGGCGCATGGATAATCAATATTAAGTGTGCGCCCGGTTGTCCAGGAAGAGCTTATTTTCAGCGATGTCTGCGGCACAGCTAAAAGCCTTATATCACAAATTTATGCAGACCAGCTTGATTGACCGATTAGAGAGTAAATCCCCTCCCATGCACCGTGTGGCCAGATCGAAGCAATTTATGCATAATGGACCAGCATTTAGTTGAGCAAAAGCACCGGGCCCACTACTTGCCACTTGCCACACACTTTGTATGCCAGTCGCGTTTCAATTTCCCCAGCGGGAGAATCTTCTGCAAATACAAATCCAAAATAAGACTGACATATCTGGATTTTCATGTTCTTGCTGTTTTAGCCAAGCTGGACGGCGTCAAGACGTATATGCGGATGCGACGTGTGCCGAATCATCTGCAGGTGAAGGTCATCAAATGGTTCGATTACCTGTGGCTCACGCAAAAGTGCTCGGACGAGGAGCGCGCCGTTTCCTGTCTTCCTGATAAATTAAAGGCAAGTAAAGGGTCGCTCTATAGTGGAGTCGTCGCGAATCGTCGATAACATTAACCAAAAATCTATCAATCTATATATTTCAGGCTGAAATAGCAATTAACGTCCATTTAGATACACTTAAGCGGGTTGAGATATTTCAAAACACCGAAGCTGGTTTCCTCTGCGAGTTGGTGCTGCGCCTGCGGCCCGTGCTCTTCTCGCCCGGCGACTACATCTGCAGGAAGGGTACAGTCTCCAACTACACTACACTATATATTTTTTTGTTTGCTAATGTACAATTTCCAATTTAAATTCGCAGGCGAGGTGGGCAAGGAGATGTACATTGTGAATCGTGGACGATTGCAGGTTGTGGCCGACAATGGAAAGACGGTGATGGCCTCACTGAAGGCTGGTTCCTATTTTGGCGAGATTAGTATACTCAATATGGGCACAGCAGGTAAAGAACTTGGTAAATATCCCGTTTTAGTGCGACAGGCGGAACAATAACGATAACGTAACTACAACAAGCAAACCCAACCAAACCAAACCCAACCCAACCAATCTACCTACCAGTATTTCAATCTCAGAAAATATACCAAAATACTCAAGCACCCCCACAACAAAAAACACACCGACACTCTTCTCTCTCTTTTACACATACATATGTACATACATACATATATACACTGATAGAAAAACCCAAAGTAAAATTAACTACAATCATATTTGAATTTAAAATGCGATTTTTAAATACAAACATAGTAAAATTAAATAGAATTCACTTTGATATATAAATATAAATGTATTAAAATTACTTATTTAATACGTTCATATTTAATCTTAATATTATCTACCTTAAAATAAATATAATAAATTAAATTTAAATATGAAATATATTAAAGTTAAATATAAAATATATTAAATTAAAATGTTTTCATATTTATATTAAAATGTAAGTGAAAAATATTCAATATTAATACAATCACTCTTGGATGAAAATCAATGGCATAAATGAGTGAAAATATTACAATTTCAGTGGTTTTTTCTATCAGTGTACATAGTATATAATATACATACATATAAGTACATACATATGTATGTCTATGTGTGTGTGGAATGTATTTGTCTATGATTATTTACATCTATGTAAGTGTTAGCCCTCCCAGAGATACATGCGAGTAAAAGTACATAGATATAGTAAATGTATTAGCCTTCCCCCCCCCCCACCCCCAGCACCAGCAATCATATAGAACCGCACTTAAGAGCAATTTAAATCATTTTTTTTAAATTCCTCTGCCTTTAATTTTCATACAAAAAAATGCTCTTTAATTTGTTTTTATTTGTTCGTTAATTTTATGAATGTTTTTTAATTTGTTTTTTGGTTTTAAGCCCAAAAGTATATTACGCTCCCATTCTGACTGTCTGACTGTCTGACTGACACACACACACACACACCCTCACTGATACACACATACGCTCTTGCGGGTTGCAAAATTAATGAGTGTCAAATGCAATTATTGCACCTGCATGCTGTCTCTCTCTCTTCACATGAAAATACATTTTTATTGTTGCTGCGTTTTTTATGTGTATGCAAAATACGAGTATGAGTTTGCGTATGGGTATAAAAAAACAGCCGCAACAATTGTGGCCGTGTGATGCACAAAAAAGCAATTTGCTGAACTTAATGCCGCTTTAATTTCATGTAATAGTCAGCCAGCTGCGCAGTCAAGTGTGAACACAAATGGTTTCACCTGCTTCTCCCTAGAGTGTGTGTGTGTGTGCGTTATGCAACTGCAGGTGCAAGTGGTAGATATCTTTGCGCTGCATACTTGAGGGCGTCACCAAAAGCCGCTCCCTGCCAACTAATTGAGTTTCGGCTCTCGAGTTGGCAACTTAATTTTCAGACAAAAGTTAAACTTGCCCCAAAGTTTGCAACTACCCGTAACCCCCACCCCGTCCACCCTTCACACACCTGCAGCAATTAGAGACTACAAATCGAATTGTTGAAAGTTCTTTGTGTTTCTGCATGATTTAAGCATTATTCTATTCGGGTTCAATCAAGGGTCACGTCACGTCACGTCACAATTGCCTTGAAGGAATTTGAAATTTGAATTTAATTATTTCTTATGCTAGTTGGTCCCCTCACTCCCCCTCCCTCTCCATCACCATCACCATCACCATCTCCAACTCTATCTATAAATCTTTCTCTATCTGTGTCTATATGGTATATCTCTGTCTCTCTCTATCTAATTGTCTCTGAGTCTATATATTGATGTTGTTGTATTGCTTTGCCTGGCCGTAATTTAAACGTTTCTCTACACGTACTTGCATTGAGATTTGTGTAATTCAAATTAAGTATACGACCCCATTGACACTAGCAAAATATTCACATTCGACTCTTCTTGTTGGGGTGGCAGTCCAGATGCGGCACATTTGGGGGGGGAGAGTGGACATGGGTACGAGTAGCCATCAATTTTAATCAAAACAAACCCATAGATTCTACACTTGTAACGCTCCCCCCGAAATCACCGCCCAGCCTCCGTGTGGCATGCAATTTGAATGTCTCTCTGCGCTGCTATGCCAATTGTCAACAAGCAGAATCGAATGACAGACACAGACACACACACTGACACACTGACACACAGCGCGTCATGAAATTTTCTCCATTGCAAGACCATTAAACTTTTCTCTTTGCGTTGGCAAACATTTGCTTTACAAACTCTTCCGATTAAAAACGAAAAACGAAAAACGAAAAACAAACAAAAATAGGCAACAGACGCACAGCCAGCGTACGGTCGGTGGGCTACAGCGACCTGTTCGTGCTGAGCAAGAAGGACATGTGGGACGTGCTGAAGGAGTATCCGGCGGCGCGTGTACGTCTGGAGTCGATAGCCGTCAAGCGCTTGGAGAAATACAAGAAGGCACCCCTAGAAAAAGGTAGGCAGGCACTTGTCTACCCACTTACTTACCCTCATCCATGGCCGACTCTCTGCCTTTTATTCCCCTCAACCATTCCTCATTCCCCACTCCTACACTCCGATACACCCAAACAAATACCACTCGAAATTCAAAGATACGAATACGATTGCCCCAGAATAACACAATTCGATTGTTTTGCCTTCCGTTCCGTCTTTCCTCTCCTTTCGTTTCGTTTCGTTTCGTTTTATTTCAATTCTTTCCGCTTGGTGGATGATTTTTGTTATAAAACACAGTCAAATACTTTAATGTAGTTGCCATGGGCCGGTGTCAGTCGACGCCGGGTCTGGTCGAGAGCTGTGGCCGCACCTCGCTCGAGGATATGTGGCTGCCGCCAGCACCAACGCCACCAGCACCACTAGCCCCGCTGATGCATCACCATCTGACACACCAGCAGCATCATCCGCAGCAGCACCAGCCGCTCCATCAGCACCAGCAGCAGGCGACGCAGCAATCCTCGCAACAGCACGGCTACAGGTGAGTTTTCAATTGGTTTGCTCTCTCACATGCTCACTCAGTTGTTTTCCTCCCCCCCCTCCAAAAGTCCACGCAGCTATGCGGACCGTCTGGTGCGGGCCACAGACTCGCCCAGATCGGTCAGCCCCAGTGCCCATGGCTCCGAGGAGCGTCCGCGCAGTCGAGCCGCCTCACATCACTCGATTCGACCCCAGTCGCAGCCCAGCCACACGGGTAAGGCATAGGAACCCAGCATAAGTCATCATCTTCAATCTGTGCCCCTCTCTTAGGTCACATCTGCGACTCTAGCTCGCAGCTGGAGTGCTATGGAGCGGGCGTGGGAGCTGTTGGTGGGGGCACAACCCCGCTGCTGGGCTCCCACGAAGCTCTCGAGGACGAGATCAAGCGGCTGAGAGAACGACTGCATACGGTGGAGTCGGAGAATCAGGCACTGAACACGAAACTCTCGCAACAGCAGTGGGACCTCGAGAATCGTCTCGCCGAAATTGAGATGCAGATCTGTGGAGTGTCGTCCACGTCCAGCGTGGATCCCGAGAACGAGACGGAGGAGCTGGAGCGGAATCGAGAGAGTATCATATAACACGGGAGCGCGCTGCCCCATCAGCCGATCGGTATGGTGTACATATCATGTTCCTCATGACTCCCATGATCATCATCGATCATCTGACTACCGAAAACAACATCAATCAGAACAGCAAACTGGCGAGGAGCGAGCGGAGCAGAATGGCTGGACAAAAACAAAGAAAAGATTTTTCGATCGCCATCACCCTCATAAAGCATCTCTCTCTCTATATCTTTCTCTTTCTGTGTTTCTACCTCCCCACTCTCTCTATCTATCTATCTATCTATCTATCTATCTGTGTGTGTGTGTGTGTGTGTGTGTGTGTTTCTCCATCACTCCCTCTGTGTTCTGCATCTATGTTTTGTGTGCATGCGGTCGAAACAGCCCATTGCCGAATCCTTTTACTAACCAGAAAACCCCAAACAATAACCAGGAGCAGCCGCAGCTACAGAGCAGCCCCAGGAAGCAGCAGACAGGCGAGAACAGGCGGAGAGGCTGGAGGTCGGAACACAGACCCACAACCAGAGCAGCTCTTTATAGAATAGATCGAAAGATCACCCAAGATGTTCAATTAAAATATTTTTATGGTGAAGCGACTCACAACACCAATGGCACTGCCTCAGAAATTTGTTCAGCCGCCACCCAACACCACTGGACGACGCCGAGTGTACATATGTATGTGGTGGGAAGGGGTGGGGAGGGGAATTACCACAAAAGAGATCAAAAATATCCACAAAATGTAGTCTAAGAGAACGGCAGGCAGATCGTCATTCGATGAATGTATTGTAATTTAAGATATCGGAAAAGCTTTACTAGATATTCCGAAAAGAACTTTTCGCAGCCCATAACTCGTTGCCCCAAAAAACACTTACCTTACACTTTTTCCATACTAAAAAAAGAAACCAGAAACCAGAAATATACTCGTATTGAGATTTATACAATATAGAAAGAACATCATTAGGCCTAGACTTTTCGCCTCTTTTAAAGGATACACTAGAGAACCAAAAACGGGTACCGCAACATACTCCCATTGTAAATACTTTTTGCTCCAGGGCTTAACTAGATTTATTATCGCTAGATGGGATGTAATGGAATGGGAGAATAAATAATAGAGATCATCTAACAATTAACTAAAAGATTACTTTAGCTCATGAGTGTAACAAAAATGAATAAATCTAATATACATATACATACATAAATCTATTGTAATATTTGCTAATTGTAATTCGAAAAACAAAACTAAAAATCTAAAAACTAACTAGATGTGTATATGGGAAACGATTTACTTTAAAATTGAAAATAATGCATAAACAATTTATGGAGAAACTAAGTGAATATTTGAAAAATATTTGTACTATTGGAAAAGAACTGCCAGAGCAAACACCACACACCAAAACAACAAAACAAAACAAAACAAAAGAGAGGTAATACTCGTATATAGCTAAAAACTACGAAAACTCAAAAAGAAAATATAAAAAGAAAAACCAAAAACCAAAAACCCCAAGGAATGTCTCTTAGCCAGAATCAATAAGTAAACTAGAATAAACGAGCAAACACTTTTAATGCAATACTAAATTGTACTACTACGAGTATAGTGTATATGGTATATGGTATATCTATGTAGCACATAAGAAAATTAAAGGTCTAAATGTATTTAAATTTAGCTAGCCGCCCCGAACTAAACCAAACTGAAAACCAATGCTGAAGATTGTAGTCGACACGAAAGATATTAGTATAGAGAGAAGAGAGAGAGAGAGAGAGAGTGAGAGTGGGAGAAGGTTCTGTAGCAGAACGCAGAACGCAATGTAGAGTCATCCCCATAATATGGGGGCCCGCGATGCGATGGAAATTTAGTTTAGCTGTAACTCTAGCTATACTTAGTTATACCAATAGAATCGTACAAGAGAAGACCAAGGGGAGATCCGCATCGGTTCTACTAACACGGCAACCCAGAGATGGTCTCAATAAGGAAAATCTAATAATTATATATAGTACGAGTATAGGCTATAGCTTGAATAAGATTCTTAACTTTAGTGAGTGAGCAAAGCGTTTGGATAAAGATGCGTTTGAGTATCTGGTATCTGGTTTTCGTGAAATGAAGAGGGAAACGGGCATAGGAATGGGAATGGTAAGGGAAGGGGAATAGAATTATCGGTAGCTGAAACGGAACTCATTTCATTCAGACGATGGGATAATAGGGCAGCCAAAAGTTGAAACTCAAAAAATTTTGTTAGGATTTTCTCCTTAGATTTTTGTCCATGAAGTAAACTTAATTTCGATTTTCTAGAAGAGAGAGCAAACTACACGTATGTAAATTCCTTTTCCATATTTTGTCAACCTAATTACATTTCGGAATATCAAATAATGGATTAATTAATAATTAATTAATAATTAAACAATAAACATCAAATGGGGTTTCATCTAAGACGAAAAACCTTTACCAATCCAAGATGGAGTTAAACGAGGTCAGTGGGCAGAGGGAGTTTGAGATTCTTTAGTTAGCCAATTAAATGCCAATAATTAAAGTTGAATAATGTAATTGAATTGAATTGAATTTTGATGGCTTATTAGCACGCTTATCGCAGGACATAGACAGGACAGGAGAGGACAGGAGCCTGCCCTGTCACGTTTGTTAGATTTATTCCCATTGATTTCTTCGCAGTTTTCTGTTAGAGCGCATACATATAACATACATACGTATACATACATATACTTATATATTTATATCTATTTGTTAATGGGAGTACTCGTGTAATTACAAGGAACTACATCGATTTGGTTGTGTTGTTGATGCAAAGTGTGGGCTTGTGGCTTGTGTAATGACAATTTTTAAACTTAATTTTATGCATTGAGATCTATGAATGAAACGGAGATGTAAGAACATTTAAAGCTTTATTTTTACTATAAATTAATTAATTAATTTATAAGATTAAACATAATAAATTAAATCAGCATAGTCAAAACTCCATAGCCAAACAAAATGAATTGAATTGAGTTGAAAGTAATCTCGGATGATGCATTTTATCAAACGATCACCGATAAATCCAATCGAAATCGAAATCAGATCAGATCGAATCAGTTTAGAGAAGGGAAGGCCCCGCGATTTGCAGCAGGTAAATCGAGCTTATCGTGTGAGCATATTTCAAAGCCGTTTACATTGCTGAACACTCTGAAATCTGAAAAGGGTAAAATGAAAAAAAAAAAACAAAAACAAAAACTAAAATACAAATAAAATCAAAACAAAACAAACAAAAATTCTTAAGATATGAAAACTTTGGCTTTTGTGCTTTGGGATCCACTGGGGAAATGCAACGACTCATCGAATGTTCGATCGATCGGTCTGCGGGCTGCGGGCTGCGGACTGCGTGTCGTAATCAATGAGATCTGAGAAAAAGCCGCAAAATTGTTCAATTACAACAGTGGAAACCACACACTCATCGCACTGCATAGCACTCCACTGCCATTGCGACGCCTGCAATTAACGAGCTGAGCTGAGCTGCTTGAGTAGTCGAGTCCATTAAACGGCTCGAGAACGAACTGGAAGAAATGCCTCAAAATACCTGGGATAGAGGGAGCCCCGAACCCGAACCGGGCCGAGAGAGCCACCTGAGCGAATTGAGAGCCCAAAACAAAAGTGCTAACAAAACTGGCAAGCAAAACAAGCCAAGATCAGGCCCGAAACGATGACGTAGCTCGAATATTTCCCACTTCCCACAATGGAAGCCAGCTCGAAAGCTCGCGACTCGACAGCCACTGGAAGCAGTGGATCTTGAAGCTTGAATCGGGCTAGCGGGCTAGCGGTGGAGCTGCCAATTTTTAGTCGTTGTGAGCCACTCGTGCGCGCTGGACGTGTTTGAATTTTGTATCGTTACCCCACGCGTTTCCCCTTCCACACCCCCACGAATCGAAGTGTAAGCAACAAGTGCCAAAAGGGAGACAAAAACCAACCAGATCCGACACTATCTATATATACCTTTTGGGCATACATGCACATACACATGTACATATGTATGTATGTATGTATACTCGGATGTGTGTGTACTCGCATGCGCATATTTGTGTGCCGTGTTCCCTCCGACTTTTTAATAACTTTTGATCGCTCTCCTCTACCCTCGCGCACTCGCTCCTCCCCTGCCCACCGCGTCTAACATTCATCTTAACTATATGTTTTTTTTTATGGATCTTCATGTGTCTCGCTCTTTGCTTTGTGTTTAAATTTTAATTCTTTTTTTTTCGCTTATTCCGCTTTGACTTTGCCGTTCCGTTTGCTCGAGAGACGAGACTGACTGCGGCGGTGCGGGCTTTTGTTCTAATTTTGAGCTGCTGCTGCTTAAATTAGAGGAGAGGAGAGGAGATATCTTTTCGTGTGGAATTTGTGCTAAACACGTGAATGGCTCGGAGTGGAGCAACGGCGCCCGTTCCCGTGGCTTGGCGTGGCGTGTGAATCGGCCAAAAACTAGCCCACAATCGTAGCTCATAAATACTAAAAGTCGCAGGCGGGGTCGACTGCCGTCTAGTCCGACGAAATTATTCAGATAGCTGGCCCGGGCTGGGCCGGGCCGAGCCTAGCCTAGCCCATTGCATAATAGACGAATGCGCGGAGAAGCGAAAACAAAATCGAAAGCGAATCTGAATCTGAGTCTAAGTCTGGCTCTAGCTCTGGCTCTGGCCTCTGAATCTGGTTTTCCGTTTTCGCTGTTCGATTGGTTTTCTCCAAAGTTTCGGGCTCGAGCGGAAGACTGGCTCGGCTCTCTGGAAACCTTTTCAGACTTCCCCCCAATTGTAATCGCTGCGGCTGTTAAGCGAATAAACGAAGCAAAGTAATGAGCAAAAATTAAAAAAAAACAATAGAACACAGACCCCCAGCCAGAATGGGGAATGTGGCAAACGCAGGGGCATGGGCATGGGCAGGGGCATGGGCACGGGCACGGGCAAGGCAAGGCTTCGCTGCGCCTTGGCGACGCCTAACGGCATTAATCAAATGACTGAAGACACAAACTTGGCTAAGACCCAAAACCGTACAGTGCGGCTGGGGCATCGCTTGGCGGGTTTTTCTATTTATGACGAACCAGCTATAAATGTTGCCAAAAGCTACAAATGCTTGTTGGCCCCGCCAATTCCATAGAATCATGCCCTAATGAGCCATAATTTACTCGAAAGGCGTGGCCCCTAACCATTTGGCATGTGTTACAACAGGAAATAGACTTACAAGCAAGAAAAGCTGACAAAATCGAACAGAATTTCATTCCGTTGAGTCTTTTAGCAGCTGGAAAACTTAATTCCAGAGCAAACACCAACTTCAAGTCTAGGCATAACCTTTAGTTGATCCATTTATCAACGTAATTATGGCTCTGTCCTCCAGTCTGGTTAGTCTCCGAAGCTTCAAACTTAATGATTTTGTCGTAGAATATTTACCAAAAAATATTCCCACAGCAGCAGCATTTTTGAACCAGAGTTGTAGCTCTGATATCTGAAATCCCCTCAAGTCATTCACAAATCAATGACCAGTTGGTGTTGGCTTTTGGCAAAAATCAACTTGAGATCGCACCCACGTCTAGAACGAGGCGTTGAACCACGCCATGTGGGTGGCTGGCTGCCAGATGACATCGACAGCGACAGCGACGACGACGACAGATCTGTGTGGGGGTTGGCAAGGCAAAAGCAAAAGCAACAACCACAACAACAAAACATATATATTCGGACAGCAAGCAAATCGAAAAGTGTAAAAAATACCAGACACCTACATACATACATACGTGCTCAACTCATTCTATGATATAGATACAGATACTTTTTGTATGGGTATCTATCTATAGATCTGCCAATGCAATACTCTAACGCTGACATATCGTTAGATATTTGGGAATTACGTAATGCCCTAAACTAGGTGTGTTGCCTGGCCTGGCCTAGTCTGGCCTGGCCATCTTCTACCAATTTTAGTCACGACAAAACGATGTTAACACTTTCCTTGTTTGTTTTCTGGCCCTCTAGAGTGGCGATACCAGGGTAGTGGATCGGAGCGGAGCGAAGCGGAGTTGACCAACTGTGTAAACTTCCAAACAAAGGCAGGCGGTCAGTGCGTCAGGCGACATTCCCATTCCCATTCCAATTCCCATGACCTTGTCCGAGCTGAATATAGAACACAGTGAGGTGTGGTGAAGTGAAGTGGAGTCGAGTCGAGTGCTGCGGGCTGCAACTAATTAGGTTCATTGCCAATGTCAAGTGTCAGAACTCGAAGATGACATCAGAGATGATCAGGAGGGGTTCCACTCATAAATCGGAGGAGTTGCGCGCTTTCCTCTCTTACCCCACAGCCCCTTTTTTTGTTTGTTTTTTCTGCTGTTCCGCTGTTAATTTATGCAATTCAGGCATCGCAATTACATACTCTCTGGGCAGTGTCACGTAAAGATATTATTGCTCAAACAACTCATCCGAGTTCAGAGTGAGATGAGTGAGAGTGATGTCATCTACTATGGGGATGGGGATGGGGATGGGGTAAACACTTTGAATTGTTTGCCAATAAATAGTATTTGGAAATCTGCATATAGCCCCGACTCAGAACTGGTGTTGGCTATGATATACTCGTTCATGCTCGGCTATAGTCATATGGCCATTTGAGTGCTAACCGGATTTCCTATAATTAAGTCTGCCAGACTCTGTTTGACGCCTCGTTGTCTTCGTCTATAGAGGCAGGGGCAGAGGCAAAGCCAGAGCCAGAGTTGTGCCAAGAATGCAGAAATCCAAACAGAAATTTTTCCCCTGCTGTGAAGCGGGGGTGTGGGTTGGTTGGTTGGTTCGTTGGTTGGTTGTGGGTAAACTAAACAGCAATTAAAGCAACTTTCAGTTTGCTCAAATTGTTAGGGTAAAAGTGCGACAAGTGAAAACAGCCAAACAATTGACAATTGATCGTGGCAGATTTCATTACTAGCCGCACTTTTATTGTTAATACTATCATCATCAGCAGCAGCAGCAACAGCAACAGCAACAGCTCCCACGTTTACACTGAGCAAACCTTGACGGCCTTCTGGAGTGGAGTGGCAGTGGCTATACACATGGGGCACCTCCTCTGCCCACCAGTTACTCGTATCTCTCTCTGTGTTGTGTTTTGTTGTGTTGCGGCGAAATTCCAAACTAAGTGATTTCTGTTATTTTTCAGACTCTTTTTTTTCTTTTTTCGAGATGCGAGTATTCAATTTTCCTTTTCGCTCGCTTCGTTTTGGGCTTGGAGCTTGTAGCTGACGAAACCAGTTTTGCTTTATAGCCAGATTCAGATTCAGATTCAGAGATATTCGCACATGAGCCCACCACATTTTTGCCTCTCTCTCGTTGGGCCAAAGCTTTGAGCTTTGAATGACGTCATGGTTTGTTTTGGCCAGGCCAGGCCAGGCCAGGCCAGAGATCTGAGAGCGAAGTTGAACAGCAGAGCAGCAGAGCAGCAGGGCAGCGAACAGCAAACAGTTCCCATTGAGCCACGAACGTGTGCAAACTGAAACTGAAACTGAAACTACTTATTGTTGAGTCGCGCGTCTAATCAATAAATATTAACCTGGCTTTCATTTCATTTCGATCAGTGGATAGATCATAGGCCACAGGCATAGCCATAGCTCTATATGCATGGAAAGTAAAGTGAAGTGCGACAGTGCGAGAGTGCAGTGAGAGAAGAGCGCCAATACGATGGACGTCAAAGACATAAAGGGCGCCAAGGTGACGCATGCGGGACTGCTGAAGCACAACAACGATGGCAGCACCGAAACGCAGAAGATCACCCACGCGGGCCTGGTGGCACGCAGCCCCGAGGGCACCGCCGCCAAGGGCATGAACATACGCGGCAACGAGGATCTATGGGTGGAGATCCAGGCAAACACCTTTCGCAATTGGGTCAACGAGCATTTGCGCGAGACGGGAATGCAGGTGAGTTCCGCTGTCAGTGGCTGTCAGTCAGTTGCGGGTTATGCAACACTTTCTGGCTTGCTGGCTGGCTGGTTTGCTGGCTTTCTGGCTGACCGATCAAGCGAGAAAAAACAATTACTAATTCAATGGGGGGGGAGGGCTAGTTGGGGAATGGGATGGTTAAGTATGTAGAACTATCGAATGGCTGTCGAGGCAGGGCCTGAGAATGCTGATCGTTGATCGCCGATCAAGCTGAAAGTGAACGCTTGTGTAAGCCGAGACGAGACCGGAGACCGAGACCCCCGTCCACGCTTGGGCAGGTGACAATGCGTCAATCCGAATTATAAACTGGAGCTCTGAGCTCTTCCGTAAGTCGCCTTAAATGGCCCTGCCTCATAAAACTTAGTTCAGCTCAACATGGCCCCGTCCGCCCACGCGGCTCAGCGACTCAACTTCAATGGCAAGTGAAGTCGCCAGCTCCCCAGCCAGCGCCAGTATGAGCGATTACAATTATAATAATTCCATGAGTACAATGCATTTCATTTGTCAATTATATGGGGACCAGGGACTCGACAGTCAGTCAGTCACAGTGATTTTCTCACACGCACAACACTGGCCTGCCAGCAGCAGACTTGAACCGACCATATTTGGGTGTCTGAATGCCAAGGCCGACGCATCGATGATTCCCATTACCAGTTACAATACGACTCGTAAACAAAAACAAGTCCAAGCTTTTGTCCGAGATTCAATTTTTAAGTTTCTCGCATAATTTTTGTGTTGGCCAAAAGCAAACGAGATGAGCAAGGCTGCAAGAGCCCAGCAGTAAACAGCGCTAATTGAGACCTGGGCAACGCGATGTCTATTCGGGTCACCCGGCCAAATGGAGAGTGCCGACAGAGCACTTATTTGTTATACACACACGCGAGTCATACATACATATGTATGTACATATATTCTAGCTCTGCGTTTATGACAAATGAAATTGCAATCAACTTTGTATGACATGTGCATAAAAGTAAACAAGAGGCGGGCCGGCCTTAGACTTTGCATATAGAAGATGAAATACTCTCTCTGCATGGTGGATTGCTTATGGAATGTAACGCTGTTGATGAACTCCTCCGATGGCAGAGCAATCTTCAAAATTTAAAGGCAATTCCGAGAGAACAGCAAACGACAAACAACAACCTGAGGAGGATGAGGAGGAGTAGGAGGAGGAGAAGGAGGCAGCTTATTTGAGAGCTAGCGACCTGCTACAATGGTTGTGTCTCAACTCTGTGGAAGATTTTTATGGCATCCAATGTGTGTATTTTCCAAGGCACAAACAAACAAACAGCAACAGACACGCGATTGTCTTCGGTCTTGGGTTGGGCTCTCCGCCTTCGGGCTGAATGCTGACAGCGAGCAGATAAAAAGCTTTATGTCAAATGCTTAAAATCGCTCACAATTGGCTGCACCGGGCGCCGGAGCATACGGAGAAAGCCTCTCCTCTCTCTCTCCGGTGTATGTATGTATTCCCATGGCGTTCCCATGCCCATGCTGGGGGGCGGTTCACCTTGTAAAGTGGGCCACGAGTTATGTTGTAGCTGATTGCTCATTAGGAGGGCGGGCAAACAGAGGAACAAACATGCACGGGCGGTCGGATGGCGGATGGCGGAGGGCGTCACACAATGCTAATGATGGTGGAAACTCTTTCCCGTTTTTTCCAGGTCCATGACTGGGCAACGGACTTTTGCGATGGCACCTGTCTGTGCGCCCTCGTGGAGGGCCTGCAGACGCGACCGATGAAGCCCTCCTGGAACCGGCGGCCAGCCAACCAGCATCACTATCTGGAGAACGCCACCACGGCCCTCAAATCAATCGAGGCGGACCACATAAAGCTGGTGAACATCGGCAATGTGGATATCATCAATGGGAATGTGAAGCTGATTCTCGGCCTTATCTGGTCGCTGATCGTCCGCTACCAGATCGGACGCAGCAAGTTCCCGCCCCGCAAGCTGATGCTGGCCTGGCTCCAAGCAGCCCTACCCGACTGCAAGATCACCAACCTGACCACCGACTGGAACAGCGGCGTCAATCTGGCGGCACTGCTCGACTACTGCCAGCCGGGCCTGTTCCCGCACTGGCGCAGCCTCGATCCTAGTCAGAGTGTGCGCAACTGCACCAACGCCATGAACCTGGCGCAGCGCGAGTTCGGAGTGCCCAAGGTCCTGGAGCCGGAATACCTGGCCTCGCCATGGCTGGACGAGCTGTCGGGCATGACGTATCTCTCGTACTTCATGAAGCCCGGCGGTCCTGGCTACAATGCCACCATGCGGTGGGTAAACACGCAGGTCAAAGATTCTGTGAAGAATTTTACGGTAAGTAATTGCGAAATTATCGCAAGGCGATCGCCCTACAACACTGCCACTGGCCACTGCAGGTGGCTATCGCTTTACAACACTGCCTCTGAATTACCATATGTTTTAATTGCGTTTCAATTTGCATTTTCACTCCGCGCCCACCACACACAGACCGATTGGAATGATGGACGCGTCATGTGCGAAATCATTAAGGGACTGGGCGGCTCGGCGCCAGCGCCGGAAAAGCTCAGCACCGATCCCTTCCACTACGAGAACAACATACGGAAGGCGGTGGATGCGGGGGCCAAGTTGGGCGTTCAGCCCATACTGACGGCCAAGGACATGGCCACCCCGGAAGTGGAGCATCTGGGCATCATGGCCTACGCGGCCAATCTGCAGTGGGTGCCCCCACGTCCGCCGCTCTCCGACCTGGTCAACGTCTATTTGGAGAGTACATCCGGACGGGTGGGCGAGCCGGTGAGTCATGCCAGAGGCGAGTGTCGTTCGGTTCGGTTCGTTAATGCTTAATGCTTGTTTCACACGCAGACGCATTTCCGCATCGATGTAATGTCGCGGGACATCAGCCTGAGCTCGGTGCGCTGCCATGTGGTGCCGCCTTCCGGCCAGCCCGGTCAGACGGTGCGCCTGAATGCCCACGGCGAAGGAGTCTACGTGCCGGAACGCTACGGCATGCACGAAATTGTGGTGGAGATTGGCGAGGACAGCCTGGGGGGGCACTTCTTCCGCGTGCTGCCCCGCCAACTGCAGGTGGCTCCGCCAGGCATGGCCCCCTGTGCTCTGGGCAGCCTCGTCGAAGTGCTGGTCAATGCCACAGGGGCGCCCAAGACGGAGGACATCCTCGTTACAGCCGTCTCACCCACGGGCATCTCCCACAACTGCCCGCTGAAGAAGATCGACGAGGGACACAGTGCCATATTCAAGCCGGACGAGGCTGGCATCTGGGAGATAGCCATCACCTACCAGGGCAGGCACATCCAGGGCGGACCCTTCACCTGCGCGGTGTTCGATGCCTCCGGCGTGTCCGTTCACGGCCTTGACGGCGCCATGCCCCTGCGTGCCCACACCTTCGAGGTGGATGCTCGCGGCGTGGGCGTCTCCGGCGAGCTGCACGTGGACATTGTCCACGACAAGCACTCGCTGGTGTGCTCCGTGGAGAAGATCGTCGAGAACAAGTACCGAGTGACCTTTATGCCGCGCCAGAATGGCAAGTACCGCGTCTACATCTACTTCAATGGCTACGATGTCAAGGGATCGCCCTTCATGTGAGTATTATTTGGTATCCAAGGGGAAGTAGAATGACTTAATAATGCGATTGTGCTCTTAGCATGCGCGTCGGCACCAAGGGACGGTCGGGCAAGACGCGCAGCAGTCCGCTGCATGAGAGCAAGCACCGCTCGGAGAGCCCATCGATGCATTTCATATCGACGACGAACGCAAGGCACAACGACTACCGCAACGCTTCCCTGTCGCGCCACAATGCGGCGGAGCGGACCAACAGCTACTCGCCGCAGTACTCGCCCAAGCTGGACACAACCGACTACCACAGCTCCAGCTCCAGGTACTATAAGCGGGAGAGCGAGGTGAGTGAAGAACGAGAGTGAACGAGTAGATATGCATGCGGCACGGGCTCTGTGGCTAACGCTTCCCTGGCACACCTCATCGAAATTGAACGTTTTGGCTAACCCACTAACGAACACTAAACCCTTGTCCCACCCCCGAACACACACACTGAAAATTACATTCGACAGGAGAACCACACATCCACACCTCCGCCCCCGCCGATCAGCGGCTCACCGACGGTGAAGTACCTCAACTCCGCCGACCTGTACACGGAGAGCCCCACTGGCGGGCGTCGCGACTCGAAGGCCTCCAACAGCAGCTCCACCAAGAACGATTACTACTACGACAAGGAGAACGAGCTGTACAGCCAACGGCGCGGGGCGGCCAAGCCCAAGCTGACGCCTCCGCGCGAAGAGCGGGAGAGCCAGAGCAGCAGCAGCAACAGCTACCAGCAGCGCCACCAGCAGCTGACCAGCACAATGACCAGCTCGCTTAGTCCAATACCTAGTCCCACACTAAATGTAACTAAATTTTGTTTGTTTCCTTTGCTATCCCAGAAACCACAATCCTAAATCCGAAAACCGGGAATATGTCCAGCTGTGTCCAGCTGTGTGTGTGAAACCCCCATTCAGAATGTCCACTCATCGCTGTCTTCTGCTCTCTCTCTCTCCTCCCACAGACACGGTCCAGCGAGATGCACACCCACAGTCCGCTGACCATCAAGACATCGAATCAGTTCGAGAGCTCCACGCGTAACCTCAGCGGCAGCCCCCGGCACGCCTCCGTTTCGCCCGTGCAGCGCTACTCTCCGAATAGCGCCTACATCACGACGGCCACCCATCGCATGGGCAGTCCGGTGACCAGCACTTTGAACAAGGTACGTGCTCCACCTGTCCTCTGATTGACCCCTCGTTGATTCTACTCTCCTACCCAGAACGGCTATGAGACATCGCGAACGGTGGAGAAGTCGAGCTCCTCGACTTACAAGTCATCCTCAAACTACGTGACGGACTCCAATGTGCGGGCGAGTCCCTCGCTGTATGGCACAGCCGAGCGACTGCGTCGGACTGGCTCCCCGGAGCCGCGCATCGATCACTCCTCCAACGTGAGGGTGTCCACGATGAAGCCGGCATCGGCCAGGCGCGACAGCTGGGACGTGATCAACAAGACGAAGCACATGCTCTCGCACAATTCGCTCGAATCGCTGGCGAACATGACCGAGACGCAGCTGAACACTGAACTGCAATACAATCGCCCCGACCTGGACCACGAGACGCACCGGAACACGCAGTACAACAAATTCGCCCTACACAAACAGCAGCAGCAACAGCAGCAGCAACAACAACAGCAACAGTCGGACTACCGTCGAGACTCTCCCGACACGGCAGAGCGCTACAAGTGAGTAGCGTGACCCTTAAGCGATTCACATGGCATCCTTATTGTCATTCCATTGCCACTCTGTTGCAGACCCAGTGCCATCACAGTCAAGTCACACTCGAACAACACGTACACGGACAAGTCTGGCGGCTACACAAAGACCGTCAAGGAGTCCAGCGAGCATGTGGTCACCGAGAGCAACGGACATGGTGCCCTGCCTGCCCCCGGCTATGGCTACAGTTCGCTGTCCAGATTTCGGCCCATAGACGGCAATGCAACTGGTGCTAGGGCCATACGAGTGCAGGACATACCAAATGGCTCCATTGGCCGACCCGTCGAGTTCGAGATCGACGGCTCGAAGGCCGGCTCTGGCAACCTGGAGATCCTGGTGAACGGCGGACGTGTCACCTCCTCGGTGCGCTCGCTGGGCGGACAAAGATTCATAGCCAGTTTTACGCCGCACGAGCATGGAACGCACACTGTGCAGATCACCTTCAATGGCGAAACAGTTCCAGGTGAGTTTCAACCTTAAATAACCTGTGGGTGGGGGGATGTCTATATTTGTAGTGCATGATTGATGGATTGATTGAGTGGTAGAACGCGGAAGGAACATACAACATTATGTAGGCAGCATAAAAGTATGCCCTGCAAAAACATTTAATGGCCTGTGCATAATCGTGATATCGGGAGAGAGAGAATAAAAGCCTCTCCCACGCCCACTCTCTCTTTAGATCTGACTTTAACTCGCTCTCGCCCTCGCTCGCTAGAGTTGCTCTCACCTGTGCTCACCTGCCGTGATATTTCGGTGCTTTACGCTCTGCCGCGCTCAGCGGTGCTCTCGACTTCTACCTGTTCGACGGGTTTCGGGCGGTCTGATGGCTGGTGGCACTCTGCGCCAGCGTCGCGTTGGCAGTCACAGCTCGCGTTTGAAACGAATCTGACACGTCGGCGGCGCAGTTAACCACGATCGGATCGTATCGCATCGCATCGCAACGCAACGCAACGCAGTGAAGCTAAAAATTGGCAAGAAACGCACGGAAATACTGACTGTGGCTGAGAGACTCAGACTCTGGAAAATGTGAAGAACTGTTTGTTGTTAGGCTCAAAACAAAAACTGAAAACCGAAAACATAAGCAAACCGACAAAGAAGCAACAGTTGCCCGAGAGGAGAACAGAAGAGTGGATTGTTTGAGTGGAATGTGTAGCGAAACGAAAAGATTCCGTGTGAGATTTCTAAGCCAAAGAAATATGCTAATATCAAATGTGGACGTCTCTGCTGCCGCTGCCGCTGCCACTCCACTCTCTGTTTTTTGGGGTCTGGGCTCTCGTTTTGTGTGGGGCGCTGCTGCCAGGGCGAACGAAAACCAGTTTAATGAACCTTTAAGCTCAGGCATTCCAACTGGGGAGTGGGTCTAGCTGGATGGCTGGCTGACTGCCTGGCTGCCTGCGTTTTGCCTAGGCCAAATCAATAATGCGAAGAAAACTGTCTCCCCGAGTGCAATTTATCTGCGATGACAAAGGGGCAGCCATTTTGTTTCGCTCTTGCCACAAGCGACTGCCACACTGCAACTGCAACTTAAGCTGCAAATAGTTGCTGCTGTCAAAGGCGCGCAGATACATATTTTCGCTGTGCTTGTACTCGTACTCGTACCCGTACACCCATACCCGTATGTGGTTCAAGGCGCACTTGTTGCATGCCTCAGTTGTGTGTAGCTCGCTGCAGGCGGAAATCAAAGTTGAGTAGAGCAGCTCTAAGGGAAGTGCGGACAAAGCGGGCTGGGTTGGGTTTCCTTCGGCTACAGCCGAAACCCGTTGGGATAGGTTGTCAGCCAGGTATGCGGAGGGAGGGTGCGGACAGGTATGCGCGAGAGATCCCTACGGAGATTGCAATTTCTTGGCCACGTTGGCCACTTTCCACCGACATGAGCACACGAATATACGAATTATACATGTACATACATACATACATACATATGTACAGCTCTGTATGTCTGTATGTATGTATATATTTTCGTTTTCGTTTGGTTTTGTTTCGTTTCGTTTCGTTTCGTTCCGTTTCTTTTTTGTATATTTTTTGTTTCGTGAGTTTATGCTAACAATGAGCAGCCACACCCCTCTCCTGTCCCTCTCTGCAGCTCTCCCCGCTCTAATGGGGCAGGGCAGGCTTTTAGCCCAGCGCTTATGGCCATTTCCGCTCCCTCTCGGCCAAAACATATTGGCACACATTCCCACTTCCAGAGCTCGGCTCTTTGGGATTTTTATGAGCGGCAGCCAAAGTGAAACCGCCGCTGCCTGCGCGCAGTCGCGCATAATTTAATAACGAAAATTGTCGAAAACGCTGAAAGTACAACAGCGGCTCTCGTTAACTGGTTTTTTGTTTTCGTCAACCTCTGTGGCCGCACCGCCCCCCGTCCCGCTTATAGTGATAAATACATATATAAAAAAAACAAAAAATAATAAACTTAAACAAATTAAATCGTTCGCCGGTCGTGTTAAAACGCGATTAAAACGTGCGCTGAATCGTGATCGTGCCGCGATGCCACTTTGTGCATCGTTCCGCAGATTCTTGAAAATGTTTTTTCGCTTAATCGTTGTGTTTATTTTTTTGTTGAAATTCTGATTGCAGCGCCTAAAACATAAAGAAATACGCAAAGCAGTGCTCAGCAGCGTGTACCATAAATAAATAAAAATAAAAAAATAAAAATCATTTACAACTCGCTGACATAATCCGCTACACAAAAAATAAAATTAATTTCCAACTCTTTCAAGTTCAGACGTGCCGCCAACGATTGTGATTTGATTTAACAAAAGAAAAGGTCTGCCGCACGCGTTCTCCGACTCCTACTTCGACTTCGATTCCAATTCAAATTCCTCTACAACAATCTTGCACTGTGTCAACGGCAGCCACAATCCAGCACAAGAACCAGCCACAAAAACGTAAATCTTCTCTTTTGGTAACATACGAAAAATATTTCAGTTTAACGGTCAGCCAGAATCAGAATCAGCATCAGCATCAGACTCCTCCGGCGACAGCTGCTGGCCATCTAACGGGCATCCATTGGCAGTCACGTAACCAGCCAGTCAGACCCGGACCCAGACCCAAAGACAGTTCTTCCATGCGTACATACTCGCACATATGTACATGCATACACATATGCAGATTGAATAAGCACGTTAGAAGCTAGCTGCACTTGCCACTGCCACTGCCACAACTCAGCGTAGCGATTAGCACTCGGTCCGGGAAACCGGCCAGCAGAGCGAGCACACGGCCTCAGGAGAACCAGCTGTGGGTCGGTAGTCGCTTCTCGGATGCTCTTGCACTTGCTAGCCATAACAAGGAGAGAACTAGAACTGGCTGAAAAGCAGCATGCAGCCAGAGTCAAGTGAATCGAATTAACGAGCAGGCAAAACTCTTACTTGCTGCGCTGTTGGTTGGCAGCTTTACTACACTGCGAGAAGAATTTAATGCCAGTTCGGCAATCATTTCCATCTCTTCTTGTCGTTGCCCTGTGGCTTTTCCCTCAGTGTAGCTCTGGCGGTCGCCTAACTGTAACTTTTTGCATAGCCCCCTGGCCATGAATAGAGTTATGTGTATGCGATAACTGATTAATGATGGCCCCGATTGCCAGAATGGACGCAACAGTAAAGGCAGAAACTATTCAAGCCAAAGTGCTAAGAGCAAACAGAGGAGAAACTCTGCTTTTTTCCCGACACATTTTCGTTTCCCTTTTGGCTGGGCAAACAGAAGTTGTAAAATTTTCCCAGGCAGAGACAGTGAGAGAGAGAGAGATAAATCCTAAGTTAAACGATTTGCGCAAGCCAACAGCAGGGGGAAGTCGAGTCGCGGCGAGTTTTTAGCTACGAGTATGACAGCAGCAGCGCAACAGTTTGCTTTTTTCCATCGAACTGACGCCGCCTGACCGTTGAAGCAATTTTCATGGAAAGCCATAAAAAAAAGTGGCTGCAGCAGCGGACTGCGGACTGGGGACTGCAAACGACTGCGCTAAAAGGAAAAGTGCAACAATTGCAAAAAGAGAAATGGATGGAAAGTTGCAGAAACAAAAGTAAATTTGAACGCGCCCGGCAGCAAACAAAACCGAATCCAATGAAGATCTTCGGCGGGGGGGGGGGAGGCAGGCACACAGGCAAACAAACAAACAAACATTTAACGAGCCAATTGGCCATTGCCAATCTACGACAGCCAGACAGCCATCCACTGGTGCTAAATTGGTGCTCCTCCAACTATTTAATGAGGCAATCGAGCTTGCCAGCCGAATGTTGTGAAACATTCCTGAACTAGCTTTGGCAAATTATGTCGCATCGACTGACTCTTGAGAGCTGATTGTCTTAAGAGCCTGCCCGACTGGCTGCCTGCCTGTTCCACTCGTAACACAGATACTCGTACAGACACGCAGCTTAAGATACAGATACGCACTTGTCGTTTGCAACGAGGCGGCACAGATGGAGATTGCGACAATTATAATGAGGAGGCAGCGAGAAACAATGCAAAGTCGCAGCGGAAACCTTGCCAACCAACGTATGCGAAAGAGAGAGGTAGAGATACAGTGAGAGAGAGAGGGGGCAGATTTGCATTTCCTCCATCTTGCAGATTGCTGCAGATTGCAGCTGATTATAGTAGTTAAGCTCTATCGAAGCCCCATTCCAATCACATCAGAGCCGGTAGCTGAAGCATCGACTGACTATCTTTGTGGGTCAACTATCATTGTGTAGCAGTGACCTTTATTGGCTCTGTAAATTTTTCATCATTATTTTGTTTTGTTGTTTTTTGTTGCAGGTTCACCGTGGCACGCTGAAATCATGTCCTCACCCGGCCTAACCGCTCTGGGCGAATCCACACGCCTTGTGCCCGCCAATACGCCGGCGGTTTTTGAGATACTGCCGCCTCCTGGACAAAGCCTGAGCAAGGGCGAGTGCGTGGCAACGGTTCTGACTCCCAACAAGTCAAAGCTGAACGCCAGAGTCACCCATGAGGCGGCAAATGGTGCTGCACGCATCGAGTTCGTGCCCACGGAGGTGGGCACGCACGTCATCGATGCGTCCATCAATGGCACGAAGATAGCTGGTGGCCCTCTGATCGCCAAGGTCTACGACTCCAGCCTGATCCAAGTGACCGAAGTGAATGGCGGAGTGGTCGGCCAGCCGTGCCAGTTCCGCGTTGATGCGAGTGCCGCGGGCGAGGGACAGCTGGAGATATCCATCAATGAGGGCGAAGTTCCCAATCATGTCCAGGTGGTGGGCGGCGGTCGCTGCCTGGTCTCCTTCACGCCGGAGCAGGCCAAGTCCCACCTGATAGACATCAAGTTCAATGGCGAAACGGTGCGCGGCTGTCCCTTCGTCTGCGCCGTGGCGGACACCTCGCGCGTCCTGCTCAATCTCACCAACCTGGAGCTCATACCCGTTAACCGGCCCTCCTCCTTCCACATCACCGTCAGCGGTGGCGGAGCCGCCGAGCTGGCCGTCAGCGTGCGCGGTCCCCTCGGGGAGCTGCCCGTCCGCGTGACGGGGGACATTCATGCCGGATTTACGGCCGAATTTACGCCCACCAGCGTCGGCGGGCACTCGATAAATGTGGAGTACAACGGCTTCGCCGTCCAGGGCACACCCTTCCTGGCCAAGTCGTACGACGCCAGCAAGGTGGTCGTGGGCAGCGTCTCCCGCGGCACCATGGGCCGACCCGTGCAGTTTACCGTGGATGCGGGCGATGCCGGTGAGGGCAATCTGGAGATAACCATATCGGCCAAGGGACAGAACATTCCCACGCAGGTGCATCCACAGGGCAGTGCAAGGTAAGTGCATCTCTCTCTCTCTCCCATTCCCATGGCCATGCAGCCACTGACATTCGATTCCCTCTGTTTTTGTTTTCCTTGACAGATTCTCCGTTTCGTTTGTGCCCACCGAGTCGTGCGAGCACACGATTAATGTGTCCTTCAATAAAATGCCCGTACCCGGCTGCCCCATAACGGTCAGCATCAGCGGGGGCGTGGCCGGGCCCAAGTGTCGCTCGGCGGCCCAGGACCCGTGCATCAGACCAATTCTTTTGTAATCAATCACAATGGCGGCCGTTTGGAAGACATTGAGGTCAATGTGGAAGGTATGTAAGACGGTGGCCAGTAATTTCCATTCCTGTGCTGTCGCGCCCCCTCTCTCCCTCCCACTCCCGCCCTACTCTAACCACCTGCAACATGCATCATGTGCCGCCTCCCTTTTGTATGTGTTCGCCGCATTGGTTGAGTGTAGTCCTAAGATCCGTAATTTAATTGCTCGTTTGTTAAATGTTTTTGTGTCGGCCAAGCGTATTCGATTGGATTCAATTTGCATACTGCATCTCATGCAGCTGTAACTGTAACTGTAACTGTAAATGTATCTGTGTCTCGTATCTGGTATCTTGTATCTGTACTCGCATCGCACAACTTTCTCATACAACCGCACATTTTCAACAAACACGCGCACGCACATAGCCCCCTCCCTTCTCTCTCTCTCTCTCTCTGTGTCTCATTGTGCCTCCTCATGCTGCACTTTGTATGAGCGGAAATTGTTATGGAAACTCTCATGCATGCCTCCACCTTCGCCTCCACCTCCACCTCTCACCTCTCACCTGTAGTAGCTGTGTTGTGGGTTCTGTGGGATGGGCTAGACTGCAGTCCCATTTGGAGAGTGAATTTATGAGATACTCGTACATCCGCAGCATCCGTAGTTCCACCCCCGTAATGTGTGTGTGTGTGTGTGTGTGTGTGTGTAATTATGCGACACATTTATCATTCGCTTACTCGTAGTGCTGGCTCTTGGTCTTGGGTTGTCCGCAGTACACCCAGAACCAGGCTCCCGCTCCCAATTCAGATGTTGCTTTAGTTTAGATCGTATTCCTCTGTGTGTGTGTGCGTTACTTCTGTGTGTGTTGTGTGTCTCTTTGCTTTGTTTGTAATCTTATGGTCTTTTTGTAATAATTTTGCTCACTTTTATATCTGTATTATATATTTCAGGACGGCGAAATCTTTTGTACTAGACTATATATCTATATATATATATACATATATACTTACTCTATTATCTATACCACACAGTGCGAGAGCGAGCGAGCTCTCCCCACTCCCTAATATATATACATATGTATGTACATACCTAAATATGTACTTACTATTTCGCTAACAGTCCGAACCACAAATAACCCCCAAAAGAGTGCCTTGTCTGTTGAATGAAGCACTCAATTACCCAATAGCCCCAATACCCCCTACACAATATAATTATTAACACAATGAAAATTAAGTATTTACTAATGTCCGATTGTATACTAATCCGTTCCATACTGACACTGACACTGACACTTGATACTGATTATACTCTGTAGAATTACGCGGATCTAAATAAAAAAAACTGGTTACAATCAAAACGTACGCCCGCCCATAGGTTGTGTGTGTATATATGCAGCAGGGACAGGAACAGGGACTCCTCTTTTAGCTCTTACACCGTGTACAGGATCGAGTAGACCCTACTGTGATCCATGCCATTTATCAGTCTACTAACCCTTTCTGGCACACTCTTAAAGCGACTAACTGCACTCCATTCCACTACCAGTAAATGACTCAACACACAACTAACCCAACCCAACAGCAGACCTCCCCTCCCCACACACTTTCAGACATTTGAAAGTTTTTCCATTTAAATGCCATTACTAATCGAGTGAACATTTTTCCAAATTTTTCGCTTGACAAATCCAAAAACAAAACACTAACCAAAACAAAACACAACCCACATTCGACCAAATCCAAAACCAAAACCAAATCGTTGCCCAATTACTGAAATTACTGAAACCAAACAAAAACAAAACGAAATCAAATCTCAAAACTCGTTTCCGGCCGCGTCGCAAATCGAAAATTGAATATTGAAAATCGAAAATCGATAATCGAAAATATAATCATTAATCAATTACTAAAAATGAAAACAAAACAAAACAAAACCAAAAAATGAAAATGCAAATCAGGACCTGCTGGCCAGTCGGTGCCTGCCCAAGTGCATCAGTCCGCTGAGGGCGTCTTCAAGGCCGAATTTGTGCCCCGCGTCGTGGGCGAACATCGCGTCAATGTCACGGTCAATGGACTGGCCACCGCCGGTAGTCCCTATGCCGCCAAGGTAATCTACGCCAGCTCCAACCTGCAATCGGAATTTGAATCATTGAAATGTTCCTTTTTTTGTATTGCAGGTCTACGATGTGAGCGCCATCAAGGTGAAGAATGTGAGCAGTGGAACGGTGGGCAAGGCCGTTACCTTCCTGGTGGAGACCTCCCAGGCGGGTCCCGGAAATCTGGAGGTGACCGTCAATGGCGGCCGTGTGCCGACCTCGGCTCAGGCCCAGGGCCAGCACACCTACGCCATTAGCTTCACGCCCCGCGAGGCCGAGAGCCACACCGTGGAGCTGCGCTTCAACAGCCAGGATGTGCCCGGATCTCCGTTCACGTGTCGCGTGGCGGCCGCAGCGCGCATCCAGTCCCCAGAGACCATGGACAAGGTGAGCGTGGGCAGGCTGTTCGAGTTTGTGGTGGAGTCGGACACCAAGCCGACCGTGGAAGTGCTGGGACCCGCCCGACGCAGTGTCCCAGTGAAGATCGACCCCCTGGGCTCCACTGCCCTGGGCTACAATGTCAAGTTCGAGCCCATGGAGGTGGGCGATCATTCGGTGGAGGTGCGTCTGCCCGGCGGCGGTCACGTTGAGGGCAGCCCCTTCCTGCTGAAGGCCTACTCTGCGGAAAAGGTCATTGTCACGGACATCCGAGCGGGCGTGGTGAACAAGAGCGTCAGCTTTGGCATCAACGCCTCCCAGGCGGGAGCCGGCAATCTGGAGATCATTGTGGCCGTCAATGGCAAGAATGTGCCGAACTTTGTCCAGTCCGAGGGCAATGCCCGCTTCAAGGTGAACTTCAAGCCAACGGAGGCGGCTTCCCACTCGCTCTCGGTGCGCTTCAATGGCCATCCCGTGCCGGGATCGCCCTTCAGCTGCCACATTGCGGCAGCGGCCGCTTCGCCATCCATGGGACTGCCCCGTGCCATGGCCATGGGTGAGTGCCTCAAGCAGGCGGCGGTCAAGATGGACAACACTTTCGAGCTGGAGGGTTTCGAGGGAGTGGAGCCGCAGATCTTCGTGACATCGCCGTCGGGCGACAACGAGCACTGCCAGATGAGCCAGCACGACGGCGGCAGCTACTCCGCCTCGTTCCGGCCGAGCACCGTGGGTCGCCACCTGATCAGCGTGACGGCGAATGACCAGCACATCAACGGCTCGCCCTTCAGCTGCAATGTCTTCGACGTTTCGCGTGTGAGCATCAGCGGCCTGGAGCAGCAGTACGGTCCGGCCACACTGGGCGTGCCGGTGACGTTCAGCGTGGACGCAGCCGGCGCTGGCGAGGGCACCTTGGAGCTGGTGGTCTCCACCGACAGCAGCACAGTCAAGGCCGAGGTGGTGGCCTGCGCCCGGGGCCTGTACGACGTGACCTTTGTGCCGCAGAGCACCGAGCCGCACTACGTGAACATCACCTTCAACGAGGTGGCCGTCGACGGCAGCCCCTTCCGCGTGGACATCCAGCAGCACACGCAGCACATTCAGATTGGCAGCCTGGCTGCCATTGACTTCCCCGCCGACGATCAGATCGTGGAGATCATCTCGCCCGACCAGAAGTCCGTGCCGTACACCATCAATCGGCAGACGGCCGAATTCCGCACCCATGTGACGGGCAACTACACGCTGCGCTTCATCGATCGGGAGACGCGCCAGCACATCGGATCGCGCACCCTCTGCGCCTTCGACCCGATGCTCGTCAAGATCACAGAGGTGGGCGAGGCGTTCTGCCATCGGCCGGCCAGCATTGGCGTCTCCCTGAACGAGGCGGGCCAGGGGGATCTGTCGGCCCTCGTCCGTTGCGGAGCGACCGAAGTGCCACACACCATCCGCGGACCCAACAAGGCCGGCGTCTATGAGATCGTGTACCAGCCGACGCGCGTGGCTCCCCACAAGATCAGCATCCTCTTCAACGACGTCCCCATCTCGCTGAAGCCGCTGGAGATCAATGTGCTGCCGGCCAGTGCCGGGAAGGAGATCAGCGTCAGTGGCTTGGGTCTCTACCAGGCGCGAGTGGGCAAGACCACGTCCTTTGCCATTGATACAGTGAAGCGGCCGGCGCGGGAGTTCGATGTGGTGGTGTCGGGGCCAGGAGGCCAGGCCCTGCCCGTCCGCTGCTACCAGACCAAGAACGGACATCTGCAGGCGGAGTTTAGCATCAACAAGCCGGGTCAATGCATAATAGGTGAGTAATCAGGATAAATCCCAGCTGATTCCTTGCTAATCTCCTGCTTCGCAGAGGTACTGCATCAATCGAAGCCGCTGCCAGGCAGTCCCTTCACCTGCGAGTCCTTCGACAGCAGCAAGGTCAGCGTGCAAGGCGTCACCAAGGAATCGCTGGCACTGCACAGCCCCAACAGCTTCACCGTGCGCACGGACAATGCCGGAACAGCCGAGCTGGAGGCGTTCGCCATCTCGCCCAGCAACCAGAGCCTGCCCGTGCTCATCAACGAGCAGTCGGAGGGGCTCTACAACGTGGAGTTTGTGCCCTCCCAGCCGGGCAACTACAAGCTGACGCTGATGTACGGCGGTGAGACGATTCCTAGCTCGCCGCTGAACTTCACCGCCTCGGCCAGTGGAGTGAGGAACGATGCCCGCGCAGCTGGCCATGGCCTGGAGGTGTGTCACCGGAACAAGGAGGCCTCGTTTGTGGTCTACTGTCCCATTGCGCCGAATGTGCAGATCGAACGACTGGACGAGTATGGGGAGCGCATTGAGCCCAAGATCAAGGCGCTGGGCAACAACGAGTGGCGCATCTCGTACGTGATTTTGTCGGTCGGCAAGTACGAGATCCGCGCCAGCTGCCCCAATCGAGGCAGCCTGCCCGGGTCGCCCTGGCACATCTGCTGCGTGGAGTCCAACAAGGTGACGCCCGTGGGCGGATGGGGCACTCTGGTGGACCACGACGGACGTTTGATTCTGCCCGCCCGCATCGTGTTCGAGGTGGAGAATGCGGGACCCGGCAAGCTGGTGTGCAGCATTGACGGCATCGAGATACCCGTGGACAAGATGTCCGACGGCAAGATGTGCCTCAACATCACCGGAGAGAATCTGGCTGCGGGGGAGCACGATCTGGACCTCACCTGGAGCGGCCTGACCATCACCCAGTGCCCGAGAAGCGCCTTTGTCACCGGACAACAAGCGGCGGACAAGGTTCAGCTGATGGGTCGCGGTCTGGCCGCGGCACAGGCTGGCGAGGCGGCCCACTTCACCATCGATGCTTCGAATGCGCCGGCTGGCAGGCCCGAGGTAGTCCTCTGTACCAGCCAGGACAACGCATCGCTGCCCGTCAGCCTGGCGCAGCCACGTCCCAGCGAGAACATATGGTTGGCCTCGTACACGCCCCAGAAGTCGACCACGGGCACCCTTACGCTGTCCGTCAAGTGGAATGGCCGCCTGGTCAAGGGCTGTCCGCTCACAGTGGCTGTGGGCTCCTCCATGGATGCCTCCAAGGTGATTGCATCCGGCGAGGGGCTGCGCCACGGCATTGTCGGCAAGGACATCAAGTCGTGGATCGACACCAGGCGAGCGGGTCCCGGCGAACTCACCGCCCACTGTGCCGGTGTCCGTAAGGTGGCCTACTGCGAGCTCTACGATCACGGCGATGCCACATTCACCCTGAACATAAAGCCCCAGGAGCCGGGTCGACATCTGCTGACCATCAAGTATGGCGGCCAGAATGTGCCCGGCTCTCCCTTTGCCTTGAAGGTGGCCGGAGCACCAGATGCCAGCAAGGTGAGTGCAGCAGGGATACTCGCATGCATAATGCATACTCTACTCATGGTACTCTGCTCCTCCTCCATAGGTTCGCGTCTATGGCCCGGGCATAGAGCACGGCGTGCTCGCTACATTCCAGTCCCGCTTCATCTGCGACACACGCGGCGCTGGGGCAGGACAGCTGACTGTTCGCGTACGTGGACCCAAGGGCGCCTTCCGCGTGGAAATGCAGCGCGAGAGCCAAAAGGATCGCACCATTCTGTGCAAGGTGAGTGGGGAAAGCAGTCTGCAAGGCAATGGCAATTATATCTCAACTATTTCCAGTACGATCCAACCGAGCCTGGCGACTATCGCGTCGAGGTGAAGTGGGCGGGCGAATTCGTGCCGGGATCGCCCTTCCCCGTCATGATTTTCGACACTGAGGAGGAGTTACGAAGGTTCTTGCAGGGCATATGAGGCCGGCTCAATCATCACGTGATTGTCTTCCCCAGTGGCCTCAGTCCGCTGCCCCCTCTACGCAACCAGCCACGACGCCGGGCCTCGACCTGTACTCCCCTGTAGACTCCGCCCCTCCCTCCCTTTGTAGTATATTCGAATAAGCTAGCTAACACGCAGAGATGGATGAATGGATGGATGGATAATGTTATACTAAACTTAATAGCTAACTTGACGACTTGACGATTAACAAACGTATCTAGGATAATCCCAAGGGAAGGACAAGCCCTTCAGCCTGTGCCCTGTTTACATTTATACGCGTAGTGTTAATGTGTTTAATGTACAATGTAAAAACTGCAATTATATTGGCTTAACCGTTCGTCTATCTCTCTCTCTCTCTGTGAATTGTCCATCCAGTGGATGATCCAATTAAAGTACGCAAAATATATTAAACACAGAAATGTCACCTACACCTCAGCCCACTCCTCGGGCAGAGCGAACTCGTTGACAAACTCCTTGCGATATGTTCGCACAAAGTCAATGAGGTTATCCTCTAGCTTCTTGCGCTGCGCCTCTTCCAGACTTGGCCTGTTCTCTGCCTTGTACAAATTAGTCGTCGTATCCATCATCAATATGGCCAGCAGAGTCCGTCGGTTCTTCAGCTGCAGATCCTGGAATCGTTCGTGCATCAAAAGCTCTGTCCAGGGCTGTTCAAAGTAGTCCAGGAAATTGTCTATCCACCCGCTCTGCCACCGGTTCCTCATGTTATTCAGCAGTGCCACATGCCGACCGCAAAAGTATTCCAAATACAATAAACTTTTTTTCTAAAGGAGCAGCCACACAGATTAGGTGATCCCACAGTGGGCCAGTACAACCTTTTTTGTGACGCACACAATCTCCATGACAAACATCTTGGGACTCAATCGAATGCGACAGAAATCGCCATCGCTGTAGGTCGTCATGTTCACCATGAACTCACTCGACAGCTGACCAATGAGCAGGGGCTGGGGTGAAACAATCTTCACCACCTGGTAGTCCATGGGCAGACGTCCCGTGTACATATGCACCTTCGAGAAACGCTGATTAGTCGATCCGCCCTGCATTTTGAGGATGAACGCCAGCTAAGGGGGAGACGACACTTGAGTATAAGCATAGAGGACTCGACAGCTTACCTTCTCAGCGCACTCCTGGGGATTGGTGTGAGTGTACTGATAGTTGGGACTGGGCAACATGCTGATGTACGGGCCAATGGCATAGATATTGGGGTCATTCGTGCAGTACCCCTCATTGACAATGATTTTCCTGTCGGTGAGCTCAATGCCAGAGTCAAGAAGAACTGTAAAGGAATCGAAAGAGGGATAGTTATCGGATACCATACACATATGTAGATGTACTTCTCTCAAATCCTGAGCACATGAAACTCTCCTCGAAGTTTATGAAGATGTCGCAGTTCAAAGTGATTCTTTTCCGACTAGGCACCAGCTGGAATTCCACGCTCTCGATGACAGCCTTGTTGGGGAAAAAGTTGAGTCTGCTGTAGTTGGTGGACAAGTAAATTTCTATGCCCAGATCGGCCACCATCTCAACGAGAATCACATCCAGGCCAGCGTCCACTCTGGGGTAAAGGATCTGCTCGGGCACCTGCGGTATGTGCGGCTGCACGTACGTGATGTGGTCTGGCTTGCAGCCGTGGGTAACCAGAAAGTTGATGCACTCGTACACGGGCATTCCATAGCCATAGACGATGACAGGCGTGCGCAGAATGTCGCGATCGATCATGTTCTGCAGCTTGTGGTAGAGGATGATCTTGTCGAGGCGGTGATTGATGGCTGAATAGTTGCACGGCACTGGGGCAGTGCTGTCCTCGTCGCTTAGCCCGTACCTAATGTCATTCAGCAGGAGTAACTTTTCGTAGTGGATGTTGCAGCTGTCCGACAGGCGAATCACCTTCTCAGTCCTGCAAAAAATATCGAAGAGAGATCAGCATCCGAATCAGCATCTACTCACCGATCGATGGACTCCAGGTTGCCGGGAACAAACTGCACCCAGTGCCGCAGATCCATCCGCTGTGTGGCATCCTTCACAAAGGAATTGCTTGAGCCAATGCTCACATAGCACTGCTTGTCGCTGCTGTCCTGGCAATAGCTGCAAGTGAAGTCCGAGTCATAGGCCGCCTCCACCACGCCATGTGGCACTATCACAGTGATGTCCAGCACCGGCAGGCAGTTGTATCTCTTGAAATTGGCAAAGCTGTGTGGCAAAGTTAATACACTTTCTCCTTTGCATGGCCACAGTGAGCAGTGAGTGAGCAGCACTTACTCCTTCGTGTTCCAGCCAAAGACAATGTGACGCAGGAAGGCCTGACATATGTCCGAGAAGCCAACAATGACCAGCGGACTGGGAATGCCCATGTGCTTGCTGAGCAACAGATTGTGGCAGACGACATGCAAATGATCACTGTAGAAGTTGATTTCGGGGAAATCAACCGTATCGATCTGCCGCTTGAGCCCATCCTTGTCGTTTTGCGGAAACCAATTCCTTGTCACTCGACGCGGCTCCACAGGCATCATGTTGTACACGAGATCGTTGGGCAACGAAAGGCCCTAAAAACAAAGGGAAAACCACAACTAGAGATTCAGGCAGGCTCCGGTTTTCAAATATGTGATTTACTTTTCAAAACGAAAAAGTTAGGCGCTCCGACACACGTGAAATGCATGACTTTTACCACTAACCATACAGTTATACTGTTTGGTTAGTGCTTTTACGTTTTGAAAACGGCAACAAATTCCTCGCCGAAATGAAAAGTAAACGTCTTTTTATAAAACTAAACAAATCTTGATTGCAAAAGGAAAAAAATAGATGACTTATTGATGCATTGACATGAATTTGACATTATTAACTGGGAAATTGAGCTTGTGCCCTTTTTATAAATAATTTTTGTTTAAAACAACCTCAAAATTGCATCTGCAAAGTTGGTCAGGGCAAAAACAAAAAAGTGAATTGCTCCGAACAGCTGTGGCAGCCCGATTTGGCTATCGATAAGTCTCTGTTAAACATAACAGCGGCCTTTTTGTATGAGCTGGGTATAACAGCAGTAAATTTCAAAGAGTAAACGAATTCACAAAAGTGAATTCCAGAGCGTCTCGAAATGAAAGGTCATACGCAAAGTGAATGTGAAACCTGGAGCCTGCCTGATTGACTTTAAACTGAACTTGTGCCCCGTTCAACCCACCATAAATTGGTGGAAATAATACAATTCGTGATAGTTATCCTGCATGGCCACAGAGCGAACGATCGGTTCACCCCAGATCTGGAATAGGGGATGCAGCTTCAGCATGACAATCTCGCCGCGCCTGTGTGTCAGATGGAACTCATCTCGGGGCAGAAAGAATTTCCTGCTGAGAGCGTCATAGTCCGTAAAGGGCCTACGAGAGAGAGAGAGGAGACTTAAGCCGAAAGCCACTTGAAACTTTCACTTACCGCAACACAATGAAACCCACAATGGTGCGGGACTTGGAGTGGCCGCAGTGTATGGTGTAGCAGGTGAATTCGGTTTCCGCGTTCTTGAAAATGTCACAGAAGATTTGGTCAATGATTTGGCACACCTCCGTGGAGAGCATGTCGGACCAACTGACGCCACTGTCCTCATCTCCATCCCCATCGGAATGTTCACTCTCCCTGGTGCAGTGAGGCAGCCGCAGCATGGCTGTAATCTCATCCAGCTCACTCTGCTTCAGAGGAAATATGTGAAGATCACCAAACAGAGTGCAGCGATGGGCAACGAATAGACTGTCCGACACAGAGCTATCGGGACGATGAGCAGTGCGCTGAATAAAAAAAAACAGAAGCAGCTAGTGGCACCAGTGTTGATAAAGGTGGAAGGACTTCCCCGCTACTCACCAAGAAATACCGAATCAACTCTCGCTGACTCTTGGACAGCGTCGTTGTGGGTGGCACCCGGATCAGGCAGTAGTCGAGCTCCGCAAAAGCGCTGAACATGGCCGAAAGAAAGAAAAATGTGTACTCGACTCTCACCCTGGGATTCAGATTGAACATCTTGAGCAGAAAGGCGTTGGAGGCCATCTTCAATGCGTTCCCGAATGCGTCTCCTCCTCGGAAAGTTCTTCGTCACTTGGCAGATCGAAGGCAACTCCAGCATCTCTCGCTTCGCGTTCACATAATGATGGCCATGGCGCAGATCTGAAAATAAAATTAAAATCGATTCGGTCACAGAAAGTCACGGATGCACATGCAGTGGCAGCCACCGTCGTAGATGCTCCAAGACTGGGAGATCAGTTGGCTGTGCCGCAGCTTGAAGCCATCATCCATCGAACTTATCGAGTCTCTGTTCGGGACTCTGCTGGACAGGTCGTGGCGCTGCCTTGCAATGGTTTTGGCTTGCCGATCACTGCGGTGTCCGTGTACAGATCTTTGTTTGGCTTTGTGTGCGACGAGCTGAAAGATCAGACCTCAAGGAATGCAATGAACTGCAGGTGCTGGTGCAGGTGCAACCCACTCACATGACCTCGAAGGACAAGCGGCCATGTTTGGCTCCAGGCGTGCAACGCGTGAGGTTGCCCAGTCGCTCGAGATGAAAATTTTTGGCCAGCAGCTCCACATCCAACTTGTCCGTTAGCCACATCAGGCCAGCGATCTCTTCGGCCAACTAATTGGGGTAATCAATCACAGAACAATCAATTGGGCGTGGAGTGTGGATCCAAAGACTTACCTCAGCCACGATGATCAGCTCGTTCTGGCCGGTTCTTTCAGAGTCGAGCAGCTGCTCGGCTATGTAGAAGTCTCCGTTTTGCTGCCGTAGATGCGGCTCCTCGTGGTCTATCATCTCCACAATGTCGTCGTTGTCCTCGGGACTGTGGGGCAGTAAATCGTGATGAATTTCGCCTCTCTCTCACAGGACCCTTCCCTTCTACTCACAGTGCCTTGCGAAAGGAGATGGTGGGCATGACGTCCCTGCGATTGATTACAATAATCGAGGGCAGGCCTCTCAGCTCCGATAGAGTGGAATAATTTGGGTAGAATCTCTGGCCGTACTCCTGGACGGGCTTATAGGGATCGATCTTTTGGCTGGCTTTTCTTGCTGGCCTGGTGACGATCAGGAAATTGACTTTGGGCTCGGTGTAGAATATCTCCGTGAGGATGTCCTTCAGAATGGTGGGATGCTCATTCTGGCAGATGAAAAAGTTCAAGAAGATCGAGTTGAGCAGACTGAGGGGCAGGTCCAAGCTGCAGGGGAGATGGGCGCCATCAAAGAGGAGTTCGACCCGCGGATGGATGCACCTACCAGAAGCGGGCACTCAGCCAGTGCAGCCAGAGGTCGTTGGCCAGCACGGGTATATTGGGGTGAATGTTGAACTCTCCGTACGCCAGCAGCGAGGTGAAGTGGTTCGGATCGTAGACAATCAGCCGGTAGGCTTGGTGCTCCGTGAACAGCTGCATTAGCGGCGGCCGCCGCTTCTCGCCAATGTGCTGGGTACCGGAGCTGTTGTACAGGGTCTCTATTCGTGGCAGGTCCTGGACCCCAGCCACACGAATCACATAGCTCGATGACTTGGCCATTTCTCTGATGATTGATGATTGTTCCGATAACACACAGAAAATATATATATATTTTGATATGAGATTCACACAACATGGGAACAGACTACTACTACGTCGAGATGGAGCTACATATTTTCGTCACCTCTTCGACCTCTGTCTCCGTCTCCGTCTCGGACTCGCTGTCCCACACCGTCATGCCGGAGCTCATGAAGTCCTCGGGCAGTGCAAACGGATACCGAAAGTCCCTGCGATGCTCCCTCAGGAAATTTAGTAGCTTCTGCTCCAAGTAGCGCTTGTTCAGCGTTATAAAATCCTGCACGGCCACCTCCATGAACGGACTGCGGTATGCTTTCTGCAAGGCCATAGAACATAGAAGGTCAGTCTACAGGTGAAGATGGCTGGCCGATGGCTGTCGGAATACTCACATTCAGATTGGAGATGGCTATGGGCTTGAGCAGCTCATGGTTCTGTTCCTGCAGATCCTGAAAGTTCTCGTGCATGATCAGCTCCGTCCAGGGCTCCTGGAAGAAGGTGAGGAAGCAGCCGATGGTCTTGGCCCTGTAGCGAGCCCTCAGATTGTTGAGCAGCAGCTCGTGCCTGCCGCAGAAGTGCTCCAGGTGATCGAGGCGTGCCACCTTCTTGGTGACCACCACAATCTCGTCCACCATCGTGGTGGGCGCCAGGGCCACCCGGCAGAAGGTGTTGTTCTTGTAGGTGGTCAGGTTGCAGGTGTACTCCGCCGAGAGCGACGAGGCGAGGTAGCGACGTGGCATCGTCACTTTGGTGATGATGTAGCCGAGTGGCAGCACAGCCTGAAAGAACAGCGGCTCCGAGTACTTGAATTCAAAGTTCTCCAGCCCGGGCGCGAGCTCCATGATGTGCGTTAGCTGAAACGAAGCGAATCAATGGGGTTAAGGGCTTTAGGGACTCTGAAGATCGCCCACCTTTCGGCTCAGCTCCCGCTCGCTGGTGTACTTGTACTGGTAGTTGGGCTCGCCACTCATTCGGATGAACTTGCCAATCGCATAGATGTTCGGGTCGTTGGTCATGAAATATTCGTTCACTATAATCTCGTCATTGTGCATCTGAATGCCGCATCCTCTGAGCCCTGAATGGGATACAAAATCGATGGGGAAATGTCGTTGGCATTGGGGCAGGTGGAGTTACACTTACACTTCTTGGTGCAGGGTTGCATGTGCCCCTCGTCGAAGCATATGAAGAGATCGCAGTCGAAGGATGTGCGCTTCTTGCTGGGGAAGTGCTCGAAGATCACTTCCATGATGAACGGCGACGACTCGGCCTCCACCCAGTGCACAAAGTCGTGATTCTCGACAATCTTAATGCCCGCATCGGTGAGGATGTCATCCAGGATGTACTGTAGGTTCTTATCCCAGTAGGGATTCTTCAGCTTCTCCTCCGCCTCCATGCCAGTGATGCGACGCGGCTGGACCAGCACAATGCGCGAGGTATCCACGCCGTGCGAGATCAGAAAGGCGATGCACTCGTAGGTCTGCAGATTGGACCCGTACACGAGCACCAGATACGTGCGGGGCATCTCCTCGAGCATCGCGCGCACCTTGTAGAACAGCAGAAACTTATTGAGCCGCGAGTTTATCTCCACAAAGTTGCAGGGCGGATTCCTGGGCGTTTCTGGCCTCGGCGTGGGATTCCGCAAGGCAAAGTCCTTGTAGCACGCCACCAGCAGTGTGTCGTAGTAGATCTCGCAGCTGTCCTCCAGCTTCACGAATTTCTTCTCCCTGCAAAAGAGAAACGTGAGCCACCCGAAGGAAGGGCACTAAGAATGCAACGGATGTCCAACCTGTCCACAAAATCGACCTTTCCCGGCACAAAGTGCACCCAGTGGCGCAGATCCATGCGGCAACATACATCCCGCACGTAGCACGAGGCGTTCTGGAAGCACAGGTAGCAGGTGGGAGAATTTCCGCAATATGGACAGTGGAACATGCCGTCGTACTCGGCCTCCACGATGCCCGGCAGCGTGATGACCGTCACCTGGACGCGGGGCAAACAGGTGTACGTCTCCGAATTCTTGTGACTGCGGGCAGGTTTTTGGATGAGCAATGGATAATCTCACGATTGGCTGGGCACCCACTCCTTGCTGTTCCACTGGAAGACCAGTTGGCGGAGGAACGCCTTTGCCACATCGGTGAAGCCCACGACGACGAGTCGCTCGCTGTTGCCAAACCACTTGGTGGGATTCAGCTTGTGGCGGTAGATGATCAGATGATCCTGGTAGTAATTACGCTCTGGCAGATGCAGATGTCTCTCCCTCGAGCTGAACACTTCGCTGGGCACTCTGAATGTAATCGGACTCTTCTTCATGGGATTCGGTTCGACGACTGTCATCATCTTCTTCAGATCGTTCGTGAACTGGGGACCCTGCAAGAAAAACTCTAGAGTGTACACAAGGACTCCTCTCGCGCGGTGTTGGGTACCCACATTGGCCGAGGCAATGAAGTAGTAGTCCTGGTAGCGCGTCTTCATGCTCAGATCGCGGAAGATGAGGTCGCTGCTGATGAGGAAGAGCGGATGCAGCCGCATGCAAATGATCTCGGCCCGCATCGAATTCAGATAGGTCTGATGCCTGGGCAGATGGTAGTGGCGATGGAGGTGCTGGTGGTCCCGAAACTCCCGCAGCACCACGAACCCAATGGCGGTGTTCTCGCTGGCCGCCTTCGCCGAGTTTCCGCACCGAATCGTGTAGACGGCGAATTCGGTGAGCTCGTTCTCCAGTACATCCTTCATGATGGCATTGATCACTTCGATTTCGTACTCCAGATCGGCGGCCTCATTTATCTTGGAGGTGTACGAGAAGCTGCTGACGTGAGAGCTGCTGGAGCCCTCGTTCCACGCCGACGCACTCGTGCCGATGGCCAGGGCCCGCACCACAGCCATGTCATCCTTCTGCAGTTTATACAAGCTGTGGAGATACAAGCAAAGAGTCAGAAAGTGGTCATGCAGTGTAGACACCAGAGAACTGCAACAAGCCCACTTAAGGTGCACCGGGTAAATGTAGGGTGATTTTGACACCCGGTGTCTTGGGTGTTAAGATTTCTTGTGTGCAAGGCTTCGCTTGTGTTGCTTTTTTAGTACTTGCTGCTGGAAATGCGTCGCTTAGTCGCAATATGAAAATATCGACAAGCACGAACAATTAACTTTATTTTTACAGCCGAAAATTACTCACACACACAGGCACGATGGTGTGTACAAAACACCCGGGTGATACGCATTGCTTGAGTGCGGTGAGTCCGGCGACCGGAACCCCGTTGCCTAAAACATCTGGGTGCGTGCAGAAAAATAACGGGTGATTGTGTGAGTGGGTGCTAGATATTTCCGGAACTCGCAGCACACACACAACTTTTTATAAGTGTGTGTCTTTGCTTTGCTTAGCCGGTGGCGAATGGCACCGCAACACACTATTCGTGGGGTGTGAGTAGGTTGGCAAAAACTGACACCCTTTCAGTTCTCTGGTAGACACTCACCTTATCTCTCCGAATATTGTGCTGCGATGGGTGATGTACACCTCCTCCGGATTGGCCACCTCACTGGGACGAGAGGCCACTGGCTGCAGCAGAGAATCAATCAAAGTACACAAATCAAAGTAGAATTCAGAGCATTCAAGGGACTCACCATAAAGTACTTGAGCACCTCCACGTGGCTGCGTATGGACTTTGTCTCCTTCGATATGAGCATCATGCAGTAGTCGCGGTCGGGAAAGGCACAGAACATGGCCACCACGCTGTTGAAGAGGCGTTCCAGCGGAAAGTCCTTGCGTGCCCCAATGTACTTCAGGACGAACACATTCGATGCCGCATCCAGCCCGAGCGGACTTCCACGCGGATGTTCGCCGGCAGTGTACAGCACATTGATGGTTTTCAGCTCTTTGCTGATGTAGTACTCGCCATTTTCCAGCTCTGGGAAGGGAATGTAGCAGACAGGTGTAGTAGGTAGGTGCTCCCTTTGTTCACCTACTTCCAATGATGTATTTGAGTTTCGAATAGAGGCTCTCCCGCATAAAGAACTTGTTCGGTCCGGTCGTCACATGCGCCTCAAAAATCATCCCATCTATGGAGCTGACTTTCGCCTTGCCAGCACTGTAGACGCTGCAGCGGATTAGGAAACCATTAGGATATGCTGACACAACTAGCTCAATGTCAATGAGCCCACCTCATACCGCTGTCGTTCTTTTGCAGGCCGCCCAGTATGGTCATGGCATCCAGATCGTCCAGGGCATCTGAAGTGAACAGGCAGGCACCGTTCTTGGGCTGCACAGATCTGTCAGCGGGGTATATGTATAATGTATCTCGTACCTTTGTTTTAGGATGCTAAACTTACGAAACGTTTATCGTCTCCACATGAACCGACTGACCCTCGACGGTCTTGACCAGATTGCCAAACGATTCCAGCTCGTAGTTCGTCACATAGAAGAGAATGTCGATGTCCGTTGACAGCCAGATGAACACTGCCGTTTCGGTCTGCTGGCACTCGTTCTCGGTCTCCGCCACGACCAGGAAACTCTTCTCCCGCCCACTGTCCGTGCGCAGTATCTCCTCGGCTATGTAAAAGTCGCCCAGCTGCTCGCGCATCTCCGGATATTCGTACTCGTGTATGGCCACAATGTCATCGTTGTCCTCGGGCCTGCAACAGCCGAGCAACTGGTTAGGATGTAGGGAGCAAAGCTTGAGAAGGTACTGCTTACAGGGCCTTGCGGTAGGTGATCTTTGGCAGCAGCTTGAAGCGGTAGATGATGTAGAGGGCCTGCGTATTGAAGTTGTTCTCGATGGAGAACTCGCGCGGATAATAGACGTCGGCATACTTCTCCAGATCCTTGAACGTCTCCGCATAGTAGGTAGGCTGCGGTATCATCGGACACTTCACTGTGATCAGATACATAATCCGATTCTCCCTATAGAAAATGTCCCTCAGAATGCTCTCCACGGCGTCGGCATGCTCTCTCTTGTAGAGACAAAAGTTAAAGAACATTGTGTTCAGAAAGCTAAGTGGCATGGTGAGGCTGCAGGGAGGCTCAGGGGATTAGTTGGGGGGGTCATCCAAATCATCCAAGTATCTACCAATATCTGACGGACAGCCACTCGGGCCAGCAGTCGCTGGGCAGCGCATTGATCGATGGATAGTTGCGGAACTCCGCATAGGCAATGAGCGATGATTCCTGCCTCTCGATCACCACCATGCGGTAGGTCTGATAGCACTTGAAGAGCTTAAACTTTTCCGCATACTTGGGCCGAATGTTGCCGAACCACTTGACGTTGGGCGAGTGGATCAGTGTGTTGATGGCATCCAAGTCATCAAAGTCCGCAGTGCGCACCAGATAATCCTCCATTTCGACTATCAGTATTCGTGTATCCGTTTGGACCTGTTGTTGTGACGGGAAAGTCGCCACGTTTATTTGTTCACAAAAAAGATTATAAACGAAATAGATTGCTCAGAGTGGGCTTGTCGCTGGTGGTGGTTCTATGCCATCGATGAGATAGCACTTGTCCCTGGCATCTGCGCAGGCGTCCTTGGTGGCTGCCTTTTCGGTGCCCTCCCACCGGAAGTAGGGACACTCGTGCGTCTGGTGGTAGTCGCTCTGGCAGAGGAACACCATCAGCAGGTAGGGCCGACAGGCATTCCTGAGCAGCGCCTTGGCCCCGGGACTCGCCTTCAGCAGATTGTAGAGGCCCGCCGCGTCTTTGCGACAATGCTCGAACATGCTGATGTGGTACTCCTTCTCCTTGGGCCGATCCGCGTATGTCGTCTCCGCATCCAGCCTCACCATCTTCATGTTGATCGTGTCACCCTTGCCAATGTACTTCTTCTGCTTGTACAGACACTCTACGAAACACTTGAAAAGGAATTCAGTTCGGACCCTGCCCAACCTAGATCTTTTTCTGCATACAAACCGAAAGGAATCGCAGGGTTTTGCCGACATCGCTGTCGCCGTCTGGTGGCAGCTTCGATGAGTGAATGGTGAAGCATTTGACGAGCTCCTCCTCCGTGCCGACGTAGAGCTCCTCGCAGCAGCCAGTGCGCTGTTTAAGGATGCCAAAATGAGACTCCCCCTGTGCAGGTTTTCTTTTTCGGGCTTTTGCTCACCTCCTTGCCGCACTTTTCCTCAGTTAAATCCTCGCCGGAGCTGGAGATGGCGATGCTGGTGACCTCTTCAGAGTCCTGCTCCTGCCCCGCTACTATGGCCACCAAAAGGAGCAGCAGTCGAAGAGAAATCGTCAGTTTAGGCATCGTTCGTCAAATGGGATCGCATGGGTGGCTAGCTGGGGATTTATAACATCCGCTGTACGCAAATTAGCCGCGCCATTGGCTGGCCTAATTAAATGTAACAAATGAGTCATTAAAGCGGTCCAAGTGCAATGGGGGGGAAACGCATTTCCAGACACACTGATGGGTCACCCCATTTCCTGTCCACTGACCAGAGCACACCTATAAAAGAATTCAGCAACTGCAGATTACTCCAGTAGAAGCGAAACAATGAAGCCCGCAATTCTGTTGACTTTCACCTGCCTGATTTGGGTGAGTGGCTAAGCGGAGACTTTCAGCTGTAAGTCTAAGGACTTTTTTTTGCTTTTCAGTTCGCCAATGGCATCAGCATTGACTGCGAAAACCCGGAGGCCATCAATGAGGAGCACATCCACTACTGCTGCAAGCATCCCGACGGACACAATGACGTCATCGAGAAGTGTGCCAAGGAGACGGGCTTCCAGCTGCCCAGCCAGAACGAGGAGGCAATGGTGGACATCACAGCGGATCGGGCCATTCGGGGCACCTGCTTCGGCAAGTGTGTCTTTGGCAGCCTGAACTTCATGAAGGACGAACAGGTGGACATGGAGGCGGTGCGCAAATACTTTGGCTCCAAGTTTGAAAACGATCCGGAGTACGCCAACGAAATGATCAGCGCCTTTGACCACTGTCACGGCAAGAGTAAGTATCAGAAATGCTCCTCTTAGCTGCTCATCTTCACAGCTGTCCCCATCCCCCATCCAATCCTAGGCGAGGAGAACACCTCCAAGTTCCTGTCGAAGCCCATCTTCCGCCAGATATCCCATCAGTTCTGCGAGCCCCAGTCGAGTGTCGTATTGGCCTGCGTGATCCGCCAGTTCTTCCACAATTGCCCAGCCGATCGCTGGTCCAAGACCAAGGAGTGCGAGGACACTCTGGCATTCAGCAAGAAGTGTCACGACTCTTTGGCCACTCTGTAAAAATATGAAGCGTAAAGAATATAAATAAATTATTTTATTTTATTTGAAATTTATTTCCGTGTGTGTTCCTACTGAAGAAAAAAAGGTTCAAAGTAAATGTAAGAACGGGCAGAAGATCATCCTCTCATCCTGAAAGTCGTAAAGATCGTAAGGAGAGCAATCCAACTGACAATTAAAAGTAAATTCTGAGCTGTGTGGAATCGGCAAGGCAATACAGGATACAGGGCAACCCTTTCACATATCAAACTAATCCTCTTTAAATGCTTCACTTTGATTATTCATTTATTTTGAATGAAAATTTAGCTCCCCTCTTCACATGGTGGTTAGCACATCCTTGCACTTATTGGCAAAGGCTCGCGTCTCCTCGCACTCGGTGGAGTTTGACCAGCGGCTCTTGGGGCAGCTGTGAAAGAAGTTGTAGATGACGCACGAGAGGATCACACTGGAGGCGGGCTTGCAAAACTTTCCGGTGGCAAAGGCCCGCACAATGGGCAGCGACAGAAACTGCGATGTGGCATCCTCAGCTGGAAGGGACGATTATGGGTGTTTCTGCTACGCGTAGTGGGACTTTGGACTCACTGTTGGAGTGGCACTTCTGGAAGGCGTTCAGCATTTCCGTCTCGTACTCGGGATCCGTTTTGTGGTACTTCTTGTAGTGGGTGTGGACGGCAATCATGTCCAGGGTGCCGTTGCTGTCCATCAGCTGGTAGTGGTCGAAGACGCACTTGCCCCAGCAGGTGCCCACCATGGCCTGGTCCACGGTGACATCCTCCATGGCCTCCTCCTCGTTGGAGGGCAGTCGGAAGCTGGTCTGCTTGGCACACAACTCGGTGACCTCGTCGTGCCCGTCCGGATGCTTGCAGCAGTAGTGGATGTGGTCCTCGTGGATGCGCTCCACATGCCGGCAATGGACGCGAATCGTCGAGAGTCTTCCCTGCAGAGGAATGAACTCAATCAGTGGCTCTCTTCCGGCCCTTTCCTTACCCACCAGCAGTTGGGCCAGAGTCAAGCAGATCACAAAGGTTGCCCTCAACATTTTTGACATCTGTGAAACGGCCACCGCTTTATATAGAGATGGGGCAGGGGCCGTCCCCGTTCCCCATTGATGGACAGACCTAATGGCCCCCCACCAATGCTGCGACATTAATTTGATTTCGGGTCCATTATTATGGCAACAACAGTCAGTCGACTGCCTGACGACAGTTACCGAGTGGTGGGGGTTGGCGCTGTCATAGCGACGCGCCTGCACGCAATTTATTATTAATTTTCGCTCGGCCTATTAGTCGTCAGAGATTGGTTGGCCTTTGAAATTCGATAGGCTGATTTGGGGCAATCATTTTGGCAAGGAAAACGCTTTACGATGGGCAAAAAGGGTAAGGGAAAAGGCAACAAGCTGGCCAAGATGTCCGAGGAGGAGCGGGCCCGCTATCTGCAAATGCGGGCCGACGCGGAGGAGGAGACGCGACGCCGCAAAATGCAGCTCATTTCGATGTACATGAAGGTACGCAGCAGCAGGGACTCAGCAGGTGGCTTGGGGGCTCAGTCTAACAGTCGAAGTTTCCCCCTTTCCGTAGAACAAACTGAAGCGCGAGGATGCCTTCGGGCGGCTGAACATGGCCAAAATCAATCAGGAGTGGCGCAGCATTCTCAGGCAGGTTAAGATTCAGGAGCTGCGCAGGGAAATCGTCGACGTGGAGGCCTTCTTCAAGGATGCGCTGAAGCGCAAGGACAATGTTATCCTGCGCCTCATAGCGCACCTCGGCTCCACGGAGGACATGTACGCCAATCTGCAGCAGTCCCACATGGAGAACATAAGCAGCATCATTGGTGAGTTTCGTGTGTGTATATTGTTCGGAAAACCCTGAACCAAATCTAATCTAGGCATCCACCGGAGCCGGCTGGAGTTCTTTGGGAACATCTACGAGGAGGACAAGCAGGCGGTGCTGAGTGAATGGGAGCTGGACTCGACTGGCTTCCGGGCCATGCACGCCCAGAAGCAGCAGGAACTGGAGTGCGTGTTCTATCAGGTGGAGGAGACCACTGACCGCGAGATCAAGGACAATCACGAACGATTCCTGGAGCGCTGCGAGGATCTCAAGAGCGGCGTAAGTGGCATCCTAATTGAAGATCAGACTGCCGTACTCCTCCCAGTCGTCGCACTGGGCCTTGGCGTACTCCGACATGCACTTGACCAGATCCCTGGACTGCGAGCACTTGTTGCTCCTGTTGCGACTGTTCTCCAGGTAGCGGAAGCACTGCTGCACCGTGTCCATGAAGAAGTTGCGCAGCTCCCGATCGCGCAGATCCTTGGTCAGCATATAGCTGACTTTGCGTCGATCGGGCATGCCATTGCCATCCGCCTAAGGAGTGGAGTTGTACAGTCTGCATGGGTTCGAAATATATTTCAGTGTCCTACCATATTCATCTCCTCGAAGAAGCACTGGGCCACACACTGGCCACCCTCCGCGACCTCTGTGCTGTTTCTGTTCTCCGTCTGCTTCAGGCTGCGCTGCCAGCGGTAGCCATTGTTCGATCTGCCATCCTGCTCCTGCTGCTGCTGGCCATAATCGTATCGATATGCCGTCCTTCCATAGCCTCTGTTGTCCTCGTTGTCGTCCTGTCCATTACCATTGCCATTACCGTTGTTGTTGCCACTGCGGTGCATGCAACTGCGAACAACTCTCTTCAGCTCCGACTCGCCTTGGCCCTCCTGTGAGCGGCACTTGAGGCCCTCCACAGAGCAGCAGCAGCAGCAGCAGAGGCTGAATAAGATCAGCCAGATGATCATCTCGGAATGGGAAACTGAATGCACCAACAGCAACCCCGCCCCGCCCTATATATAGCTATGGGGAATGACAGCCTAATGGATGCCCTGACTGACACACAATGCATCTGGCGATGCCATCAATCCATCCATCAATCATAATTTCGTTTTGCGTGCCACATTTCAGATGCAACTGCAGCTGGAGCAAATCACCAGCCGGGGCGAGGCGAAGCTAGAGAAGCTCTGGCAGGACTACCAGTCGGTGCTAGCCGGCTACTGCCAGCACACCGAGGGCTTCTACTCCGAGTACGTGGATCTGAAGCAACGCGACGAGGAGGCCGCCATGCAGATCAGCCAGCAGACGTACGACATTGAGCACCTGATCGATCAGCTGGCCAACCTGCGGCTCGTCTCGGAGGAGTTCTACACGAAGCAGCAGGCCCAGCTGGAGCAGCGACAAGCCATCAAGCAGCAGCTGACCGACCGGCTGAGGGAGCTGCGCACCTGCGTGGAGCAGGAGGTGGCCAGCGATCACCAGACCTTCAAGCTAATGTCCGTGGAGAGCTACAATGCGCTGGAGACGCTACAGGGGATCGTCGGCAGTGGCGAGACCTTGGTGCAGCTGTCGGCGGTCTGTGCCAAAATGGAAACGCAGCGCGAGAAGATGTTCCTTCTGCCCGAGTTGTCGCGGGAGATAATCGAGATCCGTGAAGTGGAGGACCGATCCGAGGCATCCACTGACTTGCTCAAGGTGGGAAATACTGATAATAATTCACTCGAATTCTGTTAAATCAATGTTTGCCTTACCCTAGGACGAGATTGGAGCGGTGCCACAAATGGACACCTTCTGGCGTCGCGTCAACAACGTGGCCGTGGATGTGGCCTGTCTCAAGCAGCAGAAGAAGCGGCTGGAGGCGTCCAACAGCCAGCTGAAGGCGGAACTGCAGGATTACCTGGTCAACCTGAACATCAGCAATGGCTCCAACAGCCACATACACGACTACCTGTCCCGGCGGCCCAAGAGCATGTCCGTGGATCGCGTCACGCGCCTCCAGCTGCAGCCCAAGCAGGCGAAGAGCGCCCACCCCGCTGGCCACCGTCCGCCACCACCCACTCCTCCAATATCCCGCACAAGCCGCGGTCGAGTGCCTGCCTTCGAGGCGCACTTCTCCAACGCTGTGCGATCCCGGAATCTGGTCAAGGAACGGCCCGAGTTGGCCAGGATTGAGAGAACTTCGTAGAGATTTCCGTCAGTTTACATTCCCACTTTCGAGTACCCATTGAGATGAAGAGCTTCTGGAATATTACAAAACGCTTTGGCACAAAAGCGCCGCTAGGCGGGCACAACGACATGGTCTGGCTGAAGCTCATGTGTGCTCTCAAGCGGAATGCGAAGTTGCGCCTGGACGTGCCCCGCGAACAGTACCGCCAAACACCGCTGAAGAATGATCGCGGTTTCTATCCAATTGGAGCCCGAAACACCGATTCGCCGAAGGTTAAGAAGGATATTTCCTTATGCAAAGGCTTTATGCGAAAATTTCTCCAGGATTACGACCAAAAACGGGAGAATCAGAAAAAAGGCCGCGTTAGGGGCACATCCAAGCACAAATCGTCGCATTAAGAGGCTTTGCCCAAGGCGCTTTGTAATCTTCTTAATTCTGCAATACAAAATTGAAGCCCGACGGTATTTTCCAATTCTAATATAAATAATCTGCGCTGCCAGATCAGTGAATAAATCTGCAGTGGTATATTCGTGTTCCTATTTCAGTCGTGCCTATACGTTCTGGCATTTTGTACCCTAGTTACTCTGCTGCTATCGGGTTTATTGTCTTATAAGACATCTTGAAACTTGATACTTTTATTATTTGAGCTCTCTTATGCCATTTAAAATCGATTTCGTTTTCGCCAAAACGTAATGACGCATTAGTGTAAACAAGCTATTATTGCGCACAGTTCTGCCATATCAGTGAAAAAATGTCTCTTGGCCTTTTTTGCTTAAACCAAGGAATCCAATGGAGAAAAGGTCCTTAAATTTAACTAATATTGTAGAAAATTGATTTCTCAATCAAATAAAATGATATGTTCAGTGCTGAGAGCCTTATCTGGCTAGTAATATGTAACCGAATTTCCAAATCGGGGAATATGATTTCCGATCATGGACAGTGACCGATTAACCCATTCTCGACCAGTGTGTATTTCGATTTACGCACGAATATTATGAAACTTGAAACATTTTGTACGCATTTCAGGTGAAAGATATCGTAGTAATATTTTGTTGAAAGTAAAGAGAATGAATGGATCTACAAGAAGAATACACACACTGTATTATTTTCTGCTTTTTAACTCAAGCTGCTCACCTCTTTAAAAAAAGGGCTGTTGTGGGCTAAGTCCGTTCTCTCTTCGGTATTTCTACGGTAGATTATGAAAATGATAAGTTATATTTTGGTATTTAAGGTTCAGACGGTATATTCTATCGGTAAGTGTCATTAAATCGGTGGAGAAAAGTTAATTCTGGCTAATAAACTAAAGTAAGTTGAGTGCGCTAGTGGCGGGACCCATCAAGGCAGACAGGACAGGAATATTTGCAACAAGGCAGTCTATTGTTTGGGCGTAAAGTGCTGATTGGACGGACTTTTTTACAGCCCGAGGAGACGGGAGTGTGAGCTATACATACAACTCTGTTATAGATACAACAACAAGCACTGTAACGGTTGGTACGTGGAGTGGGGGAACAGCAGGCAATGTTAGGAGGGGGTGAGTTGTAATGGAAGAGAGAGGGGACGGGCAGCGTGTTCTTGTTCTTGTAAAATTACCCAAAAGAAATTCGTTCGGGAAATGTGGAAAATGTGCGCGAGCTGAGAAACAACCCCGAAAATGAAGCGAAAATGAAAACGGGAAGAGAGGGCCTCTGCCATCGACAAATAAATATCATTCATGGAAGCTGAAAAATAAAACTAAAGCAGTAAATAAATAAATACAAAAAAAAGCAACCATAAAACGCAATAAAGAAAGTGTGAGAATCGGAATCAAATGAAATCAGAATTTGGATTGTAAATTTACGCCGTCGCTGACTGTCTGCCGCCTGAGAGAGATAAACACAAAGAGAGAGATAAATACAGAAATAAAATTAATGGAAAAGCATAGCTAGACATATGTAGGAGTATATATACATATGTAAGTACACATATGTATATGTTTTATTGGTTGTGCGTGTGTATTGTGTGTGAAGTCAATGAGTGCTTATCTCGGGAGGGAAATGTGAATGGAATTGGAGCACAGACGAAGAATAATTTCGGAAGATAAAAACCGAATCGAATCGAAAGGTAAACCCTTGTAATGCTTTGGGGGTTTCGCGACGCCACGCCACGCCTGCCTTTCGTGCACACCCACCAAACATTCCCCCATGTCCATGTGTATCCCCAATGCGCTCTTTTAAGCCAGGCCAAAACTAACAGCTGCCCACATTTCCTGCTCCTCTATCTTCCGTTCCGCATCGCATATATCGCAGGCGGCTACACTCACAGCTAAAATGGTTGTCGCCAGCTCTCGCATCATCTACTACGCAATATAAGTACTCTCCACGCACTGTCGCTGTCACCGAATATCCTATGCATCGACCACATCGTCTCAGCATCGCCATCACCCGGAGCACGAGCACTAACTCTCCTCATCCAACATCATCCAGCATAACCCTGTGGGGCGGCAGGGGAAGTAGGATGATACTTCTTCTGCTGCTGCTCGGCCTGGTGACGCCGCCGGCAGCCAGAGGTAATCCCAAAGGCCCAGTCCAGTTCCCTCATTTCCAGCTCACAAATCTCTTGCATTCCCTCCAATTGCAGCCCAATATCAGTCGCCACGCATTATCGAACATCCCACCGATCTGGTGGTGAAGAAGAATGAGCCAGCGACGCTCAACTGCAAGGTGGAGGGCAAGCCCGAGCCCTCCATCGAGTGGTTCAAGGTAGGATGGACGCTCTGGTCAGTGGCTTTTAGTGCTCTCTCACTCAACTTTCTCCTTTTTGCTTTCCCCCCCCACTAGGACGGCGAACCCGTCAGCACCAATGAGAAGAAGTCGCATCGCGTCCAGTTCAAGGATGGCGCCCTGTTCTTCTACCGCACGATGCAGGGCAAGAAGGAGCAGGACGGCGGCGAGTACTGGTGTGTGGCCAAGAACCGTGTGGGCCAGGCCGTTAGTCGACATGCCTCGCTCCAAATAGCTGGTAAGTCCAATCAACTCTCGACAACTTGTCTGCCCACACAACTAATCTCTCGGGTGCCTGTGCCTGTGCCTATGCCTGTGCTTGCTTGTGTTTTTTTTTGTTTTCTGCCAGTGCTGCGCGACGATTTTCGCGTGGAGCCCAAAGACACGCGCGTGGCCAAAGGCGAGACAGCTCTGCTCGAGTGTGGGCCGCCCAAAGGCATTCCAGAGCCAACTCTCATTTGGATGAAGGTAAGACCCAGGCTCAAATCACTTAAAACAGCCAGCAATTCATATATTAATCCGCTGCCTCTCCCTAGGATGGCGTCCCCTTGGATGACCTGAAAGCCATGTCGTTCGGCGCCAGCTCTCGTGTGAGGATTGTCGATGGTGGCAATCTGCTAATCAGCAATGTGGAGCCCATCGATGAGGGCAACTACAAGTGCATTGCCCAGAATCTGGTTGGCACCCGTGAGTCCAGCTACGCGAAGCTGATTGTACAGGTCAAGCCGTACTTCATGAAGGAGCCCAAGGATCAGGTGATGCTCTACGGCCAGACAGCCACCTTCCACTGCTCCGTGGGCGGCGATCCGCCGCCAAAGGTCCTCTGGAAGAAGGAGGAGGGCAACATACCCGTGTCCCGGGCCCGCATCCTGCACGACGAGAAGAGTCTGGAGCTCAGCAACATTACGCCCAACGATGAGGGCACCTATGTCTGCGAGGCGCACAACAATGTGGGTCAGATCAGCGCCAGAGCCTCGCTCACCGTGCACGGTAGGACTAACCTCTGCCCATTGGGTTCAACGATCTCTCTAACCTCTGGTTTCCTTCGTTCCAACAGCTCCGCCGAACTTTACCCGGAAGCCCAGCAACAAGAAAGTGGGTCTCAATGGCGTTGTCCAGTTTCCTTGCATGGCCTCTGGCAATCCTCCGCCTTCTGTATTCTGGACCAAGGAGGGCGTGTCCACGCTGATGTTCCCCAACAGTTCTCACGGCCGGCAGCAGGTTTCGTCGGAAGGAACGCTGCAGATCAGCGATGTGCAGCAGGATGACGAGGGCTTCTACGTGTGCTCCACTTTCAGTGTGGTGGACTCTTCGACAGTGCGCATCTTCCTTCAGGTCAGCTCGTTAGACGAGCGTCCGCCGCCCATCATCCAAATAGGGCCCGCCAATCAGACCTTGTCCAAAGGATCTGTGGCCACACTGCCCTGCCGTGCCACTGGCACTCCCAATCCCCGCATCAAATGGTTCCACAATGGCTATGCCGTCCAGCCTGGCAATCGTCACAGCATCATCCAAGGCAGCTCTCTGCGGGTCGATGGTGAGTGATGGTCGCAAATCCCCATTTGAACATAGATTTATTGGCTATTTAAAATCTTTGTGCAGATCTTCAACTGAGCGACACTGGTCTCTACACATGCACTGCCTCCTCGGAACGTGGCGAGACCTCCTGGTCAGCCACGCTTACGGTGAGTTTAATCTTGAAAACTGAAAGTTACCCTTTGGCCTGACACACAAATGATTTTTTTCCCAGGTTGAGAAATCAGGCGCAACATCACTGCATCGGGCAGCTGATCCCAGCACATATCCAGCTCCACCTGGCACACCCAAAGTGCTGAATGCCAGCCGCAGTAGTATATCCCTGCGATGGGCCAAGAGCCAAGAGAAACCTGGCGCCGTCGGGCCAATTATTGGGTAAGATTGCGACAGATTATTCCCGTACAAATGATTTATACAAAGTGTCTCTCTCTCTCCCTTGCTCGCAGCTACACTGTGGAGTACTTTAGTCCGGAATTGCAAACTGGCTGGATAGTGGCTGCCCATCGTGTGGCCGATACTCAAGTCACGGTAGGTTTTCCCCCTAAATCAAACTCCTTCCGGTGACATAAATTTTCATTTTTTGCTCTGCAGATTTCGGATTTGACGCCAGCCACTTCGTATGTCTTCCTGGTGAGGGCGGAAAACAGCCAGGGGGTGTCTGTGCCCTCGGGACTCTCGAATGCCATCAAAACTATTGGCGAGGATTTCGATACGGCCTCGGCCAATGACCTGTCGGCAGCTCGAACTCTGCTCACTAGAAAGGTAAGTTGCAGAGGTTCCTTCAAGGACGACGAAGTCACAACTCCGACTAACTTTTGGCATTCGTTTGCAGTCTGTGGAGCTGATTGATGCATCGCCCATCAATGCGAGTGCCGTGCGTCTCGATTGGATGCTGCATGTGAGCGCCGACGAGAAATATGTGGAGGTATGTGCCATCACGTATTCTTCTTGTTGTGTATCCATCAGCTAATCCTTCTGTGCGATCTATTTTAAGGGTCTGCGCATTCACTACAGGGATACCAATTCGCACTCGGCACAGTACCATTCCATCACAGTCATGGATACCACGGTGGAGTCGTTTGTGGTCGGCAATCTGAAGAAGTACACCAAATACGAGTTCTTCCTGACGCCCTTCTTCGAGACAATCGAAGGACAGCCTAGCAACTCAAAGATGGCCCTCACCTACGAAGACGGTAAGCGTTTTGCCAGTCAACGATCGAGCTCCCTCCCACTCATTTATTCGCTCGTTCCCATAGTTCCCTCGGCTCCGCCGGATAATATACAGATCGGAATGTATAACCAAACAGCTGGATGGGTACGATGGATGCCGCCCCCTGCGCAGCACCACAATGGCAATCTGTACGGCTACAAAATCGAGGTGAGCGCCGGCAACACCATGAAGGTGCTGGCCAACATGACGCTCAATTCCACCACCACATCGGTGCTGCTGAACAACCTCACCACCGGAGCCGTCTACAGTGTGCGTTTGAACTGCTTTACCAAGGCAGGCGACGGGCCCTACTCCAAGCCGGTAAGTGGGGAAAGCTTTAGCCTCAGAGTCTGAGTCTTTTTTCTAAGCTCGTGCTCTCCCACTGCAGATTTCGCTGTTCATGGATCCAACGCACCATGTGCACCCGCCGCGTGCTCATCCCAGCGGCACTCACGATGGCCGGCATCAGGAGGGTCAGGACTTCACCTACCACAACGGAATGGGTGGTATTCAGCCCAACAGTGACACGAATCCCACCACGCACAGGACGTCCTCGGACTATCTGCCTGGCATCTGGCTAATGGTTCTGATTGTCTTCATACTCCTTGTCGTGGTCATCTCCACTGCCATAGCCATGGTCTACTTCAAGCGGAGGCATCAGATGACCAAGGATCTGGGCCACCTCAGTGGTAAGAGAAACTCCTTCCTGATTGCAGCCTCCTCCACTCACATTTTTCGCCCATTTGCAGTTGTGAGCGACAACGAAATCACCGCCCTTAATATCAACAGCAAGGAAAGTCTGTGGATTGATCGCAACTGGCGTCCGACAGACACCGACAAGGACTCGGGACTGAGCGAGTCCAAGCTGCTGTCCCATGTCAACAGCAGCCAGTCCAACTACAACAACTCCGATGGAGGAACCGACTATGCCGAAGTGGATACCCGCAACCTGACCACCTTCTACAACTGCCGCAAGGTGGGTCCATCTTAAATACAGTAAAAATTTCCCATATAATCCGCTTGCAATCTTTGACAGAGCCCCGACAATCCGACGCCCTATGCTACCACAATGATCATTGGCACCTCTTCGGGTGAGAACTGCACCAAAGCCACTTCCCTGAGCGCCGACAAGGACTCGGGCACACATTCCCCCTACTCGGATTCCTTCGCGGGACAGGGTGCGGCGGCTCCTGCTTCCAAATCGAGCTATCTGCAGTACCCAGTGGAGCCGATCAACTGGTCCGAGTTCTTGCCACCACCGCCAGAGCACCCGCCACCATCTTCCACCTACGGCTACGCCCAGGGCTCACCGGAGTCCTCGCGCAAGAGCTCCAAGAGCGGAGGCTCTGGCATTTCCACAAACCAAAGGTAAGAGCCGCATAGCCAGCCATAAACTGAATCACAATACTCACCAAGACACTCCACTTTCATGCAGCATCCTGAACGCCTCCATTCACAGTAGCTCTTCGGGCGGCTTCTCAGCCTGGGGCGTTTCTCCACAATACGCGCCCGGCTGCCCACCAGAGAACGTGTACAGCAATCCCCTGTCAGCTGTGGGCGGCGCACAGAATCGCTACCAGATCACGCCCACCAACCAGCACCCGCCCCAGCTGCCGGCCTACTTTGCCACCGTGACACCTGGCGGAGGTCCCCCCACGCATATTCAGTTCCCCACACAGCGCCATGCCGTCAGCGAGTACCAGGCGGGCCTGAATGCCTCGCGCTGCGCCCAGAACCGATCCTGCAACAGCTGCGATGCCCTGACCTCACCCATGCAGCCACCGCCGCCGGCTCCGGCACCAGAGGGCTGGTACCAGCCGGTGCATCCCCACCCACAGGGACATCCGATGCAGCCGACCACCTCCAGTCACCAGATCTACCAGTGCTCCTCCGAGTGCTCGGACAACTCGCGAGCCTCGCACAGCCACAAGCGGCAGCTGCATGCGGAGGAGCACAGCAGTGGCAAGCGCTCGGGCCACCGTCGTTATGCCAACAACCACTTGGTGCAGCCCTGCCTGGAGAGCGAGAACGAGAACATGCTGGTGGACTACGAGCTGCGCGAGCGTCAACTCACGAGCGACTGCTGCAACAGTTCCCGGGACGGCGACACCTGCTCCTGCGGCGAGGGCTCCTGTCTGTACGTCGAGACAGGGGCGCAGGCTGCCCGCCACATGACTGCTAAGAAAACTTAAAGCGAAACAAACTAGTTGACGCCCCCTCCTTCCCAACGAGTCGTCATGGGGAGACGGTATGTGGAGGCAGAGCCATTCCCCCGATGGTGGATTAGTATTAAATAGCATCTAGTCTAACTTTTCATTCATATCGAACTTAGTCAGCGGCTAGGCCACAGTCCTCGAGCCTGGAGCGAGCCGCTTGGACAAACTCAAAGTTTCTGCGCCATATTTTCACCACTACTATCGAATACGATTACAACTACAACTACGACTACGACTATGGAATCCAATACGTACGACTGCCACAACAGACACAACACATGCACTCATCACACTCATACAGCCACAATCATGGGGGCATTGTGCAGCTTTAGCAATTACGAATTTTCCATTACTACATCCATACAGCCTAGACATTCATAGACAAGCACAATGCTCCCCCAGCATCACCCCCCCGCTCCTAGCACCCAAAAACTTTCCCATCATCAAATCAAACAAAAAAACGTAATGTACTTAAGTAATAGATACGAATGCTGTACGATAGATATTGCTTCAGATAGGGATAAGCGCGAGGGCTGCTGACCCTTCAAAATAGAGTTCAGAACCCATCTCAGTGTGAACACAGACAGATCTTCAAGAAATACGTACTCAAGAGAACATATTGAGCAATTAAAACAGATCAGGCCATAGAACGAACACACACCTAGTACACAGCTGAGCAAAGACTCAAGGAGTTTTGTAGTTAGAGCCAGAGTGCATATGCTTAGATATATATATATATGTACACATAGTATGTACAGCATGTTTTTGGTCCTAGTCATAGGCTTGATACGAATACTGATACTGATACTTACTACGATTTAGTATGTACGTACAATGTATTCAAAACTCTTTCATATCTACGATCACAATCGAATACTACTTGTCTCCGCCTCGGACTTGTGTGGAGGAATAGTGAGACAAGTGAGACGGCAGTTGCAATGTTTAATGGTTAGTGCTTTTCTATAAAAGGAAAAAAAAAACACAAAGTAATATACTTCACAAATACGGTGGTGACTTGATCCAGTGAATATATATATATATATATACATACAAAATACTAAACTACACATATACAATACAATACACGAGGACTACTTATCTAGCATTTAGCCAAGTTTAGGACCTGCACACGGCCGACTCAGAGCTACTTCCCAGTTTTCCGTTCCGTTGTCCAGTGTCCGCTGTGCAGATCCCCCCGCCCCGCCCCTACCCTCCATGACATACATTTTCTACAATCTTGCATTTTGAAAAAAGTAAAAGTCTAAAATGTACCTGTGATATGACCCCAATTATAGTATTTTAAAACATTTTAATTTTTAATTAGTACGCCTTTTTGATTTTTTGAGTTTTGTTTTGAGTTTTTACGTTTTTAGTTTTATATTTCGATTTGGTTCGAACAACGAGAAATGTTTGTTGGAAAACCCGCACACACATGCAAACAGCCAGACAAATTGACCGACAATGAGTGAGGTTTTCTTTATCGGGAGAATTTAGCATAATTTAGAACTTAGACACGTACCAGAAATTAGAAATTCAAAATGGATAATACGAAAATCATCAAATTGAATCCATCGAAGCCAAGAGAAATGCTCAAACACTTTTCGAAGAACCCCAAAACGCGTGAGCTGAATTGGAGAATGGGAGAAAAATGTTTAGAGCCGATTGGAATTGGATATGATGGATATCTCCATTTGGACTTGAGTCAACGAAACGTTTAAACAATATTACACACACACACACACACACACACACACATATGCATTAATTATAGCTACGTATTTTATAGAGATCATATAGCACCTAGAACCGCGCATGTATCAAATCAAATCAAAATATGCTATAGCATACACACAAATCCACTTCCTTGCTAGCCAGCCCGGATCGGCGAGGCATGTACATATATATTATATATATATATACATATACATACATACATAATATATATATACATACTCCTACACGTTATATCGAATCCAACTTGCTTTGAGTTGTGTACTGCCCTTCCGTAGCCATATTTAGATACGAAGCATAGTTGGGTCTGGGTTTTAATAATTAGCATCTAGATTCTAGAGTATTTTAAAGTCATAGCGTAAAAGAATTTTAAGAGCAAACGTAACCCCAAAAACGAAATCGAAACACAAAGTCGAATCGAATCGAAAGCGACATTTAATTTTTAGTGCGTAATGCCATAAACGAACTCTTCTAAATGCAAAAAAAAACACACACACACAACTGAAATATACTTAACATTTGAATACGAGTGCATCTACATATGTGTAGATATATACATATAGCATTTAAAATTACATCAACAATAAAGGAACATTTTACATATATTGATGCGAGTGCGATTATCCCCATTTAGTTCCTGGTATTGTACTTAATCTTTGATCTATGTCTGCAAAAATTCTGTTCTCTTCGCCAGAAAACTCCTTGAGCTGCAACGGAACTTTGCACTTGAGCTGGCAACTCTCGAGGGTCCACGGAACCTCTCAATCCGGTTTCATTTTACAGTTTCTGCCTGGCACTCTGATTGTCTTGAGAGTGTGGAGCTGGACAAGTGTCAAGTCCCAAGGGGACAATCTCTCTTTGTGCTCTTCGCCCTTCCACTGAGGCTGAGCTGCAGGATACGCCCAAGGATGGAAGACAAGATTGGGTGTCTTGAATTCTGTACTCTGAAGTGTCTGCTCACTCGAAGTTCTGTAGAAGATCTTCCTGCCGATAGAGGGAGTATAGTCTGTGCATTTATTATTTCGTTATGGGGATTCTACTAGTTTGCCAGCCCAAAACAGATTCGTTCCAATGATCTGCGGGTTAACTTGAGCCACTTTCTTTGGGTCGCTGTGCAGTAATATCTGCGGTCGGTGTTCAGATTGCCATCACCGGCAAATTATGTGATGTTCTATAACAAATCTGTCACAGCTTGACGCCGCTGTTAATGCTGGCCGTATCGGCGTTCGCTCGACCTCACTCACAACGCCACCAACTTGCTCACACCCTTTCGCCTGGGCACCCATCCACATCCACTGCCAGTATGGGTCAGTATGGGGAGAGAGATGCGGGCAAACCACAAATTGGTCAGAGATGGCGATAACATCAATTGGTCTTGATGGCGGTGCCTTTGTATGCTTCTCCCGCAGTACTTTGTGCTCTACCCTCGGCACTGGCACTGGCACTGGCTCCAGCTGTATGATGTATGTCTCTGACTCTGGCTGCTGTAGCTGTAGCTGTGCAGTGCCTTGTGCTCTGTCTAATCCTTCTCTTCATAAAGCTGTGCCCTGAATAAGTAGCAGAGCCTGAGGTCAGACTTGGTAGTGTAACTCACCGCCAAAAAATGGTTTTCCCATGGATTAGTTTGTCCCTTAACATTCGTAACATCGTACAGATCCTTGGCCTTGTTCTGGATATGGGGAAACACAAACCAATATCCCAGAGAATGAAATTTACCATGCCTAGCAGCAACATTACCGCATTTGAGCATGTTCTCTTTAATCAGGTGCAATAAAGTACTCAAGTCCAAGTACTTAGCCAACAAATAGAGGAATATGCAGCATTTATGTCAGCCATCTGCAGATGTTCAGGTGATAGATACACGTATCTTGAATCTGTTTTCCGTAGGCAAGACGAGTAGCTATGCAGATTGAATCTGCTGGGCTGGCCCAAGCCTCAAAGCTTGCTGCGTGGGCCTCCCCTTCCGCCATCTTCCGTCATCTGCCCACATCAGACTTGGCCCTGGCCCAGCCCTGCCGCAGTTGCGTCTGCGTGTTGCACCTTTTTCCGCAGTTGCCGCCGCTGCTACCGCTGCTGCTCTACCTGTGTGCCTCTGCGATGATGCTTTAATGATGATCATAGTACGCAAAATGCAACGCAAAAAATAAAGGAGAAGATGACGAAGGAGAGGCAGCCGAAAACCAATCGATTATTATATGTGCGCCGCACTATATTTGAGACGGAGGCAGTGGCCGTGTGGCTGCAACGAGGGATTGAGCCAGAGTTCCAGCGAAGAGATTATTTTCATTTGCGCTGCCAGAGAGGCCCAGACACGTCCAAAGAGTGATAGAGGGCGATGGGCCCTTTTGGGCCAAACCGGTTGGACAGGTAGCGCTGGTAAAGTTGTACGCACGCCTTGCCCTTCTGGGTCTGTCTTCGTCTGCGACATCCTCCTGCTCCTCGCCAGGATAATGACTGTACGAGTACGGCGAGTACGGCCAGAGGTTGGAAGTCTCTCCGTGAGGCACACAAGAAATCAAAATGGGCCTAGGAGTGCCAGGATGCTGCTGCGGCGGGCCTCTTTGCCTTTGCGTGCGGGGGTGCGGGTGCAGGTAGCGACACAGATTTTCACAACGCCCCTACCCCCTCCACTTAGCAGAACCCTCGTCCTAGTCTTGGTCCCTTTTTTTAGAAGGCAAAGCAGACGCTGACGACTATGGTGGTGGCGGCGTTTTCCTTTTTTAGGTCTCCAGAAAATGTTCTTGTGTATCGCTGTGTGTGTCGGGCTGAGTGTGTGCATCGCTTTCCTAGTATCAATAACAATGCATTCCCGCTATTGTTGTTCCATCCGCTGGATTTTGTGCATCATCCCAAATCCCATGCGACGAAGGCCTGCCTCTGCCTCGGTCTCAGCCTCAGCCTCTGCTTGTGCCTGTGTGCGGCAACATTTTTTGGAGTTATCGTTAATATTTTCTTGGAAACCGGGATTGTATTGTTGTGTTCGCAGGTAGCGAGCTGCGATCGCACACACAGATACACACACACACTCAGGCACACAAATGCAAAGGCAGATAAAGCGGCAAGACAGGTACCTGCTCGACTTTGGAATGCAACAGCAACAGCAAGCGGCAGGCAAACGAATGCGTCGGAGTTTGGCATTGAGAGCTCTGCAGCAGCAGCAGCTCTGTAGAAGAACCTGAACACAATCTGTGGACCAGACGCGACCATAGAGTCATGCCTGGGCCAAAATCAAGATGAATCCAAGCCAGGTCTAGCATTCAGCTTGAGAGAGCTCTCCAAATTTTGGAATCTATCTCTCTAGCCAGAGAGAGAGAGACACACACTAACACAAATGCAGGCGGAGAGAGACTTGAGCGCTCTCTCAAACGCTTGGCCTGTTTCAGTGCTGACAAAAAATTGGCAAGGCCATAAAATATAGTCACATTTCGTAACTGCTGGATTTCTTCGATTTTGTTCGATTTTGTGGGACTTTTATGTGGATATTTTCATACTTTTTCTAGAGTTTGTCTGGTTAACGTTTTTACGCATTTATTTGGCTTTAAATGTATTCAGTTTATAAATTTTGTATTCAAATCTACTAGAAACATTAGCATTTTCGCTTATATCAGAGTAAGTTCAATTTCGTTGTATTTTCTAAAATATATTCACTAAATCTTATTGAATGCCTTGTGTAATGCTTTTAATTTCCAACAAAATCTAGCCGTAAACAAGCCAAACAACCACCACTGCCTCTCAACACAGCTACAGGCACAGAGAGAGAGACAAAGAGCGAGAGAGCGCTCTACCTGCTTTGAGCGCAGCCATTGCTGAATTCGACTGCCTGTTCACACAGATACTCGGCACACGCACACACAGGCGAAAGGGAATCTATCTCTCTGCCGTTTTACTATAAGCAACGCTGCTACGACCACAGCGAGCGTAGTTTTTCTCTCAACGTCGTCCGGTTCGGTTGTTGCGCGCGTCTTGGATCTCTCGAACACTAACGACATTTGGATTTACCCACCATCGAAGCCAAGCCAAGCCAAGCCAAAGGCCCCCCAAGTGCTAGAGTCAGAGTGCAAGAGTCGCCAGCCAGAGTGCAACGCAACACGAGTGAATCAGTATAATCAGAACCAACCATCGCGGACATCCAACCGAGTTCTAGTCCCAGTGAAACCTAAGAACGTCGTCTCTCGTCTCGAACCATCCCTATTGCCCCTATTGAAACTGTCGCGCAGCGAGTAAAATGCGACGTACATAAGACGCATCTCCGTATCGTGTCTCCGTAGTGAACTCCGTCACGTCAGTCACAATAGAACCTTGAAGCAAAGATACTCCGGCAGACAGAAGAGCCAGCCAGCGAAAGAGCTAGAGCTAGAGGAAGAGGAAGAGAGACGCCGAGGAGCATGGCCACCAACACAGAGCTTTTGCCCTTCCACCATCAGACGACCATTTCCCTGCAGACGGCGGCCGCCCTCACCAGCTATCATGGCGGCGGAGGCAGCACAGCCGCAGCGGGTGGAGCTGCTCCCAGTGGAGCCAATGGCGCCCCCGTCTGGGGCATGGACGAACTCTACCCACAGACTGAGCTACCCGGCCTCACACGCAGCGCCCACCACCTGCTGCGCTTCACGCCCTACGCACTGCACCACCGCCCGCAGTTGCAGACCCTTCCGCCGGCGCTATACCTGCAACACGCGGCCGCGGCTGCAGCCGCCGCTGCAGCAGCAGCAGCACATGCACAGCACCATCACCATCATCATCACCACCACCAGCACAGACCCGCCTCGCCGGAGAGCCCGCCCCCAGTGGAGGGCACGCACATCAGCAACCTCTTCCCGGAGCTCCTCGAACAGATCTTCGAGCACCTGCCGGTGAGGGATCTGGGCCGTGCGGCCCAGGTGTGCAGCGCCTGGCGGGACGCGGCCTATGCCAAGAGCGTGTGGAAGGGCGTGGAGGCCAAGCTGCACCTGAAGCGCTCCAGCCCCAGTCTCTTCAACTGTCTGGTGAAGCGCGGCATCAAGAAGGTGCAGATCCTGTCGCTGCGCCGCTCGCTCAAGGACCTCGTGCTGGGTGTGCCGGCCCTGACGTCACTGAACCTCAGCGGATGCTTCAACGTGGCGGACATGAACCTGGGACACGCCTTCAGCGTGGATCTGCCCAACCTAAAGACGCTCGACCTCTCGCTCTGCAAACAGATCACGGACACGAGTCTCGGCCGGATCGCGCAGCACCTGCGCAACCTCGAGAACCTGGAGCTGGGCGGCTGCTGCAACATCACCAACACCGGCCTCCTGCTGATCGCGTGGGGCCTGAAGAAGTTGCGCCACCTGAACCTGCGCTCCTGCTGGCACATCAGTGACCAGGGCATCGGTCATCTGGCCGGATTCAGTCGCGAGACGGCCGAAGGCAATCTCCAGTTGGAGCACCTTGGCCTCCAGGACTGTCAGCGGCTAAGCGACGAGGCGCTGGGTCACATCGCGCAGGGCCTCACCTCGCTGAAGTCCATCAACCTGAGCTTCTGCGTCTCCGTGACGGACAGCGGGCTGAAGCACCTGGCGCGCATGCCCAAGCTGGAGCAGCTGAATCTGCGCTCCTGCGACAACATCTCGGACATCGGGATGGCCTACCTCACGGAGGGGGGCAGCGGCATCAACTCCCTGGACGTGAGCTTCTGCGACAAGATCAGCGATCAGGCTCTGACGCACATCGCCCAGGGCCTCTACCGCCTGCGCTCCCTCTCGCTCAACCAGTGCCAGATCACGGACCAGGGCATGGTGAAGATTGCCAAGTCGCTGCAGGAGCTGGAGAACCTCAATATCGGCCAGTGCAGCCGCATCACCGACAAGGGCCTGCAGACGCTCGCCGAGGATCTCACCAACCTCAAGACGATCGATCTCTACGGCTGCACGCAGCTGAGCTCCAAGGGCATCGACATCATCATGAAGCTACCCAAGCTGCAGAAGCTCAACCTGGGCCTGTGGCTGGTCAGATGATGCGTCCACCATGACTGCAATGCCTGTGCGGAGGCGGAGGCAGCAGAAGCGGCAGCATCGGCGCTCAAGGGGAAGAGCTCCACCACTATTACCAATACGAGTTCCACTACCAATGCTAATGCTGGTCCGGGCTAGACTTCTGGCGGAGGAGAGGACGAGACACTTCTTGGAGTGGAGTATGTGGCCCTGAAGTGTGCGTGTGACTTTCAATCCTACCTACCGATGCCGATTGACGATGGTGCCCGATTGCCCATGCCCCAGTGTGTGTCCAGGAGGCCAGTGTCCAGAAGTTGCATGTCGTCTGGCTGTGGCACGTAATTACATGGGGAGAGGGGGAATGGTAAGGGCGGGAAGTGAAGTCAACTTCGGGGCAGACAAGATACACTGAAAACTCATAGCTTTCGTTTGCCATACCACACGCTGTACTAAATTTTTTTCCAAACGAAACGAGTAGAGACGGAGAAACGGCGAGGAGAGGCGGAGTGTTGGAAAGAGACGTAGAAACAGGCGAAGGCAGAAACAACAACAAAAAGCAAACAATGAAACACACACACACAGACACACTGTGCTACAGCAAGAGCGAAAGAGTGGGAGAGTGAGGTGGGGCGACGGCGGCGTCATGGAGCTTGCTCTGTGTTGTTGTGCCGCTGGTTCCTAAGGAGGGGTAGAGCGGTGGGAAGGGGCCCCCACTGGCGTCGGCTTACACGCACGCAGCGATAAAAAAAAGAGGAAAAAACAGAGAAAAAAGAAACAACAGCAAAAGCAGCGGCAGCAGCAGCAGCAACAACAACAACTGCAGCTATGGTGCACATGCAACAAAGTGCATGGCGATGGAGACGCGCGATAAGCGTCATGAGAGAGCAGCATAGCAGGAGCAAGAGTGAGAGGGAAAGAGAGAGAGAGTGCGATGGAGTGGGAAGCACATTATAACACACACACACACACACACACATGTAGAGAAACATGCATATGTATGTGCAATGCAGGCCGCCGTTAAACAGATGCAAATAAATTTAAATAGTTTATTTTAATTCACGCTTCGGCTACAAAAGCCAGCGTCCTCCATTGCCACAGCAACTGCAACAACAACAACAACAACACCAACATGAAGAATGTACGGCAAAGGCAGCCAGCTGCCTTGGCTGTGTATATGTGTGTGTGTTTGTGTCGTAGAGTGGGGCTTAACCAAGGTATAATTTATACAAGGTGAGGGATAACCAGAGCTCAATCGATGATAGCAAGTAAAACAGTTTTGGGCACTCTCTCTCTAGGGTTTTAATGATAGTGACTTCAGGAACACCTCACCTGCAATGTCAAATATACCTTGGGCGCAACTTTGACTTGACTTCGCTGCTTGCTTGCTTTGCTCCTCCACCATTTGCTCTTTGTTGCCGTGTCTCTACAACTTTTATCTTCCTCTCTCCTCACCGCTCCTCACCATACACACTCTACTACGCTCTGCTGCCGTTCAACCTTATATTGTTTGTGTTCTCTTTTTGTTCTGTTTCTTCTTTGTTCCTCCCGTCAGCTCCTTCTGCGTTTCGTTTGCGAATTCGCTTTAGTACAGCGTCCGTTAGTTATGCCGTTTAATTTAGTTGATTACAAATTAAAGAAAATATGAAAATCTAAGCAAAAAAACATGTTAATAGTAGAACTTAAAGAAAATGCGTAAATTTAATTCCTAGTTTTTAGTTTTTAGCATTCTAAAAGCCACAATTAGTCAAATACGAAAATGAAGAGGAAAACATAGCGAAAAACTCACCAACACATACACACACACACACACACACACAGACACACACAAGCGTTAAAGAAAATTCTGTAAATTTTTTATTGTTTAATTTATAAGTAAGAAAAACAAAAGAAAAAAGCGTAACAAAAAGAACGCGATAACGATTGAAAAGAATATACGAATTAATTCTTTTTTCTATTGTGATATAAAATGTATTGTATAAAAACACACACAAACAAACAAACAAACAAAATTAAATGCTAAAAAACAATTACGTAATTTTATTTAAGCAAAAAACAACAAGGGAAACAAGAAACCTTCCAAGCAAACAAAAAAGAATAAATTAAATTAAAAACTAAATAATTAAAATATTGTAATTCCAATGTTATGTTAAGTAATGGAGTCCCAAATTTGAAGAACTTTTTGTTGAACCGCAATATACCGAATGCCTTAATTCCTTTTGCAAAACTATTATTATTATTATTATTATGAACTATGTTGATTCTTGAGATCCTTGATTTTTGATTACATTTACCCGTTTGCCCCTAGCCCTAAGATCTCCATTGATTGATTGATTGATTAATTGATTGATATTTCTGTTGTGTCACGATGGCGGTGAAGAAGAAGAAGGAGCCCTCGAGGAAGGAGAAGATGAACGGATCATGCGGAAGGAAGAGAAAAATAAATTAAATATGTATAAAAAACCAAAACCAAACGATTGTATGTATTTTCAATGAATCTCTGGGGCTGCGGATATGGTTGGGGTGGTTGGATGGGGATGGGAATGGGAATGGGTTGGAGAGTTGTTTATCTTATCCAACAAATGCGTAAATATTTTGCTGGCAATTCATTTTATTCCATGGCCCGGACACGAGTGTGCGTGTCTACTGCATTTTGTAATGAACAAAGGGCCACACTAATGCAATTCCAATGCAATGTGCAGCCAGCCAGAGATGCAGATGCTTATATATGTACATATATATACATACATATGTATATCTATGTACATGTGTATTTACTGCATATGCGGTTATGCAAGGGACAAACACACGGACTCCTCCTCTTATGTATTGCAATTATTTATATTCCCTGCATTATGTATGTACATACACATAAGCAGCGATGCATTTACAAACACATACATACAACATGCACTCGAATACGCATATGTATGTACATGGTACATACATACATATGTATGTTGGTAGGCCTGTGTGGCGGCATATAACGGTTTTACTTGCTTGCTAACTGCTTAAATTTGCATTAAATGTGCGTATGCGTCAAGTGCGTGTGCGAGTGTCTGTGCCTGTGCCTGTGCCTGTGTGTTTGATTAACATTTATATATATATATATACACATATATATAAATACATACATATGTATGTACATATGTATGTACTTAAACGTATATAGAAGCCATCCAATTGGAAATGTTCAACGCCTGGAATCACTACGTTCCACGCTTAAAGCTTTAAGAGCGGGTTAGAGAGCCCTCAAAACAGAACTTCGATTCATAGATTAACGCTTAGATATGATAGTCGTACGCACCAGATGAAACTCTAAAACAAATCGAAAGAGGTCGTCTGATATGATATATGAAACTTTATGTGTAATCTATATACATAGATCTATACATCACAGAACTTTTGCAGCAACACTGAAATGAAATGTGGAAAATCTGAATCTGGAAATACCCACCCCCTCGCAAAAGCGCATCTTGTGTGTAACGTAACGGAAATTCCGCATCAAAGTCGGCTATTTCTAATGCCATAACTTGGATTGGATTGAAAGGCGCGCTTAAGATCGTTTTAGTTAAAATTCAGCACACAAAACCTGACTCAAGCTCTCTCTCTGTCTCTCTGTCTCTCTTTCAGTCTTTCTTTGGCTGAGACCTGAATCGGTGTGGTCTCTGTTTCGCTGCCTTTGCCTTTGCCTCTGTATCTATTTCTGTTTGTGCCTTAACTGCGACTGGAGCTCGAAACTGGGAGTGCGCTCGTGTGCCGGGCGGGCAAAATGTTGCTTAGCCAACATTTGCATTCTATGAATTTTGAATTTTGTGAAACGCAGCAACGCAGCAAGATATCGTCGAGGCGAGTCACGAGCGTGGGGACAACAGACTCCAGGGGTCTGTTCGGTTCTGTTCTGTTCTGTTCTGTCAGACTTGGGCTATTGCTTATCTTATCAGTCGACGTGGGCAAACAAAGCAAGCCACCCACCACCGAACACGGTGCAGGGCCCAGTCCCAGGCCTTACGACTTATCGTTCAGATTGGAGCGGGGGGGCACTTTGGCTCTGATATGCAGTGGAGCTGCAACTGCTGCATTTTCAGCAGTGGTGGTGGGGGGGTCTCATTAGCATGGCAGAGTAAGCTGCTGCTGCTGCTGCTGCTGGGGGGATCCTGGAGCCACCCTGGCCTGGCCCACAGAGATTCCGAATCTAACTCCCATTTATCAGCATTTTCCACGCACTCCTCGGCACGAGACGAATTTCAAAATCGATTCCCCTCTGCGAGCCCCTGCTGCCGCATACACTCTTTGACGTACCAACGGGCTGGGCTGGGCTGGGCTGGGCTGTGCTGGGCCCCGTAATGTCGCACAGGGAGTTGAGACGCAGCAGTCGTCTGGCATCCAAATGTGTTCCTTTTACCGTACTCACACAGATACACGCACACACACACTGGCATGGCATGGCATACACTTCTCTCGGGGAGAGAGAGACCGTCGAGCAACCCTTCGCACGGTGGTACCGTACGGTGCTACGGTTCCATTTCGATTCGTTTGGTTCGGTTCGGTCTGGTCTGGTCTGGTCCTAGCACTTTGAGTTTGAACCCCCGTTTTTTCAAAGGACTAACTTCAAATGCCGAAAATAAATGCCCCCACCCCTCCTTGGCAGAGCGCTCCCCCGGGCACGGCTAGCTAAGGGAAATGGAAATGCATTCAACATACACACATACACACACACACATACACACATACACACACATGTATAAAAAAAGAAGGAACGAAGAAATTTTAATCCACAACGGACCCGTGCACGATACCCCTGTCCCTGTCCCTGGGTCTCTGGGTGTGGGAAAGTGTGTGCTGGCGAGTGTGTGTGTGTGTGTGTCATGGATACACACATTTCGTGAATGCCGCCCAAGGTGACCAAGGATGGAGAAAGCACCACCAACACCACCACCAACACTAACACCACTGAAATCATCAAGGAGCGTCGTCTCTGCAGCTACCTGCTCCTGCGATTCGAGACGCGACGAGGCGGATGTTGCATGCCGAGAATGATCGGGCGTGGAATGTGGAAACAGGTGTCCTTGAACAAACAACAGAAGGGAAATCCGAAATATGAAGACTGAGATTTTTCGCACATAAATCAGAATCCAGATACACGCGAGTATGTGGCAGATAGGGGGCCCCAAACGGAGCTCGAAAATATTTATAAATGCTTAAGAAGGAAATCGGAAACAATATAAATACGAGTTGTATATTCGCATATAAATCAAAGGCCCAGAGAGCTGAGCCAGCAGTTGCAGTCTCTGCCTTTCAGAGTGCAAGAAATATATTCGAAATGAATGAGACAATCAGACAAAGGTATTTATTTCCCCCATAAAGCTCAGCTTTATCCCCACAGTACCAACGACAGTTGAGAAAGATGTCATATGGATGCGGAACCTTGTTCTACCTTCTACGCCAGAGTCAAAGGGAAATCGCTGAAGCTATCGCCTGCCTGCCTGACTGACTGCCTGCCCGCCTGCCTGCCAGTGGAATGTGAGCGAAACAACACAACACCGAGAGGAACGGAACGGAACGCTACGACAGCGGAGAATGTGAAACAAGCGCTGCTGAGATACAGATACAAAACACTTATTTTTAATTTCGATGAATCACCGTTGGTTTGGTTTTGGTTTTGGCTTTGGTTTCTGTTTCTGTTTGGGGTTCGGTGCGGATCGGAAATTCAGCGACGTCGCCGATGACTGCATGCCTCGTTGGAGCTGCGCTGTGCGACTATAGACAGAAAGGGGGGGAGCGCACACAGAACACGGTGACAAAGGGGCAAAGAGAGAGAGATACGGATACGAGAGAGATGGGGGGAAAACGCGCAAAGCAAAGCAAAGCAAAGCAAACGAAAAGAATGCACAAAGAGCAGACGACGACGACGATCCGATCGGCACTGGAAACGAATCGAAACGAAACGTAACGAAACGAAAAGCGTTGAAAATGCTGGTGGAATATGTCCCCGACCGAGAACTAGAGCTCCCCCACCCGCCCTCTGACTCTCTCTCTATACACTGTATCTGTATCTGAATCTGTAGCTGTATCTGTAGCTGTATCTAGAGCCACTGACATTCCAGAGGCACTATATCCAGGAAACGGGCAGTAATCGTATCCCTCGCCGCTTTTAGGTGCACAGGCGGCGCAGCTTTGTCTGGGAATGTGGAATATCAGACTCCCCCCCTCCCACGAATCGGGGGGAAATTCGACACGCCCTGATAGCCGAGTAAAATTCTAAACAAAACCCGATGATCCAGCCCACCAGCCACGTCACGCGGTGTAGAGAGATCTGGCGGCTCTATGCGGGAGTTGGTTGAGTAACTGGAGCTTAAAAGGAAACGTAAACTTTTCGGCAGCATCCTTTTGTTCGCAGCAAAGCGAAGCGAAGCAGAAGAAAGAGAAACGGAAGTGCTTTGTCGCCATTTGATGTGACAACGACTTCCGGCTCGGGCCTGACCTGACCTGAGACCAAGAAGTCCTGTCTTGACTTGGAGTTGGAGTTGGACACTTGGACTTGGCACAAATATTGATTATTTAATATGGCGTGCCATATGGACTGAGCTAATACGGGGCTGGATCTGGTCTGGTCTGGATCTGGTCTGGGCTCTCTCTGGGGTTAGTCGACCAACAACGGTGCTCATCAAAGGCTTCGCTTCGTCAAAGTTCTTGTACTACGTGGCTTTTTTTTTAGCCTTTGTTGCTGTTGTTGTCGTCGTCATTTGCATTTTGGCGGGTTCCCAGTGCCACGGGATGAGAATCGAGCGAAGGTCTCTCTCGCAAAATTGATTGTGCGGCACAACCTGGGAAAGACCTTTTGCATATGCATGTCAAGAGTTGTCCAGCTCTGTTGCCAGCCATTGTTGTTGTTGTTGTTGCTGCTGTTGCTGTTGCTGCTGCTGTTGCTGCTGCTGCTGTTGCATGTTGCTGTGTGTTGTCTGTTTTCTGTTTCTTCTGGCTGTATGCGCTTGGCCTGTTGCTTGGCTTCGGTGGCAGTGTCAGCGGCAGCCTGCCTTGCCTGGTGGTTTCTTTTCTGTGTCAGCCACCTGCCTGATCCGCCTTAGGATCTTTTGCGACGACCCGTTTCAGTGCCCGTGCCCGTGCCCCCCCCTCTTGGGGTCTGTGAGCGTTAATTGCAAACGCTGTGGTATCAGCCACGCCCCGAGATGCATATTAAAATGTGTGTTGCAATAAATGCGAAAAATGCATAAATTAAATAAAAAGCGCTTGAAACCGCAGGATAGACCGAGGCCTGGCCACCGCCGTGCATGTCCGCAGCACTTCCGCTTGCCCGCAAAATGGAGCTGCAAATCTACTATGAAATTTTAGATGCTCTCACTGCAGTGCTTGCAACACCAAAACGGGCAACCAAAGACACAAATTCTGCACATTGCTGGGGATCGTAAGATGGATGAATGAAGTCCTGTCGGGGGTGCAGGTTAATCATTCGTCCCCGTCCGAATTGTAGTGTAAAATTCTGCACTAAAATCGGCAACAAAATCAAATGTGACCAAATCATTAGCCCCAGCCGCACACAAAAATTATTGTGCGTGCAGCAAAAATGCAATCGAAATCGGAATTGCAGATGGGCCTTGTTGGCTGGTTGATGGAGTCGTCGCTGCTGCTGCAGCTGTAGTACATGGTCGGAATATATTGTATATGCTTAATGGTGGGCGGTGGGATGCATTTTGGGGTTGCATTCGTTGGCGGCGGCGGACAGGAAACTTGATAAGTTGCCCAGTACAAAGGAAATGCATGAAATGTGCATGGAATGCACATTCCCTTTGTATGCTCCTGCGTGTGTGTTTGTGTGTGTGTGTGTGTGTGTGAGAGGACTGTGTGTGTGTGTGTGTGTGCAATTTCAGACGCATAGATTGTACATAGATAATTGCAATATTTCAACCATCTGACTGAAGCGCCACAAAAGTAGGCAATGCAATTTCAACATTCTCTTCGGCTTTCATTAAGATTCAATTACTGGCCTGGCCAAAGGTAAAGGCTCTACTCCATCTATTCTATGTATTTGTATTTGGGAAATATTTATTCATCTTATTATGAGAAATATTTGCAATAATTGTTTCACCCCTTGTCTGCCATGTGGGCAAAGGGCCAACGGATCCGTTGCATCCGTTGTGTTTTCAAATATATTTCAAGCTCATTCAGCGCACTCGACAGAGATATTCAGCAGAGCACACAGCAGCACACAGATACGAAGCACACACACACACAAACACGCACCCAACCAGAGAGAGAGAGAGACATAGAGAGAGAGAGAGAGAGCGAGCTCCTCTCTCATTGCCTCTCCCGCTGCTCTTGGGGCTCTCTCTCTCGTCTCTTGCCTACCCACCACTGGATAACAGAAGACGCCCGGTGCGGGGCTGGGGGGGCCACGTTCGCGCCAGCAAGTCGTGCATTGGGACCCCATTGGAGCCTCCACCTGAAAAATTGGAAACTTGCTCGTGCGAATCGCCCCAACAAGTTCCCAGTTTGCTGCCAATGGCTCCCATGCTTCGCTTTATTCAGTCCATTTTGGGGGCGGACGCCACATAAAGTATCGAGTTCTTTTATCTGCCGCCTGCGTGTTGTGAATTTCGTCGATTTCTGGGTACTTGATGGCGCGTAGCGTAGCCCCAACCAGCCCCAACGAACCCCGCCGAGCCCCACGAGCTCCCGAGCTGTAGATGTAGCTGTAGCTATAGCTGGAGCTGCCTGCCTCTGTCTCTGTCTCTGCCTCTGCCTGGCTGGTCGTCTTGGCTTGCCTTCAGTCGCGTTGCTGCTGCTTGCTGCTCCAATGCGCCAGGGCTGGGGTGTAGCTCTGTCTCTATAGCTCTGTCGCCGGTCGAGTGGAGTACCGATTCGTGGAGGAACTCTTATCGCTGGCTAGTCGTCAGCTGTACAAACCCCGAATATCATATTTAATGTACGTTGTTCCCCCGATAAGGAGAACTTTCTTGATCGCAGCAGATACGGAAAACTTTGTCAGAGATTGTGCAGAGTGACCTGGCCCATTTGTGGGGCAACTGGTTGCTGGATTGGGGCCAAAGATCCACTCCTCGTATCTGTAAAGAGAACCCTTCTTGGATGTTAATGCTGCCATCCCTGGCACTCCACTGGTGTGTTGTCGCAGCAAGTATTTTTCTTTCTTGGACTTGGACATATAGCGTTCGTCCGTAAATTTTCTTCCCCACTACACTACCATTGGGGCATACAGGGTGCCCCCTATTGGGCTTTGCTCCGATCGTGAGCAGCCGCCTGCTCCTGGCTGCCCCAAAAGTGCTCCCACCCAAATGGGCCCCAAGGTTGGGTCGCATCGCTTCGCGTCTCTCTGCTTGCCCCGCAAAAGGCAAAAGGCAAAAAGCAACACAAAATGTTGTTTTTTCTCTTGAATTGCTTGTGGCCCTGTATTCCCAAATATATGCTTAGAGTGTATCTGTGTGTCGGTCTCTCTGTGCCTGCATCTGTGTGTGTGTGTGTGTGCGTGCAAGTGTGCGAGAGTTTAAGCTTAAAGCTATTGTACACTTGGTGTGTCGTGTCTCCGCATCCCGTGCCCCGTTTTCCCTCTTACCATCCATGTCCCCCTTCTCGGGTTGCCTTGCCGTTTCCCCCCATTCTCCTTTTTGGCTTTGCCTTCGTTGCCGTTGCCGTTGCCTCCGTTGCCGTCGTTGTAGTCATCGTCGTCCTCGTCGGCCTGTCGCTGTCCTTACAGGGCGCAAGCAGCCAGCCAGCAGCCAGCTAGCGAGCGAAGGCAGAGACTGAGGCAGGAGTAGTTTAGGCGATAGTCGCCCCACACCGATGGGAGAATGCTCTTTCAGGTACAACTGAATGTACATATCCAATTAATGTTCAATGGAAACTAATACGGAATTATTCCGTATATTCCGAAAAAAATCTTTCATATTGCTTAAAATATACCTTAAGAATTTTATTCTATTCTCTACTCTACTTCTCTACTTCCACACAATACAAAATTCGTTTCTTTGTACCGCAAATTCTATATATGAATAATGTTGAAATGTAACGTTGAAAAATAAATGAAGGTTCAGAAGTTTAAGCACTTTAAGTTTTTCTGAACGTATGGTTCACTTTTAGATTTTTAGATACAAACATAGTAAAATTAAATAGAATTCACTTTGATGTATTAAAATGGCTTTTTTAATACGTCCATATTTAATCTTAATACAAAACACTTTAAAATAAATATAATATATTAAATTTAAATATAAAATATATTAAATTTAAATATTTTCATATTTATATCGAAATGTAAGTGAAAAATATTCAATATTAATACAATGAAAATCAATGGCATAAATGAGTGAAAATATTAAAATTTTAGGTCTTTTTTCTATCGGTGAGAGTAAAGTGAACGTGGAATGTAGAGGAATAAAAATTCGTACAGTATATTTTAAGCAATATGAAAGATTTTTTTGGAATATACGAAATAATTCCGTATTAATTGCCATTGAACATTAATTGGATATGTATATCCAGGTTTACCTGAAAGGGCATTCTCCCATAGGTGTTGGGCGACTATCGCCTAAACTACTCCTGCCTCAGTCTCTGCCTTCGCTCGCTAGCTGGCTGGCTGGCTGGCTGCTTGCGCCCTGTAAGGACAGCGACAGGCCGACGAGGACGACGATGACTACAACGACGGCAACGGAGGCAACGGCAACGGCAACGAAGGCAAAGCCAAAAAGGAGAATGGGGGGAAACGGCAAGGCAACCCGAGAAGGGGGACATGGATGGTAAGAGGGAAAACGGGGCACGGGATGCGGAGACACGACACACCAAGTGTACAATAGCTTTAAGCTTAAACTCTCGCACACTTGCACGCACACACACACACACACAGATGCAGGCACAGAGAGACCGACACACAGATACACTCTAAGCATATATTTGGGAATACAGGGCCACAAGCAATTCAAGAGAAAAAACAACATTTTGTGTTGCTTTTTGCCTTTTGCCTTTTGCGGGGCAAGCAGAGAGACGCGAAGCGATGCGACCCAACCTTGGGGCCCATTTGGGTGGGAGCACTTTTGGGGCAGCCAGGAGCAGGCGGCTGCTCACGATCGGAGCAAAGCCCAATAGGGGGCACCCTGTATGCCCCAATGGTAGTGTAGTGGGGAAGAAAATTTACGGACGAACGCTATATGTCCAAGTCCAAGAAAGAAAAATACTTGCTGCGACAACACACCAGTGGAGTGCCAGGGATGGCAGCATTAACATCCAAGAAGGGTTCTCTTTACAGATACGAGGAGTGGATCTTTGGCCCCAATCCAGCAACCAGTTGCCCCACAAATGGGCCAGGTCACTCTGCACAATCTCTGACAAAGTTTTCCGTATCTGCTGCGATCAAGAAAGTTCTCCTTATCGGGGGGTACAACGTACATTAAATATGATATTCGGGGTTTGTACAGCTGACGACTGGCCAGCGATAAGAGTTCCTCCGAGAATCGGTACTCCACTCCACCGGCGACAGAGCTATAGAGACAGAGCTACACCCCAGCCCTGGCGCATTGGAGCAGCAAGCAGCAGCAACGCGACTGAAGGCAAGCCAAAGGCGAAGGCAGACACAGAGGCAGAGGCAGGAGTAGTTTATGGGATAGTCGCCCACATCGAAGAGAGAATGCCCTGCCAGGATATACATCTGAATGAATCTTTGTAAACAGCCGATACCCTGAAGGATTTTGGAGCTCACATTTTGATTTAATTCTTATTCGTTTTTTCCCCGTTCCTTTCAGGCTTCTCTTCCACTCTTCCACTAAGCAAGTTCCACGCTCATGCCTCCATTTTGGGACTACTTTCGACTGCCTTGTGCTGTAAGTTTTAGTGCACTTCCAATGCAGATCAAAAAGGGAGTTGTCCATTTGATTTGTAGGGTATTCCGCTGATGTTGCCAGTGTCGCCATCACCATCACCATCGTAGTCATCGCAGCCAGCTGCCTTTGCCTCTGCCTTTGCCTCTGCCTCTGCCTCTCACTCTGCCCCTGACTCAGCCCCTTGTTCTGTCCATGTCCCTGGCTCTGACTCTGACTCTGGCTCTAGCTGTCTCTGGTCCTACGCTTTGCCAACGCATTTTTGTTTTGTTTAGAGCGCAAGTTATGCGGGCGCCAAGCAGGAGTAGCCACGCAGAGATGGTGGAGCAGGGGACAGCGGCTGGTGGCATGCTTCTTGGTGCTGAGGCAGCAGAACACCCCGCCCGACACATGCCGACAGGTATCGAAAAATGTTACCCAAAATGCAGCTGAGCTCGCCCAGCACTGGCTTTAATGCTACACCAGCTCCAGCTTCAGCTCTTCTCCTGCAGCATGCATCCATCTTAGCTCCTGCTGCAGCTCATCTTGCCTCTCCGCCGCATGGACTCAATTCTTCAACTGCATAAAGAAGGCAAGAAACGGCGAAGAAGAAGAAGCAGCTCTTGAAGCTGGCGGCCAAAGTTTGTTAGCAAAGTTTGTCTTTAAGCTGACTTCACCTGACATCAGACAGCACGCCGGAAGAGTCAGCCAAGCAATCACACCACACCACACCACCCAGCCCAGCCCACGCACCCCATGCGAGCCCACCCCACCCTACTCATTCTGTGCTTCTCTCTGACGCCACCCTGCCACACGCACCTTTACACATTTTTCCACTTCCTTTTCATTTCTCCACTGGGCTCCAGCGCCTGCTACTACTGCTGCCCGGGGCCCAAGCCCAAGCCCAAGTCCGGGTCCTGGTTCGGGTTCGGGGCAAATGAAAAATTGCACACGCGGGAATTTGATTTTAACATGAGAAATAAACACAATGAAGCTGACGACCCAGCCACGGCCCGGCAAGCGATGTGGATGTGGATGTGGGCCTTGCCGTGGGGCGGTCTATGGGCTGGCTGGTGGTGACACTGCGATTGTCATACATTTTTCGTGCTCTTCCTTCTGTTTTTGGCCAACTTTAATTTGGAACTTTAATCAATGAAAAGAGCGACAGTCGGCAGCCAGAACTACTGCACTTTCAATGCCTCTGATTTGATTCTTTCCACTACTGGAAAATCTTACGTGCGAGATGAATAATTCATTTGTAAATTAAACTTGGCAATGTGCAAACGATTGCTTCAGTATATGACATGCGTGCTGTGGCACATTCGAGGCAGATAAGCGAAGGCAGGCAAATATCTAACCCTCTCGCACAGCCCTCAATCCCTCAAGCCAGTCAGCCAGTCAGCCACCCCTTTCGGATGGTATTTCCCGTTTGTCGCATTCCTTGCCTAATGCTGGAATTTCAATTTTAAAGACTAAACTTGATTACCGACAGAGTGAGAGAGTAAGGAGGCTGAGCCACTAACGGGGGGATGGGTGGGGTGGCATGGGCTGGGATTCGCTGCTGGGGGTAGTTCCCTATTGTCTCTCGCATGACTTGCCTTCAAGTTACTTTTAAGGATCAAAGTGACATAAGTTTTGCGTTGCTTGTGCCTAGCCCCCAAATCTTGGTCTTCGTTTTCGCTTTCGTCTTTGGCTCCAATTTATTTGATGCCAACAAAAGTTTTTAATGTAATTAAAATGGATAATGCCTAAAGTGTGTTTAAACCTAGAGCTATCGCAGCTTTAAGGGGCCCTACCACATACCCCCCACACTCTCCCACACTCTCTCTCTCTCTCTTTCTCTCTATGTCTCTCAAGTATCCTTCGCGGCTATCTAGCACAGATACACACACACCCGCAGAAAACACTCTGATACTGACACTGACACTGGCACTGGAACACGTGCGCGTTGTGCCATAAAGTGCTCAAGTTACTTGCTGGGATTACCCACATGCCCACATCCCCAATCCACCCCCCAATCCGACTGCACGGCAGAAGTTTTAGAGTCCATTCTCCAGGCGATCTTCGGACTGGACGCACACCGCGTATGCGTCATATTGAAGCCAGCTGCCCGGTCCAGGCTCAGGCTCAGACCCAAGGCTGAGTTCCGGCCGCAAGGAGTTTAGCATTTTCCAATTGCTGCAACTTTTTTTTAGCTGCTGCCCGCTTTTCAAGAGAAAAACACCAAATTTTCCCAACTACACACAAGGACGTGGAAATGGCAGAGAAGGAACGTAACGGAACAGGATGTGCGGACGGTCGCACAGATGAGGCGGAAGCACGGACAAACAAACGGATAAGAAGGCAGGCAGGCAGGCAGGCAGGCGGCGGCAGCAGCAGCATGGTGGAGGAGAGCCAAGAGACAGCGAACGAGGCGCAAGGAGCAGCGAACAAACGAATGAAACAGAACCCAAGAACGAAACGTACATGGAAGATAAGCGCACAGAAAGCGGCGCTGATAACGCAGGTCCTGTGCCGCCTGGGGGAGGCCATTGGGTGGGGCGGCATGGTGTAGGTGTAGCTGTAGCTGTGTGGCACGGCCTGGGTCTGGGTATGGGTCTGGGCCTGGTGAATTTTAACATTTTAGAGAAAATGCGAACGGGAAAATTTCGAACGTCAGGCTAGAATGTTTGAAACGAATTGTGTGAGGGCTGTGGAGTGTTGGAGTCGCTGAGGAGGCGGATATGGAGATGGGGATGGAGTTGGAGTTGGAGCTGGGGATGGCGTGTATGTATGTGTGTGTGTTTGTAAGTAGTAGCTGCGCTGGAACGAAACAATTTGTAATTTATTTGCGAAGCGTGCGATGTGCGCTGTGCGAAAAGTTGAGGCAGCTGCCAAAGGCGTAGCCCTCGCCTCGACCATACCATGGGAGAGACAGCAGTGGCTTCAGCTGAAACTGAAACTCGGTCTCGGGTCTCGACTGAGACCTAAACTAAAGCTGAGAGCACGCGTAAGCAGATACACAGATGATGTCCTCGTCCTCCCCCTTTAGAGCACACACACACACACACACACACACATAGCCATAGACAAAGGCAACGCGTGGGTGGTCCGTGGGTCCCCTAGTCCTGCTGTGTGCCTTTGAGTGGAACGATGGTGGCATGTACTGGCATCCATCCACAGCGAGGGGTTGCTTGTGGGTTGCTTGTTGTTGGTCCACTGCCTTTAAAGAACTTTAAACTTGAAGCAGCAATCCCATCCATTGGTGCAACTTCAGATAATTCTAACCAGGTAACGACACAGATTTGAAGTAGCATTTCTGAAATTTATTTAATGTATTTTATAATGCTTTAAAATTGAATGCTTTACAAATTGAATTTAAGTTTTTAACTAACTTTTGTATGCATATGTACGTGTGTGTGTGTGAGCCTGTATATGTGTGTGTGTCTTTGATTATTGTTTGATCATCTCTAAGCATCAGTTATAAACTATTTGTATAAGTGTTTAATGTTAATTTTAATTTTAATCTGAAGCTGAAGTTTGTTTCACTGGAAGTTACACCACGTACAACACTCAGTCCGGCAGTATTCGCGTGGTGCTGTGTAGCTCCTCTGGTGCTGTGCTCTGGCTGCTTCCTTGGTGGCGACCGAGTGTCATGCCTGGGCGAGTGTGGTAGTGTAGGTTGTGGCTAAATAATCTATCTCAAAATGCAAATATCAAGCACATTATAAACCATTATATCCATTATCCAATATTCAATATAATCGTTCATATCAAAATTCATCGTCTTCTAATTAGGTAGGTATATTGTATGGTGGATGAGAGCTCTTTGGGCTCTGCTAAGTACAAAAATTCTTGTTATTCGTTGGAGTATTTAACTATTGTTGCTTGGCGGCGGGTTGCCTATTTGGGGGGGAACAGAAGTGTGGCCTGGGCTGTGGTTGTGGAGAGATTGCATGCATGCATGCATACAATACATCTGTGTGCTTTGTGGTAACTATTAATCAGTCTTGTATACAAACGAATTAAAATTATCAAATTGTCTATAATTGTCCATGCTACATCGATCTATCCGCATGGACTGACAGCTGACAGCTGACAGCAGCATTGGCTAGGCATTAACAAAAAAACCGTTTTGTGGTTGCTTGGACTTGGTTACAGATTCGCTCTAAACAGTGAGATTAGCTTTCTTTAAATCATATTTTAATTGAAAACTTATAGAGTAAACGATATCCGTGTTCAAAAAATATACATATACAGAAGATGCATTCAGCGATAATAAATTAGGGATTAGAATTACAATACGAGACAGATATACAAGGTATGTGTCTATATGTATCTGCTGGTAGAATATATACAGGGTAGCACATTCGAAGCTGTTGGCTGATGGGCTGCAGAGGGTCGTGTAAATGCGTGTTTTGTCTCTCTCTCTCTTTTTGTCCCGCTCTGTATGTGCCCCCTCCTGGCCTGGGCTGGAACAGTCACTGTAGCCATGCACCGGGGGGCCTCCGACTTCGAATGTTGCCTAATACTCAATAACTTATAGTGATTTCGATTTACAATTGTTTCGGGCCTAACAGTTAGAATTTACAATTTGTTACTTGTACACTTAGACGAGGGGGACGAGGGGAGGGGGCTGGGCAGGGCCTGGGGAATCGTGGCGCACAATATCAAAAGGTAGCACGGGCTTGGGCTCCAAATTAACTCCGGCTGTCGTTGCTCTCGCTGAAACTCTGCTCGCTGGACTCGCGCCTGCTGCTCACCGGCTTCGCCTTGTACTCTGTGATGAAGACGGTGACCGAGTTGACGGTCACCTCGCGTGTCTGCGCTGTGGAGCGATCAACGTTCTTCAAGCGGGCCGGGTATCTTTTGTGCCGCTGCCTGTCGTGTCCACTCCCGTGCCGTGAACTGGATGCGGATTTGCCGTTGGGCATGTTGCCGCTGGCTCCTGGCAGTGTGGCTGCCTGCTGTGCGACTAGCGCCGAGTTCAGGCGAGGCTTTCGCGTGGAGGTACCTAGCGGTGTGGAGGGAAGAGCGAACGAAGAGAGTGATAGTGAGTGGAGGAGAACAGCGTCATTGCACAAGAGCAAAGAAAACAAATTACGCGCACAGCGAACGATTATTCGCCGTCCTTCACTGGTAATTGAAATGTGACGCAGCGGCCGTTGCCACAGTCGCAGCCGCTGTGGTCGCAAATGAAATCGAGGTCACTCACCTTTCCTCACGTCACACATGCGGCACTTGAACGCCTCGGCCGAGTTCCTGTACGTGCAGACGCTGCAGTCCCAAAAGTTATCTTCAATCACTTTCGCTTGGCGCTTTTGTCGTCGAACGGGCGATGATTTCTTGTCCATAATAGAAACTGCTGTTGTGGGGATTGAGCGAAATGCAGCTGGGCTGAATTTTCCTTTTCCACCGTTGTTGTTGCTGCCGATACTGCTGCTGCTGCTTCTGCTGTTGTTGTCGCTGCCAAAACGCAGCGCAAATGCTGGCAATTCTGGGGTGCAGCCTTCTGGCACACACGCACAACTGGCTTAGAAGCGTTTCTTAATGCTAACAACACACATTGGATGCTTAATTGGATCTTAATCGGAGGTTTTTTGTTGTGAAAAAACTTTCTGCCAGTGTGACCGCCGATTTGTTGATAAAGTATACCGCCTGGCAGTCAGAAATATACCAAAATATACCTTCGCAATTTGAAAATATACCGTAAATATACCGAGGAAAAAACACAAGTAGCGCCGCTCTATTTATAGAGTTTAACACCCTGAGTTAAGCCGCGGAAAATAGTACTGTTTGTAAATTTAACTTGTTGACCTTAGTCTTTGCTTACAATACAAAAATAACCGCGATATCTTTCACCTGAATATTCATGATTCATAATATTCATGCACAAGTTGAAATACCCACTGGTCGACAATGGGTTAATAAGTCTCTGTGCAGAATACGAAATCATATTCCTCGATTTTGATATTCGATTTAACATTACAAACTAGCTAGGACTTTCAGCACTTAGCATATAATTTTAACCAATTGATGAATAAATTCTCTACAAGACTGGCCATTTTTGATGACAATTTTTTATTGATTTTTTATAAAATAAGATTTCAAAAGAAAAGGTAAATTAAAAGGAAAAGCATAACACGTAAGTGTGAATGGATGTAACGTAAGTGGGATTGAAATGTTACGTTATTTGAACACTTGTTGATTGTTAAGTTGTAGTATGTTAATAGTATACCCTTTTTCCTTAATAAATGTCAAACGTATAGATTCAAGCTATTAACAATGACTTTTTCTTAACATGTTTTGACCAAATCATATTATTTCTATAAATCTGTGTATCCACAAAATTTCGTTGAAATAACTTCATATCAGAGACTGACTAGTTTCTGCATTGAAGCCTGAGATTTCAAACATTTTCCCAATTCCACACTATTCTTATCCGTAAGGGTATCAGAATGTTGCTCACCGTCAAGGAGTGTTGGTAAATGCAACAATGCTGCGATGTTTCATACGCGTTCCCGTTAGATACATTTAATTCGTATGGGAAAATTTTCGGCAACATGGGGATATGTTAATACCTGCCCCCCAATTAGCCTGGCCTGTGCATTTAGCTTAAGTATAAAACTAAAACTATAAATACATACATGTATATGCAATGCAATCAAAGTGAGTTAGCAGCATTGTTCTGCAACTTTGCACGGAATGCGCAACAAGGCTGCTACCCTCAGGAGCGGGGATATTATAGAATTAAGACATTGATTGTAATTTCAGGCTTCAATTAATGCAGGAACTTATCAGTCTCTGCTTTAAGGATATGAACGAAATTTCGAAGCATATTGGCACCAATAATAGGTATCGGGACCGGGATAAATATATATAAAACACCAATTAAATGCATTAATGGTTAAATAACATGTCAATCTAATACAAATTCATTATTAATGTTTTAAAGCAGCTTGGAACAACAAATTTAACATTATTTGAAGGAAGTAAGGTATACAAATGTACATACGCATAGCAGAAACTTGGTTGACCAGCAACATTGACGTCACATTCCGGCACACACTTTCTTTGGCCGCTTTTGTTTGAACCTTATTATGTAAGAAATCCACTAGACAGGATTTCCAAAAACTAGCCAATCTTGTACAAAATTGATTGAGGAATCGGATAAAATTGTTTTTGTTAGGTCTGAAAAGGCTAACTTGCTAGTAATATTAAGCCGAATATTAAAATCGAGGAATATCATGCATCACAGCTTGCCGTGTCCGTCAGTATATTTACGGTATATTCTGAAAACGAGAAGGTATATTTGGGTAGATTTTTGATGGTCAGAGGGGTATATTGTTTCCATAAATTCGCGGTCACACTGGAAAGTAGCGCTAAAAATTCAACTACAACAAAAAAATCTTCTTTTTTATCCCTTTCACAGCTGTATTGTTGTTTTTCATAAAGAGTATTCGAGTATTTAACATTTTTTAAGGCTAGGCAGCAGCACAGTGACGATGCACGTCGACCTCAACCAACGCTGTGGTGCGCCACAGGCGAGGCGACAGCAACAAGAAGGTAAGCGGCGGTGGCTTTTGTTTATGGTTAATATATTCATATGCAAATATCTAGGCAAACAGCTGAGATAGCAGCTCTTGTTTGTGTTATATATACGAGTAGGTACCACCAGATCACATTTCATCGTAGTCTTATCTTCATTTCAGTCCGCTGGGGCTGTATGCGCCGAGGAAAGTGTTGCACTTGCGACAGTAGTGATTGCCAGTTCGGCAACTGTTCATGCAGTATGGAACGAAGCATGCAAAACAGCACCACCTAAGCGAAATGAGGATGTTTAGCGAGGATGCGCACATGGAACCCACGATGTTCGTACTCACCCCACCAGGCACAGCAGTCCAGCTCCCAGATGCGTGCGCGAATTGGCCGTGTGCGTCATGCGTGTGGTCTTCTGGGCGCCACAGGCAGGGCAGAGTACTCTGCAGGGATTGGGACCCAGGTTCAGTGTTTCTGCAATTACCCAGTCATGACGTCAGGGATACTAGAAGTCTAACAAGAAATCACTTACCCATTTGGACAACAGTGGACTGTTGCTGTGCTGGTTGCTCATACTCGTAGACCACTTGCGGCGGTTGTTGGGTGACTGCAATTGCTGGAACAGTCACTGCGTTTGTGCCTATTGCCACATCGTACGATGGCGGAGCCTCCACGGGCACCAGCTCTGGGCCAACCGACTCCTCGCTGGCGCTGGCGTCGACGTCGGTGACGGTGCGCTGGGCGTGTTGAAATCCACCTGCGGATAGAGCATGGCCCGCTTCTGATCCATTGCCGTCGAGTGCGAAGTTCAGCTTTCAATTCAGTTTGCAAGTAAGAGATTCAAGTTCTTCCACCTCTATATATATATGTACGTATATATGTATGTGAGTATGTATGTAGTGTATATGTAATCCCAACTTGGTTTTTGTTTACTGTGCGAATTCACAGATTGGCGTCGCTGGTCGTCGTCTCTTCCGTTTCACTCTCTGCTAGCTACTGCCTACAGATTCAAGTTTTGGCTTGGATCGCGCTCACAGAGCGAGCTTGAAAGCTTTCAAAGGTTGGTTGGCCAACCTTTTCGGCAATTGCAAAACGGAAAATATCTTTAAAATTGTACTGGTTTTTTGTTGGCCTAAAGCTTTATCTAATGCACACAATGCGTGTGGGGAGGTGGGGATGTACCAACCTGTCTCAAGTACAAACAGATGTACGCAGAGTGAAGACCATCCTCCGTTTATTATCTAAGTGTTTCTATACATAAATGTGTAGGCATGAAAAGAGCGAGGCATTCAACAGATCGTGGTATCAGGCCCATCCTCATTTGCGCTGGTAGCTGCCAAGGTAGTGGTCGCACATGCCACAGTAGTGGTTGGTGTTCATGCAACTGCCAATGCAGTACGGCAGGCACACGCAGCAGTACAGCCTATTATGGGAAGAGATAAACGGAATCAAATAAGCGCAGCGGACACTCCCCGGCATTACTCACTGGAAGAGGCACAGAACTAGGGCTATCAGATGGGTGCGCGAGTTGGGCCGATAGGAGACGCGGGTGCGTGCATAATTGTGGCAGTACGGACATTGGATGTCCATGGGCTCTGGTCCGTAGATTGATCCAGGAACCACCACCACTGTATGCTGGACCGGAGCTGCGCTTGGAGCTGGAGTCGCTGCGGGTCCCGTGGTGAGCGCCGGAGAGGATGTGGCCTGATCGTAGCTGGGAGGTGACGGTGTCAGTAGCTGCTGGTGCTCGGCGAGGACGTCTCCAGAACCTTTCGGCGCCTCCAGTGGAGCGGCTGGATAAACGGGTTCCATATTGATTTTCTGGGCGTGAATGGACAAATGACTCGTCGGTGAGCGTCAATGGCAATGGAAAGCACCCGAAAAATTGTTGACTCGTATCGCATTCTTATCACTTAAAGTCGCTTAGTGGTGGAAAAGCTTTCTGGCTTGTTTACACTATGGGGAGAAATGGGCAAAAATGTCTTTCGTCTGTCGACGCCGACACCCAGGCAAAAATGTTCGCATTCGGATGATACTGTGTAATGGATGATGTGATCGGATTGAATCGGTTTGTTTATTCTGAATGAATCGATGCTGCTAGTCGCTGCTGTAGACGCCCACGAACTTGTCGCAGTTGCCGCAGAAATGGTTGGCATTCATGCAACTGGTAGCGCAGTAGGGCAGACAGGCAAAGCACCAGAGGCTGTTACGTGGACCCAGTTAAAGATTAGATAGCCGAGACAAAAGCGAGAACAGATCTTACCCAATGAGGCAGAGGAGGCCGGCCATGCAGTGGGTGCGCATACTGGGCGCATACTCGACGCGCGTCAGCTTCTGGACATGGCAGTGGGGGCAGGTGATAAAGCTGGCGTCAGGACCCACCGGCAAAGCAGCTTGATCTGGAATCAATTATGAACTGAGCCCGGCTCGGACATTGGAAACAAATGCTGCCCTCACGCTGAATGATCACCACGGGTGGTGGTGGCGGTGGTGGTGCACCCTGGACCTGAACTCTGACGGGAGCCGGACCTGGGATATGTATGGCCTGCTCGTAGCTTGGTGGCTGCGGCTGGTACGGATAGCCACCGGCTCCAGGTTGTGGCTGATTGTACTGCATTTCCGTTTGATGGTCGACAGAGAACTGAATTCGAGCGACGAAACTTTCAAGACTTTGCTTTCGGGCCACAACACTTTACTTTGGCGCAACACAAAAAGCTTTTGGCCCAAAAGCTCCACCGTTAGCTTTGGCGCTGTCTTATCTATCCCTTGTTTGTCTCTGGCTTAATGCTTTCCCTCCCCACAGAAACTCAAAAGGCAGAACTTTGAAGAACTGGGATTAATATTTAATCGTAATTAATATTTGGATATGATGTACATATGTACTTGTTGTGAGTATGTATATAATATGGATATATATATTTTATAGTTTTATAAATTCCTTTAACATATCTTTATTACGTCCATCCAGCCACAGGATCGGCATGTGTGACCCTGCTTATACATGCCCCTTGGAATATATGGCCGATTGAAGCATAATTGGCTGAAATGGAATACCAAGTGAATATTATTCTTGACAATGTATGTAGCTTGCAACCGAATTACTTACACCAAATTCTTCTTTAGTTTCTTCCATTGGGAGCGACTGGTACGGAACTCCAACTTGACGGCTGTTGACTTGCATCGGGGACAGCACTCAATGGGAATGCGGCGATACCTGTGGTTAACCATGTACTGGCCCAACCTAGCGGCACGCATATTGGCTCTTATCTGCTTCCTTAAGTTCTCACGCCAGTCCACGAACAATGCAACAAGTGACGCCGGGCCGTATTGTGGCAGCAATTTGTACGGCATTCAAGCAGCGAATGATGCCTCAGCACACACCGACTCTGAGGAAATAGTAGCTCAGCCCAAATATAGAACTCTGCTCTGGATGGATGCCCCTGGATATCCCACGCAAAAATGGCTCAAGGCTAAAAGCTAGGGGGTGCACAGCGGCTGCAGCTGCACCTTTGGATGAACGAAATGCAGTTTTGCGCACTTTCAAACAGCAGTAGGAGACGTCGCACAGAGAACTGATTCCTGGACCATAAACTCCAAAGTTATTTGTATGTACATATGTGCAACATGCAGCCTGTGTGCAGCCTGTGCAACAATGTTGCCATCCCCTGCCATAAGCTCCATTAACAGGATAGCTTTTGGTCCCGGGAATTAGCTATATACTCGTATTAGCTGTATGTACAGCATACGAATATGTACACATTTTTCTGGGCATACATTTAGGTCTTGTGCGATTTCAGGGGTGAAACCCTGTAGCTAGGATCGTCGATATAGCTTAGATAGTTCTGATTGATTAATTCATAGATGTTCTGATTGCACAAATGTCTCGAGAAGGAGGTGACAGCGGTGGTGCTGCAGGAGGTGGTGGAATATTTAGGACTGTGGGAGGAACATGAGGAGTAAAATGCTAATGTAACCCACGACGCTACAACCATAGTATCTGATTCATTGCTTTCAATTTGTACATAGGTTTACTCACTGAAGAGCGATGACATTTGAGCAATCGATGATAAGCCCAGGCGGACCAACATGTGGCTGATGCAACAGTCCTCTTATCATGTCTCCTGATGCAACAGCTCTCTCAACACGATGCAACAGTTCTCTCAATATTTCTGCGCAAAAATTGTGCCACCAGTTGCGGAAAGCTTTCCCCAACGCGTCTCTCTCTCTCTCTGTCTCTGTCTCTGTCTGCTCCCGTTTAGTGTACCTCCTGCCAAATATATCCCTCAGATATACATATGTAGATAGTACTTTACAATCCTCTTTAGATTTGACAAATAATACATTATATTTTTGGTTTTTCTTTTAAGATCATGAATGTGAACAATTTCACTGGTCCCACAGTTAGGTTTTCCACAGAAACATTAAACACTATTGAGGTAGTTGTGCGAGTGTGATGATAGGAACCTTTCAGCAATATAATCTCATATTCACGATTCGATCTGTGTAGTCGGCTTGCATTCGAAGCTGCATCTTTTCGGGGACTTGGCTGACGAACCCCGCCAGCCGCACAACCTGCACTTATAGACCGTCGGTTTATATCCGAGGCGAAAGCAACTGAAAAAAATATGGACTCAATGAAATAAGGAAAATTCAGTGTGAATATTCTGTGAATACTCACGATAGAGTCGCCCGAAGTTTCTGCCACCAAATTAGCCTCGAATGCCCCTGGCCGACCATTGGAGCTGCATCGCAGTGCGAGCAGCTATCGTCCGCACTCTCTTCCGGCGCTGGCTCTGGCGGCGGATGCGGTTGCGGAGCATCCGGCGGCTGTGTAAGACTTCGGTAGACTTCTTGCGAGCGCATTTTGCCTGCTGGTCTTCTCCGAGCAAACATCGTTTCGATACTGAGGCTGGAGCCAGCTTTGCTCTGCGTCATTTTAATCTTTTAAGTTTCCGTTCAAGTTCTTTGACAATTAGAAGTAACGTAAAGCCCCGCTGATAAGGCTTGAATTGGAATGCTAACTTTTGTTTTTTTCATAATTAATCACACAATATACAGTAAATATGTGTAGAAATATATGTATGTACGTATAAGTGCAGCTATCGTAACCATTCAGATCCCCCCCAGTAAGTTCCGCTGATAAACTTGAATTGGAATGCTAACTTGTGATTTTATTCATAATGAATTATTTTACGTATAAGTACATACATATATCGGGAATATATTGTAAGGGTCCTCTCGAATCTAGTTGTTGTAGGACCCCAAGTAGGCACCGCAGCTACTGCAATTGTGCTTGGCCGTCTGGCAGGAGTTGGTGCAGTAGGGAATGCAGAAGCAGCATATGCCCCTGAAAAGATAATGATTAATCCCTGGAGACGCTGCTTTTCAATTGAGTGGTAGCACCTACCCCAACAGGCAAATGCCGAGGGCCAGAAGATGAGTCTTGGTGCTGGCCTCATAGGTTAGAGCTGTCTCCCTTCGCACGCCACAGCTCGGACATGTGGCCAAAGCCGGAATATCACCCAGCAAGTTGGGAGCTGCACGACAAATTGCGACGTTTTGAATACACTCGAGGAATCCCCTGAACTGTCCTACTCACCCTGCATCATCGCAGGACCCGCCGGCTGGACAATCACCTGCTGGGGAACTACCTGCTGGGGAGCTGTTTGCATAAAACCGTGGTCGTATGCCGGTGGTGCGGTGCCCTTATTCTCCATGCTCCTATAATCCATTTCCGACGAGTGTGTGAAGCTTTCGATGTCCGGCACGAAACTGAATCTCTCGCTACGGCGCTGGCTAGCTGGCCGTCAATTGAATTTCCCTACTTCAAAGTGCATACATATACATAAGGCTGGACCAAAATTTGACCAAAAATTTTTGTTATTTTTAAGCGGACACCCTCTTATTCTGTTCTTTGTTAGTAAATAAAATTATACACTTTTTTCAAATTTTTTGTGTAATGTTTAGGTGTTGCTACCACGAATAGAAAATACACCATTTTTTTTTTTGCTAAATATGCATTTAAAAAAAATTAATTCGTCGGTTTTTTCAAATATTATTGAAACTTAGAAACTAGTTAATATTGATAATAAGGTGCTTTAATCTTTTTTTAGGTATCGTTAAAAAATTAGCAATTGTTAAAAATCAGAAAGTTCGCCTAAGGCAGTTTTTTTTGGCTGCCAATAACTGAATAATGCCGATAAAAATTGTATCAATATATACGTATGTATATGCAACAGATTTCAGCGCAATATCCAATTCATTAAAAAGAAAAATTTTTTAATGTTCTTGTTTAAATATTTTTTTTTTAATTCGGTAGCAACCTCTAAAAAAATTGTTTAATAAAAATAACAGCATTAAAATAACAATTAAACACAAAATTAAAAAATTAATTAATTAAGTCCCGTTTAAATTTAAATACAAATTTTTTGGCTCAACCTAATATACATTTGTACATATGTATGGGTATGAGTCGCAGGGAATATGTGCAATGTGATTTTACCAGAATAATTAAATAGATGTTCAGTGGAAGATTGATATATATATACTCGTGGTGTGTGTGTGTGTGTTTGTACTTGGCTTTTCGAAGCTAAAGTTTTGCATTTGGAATTCGCGTATTTGTGAGTCGAAGATTATCTGGAGGCTTTTCCAAGAAACCGATTGCACTGACTGCAGTAATGGTCCACGCTCTGGCAGCTCTTCAGGCAGTACGGCAGCGGCACCAGGCAGAACAGGCTAAAAGTGGAGGAGCAGGGAGATTGAGTGGAAACACGACCGCCTCTGCTGTTTAGCGACGCTCACCCCGTCAGACAGAGAGCAAAGGCAAAGGCATGGGTATGCTTGGTCACTCGCGGCTCCAGACGGGTCTCCATCGTGGATCGGCAATGTGGACAGCACAAGATCTGAGCCACTGGTCCCAGCTTTGGCTGTGCCTCTGCTGCTGCAGCGGAGAATTCTAATTTATAGAATCATTTCTATAGCCCCTGCAACACTTACCATTGGCATTGATCACCAGAACAGGATTTGGCTGCGTTCCTGGACCAACTACAGGCTCTAGCGCTGCCAAATAGGGGTAGTAGGCTGTTCTCTTGAGGTCCACGTCCATGGCTGAGTAGTGCGACAGGAGCTTGCCTAGCCTTGCTTTATATCCAACAGCCCTGCTGTCCGAAGAACCCTCCATTACCACTAATTTCCAACCATTTGGGGGCACTCCAATTTGGGACACGTGGCCCTAAGCCTAATGGTCATACACATATGCACAGAGCATGGGCGTAGTCTTAGTCCGGGATAGGCGAATAATCAATTTTAGAAATTCCAACGAACGATTTAACCTTCATTTTCATTCAAGGTTAAATTAAAAATTTTTTTTGCTGTGCTGTGGACCAAAATTAGCTCATTCTTGCAATACAATATTTAGCTTGTCATCAAAATGCTGTATGAGAATACATAAATGCTTGTGCGAAACTACGAAATAAATAACAAAATGCTATTAAGATGTAGAAAAGTAGCGTAGCATATCATTCCGGCAGAGTTTGGTGGTCAGCAGACCATGGAATGCAGGGCAGGGCGAGGCAGTGCTCAACGCTCGTAGGATCCAATGTAGGCGTTGCAGGAGGGGCAGTAGTGTTCCGTGTTGCGAGCACAATCGGTGCAGTACAGGCAGCAGGCGCAGGGACAGAGGCTAAGCGAAGGGAGGAAGAGAATTAGGATTAGACAGAAGCAAGCTGTTTTTCGGTTCTTTGCCACTTACCAGGTCAGACACATGATCAGCGCTATCAAGTGAGTCTTAGTCGAGGCCTTCGGCTCGGTGCGCGTGGTCACGTTCTGGCGGCAGCTGGGGCAGATCATGCTGCTGGGCTCCGGACCGACGGTTGTGGGCATGATGCTGATGCTGATACTGCTGCAAAGAGCCCAAGCAGAGATCCAACTGATTATCGATTGGCTGCACTGCACCACCGACCTTGAGTCTAATGGTTTGCGTGCAGGTGCAAGTGCAAGTGGAGTTGGACATGAAACATGAATTATTTTAGTTTCAAAAAATCCCCCAGTGGGATGTAGTGGCTTATAATTGCATAGAAGCGACACATGCACGGGGACCTTATCTCTGCTCTTGTTGTTGGGTTGAGTTCAATTAGAGAACTTTTCAGCGCCACTCTCGATTTCCTCTGACGTCATCCCTTTCTTCGTCTCGTCTGATGTCAGATTGATGCCGTCATTCTATTCTGTGCTCTTCATCTCCATCGCTACAATTTTCGCAATTTTTTTTGGCTTTCCCTCACACAAAAAAATCATCTATTTATATTCAAACTCGGCACGGCGCTATTATCATCATCGTTATGCTTAGGGTGTGCCCGTCGGCCACATTGCTTAACCGTTCTTACAATCCCTCGACACTATCCAAGGCCTATCTATGCGTGTCTTGATTCAGTTACTCCTGTCAGGGCGTAGGACAAGGTCCTTTAAGGGGTTGGGGGGGGTGCAAAGCCGTACCAAATCTATTCTAAAACTAAACTCTAGTGGAGATTTTGAGGACAGGTTCCACAGTGTCCCTTTTTGTTTCATACTCACACGTGTCTTATCAATCACTCAAGAAGAACTTTTTGAAATAGAAACAGTCCGAAACCTGCAGCCGCCAAAATTGAAATGATTTTAAATTCGCAATTGGACAGCCGAAGGAGACGCACGTGAGGCCAACGACGTGCGACAGTTGGGCGCGACCCACCGCAACATGCTGCAGCAACAATGTTGCCAGGTTCAAAACAATAACAGAAACAACAGTAAACGCCTATTTAGTTTTACGGGGTTCGATTCCAGCGAATGGAATCTCCTCTGTTTCGCTTGCAAAGCATTTATTTGATTTTTTTCGCTTACTGTAAGCAAAAATACGATTGTGTTTATTCCATCCATCGTCGAGTATGTTTTGTCTGACCAAATGTCAGTATACATATATGTATGTATATACGTATATGTATATGTTTAAGATTATTGTTAGTATGTAATTTATGTTCGCTCACACATACATACATACTATGTATGCATGTATGTACATATGTCGAATGTTGTTCACTGGTTTGGTTTCCTTAGAATGAGCCCAGACAGGCGTTGCAGTTGGGGCAGAATTGGCTGGTTTTGTAGCAGCAGTTGCAGCAACAGGGAACGCAGACGCAGGGCCAGCACCTAGCGGAAACAAAAGCACAATTTGTTTATTCAGCACGTTCGACGATTACTCATCGTACTGTACTTACAGGAAAAGGCAGAGCATAGCTGCCAGGCAATAGGTTTTGCCCGTGGGATGGAAATCGGTGCGCACTCTGATACGAGCATCGCACTTGGGGCAGATCATACCGCGGCCCTGGGTATCAACCACAACAGTGGTGGTGTGGTGCACCACCTGAGGAGGTGCAGGCTGTGCCAGCAGCACCTGTGCGGGTGGCTGCAACGGCGGATAAATCGGCTGTGGTGCATACTGATTCATTTCAGTATGCGGTGGAGCCGAGGCCTCGTCCATGTAAGCCGGTGGCGATCCCAGTTTGCTGTAGTCTGACATATCTGCTCAAACCACTTGGATACTCGAAGCGTTTCAACGCGAAGTAACTGTAAAAGCTCGTGGAACTATATTTAAAGCAAAGTACTAGCGATAACGAAGTTTCTTCTTCGTCATGCAAGCAAGTGAAGTAAACACACGCGAAAAGACTCCAGAACGAACTGAAAAGAAAACGAATGTTGAACGGGGCGGAATGCGCAAATGCGAAAGACTATCTCAGTGTGGCCTATCGATAGACCTATCGTTTTGCAGAGCTTTCAACAGCTGAATAAAAAGGTGAAGGAAAGCTTTTAGGAACTGTTCGTTCCTTTTGAATCGTTTATTAGCAGTTTGGATAATTTGAAAACTAAACTAAATTAAATCGAATAGCTTCCTATGTAGTTTCCACAGTTGGGACAGAAATGCCGCACACTCTTGCAGTAGTTGAAGCAGTAGGGCAAGACGACGCAAGGCCACAGGCTAAAATCAAGTTGATCTGTTAGTCCGACTATTTGGTACCCTGTACCCAGTAGTAAGTACACTTACCAGCAAATGTACAGTATCAAGGCGCATAGATGGGTGGTCTTTGTGGAGGAGATAATCAGGCTGGTCTGCACCTCGCCATGGCAGGAGGGACACCGAACTTGCATCGGCCGGTAGCCAACTTTCAGCGAGCTATTATCTCCTGTCCCAATCGGAGTGCGGCTAGAAATAGGTTGCTGGGTCGCCACCACGGTGCCGGGTGGTAGGGAGATTGGCTGGCAGACCGGCTCAAAGGTTTCGGCGGTTATTACCACCTGCGAGGTGGCGTTCATGTTCATGGTATGACATACACTGAGCCCGTTCCGTGTGCGCCCATTTGCGGTGGGTGAGTGTACGCACTATCAAGGCATGTTATCTCTTCTGACTAATCAGCGATAGAGCTTCAGTGGAGCAATCGCTAATGACAGTTCAAACGGGTGCTACAAGGAGGGGTTGCTGCCATATCGATTGGTTTGGACATACAGAAAGTTGATCCAGAAAACACTTATGGATATAAAGTGATGGTCAACGTACACATGTAGCATATATTATACATATATGCAAGAAATGCTTAATTAGGTAAACAATTCGTTGGGTTTATCGCATTTCCGTTTGCTGTTGGAATCTTGTGTTTAATGTGGGAGGGATGCTTGGGATGCTCGTAATACAAATATATTTACAGTTGATTAGGTTAGGGGTCGTAGAGCTTGTTAAAACTAGTTCTCGAAGGTGCCGATATACGCACTGCAGCTGGGGCAGTAATGATTGGCGTTCTGACACGAGTCCATGCAGTAGGGCAGGCAAACACAAGGCCAGCAGCTATGGGGGAAAAAGAGAAACGCAGAGGGTGAGTACTTTGAGTAAATTCTATTCTTTGTGGTGAGTGAGTGATTCATAACAATGGTAAAAATCTACAAATTAGTGCGATAAATCGACTCAATCGATGAAAGGAACGTGTCTGGGCTATTTCTGCTGCTGTACATCAATTTCCTAACCGACGCAACTCCATTTCCACTTGAGATAACAACGCTTTCGAGTGTTGGTACGTACCACCCACAACAACAGTCGATTCACTGACTCTCTTTCGTACACACATCACTCATACCAGTACATTTGTATGTACATATATGTACCTGGCGATAAGAGAGTCGGTGGGTGCCGACTGCTATTTACAATAGCCGTAAATTTGTACTCATACTGCTGAGATATGGCTGATCCGTTGGGACTCAGTTTCAGGGCCATCGTTACTCACATGAACAGACACAGGATCATCGCCCAGCAGTGCGTTCGTCCCGAGGGGGTGCTCTTCACGGTGGTCAGCACCTCGGCGTGGCAGGAGGGGCAGCGAATGCGTGTGGGTCCGCTGCCAATGGGCACCAGATTCGAGGTCGTCGTCGTCTGAATGATCACCGTGGATTGCTGCTGCGGCTGTGGCATGGGTGGGTACAATGGCGGCTGTGTGGGCCCACCTGGCTGGTATGTCTGCGCCGGGGTGTATCCGCTCTGCTCGCTGTACGGTGGAGGCTGCTTGCTGTCCATTTCTGTGGTGTGTTCCGTTCGGCCTGCTGGTTGGCGTTGCACTGAGGAAACGGCTGAGGGTGGCGGCCTAGAAAACCTTTCCCTCGAGCGCCACTATCACTATCTTATCGGAGTTCCAAGCAAGTGGGGGATTTTCAGTCGCATCCATAAAAGGTTTCCATCTGTAGCTGTATTGCTTTTTATTGTGTGGTTGATTAAGAGAGAGAGAGAGAGAGAGGACAAGTGCGATTGTATTGCGGTGAGGAAGATGATGAATCACCTCGTAGCACTGCCCCCCATGCACCAATACTCGTACAGCAATAGTATCTACTGTGTACGTATCTACATACCGCTGATGAATAAGCGTGGAACTGCTGACAGATTGTCGCGCAATTTAATCTAGAACTGGAAATATGTAGGTGCGGTTAGGGGCCATCTCGTCAGTTGCGGGATGATGTTAAAGAGCGATGAAAGAGCGAGAAAATGCTACCAATTAGAAGCGATGCAAAATAATTTAAAGTGTGGAACCATCTTCTCTTTGGGTTCTGTCTCGCAATATTTGCAACTGATTTCATTATTTTCCAAGTACTTATTTCAGACCACCCTAATAGCTGTGCTTGCCACCCACTCGATTCGTGGTGGAGAGAGCTTTCGTGGAGCTTTCATCGCTTTGACTTTGGATTCAAGTGCGCAAAGCCGTTACTTTTCAGCCATGAAAATAGTGTTAGGCAAACAGAGTCTGCGAGTCTACAAGGGGGCCTGACAAAACAGATGAACAACTGGTTTTTGGCCAATAGATGGATCCGCCCCCCTACCCCCTACCCACTACCCGCTGCTCGGCAAACATTCGTGCAATGTTTTTGATGTCTCGAATGTTTCAATTGTGTTAGGGGAAAATAATAACCCAATTTATAGGCAAATAGCTAAATATTGTCTCGTCAGTTCAACAACATGAGCCGGCAACTGAAGTTCAATGTGCAGGTCGAGGATCCGTCGTCGTCCTCCCGGTTGTCCCCGTCCCCGTCTCCGTCTCCGTCCCAGTGGGAGGAGGAGTTCCACTCGGAGCTGGTCGAGATCAATCTGAATGCCAACTGCGGCCAGGCCAAGCAGCAGTCGGCCCAAGCCCTGGACAAGCTGCTCCTGGCGGCCACCACGCCCCCACATCGCGGCTATCCCTATGGCTATGCGGACATTGATCGCGGCACGGATCCCTACTTCTGCAGGAAGTCCAACTCGACGGGCCAGCTGTCGGAGAAGGTATCGCCGCCCGCACCCGCGCCCACCGCCACCAACATCAGTTGCCTGCGGCAAATGTACTGTCCGGAGTGCCACGAGCGGTTGCACGAGCAGGGTGTGCGTCTGGAGCGACTGCTGACCATGTGGTGAGTAGTCAGTCATCCCGATCCCGATCCTCCCTTTAATGCTGGTCTCTGCCTGTTTTGCAGCTGCTTTGCCCTGCTGCCCATCTATCCCTGCTGCATGCGGCGCTCCAACGACGACTGCAAGGTCATCTGTGGCAAGTGCGGCTATCTCTTGGGTGCCTGGAAGCGGCAATGACAATGGATGATCGATGGAGGCTGGAGGAGCTATTGTTTTTCGTTTGTTTTGTTTTATTTTGGTTTTGTTTTGTATTTTTAAGTAGTTTTGTTGACCTTCAAACGAGAGCAGAAAAGACAACAAAAAAAACACAAAAAACATTGTTTCTTTTCGCCGAATCTCTTTGCTACGATCTTCCGCTCTTCTGTTGTCTCTTTGACGCGATTCTCGCTCTTCTGTGGCGCGTCGCATGCTCAACCGTTGGCCAAACTGTTTGGCCCCGCTGTTCTGGGCCAGTCGCAATGGCGAGCGAGCCGAGTAAGGAATTGGAAGAGGTGGATCTGGAGCTGGACTGTTGTTCGGCGGCCACCACAGCCACGCTGGAGGGTAGTGCTGGCAAGCCGCAGGTGCGGTTCTTCAGCATTGGCCCCAGCAGCTACCAGGTGAGCTGTCCGCTCTGCCAGCAGGACTCCAAGACGGAGACGGTGGAGATGACTGGGGCCCTGGGACAGCTCAGTTGTCTGCTCTCCGCCCTATCCTGGTGAGTGTTCTCCATCCGTTCTCTCTCTCTGTTTTCCTTTGATCCCTCTCACCACTCGCCATCCTTCTGCAGCTGCTTCCCGATCTTCGCCCTGACCTTTGTGTACTCGTGCCTGCAGAGCCGCCTCAAGAGCAAACGGGTCTTCTGCAGCAGATGCGGTGGACATCTGGGCTTCCACTGGCGTCCCACTTAGCCAAACGAATTCTTGGCCGCTTCTCTAGAATTAGCCAAGTGATCTATAAATAAATGCCATCGGCCAGCTGCTGTCCAATTTTTTAACAAGTAACGCGTTTTTATTCTGCCGCCACTTGGCCACTTGGCTCCTCTTCCAAAAGTCATCATCGCGTGCTCTCCCTCTCTCCTCTCTCAGCGCACGCCCACGCACCCAGAACTAAATTGGGATACACTGCTGCTGCTGCTGCTGCTGGCTGTTGTCAGTAGAGGTCTGTGCGTCGTCGCTGTGAAATGGCCAGCACCGAGAGCCTGGACGGCAGTGCCTGCGAATACGAGAATGAGGACGGCAACGTCTCGGCCGTGCCACAGGTGGGTCACCTGACCACCGCGCCGCAGGAGCTGCAGTGCCCCGCCTGTCGACAGTGGCAGACGACGCGCGTGGAGCGTGAGGCCGTCACCTGTATGCAGAAAATCACCTGCACCCTGAACGCTCTCCTCTGCTGGTAGGCCACACAAGCACCGATCCCACGTGCTCTCTCTCTCTCTCTCTCCATCTCTCTCATGTCTCTGGGTGTTCTCCGTTTAGCAATCCCATTCGCTGGGCGGGACGTCACGATGTCAATCACTATTGCGGCGCCTGTGGATGCTTTATTGGACGCCACATCTCCTTGAGCTGGTACAAGCGCACACTCTTCCGGCTGCAGAGGGGCGAGGTGGAGGACAACGGACGCTGGCAGCGCTTCCGTAAGGTAGAGAAGGAGCAGCTGGACGAAAAGAAGCTTGGGAAGCAGCGTCAGGCGCTGGAACTTCAAGCGAATAAATGAGAGAAAATAATAATAAAATAATTTAATTAAAATAGAAGAGATCTCTGCTCCTGTTCTTGGGTGTACTCCAGTATCGATGTATAACTGTACCTGCATCTCTTCAACCGAAGCCGTTCCAGAGAGCCAAAAGCTTCTTCACATTTTGTGAACTTTTGGAAAAGCGCCCGCCGCATGGAATGGCAATCTCTGTTCGTTCCCAGTTGCCATTTATCGCTCATTCGCAGAGCTTATCGAGGCGCGGCATACACACACAGAATATAGAATCTACGCCGCATAGTACGGATATAGGATGTGGTGGGCTGTTCTACTGTTAATCCTGGCACTGGGCCTACTGTCTTACTTTGTGAGGCGGCACTACAGCAGCTGGCAGAGATGGGGCGTGGACGAGGAGACACCCAAGACCCCACTGGGCGTACTGGGCACTGTGCTGAAGCAGGAGCGGAGTCTGGGCATGGCCCTGAGCGACATATACAAGCGGCATGAGGGCAAGATCGTTGGCATCTATTTGATGAACAAGCGGAGCATTCTGGTGCGAGATGCCCAGCTGGCGCGTCAGATTATGACCAGCGACTTTGCCAGCTTCCATGATCGCGGCGTCTATGTGGACGAGAAGAACGATCCGCTGTCCGCGAACCTCTTCAATCTGAGGGGCGCATCGTGGCGCAATCTGCGCCACAAGCTGACGCCATCGTTCTCGTCGGGCAAGATCAGGGAATGTTCGGCACCATCGACGATGTGGGGAACAAGATGGTGCAGCACTTGAGGCGTGTGCTGGAGAAGGCGGGGTCGGACAGTGAGATCGACATGAAGGAGACGATGACCACCTATGGGGTGGACATTATTGGGTCGGTGATCTTTGGCCTGGAGATCGACAGCTTCAGCAATCCCAACAACGAGTTCCGTGCCATCAGCAACGAGGAGGCTCGTAGCAACTCTCTGCTGCTCAAGATCCATAACATGGCCATGTTCATTTGTCCGCCGTGAGTGTCTCCAATCTCCAATCTCCCCTCTCCCATCAGCCATCTCCAATTCTGACTCCCGACATTCCCACAGCATTGCCAAGCTGATTAACCGACTGGGCTTTGAGAGCGCCATCCTCATCGCTCTCCGGGACATGATGAAGCGCACCATCGAGTTCCGGGAACGCAACAATGTGGTACGCAAGGATTTGCTGCAGCTGCTCATCCGCCTGCGCAACACGGGCAAGATTGGCGAGGATGATGACGAGGTGTGGGACATCGAGACGGCCCAGGAGGAGCTCAAGGCCATGTCCATTGAGAAGATCGCGGCGCAGGCCTTCCTCTTCTATGTCGCTGGGTCGGAGTCGACGGCGGCCGCGGCTGCTTTCACTCTCTACGAGCTGGCCATGTACCCAGAGCTGCTGAAGGAGGCACGCGACGAGCTGGACGCAGTTCTTCAGCGGCACAATCTCGAGCGCACGGACAAGCTCACCTACGAGGCGGTGCAGGATCTGAAGTTCTTGGATCTCTGCCTGATGGGTGAGTGATTCGCCCACGCCCAAGCCCTCGATGATTATGTTGCATTTCCTTGCCAGAGACACTTCGCAAGTATCCTGGTCTGCCCTTCCTCAATCGAGAGTGCACCGAAGACTATCCCGTGCCGGGCACCAGTCACATCATCACCAAGGGCACGCCCATTCTGATCCCGCTCTTTGGCATTCATCGGGACCCAGTTTACTTTCCAAATCCCGAGGGCTACGATCCGCACCGCTTCGATGCGGATAACATGAACTATGACCAGGCGGCCTACATGCCCTTCGGCGAGGGTCCCAGGCACTGCATAGGTGAGCATCCACTCCACCGTGGTTCGAGGTGCATCTATCCATTTCTGTGCACTTTCACAGCTCTACGCATGGGAAAGGTCAACTCCAAGGTGGCAGTGGCCAAGATTCTGGCCAATTTTGATCTGGTTCAGGCCCCGCGCAAGGAGGTGGAGTTCCGTTTCGATGCTGCGCCCGTCATGGTGCCCAAGGATGGTCTGAAGTTGCGTTTGAACAAACGAAAGTAGAAGGAATATTTGTATTACTTATTTCCAATTAAAATTGTTGCCTTTTCCTCTTATCTCTCTCGCAAATAAACAAAATAAAACAAGTGTCAACAAACAAACTAAAGCTTGAGCTTTAAGCTTTCCTCTCTTGCTCTTGCTTGCCCTCTCTCTCGCTTAGAGTTGCTGAAGTTACAGCAACCACACAACAGCTGATTCGAGCCGCTCAAGAATGCGTTCAGTAAGCAATACACTGACCCGCAAAAGTCTGCAGCCCCTCAAAGTAATCTTCGATAAATATGTACGAGTATAAATTATTTTTATATTTTCGCCTTTTTCCAGTGTGTGGAATGCGTGGTGGATGCTGATGAAATATATGGAACATGTTTCACCGACAAATTGCTCCATTTATTGGATAAACAAAAGAATGCGCTATTCTGATCTGGTTCTGCCTGACTGACTGCCGATGACATCATAGCATCATGGAGCACACACACACACACACACACACATCGAGAGCATATTCTACGTACTCTTTGGGATTCCATTGTTCTCTCGCTCTGCTCTGCCCTGCTTCTCTTATGCACATGCGGCTGTGATTCTACTCTGGCGACGGGGGTCAGCACTCGATGCTCGGCCTCTGGCCCAAACAGTTACAATGGAACAGCACCAGCCAGTGGAGAGATTACAGGTCAGGCTGCTACCCGCGCGGCCGGCTGAGGAGCGGGCCGGGAATATCATAGCCCACGTGGTAGTGGAGGGCGATCATGCCTCTCTGGTGCCCTACATCGATGAGCAGAGCTGCGAGAAGGTCACGCTGATCTCCAAATTGGACGCAGCTGCTCCGCCGGCCGTCCAGCAGCCACGTTTGCGGTACTATGCCGTCGGCCCCTCCACCTACAAGCTGCTGTGCCCGCTGTGCCGCGAGAGGAGCGAGGCGGCCGTGATGCGGGCGGCCAGTTGCAAGGACGCCAGCTGCTGCCTCAGCCTGCTCTCCTGGTGAGGATGACCATCAAATGGAAGCGTACATACCCATTTCCCACTTTCCCACATTTCCCAATCTCTGTTGCAGCATCTTTCCGCTCTTCTGGATCTGCTGCGTGTGCACCTGGTGTGGCTGCAATCGGGAGTGGACCACCAAAGGCGTCTACTGCAGCCACTGCGGCGGCAAGGTGGGGATCCAGCGCAAGGCCAAGTAGTCGGTGGACCAATTAAAGTGGAATTAATGCCAAATATTTTCACATTTCACATCTAATTCTATTACGCATCTAACTCAATTAAAGAAAACTCAAATAAATCATCTTGCGGCTCGGCTCGGCTCGGCTCGGCTCTCTTTCTCCCAATCATTGGCTCTCTTTGTGCTCAGTCCCCCAGAGAGAGAGAGAGAGAGAGAGACAAACCGAACAGGTTGGATTGGTTGTGGGTCTCTGGGGCTACGATTCGGTTTCAGTTTCGACTGCGAGCACCGACGATGTCGTCGGAAACGGAGCAGGTGGCCAAGGCGGCCGTTGCCAAGGCGCTGGAGGATCGAAAGGAGCGCAAGATCTATGATAACTTTGCCACGCCTCTGGCGGGCACCTTTCTCAATCTGCCCCACGAATCGGTGGCCATCAAGTGTCCCGCCTGCGGTGTCCACGATCAGAGTGTGGTGGAGAACGATCTGAAGTGGTGGGCCAGTGAGCTCAATCGCATATTCGGCTGCCTGTTCGTGTAGGTGTAGACACAATCGAGTCATTGGAGTCATTGGTAAATGGTAAATTTAAATCCTTTATTGTTGCAGGACCTGCTGCTGTTGCTGCTGCTTCAACTACTATGTGCCCTGCAAGCAAACGGATCGGAGTCACTACTGCGGCAACTGTGGCTGCTACTTTGGCCGCAGCATGAAGCGGCGGGCGCCACTCAAGCTGAAGGCAACCAAATAGCCCCAAAAATATTTCAAATATTTCGCATTTCTTCTAGCAACCAAAAACCAAAAACCAAAACCCACCCACTCCACCACATTAAAAACAGAAATAAAATAAATCAAGAAAATAAAATCACTCTCTCTCTCTCTCTCTCTTTGGGGGCTCTCTTTGCTGGGGATCGATCGCTTTCCATAATTTCTCTTCGTTTGGTTCAGTCTTCGTTTGCTTTTGGACCCGTCCAGACCGCACCGCAACTGGCGATCATTCGCTACGATTTGAACATGGCCCAGGATCTGTTGCCCGTTTACTTTGCCGTCGGACCTGGTCCCAACGAGATCACCTGCCCCCACTGCCGCACCAAGGCCAAGACGCGGGTGGTCCGCTCCTGGCTGCGCTTCTGCACGAAGCGCCATCATTGCGGCGCCTGTGGCGAGTACTTGGGCGTGTACCGCAGGCCGCAGCTATAGGGAGACTTCAGACACCTTCATATACATGTAACCCACAATAAAGAGATCTATTCAATGTGTTCCACGCGTCTAATTAATTACCAGACCAACAGACCAACGCCTCAGCATATAAGAGAGATCTTTCGATCTCTCGATCTCTCGCTCTTCCACTCTGTTCCACTCTCTCTCTTTTCCATTCGATTCACATTCCCTGCCTGCCTGCCGAGGTTCAGTCAGTCAGTCAGTGGCCAGCGGCAGAGAGCAGCACAGCATGGGCATGGAAGAGCCGCAGATCATAGCCATCAGCATCGCGCCCAAGCAGCAGGTGGGCCATCTGAAGTCGGAGCCCACATGGATCCACTGTCCCGCCTGCGCGCGCTCCGAGTTGAGTGTTGTCCAGCTGGAGGCCGTCACCTGTTTGCAGCGTTTCCTTGGATTCTCCAATCTCTGGTGGGTGTGGGTGTGTGCCCTGCTCCCATCGAAGCCAAATAATCATTGCATCTCTCTCTCTCTCTGATTTTCTCCAGCAAGAAGTGGTCTGGCCGAAGGGACATCAATCACTACTGCGCCCAGTGCGGCTGCTTCATCGGACGGTATGTGGTCATCGGCTGCACTGAGCGATGCCTCTCCAAGTCGGCCAAACGCAAGGCGGCCGTGGACGACATGACGCTGAAGACCCGCCCCAAGGACTGTGCCGAGCGGGCGCAGAAGTCACGCGAGAAGTTTCTGGCCAAGCGGGCGGAAAAGTCGCGGGAGCAAAATGCGAAAAACCAAACACAAATCCAGACCCAAACCCAAACCGTTGTGCTCACCGTTTCGTCCAGCCAATGAGGTCAAATGGTTGCTGCATCGACTAGCTGAAAGCTGCAAAAGCTTAGAGGAAAGGAAAGCTCTCTCCAAATATAATTAATCACACAAACAATTTAAATGAAACACACACACACACACACATAAAACAGCCGTCTACGAGGTCTTGGGACAAGCACAGGAGTTGGGGACAAACTCCTTGCTCGGCTTGACGCAGTTCTTCTCGCGATCGTAGATGCCCAGGAAGGTCTTGCAGTTGGAGCAATAGAGATACTCGCGGTTCTCCGGCGGCACGAGGCAGGGCAGAAAGCAGAGCGGCCAGCAGCTGATCACGCACGAGGCGGCACAGCCATGGTTGGTTATCACCTCCGTCCTGGACTTGACCACCGGCCGGCGGCTGCTGCTGCAACTGGGGCAGTAGATGCAACCGTCCACGGGTGTCCAGCGCTCAATCGATGCCCGATAGCACTGACGTCGGTTGTTTGTGGTCTTGTCAGCCGCTTTTGCTTTTGCCTTTGCCTTGGCCGCCTCGCACTCGCGCTGCTTGCTAGATCCCGCCTGTTGCTCTGATCCTCCGCTGGGTCCACTGCTCGGATGCTTAGCAATGTCTGCAATGAACTCGGTCAGAAATTACACTCTGTGAAACGTTCCCATTCCCGCCACTTACAACGCTCCGCCTCATCGGCCATCTGCGCCTCGGTCATGCCGGTCATCTTGCCAATCTGGGACACGCGCTCCTCACTCACCCCATGCTCGGCGGCCAGCTTGTATAGGTTCTTAATCTTTTCATTGTCCTGCTCGAAAATCTCGGGGTGATTATCCCTAATGTGAAGGAGCAGGGCATTGGTGTCGTATCGCGAGCACTCGACCACCTGCAGGCACCGCAGGCAGCGCATCGTCCGCATTCCATGTTCCCGTTTAGCGGCCATGATTTTATTTAACTATCGTTTTTGATGCTTGGGTTCTTGAAAATGAATATGAAAATGAGTAGACAGGCAGGGCATGCTATGGAGTGGAATTACTTCCAGGCAAAGCACTTCCTAATGCTTTTTCCATGTGTGCAGGAATCCTTTTGGAACGAAGAAGAACCTTTCACTTGGTAAACAAGAGTCCTAAACAAAACAAAAATCCCAGTTTATTGTATGATATAAATCGTGGAGTGGGTTGCTGTTGGAGGTGAAGGCTGGTTACCTCAATAAGTCTGAATCAATCACATTATCCCCGAGATGAACACAAAAGTGCAAAAAAATGAACCCCCCTCCCTTGAGGAGTAGGGAGTAAAGAGTAATTCCGTCCAACCTATACATACATACACTGATAGAAAAAAGCCCTGAAATTTTAATATTTTTACCCATATTTTAATATGTTTGCCATTGATTTTCACTTAAGAGTGTTTGTATTAATATTGAATACTTTTTCACTTAAATTTTGATGTAAATATGAAAATATTAAAATTTAATATATTTTATATTTAATTTAAATATATTTCGTATTTAATATTTAATATATTTCATATTTAAATTTAATGTGTTTCATATTTAAATTTAATATTTTTCATATTTAATTAAAAAATATTTCATATTTAAATAGAAATAGAATATGTTTCATGTTTAAATTTATTAGTTATAATTTTTCCTAAGCGGACCCCATGTCATGTTCTCATGGCGTGAATTGGTTAAAGTTTTCAACTAGAAATAATCTCAATCTAAGTAAAACTTTATTAGTTAAGATATTTCCCAATGAGCAGAGATAAGTTCACTGCTCCTGACATTTGTAATCAAAACGGCAGCAGCTTGAACAGGTTGGGAATTCTAGGGACTTCAAAAATGAAAATCATTTAATATGGAATATTTAAAATAAATATTAAACTTTAAATTTAATATATTATATTTATTTTAAAATGTTTTGTACTAAGATTAAATATGAACATATTAAAAAATCAATTTTAATACATTTATATTTGAATCAAAGTGAATTCTATTTAATTTTAATAAGTTTGTATTTAAAAATCGTATTTTAAATTCAAATATGATTGTATTAAATTTCCCAATGCCTTTTTTCTATCAGTGTAAGTATATTAAATATTCGTGACTGAAGTATAAGAAACCCTCAAACCAAATCAATGCAAATTCAATTCTGCTAATCTTAAATTTCTGTTATTGAAATGCCACAAGCTGCAATCAATTTTCAGAACTATATGGGCCAGGCCACATGCCTTGTTTGCTGATCCATTCCCCATTGAGTCACCCTGTTTATTCATAATGCTCTTTGACTGCGTCAACATTTTATTGTCAGTTATTTTCCACCGGCAGGCACCCCGTCGTTGACGGAATCAGCTCCATTCACGTGGCTCAAGCCCCGTGCCCAAGTGATTTTAAAGGGCGATGGCGTTGAAGTTCTGCCCCCTACCCCTGCCACCTTTTTTGTTTTTTGGGGCTTTTGAGTGTACGCGAATTTTTTAACATTTTGCTAAAATTGATTTTTTACTGCACTTACGGCATGATGCGACCATTTCGGGGTTCCACATGGCTCCACAAGCGAGTCTACCCCTCGCATTCATTCCAGCCACCGCTCCTTTTGGCCTGTGGCATTGCTCATACGCCTCGTGGTGCGCGGCACACAAAGTCGATGTGGCACCTAAAAAGGGACAGCGTGTCGCTGTCACTTTCCTCAATGCGTCTGCATTTATTTACTTTGTTGTTTCCTTGCCTCCTTGTTGCCTCCATCTATTTTGTTCGACACGCAAGTCGGGAACTTGTCAACGCACTCGAAGATGTCATTAAAGCCGGCACAAAGGAGCCGGAATCCGACTGGATGTGGCTGTGGAACCGGAGGCTTGAAGCTTGAGGTGATTTGCATTTATCCGTCTGAGCACATGCTGGAGCCCCGAGGAATACTCGTACGTACTCGTGCAGCTTGGGACCGGATACGCTTACGCTTATTCCGCATAACTTTACTCGATTTTACTCGTTTATTTCTTCTGTAGCTAGACTTACAAATATACAATATACAATACATACATACATACATCACATCATATCATACGTACAATACATTCAATGTCTACGACTAATATAAAAATACATTTCATTTTCATTTCAACTTTCGTTTTGTTTTGTTTTGTTTTTCTTTTCTTTTATTTTTCTTCTTGTTTTTTTTTGGGTTTGTTTTGTTTTGGTAGCTTTGTAAGCTTTTTTGTTAACATTTTCCTTGAAGTCGAATGGGGTTTTGTTGTTGTTGTTGTTTTTGTTATTGTGTGTGTGTGGGGAGGGGAGGTTCTGACTCCTGATCCCCGTCTTCTTCAGTACCAGTTCTAGGTTGTTCAGCAATGTCTCTCTGGTTGGTTGGTTGGTTGGTTGGTCAGTTGTTTTGTTCTGGTTCTGTTTCTGCTAAAAATGATCCTTACCTAGAGGGCAAACAGTTGCTGCTTGTTCGCTTGTAAAATTGGACTAGTAGGTATGTATATACTATATACTTATAATATACTTATATACTTAACATATGTATGTACAAATACATTTTGGATATTAAGGGGTTAAACTTTATATGCCCAACAGCTTCTGTATCTCTCTCTCTTTCTGTCTCTCTCATTCCTTAACTTAATTTATCATTACACACACACACACACACATACACACACACACAAACTTTGAGGCACATTCAGTTTTGAATAATAATTTTATAAATTTATAAAGTTATCTACGTTTTTCCATGCCCTTCCATGCCGTTCCCTGCCGTTCCCTGCCCCCTAATCCGTTCCATTTTTCTCTACAAACTAATTGTAAAAATTAAAAATTGATTTACCTGCCCCTAACTTTGACTTCAACTACATTTTGGCCCCTGGCCAAAGGTCTCCTCTAGCCCCTTTTGCAACTTTAATGCATTTATCACTTTATTCCGGCGTACTCTGGGGGACTCGTGGATGGGGTGGGGACACTCCAGACGGCGGACTCCGCTTAGAGCGTGTTCTGCTTGGCAGCCTCCCCACTTTTGGCAGTGGCGTCGGGTCGTGAACGTGGGCGCCGCTTGGGCTGCAGCGAGTAGAGACGTCCGCTGCGGGCTCGGGTCTGTGGCTCGCTTTCCAAGCGCCAAGTGCCAGGGCCGCCGCCGCCACTGAAAAGGGAACACAGAGAGAGTGTTGGGTGATGGGTGTTGGATGCGACAGGTTTCGACTACAACTCACTTCATTTCCAGCTTGGCCAGGCGCTGCTTGATCTTGGCCTGGCTGGCCGTGTACTCGGCCAGCAGTCGGGCCAGCCGCATATTGAGGTTCTCCACGGACAGCTCCAACTTCTCGATGCCCCCCTCTATGCTGTCATGCACGCGCTGCGAGTCTGCAATGGAGAATTGTGAGCATTGAGAGCATTGATTGAGAGAGAGTTTCCAGGGGATTGAGAGACACACCTGAAAATATCTGCTCGTCCAGGAGTCCATCCTTGCGCAGCAGCTGACAGCCGCGCTGGGTGAGGGTGGAGCGGGCCTCGGGATAGTCGGCCAGCGTCTCCCACAGATCCCGCTTGGCCAGGCAGAAGAGATCCGAGTAGCCGAGGGAGCGAACGTTGGCGGTGCGTCGGTTGCCCGTCCGATTGCCGGCAATCTCCAGAACGGACACCTCCCCGAAGACGGAGCCGGCGCCCAGGGTGGCCAGCACGGTGATGCCGTTGTCCCCCACCACGGAGAGCTTGCCCCGCTTCACGATGTACATCTCCTTGCCCACATCCCCCTTGCGACAGATGTAGTCGCCGGGGCTGAAGACCTGCAGCTTGAGCTTGAGCACGAGCGCCTCCAGGAGGCCCGGCTCCGTGTCGTGGAAGATGCGCACCTGCTTCAGCGTGTCCATGTGCACCTGGATGGCAATCTCCGCCTTCAGCTTGTCCGGCAGCGCGGCCAGCACTCGCTCCTCGTCCAGCGCTCCACTCTGTGACCAGGTGTACGCGAACCAGCGTATCACTCGCGCCTCCAGCTCATGGCCCACGCGCCGGAAGGCCATGTACTGCTTGACGCCATCCATGCGATTCTGGAACTCGACGCGGGCCACATTCATGTTGGATATCATGGAACCGATGTTACCTGACAGCGGAGAAAGGAAGAGGAGATTATTATTTTTAGTACATCACTGGGAAGGAGCTCGTTCCTGGAAGCAGTTCATCAGGGCAGTGGACCCCCATACCGCTATAGCCGCCATGTCACTTATGGACTCCATTCCGGCACATGGGTAACGTGGCACAATGGCGACTAATGGCGGCACTTCCGGTGCTCATGACAGACTGTTGGTGGCAGCAGAATGGAGTGGTGGGTGGATGGGTGGTGTAAGGAGAGATGAGATGCCGCAGTGCCAGTGGCAGTGGCAGTGGCAGTCCTGTCCAAAACCAACTCGACATTCATCATTGTAAGTAAATTTGTTTGCACAGTCAGGATGAGGTCGAGGACAAGTCTGGCATTTGCTCCTTCTGCTCCACCTACTGCTCCTACTGGTGCGGAGGGAATGCTGCCCATCTCGGGACGGTAATGGCAGCGATAAGGGCAACGACAAAAATGATAAAAAGGCACGTTTGCCAAAAAAGAAAAGGAAGGAAGGCGACAGCAACAAATCAACCCAACAACCAAAACAAAACCAAACAAACTTGAACTGAAACTGAAGAGAGAGTGAGGGAGAAGGGAAAGGGAAAGGGAAAGAGAAAGAGAGAGTAATGAATAATGTGGGTGGGATGGATGGATGGATGTATGCTTTGGAATGGGGCAGAGAGTACGTGTGGGTCGAGACCCTGACGTGCGTGGCTGTAAATTAATACCCATTGATGCCCCCAGATGTCCCCAAATGTCCCCAGATGTCACTCTGGAACCAATTAAACGATCAGACGAAATATTTGCGTAAACAACGCTCGCCCCCAAAGGCAAACATAGACCGGATCCAACCATTAAAAAAGGGTACAGTTCCCTCGTTCCCCCACTGCCCACTGCGGACTCGCGCACTCACCCACAATCGTAGCAAAGATGAGAACGCCGGCGAGAAAATCGGCCACCACAAACAAATACTCCACATCGTTCTCCGGCGTGGGCGTCTCCCCGATGGTCGTCAGCGTTAGGGTGGACCAGTAGAAGCTGTAGATATACTGCCGCTGCAGCGTATTGTTCCTCGTGCCATTCAGATTGTAGACCCACGAGTCGGAGCTGAAGCCAATCTCGTAGCTGATGGCAAAGTACATGCAGGCGTTCCAGTGGATCAGCACCAGAATGGCCAGCACCACCTTGCAGATGCGGAAGGCATTCGGATAGCCGGTGGCCGTCTCCGTGCGGTCGAACCACTCGAACAGCCGATTCATGCGCAGCAGTCGATTCATTCGCACAATCACCGGACAGGGCAGATAGAGGCTGCTGCAGGTCTCCGGTGGCCACCAGATGTACGCCAGATCCGTGGGCAGCATCGAGAGCACGTCCAGGTACCAGCCCTTCGTGTGAAAGTAGTTCCGTCGCAGCCGAAAGGCATCCCGTACGAGCAGACCCTGGTCCAGAAATCCTGCGGTCAACAAAAAGCAGACGAAAAAAGAGTTTAAGGTTAAGGCTTTGAGAAATCCCCGCTCCCCACCTGTGCCACTGTTTCCCCTAGTTCACCTTTTGTTTCAGTTGTGCCTTTTGCCAGCTCTATGCAGTGGAATATTTTACACTTCTCTGCGTTCTTAAACCCATTTTAGTGTAGCTTAATTGCACGACCTGGGGATACCCTGCGATAGCCCAGTGCCATGTGAGATTTATGTAACGGAAGCGCGAACTTTGGACTTCCCTGGATAGATTCGGATGGCTATAATACGGCTATGGAGGTACACTTGAATCCCATTGTAATGGCACTCCCGATGCCTGGCAGACTAAATTCTGGTAGAAACTTTCATTCCACACTTTTGCAATCAAGCGGCAAGGGTATTGTATTCCCCTTCAACGCTGTCACATCTGACAGCCAATGTGGACATTCCTCTTTCCTAATTTATGATATTCACATGGCAGGCTCCTCCACTGGCAGGGTATCTGAACATTTGTTGCCATTGTGGAATATGTCAAGGTTGGCTTATCCCTGCATTTGGCAACTCAACCACGCCCCCGGGCCCTTGCTCCCACCCTGACACACTCACACACACACACACACACACATGTGATATGTGGGGAAATGGGTTTCATATGCGTAGCAAATGGCTTTGCCGACAGCATTCCCATTGCCAGAGCCAGTGCCAGTGCCAGTTCCATTGTCTGAGGCGGCTTAAACCGAGTGAATCGCCTGGTGTGGGCCTCATTTGCATAGGTAAATCTCAAACACGCACACACACACACACACACACACAGAGAGGATTGGGGCATGGGGCATGTGGGTTGCCAGTTAACTTACCCTCGTGCATGTGAACCAGCGTATCCAGCAGATAGATGAAATCACAGAGATAATCCAGGGTGTACCAAACCGCAGGAGCACTCTTATTGATCTCCCAGAAGACGGCACGTCCCATCACGAAGATGATGTTGTAGAGCACGGCCAGCGAGACCACAGCCAGCCACTGCAGATGCAATTTGATGCAAGTTGGAATTCGAGTTGATATTTGAGTTTGAGGGTGGGACTTACCCTGTAATGGGACTGCAGTGTGGGGTCCACGGAGAGCCGGTTGCATAGGGCACTGCTGCCTCGTATCTCGCTGGAGAGGGCCGCATCGTCCATCATGGGACAGCCCTTGCCAATCTTGTCCGTGTTGGTGGCATTCGAGAACTTCTCGAGGAACCAGTCTGGCGGCTTTGGTCGGTTCCGTTTGGTCAGACGCTGCCGCAACGCCTGCAGGGTTCGCCTCAAAGCCGATGGTTTGCTTCGTTTGCTGGGCTCCTGTTCGGGGGTGGGGGGTGGAATGAAAAACACAAGGGAAAGTTAGAGAAAGTTTCTACTACAGTTGTTTGCTAATTGAAACGATTTGGAGCTCGCTCGGGACAGAACGCTTTTGCCGGTCTCGGCCGGCTCTCCTTTAACCGCATTAAAAGTTGGCCAGCATCCAAGTTTTGTGCTTAAATTTTGTTATGTCTGCCAAGGCAATGACGCAGACTAAGCATCTTCATGGACAGTAGCCACTGGAATTTCCCCTACGATTGCACTACAAAAAGTAGCCAAATCCACACACACACACACACACACACACGTGGATACACCCTGCAGCACCCCGCATGTGGGACTTGCGGGCATTAAGGGCGTGTTCTTGACAGGCTAATAAACGCTTATCAGACGCCGGCAGCGGTTAATCCATTAAACCATCTCTCTTGCACTCCTCCAACGCGGCAAAAAAAAAAAGGATGAACCGCACAAAAAAATGACTCATACGGCGCGTTATGCCAGAGCACTGGCAAATGACAATGCAATGCCACGCCACGCCACGCCACGCCTCCCGCTGTGTGTGCGTTCTAGCCCCCCGAAGGTCATTATTACATATGTATGTACACAATCAAGCACACATACATATGTACATACATACATGCATATGTATGTATGCTTTACAATGGGCAAAAAGAGCGTCGCAATATTAAGAAATATTCTTTCTACAGTTCCCTTCACATTTCTTAGATTTCTCTACACTTGTTTGCTGTGCTTTCTCTCAGTGTACACACGTATTTTCATGCTGATTTACCGCATCTGTTTGCTGTCCCGTTATGGCTGCTATATCCAACGACTGCACCATGGCTTTGACTTTGAACTGTCGCATACAAATCCTCGCCTGCGTTTGCGTCTTCGTTTGCGTCTTCGCCCTCTCTTTCTTCGTCGTTGTATTTTATCACAATTCACTTCCACTTCAAGCACTTCCACTTTCAGCACTTCCACTTTGATTGTTCTCCAAATTCAGCCTAAATCCACAGCAGCAGCAACAACAACAGAGACAGAGACAGAGAGAGAGAGAGAGAGAAACAACGTTGATAACAGTGGACAAGAGCCATTAAAGCCGTTAGTTTTTGGGCAGAAGCTGCACGCATGCGCATGTCGACATCGACGTCAAGCAGTTTTTTTCAAACTGCCGCTACCCGTCCGCCCGCCCGACCGACTGACTGACTGCTTGCCATTGAAGGCAAGGCAGCGCCGCGGGCAGCGACGTTGACATCGACATTAGCCGCACCGAACCGAACCACGACAGGCATACAGAATAGCCAATTGGCGCTGCTCTATGCACCCTTCCTGCAGAGGGTACTTGGACTTTGAAGAGAGGTTGGCAGAGCAGGGCAATCATCGATACTGAAAGAGAATCTTTTTCTGAACTTTTGTGCGGTCTTGTCATAGGAGTCATAAGAGTAAGGGTATCCGAAGCAACGACTATGCGAAGCCTCGACGCTTATGTTGTCAATACGGGGGAATGCTGTTTTGCAATTTTCCTAATTTGCATTGCCACAACGCGCTGCCGCGTTTTAATTAATTAAAAGCCGCAAAACAACAGTGATGTCTCAGGTGACTTTGGTCCTTCATTGGACCACGCACTATGAACCGGACTCGACGACCTGTGTAACGGATGGGGGTTGTGGGTGCTGGCTGACCATTTTGACAAGATTGATGATGCCTGGGCGCTGCTTTGACATTTTGTCTAAATGTTTTTTAATTGTTTGGGCCATCAATTCAATTAAGCTGAAAGGCTGTGCTGGAAATACTCGTACTGCGAAAACTAAACGCACTTTTGCATAAATTAATTGCAACTGAATTGAGAAACAGCCAATGGTGATGGATGCGATAGATTACCCTGCTGCTCAATACATTTTGAACTTAATTTCCGATGAGCTCATCGCCAAGTCAAGGCAACAGTTGGCCAATTGCAAGGTTTCGCGAAATTCGAGAGGTATTTTTTTTTTTTTTTTGGGTAAATCGAAATTGAAACACTGACCCAGGCAACCACCCACCAACGGCTTAATCATCACCATCAAAATCACCATCACCAGCGACACCCTGATTGGCATGCACAGCACAAAGGCCGAGCCGCGCCGCGCCGCACCGCCCCATGCCGCACTGGAGCTGCACAATAAATTTCCATAATTGCGAGTCCGTTAGGTCGGTGGGGGGCGGTGATTGAGGCGGGGCTTTGCTTTGCTTATGCTAAGCAAATCAAGCATTTTCATAGCAATGTTTATGGCATGCGTGCGTTTTTTATGCTATTCGTATAATAAACCAGTACCGAAAGGTAGTTTTGAAGCTGTAGATACCCTTTAAAAAAAACTAATATATGGTTCCAAATCTATGAAATCTGAAAGGTATTACCTTAATTAGATTAAGGATTCTATTTGAATGTAGAAGTTAAAGAACTTTCTGATATCCATTTTCATGGCGAAAGATTTTCGAATCTTAGTTGGCTAAGGTAAGTGGCTGTATGCCCGATTATTCCTTATTCAAATCCTAAGAAAAGTGAGAGTGTGGTTTGTAGTGGACCATAAAACAAAAGCAGTTGGAAAATATCAAATCGCACGCTTAAGTATTTGTGAGTGTTGTTGGGGGGACCTGCACTGGTACCTGGACTCTAATTGAGGGAATAAATATTTGAAAGAGCTGTAAACTGACGCCACTAAAGCGTTCAATGTTCTCAAACAATATTGGTAAGCCGCGATAGCCAGGGATATCGTGAACTTATGTTCCATTAAACCAGAAAAATGGCCATAGCCATGTGGCTGGATCCCCTTTCAAATATTGATTGATACTTTGGGGGAAAAACATTCTAATGGATGAAGAACAGAACAACTTTTAGTATCTTATCAGTTGATTGATTCGTAGGTTATCACTTATTGGTTATTGATACTCGCAATGGGCCGAAATATACGCAAAAAAAAACTCGGACTGCTCCATTGGATTGGGCTACGAGTAGTTTGTTATTCATTTGATTGTGATTTGGATGGGGAACGTGGGAAATGATGCAAATTGTGGCGCAGATTGAATGGCCATAAACTCTGATGCCTGTCAAGTGTGAGGATGTGGAGGAGCGGAGGAGCGGAGGAGAGGAGGAGACCAAAACCGATAACGAGTCCCGTTTAATAAACAGACTAATGCGGCTGTCTCTCTCTCTCTCGCCCACGCAACTCCTGACTTTTGCTGCTCCGTACTGCTTTGTTCTGCTTTGTACTGCTTTGTTCTGCTGCGTTATCCTCTATTTTCTTTACAGCAATGGAAGAGGGAGGAGAGTAGAGACCCACAGACCCTCATCAATATGAAAATCCACTTGTCGCTTGTTCTCGTTCCTCTGTCTGTTGTTGCTACAATTTTTAAGCCTTGTTTTCGATTGTTTACCGAACGCATTACGCTGACGAGTTTGACATTGTTCTAATATTATAAATTATCCGCTTCCACGTTTTTCTTTGCTATTCTCGCTATTCTTTGAATGTATTGCTGGAGCGTTACTTGCTGGAGAGCTAGAGCTAAGCTGCCGACTGCGAACGCGTTTTTTACCCAACTGTCGATGGCGCAAAAAAAAGAATTTGACTAAGCGGAATGTCCCCCGGACAGACGGAGACAGAGACAGAGAACTCCCCGCACTTTTTGCTGTTTATTCTAGAGGTGTCCGTCCGTCCATCCCGTCCATCGCGTCCCACTCCCAAGTCACCCCACCGCCCTGTGTGTGCCATCATCGTGTTGAGTGTCTTGCCGCCTTCTCAAATTGCACACCCGCTACAATACTCGTACCGTCATCATCATGCCCAATGGATGGTTAAACAATTGAGCCAACATCCATGTACATTCCATCATCTGTGGTGGGGGGGGGGAGGTACATACATACATATGTACATACATATGTATGTAGGTATGGCCACGCAAATAGAGTTCATTAATCGGTTTAATGGCGCTGCCCTGCCCAGCCCTGCTCTGCCCGACTAGATGACAGGGTGGCCGAGGTCGACATCGACATCGAGGCTGTTCAACTTGAAGAACTTGTAACTATTTTAGATTGGCACGAGACTTGTCATATTTTCAATGCCAATTCCATAAAGTTTCTCCCCCCTGTCTACACCACCCAACTGTCCTGTCCTGTAAGCTGTCCGTTTTGAGTAATGGACCTTTATGTAACCACAATGGCGACAGTTTGGGGGCTTTTTCTTACCTTAGTTTGCCTTGCTCTTTCAGCTCAACACTGGAAACACACCTCAAAAAGGCATTAACAACAACAAAAACCACAGAGCAGGACAGAGCCAGAGCCAAGCCAATATTTGGTAGACAACATCCATGCGGGCGGAGACAGGGAAAAGGCTTTGAGGGCTTTCCATTTGTATTTATTTCATTGCGTTTTTCCGTTGCTGTATAAGTATTGGCTGTGGCAGTAGCTGTGGCAGTGGCTGTGGCATTGGCGCTGCTGTTTCCTATTGGGCCATTTATGAAATGACATTGAAACAGTTTCTGTTTCTGCTTCTGTTTCTGCTTCTGCTTCTGTTACGAGTACGGCTGATGGTGCCTCAGTTTCATATACTTTGAGGGGGGACTGGACTCGGACTCTCTTATCTGTCAAATTGGTTGTCGCCCTTGGGCTTCCTCCTGTCCTGCTGACTCCTGCTGCCCGCTCTCTTGTGAACAGCAGCTGCTCGCTCAGAGCCAACTGGTCGAATCTTCCCCATTCTGGCGCCCCCTCCCCCCAGCTGTTTCTGGGGGCCATTCGACCAAAATACACACTCACTTATTTATAGCCCTGCGGGTCAAAGGAAGAGTGTCCGGCACGGATCGGAGTGTCTTGTTGCCTTTCACGTACTTATAAGGGGGGGAAACCCAAGTAATGCAATTATCCTCCACAGGACATGGGTCGGGCCCAAGAGCTCTACATCTCCAGTGAAGCAGCGCAGAGGCAGCGCAAACTGCACCAAAGATAAGTTGTTTGCTTACAGCAAGTAGAAAAGATTAAAGATGCTTGAGTTTTCGGTTACGCCACAGATTCTCGTCTCCTGTTTAACTATGCAACCTCCCCCCCCCCCAGCAGAGGAAACTTTGATCTATTAGTGCGTACATAGAACTTGTCTGGGTTCCCTGAACCTTGAAGAGACGACATTTTCCAGTGTTGTGAGCTTAATGAAAGTTATAAAAAGTTCTGCTCATAGCAGAAGATACCACAGAGATTCTTCAATTTTCTAGATTTAAAAGCTATGATTTAGCAATAAGCTTTAATAGTTTTAAAGTTAACGATGCTCAGATTATAGCTAGATGATGCATCAAAAGATAAAATAAATGTTAAAGCAGCTGCCTGCCGCTTATTCCAGACGACTCTTCTTTAACCATACACCGATAGAAAAAAGCGCTGAAATTTTAATATTTTCACTCATTTATGCCATTGATTTTTCAACCAAGAGTGGTTGTATTAATATTGAATATTTTTCATATTTAAATATAATATATTTTATATTTAATTCATATATATTTTATATTTAAATTTAATATATTATATTTATTTTAAAGTGTTTTGCACCAAGATTAAATATGAACGTATTAAAAAAGCCATTTTAATAAATTTATATTTGAATCAAAGTGAATTCTATTTAATTTTAATATGTTTGTATTTAAAAATTGTATTTTAAATTCAAATATGATTGTAGTTAATTTTACTTTGGTTTTTTTCTATCAGTGTATTTATTGTACGTATATTTAAACGCCTTTTGTTAGAGTATTCAGGTTTTTGTTGAGCGAACCCTCTTCTGCCTTTTCTTATCTTTCTCGCTCTCGCTCTCTCTCTCTCTTTGTCTGTTTTTTTAAGGCGTTTGACACGTGCTAATAAAAATTTGTGCGGGTTGCCCAAAATGGCATTCAACTGCCGACGGGCGATGGGCGATGGGCTACGTGACAATAGAGGAAGTAATTAAAACGCGATTTACGGCAAGGTCAAGTTTATGAAGGTTCTCTCAGTTCATTTGCGTTTGCCTGGCGTAAAGAGACAGTCTCTTGAGGGGGGAGGACGGGTGGCGGGTGGCGGGCATGGAACATGGCCAGTAACTGGGCCAATTCCTGCAGGCAGCAGACAGCCAGTGGAGTCAATCAATTATAGCAATTACTTAATTAGATTTCCACATAATTGAATGCTGGCCGGGACCAACGCGAAATGGCGGCCATAATGTATCGGTTATGGCTATCGCTTATCAGCTATCGTTGTTTATCTGCAGCTCCTATCGAGTTATGGCCATGCTGCGAAAAATTATGTGCATTTTCTCGTATTATTCCCCTACCTGTATCAGCTTTCTGCCGTTTTCCACGTAGCTGGGATCACTGGAGTGCTGCTGCTGCTGCTGTGGCTGCTGCTGGTGATGCTTGTGGCGATGCTGCTGCAGGTCAGCGGGTGCAATGCCTTCCTCTTGGTTGTCGTTGGCCTCACCGAACTCATCATCATCATCCTCGTCGTCGTCTTCGTCGTCATCGTCATCCGCTTCTTCCTGATTGCCATGGCGATGTCTTTGCCAACTTCTGCGCGGATAATGAAGCTGATGCACCTCCAGGCGCTCATCGTTCTCCGTTCCTATGGGAATCGAGCTGGCTGCCTGCTCAACTGAAATCGCTGCCGTTGGCGCAAATGGAGCGAACAAGCCGCCGCTAATCTCCTCAAGCGGCGGTGGGACCGACAATGCCGCCATCGACTGCTGGTGGTGCGAGTGATGAGGCAGCTGCAACTGTGCGGGCGCTGAGGAGGTGGGTCCCACGAAGCGGCTGGTGCGGTACATGGGACGAGAGGAGAGGCTGAAATGCAGATACAGATGGATACTGAGTACAGTAGTCATTCCATTGTGCTCTCGATGTTTTGAACTTACTTGTAACCGTATTTCGGGGATTCGGTTTCGGGGCGTCTTCTGGTGGACATCATTGTGTTGACCCGATCTCCGCGGGCGGCAGCCATCATGTAGGTCCACATAGCTGAGCTGTCAAGGGCTGGAATGCTGGACTACGCTGGGCACGAACACATTCTCATGACGACCAAAGACCAAGGTCGAAGTCTGCAAGGGAATGCATGCAAAAGGACGGAAAATTAATGGATGGATGGGAAGCATGAAAACTTTTGTCTTCAACTTCAATTCAACTTTAGCTTGAAGTTCAAGTTAAAGTGGAAGTTCAAGTGGATGTTAAAGTGGAAGTTAAACTTGTTGTTGGTGGCTCAAGTGCCTAAACGGCCGCTTGACGGTAATTGTGGTCTGGCAGTTGCACCGCCGAGGCGGAATCGGGGCGCTCGTAAAGGCTCCATCCTCCGCAGGGTCATAAAACAGTTTGAGGGACGTACGCATAAATGGCAGCAGCCGCTTAGTGGCAGAGGTGTGGCGGTGGGGGTGCTGCAGCAGTAATTAAGCAATTAAATATAAAACTGTTGGCTCACAAAACATTCTGTGGTTCGACATTTTTAAGTGCCCCTCAAGGTAGGCAGCAGAAAATTTCACGAGCAGATTTCTGCATGTGGCAGTGGCAGGGCGGATGTGGCTGGGATGTTGCGGTCAGGTGTGGGGAGCAACTTAGCTGGCAAACTATTTCACATTTGATGGCAAATTCAACTTTGATTAAGTGGCAGAGAAACCCTTCAATCGAGCGGCATGTTTAAGGATAAATCTTGGCATGAAAATAGCAGCAGCAGTTTTCCAATAGTTTGAATGGGCCACATCGCTCAGTAGCTATCTCTCACTATCTCTCTCTGTCTCTCAGTTCCGATAGGAAACCCCAAATAAATAAATCCCCTTCATATGCCAGCAGCAACGTCGCGAGCTAATGATGCTCAAATGATAAATACAAGCTGACAGATGAGCAACAAAAAATGTCTTCATACACTGATAGAAAAAAGCCCTGAAATTTTAATATTTTTACCCATATTTTAATATGTTTGCCATGGATTTTCACCCAAGAGTGGTTGTATTAATATTGAATACTTTTTCACTTAAATTTTGATATAAATATGAAAATATTTAAATTTAATATATTTTAAATTAAATATATATCATATTTAAATTGAATATCTTTCATGTTTAAATTTATTAGTTATTATTTTTCCTAAGCGGACCACATTTCATGTTCTCATGGCGTGAATTGGTTAAAGTTTTTAACTAGAAATAATCTCAACCTAAGTAGAACCAAAGACAATTGAAGTTTATATTGTTTATATAGTTTATATTGTCTTTGGTAGAACTGTATAAGTTAGATATTGCCCAATGAGCGAAAATAAGTTCACTGCTCCTGACATTTGTTTTTTTATTAAGATTAAATATGACCGTATTAAAAAAGCAATTTTAATACATTTATATTTGAATCAAAGTGAATTCTATTTAATTTTTATATGTTTGTATTTAAAAATCGTATTTTAAATTCAAATATGATTGTATTAAATTTCACTATGCCTTTTTTCTATCAGTGTAGATATGTATGTAATGTGCATATGTATGTATGTACCAGTATCTGTGTATATGTATGTATGTATCTTTGGCTAAGCAGCTGCAGCTGTGAGTCACTGTGGCAGGTCTTAGAATGCTAAATGCAAAATGGAAGATGCAAATGCAATGGCTGATAATCAAAACGAGCGCAAAAATGAAGCACCAATGCGAACCGAACTGAACTGAACTGAACTTCTCGATGTAATTTCCACTCGAGTGGCTGCCACAAAGGACATCAGGAACAATACCCCCACACCCCAGCCCCCACCCACAAGCACGCTCTCGAAATACAAAAAGAGAAAAATCCAAAATTGCAGTTGATCCTTTGTCCTGTCCTTTGTCTGCGCCAAAGGCAGCCACAGCCGCAGCAGCAGCAGCGTTTACTGTCGCGTGATTTTATGCCATAGATTATCTCTGGGCTGCATGCTCTGGCTCCTGCTACTGCTCTGCCTCCTGCTACTCCTCTGCCAAAGCATTCAATTTTAAGTGCAATTTTTTTGGGCAGCGCCCGCGTATGAGTCAGGAGTGGTAAGGGGGGTGCTGCAGGGGGTCTTTGACCGAGTTGGTCCATTGTCTTGACGCGACTCCCAAAAATTGGTCTCTCTGGTTCAGTCGCTACGGATTCAAATGGTGGGGCATCGATTTTTAGCTATAAAATCAAACTAAATCCATTTATCAACTTCAGCTGCAAGCATTTTTCGTTCAAGATAAGACTTGACTTTGATCAAATGTGGCAGGAGGCGGTGCTGCTCTGCTCTGCTCTGCTCTGCTCCTCCTTTGACTTTTGGCCAGCCACTTTCAATGTTTGCAGCTTCCCTTCCACGTTTTTGACCATGAAAACCAATCAAGAAGGGAAACCCGATGCTTGCAGCTAAAAATCTTTGGCAATTAACCCTTGAATGGCCACTACACCCGCTCAGCCACCCGCAAAGAGAGAGAGAGACACAAACCGCACTGGCCACAACTTCAAAAAACGAGTCAAAGTTCCAGTTCCCCTTTGGCCACAACTCGAATTGCTAACGAGCCATAAATGTGGCCCCACTGTGCGGCTGTGTGTGTGTGCGTGTGTGCGGCTCATTTGTAATGATTAAGTGGTGCTGTGAAGCACAGAGAGAAGAGGAGAGGACTGGCAGCCAGTTAGCGTGTGATGTTTATGCCCCCAAGGAATCGTTTACACTTGCCTCAGTTAGTGGGAGATTATGATTGTGCAAGTGGGGTGCCTGGCCACACAGCAGGCTGGGGTGTAGGGGGAGACGTAAATAAGTAAACACATGTCCATATTGAAAACAAATTTCCCTGCTTTTCGTTTGCCCATTTGCCCATTTCCGTTTTGTCGGCTGTGCTGTCAAGAGATGAGAGCCCAGCTGGGGGGATCAATTAGAACTTCCCACAGAGCGAGCGAGAGCTCTGGTATAGAAAAAAAATACGTTTATTTAATATATAATATATATACTGCACCCCACACCCAACCAACGCAGTTTTCTATCGGTTCTATCTGGGCTTTAATCCGCTTAGACACATCACGTATACGCCGTGTGGGCTATACGCTACGCACGGAGACTTTCAAGTTCAATAAAAATACAGAGGGGAACATAGCAGCGAGGACCCAGTTTAAGTTGAAAGCCATTTGCACAAAGGATAACCAGGAAACACTCCACACACACACACACACACACATACACAGAGAGAGAGAGAGACGGGAGCGTACAGGATGCACAAAATATGCTAATGTCAATTATTTTGTGCGTAATTTGCTTTTCATGCTTCGACGGGAAATGTGTAACTGGCGCCTCATTATGAATATTCATTGCTTCACATAGTACATAGTACATATGGATATGTACGACACACACAAACACACGCTGGCATTGCCACTTGACTCGTCATCAACATCCATTCCCATTTCCGCCCCCTTGCCTTTGTTCGCTAATAACTCGAGCCACCATCGCAATCGACTTATCTAATCTGTTTTGGTGGTTTGCTGGCCATAATCTGGGTAGGTGGTGGTGGGGCTGTTGCTGTGCTGCGCTGTGCTGTGCTGTAGGTGGATCTGCCTGGCAGTCTCCTGTTAAGGTGAGCGGCTTCAATTAACATTCGTGCACGTAAGCGCAATAACGCAAATGGATTCGGGTTTTGTTTAATAAAATGTGATATTTATGGAGTTTACTGCTCCTCCTGAGAGGTGGCACCACCTCCAACCCGTGCACCCCGTCCTAGCCACAGCGAATGCCAATTAATATGGGAGCAAGTTGCTTATTAATTCGTTTTGTATGCATGTTCGTCCTGTGACTATAGTTAACAATTAGCCAGAGATACGGATAGGATCGGATCGGATCGGATTGCTTGTTCGTTCAATTGGGGCCATGTGGGGATGGCCACTTGTGTGGCCTGTTTGTGGGTAGAATACCTTTTAATCTGTTGCCTCGAATAAAGACGGGGACTTGAGGTTTGTAATGGCGGATGGATACTCTGGTGGTTGGATACGCTGTTGCTAATCCGCACAACTGTCGGGACCTCCGACCGGTGTTGATGCGTAATCCTATTAGCAGATGCCTCGTGGCTCGCGGTGGTTCGTTATGTGCTGCTGCTGGCTGCTGGCTGCTGCCTGCTTCCCGATTACTTGTACACTTGTTTCGCTGGCATTGGATTATTTAAAAATGCGTGCAGTAATTTCAACATGAAATTTGAATATTTTTACGCCTCGCTACTTGCGCCAATCTTTTGCATATTTTCACAAACACACACACTGACACACACACACACACTGAGAGAGGAAGGGTAGTGGGCAGGGTACTCGCCATTTACATTTGTAGCTTTAGGATTATTCGTTTTATTATTATTATTCTTATTCTTGTTTTTTTATTATGAATTTCGTTTTTGTGCACTTTTTTATTGAATAAAAATTCAAATGAAACGATGATTATTCGCCCGCCCCCGTTTTCGAATGGAACCGCGCACACAAAAAGGAACAAAGTCGAGATCCCGAGATCCCAAAGTAGATGAATGTCGGATGTGCGGAGTCCGCGCCGTGTGCGTTCAAGTGCCTGGTTAGCGGGGCAATGAGAGAATGGAGCCCAGTCAGCCAGCCAGCCAGCCTGCAGCAGCAGCCACCGAACTGGGCCGAGAACGAACAGAACAGAACAGAACAGAACAGAACACATCGTCGTCTCGTCTCGTCTTCCTGCCCCTGCGGTGGGGGCGGCTGGTTGGTTGGTTGTAAACCGACGCTTTTCATTCATGCCTTTAGCCGAGCTTTCGCCAAAAGCTCTGCGTCCCTCGCACGGAAGCTGGCAGACCTGTTGAATGGCAGATGCGATGCGATGCTGCTGGCCAGAGTTGCCACACGACTTGGGGGCAAGCCTCTGGCTAGCGTTTTGTTTGCTGTTGCCAGGGAGCGGGCCGGCAGGATAACATAAATTAATTAAATCAATGCTCTGAACGAATGTTCCTTTTTGGGCTGATCATAGACCGCTCCGCCTCCCCGCCCCGCATGTGACACATTGACAAATTGTCGGCAGTGTGGAGGGGGAGATTAGGGTGTCCTGGGGGCAACTTGGTTCATTTGCTGAAGTTGATTAATGCATGTTTTACTGTGGCTTGATTTAAACATGTCTGCGGCATATGCTATGAAGGATGTACGCCATAGCCATAGCCATAGCCATAGCCATAGCCCAGAGGGCATTCTCTCTCTTTGTTTACCAAAGGTGCACTGACATTTGACCAAATCGAACCCATCTACCCAGCCCAGCCCCCCAACCTACGACTCGAACCGATTTCAGGCTGTTTATTCAAATGGCACTGAAATCAACTATCAAAGTTCTGGGCACATCAGCACATCATGTGGTTAAGCCATTTCCCCTTCTGCACGGACTAGCATCTGCGGATGAGTATTATTGCTTTTTGCACACAGAAATGCACACGACAAGGCAACAAGGCAGTTCATTGTTTGTGCGCCCCCAAAGTTCAATAGTTCGAGCTAAAAGTTCAGTCACCAACGAGCCCAACAAGTGGTTAAGCAGGGCAGACACAGCCAAGCGAAGCCAGCCAGAGCTGGGCACCCATGCAGGCATACGTGCCGCCATAGCTTTGTCGCCTTGTCAGGATGGAGACATATCCAGCGAAATCTGGCGACACTGACAGCCCGAAAAAACCGTATGAGAAGCGTTTTGGTATGCACCCGTATACTGGGTACGAGTATACCCATACATATGTACATATGTATGTACTCGTATGTACATACTTATGTATGTGCTACAATGACTTTCGCATTCACAATTTTCAGTAATTTGTTATTCAAACACATTTCGAATCGATTATCCGCTTGGCAGGCATGCTCCCTCCCTCCAATCGAGCAAATATGCTGATTGACTTTTGTCAAGGCTTATCGTTCCCTTATCGTGTCGTATCGTGTGTGTGTCCTCCCTCTCTTTCTAGCCTGTACCCACTATCTCCATCAGCCTGTGTGTGCGTGTGTGTATTTGGGGAGAATGCCAAAGCAAATATAAATGAGGAAACGCGGGATCCCGATGCCTCCTTCCTCTACTTTTATGGCCTTTGCCTTTCACTTTTGCCGAGGCAAAAGTCATGGAACTTCGACCTCCAACTCCTACACGGCATGCCTGACAGGGCGCTCGATGAGTGTGTGGGGGAGTAGTAAATACATACATACTTTATTACATATGTATGTATGTATATGCACGAGTGTGTTTACAGTATGATAAGGCAAAGCGGCGGCATTTAGAGGATGGCAAAATGGCTGGGCGGGCACTCCTTCTCATTATCACAATGGTAAGCAGAAGCAGAAGCCGAGGCGAGGCGAGGCGAGGCGAGCCGAACCGAGTACTAGTAGGAGTAGTGTTGCAGTTCAACTGTCTGTCAAGGACTCCATCCAGCACACATTGTCTGTCTTGAAGGCTCCCTTTAAATATTTCCTAGATGTATGCTAAAAATTTCTCATTGAAGCTGGACGAAGGTTTCATCGGCGCTGCCATCTCAGAGGATGGCAGTAGGGTGGCTGGCAGCCAGCAGGCAGAAGAGGGTGAAAGAAAGTATGTCTCTGTCTCAATGTCACTTGTTGAATGGAATTGATTGCCCCGCAATAAAGTGTAATTGCAATTGCTCAGCTTGAATTCAATGTTAAGGTGCAAGGACATTAATTAACAGAAACCATCGTCAGCTGGGGCAGGCTCGGAGCTCCGTGCGCCGTGCTTCACGGAGCCCCACCTGAAGTGGCTCTGATTGCGTGGCTGCGTGTCACTAAGCGGCCCGCATATTAATTGCAGAATCAAATGGAATGGAATGAAGAGAGCTTGTGGTGGCAATTTGCATTGCCCTGCCACTGCAAATATGCAAATGCCAAAGCATCCATCCACCTTCACATACGAGTATATGGATATAAACTGCTGACCGAGCCACCAACAGCAGCAGCAGAAGCAGCAAAAGTGACATAAATTCCATAAATACACATGTAAGGGTCTCTGGGTCTCTGCGTCTCTGGGAGATGTCAAAACTGCACTGCCAAAGGTTAAAGTTAAGCATGACAAATGGGCAGCATTGGGGCTTGTAGCGTGTGCACTTGATCCGCTCCCTGGGCAATTGGAATCCTTGGAGTCCACTCAGTCAACGAAACGAATTCGCGAATAATGACACTACAATTACAGGGACATAATTTATTGAACAAGTTTACTAAGTAATTGCGCCCCTACTTCGGGTAGGAGGAATGATAGTCAGCCACACGCAGCCCTCGCGGGGGATTAGGCATAATTAAATGTCATATTGAGGGGGCTAGGACTAAGTCTTAGCTCTAATTGACTTGAGGTGCTGCTGCAGTTGGTCGCATCGCTGGCACTCGCGCGTGAGCTGCTTGACGGCCGTCGCATACTGGCGTTGCAGCTCGAGCAGGGACTGCAGCTCCTCGTTGAGCTCGTCGCGTCGCATGCGCTCCTCGTTGTACTTGTGACGCACCTTGTCCTGGGCACTCTTCACCCCATCGACAATCGTCTCGAACTGGCGTATAAAGTCCTCGCGGCCATGGGGACTCATCATGCCCTCGTTGTAGGCCTCGCAAATGGAGTTCAGCATCGTCAGCTCCTTCTCCAGGTAGCGCTTCTTGTCGTTCAGCGTATTGTACAGTATATAATATTGCTTTGTTTCCAAGTGCTTGCCACTCATTTCGTTGTGGAGTTCGTGGAAGCGTCGCTGGTACTGGGCCAGCTCTGTGCGGTCGGGTATCGCGTCCAGCTTGCGTTCAATGGCCACAATGCCTCGATTCCGTTTGGCCAGCTGCAGTCGCAGATCTCTGAGGCGCTTCTCTTCGTCTGCCAAGGCAGCTGCCTGCGCCTCTGCATCCTGGGCACTGAAGGCTTCCAGTTCACTGCACAAAAAATTAAGGATTTAATTTACTTTACACTCAAATCTCAAATGGCTCAAATCTTACTCAATCTGTTGCTGTAGGTGGGCCAAATCCGTTCTGCAGGACTCTTTGAATTCTGCCTCACTCTTCTTTAGCTCATCGTGCTGCCTCAACAGCGTCTGCACCTTTGCCAGCAGCCTAAAGAGAACCAACCACGGAACCATTATTCATCAGAGGCCACCAAAACAGTCGCCAACTCACTTTGGATCCGCACTTTCCTCCGTTTCTTTGTGCGATTTTATTTCAGCATTTAGGGCCTTCAGCTGCTCCTCTTTTTCTTCTGTTTTCCGGCTTTGCTCCTTTTCCGCCTCCGCCAGTTGCTCGTTGTCTTTGCAGAAGCGTTTCACCTTGTGCTCCAGCGCAATCTTGGCAGCCTCTAGGCGCTTCTGTTGATTTTGTGCCTTCAGTTCCTGGGTGTCGGTTTCCATTTCAAGCTTGAATTCCGCATAGTGCTGCTGTAGGGCATGCCGCGCCGTAGGATCGAGATCTATGCGTTTCTGAGTGGCCGTAAAGTCTTCTTTAGCCAGCGATAGGCTGCGCAGGTACTGCTCCAGATGTTCCAGCTGCTAGGGAAGTTTTGTTTGGTGGAATTATAAAAGAATTCATTCGGTCTCACCTGATCTCCCTCTTCGGCGCCGAGTCCTGCCTTGGGGCCTGTGCTTGCCTTGAACATCGGCCCTGGATCTCCGTACTCAAGCAGCGTCAGGCGCACCCGCGAAACTTCATCATCGTCAGTGGCTTCCTGGCGTTTGTACATTCTATATGGGCTGTAGAGATCCTGAATGGTCTTTATGTTGGCAGAGGCCAGGCGTATTTTGGTGAGATTATCCCTGTCGCTTTTATACTGATAATGATTGTGGAACTCCCCAATGGCGAATCTCTTCAGGCGCTGGCCACGCACTGCACGATTTTCCACCTGCAAAGGGAAAAATTTTCCTTATTGCTGTGTTCACACACACCCACCGGTGGAATTGTCACTTACCGAAGTCTTCACTAGCCACTGGATGACCGGATGGATGGCAAGAAACTCCAGACCCTGCACCTGATGCGGCTCCAAGCTATGTGGACACTTCATATCGATCAGAACCGAAACAATCTTCTCCACGAGAGCTCTGAAAATGTTTTAGATAAATTCCATGGGGTTGCAAGAAATTTACAAGGCAAGTTACATTTTCTGTCCTATCGATAGACTCTCGTGGAAAAGCAGATCAACATCCACGTCATAGTCGCAGCATTCGATGCACCAAGTCATGCCGCCCACAACCTTGTCGAAGGCGGACAGGCCCTTGATGCGGGCGCGATAGTAGCCGGCGGCCACGAGAATGTCAAAAGTGTCCTGCTCCTTTGCTGTTGCATCGGAGTCCTCGCGCCGCTCCACCTGAACAACAAGAGCAAGGAGGCCTTACAAGGTGGCATTGCTGCAGGCTCGGCTCAGATGTATTTACCTGAACTTCGCGTCCGTCTTCATCGTAGCGAGTGGCCAACTTGACATTGGGCAAGATTTTGGAGAATACATCGCGGTTAGCCATGAACCGTTCAGCTGGCTGAACTCCTCTCACAAATAAAAAAACCAGCGAATTATCAGCAAAAAATCACGAAAACAGAAAAATGTCAACAAATTTGTGAACGATAACGATTGGATATAATATCGATGTTCCTGGCTATCGATGTATGGCAGCACTATTAATTTTTCCCGCTGTTAATCAGTTACAAAATTAATTTTTTCATGCCGTCATGGATATGCGGCAGCTATCAAAATTAGTGCCGAAATCTTGCAGCTGTTTCCGCATATTTTCATGGGCCAGAAGAACTTTCAGCTATGCTCGTTGACAGCATTGTACAGCTTCTCGGTCTAGTGGACTGATCTTGAAATAGATAAGAACTTACTGTAACAATGATTGAAAAGTCATTATTAAGTCATTTGTACTATAAAGCCACATTAGGGTTTAAAGTTGGCTCTTTCAGTTGCTAGTTTGCATGTGATGATGATCGTTCTTCTCTGCTTGTTGGTGGTTTTTTCAAAGGTAATATATATAATTTTTTTCCACTCATTTTATCTATCTAATACCAAGGATATACGCTGACAGGAATGTACATCCGAATTGGTACTGAGATCCACAAAAGTCGAATGCAAGTCCAATCCAAAGTTCACTGATAATGTCACATGCTACCTCAATGCAACAAGCTCAGAGAAATCGCTTCTTCAAATGGACTGTCTACTTTTAGAACCACTGAGAAATCCAACCGTAAGAAGAAATATAATTTTCGATCGAATACTGTCTGAGATGAGATAATTGCTTGCAGGTGCATATGCAGTTGTTTAAAAAGGATTACACCAATCAGTATAAACCATTTCTGGTGAAAATTTCGTTTAATGTGTGCGACCTGATAGCTGGCAAGGCTTTTGTACCCTACGCCCTAGCGTTCTGGAAAACAATGAAAACGTTCACGAATGCCAACCACTCCTGTCCTTTTTCTGTAACTAGCAGCACCGAAATACTCCCAAGGAAACTAATTAACTCCACAATTTACTATTGCAGGGTCATATGATCGGTCGAGACATGATCTTGGAAGCCAGCCAGGTACCATTAACCATTCCAACCGGTATTTACTTGGTATCACTCACGTTTCTCGAAACCTATTCTGGAGGTAGCAAAGCGTTCTATGGCACTATTAATTGGTATTGGGAGATTATGCGAACCAAGAGGAAACAGAAAAAAAAAGGATTAGTTAGAATTTAAATTACCGAATTACTGAATTAAATGCATCTGGCAGCACTGAACATTTTCGGCAGCATGAATTAGCAGCATTGTTCTGCAACTTTGCACGGAATGCGCAACAAGGCTGCTACCCTTGGGAGAGGGAATATTATAGAATTAAGACATTGTTTGTAATTTCAGTCTAATCAGTCTCTGTTTTAAGGATATGAACGAAATTTCGAAGCATATTGGCACCAATAATAGGTATCGGGACCGGGATAAATATATATAAAACACCAATTAGATGCATTAATGGTTAAATAACATGTCAATCTAATACAAATTCATTATAAATGTTTTAAAGCAGCTTGGAATAAAAAATTTCACATTAATTGAAGGAAGTAAGGTATACAAATGTCCATACGCATAGCAGAAACTTGGTTGACCAGCAACATTGACGTCACATTCCGGCACACACTTTCGTTTAATGCTTTGGCCGCTTTTGTTTGAACCTTATTATGTAAGTAATCCACTAAACAGGATTTCTGAAAACTAGCCAATGTTGTACAAAATTTATTGATGAATCGGATAAAATTATTTGTTTGGGGCTGAGAGCAATAACATGCTAGTAATATAATACCGAATATCAAAATCATGAAATATCAACGCATCTTGTCGTATCAGTCAGTATTAAAGGTATATTTTAAAACTGATAAGGTTATTTTCGGTATATTTCTGATGGTTGTTTGGTATATTTTTTCGATAAATTCCGTTCGATTTTTCCACAAAAAATCAATTAATTTTTTAATTACAAAATTTAGAAATTCAGAAAATGGATTTTTCACGTTCCTTTTCTACTTTATTTTCCGCTCTCACTCTAACTTTGAACGCAAAAATGAGTCGAGAGAACGTTGCATAGATATATGTATGTCATATATGTCAGAAATGTACATTTGTATTTATTCAACTATTTATCAAGCAAATTTAGTTTTACACTGCGCTCATCAGCTATATTACCTATCCGCAGGGTATATGATGCGTATAGAGAGAGAGAAAACAAACAAATGCTCAAGGAGCAGGAAGGCAGAAACAGGACGAAGGCGGGACAGAAAGCGGCACTGCTTTACCTATTTTCGCGTTTTGTTGATTTTTAAATAAAATTGGCGAAAATGGCGAACCATCGCAAGGAAATGAGGAAACTGCTCTATAACCTGGTGAATCGGAACGAAGGAAACTTGTCCCAAGGAGTACACAGTCATCGAATACATACTCTGCCAGGAGCCGAGCGTTATTAGTTGCGCGCTGGTCCGCGAGCTGAACAACAAATTCCAAGACACATTTCTGTTGTGGCTGCTGAACAAGCGGGCCAAGTGCTTGGGCGAGAGTGAAGATGGCAGGTAATATTAGCAACAGAATGATATGCATTTAATGCCTACTATTTGAACACAGTCAGTGCATTAATCTGCAGAGGAAAATCATTAGCTCCTGCTGCTCGAATCATGCCAAGGCGTACGAGCGCCTGCTGAAGGGTACAATTGAGTGCGCTCAACTTAAGCGAGGCCTCTACGAGGGGATGACAAGAAACTCAACCTGAGGATATTCAAGTGCGATGCCGCTCCCCAATGCGCATTCGAGGTGGACAAGGCAGATGCGTATGCCAAGAGTTTGATGACGATTCTGCAACATGCCGACCATATTGGAGATGCCACACACGGAGACATAGTTTCGGGCAGCCTGCAGCAGACGCTGCTCATCTGGGGAGCGTTCTTTTGACGCAGCCACGTTTTATACGCGTACAACCAATCAGGCAGGGAGATCATTAACGGGTTAATTGTTTATAAAAAATATATTTTTAAATGGTTTTTGCGTACTTTAAAATAGATTTAAATGGTTGTCAAATGTGGATTTTGATCGCAGTTGTGGCCATGTACCTCGCTTCAATTGTCGCTCCACAGCTCATTCTCTACGGAATGGTGGTAAGTATTCCATTTTTTTTAGACAACAATTTATTGTACAATTCGTGGACACCTCTGTGAAACGTCTGTGATTTATAAAATGAAGAATATCGAATGCTTGGGAGTAGCCCCCTTCTCGGGTAATGCCTCGTGCTATATAAAGCCGATCGACTGGAACAAATCCGTGGCCCAAATGGACGTTGAACTGCTGCAGCCACTAAAAAATATCTCAGTAAGTGATGTCACCCCCAAAACAATTCCCAAAAACCATCACTAATGCCATCTGCTTGCTTAGATACGGATTCAGGTCTTTAAGAGGGACTACACCAACCAGTATCAGCCATTTCTTGTGGACTTTATCGTTAATATATGCGATATCCTATCGAGAAGGAGCTTTATGCCTGTTGGCGTGATTATAGTTAAAGTAACCAAAAGGTTCTCGAATTTCAATCACTCCTGCCCGTTTGCTGGTCATTTAATCGCACGCGGCGCATACATCGACGAGTCCTTTGTGCCCAACTATTTTCCATTGGGCCTATACAAAATCAACATTACCATTATGGAGAATTATCTCAAAAAGCAGGCCGATCATGCCGGAGGCATCGTGTGGTATGTCCAGGCTATGACACCTGTCATAAAAAATAAGAATAAAAACTAAAACGTTTCGTTCATTAAATGTGGTTCAAATGTATTTATAATGTTACCGAAACTCTGCGCTACAGTGTAATTAAATGTAAATAACAATTAAATTCACATTTAAATATCATTGAATTAAAAAAATAAGTAAATTGCTTTTTAAATGGAAACCTATTAAAAATTCGACATTTGTATGTGCATATTTTAATATCGCAATTTATTCGGAATCATGCGTTTCTCATTTGCTGTTCTTATTGGCTCCTTGCTGATTTGGAAAATGGTAAAAAAAAAGTGTGAATGAAAAATTATAATCGAAGCATATTTTAACACAAAAAAAAAACTCTTTTTTAAGTGCTGTGAACCCAATATAATATACAAGACGACGAATTTAGAATGCATCACCAATCCACCACTCACTGTTAATGGGTCGTGCATCCTGAAGGCCGTCAACTGGAATAAGGCCGTGGCCCAGATGGATATGTATTTGGTCGAGCCCGTGAAGAATTTGTCGGTAAGCTGCAACCTTTCGCAGTAACGAAATTGCCATAGATATACATAAGCTCTCCGGTTGCAGGTTCACATAAAGATCTTGAAACGAGACTACAGCAATAAATATCATCCGTTCTTGGTTGATGTTGTGGTTAATCTATGCGACGTTATTGGCCGAAGAAATTATAGCCCCTATGGGAAATATTTGTGGGGTCTGATCAGGCGTTATACCAACTTCAATCACTCGTGCCCATTTATGGTAAGACCCTCTCTAGCTGGCTGGATTCGTAATGCGAGTGAGTTTTAATTGCAGGGCCACATGTTTGCACGTGATTTATTTATCGATGAGAGTGTTGTGCCTATCAAGCTGCCATTGGGTCACTACCAAGTTGCTTTGACTACTTCTGAAAACTACAGAGAGAAGCCAGCCCAAACTTTGGGCACGATTAAGTTATATGTGCAGTCAATGGTTCCAGTGATGCCGAGACGAAATAGAACCAAACCAATGAACACAACCAACGTCCAAGCTGGCAATATACCCGTACGAATTGGGAATTAAATTTAAATTTTTAAAATTGTATTTTATTGTTTATAATAAATATATATATTTATATATGTATACGTAAAGTAATATTAGTTTAAGACTCGTTATTATACATAAATATATTAGGCTGCTGTTTTCTTTTAATTCGCTTTCTCCTCCGTTTCGTTTATCGTTAGACCTTAATCTAGAAGTATATCTTACAAGAAGTGCAACTCTCTTTTCTTATTTGTTTATTTGTTTGTTTGTTTCTGTGGGTCTTAGACTACAATATTTATATACGTTTTCAATCATTGTCTTCCATTAATGTTAGCTATGTTATGTAATCTGTGTGGTTGGGCGGGGGTGGAGGGGGAGGCTTAACCTAGGGTCTGTATTGGTAGCTGTGTAATTATATGTATCGAATGGGTAAGTGGGAGTCGCAGGAGTTTACAACTTAAAAGTAGGTTCGGTCAGTGCTATGCTCGAATTCGCTTACTCTTAAATGAATGGCATAACAGAATTGCAGATAAAACTTACATACATATAGGTATATGTATAATATTTCACGTAAATAATATGCAACATGATAAAAGAAACCATTAGAAGGAAGGGACGACGCTGGCTGCAGTTAACAAGAATAAATAAATAGATTGTGTGGAACTAAGTGGCGAAATACTAGATGAAATAGTTCTTGTCTATTTCTCGATACGTAAAAAGGAACAAAAATATATATGTATTCATAGGTATGCATTCAGAGCATCAGAAATGAATACGAATACGATGCTAATCGTAAATTAGGCTAAACATATGTATTCCGCCGCTCCATTGGGGGCAGCGATGGTAATACGTGTAGTTACAACTGGTTTGGGTGTGTGTCTCGTCTTTGCACTTAATGTTTATTCCTAGCTTAGTTGTATAAATAATTTAAATTTAAATTTAAAGATGCTCTTAAGTTTGCCTTGAAATGTACATATTTGATTCCTTTACAACACTGTGTCTGTTATTTCTGTGTGTGTGTGTGTGTGTGTTTTTGTCGGTGTGTTGAACAACATTTGATTTTCCCCATTTTTTTTTCTTTCGATTATATGTATAAAAATAAATTTTCTATGCACATCCAACGTTGTAGTAATATCAAGAAGTTTTTTTAGCTTGGCTTTTTGTGAGTTGTTTTTATCCTTATACTGATTCTATTGCCCGTTTCCCCAATTGCTTGCTCTTCCCCTCACCAAACCCCCTCCATGGATGGCCAAATGCGACGATTTCAATCGGGTTCTGGGATTTTCCCCATAAAATGTTGCTGACGGTGCAAGGCTTGCGTAACGAAGTCTTGCCGCATGAGCAACACCATCTATGGATCTGTGACTGGATCGACTGACGATTCTTAAAAAAAATATGTGGTCGGCATTATGGTGGCACTGTTCAGAAATCGACCCATTTGGCCACCCATTAGCCCCTACGCGGCAAACAGCTGGGCAGCAGCAGCAGCAGCCGCCTGTTGCTGTTGTTGCTGCTGCTGCTGCTGCTGCTGTTGGTGGTGCTGTTGCTGCTGCTGCTGGGGCGCAACATTCGCCATTATAGGAATGGCCGTGCCATCGGCCGTCAGGAGGAGGGTCTGCGTGGGCGCCGCTGTAGCCTGGGGCGCCGGCTCGGCCATCGCCACGTTGCCCGGCAGGGCGATGAGCTGATGCTGGCCCGCCTTATTCGGATGCGGCACCTGGGTGGCTGCTATGATGCTGCCGTCCGCCGACTGCAGCAGGATCGTGTTGGGTGGCAGATTTAGGTACGTCACCGTTCCGTTGGAGCTCACTGTTTGCAGCTGCAGCGGCGGAGCCTGTGGGGCCGAGGTGAGCAGCAGCTGCTGTGTCGTTGGGGCAGCCGTCGCCACTGGCTGTGGGGCTGCATGGCTTGGGCTGCTCAGGTCGAGGCCATCGTTGTCGGCCGTCGTCGCATCCTCCTCCTCAACCTCCTCCTCCTCCTCCAGTTCGGGCTGCTCCTCGCAGGGCTCTTCGTCGATAATCTCCTCGACCAGATCATCCTCGTGCAGCTCCTCGATAATATCATCCTCATTGTCAATGTAGTTGCCAACGTCAGCGGTGGAGCCACCCGCATTGACGCCCCCAGGGGGCGACGGTGTGGGCGTGGGCATGGCCAGGTAGTTGTCCCCAGATTTGGCAGTCAGGGCCGTGCCCTTGGGAATGCGGAATTTGCGCAGGATTTGAGCGGTGGAAGAGGAGAGATCATCGTCGTCCTCTAGTTCTTCGTCGAGCTCCTCATCCTCCGCCAGCTCCATTTGTTCCGCCTCTTCCTCAGTCAGTTCCTGTTGCTGTTGTTGCTGCTGCTGCTGCTGCTGTTGCTGCTGTTGCTGCTGTTGTTGTTGCTGCTGCTGTTGCACCTGCTCCGGGGCGACGATGACCTGTCGCTGGTTGCGATTGGGCTGTGCATTGACGCGCAGCAACGTGACACCGCCCGCTCCTGCCTTGGCAGTGCCGTTGATGAGGCTGATGGGCGCATGCTTACCAGGGCCGCGGGCGGCTAGCAGGATGACCGGCGTCTTTTTGGCTCCGGCCTTGAAGCCATTGATTCCGCTGCTGCTCACCACAGAGACACAGTTGCTAGCAGCTCCAGAGCTGAGGTTGGCGTTGCTTCCACTGTTCGCGTTGAGGGAAGGAATGAGAGTTGAGACAGCGTTTGCATTAGTTCTGGGATTCGGCACGGCATGGGACTGGTGGCTGTGTTTGGGAACGGGCATGGACTTGGACATGGGCATGGTCATGGGCATTCTTGTCTTGTGTGTAACAAAGTCGGCAAACTTATCGACGAAGCTGCCACTGGCGCTGAGGGTGCAACTGACACTGCGACTGGCAGTGCTGGCGCTACCGGCGAGGCAGCGGGCACGCGATTGTGCCTGCTTCAGGACGATCTCTTCGTAGTAAATTCGATTCGCTTCCACTTGGCGACGCTGCAAGTCTTCAGCTTCAGTGTTTTGGGGACGGTGGTTCTGGTGATTCGTGTTGGTTGTGGTGGTGGTGTTTTTGGTGGTGGTGGTGGGTCTGTGAATGCTTGGTGTGTATGGCCGCTTGAACATTGCCTTCTGTTTGTTGTTCTTGGAGATGTGGTTGTGGTTGTTGTTGTGGTGTTTAGAAGAACCTGTTGTTGTTGTTGTTTGTTCGGGTTGTTTTTTGTTGTTGTTTGTTTTGTGATTCATGTCGCATGTTGATGAATTTTTCGTGTGCAAATCATAAGAAATAACACAAACAACGGACGAACAAAAAATCATTTTCCATATTTTTTTGTTTTTTTTTTTTGTTGGATGAAAAAAGAAAAAATAAAATAAAATATTTTTATTAGCAATTTTGCTTGATTCTTCTTATGTGGTTTCGTTTTGGGTAATTTTTGGGTAGGCTTAAATCAGAGTTAATCTGGGTTAGTAAATTAAAATAGTACTTATATGTATGACTGATAGCTTTGCGATGATCGAATGTATGTGGGATGTAGTGTGGTGGTTGCCTGCGCTTGATTCCCCCCACCCCGTTTTTAGTATAGCCCCCGCTCACACATGCATGCTTCAAAATGCAACTCTGGCTTGCCCAACACTGGCACATGCATGTATGAATGCAGGACGACTTATAGGTACCGTTAAGAGAAGGTCAAAGAGCCAATCGGTGGAGAGACATTCGGTTAGTAACAAAACGAGGGAGACGGTTAGGTTAAAACAAACAAAACAAAAAAAACACAAAACGAAACGAAACAAAAAAAACGAAAAGCGAAGAATAAATAAAAGTACACATACCTTGCACTAAATGTCCAATTTTTATTTGTTTATGTGTGTTAATTTGTTATGTTTTATGTATATTAGTTGGGTGTATTTGTGTGGATCGTATTATTATATTTATTTCATGATTATCGGATGATTTTTTTTTTATATTTTACACATAAAACACACACACAGCGAGAGAGAGTGAGAGAGAGAGAGAGATAGAGGAACAGGCACAACAAGTGATGATGGAGGAATGATTGATTGACTGCTTGATTGATTGATTGAATGAATATATCAATGAGCCGAGGACAGTGAGTATTATACGGGTATTATACTTTATATTTATATTTGATCAGCTCAGCAAACATTGAAACTGGCTTCCATTTGCGTTGCTTTTGCCTCTCGAGAAGGCATTTTGCTTGGTGTTCTCTCTTGTTTCAGCGAGTGCGTTTATAGTTTTAGTTTTCATTTGATTAAATTAGATTTTTTGGTACTTTGGCTGCAGCTTTCGATGGCGTTTCAGATTGCTCAGAGGGCTAATAGCACCGCCTCTGATATATCGTAGCTGTTTTCGTTTTCCGATTGTTATATTATTGGGTTTCATATTGATTTGTTTGGTTGTTTGTTTGATTGATTGGTTGGTGGGTTGGTTGTGTGTACATAAAATAAAACAAGAGAAAAGAAAGAAAAAGAACAAAATTGCATTGAGGTATAAAACGTATTTGAAAAAAACTTATTTCTCTGAACAAAACCAGGGCAACAAGATGAGATTATATATCACATTAGGAACTAGGAGTTAGGCAGGATATCATAAGCAGATGCTTGGAGAGATGAAGAGCAGGAGTTGGGGAGGGGAAGCAACAAAAAGCCAGAGACAACGCACAGTCTATGAAAAGCGTAGAGTGGGTGGGTGAAACAATAAATAAATGCACAAAAATGTTGGCAATTATCGTGGGTATCATACAACAAAAACAAAAAAAATATTTTATATAAAAGTGCTTCTAAATAAATACGTATGATATGCGTAGGTCTTAGGTTACTCCTAGACGGTACTAAATTATAATACTAAATAAAAGTAAAATATGCATAGGACTAAGTTAAAAACTAAACTGGTTAATGCTTAATGTACGTTTTCGGTGGTTTCCACTTGGCTTTTGCTTTTGCTTTCATTGTTCTTATGCGCTTGTTCTTATTGCAGTAATGTTGCAAAGTGTGTTTAGTAGCATATGGTACAACGGCGTTGATCAACACTAAATACGTGGAAATATAGGAAACACAACGGGTACGGTACACAAGCGACGACTTGCAGCATCGCCGCCGACTACGCAACAGATTCAACGGAAAGAGACAGATAGAGGAGCATTTAAGAATAAAAGAGAGAGTGAGAGAGAGAGAGAGATATAGATACTAGACGAGCGAGTTACACTAGGGAAAATAGACAGAGAGAGAGAGAGAGAGACAGATCTAGAAGTGGGGGAGTAGAGTAGATTAGGGAAGAGGGATTAGCGGAAGTTTTTACCTAATTTCTTTGGTCTCCAGCAGGGACGATGTGTTCACATCGTTCACAGCATTGATCATCGAGGTGGGCGAGAAGGGCAGGTGGTACATGGAGCCGGTGTCCAGGGCGTACGCATCACTGCCCTTAATCAGCAGCTCATTCTTCAGCTCCATGAACTGCTGGTGCGGATTGTGGGTTGCAAACTGCTGCTGCTGCAGCAGATGCGTCTGCTGCTGCTGCTGATGGTGATGGTGCTGCTGGTTGTGGTGATGCTGCTGCTGGGTGTGCGCGTCCAGGGCGTTGGCGTTGAGCGTGGGCTGGAATGTGTACTGCGAGTAGGGACAAAGGTCGCCCAGTTCCCCCGGCTCCAGCTTTGGCTGGAAACTTTGCAGGCCATCGGGTGTCAGGATCTGGTAGCTCTGCACGGTTCCAATCACGTGCTGTTGCTGCTGCTGTTGCTGTTGGTGCTGCTGCTCGGCCGTTGCCGGCGTGGCCGCCGCCGTTGAGCTCAGGTAGGTCACGTTCTCCATCTCGTAGTGGGGCTGCGACTGCCCCTCCACCTTCACCACCGTCTGCTGCTGCTGCTGATGTTGCACCAATTGCTGCTGCTGCTGCGGCTGAGTCGTCTGGTACGTGGCCGTCGTTGCCTGCGCCCGCTGCTGCGGTGCCGGCGCCGTCGTGTATATCGTTTGGCTTCCGTCCAGTTGTAGGGGCACCAGATTGCCCGCCTGGTCCTGGATCATGATGCTCTGGCCGTGCAGCTGCTGCTGCAGCAGGGCCTGCTGCAGCTCCAGCTGATTTGAGTAGATGAGCGTCGTTGTGGGCCCCGTCCCCGCCTGTCCGCCATTCGGCGTGGTCGCACCGTGGCGCTGCAGGGTCATGGAGCTGCTGGCCCCCGGATTGGCCAGGGCCAGCTGAGCACCGCCCGGCAGTATCATTCCGCTGAAGTCCAGCGATGGCAGCGTTTGCAGCTGCTGCGGCTGCTGCTGCTGCGTCGTTGTGGGCGCCAGCGTCGTCGTGATTGTGTGTTGCATGGGCGGCTGCTGCTGCTGCTGCTGGTGCTGGGATTGCGGCACGGAGATGCTCTCCGAGTTCTGGACATCGTCCAGCACGCTGTCGATCTGCGCCAGGCGCTTCTTGGCGGGCGTGCCAGTGGGGGTGCCGGCATCGCTGGCCTTGGACTTGCGGACACGTGGCGTGCGGGAGGTTCGCGGTCGCTTGGCGGCCGGGGCGCCGTCCGCCTTGAGGGGCGTGCTGGTGGCCGACGATGGCGGCATGGGGACGTCGCCGTGCTTGTCCTTCTTGTGCATCTTCATCTTGTCGGGGCGCGAGAACTCCTTGTTGCAGATGGGGCAGGCGAAGATCTTGCGGTTCTGGCCCTCGTGGAAGAGGTAGGCGTGCCGCTGGAAGCTGTACTTGTTCTTGAACGTCTTGAAGATGTCGTTCTTGGCGCACACCAGGCAGTAGGCCACACCGTCGATGATGTGCTCGTAGCGGGCAATGTCCAGCCCCCGCACACTCATCTTCTCCAGGTACTCGCCCTGCTCGTCCTCGGCAATGACGCGCGTCTTCCGCTTGCGCTTCTGCTTGGCGGCCGCCGCCGATCCCGATTTGGGAACATTGTTGGCATTGGGCTCCCCAGAGTTGACCGGCTGCGGCTGGATGTGATCGTCTGGCAGGCTGGTGATTGTGTAGCTGACCGCGCCGGCCGCCTGCTCCGCCGCCTCCGCTTCCACCTCGGCCTTGATCACCTGGTACTCCTCGTATTCCTGCCCCTGGTCGAGGTCCTGCTCCTGCTCCTCGTACTTCACCTGCAGGCCCTCGTCCTCGTACTTTACCTGCAGGCCGCTCTCCTCGTCATCCTCCTCCACGTGCTGCGGCTCGTACTTGATGATGTCCGCCGCCACGGCACTGCTCCCGTTGCTCAGGCAGTCGCTGCTCCCCGGCTCGCTCTTCAGCACATGGTACTCCTCGTAGGTGTTGCCGTCAAACTCGATGATCGTGCCGTCCGTGTTGACCAGGGCAGTGGTGGTGGTTGATGTGGGCGCCGGCGAGGCAGCCACAGCCACAGACACGGGCGTGGGTGTGGCAGAGGCGACAGAGGCGGGCATGCCGCCATTATAGTTCTCGAACACTATGGTTGTGGGTGTCTGTCCATCCTCCCCAGCGGTGGTGATGTAGTGGTACTGTGGCAGCTGCTGTTGCTGCTGCTGCTGCTGCTGCTGATGGAGGTGCTGCTGCTGCTGTTGTTGCTGGTGCTCGTGGGCGGTGTTGGGGTCCACTCCTCCATTTGTGTGGGCGGTGCCGTTCGTGTGCAGGATGGAGGACGAACTAATAGTTGTGACCACATTGTCTTTTGTTTATATATTTTTTTTGGAAAATACATATTCGGTTTGGTTCATAAAAGATGTGTTTGAATGTAATATTTGCATAAATCAATAAATCAATCGTAATCGTAATCGAAATTGGAATCGGAATCAAAATCAATCAATCGAAATCAAAAACTAAAGTAGTGCAAAATGATAAACTACTCGTACTTGTACGCTGTATATATATGTACATATGTATGTATATGTGGATCCTGTCACATACATATATACAGTGCACGACTTTCTTTAGATATGTATATCAAAAATGTTTAGTCATATATAGAAAGAGTGAGAGTTTGTCGGGTTTTGTTTGTCGGTAGAATTTGTGTTTTTTGTAGTACTTAGATCTCTAGTTTATAATTAGCAATCGTAATCGTAACTCTTGTACAGTACTCGCAACGCAATAACGCAATACGATACGGACTAAGGAAACAAATCAAATACATAGTTCAAATACTTCAATAACTGAGTGTACAACAGAGGACAGAGAAAGTATATACTTGTGAATTGGCCAAACGTTGGTGCACCCTCCCACAAGGAGGGCCAACGGATATAGGTGTCTTTGGTTCACAGATAAGAAATAAAAAGAAACAAAAACAAAAATAAACAGAGATATACTAAATATAGAGAAATTAAATATCTTTACTAAAATTAACTTAAATGATAAACGCAAATCTAAGAAATAACAGAAAATAAAAACAGTTCAAAGACCAAATTGCTGCTCAAGTGCTGCCCCTGTGCGTGCGCATTGGTGGGCACCACTGTTTCGGCTGAGCAGCTGGTCACACTTGAGCGCGCGCCACGTTTGAACTGTGTGAATGAATAAACTCTTAAACTAAACTAAAATAATAGTACAAATAATAATTGCAAAACTGAAAATCAACAATTTTTGAGCCATTTTCAACGCGCACAGCACGCAGTTTCCGCTGGGGAAATGATTTGTGCATTTATTTATATAGATTTGATGCATAATTTTGATGGAATTTTTTTGACATTTGAGAGTAGAGACAGAGACACACACAGACCAATGGAGTTGGAGGAGTGTCGTGTCGGAAAATAAACACGACTATTTAGTTGGAGAAGCATTTTTTCTTGTTAATTAGGTGAGAAAGGATTTCATTTGGGTTCGGTTCGGTTCGGTATTCGGTTGAGTGGATGATGAATCTGAATCAATCTGAATCTATGTTAATTTTCGAGCACCGCAAATGGAAGAAATAATCATTGACATTCTTTTTCTTTTCTTTTCTTTTATCTCTGTTTTCTTTTTTTTTTTTTTAGAGGGTGCAAATGATTTTTGCGCACACGAAACATTCACAAATAATAGTTGAAAATTGAACAGATCTCCGATATTCTCGTTGGATGAATGGATGTGGCATGAGATGGAATGAGATGCGGACAGTTACGAAATAAAATCGAGTTAATTTGAATTTGAATTTTTGGCCAATTTTTGAATGTTAAACAAATAAAACAGATACGAATAATAGATACATATATACATTATGTGTGGTTCATATATGCGGATCGGTTAGTTCTGAGAGCTTCGACATGACACCAATTACGAGTACACAAAGTGGGTTAAAGTTAAACCAAACACAAAGACTACAACCAACAAACAAACAAAGGAACAGTTAAGTTAAGTTAAGTTAAGTTAAGTTAAGTTAAGGAATCAACACAACAAAATGACAAAAAAGAGACTTACCGGCAGCGTTGTTGGCCACACTAACAGCAACATTTTGCTGCTGCTGCTGCTGCTGTTGCTGTTGGGGACTGCTGGGTACTGTCGTCTGATATGTGGCTGTGGCAGCCGTTACGGCCTGTCCATTTGCATCACAGAGTATTTCATTTTGCAGCTGATAGACGTTACCATCAGTGCTGGCATACTGCTGCTGCTGCTGCTGCTGCTGCTGCTGTTGCGGCTGCTGCTGTGGAATGCCATTGAGAGTGTTGGCTGACGGCAACATATTGATGTAGAATATTCGCTGCTGCTGCTGCTGATCCTGACTAGATGTGGATGTGGATGCTCCGACTGCTGGAGCTGGAGCTGTTGTTGCTGCTGCTGCTGCTGGCTGACTTAGTTTTGGTATTTTGCCCTCAAACTTGCGAGGCTGTTGCATGAATGCCAGCGATTGCTGCTCCTTTTTGGCATCTGGAAAAGGGCAATCGGGGATATTTTAATATCTGTTTTGACTACAGTATCATAGATGTTGTTTTTGGGTGGTTAATATTTGTTTGTAAACACACACATACACACACAGATATGAAAGGACATGGATCAAGGAGCATGGAGCATGGAGCATGGAGCATGTAGCTGGGGGGCAGTGGGAGTGGAATGGTGTGGGTTGGGTTTAAGCAAAAGCAGCAGCAGAACCAAGAAATCGAAAGCAGAACAAACACTGGAAGATAAAGGCCCAGACACATAGACAGAAGGGGTGGGGGGCTTGGCAGGGGTTTTAGTAAAACAGTTTTGGTTTTTGGTTAGTTTTTAGCATAGTTTTAAAAGCGTGATCGTATATTTTGTTGTTGGGAGCACTTACAACTAGATTTAGAACAGAACAGAATACAACAGAGCTAGAGACCTTATTGGTATGTGGTATGTATATCGTAGGTAGGTTAAAACACACAAGCAACAGATACAAGATACAGGGGGATACAGGGATACAAGGATGCAAAGGGGGTACACGCCATAAAAATGACAGCTGCAGATGCGGCTAAGGTTTATTTACATTTGTCGGGGACTGTCGAGGCCACGGGAGGAGTGGTGGTGGTGGTGGTGGTGGTTGGGAGAATGCTGTAGGCTGGACAGTCTGGGAGGGATATGGTTGACATGATCTGGATCTGGATCTGGATGATGATAGGATCACGGTTGATGATTGATGATGGGATTGCGGTGGTTATATGGATGTGGCAGTGGTGCAGTGGCTTATGAAGCTGCTGCTCTCACCTCCATCGCTGCTAACCGCCGCTGCCGCTACCGCCGCCGCCGGCGACGCCACCGCTGTTGTCGCTGTTGTATTTGGTGTTGCAGTTGTGGGTGCTGCCACTGTGGCAAGTGTTGAGGCTGCTGCAGCCGGAGACACTGCAGTGGGCGAGTCCTTTTTTCGCTTTGATGGCGTTTTGCGGGTCGTTGAGTTGCCCTTGCCGCGTCGTCCACCGCGCGATGTCGAGGATGTGGAGGAGGCCGGCGATATGGAGCGCTCGTCCTTGGTGCGCGGACTGCGGCCGCGGCTGCTGTTCCGCGAGTTGGTGCGGCGATGGTGGGAGGCTAGCCAATCGTCGTCGTAGTCCGCATCGTACCGCCGCTTCGCCTTGCGACGCTTAAACTCCTCCTCCTCGTCATCGTCTTCTGCAAAGATCAAAAGAGAGACAGAAAGAGACAGAGAGAGAGAGAGGGACAAGGAGAAGGAGAGGCAGGGGCAGAGGCAGAAATGGAAGAGAAGAGAATTTTAGGTCAGATCTCGGGACTCTACAACTGGCCTACACACCTGTCCCATCATCCATGTACTCGAGCAGCTCCTGCTTGGTCTTAAAGTCCGCAGGACTCTGCAGACTCACAGCATCCTCGTTCGGATAATCGCCCTCACCCTCGATGCCCAGCTCGGACGTGTCCAGGGTGAGCACGCTCTCCTTCAGCATGGCCTTGACGTCGTCGGGCACATTCGGGTTCTGCTGGATCTCGTCGAGATCCAGGTCGGGATTGCGCTCCTTAAAGCTCTTCGCTATGGTGGGATTGCACTGCTTCTTCATTCTGCATTGACAAAAAGGAGAGGGGTAGAAGGGGGCGTCAAGGGGGCGAGTCGTGCATTCTGCAGATTGCGAAAACCTACTTCTTATCACACAGCAGGACATCGAGATGGGGTGGCAGCGGTGCAGCTGTGACCGTTGTACCCCCGGCGGGATCCTCCGGATGCCGGCCCACATCTCGGCCCTCCATCCACATGTCGTAGCGGTCGCTTTGGAAGCGCTTCACGAACGTGTCCATGGAGATCTTCACCATGTCATTGCTGCACGTGCACTGGACCTGCAATAGAACCCGCATGAGTGGACGTTGTCCCAGGGGAGGGGAGGGTAGTGGGTCTATGTTTACCGCTCGCTTGCCGTACTCGATCCAGCGCTCCATGGCAAAGTTTGTGGACTCGGCGCAGTTGAAGCCATGATTGAAGCCCGCATGGTAGCCAAACGGGAAGGTGATCATAATCTCGCCCGACTCCTGGGTGATCTGCAGTACGTGAAGGATGGATGGATGGGTGACTTAAGGACTTGAGGACACTCTCTAATTGAATGGCTAACCTTGCTAACGGGCACATTGTGCTGCTTGAGGATCTGCGGCGATATGAGCGTCATCTTATGGCGCAGATACGCATTGCAGTTCTTGTAGCTGGCCGGAAAATACTGATTGGCCACCTTCTCCAGCCTTCGGCCATGCTCCGGCGGCACCACATACCACGTCTTGGGCGCTCCAAAGTGCAGGTAATTGATCGAGTAGAGGTCCATGTCCTCGGTGTGCCACGCGAACGTTGTCTTCCACATGCCAAAGTATAGATAGGCGGTGTTCACTCCGTCTATCTGGATGTTGTAGTCCTTGTTCACGTAGTCCAGTATCGTGCCCAGTCTGTTGATGTTCCAACTCTGCAACACAACAGCCCCAAGGGGGGACAACAGATCGGTCACAAAGTCCCCAAAGAATCACCTCCAAAAAGTAACACTTACATCCTGGTCGGGATCTGTGATGCTGCCACTGACATCGGCCCCATAAATGGGCGCCACATAGGTGATATTCTTCCAGTATTTGCGCTCGAGATCCTCGTAGTCAAAGTGCTTGGGCGTGGCGTAGCGCTCGGTGCTGGCGAGGTCGCTGAACTGCTTCACCGTCAGCGGCTTCTTCTGTATGTTGATCTGTTGGTAGTAGCCCTGTTTGCCCGTCACCACCTGGCAGATGGGCGCGGGAATTGTCACGTTCAGGGCATCCAGATCGGCATAGCCGCTGCGCCGTGGTATCCACTCGGATGGCGGCACCACCTTGGCCAGACCGGCCTTGTGGGCGCCCTGTGACTCCATGTAGGCTACGTATTTGGGAAAGTCTTTGAACTCGTCCCAGGTGGGTCGGAAGACCATGATGCGCGGTATTTCGGACATTTTCATTTGAGCGAAAGACTCGCTCTCTCCCTTTGTCTGTTATTCTCTTCTTTCTCCTAATTTCGCCTGCTTCTGCTTCTGCTTCGATCCTGGAACTGTGATAAAAGCAGAGAAGCATTAAAACTCCCGCATTCATCAGATATAGCGCTCGTATCTCAAGGCTCTGTCTCTGGCTCTGGCTCAATGCACTCGGAGAGCCCATTAATCCGAAGCAGATGCCTCCTGCCTCCTGCCTACTGCCTATTGCCTTTGCCCCTGCCACAGTCTTAGTTTCAGTGCCTGCCTGCTTGCCCCGTCGCTGAACGATCACATCGGATCGGTGCGGTTCGGTGCGGTGCGGTGCGGTTCGTTCTGCCTGCCACAAAAGCAAACAGAAAGAGAACAGCTGCAACTTTTCGTGCGCCTTTTTTTTCTGAATGGGCGACGGGGGCAGGGGCAACAGCAGGCATTCGGGCCGTGTGGATAGAGGCTGGCAGGATATGCAGTTGGTTGTGTGCCTTTGCTGCTGCTTGAGTAGCGGATCGTTCGATGATCGTGAGGCATTCTCCACTCTCCTGCTAGACAACAGACAGCAGCAGGCATTTCCCCCCTTTCCCTTCACTTTGTTTCTGAATAGAAACCCATAAAAAGAAAGTGCAATGATCTTAAGGATAAGATATTGTAACGTTAGTTAGTACGTAGAATGGGTTCGTATCATATATCACATATCATTTATCCTTAAGCTAGCTGAAATTTTGAAAGTAGCTGCAACATTTTCGATTACATTTCGAATATTCAATAACAAAATGTTTCCTTATGCAATAATAATAATAATAATAGATCCAAGCCTATTGGGCATAATTTCACCATTAAATTTAGATGTTAAATCAAAGCTGAAATGCCATTTAAAAATAAAAGTCCGTATGCAATAATTTCGTTATCAATACACTGCAGGAAAACACTGGTAAACCGATTTCCGTATAAAATGCCACACGAAAAGATTTTTTTATTTCAGGTAAACTTTTCTGCCATTTTCCCAATTTTTTTGATTTCGCAATTTTTCGCAATTTATTTCTGTATACATGAAATGCCAGGAGGATGCCGCAATAAATCATGCCACAGACGGGGCAATCAATTAATGCCCAGCACTCTGGCTGCATCCTTTCCAAATAGAAAACGCCCAATAAGCAATAATCTCACATCTGTATTTGTATTTTGTATTAAGAACTTTTCCGGTTTCCGCTTGTTTTTTTGTTGCTTTTTGTTTCTTTCCGTGTTTCGATTTTACTGTCAGCCTAAACAGATTGAAAGCTCTGCAGGAGTAGCAGCAGCAGAAGCAGCCAGAAGGAAAGGAGCGAGGACAACCAACGCTGTGCGAGACATCCCAGCGCGAACTAGATGAAAATTTACGCAATTTTGGGCCACGCAGAAAACTGTACCACCACCCGATGAGGATTCAATGTGTGCGAGAGGGACAGCGAAAGAGAGACAAAGACAAAGACAGAGAAACGAGCGGAGCGGAGCGGAGCAACGATAGGTAGGCGAAGGGAGAGGAGAGGGGAACAATGAGGAAGGATAATGACGAGTGCGCAAAACTATTTGCTAGTTGGGTTCGTGTTTCCATACTGTGAGTGAGTGAGCGAAACAGAGTAGACACAGAGTGGGAAAGAGAGAGAGGACCATGGCAGGATATACAGGAGGGCAACGATACAACATAATGGGCGAGTGAACAAAGCAACGAGTAAAGGGGGCGAGAGTGATGACTGGGATATACATATGTGTGTGTTTACAGGAGTATCTGTGTGTCTGTGTGTGTATGGAAAGATGAAATTTAGAACTCACTTGTGATGTGCTTCGATGGGTTTTTGTTTCGTTTCGTTTCGTTCTCTCTTTTTTATTTATGGTTTATTATTCGTTTCGTGTCGTTTCGCTCGCTGTGTATATCCCAACAAAATGGCAAAATGGTATTCAAGTATCTAAGAGGTGGTCTATAGAGACGCAAGCCAGTGGTTCACTGCTCCATAAAGATTCGTAGTTTATTGCACACTATTTTATCTGCATATTTGCATATCGAATATATCTCTATATTCTCTTGGTTGTTGTTTTTTTTCTTTTACTTCTTTCACAGAACTTTGGTTGCACAATTTCAATTTAGTTTTTGTTTAAACAAACTGGATTGGATTTACTTTGGTTACTTTGGTTGTGTGTGATTCGATTTTTTGGTTTTGGTTTTGGAAACTTTTCGAAAATGTTGTCCTGCAACATTTGGCTATCAAATGGCGTCGTTTGTCTTCAGTTTTCCACAGTCTTTGACTTTGGTTTTCTTTCCTTTTTTTCTCGTTTTTGTGTTGTATGTTTTGCGGGTCGGGGGGCGGTGGCTCACGAGAGTATCAATATATATGCATATATATGTGTGTGGGTTGTATGTGTATATATATAGCTATCTGGCTCTTATATGCGAACTATAAACACACACGGCGAGCGCGGACCAGCGACATGTCTGAGCTGTTCGAGCTGCGAGAAAAAACTGAACCACAGCCTGATGCCAGGACGATGGCGACGCAGCCGTCGATGGAACTCACTCGCTCAGTCGCTCGGTCGCTCGCAGTCGCAGTCGCACACACACACAGATACTCGCTCACGCAGCCAGACACACAAATACAGGATACAAGATACAGGAGCTGGAGAGCGTTGTCCTTTTAATGCGAATGCTTTGGTCAAAGCATAATTTGAAATGAAAATTGGTATAGCGCAAGAGACAGAGATGGAAGAGATGGGAGAGACAGAGCCAGCGATAGAGCGGGAGCAAACAAGTTTGGCAGGATAATGATGGAAGAGGGAAAATGTGGAAAAGCGGCAGTTGGCAGTTGTTTTCCATTCCGTCCCTGAGGCCTTTCTCGTCCCTCCATCCACATCCACATCCATCCATCCATCCATCCATCTGTCAAACAATGCATTTTCCTTTTTCCTTTTACCATTTGGCAAACTGCTTTTCGGTTTGTTGCAAAAACGAGACGTGCCGAATGGAAAATGCATTCGCCATTGGAAACGCTCTTGCCTCGCATTTTTGCCTGGCTCCCCTTTAGGTCGCTCTTTATCTCTCTCTCTCTATCTGTAGTTTCATCCTGCCTCTCTGACTAAGCCGGCAGAGAAATCGCAAAGGGATTAGTCCTCATTATGCAGTGTCTGTGCCTCGTTTGCCAGAGATTTCTATTTCGCAAAGATCTGCATAATCTCGGACTAACAGTTCGGGGATCAGAAATCAGAGGCAGGTAACCATCCTAACGGCAGGAGTCCACTTGAGATGTGGACCATGTCAAACACTTGAGACGGTCTCATATGTCATGAATATTGGATGCATATTTTGGGAATACATCCAACTGAAAGACACTGAAAGAACAGCCTTCGGGCAGCCCAGTTGAATATCTCTGTTCAAGAATTGTGCGAGAATTGAGAGATACATAAGTCTGGCAATTAGATGTAAAGCAATGATCTATTTTTGTGATCTGGTAGGTGATTAGATAAGAAATAACCCACCCATAGGCAAGATCATCATCAGATCAAATGTCTGGAATCGCGCAGATCATATTGGAAAAAGGGGAAACTTAAGGGAAATTGGCACATCTGCGATTGGTAAGGATAACTAAAACTGCAGTAATTACGTCAGAGTTTGCCCCCCCCCCCCCCCCTTCTGAGGAGAGGAAACCCATACAAAAAGAACCAACAGACGAGCCATAAAGAACATTATAAAACGAAACAAGGCGCATGGAAAGGAAACCGAAGCGAGTGTAATTATGGCAGCTTGAAACGGCGTACGAAACGCTGAGGAGAAATATAATTTACAACATGTCATTAGCTGGGCAACGCCTATGCTGGAGGGGGGGAGAAGCCTCGAAAGAGGAGTAGGAGTACGAGCGTGGGGAGCGGGCGAACGGCAGGATCAAAGCGTGACCAGAAGAGAGAACCGTGTGCGCAGAATGAAAGGAATGGGTCACACTGCGCTGCAGGACTACAGCAAAACAGCAAGAAAAAGCGAGTCGGAAACGTAGCACTTTTTTATGGCAATGTGAGTGGAAAGGAGAGAGAGTGAGAGTGAGCAAGGGGAGCCACACAGAACACAGATCCTGCGAGTCTGAAAATACTTGTTTTTCAAAAGTAGCTCAAGCGGAACAAACCGTGAGAGAGCGAGAGAGAGAGAGACAGGGAGAGAGCTTATGGAAGCGAGAGAGCTTGCACGAAAGCCGCGAGAATGACCAGACGGCGGCTTCAACTTCCGGCAGGACATACACACACACACACACACACACACACACTCTACACAGAGAGCAGAGCTGCATTTGTGTACACAATGTGGTCATTGACTGAACGGTAAAAAGCGAAAACAGGAACCAACAACAACTGCGGTAGTAGCAGAGCAGCAGCAGCAGCAGCAGCAGCAGCAGCGATGACGTCGTCGAAAGAAAACACGTAGAGACTGCCATAATGCGCGTCCCCTTTTTCCACATTCCCATTCCCATTTGTGCATCTACCAAACGAACACACACACACGCACGTATGCCTCTGCTCCTTGCATGTGTGTGTGTGTCCGTGTCTCGTGTGATTTAACAAAACATTTTCTCTAATACAATTTCTCATAAAATTTCAATTCGAGCCTGGCTCCTCAGCTGCGACAACAACTACAAGATTATTTATGCTTTTTTCTTGTTCCTGCTGCTGCTCCTTCTCCTGATCTGGCGCTGACGCTGCCGCTGCTTTGCAGTTGTTGTTTTATATCCTTTTGTGACGACTAGCACGCGCGTTAACATCGGAAGTTAGGCACAGTGGGGCCAAAAAAAAGTGAACATAAAAAAGCAAGGGAATATCCAAAAGAAAAGTTTATCGATTTTCTTCATCGATCGATGTACTTTTATACATTTTTGTATACCATTTTTAATACTTCTAAGCAGTTGCTGCTTTATTTTCGTAGATCCTTCGTAATTTTTATACTTTTCATAAATAAATCAGAAGGCATTTTAAAATTTGTAATGCAATCTGGTGCACAAAATGTTTAATTTCCACTTTAACATTTTTGATGGAACGGCAACCACTGTGCATTAGCGTCGACATCGACATCGACCCGACCAAAAAGCAAAGCACGCGTCCCCTTTTTCAAGTTTCCCTTTTGTTGTCCTTTATCTCAATTGCACAACTGTTTGGCTTTGCCTTTGCCTTTGCCTCGTTTCTGCCTGTGTCGAGCTGCGGCTGTGTCCTGTGCCTCTCTTTGTGTCTCTGTCTCTCCCCCCCCCCTCCAATCGTTGCGTTGGTTCCTGTGCCGCTTGCCGTTGTTTTGTTTTTGCTTTTGCGTTCGTTACATTTTATGTTCACTCTATGCGTGTGTACGTGTGTTTGTGTGTGTGTGTGTGTGTGTATCCTCATACTCCTGGCGACCATTATTTTTTGTTATTGTTGTGTATTAAATAGAGGAAAAGGAATGACGGAATAAACCGACGACAGAGAAAAGCAGCCAAAGCGCATGACAACTTTACAGTTTCAGGCTTTCAGCGCACCAAACTCGCTGCGCTCTCTCTCTCTCTCTCTCTCTCTGTCTCTATTGCTCTCTAGCTTAAGTTCTCTCCTCAGTGTTTGCCGTTGTTTGGGCTCTGTCCCTCTCTCTCTCTCTCTCGCTCAGCTGCCCTACGTACGCCCAGCAGCTGCCGCCGCAATCTAATTAATTCTCTTTTACGACGTCCGCCTCGTCGCCATTGTTCGGTTGGGTTTCAACGTTTTTCGCATCTCAGCGTCCGTCCCCCCCCCCCCACCCAGCCCCTTCCTGTTTTATTGGTCAGCCATTGTCGCCATTTTGAAAAGCGAAAAGCAAAACGGTAAAATTATATCCAAGTACATAGAAAAACGTTAAACTTGTCATATTTTCAGGAGGCGCGTGCTCAAGGGGCCATGCACTTGGACATTCCGCAGGATGAAAGTAAAAGAAACAGCAGGAAGAGGCGCCAGAGCTCTCCGGCTCTCTGGTATCCTCCTCCAAACATAATGCTCCAGATTCAGATCTGTTGCTGATGCTGAAATGTAGAACGAGGCCAGGCCATGGCTGCCAGCCTAGCCTGTGTGCCAATTGTTCGAACTGAGTGAAGTCTTAAAGAAGACCAAAGTCTGATTAAAATGGAACGTTGGATACGAATAAAGTTCAGATTTTCTTAGAGTTTCTTTAAGGCTATGCAGCGGTGAATAGTTATTTTATTACCAGATCAATTTCTAAAGAAGAACTCAAAATCTTATTCTCATTACCATTCGAAAGAAATCTGTCATCGAAATCTTGAACTCACGAAAGTAGGCAGCGAATATCAACAAAGCTCCGCCATTCTTTCCCATCTTTTGAGGGAAAATTCCATTTAAAATCTGTGCCACAAATGCTCCAATCTGGTCCTAACCCCGCACAACATCAGCATTCATGGGTAAAGGATAGGTAAGGACATGACCTTCAACCCTTCAAAATACTACAAGTGAAGGCATTCCACATTCCATATTCGGGGATATCTGATTGGGTCAATGCCATAACGTAACCCCACACTTGTATTAATTACATACCCTCAATCCGCCATCGGCCCAAAACAGCCACCCACCCACCCATGAGAATCCTCAGCCAGACCTGTTGAGCTACCAACTTGTTACCACTCCCCGTCGTCGAGGGTTGTCCGTGCACCTGACTCTTGCACGGGACATCCCCCCGAGTGGCCGGATGGGATCTGCGACGAAAACACCACCTACGTAGTCGTAGTCCTAGTCCAGGTCGTAATCGCAATCGTAATCGTCACCGTGGTCGGTGTGGGCAAACAATGCGAGTGCGGAGTGCTCATAAGCGCCGCTTCCACCGGGGGTATGTTTATGTTTTATGAATGGGAGCGCACGGACGCGCTCCTTGCGCTCCTTTCGCTCCATGCACTAACTACCACCGAATGAATCCTTGCTCTGTTTTGGTTTTGGTTTCTGGTTGCGTATTTTTTGTTGGGAAAACCCCTAAAATTGACGAAGACGTTGTGTGGATGGATGACATGCCGGCACAGGCACAGGCATAGGCACACGCCACCAGAATTATCAGTAAGGTGGTGGGTTAAAACACATGACCAGAGACCGGAGACCAGAGACCAGGAGAGCGGATGCGGTCGGTGCCAGAGACAGACGACTGGTCTGGTCTGGTCTGGTCTGGGGTTGCTTTCCATTTGTTTACTTTTTCTTTTGGGGGGGTTTTCCCAACGTCCTTGCACCTACTACAGAAGGCCACAGAACAGAACAGAACCAGAGCTCTGCGTGTGAGCGGAACCACCCCGTGCGCCATGTGGCCCAGAGTGCCAGTGCGCCAATATGTAGGTCGGTGGTTGCTCCGGCCTTGGCTCTGGCTCTGGCTTTGGCTCTGGCCAATGTCTCTGCCAGAGTGTCGGTGGTGATTCCAAAAATATATATGCCCAGACATGTCTAAGGGTTACTCTGGCACACGCTTTTTGTTTATAAACATTGCGCAAAAACAGCTGACTTTTGGCCATCCATCCCCCAATCGTCCGTCGAGTGCGTCGTCGAGTGTGTAGGCTCGGCAGCGTCCGGAAGGAGTGTGGCATGCCCCAAAAATACCAGTGCCACACACACCTGCACGCACAGTACTTATTCGAACGGGCAGCCAGGCAGTCAGACCCCAGGCTCGGCTCTGCGGGAACAAACGAGTGACTGTGACTGAGCAGCTGTCCAGGACGCATAGCGAGGACATACATAGCAAGGAGTGCAACTGCAACTGCAACGACAGATGTTGGCTGTAAATGCACTAAAAATTTGAAATTGTATGTGCAGCGATGTCTAACTTCGAGTTGCAGCCGGCCGTTGCACATTGAGTGGAATGAAAGGACCGGGACACAAGAGCAGCACAAGGCTGGGCCGAGACAGAAGGGATCACATGAGGCTCGGCTCGGCTCGGCCGCCTGCCTGCTGTTGCATTGATTACTTCGTACGGGGGTCGGGTCGGGCTCCGGCTGTAACATCTGTCCAAGCCGTAGCCTGGCCTGGGCCTTCCTTCTCAACGTGAGTCTTTGTATTTTTATTCTAGGTGCCAGCCTGTGGCATGTGCCACATAGATGGACTAGAGCTGGCATCTGCCATCGAATGTGGCACCCAATTCGATTGATTGTCTGCGGTTCTGTTGCTGTCTCTCTCCTCTGTGTGTGTGTGGGAGAATGGTTAGGATTCCGAGAGTTTTATTGGACCCACAACGATGAGACGATGCAGGCCCTAATGGCAGCTGCTCCAGCATCATCTGCATGATCCAAACGCTGCCTTTCTCTTCTTTCCTTGCTTTGCGCCCCCAAAAAAGAAACCAGCATAAAAAAACTTCAACTCAGTCGTCGTCGAAGGAACGAACAGCTTTCCAAACATATTCTCTCACAGCTGTAACCCAATACCAGAACCCGTAGGCCCGTGGGACAGTGATAGGGACATGCACAAGTGTGAGGACAGGAAGAGGGGACGACAGTTGCCCCCCCCCACCCAATCCATGGCTCAGCAGACCCCAAAAGAGGGTAAAGTTTCAAATTGCATTCTGAACAACTTGTGTCGGAGGGACAGAAACCGGTATTACACGCACAGGACAGGACAGGACAGGAGTCTACCACCCGATCCCGATCTCGATCCCAATTCCGAAAACGATCGCGGAACGGAGTGAGAGATTACATAAAAGTTTCAGACGGAAGGCGGAACAATAACTGTAGCAGCATTTTGAGATTTCCGCTTCGGGCTTCTGGTTACCACCGTCAAGAAGCGAAGAATGTGTGCGGGAAAAAGAGTGCTGACAAAAAATCACAACTTCCCTGGCAATCTCTCTGTCTGTCTTCCCCCCTCCGGGCAGCTGCATTGTGCCGTGCCCATTGTGAACTGTATTTGCGCAGGCGTACATTGAACTTTGGTCCTTTCAGCCATCCCATCCATCCATACATCGTTCAAGGGGCAGGTAATATGCAGACGCTGCTGTCTCCGACGTTCAGACACTGCGGCAGATGTTTCTCTTGACGGCGCTGCTTGCCTTTGCCTTTACCTTGCCTTTGTCGCAGGTCAGTTGTTTGTGCCCCGAAAGAGTTGATTTCGTTATCCTGTCTGGGGTTCTGCCTTTATTTGGTCCTCCTCAAATATTTGTTGAGTCTTTGTTTGGGTAAAAGAAGTCATTACCGAGGCATATCGGGCATTTTGTGGGAGTGGGAGTGGCAGAGGCACTACTGGGCCGCAGGGTTCTCATGGGTACAACAGCTCTTTGACGTTTAAATAAAGTTGTCAGTCATATAGAGCAACCAAGACTCATACAGGGGAATATATTTTAGGATGGAACAGGAACATAGTCGAAAGGTTTTCCTTTCAAACATTTTTCATGGAAAGAACTTTTCAAAGTCAATTTTAAATCACGACATTCGCATTCTAAACAGTATACCCCCCCCAACCACCTGCTTGTCCACCGCGCTAAAAGGTTCTACCAAAGTTAATGCAATTAATTAAAGGCCTAAAAGGGGCGAGTAATGCAATGAGTGGGACCGAGCCACACAGACACAGAAAGAGAGGCATGGGGAGAGACAAAATGAAAGAGCAGCGAATGAGCCATTTTAAAATTGAAAAATCGATTTTGCACTATGCTCTGGCCACAGAAAATCGTAATTGGAACCCCCCAATAGATGTTTGTTCTCTTTGCAAGACTTACCCTCTACTTTTCCTCTGATGATGACGGATGCTTCTGTTGCTGAGGATGTGTTGCACTCGCTCCTCTTTATAGACACATTTTCACATGCTTTGGGCTGATTTTGCACTGTTTTATTGTTCCAGATTGAGCAAACTTTATTCCAGGTAAAGCAGCAGGCAGCAGGCAGGAGGAACGGAACGCAACACTTGGTGTCGGCGGCGTACGTGACCGAGAGTATGTGTCCCGTTCACAATAGTCGCGTGTGGACGCAATTTTATTTACAATAGATTAGCTGCGCGCTGCACATGCCTGTGTGCGTGGATTTTGTAGTTGTAGGTGGGCACTGCACTGGCGAGGGGGCGGTGGGGATGCGACAGCGGTATCAATATCGTTAGCTTTAGTTTGTACGCTGTTTTGGCATTTTATAATGTAAGCAAACAATTTTCTAGCCCTGTGTGGAAGGCATTCTTATAAGAAGACGAAGATGGCTGCGCTGCTTATCAGAAGCGTCTCCTCCAGTTGCACACTTAAAACACTGTTTCGAAGCACTTTTGCAATGGCAATTATGAGCAGCAGCACTGCGAGCACAAGTTTACGTTTAAAATAATCTTCAAATATCCTACCTATGCATTTTTAATACGGTTTTTTTAAATTTTTGCAAAATTCTTTCGTGATGCAAAAAAAGGTAATTAATAATGTGGCCAGTTTCCCAAACACACAAAATACTTGCAAGAAATACTGAAATACAAAACGTGCGCTCGTTTAATACCATAACTTAACGAGCCGATACCGATAAATCCTTTCGAAAACTGCACACGTTTCATCTGTTTTTTACCCATTTCCGAACTCCAGCTGCAAGTGAGTAATAACAGAAGTCTGGTCAGAATTGCATCAGATAATCCGAGTATTGATTGAGACAGCCCAACATTTGACGGAACCATGCCAGAGGAGGAACAGCAGCAAACCGGCGACGGCGGCGCCAATCCTGCCAAGACACCCAAACAATTGGAGAAGGAGCGCCTCAAGGCCGAGAAGCTGGCCAAACTGCAGGCGAAGCTGGACAAGAAGGCGTCAGCAGCTCCAGCGACAGCCGAAAAGAAGGAGAAGCCCGAAGTACGTACAAACTGAGCCACTAGGCAACTAGGTTATGTGCGCAAAAAGTGAATGGGCGAGAGCACAATTATCTGGTGATTGCGGCTATTGTTCAGGGGAGAAAGCTAACTTCGTGCTCCATTACAGAAGCGAACCAAAGAGGTAAAGGAGGCCGCTGTGTACACTGCCAAGACAGCGCCCGGGGAGATGAAAGATCTGAGTGATCCTCTGCCAGATGCGTACAGTCCGCGATTCGTGGAGGCCCAGTGGTACAGCTGGTGGGAGAAGCAGGGCTTCTTCACGCCCGAATATGGGGTGAGTAGACGGGGGCCGATGCTATCCAGAGACGACACTGACACTCGCCTTCCCTGCAGCGCGATTCAATCGATTCGCCGAATCCGAATGGCAAATTCATCATGGTGATACCGCCACCGAACGTGACTGGATCTCTGCATTTGGGCCATGCCCTGACCAACGCCATCGAGGATGCCATCACGCGCTACCATCGCATGAAGGGACGCACCACGCTGTGGGTGCCCGGGTGCGATCATGCCGGCATAGCCACCCAGGTGGTGGTGGAGAAGCTGCTCTGGCGGGACGAGAAGCTGTCACGGCACGACCTTGGCCGGGAGAAGTTCATCGAGCGCATCTGGGACTGGCGCCGCGAGAAGGGTGGCCGCATCTACGACCAGCTCAAGTCGCTGGGCTCCTCCTACGACTGGTCGCGTGTCAACTTCACCATGGACCCGAAGCTCTGTCGCGCCGTTACCGAGGCGTTTGTGCGGCTGCACGAGGAGGGCGGCATTTACCGCAGCTCCAGGCTGGTCAACTGGTCGTGCACCCTGCGCTCGGCCATTTCGGACATTGAGGTGGACAAGGTGGAGATACCCGGCCGCACCTTCCTCTCGATTCCTGGCTACGACGAGAAGGTCGAATTCGGCGTGCTGGTGAAATTCGCCTACAAGGTGGAGGGCAGCGACGAGGAGATCATTGTGGCCACCACGCGCATTGAGACGATGCTGGGCGACACGGCCGTGGCCGTGCATCCCCAGGATGAGCGCTACAAGCATCTGCATGGCAAGTTTGTGGTGCATCCGTTCTGCACACGCCGCCTGCCCATCGTGTGCGACGAATTTGTGGAGATGGAGTTCGGCACGGGCGCCGTGAAGATCACCCCCGCCCACGATCCCAACGACTACGAGGTGGGCAAGCGGTGCAGCCTGCCCTTCATCACGATCATCAACGACGACGGCTTCATCATCGGCGACTACGGAGAGTTTACGGGCATGAAGCGCTTCGAGTGCCGCAAGCAGATCCTGGAGCGGCTCAAGGCGCTCAAACTCTACCGCGAGACCATCAACAATCCGATGGTGGTGCCCATCTGCAGCCGGTCCAAGGATGTGGTGGAGCCGCTGATCAAGCCCCAGTGGTATGTCAGCTGCTCGGACATGGCCGCCTCGGCCACCGAAGCCGTACGCTCTGGCGAGCTGAAGATCATACCCGAGCACCACACCAAGACCTGGTACCACTGGATGGACGGCATCCGGGACTGGTGCGTGTCCAGGCAGCTGTGGTGGGGCCATCGCATACCCGCCTACCACGTCAGCTTCAGCGATCCCTCCATCAAAGCCGGAACGGTGAGTAAATTCATTGGGGAAACCATTTGTCGGAGCTAATCCCTAACGATTCCTCTTGTCCAGCCTGCTCTTGGTGGTGTGGTAATCTAATCCTCCCTACCCATTCTCTCCATTCTTTTATTCACATATCCCTTTTGTATCCTTTGGCAGAGCGACGACGAACAGTATTGGATTGTGGCGCGCAGCGAGGCGGAGGCGTTGAGCAAGGCGGCCGATAGATTCCAGGTGGATGCCAGCAAGATTGTGCTGAAGCAGGACGAGGATGTGCTGGACACATGGTTCAGCTCGGGCATCTTCCCCTTCTCGGTGTTCGGGTGGCCGGACAACACCAAGGACCTGCAGACCTTCTATCCCACATCGCTGCTGGAGACGGGCCACGACATTCTCTTCTTCTGGGTGGCGCGCATGGTCTTCTTCGGCCAGAAGCTGCTGGGCAAGCTGCCCTTCAAGGAGGTCTATCTGCATCCCATGGTGCGCGATGCCCACGGCCGCAAGATGTCCAAGTCCCTGGGCAATGTCATCGACCCCATGGACGTGATTCTGGGCATCACGCTGGAAGGCTTGCACGCCCAGCTCGCTGGCTCGAATCTCGATCCGCGCGAGATCGAGAAGGCCAAGGCCGGCCAGAAGCAGGACTATCCCCAGGGCATACCCGAGTGCGGATCGGACGCCCTGCGCTTCGCCCTCTGCGCGTACATTACGCAGGCGCGCGACATCAATCTGGACATCAATCGTGTCCTGGGCTACCGCTTCTTCTGCAACAAACTGTGGAATGCCACAAAGTTTGCCCTCCTCTACTTCAACGGCGACGAGAAGTTCAGCACCGAGCTGAGCGCTGGCGATGCCTTCAACCAGATGGATGCATGGATCCTGTCCAGACTGGCGGCCTGCATCGAGGCCTGCAATGCGGGCTTCGAGTCGTACGACTTTGCCGCCGCCACCAGCGCCTGCTACGCCTTCTGGCTGTACGAACTGTGCGACGTGTATTTGGAGTGTCTGAAGCCGATCTTCCAGGGCGGCAGCGAGCAGCAGCAGACCGCCGCCCGGCGCACCCTCTACGTCTGCCTGGACTTTGGCCTGCGGCTGCTCTCGCCGTTTATGCCCTTCATCACGGAGGAGCTCTACCAGCGGCTGCCGCGTGCGAATCCCGCGCCCAGCATTTGCGTTGCCAGCTATCCCAGTGAGTAGCTGCCCGAATTGGCTTTTGCTTATCCCACTTATCCTACCCAATCCCCGCAGGCAACACCTCGTGGCGCAGTGCAAAAATCGAATCCGATGTGGAGTTTGTCCAGAAAGCGGCACGCATCATTCGCTCGGCCCGCTCCGACTACAATCTGCCCAACAAGACCAAGACGGAGGCGTACATCGTCTGCACGGATGCCACGCCCAATGAAATACTCAAACGCTATGCCAGCGATCTGGCCACCATTTCCTACTGCTCCAAGGTCTCCTTCGATAGCCCTGCGCCGGCCGGATGTGCCATTCTCACGGTGACGGGGCAGTGCGAGGTGCATCTGCTGCTGAAGGGACTCGTGGAGGCCGACAAGGAGATAGCCAAGCTGCAGAAGAAGGGCGACCAGCTGGTCCAGACCGTCGGCAAGCTAACCCAGGCCATCCAGGCCTCCGACTATGCCACCAAGGTGCCCGCCGAGGTGCAGACGGCCAACGAGACGAAGCTTACAGAGTCGCGGGCGGAGATCGAGCGCATTGCGGCTGCCATCGAGACGCTGAAGCTGATGTGAGGATTCTCCGATTCTCTGGAATGAGCATTTTGTTGATATTCACAAGGGACGCTTGGCCCCTCCCCCCCACTCGCTTGCTTCTATAAGAAAAAGACTCTTCTTGCATGCCCATAGATAAACTATGTATTTATTCCGTACCACGCCAGCAATTTATATAAATATAAACAGAGAGAAAGAGAGAGAGAAAATCCGAGTCTGGGACTACCAGGTGAGGCGTGTGGCATGATCCGTCTTGCGCTTCGACATCTTAATGTAGCCCAAAAACTGAAGCTCGGCCACAGCGCGCGTAAAGCGGGCCCTGAAAGAGAGGTGAATCAATAAAGTGGGGTAAAGAGGAGGAAAAGGAAGACTCACTGTATCTGCGGATCGATTTGCTCTTGGGCCACCTCCCCGTCTGGATCCTCGTTGGCATGCAGCACCGAGCGGAAGGCCTGCAGCCAGTCGAACAGATTGATCATGCGCCCGCACTCCAGATGCAGCTTGTACACCACCGAGAGATCGGGCAGGGAGCCCATGAGCTGTGTTTGTTCGCGCAGCTCGCAGCACTTGCACTGCATGTAAAAGTGCGGATTGTTGAGGGCCGTGTGCAGGGCTGCCCGCGGGGCGCCAATTATGTTGCGGCGCACCGTGGCAATGTCGCTGAACACGAACAGCTCGTGGAGCGGTGGAGCCTCTGGGAGGGACCGCAAATGGCCGCGCACCAGCTGCGTTTCAATGTGCTCCAGCGTCTTCTGGACGGATCGGGCGAACTCCGTGGTGGGAGCCTGCTGGTGTTGCTTGTCCACCTGACTGCGCTGCAGCAGCTGCGCCTTGAGCTCCTGCCGCGAGGCGACTTGCGTTAGACTAGCCGCAGGCCTGCTCTCATCCGTGGACATGGCACACGGCACCATCTCCAGGGTGCCCATGACCACGTCGTCAAGCAGTTGCCGAATGCTCTGTAGCTGCGGTCGCAGCACCGCTGTGCAGGCCTCTCCCAGCTCGAGGGGTGCGATCTCCGTGGCCAGAAAGTGCTCCGTTCTGGCCAAACTTCGCTGGACCTTGGCCACAAACTCCTCTTTGGACAGAAAGCTCAGCATTTGCCAGCACTCCTTGTACTCGGGCGACGCGACGATCGGCCTGTTCAGGCAGTTGACGTAGAGCTCGCGTAGAAGCTTGCCCAGCGGACAGCGCGGCAGGTCGCCCACCAGCTCCGTGAAGAACTCCAGCGTGCTGCGGAAGAGCAGAAAGTGCAGCAGACAGTCGCGCAGCAGCTGCGGCAGCTTCTTCTTCAGGTAGTCGTCGTCGGTGAGGACGGCGATGATGCGCTTGCAGTCGTTGATCTGCTCCACGTACGGCCGGAACGAGGGCAGGCGTCGTATGGTCTCCATGTCGTCGTGCGTCAGCAGCTTGATGCGGTTCAATGCCTTGCTGTAGTCCGTGCAGAGGGCGTAGGCATTGCCGGCAAAGTAGTGCTCCATCAGGCAGTACTTGAAGCCCTGGATGAAGCCGTGAATGGAGAAGTCGTAGTACAGAAAGATGTGCGTGAGGAACTTGAAGGCCTTTCCAGACAGATGGAACGCGTACATGGGCGAGAGCAGCACCTTGTCCAGCAGCTGGAAAAGTCACAAAATTTAATTGCCAAATTCTATTCTATGGTGGAAAGACCCGCACCTCGTTCAGTCCGGTGGGTGCCGGCTGTGTTTGGAAGACGCGCAGCCTGATCTTGCTGCTGACGTGGTAGGGCAGGGTGCTGTGCACCGCCGACATGGCCGTGGCCACGCCCAGCACCAGGACAAACGGCAGGATGCCGCAGTGGGCGCTCAGGGTGAGGATAAAGTCCTGCAGGACGTGGCCACTGAAGCACTCAAAGTCGGGCAATATGACAACCAGCTGCTGGCTTTTCCTCTCCTCCGTTTGGAAGTTGTTGATGTACCAGGACGTCAGTTGCTTTATCGTGCAGTGAGAGCGACGCAGTCGCTTGCGATCCCGCTCGCTCACATCCTCCTCCTCCGCCGCCGAGTCCTCTTGGTCCTGCTCGCCCTCGATCAGGCTAAAGACCATGGCCTCGATGGCCGCCTTAAGAGTGGGGCAGTCTCGCGACTGCAGCACACAGACCCGCGCCGCCTTCTGGGCATGCAGGCGCCGCGTGAACGTCTCAAACTGGCTGAGGTGATCCGGCTGATTGATGCCCGTGAGGAGTGCCGCTGTGGGCAGAATTTCGTCCTCGATCTGCCCCTGGCCCACCACGAACTCCACCAACTGCTCGAGTGTGCGGGCATAGCTCTGCTGCTGCAAGCGGCTGATGTGCTCGTTCATCTGACTCCAGGTCTGGGCGTAGGCATCGTAGAAGGGCTGCCCGACGACCTCCTTGCCGAGCAGGCTGCTCGTGCCGCCTGAGGCCCTTTTTCGCTTGCCGGATGCCTTCTTGCCGGCACGCGTAGCTCCGTTTTTGTAGACAAAACAGCCCTACAAAAAGCATCTCATCTGAATTCCTTCGAGTTCAATGCCAGACTTTTGCAACTCACCTTGGAGACGGATATTGTGGGGTCCATAGCTGGAATTCAACTGAATTCACGAATGCTATGCTGGAGTGGCTAAGTGGTTGGTTGGTTTGTTTAGGTCAGCTTTGTGCCAGTTTCAGTTTATTCACCGAATCAGCACCCGGGAAATGGAAGAACAAGCGAAATAAATAAAAACCTACAAGCAGCTGTGGCGAAATCGCGCCAAACGCCATACAGTGCTGTAAAACGTTTGATTTTCATTGAGTGCAGTGATGGGCAACCAATTAATGTTGGCGCAAATTTCAAACTCCTTCGACTTTGTTCGAGTTGATTGTAATCCTTTTTAGTCCTCATCCCAAAGTAGCGCTGTTGTTGGCTCTGTTTTGAATATCCGCAAAGAAGTACTATTCAGATGGCGATTACACGAATCGGACCATTTGGGGGCCGATTCAAATGATAGCATAAACATTAGCAGAAAGTCGTGATAGAGGATCAGAGCTGCCAGTAAATAGTCCTTGGTGCGCATTTCCGCAAACTTTCCGCCATTGATGATCTGTGCATGATACATGACAAACTGCAGGGGGATTGGGGGATTAAGGAGAACTACATGAATATATGCATTATATATACCATCCAGATGCTGCTTAAAACAAATCCCCGATGGATCAGAAAGGAATACGCCATATTGGTCACGATGTGCATCATTAGGAAGTACATAGCGCCAATGAGTGCCACTATGGCAAGCACAAACAGCACAACAATGTCCAGCGTTATATCGTGCTAAGGAAAAGACGATGATAATTGTCATCACGATCACTTTGGTGATATCTCACCGGCAGAAAGGAGCCGCACAGCAGAGCGATGCCCAGAATCACTGCCCAGATGACAAAGCTCAGCAGGAATTCGAAATTTCCTTGACGAACCACCAGGGACGAGACTCCCATGACAACACACTCAAACTGTAAATGCAGATGGAGACTGTGATGTTTCCTGGGAAATATTTATCATCTTACTATAACGATGGCAAAGATCCAATTGATAAGCAACATAAAGCGCAAAGTCTCGAAGAAAATGAATACGGCGAAGAGTAATAGTCCCACGGCAAAAAATATGCTCCCCACCCAATATTTTTTGGTGAAGAATTCCATTGAATCGTAACTGGAAGAAAGCTATGGTACAAGGGTACAAGGCCACGAGCTAGGGTCCTGTATACGTACTGATATTTAATGAGAAACCACTGGCCCACCGATAGAAGCAGAAGGACGAATGTCAGAATGTACGTGACTAACGAAAATTTCCTCCTCTCTTTCTTGTAGAAGTGTGTATGTGCTAGCGATTCCATTGTTTTGTGTGTATTTATTGTTGCTTGTGTGTTATTCCATGACGATAATGACACTGACTACTGTTAATACATATATATTTTCAAATTTCCCTTCTGCGCGCCTATGTAAATTCGCCATTTGCCAACATTGGCAAAATACGCGGCATTTCGCGCATTTCGCCTTAGTCAACACTGAACACATCGTCTGACTTTGCTGCACGAATTTGCTGCTCTTGCATTTTAATTTGCTAAAATGTTGGGCGATGACGATGATCTTAACATATACGGCGACTTGGACGACTTCCAAAATGCCGAGGAGCAGGTGCGTGTGTCCCTGCACTTGGCCAGCAAACTGTTTATAACATGTAAATTGTCTTCCAGAAATCCAAAGAGCTGCAGGCCTGGGAGAGCCAATGCAAACGCGCACAGGCGGAAATTGAGAGCTTAAAGGCGGAAAACAAGGCGCTCAACAAGAAGATCACAGCCATGGAGGTCAATCTACAGAATCTCATGGACACGGCCAAGGCGGAAATCAAGCGAAAGGAGTCTTTGATTACGCAGCTGCGCAAGGAGTAAGGGCCAACCTCTTTGTTCGTTAATCATAGCATTTTTACATTACATTTTGCTGCAGGAAAGACGACATATGCTTCAGGCGGAAGCGGGGACGAGCTGATGAGGATCCCAAGGTTGCAGGCCAGCAGCACAAACGCTCCAAGCTGTCGGAGCCCGTGACCAACAAGTTCAAGACTGCGCTCGGCCATGAATCCAAGAATACAAACCACGAGAATGAACGACCCAAGCTGGCAGAGGAGCATGTGACCAACAAATTCAAAACTGTGCTCGCCACTGAGTCCAAACGACCGAAGCTACTGGCGGAACCTACGGCCAATAAATTCAGGTCTGGGTCCCAGGAGCCAAGGAAGCACAAACTGGAGGAGACTGGGACCAACAAATTCAGAATTGAGCCCAAGATAAGTGATAAAATGCATCATCAAAAGAGCTCAACAGGTGGAGAGTCCAGGACGCATGACAACAAGGATGGCAAGCGCACAAACCGCAGCCGATCCCCCAGGGAGGATCGACACAGACGCTCGGACAGCCGTTTAAAGGAACGCGAGCGACGCCGCAGTCGCAGTCGTAGCGCCAAACGTTCCCACAGACATGAGCCTCATCGTGGCCGCCAGAGCAAGGATCGCTCCAGCAAGCGCCGCAGTATTTCCCGATCCCCTCACCGAACAGCAGCCACAAAGCAAAGGTAAGCAAAAGAAAAGAACGCTTCCATTCCTCACAAGTCTTCATTGACAGCAGCATTTGACGATTCTTTCAGTGCTCGGCAGTCGGATAAAGAACGCTCCAAACGGACAGAGACACAGAAAGAAGCCACAGTGACGACTCTCTTCGGTGAGGAGACAAACGACCAAGTGCCAGCCAGCCCCAATCTAGAATTGATTAAGAAAATGCAAGCCAATACGTCCCCAGCGACGTCAGTGGAGCTGTACACACCAGAAAGCCAGTTGCAGGCACCGATCAGTGGGCAGAAGCCCGCAAAAAACGAAGAGATCAGCATCTCTGATATTGATGACTACTTCCAGGTGAATCCTCTCGCCAAAGACTGCAATCCTGAGACCCTGGAGCAAGCAGAGCCAACATCTAGAGTCTTTTCTTGGGCAAGCAATTTGAATAAGCAGCAGATACCAGGATTAGACATGATTTGTCAGCAGCATTCGCCCATAAAGAATGCGACAGAGGAACAGCCTAAAGATGTCAATTTGGGTACTCTGAAAATAGATGCAATAGAAGATTGTATCATTGATCACACGGAGGAAGTGATAACTCGTCCCATAGAGGACTGGAAGCCAACAGAATCGATGCAGCAAATGGCGCAAAACCAAAAGAGTCTGTCCCTGGAGCCAGAACCACCCATACCCGAAGCTGCAGAGGGTAGTCCAATGGACATTGAAATCCCAGACATAAATATTACACCCCACACGGCATTAATCAGCGAAACTCCAAGCAAAGACGAAGATAATTCTATGGATATCGAAACACCCAGCATAAATCTTACGCCCGAAAAGGAAGAGAAAGCAGAAACTCAAATTACGAAGCCAGTTGAAGCCACAGCACAAATTGAGCCAGCAGGTCCTGAACTAATTGATCAGGCAGCAGGAACAGTGCAAATGGACGACCTAAAGACCCCCACCAAATGTTCGGACACGATTCTAAATGATGATTGCCCCACACCCAAGCGTCCCAGTGAAATAACTGAGGATCAAGCAACAGAAGAGATTACTGGCCCGACAAAATGTGCAGCTATGAATACGATTTTGGAGAATGATTGTGCCACGCCAGGGCATACTGAAGCCATCGAAATAATTGAGGTTATACGATTGCCAGCGATAGTGGACATTGAGAATATTGCCATAAGCGTCGATGCGCCCTTTGATGCATCAGAAATGAACTCGCAACCACAAGACGCAAATGTCGTTGAAGGTAAAAAGAGTGAGAGCAAGGCTGAGGTTCCCGAGAAGGAAAGTTGTGTGTCGGGTGCACTGGATGAAGCTGAAGATATGCAGATTGAGCAGGAGAATTTTGGAGATGAGACAACGGCTGACGGATTAGAAGACGAACCTGTGCCAGTAGCAGCTCAAGGATTTGAAAATGAAATGCCTGTAGCTGAGACTCTTGCAAATGAAACTTCTGCCATTGAGCCTCTTCCAAGTGCAGCTGATGAATCAGAGAATGAGACTCTGGAAGCTGAGACGCCTGTGATTGAGGCTGCAGTTACTGAGATGGCCATGGAGACTGCTGTCCATGACACTCGTTTGGGAACGCCTGTTTCAGAGTCTCCTCTTGTAACTCTTGGGACTGATATTCCTGTTGTGCAGTCTCCTGTTTACGAATCGAAGAATGAGACTTGTGCCATGGAAACTACTGTGACTGATACGCCCGTTTATCAATCCAACAATGAGATTCCTGCTCCTGTTATTGGGAATCTTTTTTCAGAGATTCCTTTCATGGAGACTCCCATAGCTGCAGCTTACGAATCGAGAATTGGGTGTCCTGCAGGTGTGACTGCTGCGATTCAATCAACTGGAATTGAGATTCCTATACTGCCGCCCCACGGATCCATACACGATTCGCTGATAGTTGCAGCCACTTCCAAGCCTTCCAGCATTTTGTACGCACAGCCAGACTCAACCAAGACGGACAACAGTGAGGATATGGTGCTGGAGGCGGCCATGAATGAGTTGACTGGCGAGCAGGGGCCAGTGCCGAGTGACGCCAATACGAGCTATCCGAATCTCACACTCGCCGAGGACACCATCGAAATGGCACTGCAGCAGTTGCATCAGACATCGCCGGACGAAACGAAAGTCACTTCGACCTCCAACAAATCCCAAAAGTCGCCCCAAAAAGACTTGGCGCAAATTTCAACCGCATCCCCTGTTCAGCACAGTCCAGCAAAGTCCACGCCCAAGGGTAGAAAGACCACACCAATGACGACACCAGAGAAACTGAGAGTCGACAAGACTCCGCTGAAAAAGCGAAAGATCCACATGCCCGAGGACGAGGTGATCGGGCCGCAGACACCGCCACCATCCCTGCCATCGGTAGCGCTCGGAAACGAGGCCTCCCCGACGCTGGAGGATGTGACCATTGATGAGACCCTAGACGAGAGTGCCAATCGCAGCTTCGGCAGCGACACCTCGGTGGTGACCAAACGCTGCTCCATGGGCTCCACGGACTATCAGTTCGAGCGCATCAACGACGAGATCGTGCTGCGTGTCTCGCGACGCAAGCGGCGACCGCGTCCATCCCCCGCACCACTAGATGATGGTGAGAAGAGTGTTGGAAGCTAAACAATTGTTATTTCATTATCATTATCGTTTTCTAAGCTAAGAACATCTCTAGATAGTAAATTTTTCTTATTTTTTAAGCTTTGAACTGTTGAATATCGAAAAATGTGAAAACGATATCCTAGTAGAGAAGGAAACATTGTTTGCCCCGTCCTGAATAAGGGGACTTTTTGAATTTAATTTGAACTACCAAAACGTTGAAACGGATTTAAGTTGTTGGAAATATTTGCAGAAAGTGTAAAATATATTTATGAATATGCCCACGAAGGGACGTTAAGTGAATTGACGCCTTGCCTTGTCTTGTCTTGTTTATGCTGTGAGTCCGTTATTCTTGCCCCTTGCCTACTCTATCGCTGTGCTCGTAGTGGTGCGGGCGCCCAGGGGGCTGGTACTTGGCTTTATTTTCTACTTCTACTCCCATCCATTCGTAGTTGCATTTAAATTTTATTTGCTCGCAACGAAAGTGCTCAACATAGCAGGCAAATAAATAAAAAAGAATCAACAGTTTAGGAGGAGTCGAGTGAATGCATTTGCACCTGTCCCACATTGTCGAGGATCAGTAAATGCTGCTCATTCCCAGAGCTGCGTGCGGCGGCCATGTCCATAATTTGGGATTTGCTTTCTCCTGGCTGCTGCTGCTGCTGGGGGAGTTCCTTGTCCAAGTAGAAGTCGTAGGTGCGTATGGCTCCATTGGCAAGGGCGGACACCCGCCATCCGTCGTTGGAGAGAACCAGAGCCTGGACGAGATGCTGACGCAGCCCACTGCCGCTGAGGAGGAGCTGCTGGTCAAAGATGCGCATCTCGTAGGAGCGACGCGGCTGCCGAATCAGCTCCAGGGCCGTGTTGGGCCTCAGATCGTAGCTGCTGCCCTCCGCTGGATCCATTTGCTGCTCGAAGGAGCGACGCTCGTTGAGTATGATGTTCTGGATGGCACAGGATTTGCCAATTTCCGTATCGGGGTCAGCGGTGGATGGTAGCATCCCAGTGGGGGGCCTCTTGGGGCCCTGACGCTGGTGCTGCCGCTGATTGCAATTGAGTATCATCACGGACCCGTTGGACAGACCCACCGCCACGAAACTCTCGTTGGAGAGCACACAGAGCGAGGTGGGGAAGAGGAAGCGGCTCTCGTTGACCGCTATACGACTGAAGCGCTCCGCCTTCAGGCTGCGCGTGCAGCAGAGCACAAAGTTCCGATTGCTGCACACGTAGATGAGGTCGCTGCCCGTGTCGATGCTGGTGAAGCGCAGCCCCTGCAATCCCTGGCCCTGCAGGGCCGTGCTCAGGGTCTGCGTCTCGTTCAGCTCCCTCAGCAGATCGTCGCTGTAGACGTTGCCCTGGAACAAGGACTTGGTCTTCTCGTAGGCGCTCTGGTTGCTCCTCAACAGCCGCCGCTCCAGATATCCCCTCAGATCGCAGCTGGCGCTCTGCAACAGCTTCACCCGGGCCCACGGCGAGCTGTGCTCATTGCTGCCCGAGCTGCCAGCGGCAGAGGTGCCCTCCACCAGCGTCCACATGGTCAGCAATCCAGAGTCATTCAGCGAGGCGTACTGTGGCAAGGGATAAGCCAAAATTACTCACGAAATCACTCACCGAAATCACTCACCTGAATTTCCTTGTGTGTGGCATGCAATCCTCCTGCCACTGCCTTGGGCTGACTGCGAAAGCTGCGCACATCCACCATGGCACCGAGATCCAAGGCAGTCGTCGCCTGCCCCAGCAGCGACGGCACCACCGACTGCGTGGCAGCAAAGTGTGTCAAGTGGCCGTCCAGCTTGGAGCAGTAGCTGTAGGTCTCGCGCAGATCCCACATGGCTGCGCTGCCATCCCTGAGGCCGGCCACAATGATATCCGGCGCCTCGCAGCAGAAGGCCACGCGACAAACCTCCGCCCAGGTGGACAGCAGGCGCAGCGGCTTGCCGGGATGGCTCAGCGACCAGACCATCAGCAAGTTGGCAAAGTCCTCGCTGTACACGTTGCTCTGTGGCGGGCACTCGTGCACCGTGACCACGAGCTGTCCGCTGCCACAGCTGCCGAAGATGCGGCGCACGGGCAGAGCGTTCAGCAGGCCCGTCTGCAAGGGCAGGTGGCGCGGGCTGTTGGGTCGGGCTGTTCGTTGGGTGTTTTCGTTCAGAACTTTCCCCAGCAGCCGCGAGGCCTTGTGCAGGAACGCACCGAGACGCTCAAAGTCCGTGGGCTTGGCCAGGCGCAGCCTCTGCTGCTGCTGTGCGCGCTCCTGCTCCTCGCGATGCAGCTGCTCGAGGCGGGACAGACTCGTTTCGTAGGCATCTGTGGGTCGCTTTAGCAGCGTTTCCGCTTCGGCATCCCCGCTGCAGCTGAGCACCAGCTGACCGCCATAGTGGGGCGGATGCTGGGTCCAACTGCTGCGAGTGTGCAGCTCCAGGGTCTGGCACTCGGTGTCCAAGTACGGCGACTGCGTCTGGGTGGCCAGCTGGCAGGTGTTCAGCTTGCCGTAGCTCTGCATGTAGCCCTCGTAGCTCAGGGGCTTCATCTCGAACAGACGATAGTTTAGGTGGTCGAAGCGCAGCTTCCGCATGAGCTCCTTGCCGCGGCGACTCTCCACAGGATGGGACGCAAAGTTGGCGTAGCCCCCATAATAGACATTGGACTCTGACTCTCCGCTGGGGGGTTTCTCCTGGTCGGTTGTGCTTATGCCAGAGTCCAGCTGCTCCGAGTTGGCCATTGAGTTGGTGTCGAAGCTGTCGCACTGGTGCTGCGTCGACTGGGAGCTGAGCTCGGCCAGCAGCGGATTGCGGCGCATGTGCATGTCGTAGTGGCCAGAGTCCAGCTTGCGATCCTGCTCCCTGTCCCGATGTATCACTGTGATGGGGTTCTGTGTGGGCTCAGAGTCCTCGTCTTCCTCCTCCTCCTCCTCTTCGACGATGTCTGGATCTGGCTCCAGCTCTGCCATTGGCTGTTCTGTCTCCTCCGGCTCTTCCTCTTCCTCATCATCATCGTCCACTTCCTCCTCGGGCGTGCTGGAGCCAGTCTCAAAATCCGATTCATATGACTCAAAGTCATCCGAATAGTTGTCCGATTCATTGTCCGTCTTTGCCTTTGGCTCCTCAAACTTCACCTCGAAGGCCACTGGCTGCTTCACAGGCAGAGCTGCCACATCGATGTCGCTCCTCTGCTTGGCCGACTCCCGCTTGAGCACCTTCACCTCCTCCGGGTCCAGAGTGCGTGTAAGTGTGCGTGTCCTGGGCTGTGGCGCAGCTCTTTCTGGCTCCTGGGACGCCTCTGTTCCTGCTTTTGGCTGCACTCGACGCTTCTGCGGCGGCGAAGCCACCGTCACGCTGTGGTATGTGTCCAGCACGGCATTTGGCTTGGACTTGGTCTTCGTTTTGATGGGCTGGGGCTGCTGTTTGCCGGCACGCAATGTGCTGGGCGATGGCGTCGTCCGCTTGGTGGGCTGGGGAGGATCCCTCTCTTTGGTTTTGCTCGCATTCGATGGCACTGCTGGTCTTCTGCTCGTGGATGTTGTTGTTGTCGTCGTCTTTGTGGGTTTCCTTAGCACCCTGTCGCCTTCCACGCTGTCCGGCTGCTTGACCAGTGGTTTTCTATCCTTGGTTGTTGCGCCTGTCCCACTGGCAGCCGTCGATTTTGTGGTTTTTCTTGGCAATTCATTTCGTGGCTAAAAAAATTACAAATTTTAACAGTTAAAGCGGTGTACTGTCATATTGTGCAACACTGGCTGCTGTGCATCTGACAGCACTGGCTAAAATCCAAACAAAAGAAGTGACGAGGTGCGATCGGTTCGTTGTTTAATTAATTTAAATTGATTAACAAAGCCCCTCTGCATTATTAATATGCGGGCGTGTGCTTGTGACAACGTGGGAGCTGTGCATCTGCTGCGAACTTAATGCAAAAGTAACCAAGTGCCAGGTGAACGATGGATAGAACGTAAATGTGCTGCCTGCGTGTGAATATCTCTCTCAAGTGCCAACTAATCTGCAAAAGTGAAGCCGCCAGCGGCATGCCAGTACTAATCAATTAGTAGCCTTATTCGTGCAGCGTGCTCTCTTATTAATTGAATTTTTCGTCTCACATTTGTCTTGCTGCTGGTACGCGCCGCATTCTTAGACATTTTACAGCGGCTAATGCCTCCAAAATAGTTTATTTAAATGCTCAGTGAATGGAGTTTAATGCCAAATGCCACGTATATTTAATCAATTGCAATGCAGAATATCCTGTTTTTGAGTTGTGACAAATTTTTCCCGTTTCCCTGGCAACAACAAATCCAAGTGCATGGCAACAATAACAAAAAAAGCAGCAATAACATGAACAGCTGATGCACAGTGCTGGTCAACGCTGCAGTGCCCGAATGCAACTGGTGAGTAATCGACTGCCCTTTCGATAGGACCAATCGAAATTTAAACTGCCTTTTCAAACATAAAACAACAAAATTGGGTGATACAGGTCTGGACTTTATGTTATTCTTAAAACAATGGTTTAGCGTAATATCACATCAATAAATAAGATCAGATTTGTGCTCCTGACTAAGAAAAGTTTCGCCACAGCGGCCAGAAGACCAACACCAACAGCAAGTGAAGCAGGAAATCGCTGATGTTCCGCTGTGCCCCGCTCTCAACGTTGCTGTTGTAGTACTGTGTGGTGGCATATTTGTCGTAGATGTGCTCCATCACCCGCTTGGCATTGTCGCGGTGCAGCTCCTGGAGGCCCAACAGCCCGTCCGTGGTGTCCCGGAAAATAATATTATTCCGCTTGTCGAAGATGCCATACAGGGTGAAGGGACGCGTATCGCTCTTGTATTTCCTGCCAAAGAGCTGGTCCATGTCGCGCAGCGAATTGTAGATCTCGTTGCGACGCGGCAGCGAGGAGTTGTGCGTCATCAGGTGGCCACGCGTCGTCCAGTGGAGGTAGCAGAACTCAAAGTTCGAGTGCCGCTCAATGCCGCCGTACGGACAGAGGACACGGTAGTCCTTGTGGCCGCTGCGCATCACCCAGTCGGCCGTCATGTTGCCACTCACGTACTTTTTGTAGACATCCGAGCTGAGGAAGGCCACATCCCCGCCCTCGGCCAGGCAGCGCAGCGCCCCCTCATCGCCCTGGTAGTGCATGGGGCACTCCCGCCCCTGGTGCGGCCGCCACAGGCACGAGTCGCGATGGAAGAAGGAGGGCAGCGAGTGCACCCTGCCCGTGGCATTCACAATGGCCTCCTGCACGGACAGATGGGCAGCGCCCTCAAAGGACGGCAGACAGGCACGGGCGCCACGCAGATCGTTGATGTTCTGGTACTTGGAGTCCTTGTGGACCAGCGCAATGGTCACGTATCGGTCGTGCATGTCCAGCGCGAACTCGTAGAGCAGCGGCACGAGGCTGTAGTCCCGCTGGGCCTGGACGCGCATCTCCTGGTCGACCACCACCACATCGGTGACCCTGAAGCGCGTGTCGTCCAGGCACTGCTCCACATTGCTGGTGCGCACGCACTGAATGTTGGGCTGGACGCCGTACACCTGGGAGGCCTCCTGCAGCCACGAGCACTTGATGTGCTGTATGATGGAGGTGGTGCAGAAGACGATGGAGCGCGGGGGATTGCACTCGGGGAAGCTGTAGGCCGACTGGAAGGCGGTGGCCTGGTCCAGGTAGTCGTCGATCGGTATGACATTGTCCAGCGGCACCGTGAACTCGTTGTACGAGGCCAGCAGACTGAGCAGCGCATTCTGCCAGCTGTCGGCCTCGTCGTGGGTGAGTCCCGTGACCAGGCGCTGCACCTGGGCGGCATGGGTGCGACGGGCGGCCACCACGGGCCACGGCTTGGCCACCCACACGCACGGCTGTGTCGCATTGAGCGGCTGCAGATGGCCCTCCGGACAGAGGTAGCTGTACTCCGAGGCATCCGCCTGCGCCGCTATGCCCGTGAACTGAAAGACCCAAAGAAAGATGTGAGGATGAGAAAGTCCTCAGCTGGATGTCATTTCTCGACTACTCACACCAAAGTGACTGCGCACATCGTCGAGACGGGCCCAGGAGACGCTGCCGCCGCCACTGGTCAGGCAGTAGAGGGCTCCACGGCGGCCCCAGTGCTTGTCGTTCTGGTCGCAGCTGTAGGGATCGTAGCACATCTGGCAGAGCGATGGGTAGCGGCTCTTGAGGATGCGATCCTGCTTGGGATCGGGCACCCAGGGACCAGCCTTGCAGCTGGGCCCAAAGTATCGCGACGAGGCGGCAATCCGATCCTCAGTGACGGTCAGCTCTGGATCGCATGTCTTGGACACCAAAGCGGCCTCAAAATACTGCAGAGAGAAAATCAATTAATTAAGAACTGCAGCCAAGTGTCCAAAGTGTCGCCAAAGGCCACTTACATTGGCCAACACCTCCGTCCAGTGGCTGGCCAAGCCATAGCCGGGATGGCACAGCTTCGCGCCGCGCAGATCATGGACTGTGTGTATGTCCGCCTGGTTGTCCACCACCGTCACAATCTCGTACTCAAAGTTGGCCTCATGGGAGCGCAGCTCGCTGGCCACCAGAATCTCAACGCTGGCCCAGCGTGCCGCCACCAGATCCTCGGAGGTGAGCACACCAAAGTGCGCTGTGCCCTTGTGTATGCGACGCACGCAGTCCAGCCGATCCACACCGATGACGCACTCGATGTTGCTCTTCGCCTCCAGCAGGGGACAGAAAATGGGGGTTTTCCGATAAAGGCCACGCGACTCCACCACACAAAGCCGCACTAAAGGCAAATGAGACAAAAATATTGACAGTTAGCGGCTATACTTAGTATAAAATACGCTAAAAGAAATAACCAGTTCCCAGGCAGCCAACCCATCTAGGCATTAGCTATGATTATACTCGGTATGTACGTATTTTTAGGGTTTTCGCTTTTGCTGGGGAATATCTACACCGCTACTCCGCTGTGGCCAGCTCTGGGGTTTATTTCTTGTTCAATTATAAATTCGCAACAGCATCGAGTAGTTCTCCGAATTCGCATAAACCCGCAAAGTGCTGGCAACGTTCCGGAGTCTTGGGGCAGTGGAGCAGCCGCCTCAAGGTTAGCAGGCGACAGGTTTTTGGGTTCAGCTTTTGGGTTGGGGATACTAACTCTAGCGGGTTTTTCGATTACCCTGAAACTGAAACTCCAAGGTCAGCTTTCGCTTTGGGAATGGAGTGGCGAAAAATGCATTCACAAAGCAGGAAAAAAAAAGGAAAAATATGCCAAGAAAACTCAGTTAACTAGAAGTCTGCAGGTTACTATTTCTGCTCTTCATATTTAAGCAAAGCTTTTCTCTAATTCTTTCTTTTTTTTCATTTCCAGATCCATTTGCGATCTTCCGCCCCTTTAAATCCGGCATTGAATCCACTTACATTTGCCATCGTCGGGCGGTGCCACAGCCACGCATATTGATAAGAAGGCCGCAATCATCAACAGGCCCATAAATAATCTAAATGTAAGCAACTGCATGTTGAATGGAAGTACGAGAGCAGAAGCAGTCGTCGTCGCAGTGTATTGAGATTTTCTGAGCTGGTTAATTGTCACTTCGAGTAGAGGCTGAGAGATTTAGTTAATTTGTTGCACTGTCGTCACTGGGGCGGGCGTGAGTTAACTATTTATAAATAATAAATTACTACTATATGCTTGAGCTTAAGCTTGAGGCCGGACCGGACTGAATTCCGAACCGAACCGAATGGATGATCAGCGGCGACTGTCTGCTGCTGCTGGTCAGCTGTGTGTCGTGTAAAACTTGATTTTTGATTTCGATTCTGCCAGCCGATCTCGGATCTTACGAGCTTGAGCCGCCGTACTACGCACAACACAACCTATGGGATGGATGATGATGACGATGAGTCAAGCGGGGATTTGGATATGCCGAAACGATTAGCGTTCGCATCTCGGGGAAATACCAGTCGCACCTGGTCCCCTCCCCGCTCAGACTAATGTTGACTGTGTCAATATTTAGTATGTCTATAATTGATTCCCTTATCGCTTTAGCCGACTTATCAACTGTCCCGCACAGACTTGCAATGCGATTGCCCAGCGGCTGCTCAGTGACTTTTTTTCTTCAGTCGTTCGCCCGCAGCTCTCAGGCATCGGCAGGGCTTTTCAATTGATCTCCCGAGTAGTGGGTGCAAAAATAAATATAATAATCTACATAAATATAAGCAGTGCCGCTGCTGGGAATATAAAGCCATTGTTTTGCGTTGCAAACAACTTAATCAAGTCGAATCAAATCGAAAACCAGCAGTTTTATGGCTTCCCTGCTGCTGCTGCCAGTTCTCTTTGTTTTCGCCCTCGATCGCTGCTCTTACTTTACCTTTTCGTTTTGCACCCGTGAATCCCTCATTAATTTGTGTGATTAATTATTAATTTGGACAATCCATTCATTGGGTATATGTACCTTCAATTCGTTTTTTTTGCCGGCATTTGTAAGTCGCGTTTTTTGTGTGTCAAGTTTGTGGCTGCTGTAAACCGGTTTACACTCAATCTAAACGTTGTATATTGTTGCCCTGGGTTCTAAAATAGCAGCCACAAAATCTTTACCATCTGTAGATAAGATTTGGCAACGTCTTATAGATATAGCGACGATGGTTCCTATGCTGGGCACCGTATCTATGTCTGCCGGATTTTATGCTGCCCGATTAAAGCTTTTCTGGAAACGTTTGGCTTATCGCTGGGTCGGGGTGTCTAGCACAAACGAAGATTAGATATCGCATTTAGCAGGCCTCTAATTTACATCCACATCACTTGATATTTACAGACTCGCCCCCCCCCCGAGCACCAAGCACCAAGCACCGAGCCCCGACAGACGCCGACGAACGTCGAAGACGAAAAGTGCACAAAATATGAACTGACGAGTAACTGGCTAGCAACAGACACCCAACCGGAGTTCACTCAAGACATGATAGGCCCTAAATCCGGCCCTAAATCTGTGATAAATTTCTGACCCTTTTTTCGTTTTGGCAAATTAAAAACCAGCTAGGACAATGGTGCGACTCAATCGACGCCTGCTGCCCATCAAGGCGCACTTTTTCTTCTTTATGGCGGGTAAGTTTGCAGTGGATTTCCCCTCCAGAGATTCCATTTAAATTGCCATTTTCCATTTCCATTTATTTGCAGCCATGGGTCCCATACTGCCGCAGCTGTCGGTGATTGGCAAGCAAATTGGCATACCGCCGGATGTGATGGGCTACATAATGGCCGTCCTGCCCATCCTGTATGTCCTGGCCAAGCCCTTGGTGGGTTTCCTCGCCGACTATTTCACGGTAAGATGTCCAAGCGAGATGAACTGGGAGCCGCCACCCATTAATGTGTTCCCCTTTAGAGTCTGCGCAAGTTCATCTTTATGACTTTGATTGTGGTCATGACGCTGGCCTATGCTGGCTTCTACTTTCTGCCCAGCAGCAGCCATGCCATACGGCTGGACGAGGGCAGTGCCAGGTGGAATGTCACACTGCTGGATGCACCAGCAGAATGCCCCCCGGAGGTGCTCTCCTCTCCCGCCTACTGCCAGACGGTGCACTCGGCGGAATGCGAAGGCTCGCAGGCTCTGATTGTGGCTGGGCTCAATCTCAGCCAGAACCTGCTGCATGGCAACGAGAGCCGCCTGCACATCTGCAGCCTTGAGGCAGCAGGCTCGCTGGCCAGTGGGAATGTCTCCTGCCTACTGCAGCACACCGACAGCTGCATCTACGGGAGCGGCAAGTTCTGGCTGTACGTCTGCCTGCTGTTCGTTGGCACCATTGGCTTCAATGTGACCAACTCCATATCGGATGCCTGCTGCTTCGATCTGCTGGGCGACGAGGAGCAGGACAAGTACGGTGCCCAGAGGGTGTGGGGCACCATTGGCTTCGGGGCCACCGCCCTGCTGGCGGGCATTGTGGTCGATTTGTGGACCGCGGATGCGGTCAAGAGCCTCACCCCCGCACTGATCATCATGGGCGTGTTCAGCGTGCTGGATCTGGTGAGCGTGTCCAAGCTGAAGCTGCCCAAGCTCGGTGGCTCTGAGTCCATTGCGGCGGATGTGTGGCAGCTGGTGCGACAGCCGCCGATTGTCGTCTTTCTTATGTTTGCCACCGTGGCGGGCATCATCGATTCGTTCATCATCTACTTCATGTTCTGGCACGTGGAGCAGGTGGCCGAGGAGACCGGCTACATGCATCAGATCAAGCTGATCGAGGGCCTGGTGGTGGCCGCCGAGTGTCTGGCCGGCGAGGTGCCCTTCTTCTTCTACAGCGGCAAGATCATCAAGAAGCTCGGCTACGTCCACTGCATGAGCATGTGCTTCTTCTTCTATGCGCTGCGCCTCTCGCTGATTGCCTGGATACCGAACCCCTGGTACCTGGTGGGCGTCGAGCTCTTCTTCCAGGGCATCACCTATGCCCTCTGCTACACGTGCATCGTGGCCTACGCCTCGGCTGTGGCACCGCCGGGCACCTCCGCCACGGTCCAAGGCCTCATGGCCGGCATGGACGATGGCCTGGGCTTCTCGATTGGCTCCCTCATCGGCGGCTTCATGTTCAAGCGACTCGGCGGGCGTGAGAGCTTCAAGTACTTTGCCATAGTCGCCATCTGCACCTGTGTGGCCCACATTCTGGTGCGTCCCATCTCACGGAAGCGCCAGTTCCTGCCCAAGCAGGTCTACCAGCAGCCGACGGAACAACAGGCGCAGGACGAGACCAAATATCCGCCTGCACAGGAGCTGCAGGACATGCGTTGACCCCCCCCGCCCCGGGATTATCTCATATATGTTTTAGGATATTTTATTGTCAATTTTGTTGCATATTTTTATACGAACTTTATCGAGAAACAAGCAAAAACTTGTTGCCCCAAAGTTGAATGACTTTTCCGCAATTGTTTTCCGAGCACATGCGACGCAATCTCAAGTGTTTCCCCCTCCTGTACCCCCTGCAGCTGTCAGCAGTATTGTTATATAATACACCTGATGTGGGGGAGGGGCGGTGGGTAAACAAAAGAATTTATTGAAAGTGAAACTGAAACTGAGGCCCGTCGTTTAGGCAGATGCTCTCGTCTCTCGTCTCGCGGCTTTAAATGGCACACAATTCCCACTCCATATATCACCGAAAACTGGCTGGATCGCTCGAGAATCGAAAGTCCAACTTGAATGTGTAACACTGATCAACCCCCCCTCACCACTCCACAAATTGTAGATCTAAGCTCCACTTTGCCGTCATGATTTATGCTCGAGTGTGGGCCCCACTTCAGAGCTGTCCATGTGAGTGTGGGGCCCAAGCGGCAATCATTCAGAACAGAACGCGCGCGCTGTGTGGCTATAAAAGGCATTGTCTGCCGCCCAGAGTGGCCCACAATTTACGCAGATTAAGATGAAGATGAAGCTGTGGCTGTGGCTATTGGTTGTGTGGCTATCATCTCTGGTAGGCGCCCGCCAGGTGGGCAGATGCAGCCTGGTCCGCCAGCTCTATCGGTATGGTGTGCCCTACGGCGAGCTGCCCGACTGGCTGTGCCTTGTGGAGGGCGAGAGCTCGTTCAACAGCAAGGCCATCAATCCCTCCAATGTGGATGGCTCCGTGGACTGGGGCCTCTTCCAGATCAACGACAGATACTGGTGCAAGCCGGCGGACGGGCGCCCCTCCACGGATCTCTGCCGGCTGCCCTGCCGTCTGCTGCTCAGCGACGACATCAGGTACTCCATTGCCTGTGCCAAGTACATCAGACGCCAGCAGGGATTCTCCGCTTGGGTGGCATGGAACAACCGCTGCCAGGGCATCAAGCCGAATGTGAACCATTGCTTTAGAAGCCGTAGGTACAGGAACAGATCGGGTTGATTTTGCTGGTTTATGTGATACAGAATTACCAATTTGAATGAATAAATTTTAATTTAAAAATTCGTTTAACTTTGATACATAATACTCTACATAATACATGTTATCTACATACGCTCAGTGGCGCCATCAGGTGTTCAATTTTGCTGTGCTTCTTCATTTAGAGCACAAAATATACCTACATTTTTCGCTCTCAAATCGTGGTGTGTTTTCAAAATGTTCTCTCTTTGCCGAGGTGAAGAGAGCGTAATTCGTGGTGAGTTCCCCTCTTTTTCGTGGTGGGACCAACATGCATCTAACGGGAACGCGTATAAAATAAAGTAAGATACATTTGATTCGTATGGGCAAATTTTCGGCAACATGGCAACACGGCAACATTAGCAGCATTGTTCTGCAACTTTGCACGGAATGCGCAACAAGGCTGCTACCCTTGGGAGAGGGGATATTATAGAATTAAGATATTGTTTGTAATTTCAGGCTTCAATTAATGCAGAAACTTATCAGTCTCTGCTTTAAGGATATGAACGGAATTTTGAAGCTTATGGGTACCAATAATGGACATCGGGACCGGGATAAATATACATATAAAACACCAATTTTATGCATTAATGGGTAAATAACATGTCAATCTAATACAAATTCATTATTAATGTTTCATAGCAGCTTGGAAAAACAAATGTAACACTAATTAAAGGAAATAGGGTGTACCAATGTCCATACGCATGCAGAAACTTGGTTGACCAGCAACAATGACGTCACATTCCGGTAAAAAATCTTTGGCCAATTTTGTTTAAACATTATTATATAAAAAATCCAATGAAAAGGAATTCTGAAAACTAGCCAATCTGGTACAAAATTGATTGAGGAATTGGATAAAATTGTTTTGTTAGGTCTCAAAGGGCTAACTTGCTAGTAATATTAAACCGAATATCAAAATCGTGGAATACGATTTCAACCAATAAAAAAACAGTTAACCCATTGTCGACGAAGGGGGTATTTAGTATTTCCACGAAATTCATGTAACTTTAACATATGTTTTACACATTACAGGTCAAAGATTTCGGTGGTCATTTTTGTTTTGTAAGTAAAGATGATGATGGAGCTACAAGGAACCATCACAAACAGTATTATTTTCCGCGGTTTAACAAAGGGTGCTCAACTTTTTAAATAGAGGGGTGTTAAGTGGGTTAAGTCTCGTTTTATCGTTTATCTATTATCAGCTGTTTCGCCTTGAACTCTGCCTAAAAAGTTTATTAACATTTAAAATAGTGTTTACTGATTGATAAAATGGCATCTGCATCTAGTTCGAGTGCCCGACACCTTTTCGATGATTCCAAGAAGCGCCTGTGTGCACGTGTGGGAATAAACGTGAATAATTTGGGTGAGAAATGAGACACAAAGGGAGGGGATTCATGAAATTTGTAAACTTTTATGTGCGAATTGCAGGCTCTGTGGCACGACAGGTTGTGCGGGCATCCAAGTCCAATGAGGTGAGCACAAATTCCTGCTTCTTTTTAATGGCAGTGCCCAACTTTCAGCTGGCTCTCGTTCTCCTTCAGATTATGCATCAAACGCTAAAGAACTTCACGCAGGTCGATGTCGTGTCGGACTACAGCAATCAGAATCTGCAAAAGATGAGCCTGATCCTGCAGCACGTTGGCTATCAGTACGATGTGATGCAGGACAGTGTCAATCATTTGGATTACCTCAAGGAGCAAGTGACGGCCATGGAAAGATGATTGGAAGAGCAAAAGCCTAGGCATTAGAAGCACATACCACACCACACCACAGCAGACACCCTTTTATCTATCATCTAGCCCAAGCCCTCGCATTCGCATTGCCCTCCATAAATATTTTCATAAATGCCAAAGATAGCCCAGGGGACGAGGTCAGTCCCTGACCCTGGCTAAGGCCACCCAAAAACCGTGACTGCCAGAAGAAGTGCGTCTGCCGAGCAGGAGATAAGATAAGCAAAGACACGATGCCTGGCCTGGCCTGGCTATAAGAAGGCGGGCCAAAGCGGAGTCCAGCACAGTCCACATCTGGGAGACAGATGATTAGCTTTCGCTTGCGGATATCGCTTTGGTGCATCTGGCTGGCGGGGGCCCAGGCGCTGAACATCACCGCTGGACAGCAGGATGGCCGCATTGTGGGCGGCTGGGAGACGAACATTGTCCACTTTCCGCATCAGATCTCGCTGCAGTTGGGCACGCGGCACGGCTGCGGCGGCGCCATCCTCTCGCCCACCCACATCCTGACCGCCGCCCACTGTGTGCTGGAGTACAGCAAGCCGCAGTACTATGTGATCCGAGCCGGCACCAGCGATTGGACCACTGGCGGCAGCTACATTCGCATCCAACGCATCGTTCCGCATCCAAAGTTCCACCAGCCCACGCACATGAACAACGACATTGCGCTGATCCAGCTGCAGCAGCCACTCGTCTACAGCGGCAGCATCCAGCCCATTGTGCTGGCCACAAGGCAGGACCACATCCAGCCATCGGCTCAGCTCTTTGTCAGCGGCTGGGGCACCCAATCGATCTCTCAACTGCAGCCGGAGAAGCGCCTGCGATACACGGTTGTCCAGCAGCGGGATCAGACGCAGTGTGCCCGCAACTACTTTGGCGCTGGCACCGTGACCAGCAGCATGTTCTGCGCAGGCACCGCGCAGGGCGGTCGCGACAGCTGCCAGGGGGATTCCGGTGGTCCGCTGGTCACCAGCATCAACGGACGCATGCGACTCTACGGTATTGTGTCCTGGGGCATGGGCTGTGCCAATGCCATGTTCCCGGGCGTCTATACGCGAGTCTCGGAGTATAACGAATGGATTGCCCAAACCATGGAGGAGTTGGTTTAATCTGTATTACCACTGTACATATGCCATGTACACACTGTACTTTTACTGCTACTGCTAGGTTATGAAATAGTTCCTACTCTCAAGGGTCTGTCTAGACGTCCCATCTAGTATCGATTCTAATGTGCAACATTCTCCAGCTTAGAATGACTAACAGAATACTTAAAAATTCGAAATAATTGAATTTGTTTATTCGATTTTAATGTCAAAAAACGAAAATGTTTACCTTGTTGGGAGCGAATGCAAAATGTGGAAAACAAGTTTCGGAATCACCACGAAGCTGCCGCCTTTGGCGCAGCTCGGAAAGCTGGCTGTAAGCTCGTCAGGCAAAGACCTGTTTTTGGGGTCGGTCCGTCTCCACGACGATGAACTGTTGGCCAACTCGGTTTCAGTTACCGTTCGAAGCTCAACCACAGAGGCAGGCGGGCAGCACGTTAAGTTACCAAATCCAAACCCAGCTTAGACGAGACGAGACTCTGACATAGACATGGCCATGAAGCAGTTGATGATCGTTTTGGTGAGTCGTCGAGTGTGGATTGTGTGGGAGTGGATGACCTAACGGGGCGCCCACTCTTCCTGCTTTATTTATTGACTCATTTTTTATTTTGCACACGAAGGTCGCATGCGCTTTGAGCGCCACCAGAGTGGCCAGCGATGTGGCTCACCTGGTTAACAACCGTCAGCATCAGGAGACGCACAGTCCGGCCAATCCGTATGTGTTCAGCTATCAGGCTGGACGTGCGCCTGGCCATGTCGATCGCCAGCACACGGAAGTCTCCGATGGTTCGGGTGTCATCCGTGGCGCCTTCTCCTACGTGGATCCCAAGAACCAGGTGCGCACCGTTCAGTATGTGGCCGATGAGAATGGCTTCCATCCGCAGTTGAGCCACGAGCTGGAGGACAGTGCCGCCGTCAAGGCAGCCAAGCGCAGACATTTCGAGGCCTACAATCGCATTGCGCAAGAGCATGCAAGCCACACGCCCGGCCAAGCGGTGAGTGCTCTCGTCGTGTACATAATAATAGAACTGGCTGAAGCTTTTCTTTTTGTTTTTGCAGTCTCTGGCAGCTGCTCCACACGCCAGCGCCGCTGTGGCTCATGCCACACAGAAGCATCTGAGCGCCTTCGAGCGCATCGCAGCGGAGCATGCGGCCATTGGGGCACAGCAGGAGGCACAACGCATCGCACTGGCTGCCCAGTCGCCGCATGGAGAGGTGGAGGATGGACAGTATCATCCTTGAGCATCCTCTGCAAGTATTAAATGCATTCAAATTAAATACAAATTTCAATGGGCTTCGCTTCCAATATAAATTGGCATTTCAATTGGGGGGAAATACGCTGCATAATCTGAAGTATCTTTCGGACCCAATTAGTGCTCGTAGAATCAGATTTCACCCCCTTTGTTCAGACAGAGAATAGTGCTGGTAATTTGTATTTCGTGTACATCAGATTGTAACCATAAATAGTTGCTATATAAGTAGGAGGCTACAGACAACATTTCGAGTGGAAAAAATGTCGGTTCAAGTTGTGTTTTTGCTTCTTTCGCTGCTCCTCCTCTTATATGGCAGTGCCCACGTAAGTTGATCTTCGCATACGTTGCTGGTTGGTCCTCCTCTCCACTCTCTCTTTCGTTTAATGCGCAGAGCAACACTGCCATGTATGACCCCTGTAAGAGTCAAAATGACACCACACCGGCGGAGCAAAGATCATTCCTGGACAACTGGCCAAAGAACTTGAATGGCAGTGAACTGGATCGACCCTTTAAGTGCTATGCGACTTGCATGCTGTTCGAATTGCAGCTCATAGATGGATCTAGCAAGTTGCACATGGAGAGTATCTGGAAACGGAGGCACTGGAAGCGTCGTGGCCCGACAGCGTGGACAAGTGCAGCAACGAGTTTGCCGATACCTACGATTCCTGTGAATATTTCTTTGGCATGGCCAACTGTCTGCTGTCGCTGAGAGCAGCCCGCAAATGATGATGATTCCGAAATAAAGCTCTCTCTCTCTTTGATATTGATAAGCAAGCTGCAGAGCAGACGAAAGATCAGCTCTCCCCTCTGGCCAGTTCTGTTTGAAGCTTCGATTCCGCAGCATTGCTACCACGCTTCATGATTCGTCTTTGGCTCTGTTTGGCTCTGCTATCGGTGGTGGCTGGGTCGGGCCACGCCTACGAGGTGCCAGAGGCCCGTGTGCGGGTGTTCTATCCCAAGGGCTTCGAGGTCTCCATACCGGATGCAGAGGGCATCTCGCTGTTCGCCTTCCATGGCAAGGTGAACGAGGAGTTCGATGGCCTGGAGGCGGGACGGTGGGCACGCGATATACCCAAAGCGAAGCGGGGACGTTGGACATTTCGGGATCGCGAGACGGTACTGAATCTGGGCGATACCCTGTACTTCTGGACCTATGTGGTGCACAATGGCCTCGGGTATCGTCAGGACGATGGGGCCTTTGTCGTTTCCATCTATGACAATCAAAGGAATTAGCATCGCTCTCTCCCACTTATAACAAAGAACAAAGAATAAATAATTAAAGCTTATCAAAGATCTCAGCTCGACTCTCAGCTCGACTCTCAGTTCGTCTCTTTGCCCAGCAGCTGAAAAATGTTTAATTATTCTGGAAATAAATACGAGTACAGACAGTAAATGATTATTTTTTTGGCTGCGCTGCGCTGCGTTGCACTGCCTGTTTGTAAATGTAATCAAGTCAATGGATATTTAAATCAAAAGCATGCAAAAATTCTTTAATGTAAATTCATATTTCATTTAGCTCTGCCGTCCAGTCCACCTTGTGTCTGGGGGGCTCTGCCAGAGCAGCGGTCTGCTCTCATTATGGGTGTGACGTATTTAATTATTTTCGTCAATAAAAAATGCATTTTTCCACAGCAAAATTTATGGACTTTTAAACGCTGTAATTAATCATAAATAAAATGCCAGGCATTAATGGCCAAAATGGATGACTGGATGGCTGGATGGGGCGGCAAGCAGGAGGAGACTCCCTCTGCAAAAATTAAATACAAAATGAAGCTGAAACCAAAAACCATGGCATGTAATGTCCTTTATGCACTGGACAACTGCACGTGTGTGTGTGTGTGTGTGTGTGTGTGGGTGTGGATATACTTACTGCACCACCCAACCACCAGACGCATTCGCAGAATCAGAGAATGAGAGAGAGAGTGAGAGAGGGGGTAGACAAAAAGTTGCCAAGGATTCGCAAGGCAAATTGATGAAGTTTTAGTTGCGGCAACTTCGCTACGTGATGTGTGCGTACCAGACAGACGCAATGCCCCCAGACCACGCCCATTTGACTGTTTTACACATACCCTGTAATTGGAAAATTCAAGGGCATATTGTTGGGCAGCTTGACGATGGCATTCTTTGAACAAAAACTGAACTGAACTGAAACTCGTAGCTGGATTCAGCTGTAAAATGTATAAGAAAAGTTATGTGCTAAGGTACAGACCCTACAGACAGATTCCCTGAATATCGTCACGATCGAATGATCGGATCCAAGCAGCTATCGGCAGCACAATAATTTCCTCTACAATTTTTAAGATATTTGACTATAGTTTGATCAAAGTTTGATCTGTAAACAGAATGTGGCAAGCATAAACTACACCTACATTTATTTTGCACAGAGTTTTTCCCCATTTAATTTCCCATTATTTTCCCAATTATCGCCACTTTAGAGTTTTATTCGCGGGAAAAAGGTATCCTATTGTCCAAATATCGACTATAAATATACATTTTTCTGGACTCCATTTGGTGTCCCTTTGTGCCGTGTGGCGCTGCTGTTTGTTAACTTTTTCTCTTATGGCTGCATGCATTTTGTAAGCAACAACAAAGCAAATGCAATTACAACGCCCTATCGTCCTATCGTCCATCGTCCGACAATTTTTTGCACTGACTGTGTGCGCCGAGAGTGTTGGCCCAGCCGCACAGTAGCGAGCCACGGCACAAATTGGTCTGGCAAATGCTTTTTGAACTGCTGCTGCGGTGGTACCTTTATAATTTTTGCAGCATTTCCGTGCATTGTGCGCAGTGGTTGCGCCACACAGTTAAACGCTTCATTGGCGCCTGTATCGCCCCTTCATTCCTGCCATCTCTCCATATCTGTCCTTTCCCTGTGCACGGAGATCTAGCTTGAAGACTGGCAGACGGTTGCAGACTTTTGTATGCCCTAAGAAAGTGCCATTTGCAGTTGATATTTAGCTATATGTTTACGTTATTATCTGATAAAAAATGCCATTTTGTTGAACATATAAAACAGGCCAAAAGCTGATCTTCAGCTGCCCCTTTGGATCTGGGTATGGGCATCGCAATGTATTGCCAGCAAATGTCTGTAAAAGTACCATTATCCGGTGGAGAGATAGAGGTAGAGGTAGTGGTACAGGGGCCTGTCCTGGAAGAACGTCCTGTTACGTTACACACGTTCAGGCGCTTAATGCCCGACACGTTTCGAGCTTTGGGGCGTGCCTGGGCTGGGGCCGGGTCTCCGGTTTGCTCCGTTTTGCTCCGTTGACTGCCAGCAAATACATCTACTCGCACTCGTCCTCGTTCCCGTAGATGTACATATTTTTGTGTGCTCCTAGTGTCATAAATATTCTTTGCCGCTGCTTTATTTCTTGCCACGACAACGATGACGACTACGAGAAAGCAGTTTATCAATAATGCAAAATATTCAAACGGGGGGGGGGGTGGCAATGTGGGGGTGGGGTGCTGGCAACGCCACTGAAGCGGCATAAGCTGCTTGGGCCACAGCAGCTAAAGCTCCATGGCCTTCGCTTCGATACCGTCGATGTCGATGCCGATGCCGATGCAGAGTGTCCCCAGTGACAGCAGCAGGCAGCAGCAGCAGCAAGGACTTAGCAAGGAACAGTTGTCGGAGCTGGAGCAGGACCTGCTGCTGTAGCAGCAGTCCATGGAAATGGAACAGGAGACGGAGCAGTAGCAGTAGCAGCCGTTGCACTTTGTGTGTTTGCATGTTTGTCGATTTGACTACGATTGCGGAAACGTATACAGTTCGTTGATCATTATCCGGTTCGTGATGCTCTCGTTTGCCCCTAGGACGTGATGTTGCCCTCCCCCCATTCGCCCATTCGCCCATTCCCCATTGAACTTATTACTGACAGGCGCCGCGGCGTGAGGGTATCTCTTTGGTCCCTCCTCGATGGTTTGTTTGAATATGCATCGATATGCGAGGCGCTTGCCCTGGTTTATGTTTTGCATTAGCGCCATGGCTTGGCCTCGCTCGGACTTCTGGCAGCGAGACCTGTGCAGGCACTTTGGGTATTGGGGACAGCCGGGAATTAATTTCACTTGCTACTTATGCCGCATTAAATGGTCAGCTTTTGTGAATCTATGGCCCGCTAATGGTGCAGCCTGTGGCTGCTCAATTTCTATGCAGGAATGCCTTTAATAAGCCATTAGGATGCGGCACGCCTCTCAGCACACTGTAAAGTTGAGAGAGTTTTAGTTGATTTTAAATAAATAATCTTTAATTTAGGCATCCTATCTATACGAAAATCTTTGCTCCTTTTTTGGATGTTGAAATCAATATTTTCGCGAACTCAAAAACGCGATGACGGATGACAGCGGATGGCAAATCGGCGGGGCAGCAGCAGAAGCTGCCGTTCAAAATCAAATTAGAGCAAATTCTAGGTACTCGAAGGAAGTGCGCTGCAAGCGCAGGAAACAGGAAGAAGTGGCAGTCGACAGTCGGCACTCAGGCAACAGGAAGGCACCAGGTAGGACTCCGACTCCACTCTGTTTTACAGACAGACAGACAGTCGGTCGTTCGTTCGGTTGGGAGGTAAAGTTAAAATCAAATAAGAAAATCTGATTGAATCGAATTGAATTGAAACTGAGGTAAGCTGCATCCCCCTACCCACACCGCCCCGCTGTTCCCACTGATTTATTGATTTTGAAAGGCACAAAATTTAATAAGAGACACTTTTTATGAGCCGCCCTTTGTTGTTTTGTCCCACATTTGTTGTCTAAGGAACCCAAGGAGCGCACAAGTTTTGCCCCCGGGATATGTCCTCGGGGAGTTTTTGGCTCCTGGGCTTTTACTGCTTTACTGCTGCCTCTTGGAGAGATGATTTTCGTGGCGTCAATGGAGGAGCGATCAAGGCAGATTTGCAGTAATTTTTTCTACCCAAAAGGATGACTCAGAGAGGACAAAGAATTCTTTAAAAATATTTGAGATATACGAATGAGATATATCTGAGCTAGTTGTAGATGTAGGATCCATGGCAGCCCATTCCATCCTTTGGATACCAAAATAGAAATGCATTTGCCTTAAGGATTGGGAAATTGCCGAGTGCTTTGGGCGCATCAAACATTTTATTTACAACAAATTTACGCATTTCTGTCTTTTATCCGAATGCTGTTTTCTCTCTTTTTTAATGTATTTTTGCCCATTTTTGTCGTTTGGTTTGTTGTTTGCGTTTGGCGTTGAGTAGCGGAAATAGTAAAAGTTTTCTAATGAGAAAAGTTTCGCACACAGACAAAAAGAGGAAGCCGCCCGGCGACAGGGACAGCAATAGGGACAGTGTGAGAGGGAGAGGGAGATAGTGGGGGAGAGAGCCTTGGTAAGACATCATCTCATAGGAAAGGAGACCAAACCCCAAGCCCTGAGGAAGGGGCTTCACGTTGTCCGTGTTGCCAAATGACGAATTTAATCATTTGCCCCTGTCCCTTTCTCTCTCTCTCTCTCTCTCTCTTCCCCCCCTGCGCTATATACCCCACCCGTCTCCGCTGCGTGCGAGAATGTTTCACATCAAAAACTAAACACGTCAAAGTAAGCAACGGAAATGAGAAAAAAGTGCGCTTATTTATTTGTATACACTGCCACAGGGTGAAATGATTTCGAGAAGATGTAGCAGCAGGTTTTTTTTGGGATCCATAGAAGTGTAATGTAATTTTGCCAGAAACTAAAGCAGAATGGATACAGAAGCAGAATGGAAGATGAAGGAGGATTATATGCAAACTTTTAAATATAACTGACTAGATATCTTTAACCAGATCGTTCTTATAGCTGCAGGCAGTAGGGGAAAATAAAAATATATACACCGATAGAAAAAAGCCCTGAAATTTTCATATTTTCACTCATTTATGCCATTGATTTTCATCCGAGAGTGATTGTATTAATATTGAATATTTTCCACTTACATTTTGATATAAATATGAAAATATTTAAATTTAATACATTTTTTATTTAATTTAAATATATTTCATGTATATATTTAATATATTATATTTATTTTAAAGGGTTTTGTATTAAGATTAAATATGAACGTATTAAAAAAGCAATTTGAATACATTTATATTTAAATCAAAGTGTATTCTATTTAATTTTACTATGTTTTTATTTAAAATCGCATTTTGAATTCAAATTATATCTGTGTAAATTAATTAATTATGGTATACTATATTTATATTTTATATTATTATTTATTGTAATTTTTATTTCTGATTTTTTATATTTAATTTTATTTTATTTCTTTTTAATTTTACTATGTTTTTATTTAAAAATCGCATTTTAAATTCAAATATGATTGTAGTTAATTTTACATTGATTTTTTTCTATCAGTGTATAATTAGTTAATGATGGTATATTATATTTATATTTTATATTATTATTTATTGTAATTTTTATTTCTAATTTTTGTTGATCTGTGATCAAAATCGTTTGACTTTATCGTATGTACTCCCTGGAAAAGGGTATCTAAGCCTCGGACCGTTGACGCTTTATTCTTCCTTTTTGATTTACACTTTCCTTTGTCTCCCGCGCTGTCGCTCCTCTGGCGGTGCTGTCGCCTGCACTGCCATATTTGACTTGGACTTGGACGTAGCCAAGGATGCGCGCTGTTTCGCCTTGAAGAGACAACGAACATCAAAGCGCGTTATAATTTCGAAATTATGCAAAGCTTAGAGCAAACGTGGACGCGCTGTGGCGTTCAGTAGCGGAAATAATGAAAAATAGCTGAAGAAGAAGGAGCCACCAGCCACCAGCCAGCAGCCACTAGCCAGCCACCTTGAAGGGACACATTTGTCCAGCGGAAGTAGGAAAAGGGTGAAGATTGAAGTGAAGTGAAGCCAGTGGCGGAATTTGTTGTGTAATACAACGCGGAGATTGCAGCTATAAGACTAATTTGCTGAACGCTAAGAAAGGTCAAAGGTGTAGCTACAATTTGAAGCAAGAAATACATACAGAAAAACCCTCTCTGGATACTGGGATACTGATCATTGGGGGCATCTCTGATTATGCACATGCAATGCTCTCGAAACTCCCACGTACCCCACCCAAGCTGCAACTTTCATGTTTCCATTTTAATCTACAAGTTATATCTGGCTAATAACTCAATCTGGCCAATCAACATGTTCGCGACAAGATTTCAGATAAGTGGGGCCCATTGGGGCCCTGGCATATCCGTATATAAGCCAACCGATTCGCAGCCCAACCGTAGTACAGTGGAGAACAATCGAGTTCTCTGGGTGCATCTTTTGATTGGAAATGAAGCTATTTTGTGCCGTTTTGGTTATTTACGTTGTGGCTTTGATGCTCTTCGGCGCCGAGGGTTGCACCAAGAACTGCGGCGATGAGGTGAGTCCCACCCACCTGTCAGGAGGATGAGAATGATTTGTAATCCTTTATCCTTAATTTGCAGGAACCCAAACTCACGGGCCTGTTTCAGCGGGTAAGTGGCTAAGTTGTTTTAGCAAATGGCTGGACGAATCCTAAGTGTACTTGGCCCCGAAAAAGAGACGCCGGCAGACATGCGGGCGATGGAGCAACTCGATCCACAGAGGGCGCTGCAATGGCGGCGTATCGCCAATTTAGCCCTGTTATATCAACCTTTTGTCCAATGCCTCCTTCTAGGCAAGGCGCCATGCCCGCAACCTGAACAACGAGGTGGCCAATGAGGAGCCGCCACCACCGCCCGAGGAGTTCAGGGTAAGCCCCACAGTTGCAGCTGTTGCAGCGAATATTCTTCATTGCATTTCCCTACTTATTTCCAGTCCCGTCGTGCTGTGGCCACTGAGGATGCTCCACCACCACCGCCCAAAGAATTCAGAGTAAGTAAAGGCCGCAAATTCGAATCGGCTGCTAATCTCTGGTACTTTGCCACTGCAGCAACGCCGTCAGGTTCCACCTGGACTTCCGCCACCACCCGAGGGTCTTCCGCCACCACCCGAGGGTCTGCCACCACCACCGCAGATGTAAGGATCAGCCGATATATACGGATATATAAGCATACATATGTATATAGTTGGGCGTTTTAGCATGTCAATGGGAACCACATCGAGGGACAGAGAGAAAAACCAAGCGAACAATAAAACCGTTTCAAGCATTCCAAAAATCCAAAAAAAATTACCCTGAATTATATTTCTGGGAAGCAGCCGCCTAATCCGCTAGGGATAATACCCCGGCAGCTGCTACGGTGCAGGTAGCAGCACAGACTACCTGTCCATGCCGGGATTGCAGTGTACTTAAGGCTGCGTTCGGATCCTCAATCAGTTCACTCGCCCACGCAACGCAGCAGGATGAAGTTCGTTGCCTTTCTACTGCTCAGCAGCCTCACCGTTGTGCTGGTGGTGGCATTTCCTGGTCAGCACAGCGCACATCCTGATCAGCCAGCTGCTGGCGACAATGCTAATGCAATTTCCCGATCCGCAGCGCCAGTGGCGGCGACAACGCACCAGGACGATGCTCTACTACGTCAGCCTCGTCATCTGCTGAAGTATTCGCTCTCGAGGCCCGTTGTGGTGCAGCCAATTATCGTGCAGCAGCAGCTGCAGCTGCAGCCTGTTGCCGTGGCCAGGCGTGGCGGCTACAGCTACGGAAATCCATCCTACTACGGCATCAGACAGTATTAAATTGTGGCCGAAAAAATAAAGTTAAATTTAAGTCGAATATTCGAAATTCGAGTGCTGTTTCCATTTTATGCAAAGTCAAAAAACGAACTTTGCCGGCGCGCAAATCCCTTAAGTCGAAAAAGAAAAACAGTTGCCCGGGTACGGGGTGGTACGGATACGTCCTGCCACTAATGCCTAATTAGGCATGCGGGGCACGTAAGGCCGATTGCCCGAAAAAACATACTGAAGGTCGCGCCTCGGTGACGACAACGCTGTGGGATTTTTAAGCATGAACTTTACAGGAAACGACGCCCACGAAACCACTTTAAGATGCGCCACAGTAATTACTGGCAAATGGAATCCATTGGACACGCTTTAAGCACCGCTCGATACACTGTCTGGGTTCCAGGCCACTTCCATGCCAACTGGAAACGGAACGAGTCATGCAAATCTGTTGCCTCCTGCTTTTGGGTCTCATGGCGAATGGAGTCGCTGGCGTCGCTGAAGCGGACTATACGATAGATGAGGAAAGCGATAGACACTCTATGAGTCGATCGGAACAGCAGCCGGATGATGACAATCCCTTCGAGTATCATGCAGTCGTCTACATGCTGGGTAACTTCAACAGATGCGGCCAGTACAAGGACTACAAAGTGTGCGCCATCATGAATGGCATGCAGATAACCAAGGGGGAGGGCGAGTCCTACAAGTTCTACTTTCGGCGCTCACAGCACAAGCGGCAGATTAAATTCTACGAGGACACGACCACGCTGGAGCACGACAAAGACACTGTGCTGGTCGTCCTACCGCCCGAGGACACGGTGCAGTTGGAGTATGTGATAGCCAGAACGAAGAACCCGAAGCGGATTTACATTGGCTCGCGCTATGGCTTCCACTACAGGGATCAGATAACGATGCTCGAGCCCATGTGGACGCCCGAGTAGGATTGTCGTGGGGGCGGTGGGGCGGGCGTTTATTAAAGGCAGCAATCAATTGAGGAACGCACCCATCATATCCCAGGGGGGCAGCTCTTTGCACTCCTTTCGGGTGGCAGCACCCAGCACATCCTGGGGCACAAAGCTCGCGTGGACGACAATCTCGAAGCCGTATTCCCGCAGCCAGTCCGTCTTGATGCATAGCGATGCCTTGGGCTTCAGCGATCGAGCCTTTATGCCCTCGCCCTGCACATTTGCCTCGGCTAGGCTCGAAATCAATGTCGACGTGTCCGAGGGTGCGATGGTGTGAAATTCCAGCGGCTGCAGCTCGGCATCCAGGCTGACCTTCGTGAGCAGCACCACTCGGTTGCGGCGCGTTTCCTTGTAGAGCATGCGATCCGCCTTGTTCAGCTCCTTGCCCACCTCCAGGCCAAAGAGCAGCGGCAGGTCGGCCAATCCCTCGCGTTCCACCTGCGTCTGCACGTCGTGGACCAGCCAGACGGCCCTGCCGCCGGCCAGCGAGGCCACAATGATCGGCACCAGCACCTCCATCGACTGATTGTTGTACCGCTGCCGCTGGCCGCCCACCATATTCGAGCTGAGCTCCACCTCGTAGTTGGACATGTAGCTCGAAGATAGCCGCGGATCGTGCCCCAGGCAGACCATCGCATCCAGGTCGGGCTCCTGCTGCAGCAGCACCTCGTAGAAGGTGGGCCCGGTCAAGTGCTCCAGGCACTGGTAGCGCTTCTTCGAGTCGTTGAACATCCACTGGAACTCCTGCGGCGGCTCCCCCAATACGATATTTATCACCTTGTACAGCTGTGGCATCATCTCCTCGACAATGAGGCCGGGCAGGGCGCTGCCATCGCCATCGAATATGAAGCGATTGTGCAGCACGCTGACAAATTCACGCAGCTATAGGGGAAACGACGGGTTAATCGGGGGGTATACATTTCAGGGGTATATCTTACCTTGCTCCTGAGTATGGCATTTAGCTGCCGCAAGCGTCCCGTTGTCTGGTAGCACTGCTTGGGCATGACGCCGTACTTCTTCACGAGATTCACAAACATCTGCCAGTTGCCGCCGTCCGGTACGACATGCTTCATCAGGTATCGAAACTTGCGACCATCCACGGGCTCGCAGCGCGTCAGATGCTCGGCCACCGCATGCAGAAAGTAGTTGCAGCGCTCCAGCTTGTGCCAGTAGACCAGATGGCCGGCGGAGAACTCAAAGTCCGCGGGCAGCGTTTGGAAGCTCTTGGAAAACTCCAGGCGCAGCAGATCCAGACCGGTGGTGATCCAGGCGGGTCCGCCGCTTGTGAGCTTGCCCTCCACGGCCACCTTATGCCTGTTGGGCGCCACCAGTCCCACTTGCGAGGTGGTGGAACACAGGCATATCTTGAACGGATCGTGCATCGTGCACACATTCTGGGCGAGTAGATGTCGCGGTTCGTTGTAGAACTGTGTGCGCCAGGCGGCCAATTGCTCGTTGGTCAGTGGAAAGCACATGTTGATATGCTTTGTTGCTTTGACATTCATTCAAAAAAGTTTTTGCACGAAAATAAACCTGAAATTTGGGGCAAAGTATGACCAGATGTGAGTGAGATGCGCGTGGGTACAGGTACAGTGTTGTATTACGATCGAAAATCGATGGCATGTTTTGCTGCAGCTGTACTAGAGATGGCACAAAAATATTAAAACTGTTGATACAATTTTAAAAAAATAATTGAAATATAAACAAAATTCGTAGAGAAATTTCTACTCTAAAAGTATCAACATCTTGCCCATCGCTAAGCTTCAATAATGCCGCTATTATTCCAATCAATCACACACACACACACACACACACACACACACACAGCCTAAGGCGGTGTGCGCCAATTCCGAGCAAGCGACTCGTAAACCGATTACACAGCTAAGCTCTGGAAAAATTTGCATAGCAAGGGGAACGGGCATCAGCTGATAAATAATACCAGTAAATAGTTTCCACCTACCGCTCTGTGGGGCAAAACCCAATTGTATTTTCAGTGAAATATTTTGCATTTTTATGACGCCCCCTCGAGTCGTGGGCATTGGGTTTAATTTACTTGAGTCATTTCCTAGAGATTGCTCTGGCGTATCATCGTGTCGCGATGCTCCACAGCATAGCGATCTCCCACAAAGTAGCCATTGCCGATTTTGGCCATCATCGAGCCATCGGACAGCTGCACAAACACACTGCCCCGCGAGAACTGCACTGTGGCTGGATGGCCGCCAATTTTGAGTGACTTCCGCTTCTCCACATTGTCGCCCAGCGGGCGGAACGTGTAGTGTTTGTCGCCTTCCAGCAGTGTGATGGCGCCATGGTCCACGACGAATCTGTGCCCATTGTAGCTGATTTTGTTGCTATCGCCCGTTCCGTAGATTAAGGTGTGGCCATTCTCCATGATCGTTGTCGCGGAGGAGGCGAAACTCTGGCCATTGTTGCTGCCTCCCACATCGCTGTGATCGTCGTACAGGAAAGCATCGTCCTCGGCGTCCAGAAATTGAGGCACAGCTGTGATGAAAGACAGCAAGTAGTTCCTTTGACGATAGGCCTCATTGAGTGGTAGATGTCTTACCGCTGGCCAGACAGGCGATGCTCCCAAACAGCGCCAAGATAATCCAAGTTCGGCCCAAACCCATTTTCCAGCGACTATTGCAATGGCAAGTCGAGTTGCGGCTATTTATACAACGTCTGCCCCGTTCCATATACTAAAACCCAAATGAAGTCATTTGGGGAAGAGCAAAGCGTGCCAAATTGGGTGAGCTTTTGACGACGGGCTGTTGTCTGGACTCCAGAGAGCGTCTTCTTACATTGTTGCAACAACAAAATACAAATAAATGAAAGGTTTTAAGTTCTCTAGAAAATTCAATCAAACGATCAGCGATCCCATTTTGTGTAACAAAGATAGAGATACATTTATTGGTGTTCCCACTTCATTACTGGGCTTTTCGTTGTTGTTGCTGCATACATACATATGTATGTACAATGTAGATAAGGGACTCACTCGCCTAGATGCGAATGTTGCCCAGAGTCCTCTGGAGATCCTCGCTCATCCCCTGCAGCATGTTCTTGAGGTCTTCCTGCACTTGCCGCTGGATATTCTCGGCATACTGTTTGGCCTCCGCCTGCAGCTTGTCGCGATTCTCGAAGGAGTTGCGATCGCCGATGAAGGAGCTATCACCGACCTTAGCAATGACCGTCTGATCGGCCAGCTCAACAATGACATCGCCGTTCGAGTACTGCACTGTGGCCGGCTGGCCGTTGATGTCGATCGTCTCCCGCTTGTCCACGGTGGGCGGCTGTGCCTCGAATCTGTACTGCTTGCCCCCCTCCGTGAGCGTGATGACGCCATTGACGACGGTGATCGAGTGGCCATTGTAGCCGCTGTAGTTGATGTCACCCTTACCGTACTGGAGGCTTTTGCCATTGCCCGTGATGATGCTGGACTGGCCGCCATTGATGATGACGTTGTTGCCGCCTGAGACGCCTGATCCGCCGCTGCTCTGGAAGTGGAAGCTGTCATCGCCTAGGGAGACATCCTCGTCGGAGTCAGAGGCATCTGCTATGATCCTACGGCCATCGGAACCGATCAAAATGGTCTTGCCATTGGGTCCCCGTATGATCTGTCCCGCTCCGTTCGAGAGGTAGGTGCTCCCCTTGCTGCGCAGTAACGTCTGGTCATCCGCCCCTTGGGGCATAGCTGTGGTGGAAGAGGTGATGAGGTGTGTGAAGGGGGGGTTGAGCAGGGCATGACGCATGTGACTTACCGCTAGCCAGGCAGGCGACGCTGCCAATTAGCCCCAATATCATCCAAGTTCTACCCAAGCCCATTTTGCATCGACTATTTCAATGACAAGTCGAGTGCCAGCTATTTATACATCGTCGCCTCTGTTCTGCTGACTCGTTCCCGCCACTACATTGCTGCACTCACAGTGTACATAGGCCATAAAGCTACATATAGGGTATATGTAGACTCTATAGCATATAGCATATATGTAGCGTATACGGACGGATGAAAAGATAGGACTGGGGAGGTCAGAGCGGCAGCACCGGGAATTGCCAGAGACGCGGGCGATTGTTTATTTGTTTTGCTATTTCGCTTGCACACGACTTGCGGTTGCCGATCATCGATCGTACTCGACTCCACTCAATACAACGTTGGGTGCCGCCTCCATGAGTCACACAAAAAGAGTCCACAAAATTCTTAAGCGAAGCGTGCCAAATTATTGGACCAGACATCATTTATTCGATGCCACATGCCTCATGTTAGCTTCGATTATTTGTGGGGTTTTTCACAGCCAGAATTGCCAACCCAACCAGAAAGGTTCTCTGGGTTTATCGCTGAGTCTCTTATCAGTTGATGGGAGATGGGAGCAGTGAAGTCTTACAATCACATCAATTCGGAGGCCAAGATCTTTTTCTATTATATTTCTCTTGAGCTTACATGGAATTTGTGTCTTAATTGAGTTTAGTTCTCATCACACATTGAAATTAAATGAATTATTCATTGAAAATGAATCTTAATTGGCTTATTGGTCACGCCCCCTTCGCCCTCGTGGATCAGTAAGTCTTTCCATTGCTGCCATAGTGGACCTTGGCGTTGCCATTCGCATGGAGTATGATATTGCGGGGATCATCCTCCTCAGCGCCGCCATTCCAGGCGGGTCCGCCACTGGAGCCACGACTATTCGATGAGGGTCCACCCCAGGGCAGGCTAGTCACTGCCAAGCAAACAAAAAGAAGAAGGGAATTCAATGTTAAATTAGAATCTATGTGTAGAGTAGATCGAAGATCAGAGAGATCGTTGCTTACCGCTGAGCAAAGCAAAGCTGAAGAGCGACAGCAACAGCAACAGAACATGCAGACGATAATGATGGCGGCGGCACATGGTCAGAGAGTGAAGAGTTCAAAATGATTGAGCTTCAAAATAACAGCATGGATTATATATACTCCAAAGTTAGGAGCGAGCCTCGCTCCCAAGCAACTGCTGCCCATGGTGATGCGATTATAAAAAGGTGATCCATTCTGCTGCAACGCGCTCTCTTTTCGGGTCTTATTTTGCTCGTACAACAACAAATTGGATGTGATTGCTCCCGAAGGAGAGGGAATGACCACCTTGCATAACTGCATCATGGTCCCTATTGGCAGGCAGTCAAAACAAAACAAAAAACCGGTTGCCAACAGACACGATCAAGAACGGAATCGAAGAGACCAGACCCAACTACCAACTTCGTTTTTTTGCTCTTTGCTCAACCAACGAGAGTACAGCGTCGCTCTCTTTTTGCATTCGTTCACCTGGAGACACTTCTTTGAGCCCAAGATGAAATTAAACAAGGTAATCCATTCTGCCGCAACGCTCATTTGGCTCATTTGCTCACTGACAGATCTCAGCTGCTGAGCGTAACAAAAAGAGAGCAACTAAAATTATGTTCTGTTCAGAGAGAGAGAGAGAGAGCACGTCGCCACTCTATCTTTTCCATACAACAAATTTGTTGAGCTTATTGCTCTCTCTCTCTCAATCTAGTCTCTCTCTTGGATTTGTCTGGCTGTCTCTCGCGCTGCGTGGATGGTTACGACACGTGCGGGGGGCGGGGAGGGTTCTGTCGTAGTCGGCTTATGCATAATGCAATTTGCTGCACTCCACTCTCGGAGCACAACCGCCCCGCCCCCCCTAGACCGTGCTCTATTTGTATCCGCCATCCCGACGCACAATAGTCGGGCAATTAAGAAGTTTCGCCATGTGGCTGACTGGCTACGTTTCTAATTATTTTCAATTGAATTGCTTTGCTATACGCAAAAGTTTTTCTATTGCTTTTGCCATTAAACATATCGTTCTAGCTCCTAACCACCCCCCCTCCGCCCCTTCGACCAGTGACAACGATGAGTGGGTGGCAGATGAGATTGAGAAAAGTTGAGCTCTCTCTCTCTCTCTTTCTCTCTCTTTCTCTTTCTCTGTCTCACTGTGGCAAGTTTCACAATAAAAATTAAACAGGTATTGCGCTGTTTGTTAATGACAGACGTGCATTGTTGTTGCTTGAGGGGAGGGTGGGAGGCGGGAACGGATGTGGCTGGTTGGGAGCGGTGTGTGTGTGTGTTGTTGGGCAAGCAGTTTATTCAACTCCGTTTTGCTAGATAACACTAGTGGAATAAAGCAATTGTGAAAATACGAGAGCGAGTTAAAACTAAAGTGGATATAAAATGCAATGGCTAAAAGTTGGTCCGCTTAGTCGGCAGGGTGTTTGGGGGGGAGGTAAATGTATGTAAATGATTGCATTGCATTAACTCGTTACCTGATTACCTACTCGTTTGCACTTGTTTGCATTCTCGTTGCCAGTTTATTATGCACTCGCTGGCAGGGTAACTTTTCTGGTTACCATATTACACAAATTTATAACTTGCATATTTGCACGCTCACTTGATGATTTGGCATAGCCCCGTTACTATTTGGACGTGACTTATTACTTGCTTATTATGTGGATTTGTCACTCGTTTATAGATACACAAATGTATTTACTTGTACGAAGAATTTATCAAAACAGCTCGTTGGAATAAATAGTTCGATTATTCTCGCATTTATTCTCGCTGCTCTTTGCTTACTGGTTCTGTGTAGCATATTTTTGCTTATATTCCCAACAAAGAAAATATATTTTCACTTTAAGCAGTTATTGCTGATCCCTCACCTCACTCAGTCATCGTTTTTATTCCCATTTGGCCATGTGTCCATGTCAAAGCAGTTGTTCCATGTTCCGTAAATGCAATGAAATAACGTCAAGATAAATGACTTTGACGCTGAAATTCTGTTTGCAGTCGTAGAGCAAAGGCAAAGCAGAGCAAAGCAGTGCAGAGCAGAGCAGAGCAGAGCAGAGAGTGAGAGCATAACCTGGGCTGGACATCGGGGTTTATGGGTAATATCTTTTGCGTGTCTGTGGCCGCAGAGTTGTTTTATTGTTGCCTTTGCTAAAGCGAAGCGAAGCGAATCGAATAGAATCAATTTGATTTTCCAATCAATTAAACTTTATATAAATTGCGTCTGGGATGCGATGCTAAATATAACAACAACAAAAACCAACAACAAATGCAGATTCCTACTGGCAGCAGCAGCAGCAGCAGCAGACAAAGCGCAAAGCAGTGTTAGAAAATACTAGCATGAGAGGAATTTACTCTCTGTCGCGTACTGTCTCTGTCTGCTTCTCTCTCTCTTTCACTCTCCCTATGCCTCTGCTATTCTCTGTTTTTGCAATGTCTCTATCAACGGCTGACTGCACAAGCACAAAAAAAGAGTATCAAAAGGAAAATCGAAGACCGAAGACCGAACTTGCAGAATACCCTCTAAAACCGATCGTTTACATATATGGAAGATATTATTAATTTAAGCAGAGAGACGCTGATTTTAAGGAGTGTTACACTTTCCTCTCTGCGTTGCATAAAACTGCTCGCAGTCGTAAATACCCTTTGGGAGTGTATGCCAACGCCAGGACTGTTAAATGGATGATCAGCGGAGGGGCAGTGCCGAATAGGGAGGGGGATGATGGAGTAGCTGGTGAGTGGGGTGGTGTGGCAGGTTACTGGTGGAGGGGGCTGGGGCTGGGGCACTGCATTTTGCACGACTTTGACTGCACTTTCGCATTTGGAAAATGTTTTGTGTGATTTTAGAATGCAGACGATGATGCCACTGCTGCCACTGCTGCTACTGCTGCCACTGTGTTGTTGTTGTTGCTGCTGCTGCCGCTGCAGATGACTTGCGACGTGAGCCATTGTTGCTGTCGTTGGTGGAGAACATGGAAAGTGCATTTGATCAATTGAGAGAATGGCAAGAAACTCGATTCTAAGAGTGCCTGCCATCGACTCTCTCGGAGCGTCACAAAGGAGACAAAGCAAAGGCAGAGGCAAAGGCAAAGGCAGAGGCAAAGGCAGGTGGCCTTAATAAAGACAATTAGCTTAATAAGCAAACAACAACTTGAGGCAGCAGCGCCAGAGCGCCATTAATTCAATTATCCAGTTGAGCTGCACAGTGTACACTCTCCACTCCACTCCACTTCACCACTTACACTCTACACTGTACAGGCATTATCCTGCTAGAGGATTCATTAATGCTAATTGAGTACTCAGCACACCAAACCCTGACCCTCAATGGGGGGGGGTCTACACAGCAAGGAAAAAGGTGGACATCGATTCTATAAGGAGTGTCAATAAAGTTACAAATCCAGGGACCCACATGACGCTGCACTTTAATCCTTGACTCGAGATGCACAAGCGAATGCTGCAAACGGAAATGCCTGCGAATGGTTTAAAATACAAAAAAAGTCCCGCTGTGTTTTCGGCTTACTTTTGGACTGTTTCCATATCGAATATGCTACAGCTTTTCTCAGTGTATTTATGGAGTAACACCGAAACATGAGGGGCAAACATTTTGGATTGCATTAAATGCATTTTGTGCTATACACAAATTTATGTACTTATCACTGTGTATAAGTACTGTGGATAATTACATAGAAACACGGCTAATATCTTATATCAATCTTACGAAATTAGCGGTAGTTAAAGCCACTTAAATTGCGTTATTAATGCTATGAAAAGAATCCCCTGCCTTATGAATTGGAATGTACATACATATGCTGTGGGTTCCAAAAGGTATTTTTAAGGGACTTTACATTTCTTAAAACTCTCAGAAAAATAATATTAAATTTCTCATAGCACGGCTATAATTCTAGGAGCTAATATACACTTGGCGATAAGCAATAAATGTGTACATACATATGTATGTACATATACATATGGGTACAAGTAAGATTATAAGTTTTCCTTTAAAGGAATTTTTTATTCGCAAACGCAATGAAACCTTTTGATGAAGTGATTTTCGATTAACTTCAGAGTTCGAAGCGTATGGACCCAACCTCGACCCTCCCCCCAACACAAACAAACACCAACATCGACAACAGCCTGACTAAGTTCTACAATTATTCTCAATTTCTCGCAATTTCTTGCCATTTTTTTACACCGCTCAGACATTCTGCACTTGGACTAATTTCAAAGAGCCATATATCAGCGGCAGCCAAGAGCGCCAGAGCGCAAGAGCTCTCTGGAGCTAAAAAGAGCAAGGGGAGGGTGTGTGGGAAGACACCTGTAGACGGAACCCCTTTTTCCACGGTGGCGTGTGACAAATGTGCGTCAAGTTGCTGGCAACTTATTTTCCACCCCCCCCCCCCCCCCCCCCACACACGCCTCACACACACTTTGATGCTGCAGCTGAAGTTGGGAGCAAAAATATTTAACTTTCTGGCAGCGGAATCTTTTATAATTAATTTGCAACTCGGTGGGGGAGATTCCTTCCTTTCAAATAGCGCCGCACCCTTCGCCAGCGTGCAGGCTTCATATTTTAGCCATTAGAGGATAGATGCCAGTGCGCCCGTCCGTGGGCTCTCGGGATAGTTCCCATCATCCGGAACGTGCCCCGGACACATATTTATATTCATGGCAAAAGTTACACTTTCTTTTTGGTTATTTTGATGGCAATTTATGGGAGGGGAGGCTGCCATCCATACCTCTAAAGTAAAGTTCACTTTGTCAAGCTTAAATCTGAATGTCGGTGAGGAGCGGTGGGGAGAGGTTTTGCGATCGAAAAAGCTTCGCTTGAGCTTTGATCAAGTAATTCCAATTCTGATTCAGCCCATCCATAACATCATTTGATTTATTTTGTTTCGCTTTTTTCAGTTTCGTAAGTTCTCTCGCGCTTATCAGTCGCATTTAGCTCTAGAGCTCAAGATGGTATCGCTTGTCGGTTTTGTGATTCTGGTGGTGGTGCTGCTGCTGACTATTGTCGTGATTCTGGCCAAACCTACTTATAATAATAGCGTTGGCTGCGAAAATAGTTTGATCAGTGGCACCAAGACAGGCGGTCCATTCGATGCAAATGCTGGACTTATTTCGAATAGCAAAAGTGGCGGACCCTTTCGAAAACCGCAGGAAAGTGACGGCTTGATAAATGGCTGCCACACGGGCGGACCTTTTGTTAGCAAGGACGGCGAAACAAATGCAGCAGGAAGACGCACTGGAAGCGATGCCCATACGGAAGGACCCCACGGCGGTTCAACGGGTGGCGGGGGCTTGTACAACGGCCTAAATACAGGAGGACCATTCAGAGATCATTATTATCTGAATTAAACAAAAAAATAGATAATACATTTTTTCTTTCATTTTTCATTGCATAATAGTAAATGTCAAACCATATCATAAATTTATGTACCGCCATTTATACATAGAACAAATAGTAAATAAACAAATTTTTTTTTTAAGACTTCGTTGCAGTTTTCTTTTTAGCTCCCATGGATAGCAGCTAAACTTCTTTTATTATAGCAATTTAGATCCAATTCACCTCATAAAAGTGTGCAGTTTCATTGGCTTCATTTATTTCGTGCATTAATGGCGTATAAACTTTATTTACTAGTTCATTTTTCGTAGTCTTCCCCCTCCACATGGCTTTGAAATGTTTAAATGGCCATCAAAAATTGGATTCCAAGTGTTATTGGGGGTGCAATTTGAATATTTCTTTATTGCAGCAAGCGTTCAAACTTTAAGCTGCACATAAAAAAATATATGTATGTACATATGTACATATGTAAATATTGTATCAAAATTGTGCTAGCCAAGCAGCACAGCATCCAAGACTGGTTAGCAGTCCGATTTCGCTATAAAACGCAATAATTGTTCTCGAATATTCGACGTCTTCTTTTTTAGCATACAACCCTTCGCAATAATTGTTCTAGATTCTAGAATTTCACCTAATTTTCGCCTTGTCGGGGTCAAAGTCCGATAAGCAGGGTCTAGGCAAAGACAATATAATAATTATATAATATACATATGTAATCACACATGCAAGCGCATTCTATTTTTAGATTTTGACGCTCTTAAATTTGTGCGAGCGAGACTGCTTGCATATGTATGAGAATTCAAATGTATGGGTCGAATTGTCTTTGGTCAAGGGCTATAAGGGCGCCAAACTTTAAATACGATTTTTCGTACATGTATGTATGGTGTAGGTACATACATATGTACATACATATGTACATATGTATGTGGTGCAGTTGCATGGGTATATGGGGTGGGGCATGTATTTCTCAGTGCCTCATAAAGTTGTCGTCACAAGCCATTTTGCGCCTGCCACGTGAAAAATGGTGGCTAATGTATGTGGGTGTATGCGTGCGGGTGTGGCTTGGGGCAAGTGGGGCACAACAGCCACTGGCACAAACTTGCCGTAAGCTAGAGTTCGGCTGCGAAATGAAATGAGAAAAGGAGAGACATGCAGCAGCATCAGCCTGCTGCAAATGTTGCTGACAGCGTCACTTGCGTACGCTGTCTCCATTCCACAGATTCTACATAAAAACATATAAATGTACGTACATACATATATGTACATATGATGTATGTATGTATATACTATATACTCGTGCACCTACATACGTGTATGCCCTGAAAAAGTGCAACGTTGGAGCCATTTTTCGTTGCCATAAATGAGCCTTAAATTTCAGAAAATTAGAATTTATGTGCTGACAAATGGCCCTGCTCTTTTAAGTATGTACATATGTATTAGAGCCCTGCATGAACGGGCAAATGAATCGATTCGCAGTGATTCGGGATTCACTTCGTCCGATCAAATTGAATCAGCGATTCGGCTTTCTCAGTGATTCGAATCATTTGCCCAAAATGGACCGAACGGATCACGATTCATAATTTTGTACTGTGAGATCCGAACAGTTCAGTTTTTTCTCTCTTTTACTCTCCATTTGATTTTCAGGTAGAGAGAACGAGAAAGCAATACACAAATTTGTCGGTTTTTTTGCCTTGCTTTCGGGGTGGAAATCTGTAGTTGTGTGTGTGCCTTTCTGTGCCTGTGTGTGTACGTCAACAGTGCGTGCTACGCATACTTACGCATAAGATCTTGCCATTGAGCAGGGCTCGCACACACACTCTGACATGTTTTTTAGTGAGGCCTGCGGCAGAAACCGGTTTGTTGCTTTTACACTGCGACCGCAAGAGCCGAAGTCGCATTGCCGAAGCCACACCACACGAAGGGTTGCTGCATTTTGGTACGTGTGCCGGCAGCGACGTGGCAGCGCCTGTTCCTTTGAGTAAGAAAACAACAATTTCGGTTACAAATACAGTCAAAAAATGCACAAGTATTTGGTTCTGTGCGTCCGCTTTTTTTCGTAATACTGTACATGTGCACGCATACAAAGGAATATTCTTCGTAGTATGTTTTGAATCAGTTTTTGAATCATGCGACGAATCTTGCTGATATTGATTCGCAGTACTCTGATCCGGTTTTTTAGTGATTCGGGTGATTCGAATCGGACTGAAGGGGTGATTCGTAATGATCGAACGCATTGAAGGGGCATGAGTATACTGTGATTTTTTGAATCATGTGGATTCGTGCAGGGCTCTAATATGTATGTATGTACATTCATTCGTGTTTAATGTATCATTTAAAAGCAGAATATTGTGTAATATTTCTCCAGGGGTTCTGTTTAATCTCAACTTTCGGGTGCTGAAAGCGGTCAGCGGCACAGGGTCAAGCCCAAGGCGATGGCAGAGATGTAACACGAAACAGGTCCCAACAGAAGCGGTTCTGAGGGTGTCTTTAGCACCAGCTGAATTCTCCTTAGCACAAAAAAAAAGAAAAATAATGTGTTTATGATCATTTTGTACACGAATAATACTGTCACATAAATCAAAACCCCGGTGTACCGGGGGGTGGTGGTCTAAAGAAACAACAATATGTATATAAGTATGTACATATGTATGTACTTACATATGTATATAAGTATGCAACGACAACCGCAACAAACACGCACAAAAAGAAAAGCCGCTCTCAAATCATTTCAGCAATAGTGCGCTCTAAACTTTTCGCCCCCGCTTCAGGTCATTGCGGCGTCACAGTGGAAAGAGATTATGAAACAAGAAGAACTCTTCAAATTAACTCTCATCTCCCTACCACATCTCTGGGCATAGACAGGGTACAAAAACAACAACCAAACATTTCAAAACCAAAGAAAGCCGCTCTCTATCTCTATCCATTCCATCCTTACAAAGAATAGACAAGATCCATAAACGAAAGCAACAACAAAACACAGACACACAATGCAAAAGTAAACATGCTCATTTCTTTACTCCCCCGCTTCCCCTTCTGTTCTTCTATGGCAATTACATACACACACACACACATTGCCCAAGCAACACACTCTTAGTTGCTCTCTGCACCTTCAAATGACTTCTAGTCAAAAGAGAGAGCTAAGTCAAATTTAAGCGCCTTGCGCAGAAAACATGATCGTTCGTGTCGCAGAGCTATGTAAATATGAAAATAGGACCGAAAAATTGTAATTGCGTCGGAGTTTTAGTAAAATAACAGAACCATCCTTCGCATGATGCGCCCGTCAGCTTAAGTTTTTTTGTTGTGTTTATTTGATATTTTTCTGTTATGGTGAGAGAGCGTGCAGGTCACCAAGATGGCAAGCCGCTCTTAGATTCTCTCAGCAAAGCGCTTTGATTTTTTCGTCTTTTAACTCTTCAAATTAATCGCCTTTTCTATGCTGATGATTCATCCACGCACGTTCCTTTATAACATTGACAAAGCTAGAACACACACACACACACACGCATTGCAACCACCATGTATTTGAGTGGGAAGAGAGCAGCGCAAAGTCAAATTTAAACCACGGGCGCAAACGCATGTTTGTTCTTGTCGCGGAGCTTAAAGTGCGGAAAAATTGTGCAAAAAAGTGCCGAAAATAATGAAAAACCCGTGTGATATGTGTAGCAAGTGTTTAAAATTGTTTTCTATGCTGATCATCTCATCCACGCACGTTCCTTCTACAACATTTGGCAAAGCTAGAACACACACACCCAAACGCATTGCAAAAGCAAAGCCTCTCTCACATGTTCTCACCGACTGCAGTTCCGTCGCAGTCAAATGTCTTTGAGTGGGAAGAGAGAGACAAGTAAAATTTAAACCACGGGCGCAGACGCATGTTTGTTCTTGTCGCGGAGCTTAAAGTGCGGAAAAATGGTGCAAAAAAGTTTGGAATATTATGAAAAAACCCGTGTGATAAGTGTGGCAAGTGTTTAAACGAAAAATCTTCCGGAAAACTTGTGAAAAGTGTTATAAAAAGCCTGAAAAGCGTCGAAGTTTTAGCGCTGCTTCCAGCGCACGTTTCCAGCTATTGGAATATGAGTGCAAAGAAGGAAAGAAGTAAAATAACGGCATCAGTCATGTGCCCTCCGCTTGAGTTTTTGTTTGGGGTTGAGTTTTTTTTTCTGTTTTAGTGAGAGTCATTATGACGGCATGGAGTGCAAGGCGGCAAGCAGTGAGTGAAAAGTGAGTGTATTTGTAGATGGTCTTTTAGACGGCAAGGGGTGCCAGGCGGTTTCGGCAGAAAATGAGTGAAAAATTAACGGCATCATATGATTGTTTTTTTTCTGTGAGAGTGAGATTGAGTGATCATATGACGGCAAGGGGTGCTAGGCGGTTTCGGCAAAAAGTGAAAATAATAAAAGGCTAGATGGCCAAAAAGTGAGTGAAAGTGCAAGTGAAAATAAAAAGCCCCGCTAAACTTTAGAAAGAGCGGAAAAAGGCCCGCAAAACTATGGAAAGAGCGGAAAATAATAAAAGGCTAGATGGCCAAAATGTGAGTGAAAGTGCAAGTGAAAATAAAAGCCCCGCAAAACTATAGAAAGAGCGGAAAAAGGCCCGCAAAACTATGGAAAGAGCGGAAAATAATAAAAGGCTAGATGGCCAAAAAGTGAGTGAAAGTGCAAGTGAAAATAAAAAGCCCCGCAAAACTATAGAAAGAGCGGAAAAAGGCCCGCTAAACTATGAAAAGAGCGGAAAATAATAAAAGGCTAGATGGCCAAAAAGTGAGTGAAAGTGCAAGTGAAAATAAAAGCCCCGCAAAACTATAGAAAGAGCGGAAAAAGGCCCGCTAAACTATGAAAAGAGCGGAAAATAATAAAAGGCTAGATGGCCAAAAAGTGAGTGAAAGTGCAAGTGAAAATAAAAAGCCCCGCTAAACTATAGAAAGAGCGGAAAAAGGCCCGCTAAACTATGAAAAGAGCGGAAAATAATAAAAGGCTAGATGGCCAAAAAGTGAGTGAAAGTGCAAGTGAAAATAAAAAGCCCCGCAAAACTATAGAAAGAGCGGAAAAAGGCCCGCAAAACTATGGAAAGAGCGGAAAATAATAAAAGGCTAGATGGCCAAAAAGTGAGTGAAAGTGCAAGTGAAAATAAAAAGCCCCGCAAAACTATAGAAAGAGCGGAAAAAGGCCCGCTAAACTATGAAAAGAGCGGAAAATAATAAAAGGCGAGATGGCCAAAAAGTGAGTGAAAGTGCAAGTGAAAATAAAAGCCCCGCAAAACTATAGAAAGAGCGGAAAAAGGCCCGCAAAACTATGGAAAGAGCGGAAAATAATAAAAGGCTAGATGGCCAAAAAGTGAGTGAAAGTGCAAGTGAAAATAAAAAGCCCCGCAAAACTATAGAAAGAGCGGAAAAAGGCCCGCAAAACTATGGAAAGAGCGGAAAATAATAAAAGGCTAGATGGCCAAAAAGTGAGTGAAAGTGCAAGTGAAAATAAAAAGCCCCGCAAAACTATAGAAAGAGCGGAAAAGGCCCGCAAAACTATGGAAAGAGCGGAAAATAATAAAAGGCTAGATCGCCAAAAAGTGAGTGAAAGCGCATGTGAAAAAAAAATCGCGCAAAACTATGAAAAGAGCGGAAAATAATAAAATAAATAATAAAAATAATAATGGCCAAAGCTAAAGGGAGTTATGTCGAGTAAAATATGAGGTGAGTCTATAGTACTCTTTATGATATTGTTAAATTTTATCTACATATTATTAGTCATTTGAGCTTTAAATATTTATAATTTTGTATTCCCTTATGAAGTTGTCCATTGTTACTAATTTTTCCCATTTTCTGAATGATGCATTGTGAGATTCCACACGGTTTTGAGCCTATCCAATTTCAAGTCGATTACACCCCCGACATAAGCTGCCACTCTGCTGACACAATCCAAAAGAAAAACTTCCCCGCAAGCAGAGCATGGGCTTGTGTTGTTTCAAAAACTTTTACTCATATCTGGTTGTGGTCTCAAGAGAAAGTTAGAATTGCCAAGAGTGACGTAACCCTTTATGCATCTTAAAGGACGGAGTAACGATGCGATACGATGCGCATCTTTGTGAATAGTTTCTTCCACGCTGTTTGTGTTTTTGTGGCACTTTTCTTGAGTGGAACAGGTCTAGCGGGGAGAGTGAAGAGTACAGCACAGAGGGGAGTACGACTTAAAAATGATTTATACGATCCGGATACTTACTTCCATATCTGTGACAAAGTGGTGCTTTGATTTATGGCCATTTGGGATGAAAACGGGTTGAAAATAAAACAATGCAAAGCGCGTTTGACGAGCGCCAGTAACATCCGGACAGCCCAACAGAATCCTTCATGTGGATGGATGTATAATGTGTATAAATACCGTATATGGGCTATGGATATTGATATATTATTTTGCTGATTGGAAATGACTTTCTGAGAGAGGTCTCCCATCAATTTAATCTCTAGTTGTAACCTCTCCAAACGACCTCTAGGCGCTTCCATCGGCTTCTATCACTCAAAACAAATCCCAAACAATACAATAAAATTTTCGCTTTAATTTTCATATAATTTATGCCACATATATATTGATCGTCGGCTGGCCATTGACTACAATCGGCTGATGGCCACCGCCTGAACCCCGCGCATCGATGTGCTGCGTGTTCCCTCCTTGACCTCCTTCGACCACATGTCGCTGGTTGTAGTTGTGATGGTCGACGCCATTGTACCGAGCCGTCGTCCAGTAGTAGAGCACATCGCCGGGCTGCAGCTTGTGGTTTCGATTGCGGTACGTCCAGCGTCCGTTGCGGGGGGTGACGATGTCGGCGGCCCAGGTCTGATCCGAGAGATCGTCCATTTGCTCGTTGACCTTTCCGTGGAAAGCGAACAGGGAGACTCCCGGCTCGTCCGGTATGGATACCTCGAAGCCATTGGGTGAATTGACATTGACGGTGGCCTGTGGCACATTGTACGCCCCACTGCCACTCAGCCAGAGGACACCGATGAGGAGCAGTGGGAGCAGCATATTCATTCCCGGCGACATGATGCTGATAACTGGATTCCGGCGAGCTCTGAGACGCGGCTTTTGTAGGGAGTGCAATCTTGAGCTTATCTCGTTCTCGTTTGGGTTTTCCATCGAGAAAAAGCTGTGTATTACCCGCCCGATGCATGTGCATCCCCCCATCGCCGCTGTTCCGCCCCAAAACACACAAAGAGAGATACACTTACGAGAGATACTTTCGTGTGTGCCCCAAAGTATGCGATACAAATATTTGCACAGCAATATTTCTTAGGCCCCCCAGACACGTCTCCCCACACACGTCTCCACTCGACTGCGGTTGGCCTTTGCAAGTGGAGTCCTTTGTGCGATAATATGGAGTCCTCTCCACAAGAATATATGCGGCTATGTTCGGTTCCGTTTTGCTGGCAGTCCGGGGCCACCGACCACAGTATTTTCAGCTGCAAATATGCTGTCGGCATCCCTGTGGCATGCGTCGCATGAGGCAGACAAAGGCTGGGGGAGGGGAATGATACTTAAATAACTGTTAAATGATCTTCAATTCAATGAGAGGTAAACAGAAAATATTAGAATTATATGAACTACAATATGCAATAAATATATTAATCCCATCAGAGTATTGCTGTCCCCTTTCCAATTTCTTCACTGACCCACAGGAAATCGCAGTTAAGGCGGCTAACCAGATGCTAGTTAATTCGTAATTGCTCTGCCATTTGTCAGGCCAAAAACCTCTCCGGTGGGGACCCGACAATTGTCCCCGAAACAACATTAAAAGCGGGCAAAAGCACAATATCAACTTTTCCCAGAGAGAGTAAGAGAGAGGGAACGGGGGAAAAACAAGCAAAGTCAAACCACAGCAAACCGAAACTAAATAGCTGGACATTTATACGAGCCATCCATCTATCCGGGATTCCACGCTCAATCTATTCATTCAGTCATTCGGCCATTCGGTCATTCACTCAGTCATCCATCCACCCATCCATCTATCCATCCATCTATTGCTATGCGGGCCCATCTATTCAACGGACATCGCCCATTCCATTCCATTCCATTCCCGAAATGTTTTGGAGGCACTGTTTCTCTGCCTCTGATTTATAAGCTGCATGCCGCTGACCACTTGATTGCGTAGTCTCCCCTCTCGTTCCCTCTCCATCTCTCTCATGTGTGTGTGTAATTTATTTACGTTAACACGCGCGCACTGGCCCAAGAGCACCTAAAACTACTATCCACCACTGCCGCCCGGCCAGAGCAAGGCTCAAAAGGAGAGCTTTTCACATTTTCATTTATTTTAAATGGCATAGAAAATTGCAAACTGACATTCTCTCCAGTGCCCCAAGTGTCCGTCCGGAGAATCTCTATGGCTATGTGGCATGTGCACACAGCCGGAAATTCATTCGGGATATGTCGTCGGGGTGGTCCCGTACGGGTACGAGTACGGGTCTGAACGGGGTACGGTGACGGTCTACTGATTACCATGAAATTACATTGTTTCGCACTTAAAAACGTGTTGGTCAGTGTACATTTTCGGGCCTGAACTTTATCTCGCTTTCCCTTTTTGCTTAATTAAGTGGCCTTCCCTTTTTCTGTATACCCTTCTCAACGGAGAAACATTTCTATGCTAGAAAGTCCTACAACGATATCCGACAGAGATCTTGGGCTCTTTGCAGGAAGCATCGAAATCGAATCACAACGATGGAAACTATAAATAAATGTATCTAAATGTACCCTTAAATATCTGAATGCAGATGTAGATACATAGCAGAAAATTATCCCAAATCAAAGATAATGCCTTTGTGCCATGGAATCAATGGATCTCTAAGGGTATCCCAACTTTCGGCACCTGAAATCTTGCATTTATTTCTCTTTATCGTGCCACACACACACACACACACCCACACACACACACGTACTACTCGTATCTGCCTGCCTCACAGCCAAATTTAATTGCTTGCGATTATTGTTAATTGATTTTATTTATTTGGCAGCTTTAGCAAGGATGGCTGGAATGGTTGGAGGGGGTCTGGGCATCAGCCAAGTGGCATGCCCGACCCCTCCTATTAGATTTTTTGGGCCTGGTTTAATTTGTTTGGCATTTGCCTAAATTGAATGGAATTTGATTTTAAATTTAATCGCATTTTTTTCTACACCCTCGGAGCTTGTTCTCCAATGATGCATGCCACACGCTTTGCAGCGCGACAATAAAAAGAATGCTGCATGCCGCTGATGCACCGAATCTCTCCTCTCCCTCCTTTTTGACCATTCAGCATAATTTAATCAATGGTTTGAATATGCAACATGCAACATGCAAAATACTTTATTTTTTTGTTGAATATTTTGATTTTCTGTGTAATTCGTTTGGCTATGGTTTCTGTGGTTATTTTTATTACATGTTAAATGCAGGTAAATAATGCAATAAAAAAGCAAAAAAAAATTTAAATTTTCAACAGTATTCGCTTTTTAAATTGATTTAGTTGCGGCTTCTCCTATGATTTTGTCGATGAATCACTAGAGCAGATGTGCAAAGTGCTTGTGGCACGAATTGAGAAAGTTTCTTTTTGGGAAAAATCAAAGGAAAAGTGCTGTGAAGTCAGAAAAGTGGCCTAAAGACATTTAGCCACACCTTAAGTAAGTTGAATTTCAAGCCACTTAAATTTGCATAAATCCTTACAATTATGCTTGAAAATGCCTCCAAATAAATATATGACAATTGTAGATACATTCTACACATTGCAATTTCGATGCTTTACATGGAGAGCAGCTTAAAGGTATGAAGGGAGGCGAGGCTCATGTGGACTCAAATGAAATTACATTTTACAAAATACTCGACGTAAATGGGATTTTAATTTTGTATAATATATAATTATAATCTCTCTCTTGGAATTCCATTAACAACTTAATTATTTTATATGTAGTATCTATCATTACGCACAGCCTGCTACCCTGTCTATGAGGGATGTGGCTGAGGATGTGGAAGGGGGGGGGGCATATCCTTCAGACAGAGTCTTTGCTTATCCATCTCCATTTCGCTATAATCAATTTTACTTTGGCGCTGAAAGTGCAAACACCCTAGACAGCCTGCCACGCACACACACACACACACACACACACCTCTGGGCTGGGGATGGGGAGGGGGGGGGATGTACAGAGGAGAGTAAGCAATAAGCCAAGTCAAGCCAAGATCTATCCAAGCAAAGGTACTCCTGTCATGGCTTACACACACACACACACACACACACACACAGAGAGGGGACTTTCCCCTGGTCCTGCTCCTGCTCGTATATTGGAACCGCAACCATTTCGCATGTAGCGATATCCTTGCAACGCACACATAAACCCGGAGACAGTCCTGAGATGCTTCCTTCTTTGGTGGCACCGACAGCGCACATATTTAAAGAGCAAACGTTTATCTAAGTTGTACCGTTGCGGTTTCCGTTAACATTCAAATGCGGAAGCACCTGTCGCCCCAGCCCCAGCCCCAGCTACAGCTACAGCCACAGCCTCAGAGACAGGCGAGAATGGCAACTGGAAGATGTTCGTGGCAGGATGGATGAGGAGGCAGACGCCAGTCGGCATTCACTTCCGATTTCACACGCACACGAGCAGGGCAGGGCAGGGCAGTGAATGTTGGAGTGCGGAATGTTGTAAGAGAGGGCTGACTGTACAGTGCCGCCTGCCGCATGGTAACCACTCGAGCGAACTCCTGGAGAGCACACCACTCCGCGCTGGTGCGTGTCTCTGGCCGGATACAAACTCTGCCACGAGGAGGTGCAGGAGGAGAATAGAAGGAGACGTAGAACATGACAAGTTTCTCTTCGAATCGTCCTCTTGCCACGCACTGCCAACGCCTGCTGTGACGACGACTCCTTTCTGAAAGGAAACTCGTGGTGGTGTGTGGGGCGGGGTTCGCTTGAAGGACTTTGCCACTTTGTAGTTACACTTTTGAATTTTCAAGCAGCAGAAGCAGCAGCGACGAATTCGCTGCTACTCGTCAGTCCTTAAATGGTTTCGCTTACACCTCGAACATGCCATTGAACAAATTAATTACTTGACAACTTTACAAGCATTCCCTCCCTCCCCCTCCCCCTCGCTCATCATCCCTTCTAGCTTTCAGGAGTAGTCTAGTCGAGGGTACAGCAGCTGGAGCTGGAGCTGGAGCTGGTGAAGGAGCCGCCTGCGGATCAGCCCGCAGAATTGTGGTTCCTTTCTGTTTAAGCGGCTGCTCATTAGAGTTCCACTACGCATCTACGTGGCATCAGCCGCCACCCCAAAATCGCACATCACAGCCCCAAAAAGAGGTGCGGTGGGTGTTAGGTGGGTAGGGTGAAGGGAGGCCTACGCATCCTGATTCCTGATGATTTCTGAGCTCTCATTAATAACGGGGCTCCTCCTGATGCCGTTCTGCCCACTGGCGGCTGTATTTGTGTGCATTGTGAGTTATGTGTATGTGTGTGTGTGTGTGTGTGTGTGTGTTAGTGTGTGTCGGCCATTGTCCAACAAAGTAGCTACGCGGCCAGCACAGGACGCCATAGCGATGGCCAAAAAGAGCAAACGAAACGAAGGCTTATAGGCCTCCTTTTACTGCAAGGAAGCTAGGATATTGAGATATCTGAGAGATAGAAAAATAGATATATAGATCGATAGATCTATTTGTAGATCGTAATATAAAGAATCAATGGATGTTGTCGAGCATTCAATATGCATGTTAGAAATGGAAAATTATACATAAAAAATTCCTTCTTCTGTACACGAAATGGGAATATTCTGAATATATTTCCATATCCCTAGAGCCATTCTTTCATGGATATCTTCTGTGGGCATCTGCCCAAGTGTTAACGCAGACATATGTAGACACACGCCACCATCTCTAGCGGCATGACAATGGGGCCAGCCACCATACGTTCTGGTCCTCGTTATGTTTCTTGGACGCTGCCTGTCGTTGCAAGTAGCAACCTTTTTGTTTTTGGCTGCGTTCCCGGGGCGTAAAGGCGGAAATTGGAAACGCTTTGCTTTATGCACGAAAACGCACGATGGGGCTGGGGTGGGGCGGGGCGGGGAAAGCGCAGTAGAGAGATAGAGAGAAAGTGCGCTTTGTGGCATGGAGAACTTGGTTAATGCTCCGGGCTCCATGTGCCGCTCATAAAGAGCAGAGGAATTCGAGGACTCCTCTGCTGTGTGTGTGTGGCACCAGGAAAAGAGTGGACTACAGTCACTGCCACTGCCACAGCCACTGCCATACGGATAGAGTCCTGCTAATGTTTGGCTGTTAACCATGCATTGGCCAATGTCCACAGATGCAGGATGCAAGGATGCAGGGATGGAGCCGAGCCTACCCCCTCGATGGGGGATACAGACAGCATCCTCCCCGATTCTGCGGTTCATTAAATGTTGTGTGTAAATTGGCGCATATTTTCCACAAATTTATTACTTTACGAGTATCAACAATATCGAGGCGGTAACCATAAAAACGCATCATCCAGCATCAACCAATGGAATTATAGGCTCTTTTCCCCGTCCGTCCAATTTTCCCTCGCTTTCGCCAGGCCTTTTATTGAATATCCGAGCAAATTGGCTTTTATTTCGATATTCACTGCGTGTTTTTTTTTTATTTTATTTTCATTTTGTATGTGGCACAATGCAAACTAAAATCAGTCAAAATTTATACTGCGGTGGCAAAAGCGATACTCAAATGCTGCATGTACATATATTTGTATCTGTATATGTGTTTGTTGTTGTATTTGTAACGGTATCTGTATCTATGGATGTGGCTGCGGCTGGCCGATGGGCTCTTCATTTGCTTATTTTACAAAATTTACGAAAAATATGTTCATATGTTCATATGTACATATGTATGTGTGTATGTAATTTTGTTTAGCGTAATTGCGGTGCCACTTGATTGGAGGCTGCACACACACAAACACACACACACACACACACAGGAAGATACAGATGCTGCCAATTTGGTATTTGCCATATAATGAATATGGTTTATCCTTTTCTTTTTTGTGTGTGTGTGCACAAATTGTTGATATCGCGTTGCGTCGCTCGATTGCATTCAAAATGAGAATTTTCAACGCTCAATTGTAATTTTCAGTAGCAGCAGCAGCACGCGGAGGAGCAGACGGAGCAGCCACAGAGAAGCCACGTTAATGAGCGCCCAACAGCCACACCCATTGGCTTCAGCTTCAGCTCCAACTGCTTCTCCTCTGTCTGGTTCTCTGGCCGTTTTTCAATAAAGGGCTCCCAAAAGCAAACAGGCAACAGCTACAGCGGAACGGGGCAGCGAAACGAGGCGAGGCGGCCAAGTTAATAAAAGTCCGCGACATGCAAAGGCCCAGTCTCCTCCCCCCACCCCACGCATCCCCCACCAGCCAAATGTCAGACGAATGAAGCAGCTATACAGTATACTCTTGAACAGGCAAGGATCTTTCATTTTGCGAGTCCATGAATTCGATTAACTAGAAATATATTTAGCACAAAAAAGGATCCATGCCGCTATCCGCATCGAAAAAGTTTCTCTAGCTGATATGCCCTCTTAAAGGGTATAGCGACATGCACACATACATACATACATACATATGTATGTAGGAGTACTCGTATATTTGGAAATTCTGGTAAATGTTTTTCAATGTTTATGAGACCAAAAAACTGTTCCGAAAGCGAATTACAACAGATGCCGGCCAAGCCAATAGAAGCCACCGAAAGAGAGAAAAAAAGAGACAAGAAAATGTAGTTTAAATGAAACGGAACTAAGGGACTAGGGAACATAATTAAAGCAACATTTAACTGATGTTTTTTAAAACAATATACAGACAGCAGCGGTTTATTGTTAAAACCTCATGAAATATTTCCAAGCAGAGGGCAGATTGGATTTTGAGGCCTTACGAGTTTCATTTTTACCTCCACACGGATCCTCTGCCTTTACCCTACGCCACTTGACCATACAGAAATGCCATCAGAGTGTGTGGCCATCGATAGGCGATTGCTTCGATTAAATAATTTATCTACAGACAGCCGCAGAGACAGCCGGCAGCCGGCAGGCTCGCCTCTTTTTTTTTGTCGTGTGTTTTGTCCCACTTGACAGCCGAGTTAATTAATTTTTGGTTGCTGCACCTAGACGTTGCAGCGCAGCCTCTTTTACCCCATTGTCTTTTAACTCTTTGAGGCATGCCACACAGACACCAGCCAGGCCACTTCTTGCCTTCTCCCTTTGGCTTTACGTCTTAACCTCGAGGTTTGTTTTTTTTTTGTTTGTTTTGTTGTTTTTTGTCTCTCATTCTCTCAGTGCAGATTGCGGCTTTTCCATTCATTGGTAATTTAAGTTCAGCTCGGAGAAATTCCAACGTTTCGTACTCCACAGTTTTTCCTTTGCTGCCATTTCTTTGGTTTCTTTTTTTTTGTTGCTGTTTAAAGTGCTGGCCGAATGCGTGTGTGTGGAGGTGTGTGGGGGTCGGGAGTCTAAGCTGCTTAGCCCCCTGGTGGCCCCTGGGCCTCCATTTACACGTGACAGTGATTGGGTGCCAGTGTCGGGGATTTATTTATCTTTTAAAAGTGTATTTATTGCGGCAGAAACCACAGGACCCCCACCCCGTAAAAGGTGCGAGCAAAATCCAAACAGAAATTTAAGCAAAAAAAAACAAGTAAAAAAGAAACGAAACAAATGAAAGGGAGACTTGTGGGGTTTTCACATTTCATTCTACTTTACGTGTAAGGATATCCCATATCCCATACTATATCCTGTACCATTTATTTCACTTTTATCGGACATCAAGATGTATTGATTTTTGTTGCAACCCGCAGCCCGCACCAGCAGCAGCAGCAGCACATGCCGATAATCTGGTCGGCACTAAACTTTAGGCCCGAAACAAGAGCAGGAGAAACAAAAAAAATTATATTGGGCTGGGCTGTGATGTGATGTGTCGTCCTGCAGCTTATGAGGGTCATGCACCCCATTCAACCCATTTCCCTACTCGAGGATCTAATCAAAGTTGATTGATTACGTGAGCCGGCGGGGCAAGAGGAGCAAGCAGCAGCCACATTCTCGGGTGTCCATTCCCAGGAGAGTCACCAACCCAACCCAACCCAACCCCTTTCTTCCTTTCTTGGCTGCCTTCCTATTTGCTTCCTTCATTTCTGGCTAATTTTTAATCATCATATTATATATATATTTTTTGGAAGGGCTGATGACCACAAATTAGGTCTTGACAATTTGCTGGTCTCTGTGATGTGGGTGCCAAAAATAATTTAATTAATTTTGCCCGCGTCCCAGGTACAAAATCGGCTTATTAATTGGGCTTCATTTCAAGGAAGGATATTCCGATTTGCGCTAGGTGGTGGAGGAGGTAGGGTGAGGTCAAAAGGTGACTAGTTATAGAACGATTGAAGGGTGCAAATAGGGTGAAGATATTGAAAGGGTAGAGAATCTGTAGCCTTTAAGTCTTTTGTAAGCCTCTTTGTGGTTTTCCTTTCGCTCAGTAGACAAACTATGCTCTAATTAACAATTACACGGCTTGACTTTGATTCGAGTATTCCGAAAATTTGCATATCAAACGGACAGCCAACATTTTCGGACTAATCAGTTTTCTGTCACTAAAAACCACATTTTCAACATGAATAAGAGTGTGGAACGGATGCAACTGTGACGACCTGAATTGGTTTATTAGTTGGGTTTCAACTCTACTCCGGATTGTGCGAGGAGGTGGGTAGAGCCTCTTTGTGGAATCCGATAAGGAGTGGAAACTACGAAACTCTGCTTATAAGTCAGTAGAACGATAACTTCCGTTTTTACAGCCGTCTTTGTGATTTTCTATTACTAATTTCAAATCATAGTACAATCGATAATCGATGGCATAATCATTTTCCTCACACTAAAACACACACATTTTCTCATTAATAAAGTGTGGAATGGAGGCAGGAGGCAATTTTAATCGCAATCCAAATAGAAAGCAGCCTGCTGCTGCTGCTGCTGTTGCTGATTTCTCTCTCTATCTTTTCGCTTTTTGGAGCCAATAGCATCAACTCCACGCTGCAAAGGGCTGTGGATTGACAAACTAATTTCATTACAAGCAGATGGTGCAAGGCAAAGGGACATTGTCTATACACTCCCTTCAGTCGAGTGAAATCCGGACATAATGCCTGTAATAATAATCAACAGCAGCCCCCCCCCAGACTCCGACATCGGCTCTGACTTTGAGAATGGGAATGGGACCCAGACTGGGTTCGAGGGCTGGAATCCAAGAGGAATCCAAGAGATATCCAAGTGGAAGATGATAAGTAGACATGGACACGAACACGAACACGGACACGGACACGGACATGGACAGGGACATGCAGCTCTCGCTCTCACTTGCTCCTTTTGCTTTGAAACAGAATCTGAAGCAATTCTCTTGGGGACGAAAATAGAACAATTACACTAAAAATAAAAACAAAAGCCGGATAAGTGGGGCATTGGCATCCCAAAGAGGCGTGCAAAGGGGCACTGTGATGGGAGGGGAGGGGCGTGTCGTGTGGCAAGCTGTGTGTAATATGTGCACAAATTGAAAATAAAGTTTTGTAACAAAATGTCGCACCGGAAATGAAACTCACAGCACGAGACTTTGCTCTCTCTCGCTCACTCTCTCTCTCTCTCTCTCTCTCTCGTACACTCTGTCTCTGTGTGTGTGTGTGTGTAGTAAGGCGTATAAAAGCAGAGCAGTGTCGACTAGGGGGCGTGGTCGGGGCCAAGTATTGTTTGCCTCTGTTCGTGCGGCATGCAGAGGCAGTGGCACGAAGATCTCTGGTCTGGCTATGGTATCTCTGCCTCAGTCTAGGCGCAGTCTGCGCCATTTGAGCCTTTTGCCATAATAAAAGATGACATTTTATAGCAGTCATAGCCATGTTAAGACACGGAGAGGCGGAACGGCCTAAGGCTGCTCCTCCTCCCTACTACACCATCAGTTTTTCAGCGGAAACTATGAAATAATTCAACAATGCAAAGCTAACAGACTTCCAGTCGTCATGTTCTGATTTACATCGGTGAAAAACGTATCGTGCCACAGCAGCAGCAGCAGCAGCAGTGGCCAGAGTCGGTGCTGGTGCTGGTTGCTGGTTGCTGGTGCCGGGGTGCCTGTGGCAAGCAAGTGAGAGAGACACAGCTGCAAAAGTACATAAACCCAGAAATGTCATGTTTATTTTCATTTCATAAGGAAATTGTCTGTCTATAGTTTTTGGCTCCAACAGCAAAGGAGAAGGCGGAACAGCAGCAGCAGCAGCAGCAGCAGCAGCAGGAGGAGGAGCAGCCATGGGAGCACCTGAAAAACTTATCCAATCTTTGGAATTGTCTCCTGGTTTTTTATGACCCTCGTCCGTTGCAGTTACCGTTCCCGTTCCCGTTACTGTTCCTGTTCCCACGTAGAAGACGTAGGTACATGAAACATTTCTCGAACGATTTATGGCCCGTAATTAGCATATGAAATGCGTTAAGTGCACCACAAATTGCACTTCTGGTCGGCTGGCAATATATAAATTTCCGTTCCTGTTCCGTTTACAATTCTAATTGAATGTGAGCTCCACTTAAAGGGCACTTGATGGTGCAATGCAATGGTGTGGCGCAGCTGATGGATGTCTATGCCCTAATTTAATTTCGGAATTGTCTCATTTGATGGGACACTGGAAGGTGCACAGTTCTATTTCTGGTGTCACATTTAAAGTTTACTTGATTTATTTTTGGGAATTCTGCTTAATCTTTCTACGAGTATTATTTTGCTTGTATTTATTTTGGGCACTTGATGAGCGCTTATCTGATGGATGGATGGATGGATGAATGACTTTCACAACTTCCCTCTTACGCTTTCCCACACTCTTTTGCGTGTCACAGAGATGAGGCGCAAATGATCTGCATTAAATATTTAAATTTCAATGGATTTGACATGTGCTCCTGTCATTGCTCCTTTGGCTTCTTGCAGCAGCCGATGGATACATCCACTTATCTAATCACCTCGTTAGCATCAACAGAAATTTCGCATTGTCAGCCCCCCGTAGCCGTGTCAGCCAACCGCTTAATCATATTGTCACGCATTGGCCCAAAAAAAAAAAACAATAAGGAGCAACAGGGGGGAATTAAATTTTAGCATATGTCATAAAGGCTTAGGCCATGATTCATATAGGGGGACAGCCGTCAAATGTCAGGGCGAGACCTTACAATAAAGAGAGAACGCCCCACACACACTTGCTGGGGGTGGGTGGTGAAATAAATAAGAGCTAAACGATTTATAGAACAGGAGGAGCAGAAGCTGAAATCGCGGATCAGAAACAGATGCAGAAATAGAGCCCCGACATGGCTCCATTACTCTTCCACAGAGAGAGGGAGAGCCACGAGCCAACAAAAGGAGGAATCTGCATCAGCTTTCGGTTGGGTTTGGGTTTAGCCTTGGAAATAGCCTCAAATACATTTACATTTTTAGCATGGCTTACACTTAGAGAAACTAGTCTGAAAATGTCAGCGGAAGAGCTTTCCTGGGCAACCGTTAAAGCTGCGATAAAAGAGTTTGGGTGTTTTTTTTTCCAGTGTAGAATGATAAGTCGCGGGACTGGCGCTGTTGGGGATGTGTACTTGTGTATAAATATTTATATATTGAAATGCAATACGAATCAATGGGGAGTCGGAGCAGGACCTAAAGTCAAACTCCAGGACTGCAGAGGTGCATAAGTGCAGGACGCAGGACTCTGGAACTGGTGGGATGGCAGCAATGACGAAATTGAATTTGCAGCAAAAGTTTCCCCGGATTCAGCAGCCAATGCATCCGCATCTTACGTCCTCTTCCTGTCTCCTGTTTCCTTCCTCCTTCCTTGCTGCCTCCATGTCCATTTGCTCCTGCAGCCCTCTATTTCTCTCTCTGCTCTCTCTCTCTTGTTGTGCTGTTTGTCGAATTTGAGCATGAGAAAATGCGAGTTGAGCTGCAGTAGGAAAACTACTCCATGGCTCACCATTTTTCCCCAATAGCCAGAAGTGGGACAAATCGAAGGAGCTGTAGCAAGAGCAGGAGTGCAGCTTTAGCTGTGACAAATCTTTATGCAATGTTGCATGTCGTCTGATTTGCCATGATGACATACTGATGGAATAAGCGGGCAGGGGGGCATGCACTGCTCCTCGATAGGATGTCGATGTCTCTCTATCTCTATTTCTATGTCTATGTCTGTGTCTCTTTCCCTGCCTCTGCCACTGCCACTGCCACTGCCTCTATCTGTCTCTGTCTCTGTCTCTATGTGTCTCTCAGTGATTTGCTCGGTGAAGCGTTAAGCACAAAAATTGGTAATGGCTGTGGCAGTGGCTGTGGCTGTGGCAGTGTCTCCTTCGTTTTTGGCAATCATTGCGCAGGTTTTATATTTTTGTCGGTTTGAAAAGGTTTTTTGATTTGGCCAAAACCAGGCGGAGGGAGGCACAGACACACACAGCCAGGAAACAGTGCCAGAACGCATTGATGGGTTCACCCAGATATGTAGTTTTACCCCAGTGGATGATGATGATGCCACAAAATGCCACAGGGACTCTTTAAGCGCCCAAACTTTTGTTGTTTAAGAATTATTATTCAATTGTTGACTGCCCGCGAGCCCACACACAAAACATCAAACGACTGTGGAAAATTCATTCAGCAGCTTTCCCTCACCATGCCACAAAAAGGCCACGCCCATCTGTAATTGTAATTGCATTTAATTTCAATGTGGAAAAAAAACACACAGAAAAATCACAAATAAATAATGGAAAATAATGAAAATATTAGCTCTAAAAGGTGACCCCCCTGCCTTAGCCTGAGCCCTGTGCAACCAGCAGAATTCTGAATGCCCCGGCAACCGAAAACCCAAAAGGCAAAAAGTTTTACCCAATACAAAATGGTGTGCCAGCTGTCATCATGCCACCCCTTCCCCTCCCCCCCACCCACGGGCGGAATGTGGTACTGTGGATGGTGGGGGGGGGGGGGGGGGACTATGATGATAAGGAGGCGTGGCAGTATGGCAGAGTGTGGCACGGTGGCAGGGTGGCAGTGTGGCACTGTTGAAAGGCTAATTTTGCACATTTGAACTGTAAATTAAGGAGGAGGCACAAAATGCGTTTGTGGCTTATCATTTGGCTCTGATGATGAGAGGCTGGTAGGAGGGTGGTGGTGAAGGGGGCGTGACTGTGGGCTGGGGGCTGGGGGCTGGGCAGGGAGCAATTTCATGGTTAAATGATTCAGAAAGAGAATTACGAAATTAGGCCTTGCCCCCTGGACTTTCAATTCCACCACCCCACACCACCCACTCCCCCCGTAAAACACAATGTAATTAACTTTTGCGCGACTGCTGCTGCTGCTGCTGCCCCGTGCCCCCGTGCCCCCTGCCCACTACCCTCTGCCTCTCAATATATTTGATATTTATTCTGTGGCACTCTCTGGCCCCTCTGGGTGCACTTTGGGGCAAGACTCCATCTCTCTCTTGCTCCTTTTTGGAAAGCAATTTGAAACAAATTTTATTGCCAAAGTTTTTTTGGTGGGTGGAGGGGGCAGTGGTTGGCCTGTGGAGAGCACATGGAAAATTGTTCAAGTGCCGCCGCAAACAGAGGAAAAACCATAGAAGGAGGCGGTGGAGAAGAAGTTACGGCCTGATCCACAATTAGTTGGGGCCTAAAAGTGTGTTAACAATTGGAGGCTTTTGGCCTGAAGATTCGGAGCAGGGGAAGTCGCCTGGCAGGTGGTCAAAGGATTAATTCTGCCAGTTGTTGGTGTCCCTTTGCGTATCTTTTAATACCCTTCAAAATCTTCGAATTCCTCTGCGCTTTTTTCTCTGAGTGTAGCTGTTGATTCCTCATTGAGGCGATGAATCGATTAGAAAGTCATAAAATTTCGGGACAGTTTGAAAGCGAAACTTGAATATCGTTTGGCAGGGAAAGCATCGTGCAACGGCAACGGCAACGGCAGCGGCATCGGCTGCTTGAAGAACTTCTGACTGCAACTGCTGACCCGAAAAAGAGGGCCAGAACGAGACCGGAGAGCAACGTTTCGCTTTATGACCAGAAGGCAACCAGTGCGTATGCGTAATAAACAAAACAACTGCAGCAGGACTCCAGCAGCAATTGCCTCTGTGTGTATCTGTGTGTGTGTGTGTGTGTGTGTGTGTATGTGTGGGCTTTATTTAAATTTACAACCCAAGCATTCGGCACTGTTGAGCTTTTGCTACGCACCAGCACTGAATGGTGCCCCCTGCCACATGCCCAACTACCCCACGTCCCAGGGTGCACATTGTGTGTGGGGGGGGGGGGCCTAGCCTCTCTGCCTCTCTCTCAGTGCTTGGCGTTTCCCTCTGCTGAATAATAAATTGTATTTTGCGGCATTTAAAAGCAATTTTTTAACATTTTTCAATCTCAATGGCAATGGCAATGGCTGTAGCGTCAGGCACGCACACACAATCATAAAGCACATCCTACATCCCACATCCCACATCCCGCATCCCGCAACCAGGATGCCCCCACTCCAAGTGGAGGATGAGCAGCAACAGCAACGGAAGCTGGGCAGGGCACAGACGCAGACGCAGGCACAGGCACAGGGCACCCGATGTGGCACACAGTTTTGTCTACCAATTTTGCAGTGAATTGTCCTGGGGATACTCTGAAGCCAAGGCGCTGTCAAATCGTAACAACAGCAAGCAGCAGCAGGAGCTAAGAGAGAGTGAGAGAAAGAGAGTGGTAGGGGAAGAGAGAGACAGAACAGGAGATGGGGGCAATTGTTGGCTTAGTCTCTTTTGGGGGCACAGAACATTTTCGGACTCGACTCGACTCCCTATGCATTTAGTTAAGCTTCAAGTGAAGACAGGCAACGATTCGGCAGTGAAACAAATTGCAGCATTTACCTACCCCTGCCCCTCCTGCCGCCTGCCCCTCCTGCCTGCTGCCATTTGCAGTAGAGCACAAAAGTGGCAGACAAAAGCAGTCTCGCAAATGCTTGTACTCGTAGTTTGTGGCAAACAGTTTGCATAAACTTTGATTATGTGTGTAAGCCTCGAGGCAGAGTCGCCCCAACCCCAACCCCCACACCCCACACTACACGCATGTGTGGCAAGAGGATGCTGCTAGAGACTGTACAGAGAGAATGAGAGATCAGAGATCAGAGAAGGCGAAGGCGAAGGCCTTCCTGTCAATCATTCAGCAAATGTATTCCCGCAATAACACAAAATCAATCGTTAGAATCTACACACACACACACAACCATTTTTGACTTTCCCAGCGACTAAATTTCTTTTACTTTGCATCCTCCAACACTCCCTCCAACAAATGGTACGTTTACAGCAACGTCGTCGCCAGCGGCAAAAGCAGCATCATGGGTACGTGCCAGAGAGAGAGAGAAAGATCAGTCCCTTACACTCCTCACTTTAACGCAGGTTCGTTGGCAAAATGCTCACGGAAATGCAGCAGATGTCATGGGGCCCCTGCTGCCGTCCCATGTTCGATTCTGTGCTGCTGCCGGCCATAGCATTCATCACGGATGGAATGCGCTTCTTCAAGCGCTGCCGCAAGCCCGATCGCCGCGAGTTCAGGCGCACCGCCATAGCCGTGGGAGCGGGCATCCTTCTGATGGGTGCGGTGGGATATCTGGTCAAGATTCTGCGGATACCCATGATCCTGAGCGCCTACTTATCAGAGCGCTGACATATGAGAAATAAAGTTGCAGTTCATCCGATAGAAACAGACTGAGAGACACTGAGAGAGCAGCGCCGAGAGTGAGTTTTGGCAGTGGGCCAAAAGCCAAGCTGCTTTTTGGGTTTGACCCCCGGACACTCGGCCCCAGGGGCACAGAGCGAAAGAGAGTGAGAGAGAGAGTGTTGACAGGCGAGCATTTCGCTAGCAAAAAACACATTCGATGCTGCCAAAAAGTTTCCACTGCACTCCACTCCTTGAAATGTGTGTGCGAATCAGAGGGGGGGGGGGGGCAAGGCATCGAAGAGTCGAAGGTGGTGGGGTGGGGGGCATTGCCAGATAAGCAGGCAGGCAGCATCGTGTGGCAACCTCTGAGAGTGTCGTTGGGTTGTGTCGAAGGTTGCCGGACGGCCAAAAGCATTGCCAGCTTAAAGTCAAACTGTCAGAGCGTGTCCTTTGCGCTGTCCGTTCCTCCTCCCCGCCCCCACACAAAGTGCTGTCTCAGGGCAGTCGAAGTTTTCCTCAAGTGTCAGCATTAAAGTTTTTCCCCTCACACAAAATTAGCTGGCGTAGCTTTTGTTTGCGGCTCTTATCGTTGCAGCAGCAGGCAGGAGTCCAGAGTCGCATGTGGCATGCGGGGTTGTATGCATGTGGCATGTGGCATCTCCATTTGCTGCTGTTATGTTTTATTGATGAGTCTCTCAAACCAAAATTGATGATGGCTCCGTCCCTCCGGTCTGCCGTCCTGGCTGCTGCCGCTGGCAAATGGCGAAAATTTATTCAAAACTTTTGTCGGTTGTTGCATCCGCTTAAAGCGGGGTTGCCATGCAACAGGCAACAGCGCAGCAGTGCAGCAGTGCAGCAGCGCAGCTGAGGAATGCAACTTGATGGAGGGGACTGCCGTCCTGTGTCCTGTGTACCCACCCGCACCTGACTCACAAAGGCAGACACTATTCGGGGGTTATGAAGTCTTTCGCGTTGAAGGCATGGAACGGAACGGAACGGAACGCAGACACAAAGCCATAGAAAGAGAGAAAAGCGAGGGGTAATGCAGTCAAAAGGGAAATCCTAGAGGCAGGATAAGATGCTGCTCTATACAGATGGAGCTGTCAAGTCCTGGCAATCCAGTTACTTAGCCAGGTCGGACGGGGACCTCCAGGGATAACCTAAGAACACTGGCAACGCACACACACACACACACACACACACACACACCAAACCAAAGAGTGTGTCCTTTGCACTGGAAATTGTGTACAGCTGCAAGAAATTCCATAGCAAATTTATTATGATGTCCTTGTTGGTGGCGCACAGAGTTCCTGGATTCTGTTATGCAGCTTGTTTAAGGGTAAATTTGTATTCCCCCCTTTGTACACAAGAAAATATGTTCTGGTTATAGTTTAGCCATTTCTGATGTAGTTTTTGTTAGTTTTAAGTTTTGATATGTTCCAGCACTCGCAGGGTATCCGTGATTCGGGGCTAGCCTTGGGTTTTCCTGTCTTCCACTTTTCTTTTTGCTGCATTTTAATTAAAAGAGAAGTGAGGCCATTAATTTGCAACTACAAATTACACTCAATAAAACATGGGTCTGCCGCTGCTACTGCTGCCACTGCTGCCACTGCCGCCTGACTGCCACTGCCTCTGCCACACACTGATTTTTCGGCAATGTACAGAAAGAGACAGGGATAGAGGGAAAGAGTGGAGAGCGAGAGAAAGAGAGAGAGAGAGAGAGAGAGAGGAGAGTGGCAATCAATTTGCACTTTGACTACAATTACTGATTTTCGACACTTGAAAGGATTTTATAAATTGCCATTTTGCCCCCAAAAACACCCAATGCAAAAAAAAAGGACTCCCAGTGTGGTGTTGCTGCTGCTTTGCTTTTGACTTTGGCAATTTGTTTTGGCCTTCTGCCTTTGCTCTGTGTTCTGGCCATAGACTCCGTTACCGTCCCCTGCCCGCACCATCTCTCTGCTGCATGTGTGGAGAGCTCTTTTCCAGGCTTATGCTCCCTTCCTGTACAACTTTAATTAACTCACTTCTGTGCGACTTCTGTGGCCAAATGGCAGGCAGGGCTCTTTGAATGGGTTAAGGGTTAGGCAGGAGGCGGGGGCAGACAGAAAGGAGTTGAGAACTTAAGTGATATTTGCTGGAATGGAAGTGGCAATTGGGTTTCCGCCTGAATGGAAGCTCTAATGACGTGATGACAAACGAATCTTCTTTTATGTAAAACAAGGCAAAAGAGTTGTGTGCCCAAAAGATATGGAGAGAAACAATTTATGTATTTCCATGGGGGAATCTACTCTCAAGGGATATGCAAACCCCATGGGGCAGACGACTGTTCTGCAAGTGCCCGGAAGGAGTGCTAGGACTGCCATAACCACAGTGAATCGATGGTTTTCTTTTCAAGGAAATGACATTTGTGCAAAAAAAGAGCTGCAGCAGATCATTGCAATGCCCCATCCCATGCCATCGACTTTGAAGCAATTTCCATGCAAAAATGAAGCCACAAACGATAGCCATAAAGGCGGAAACAATTTTTACACATATGACTGACGACTGACGAGCGACGACCTGACGCTGATTGCGTTTGTCACGTCCGCAAAATACGAGTGGAGAGTCCGGAGGCCAACAAAAAAAAAACTGTACCCGTGTGACGGCTAAGCGAAGCAGAAAGGTGCCCGCGCCACCAAAATAGGCCATGGAAAGCGGTTTGGTGCCAGAGAGAGGGGGGGGGGGGCGAGAGGCAGCGACAGAAACTCGCAACATCGCGAGGACACGTCATGACTTTGTTGCTGGTTGCTGTTGTGGCTTGGCTTTCTGGTACCCCTCTGCAACTGTCTGTCTCTCTCTCTCTCTCACTCGTTCCCTCTCTTCTTTACTTTTGATACCCTGTATTTGTGGATTAAAAAGAGGCGTATCTGAACGCTGACAGCATGAAGCAATCAAGAATCGCTTTCCATGCATTAGAGGGTATCCCCCTAGTCGATAGAGTGGCTATTTTTTTTTGCATCTTTTGCATCTGCGCCAAAAACTAGGAAACGGACGACAGCAGCAGCGGAATTGCAGTAAAATCGTCATCGATGAACTCGGCGACCTCTTTACGCACACACCAAGGCACACACACACACACACACACACATGTGTCCATTCAGCATTGCGTATACGTAACGTGATGCATATGGAGTTGGTGCCCCAGTGGTTCCTTTCCATTCCGTCTACCGATTGTCGCAGTTGCGGCATATTTGCATAATTTAGCGATTGAATTGTATGCTCAAAAGCGAGAAGCAGAGTTCAAGCATGCCACATCCGTCTATGCTGCCCCGTCCGTCCGTACCCTCTGCGCACTACGCCAGCCCATACATAAATATGTACATAAATATGTATGTACATACATCAAGTGGCTGGGAGCCCCATCCATTCTGGTTTTCACTTATTAATTAAATAATTTTTGTTGCATTTGCATCCTGGCAGCATAATGATATTGCTGGCGATAATGATCATTGCTGTGCACATGGGCGGCCACAGGACACAGGACACGAGACACGGGACATGGCACATGCGACAATAATTGCATGCAACATAATTAAAGCCATTAAAGCACTTAAGCTGCCGGAAAACCCACGACATGGCCATACGGCAGGGGGGCTGGCCAACAGGAGGAGAGTGGGATAGGGAGAGGCTGGAGTCATGTTTGCATATTGCATAATTATGATGAAAACACATTTAAATGCATTTAATGAAGCGCACAGAAGGGAAAAGGGATCGAAAGGATAAAGGACCCCCTGCAGCCGCCGAGATATTCGTGGTTTGAGCCCTTGGTTTTTGGGGTCAACCCTGGATTGGCAGGTGGCTTATGGGCCCCACACACCACACCCCACCCTACCCTTTGCCATCAACCGAAAAATGCTTTTAACGTTTATTGGTTTTTGTATTAAATATTCTACGGGTCGTAATATTTATAGAAACAGATTGCCCATAGTCCCATCAAAGGGCATATTTAAGTCCAAAATGGAAACAACACCCTCGGTGCATTCGAGAAGTGGAAGGGAAGCATCTATTAAGTGGGCATCTACATATGTATGTACTGATGTACATACATATGTATTTATCTATGGCAAATATTTTCTCCCTTTAAATGCCCCTCCATCTGCTACTCCATTTTCGGATGAGAAACGGAAAATAGGAAACCCAAAATGAATCTGTTTTTCGAATTCGTACAAGAAAATGCAATTTTAGTTTTCAAGCACAAATCTTGGCAGGAGATTCAATTGATTTTCGAAAATATTTCACTTTCCATTTCCCATATTCGATATTTGGCAAATAAACAAAGTTGTCGAGGAAATTCCTGGGTTTTTCCCAGGAAGAAAATTCGAATGCAAATTACCAAAGCACAACAACATTGGATGAATATTTTTCTTATTTTCTTGTTTTCCAATCGACAAGGCGGTTGGGGTGGGGTTGGGGTTGTAGTTGGTTAAATCTCTCTTGAGAATCAATTGAAAGATGAGTGTTAGAAATGGGATACAGGACGCAGGATGCGTGAGGCAGGATGCAGGATGCATGATGTTCTGTTTACTAAATTTGTGGACTGCACAAATTATGCATGCAATTTAAGTGACATGATTTATGGCTAAAAGATTTTTCAAATATTTATACAAAACACAGTCCACCACGTCCACACTCTCTCTCTCTCTCTCTCTCTCTCTCTCGTTGTCGTTGTCGTTGTATCTGTGTGTAGTATTTAGTTATTATTTCGAGTTTATTGATGTGCTCTGTGTGTTGTGGGGGAGCTTAGAAAATTTAATTAAATCTCTTCTCTCTCGCCACACTGTGAGAGCATTTAAATTGTATTTTCCATTTTCCATTTTCTATTTACACATTGTGACCATTTTTACGCGTCAACTTTTCCATTTGCCTGCCTTTGCTGTTTCATCTTTCGTGTGGCTTCCATAAATGTTGCATGAGGCGCACTTCCCGTTTCCTGTTTCGCTTTCGAAACTCGAGAGATGTGCAAAAACACTGCCAAGGAAGGCAGGAAAAAGATTTTTCGGCATGGCTCAAGCAGGAAGCTCCAAAGTTTTGGTGAAGGAAGCGCCGGCCCCGGAGGAGGTTGAAAGGGGTGGGGGGAGCCAGGGATTTAATTTTGGGTCAAGTGTGGCACCAGAAACGAATGGCATACCTTGAGTCCCATAATTGACACATTATCAGGCGCTGTCCTTTATTTTTCCACCTGCTGCTGCTTCTGTTAGTTTTGTTTTTCCTCTTTTGCAGCGACTGAATGAAGTTTCAATTACCTGCATTTCCACTTGGGTTAAATATTTATTAAGTTTATTAATGGGCACACACACACACTCACACACACACCTTTTGGGGAAAGCCTAAAGAAAAAGGAAAGCTGAAATCGAAGGCTGTGATGCACTCACCGATCTCTCATTCCGATGACAGCCAAACGAAAGGATTCAGTGCCAAGTAATCAGAGAGCATCGGAAATAAATATCTTGGCGCATTCTAGAAAAGTAAGGGCATCCATGAATGAGGGCGAAAAGCCACACAATTATTATTATTTATTATGCGACAGTGTTGCCATTGTCTCCATCTCCTCTGGCGCCCATCTCTTTCGCAATTCTTTGTGGCAGGCAGTCAGTCGCAGTCGCAGTCGTAGTCTCCTTCCTACCGCCACTTTTCTCTGTCCCATGTCCACCCCCCACCCTCCTGTTGTTGCACACTCTGCAAACGAAAGCGAAACGAAACTGTCGCGGGAGTTGGCCATAAATCATTTATGCAACAGACACACAGGCATACGCATGGTGCAGGGTATACAAAGTGGCATAAATCAACTTACATTCATCCCCCTGCTCCAGAGCGGTTCTGGAAGGAGGGGCAGCTCTAAGAGGGAAATACGTGCCTGCAGTCATATGCAGAACTTGCAACAAGAGAGTTCTTTTCACCTCCTCCTCCTATCCTGCCGAGATGCTGCAGAAAAAACTGAGGAGAAAAAACTTACGCGTTTCGCTTTGGCGCCTTGTCTTTGCTTTTCTCCAGCCCTCCCTTGAAAACTTACCCATGCATTTTCCACCCTTTGACACTCCTCCCCCCGTGCCACGTTCTTTGAATGCATGTCAGTACCTTGTGCGTGCGTGTGTGAGTGTGTGTGTGTGTGTGTGTGTGTGTCTGTGCGCCTTTTGATAAGCGTACTTTCGGATCCAAGAAGAGAGAGTGAGACGAGACGAGACGAGACCCGTGGAGAGGTCGTCGCGACGATGCAACAGCCAGAGCATAAGCTCAAGCTGCAACTGAAACTGAACCTGAAGCTCAAGCTGAAACGCTTTTCAGCGAAGCAGTTGGGGGGGGGAAGCTCCTTCTCCCCTTCTGCGGAGGGGCAAAAAGTTGAGCTTCTTCTTTTTCCACTTTTCCTCGTTTGGAGGCACTTTATTGGCAGTTGCTGCCAAAGTATGCAGCACAGTGTAAGTTTTCTCCCTGAATTTAATTTCTGACATGTGTACGAGTATGTATGTATGTGTGCAACCTGAGGCAGGGGGCGTGCCTCGGGTAGTGCCTCGTGATTAGATCACCACATGTGAGGGGTGTGAGGAGACGTAGAGGGATGTAGAGGAAGGTTCACTTGCAGCAGCTGCTTTTGTTTGGTGCCAGCGAAAAATATATGAAGCGAAAACTTTTGATCGGAAAATACTCGTATGTACATAAAAGAAAATTGCTTATAGATATTGTATGTATGTATATTTATGTACATATGTATATGGGCGGCATTCAAGAGAGTACTTAGGGTGTATTTTATTCAAGGGATTTCCATATGAATCTGCTATCTGCTTACGCATACTTGTAGGTAATTAAAAGGAAATGAAAATATTTACTAGACATACAACAATTTTTTTCCATGTTGGAAATAATAATTAAAAAATATTTATTAAATACATATTATAATATATTATTATATATTTCGCCTTGACATTCGACTGTAGCTTTCTACTTATACTTTATCAAGGTATTTACTTATGTCTAATTTCTTTTAATTTCAGCGATGAAGAGAACGAATCTAAAAAGTACAAGTAAGGTAAGACATTTTTCTCTTTATTGATTGCAATTCTCATCATAAATATTTTAATGTTATTTATTATGTATGTATGTACATATTAAAATATTTTCCATAATTTCCCTTAACTTTTGTTCTGCCCTACAGCTGTCGTATCTGTTTTTTTTCTTTCGCATTTTTCCATTACGTATTCTCATTGGCCTGAGGGCTGCTCTCTTTTTTTTTATTTGGTTGTAATGCCAGCAAACGATTTGCACGTATGTTTTCCGAACATCCGTCGATTTACAAAATTATAATTGCAGCCTCAATCCACAGCCATAGCCACAGAGCGTTTCTCCTTCGCTCAAACACGTTCTAGGGGTGTGGAGGGGGGGGGTTCTCAATGTGGGGTTCATGCCACGTTTACAATGCACTTCCGCCCCATTGTTGTTTTGCATGTTGACATGGCAGAGGAGCCAGAGGCAGAGTCAGAGCCAGCGCCAGCGCAAGCATTCCGAAACAGGAGCCAGACATATTACTCATGCGCCCTGCTGCCGCTGATGCTGCTGCTGCTGCTTCTGTGGCGGGGTGGTAGGTGGCAGCGCGGAATCGTTGGTGCGTGTTGACAATCATGGTCTCCTTTTTTTTTATTTTTTCGTCTGCCTGCCCCACTAATGTGCCACGCCCCATCGGGAAGTGTGTGTGTGTGTGTGTGTGTGTGGCAAGCGGAAAAAGTTGAACTGACACAATCGAAAAAGGGAAGGAACGAAGGAAGAGGCAAGCGTCAGAGCCAGTCAAGTGTGCGGCTCGTCTTTTCTTTCCACACCTCCCGTATAGCAACAATAGCAGCAGTGGCAGCAGTGGCAGCAGCAGCTGCAACAATGCAACATGACAACTTCCGTTGCATTCAGCCGCCTGCTGCGGGCCACAAAAGAAAAAGCGGCGCAACAGCAACAGCAACACAGAAAGAAACAAACAAACAAGCAAACACTCAATGCCCGAGAGAGAGAGAGAGAGAGAAAACTGTAACGGAATCGCATTGTGTAAGGAAATATGTTTTTCCTGCCCCCCCCCCCTCCTTGTAACAGGGGTGGGTGGGGGTCTGAAGCTATAGCAATCCTTAATCCCAAACCCCTGCAGCCAGCAATTGATTAGGAAGTGCATCTACCTAGATACATTCCCGTCGAAACATGTATCTAAAATATAGTAAATCAATTAAATACCCACACAGAAGACTGCAGCCTGCCCCTCCCCCTTGGATTGAAATTTAATTAATTTGATGCCCGATTCGATTCGATTTGATTCACGGGGCGCACCCTGCAATTCCATTTAATTATGCAAATCAGGCGACCCCGCCCGATCCCCCGCGCTTATTAATTGCTGCCCACTTTTCTGCGCCCGTTTATTCGTGGCTCTCCTCGGTGGTTGCTAAATCGTAGTCGTCGCCATCAACCACATCGTCCTCATCCTCCGCTTCATAGTCGTAATCGATGGCGGGATGATCAGCCTTGTGGGCACACATCACCAGATGGAAGGCATACGCACAGGGTTCGCCCTCAGGTGGCGTGGCACCCTCCATGCAGCTACTAATCATATCCGCCGTCACTCCGGTGGCATTCATCAGCTGCAGATCCATGCGACCCTCGGCATCCAGCCACTTGGCATTGGCTGGTTGCCTTAACAGCTGACACCGAATGTTGCACTTGTACTTCAGCTCCACTTGAGCTTCATTCAGCAGATTCTCAAGATTCTCGAAGCTCTCGAACGTTTCGTATTCCTTGTAGGTGAGGTTGTTGCTCGTCAGGCAATCCTCAAAGTCCTCCAGTCCCACATTCAAGAAGATGAAGGGATGGCGGCCCTAATGGCAGGAAGGATAGAATAAGGCAAAGATTCTGCTAAATAGTAATATTAACTCCCACCTGAGCGAGGCCTATAATAGGGGCCAAGATCAATGCGGCACTCGCGAGTAGTGTGTAGGGGAACATGGCTAAAATATAACTGAATTCAGTCCATGTTTGAATAGAAAAAAACAGATTCAAATTCCAAATCCAAAGAGTTGCTCAAAACCAGTTCTATGTATTATTCTGTTGCATTATTCATCTCCAGCGCTCTCTTCCTCAGACTCTGCCTCTGCCTCTCCATCTGACTCATCGCTTGCCTCCAGATGATCCGATATGCAGAGGAGTATGTTGAAGGCATATTCACAGACATCGGCATCGGCCTCTTCATCGTGCGCCCGCTTGCAGTTCTCGAGCGCCTGGCGATGCTCATCGGTTAGGGGCTCCATCTCATCAATTTTGGCCACATCCACATGCCCCCGACTGTCGAGAATGTCTGATTTTGTAGCCAGACAATGGGCAAAGCATTTGTATTTCCTATCCAAATTATCCAGATCCTCCTCGGAGCTGCTCATGTCGATGCGTTCCTGGAACTCTGCTTGGCTGATGTTATTAATTGTCAGGCACTCGTCCACCAAACCGGATTCATCTAGAGCAGTGGGCAGACTCTGTGGGAGATAGTTTTTTTTTTAGTAGAATCTACAGATGTTTATTCTCAATATAGAGAGAGAGGGAGACGTACCTCTGTGAGTGGAGCGACCAGTGCAGCGACCAGTAGAACGATCGTAAAATGCAACATTTTCAATCGTTGGACAGGCAGGCGGCACTCACTCGACTGGATATTAGAGCAAACTACTTGTTGGATTTAACCAGATCTCAGCTATATATACATATATCTCAGTCATTGATTATCTGTAGAATCTCGGAACCGACTAATTAGCTTAGAGAGGGAACTCGTTAGCGGGGAACACAAACAAAAACCTGAATCTCACGTGCATTTAATTGTTGGGCGGGCGGGAAATGGAACTAAAATAATCTCTGACTGATCCGATTGGGGAGCTTTTGTCATGACTGATTGATTGAATTACCCAAAGGCCATGCACAGTTCAGCTCTAATTTTTCCATTGAAAACTCTGCACCAATTTAAAGTATTTTTGTCGGGCGGCAAAGGAGAAAAACTCACGTAAATTTTGCTAGTTTTTTTTGGTTCGTTTTATACGCAGTGGAAATTCGCATAAAATTTGCCTGACTGGCCTGTCAACATACGAGTACGAATATTTCTGCAACACTTTTGCTGCTGACTGGCCTGCCTGCAGACGAAAATGAAGCGACAACTGCAGGCACGAGTGGCGACAAATTGGAGCTGACAGAAAAGGGCACGCGAAAATGGTGGCATGGAATTTCGAACCATGCGAAAACTCTAGACAACAAATGAAAATTCCAAGGAAAACACTCGCATTCGCAGTGAAGTTTTTTGTTGTGGCAAGAGACTCGCTCGCTCCTCTCTCCCTCGCTGTCTCTCTCTGACGCGCTGCCACTTGGCTTGGTTTATTTACGGCCTTTGCCACATTTTCCTATGTTTTGGTGCATATTTTGGCCCCAGGCCAAAAGCCAAATATGTGTGCAGTGGTGGAAATTGCAACATTTGCAACATTTTAATGGTCATCTAAAGGAGGTGCTAAACTGTGTCCTGTGCTCCATGCCATGCGCTTGCCCTTTTGTATGTGCGATCGGTCAGCGTTTCGCTGCATAATTGCATTTCCGAAGCTTTCCATCGAATCCATCCATCAATTTATCATGCAAATTCTGGCGTAATTTCTAATATTTTCTCTGTCCAGTCCCATGCTAATTATAATATGCACTCCCACCCCCACCAAATGGGGGTTTTCGCCTCATTTATTGGCATTGTTGGATAAATCTGAAATTAGCAATAGCGGAGTAGAATGAATGCCAACAGCCACAGCCACAGCCACACCTAAATCTTTAATTTTTGGTTTTTATTTAGAAATGGAATTAATGCAGTTTCAGCCATAGGAAGCGACTGTGGCGTGTCTTTAACTTGTAGGAATTTAAAGTGGATAAATCCACGCAAGAGAATTCCGCTTGGGGTGATTTTATTTGAACGTTTTCCTCTATTTGTTTTCAGTGTATCCTGTGCAGTATTCCTACCTTTAAGATGATATTTTGGATGATATTATAATAAACATAGCTTTCGTTTAGCGAAAAGTTTCAGTGTTTAGGGGCAGAAGCAGCGGCCTCCACTCCATGCTGCTCCTGCTGTTGCATGCCACCACAAATTTATGGCAAAGTTGCCACAAAACCCAAAGTTGGCGCTGTTTTTTTTTGCTGTTGTGTGTAATAAAAATAAAAATAGTCCGACGACTTTCCAATATGCATGTCACGTATTTTGCATGCACTTTGATGGCACGGCCACGCCCACGCCCACGCATACATACATGTGTGGCACATGGCACGTGGCATCCAGGGATTCCGAAATATGCGTGTAACCTGCAGAGCAGACAAAGAAAGACAGACTAAGACAGAGAGAGAGACAGCACTGTAGTGCCCTGCAGCGTCTGGAACAATGGATAATGCAACAAATTAATTGCCCAAAATTCTAGAAGGCGAGGGGAGTCAGAGTCGGCAGAGTCTCTGCTTCAGGTTATAGCCTCGGTAGCAGGTCCATTTCGGGGACAAAAGGACACACTAAAGCAGTTTACATTTATCAATTAGTATGAAATGGAGACCAAGGCGAAGGCAGTGGCAGAGGCAGAGGCAAAGGCAGGACGCAGTCTCCTGCTGCAGACCAAGACATCTGCCAAGAGTTCATTGCAATAACAGTTAAGGGGGTGGTAGTGGTGGGGCTCCTCTACCGGAGCCACTGAAGTGTGAACTGGTGCAAAATAAACAGACAGAGAGAGAGAGAGAGATAGAAAGAGAGTTGCCAGATAGCAGGAAACGCCCGTGTCCTTGGAGATGGAGATGCAGTGGCGAAGCCAAAGCAAGACAAACCCTACTCCTCCCCTACCCGTACCCATCCCCTTCGCTTTTCCCGTTCGTAATTACAAATTTTTTAATTAAATGTTAAGTGTGAAATGCGGGGGAGGGATGGGGTGGCGTCTCCCTTTAAGCACTCATAACTATAAATGCGCACGAAGCAGAGCTTTAAGTTTCACTCCAGGACGATGATGACTTGACACTCGTCTTCCGTCTCCCCGCTCTTGCCCTGGAAGGGCGAAACTATCCCCTAAAGGACCATGGACCAACGTCCGACAAAACGGACTTTCTCTCTCTCTCTCTCTCTCTCTCTCAGTCTCACTGTTTATTTTTTGCAACTTTTCGTGCGATTTTCACGCCTCGCTGCCCTTCGGTGACAATTGTGTTCACTGCCAAAATGATTTCACCCACACGGTGTCCATCGATTCTTTGGCTCATTTTGGTAGTAAATGCCAGTGGAAGAAATCTTCAAAATTAGAGACGGAAATGATCAAGAATAATTATCACCTAAAGACACCTATAAATATGTCTGCAAGAAACTAAAAACAAAAGCCGAACAATAGAAATTTGGTTTATTTTTTTCGAGTTTAGAAACAGAAATCTTGAAAACGGAGCGCAAATGCTTGAAATTTATCCCAAAAACAAGATATTCCATTCTCTGCTTAAATAAATCTGGAATAAAGATTGATTTAAAATGATATTTCACTACACTGAGCTATAAACTCCACAGAGTTTTTCACGAGAACTCCAATAGAAATGCCTTTAAGGGCATACATTCGGAACCATTCCGGAACCTGTCTGCTTATTTTATCAGTTTTTCAATCGTTTTGGCGCTTTATGGTTCATGCATTTACGTTTATACTACTTTCCGTGTGTGTCTTTCCGTTCCGCAGAATTTGTTCACTGCTTTCCCCTTCTACCTTTAAATAAATGGTACAAAAACAAGGGAAAGAGTATACCACTATGCGCATATATGGGAGATACATTTGTATCTGTGGCATTGGACACACACCTTTTAGGCTTTGGCTTTGCCTTTGTCGAATGCTGAAGAGAGCTTAAAGTTTGAGCTTAGTGCCACGGCAGCCACGCCGCTCGTGTGCGGAATAGTTTTACTTTATTTGCAGAGCGTGGTAGAGAGAGGGGAGGGGAGGAGCGTTACGTTAACTAAAAATAAACCGAGTGTTAAACGTGGGCTTACAACACACTCGCCATGCCATCCCCCATGCCCCCATTCCGTCCCCCATTCCATTCCATTTTATATTGGAGATTCGTGAGGCGTGAATAATCGCATTAGTTGCGAAATTAAAAATTACAAAATAGAAAATAGAATAGATAAATCCGCCCACGGATGGTTGGATACCACTGGGGCCCCTACAATCCCCCCCAACCCTCCTATTTTCGGGTATATGGACATCCTTATTTATAAGGATTTACTGCTAATTGAATTGCCAGTACAAAAAAGAAAGGCAAGGCAAGGCAAGGCAAGGAAAGGACAGGAGTAGAAGGAGGTGGCCTGCCTGGTGGAGAAATTAGTTAAGCCAATGCATAAAACTTAATGTCCTGGAAGTTTGGGCCTCTGAATAACTGCTAAGCAGGTCAACAAGGTGACCCTTGTTGTAGCAATTAATGTTCCAAGCAGACATATAAATATATGTACATATGTATCATCTATGGTCTGCATATTGCCACACGGTGTGGCATGCGCTGCATGGATGACATCAATAGCTGCTGCCACAGCGATTGAGAGACGGGATGACTCTTCCGCCTGTCCATCACTATTGTGGAAACAGTGGCACGTCTTGGTGCAAATTCAAATCAAATCTCATGGCAGCAGCAGCAACAAACGGAGAAACCATTAGAGCAAGGGAGACAGAATCAGATAAAGAGACAGAGAGAGAGAGAGAGAGAGAGAGAGAAACGAGTGAGAAATCAATTTCTTTTGTATGGCATTTGAAAGGTTTCCAATGATTTTCAATTGTTGAGATGCATTGAAAATTGCAACAAGCCGAAAGGCAAAGGCAAAGGAAGAGCTCAATCTTCTTATGGATGCTTATTCTCTCTCCGTCTGTATCTTTACTTATTTCTCTTTCTCTGTCAGTGTCTCTTGCTGTGTCTATTTTGGCTCTGCTTTTTATAGTATCGCTTCTGAGCTTCATAATCCGATTTTCGTGTAATAGGATTCTCGCATTCTTTGGCTTTTGGGGTTGGAGTCCATCCATGACTTCACCTTTGACCCCAGCCAGTAGTCTGTGAGTCGTGTGGCAAGGTGCAAGACCTCCAGCATTGTGTATTCAATTTCAAAACGCTTAACCCTTCCCCCCACCCTCAGACTGCGACTGCGACTGCGACTGAGTGGCGGCGTGTGGCAGAAGAACAACACTCATTACTTGAGTGCTGGCTTGCAGCCTTTTTGTGGCAATTTTCGAGTGCGCTTTCTGCAGTTTTTAACTTGCAACAACAAGAGTCAAGTGCTGCCTTTTTCTTTCTTTCTGGCAGCAGGTGCATGTTTCTGCCACGTTTTATGTGTGAGTGTGTGTGTGTGTGTGTGTGTGTGTCGGCTGTGCTGTGCTGTAAAGTGCCGCACCAAGCGTCATTGATGCTGACGTTGATGTTGCCTGCTGCTGTTGCTTCTGTCGTCAAGCTGCCACTTGTCACATGGCAACAGTTTAGTTTTCCACTCACCCACACACACACACACACAGTTGAGGAGGGGCAAGTGGCGGCTCAAGTTGCACTCTCACATACGGCAAAACGGAAATCAACGCAGTGCAGGGCCCCCTCGCCGGGCCAAATGAATGGAGACGAAAGACGGAAAACGTTCGCCGAGACACGAAAGGGTTTGGGGAAATGAGTGAGGAAAACACCCAGCCCCCCCAGGGGTCGTTTCACGTGTGGGGATTTATGTATGCAGCAGGGCCAATAGGAAATTCTAGAAAAATGTTCGTCTACTTTTTTGTCACTTCTGAATTTCTAGAATACATTTTTTCTGGATCGAATACAAGATACACACATACGGAAAGAAACAAAAACAAAGTATCAAAATTAAATAAGTTTTTTAAGTAAATAAAGGATTTAGTTGAAATGTTGCAGAATTTCCTCGTACATTGCCTGTTGGCGGCTCTGTTCGCGGTGGTAAGTCTCTGCTTTTGTGATAGCCGGTTAGACTGATGTATTCGCTTATACCATTGACAGTCACAACTATCGATCAGGGGATATGCCCGAAGTTTTCCACCCCCAGAGGCGGTCTCAGTCCCAGCCAGACAAGAGATGAAGATTCCTCAAAGCTCCATCGGCTACCCCACAGACACTGCCATCGCTGTGGGGTCAACCAGGGTGAATTACAACAGCAGCTCCTCCACTGAGATAAAGCCAGAGTCCACGATGCTTGTGGCACGCACAGCAACAGAAGCAGACACCGGCCCCGCTGTGAGGCACATTCGCCGCAAGAAGCGAGAACTGTATGTGGATACACCCTACGACTTCCACACGACGCATTTGTTCTGCGAACTAGACATGCGGGGCAGGCACCGCATCATTTGGTACTTCCCGAATCACTGCATTTGGTCCTGGAACAACAAGTACGTCCACGAGGGCTTCTATCGCCTCTACAAGATGTACCAGTTAGAGGGCTTCGTGTTTGGACAGTGGGCAGAACGCTTCAACCAGATTGAGTTTGAAAAGCCATCGTTTTCCTATGGCTAAGATCGCAATATGGAGTGGAGTGCCGCTGTCACTGTGTGACCTCCTCATGATCATTGGCGTATTCTGTAAACAAAATAAATTATTGTGTAATATATATTCAATTTTCGAATGATTAATCTATTTTGATGCTAGGCGTCGCCTTCTGGATATGAATTTCTTCTGACACGAGGTCATTGTTCACTGTTCACTGTTCACTGTTCACTGTCTCCGTCCCGCCCCTTTTGCAAATTCTTGGATCTCTGCATAATGTATGCTGTCCGACTCTGTTGAATGTTTAAGCTTTTCGGGCTAAAATAAATTTAAAGCGAACCAAAGACTCTCGACTCCAAGAGTTCTTCTGGAAGCGTAAATCAAATCAAATGAAAATGTTGTCAAAATCAAATTGTTCATTATATTATTCGAATTCGTATAGGACACAAACATACAGAAAAGAAAAAACAAAAAAAAATACCAAAAATTTCAAAATTTTCAAGTTATTTAGATAGAGAATTTTGTTAAAATGTTGAAGCCTTTCCTCGTACATTGCCTGTTGGCGGCTCTACTCGCGGTGGTAAGTGATTTCGCCGGTCGCTGCCTCCGGTTACGGCCTCTGTGATAGCCAGACTTACATATTTATCCGTTTATGCCATCGACAGTCACATCTATCGATCAGTGGATATGCCCGAAATTTGCCCCTCCACACAGACACTGCCATCGCTGTGGGGTCAACCAGGGTGAGCTACAACATCAGCTCCACTGAGATTAAACCAGAGTCCACGATGATTGTGGCACGCACAGCAACAGAAGGAGACACTGGCTCCGCTGTGAGGCACATTCGCCGCAAGAAGCGAGAGCTGTATGTGGATACACCCTACGACTTCCACACGACGCATTTGTTCTGCGAACTAGACATGCGGGGCAGGCACCGCATCATTGTGTACTTCCCGAATCACTGCATTTGGGCCTGGAACAACAAGTACGTCCACGAGGGCTTCTATCGCCTCTACAAGACGTACCAGTTAGAGGCCTTCGTCTTTGAACAGTGGAACCTCCGGATATCCCATCTAGAGTTCGAAAAGGAAGTGTTTTCCTTAACATGATAGAAAAAAGGCATAGTGAAATTAAATACAATCAAAATTGAATTTATAATGCGTTTTTTAAATACAAACATAGACAAATTCAATAGAATTCACTTTGATTCAAATATAAATGTATTAAAATTGCTTTTTTAATACGGTCATATTTAATCTTAATACAAAACATTTTTAAAATAAATATACATAATATATTAAATTTGTAGTTTAATATGTTTCGTATTAATATTGAATATTATTATGACTTAATTTGAACATTTTAATTTTTAAATCAATTGGAAAAACTATTTATTTTAAATATTCCATATTAAATGAAATTAAATATTTTTTGTATTTCTTTTAACTATTTTTTTTATTGATTTTTTAAGTCCCTCGAATTCCCAACCAGTTCATTCTGCTTCCGCTTTGAATACAAATGTCAGGAGCAGTGAACTTATCTCTGCTCATTGGGCAATATCTTAACTTATACAGTTTTACTTAGGTTGAGATTATTTCTAGTTGAAAACTTAAATCAATTCACGCCATGAGTACATGAAATGTGGTCCGCTTAGGAAAAATAATAACTAATAAATTTAAACTGTTTCATGTTCATTCAATATAAATATGAAATATTTTTCAATTAAATATGAAAAATATTAAATTTAAATATGAAACACATTAAATTTAAATATGAAATATATTTAATTTAAATATATTAAATATATATATTAAATTTAAAAATTTTCATATCAATATCAAAATATAAGTTGAAAATATTCAATATTAATATAACCACTCTTGGTTGAAAATCAATGGCATAAATATTAAAATATGGGTAAAAATATTAAAATTTCAGGGCTTTCTTGGCGTATTGTGTAAAAACGAAATTTATTGTAAAATATATTAAATATTCGAATGATAAGCCATTTTGACGCTAGGCGTCTCTTGGATGTGAATTTTTACTGCCAAAAGGTCATCCCGCAAATTCTTTGGGTCTCTGCATAATGTATGTATGTATATATAATGCTGTTCGACTCTGTTGTATGTCTCGTGGCAGCCAATCTGTGATGCAGACAAGCCGCAAGTGGAGCACTCCGGATTGTCACACTTTTTAGATGGACACCCGGACAACAGCTGCTGCTGCACGACTGCAACATTTTATATGTAATTTGGGGAAAATATTGGGAAATGCCAAGTAAAAATAATCAACAACTGGCCAAGAACAATTTGTGTACTCTTTTGGCTTGTAAATATTTATTTATACTACAGATGTGTGCACACTCGCCTTAAACTTATTTTGGAGCGGAGAGCTTGGGCTGCACCTTCATCTCTAGACTGAACTGCTGCCACCCACACGCTCACACTCTCTCTCGCTCTCTCTCTGCTTTCCTGCTACAATCTTTGTGTACATGTGTGCAGTGTTGCATAGGCTGTAAGAATAACCTGCCGTCTTCTAGTCCAACGCATTGGCAGCGCACTTGCCACAAGAGAGGCCAGGCAGGAAGACTACGTATACTGCCTTTGCCACTGCCTTTGCCACTCCTCCTGTCATTGGCAAATATTTAGTTTCGATACGTTGCCTTTGGGCCAAACTCATTTAGATGCAAATTTTTGGAGCCAAGACGCTGTCGTGAGTGGGGAGTGAGAGGAGAGGTAGGGGTAGGGTAAGTGCATGAAATGCATAAAATTTAATAACTACTAGCAAGTATTTATCCTTTGTGCTAGTCAAGAGGCAAACAATAGGGACGGGGAAGGCTTTTGGCACTTTGTGGCAGGGATAAACGGTACGGATTAAACGCCATGGGGGCCATACCCAACCACAACTCCTTTGTCTTTGTCGCCAAAAGTGTGAAAAGAATTTTTAGTGTGTGTGCAATCACTCAAAAGATGCCCTGCCCCCCCCACCATTCCCATACACAATGCACCTTTTTGAGCTGCCACAGATTTATGTGGTGGAAAGCTGACCAACAGCCGGACCAGACTAGGATCCACTTTGACATCCAGGCTCGTTCCGTTCCCCGCTACCCGTTCCGAGCAGCTTTTCAAGCTAATGCTCTCGATCCGTTGGCACCTCTCCATCCTCCCCGACTGCTGCTTCCTGATTCCTCCTGCTGCTCCTGCTGCTGCTGTGCTTGTCTGCTTCTATGTCCCTCTCACTCTCTACATGACAAATGTTTTTGTTTACCCCAACATAATTCTTTTGTGATTGATGTGCTCGTTCCTGTCCCCTCTCCCCTTATGAGCACCCGGCTACAGTCGGATTTCCCTCTGCTTTTCACCCCCTGACTTTTTCTCTCTCTGTGTGTGTGTGTGTGTGTTTGTTTGCATAGGCAAGAGGCAAAGAGTCTGTCACATATATATATATGTATACGTGCACCTCTTTGTCGCCCTGCTCTTGTGGCACTTGTAATAATTCGTTGCCAGAGTCTGGGTCACTTTCTGAAGGTGCAGCAGTAGCAGCAACCTTATCTCAAGTGTTTTTTTCCTGGGAGTGGAGCACAGAAGAAGAAGAAGCAGAACAGCAGAGTGGAGCACTCCAAAGGGTGCGACTGTTGGTGAAATATTTATGAGAATGGCAGGAAGGTGGGCAGCATCTGAGGCTTCATAACTTTCCAGATGGAAATTTACTTAACACAGCCATCAGAGTGGAATAAGTGTACCGACGGGATACGCAGTAATATAAGATGCATTTAAAACGAGTTTCCACCTGAGAGAATCTTATAAATAATATGCCAAAATATTAAGCATGACTGATAGGCAGAGAAATAATATTCCAGGCTGCAAAAGAATCTATAATCAAAGCAGCTATGTACCTCAGTGGCATTGCTTATCAGAAAATAACAAATTACATATTAAAATCTAGCCATAAAAGAGCCCAAAAGCAGCGACTATTCCCGCTTGCACTTGCTAATCTCAGTAGTTCCTTTGGTCTGTTTAAAACTGCTCATGCTGGAAGAGCTTTTCGTTCTGCTTATTAAGTATGTCTTCTATTTTGCACTCGGAAAGATCAGCCGATGGCAGAAACCAACACCAGAATGTAAATTGCAAAAACAATTTTGCACACTTTGCTTCGTCCCTCGTCCCTCGTCTGTGAGTCGTGCGCATGCAATTGCATGCAAGGCAGAGAATAACGGATTAAAGTATGATGTTTATCTGTATGCATGTACATATGTACATATGTATGTAGCCTCAGTAGCCTCATCAAGTATGATGTTTGTCTGCGTAACGCACATCGACACATCAACAGTTCAGCAGAATGGCAAAAACAATTTTGCAACATTTATTTTGTTGTTTCTATGAGAAGTGACTTTTGAGTACAATAATTTGGATAATTTCTACTGCCGTATATATTTTTGGTGTGTTTCAAAGCGAAACCAAAGCTGTCTCTCTCTCTTAATGTCTCTCTTTTTCTATCTATATATGCACTTATATAAATATTTATGTAAATATATGTATCTGTGTGTATATTTAAATCTCTTTTTTCTGCACTTTTCTGAAAAAGTATTACCAAAAGAAATTGAAATTGCAGGCCAAAACGAACTGAACTGAACTGAACTGCTGTCAAAGTGCCTTCCTACCATCCAACAATACATCACACATCAACTGAAGGAATGGCATGACTTGAGCAAAACTTGTGTCCCGGACGGCCCAAAAGTTAATTTAAAACTTGTGGGAGACACCGCGTGGACCATCCTCCAGAGAGATATCTCAGCAGTGCAATTCTCTCGGCCGTTTTCCCAGTTGACAATATTTCAAGCTTTTCTGTGAACGTAAAAAAAGTTATTTAAGCCTTAAAGGATTTGAATCAATACGTGACCAAGGGGGGGGGGGGGGTGGCATGTGTCCGCGAATCTTTTAAGAACTTGAATATACAATGGTGATGGTGGAGGGGGGCCCAAATATATCCCTTTACCTGCGTAAACTTTAAAGGAAAATTCAAAGGGAAAGACGACATTGCCTTGGCGTAAATTGACGGCACATTTCCGCGGCAATCTCGTCGGCACTGCCTTTCTCTTTTACCCCCAGCCCAGCCCACCCCACCCCACCCAATTTGGCTTTCGCTAAGCTGTTCAAAACAACTGACAACCGCAGAAGTAGTGCGACTTTTACTGCGCTGCTGGCTTCCGCTACGGGCTGCACCACCCACCTATTCACCCACCTCCCCTCTCCTTTTTTCTGGGGCGCAACTTTCGTACGCTTCCGGCGACAGCCGCCGCCCTGCCTCCGTCTTCCGTCTCCCGTCTCCGACAGTCCCGACTGTCGACAGTTGTTGAAAAGTCAGAGGAGTCCTGGCGGATTCTACTCTTGCTTCTTGCTTCTGGCTTCTGCCGCTGCCGGTGCCGCTGCCTTTGGCTTCTGGCTTCTGTTGTTGATGTGCATTTGGCACTTGTTGTAATTGCTCAGCCTTCCCCCTACCCCACCAAGAAAGAGGTCGGTTGGTGTGGAAAATGGTCATTGAATAGTTTTTGCCGCTGCAATGAGCTTGGACGAGCGTCAAAGTCGCTTTTAACCAGGCCCGCAGTCGAAATTTATTACAAAATTCCATTAACTCTGTGGGGGTGAAGCATCAGCCACAGCCACCAGCCACAGCTTCAGCTTCAGCTTTGGGCATTGTTCGCAGCCGCAAAACTATGCAAATAAGCTGGAAGTTTATTATATAATGAGCCACGAGCAGGAATCCTCTTCTGATGTTGCATTTGCTAATGGTCGGCGGAGGATGCTGCTTGGAGTGCAGGACAGGGGACAGGTACCAGCCGCTGCCTCAGAAATGGCCTAGTTCTTTCCGCTGACAGCGTTTTGGTGTTTTGAGAGGGGGAAAACTAGAAACCAAAAGGGGTCCCCCATTATTTTGGCTCTCGTAGAGGCATTCTCTTGTTGTTCTCTTATACTCTTATATTCACTTTCATATATTTAATATTTGTTTAATTTGGACACGGATTTTTTGCATTTCACACAGACACAGAAAACTCTTCGCCTTGCCCACAATTTTAATGGCATTTTCCGTTTTGCATTTGCTCGTTTTGTTTTGTTTTGTTTTACTTTTGAAATGAAGTGCAATTTATGCGAAGCAACAAAATGCAAATAATTCCAGCGAAAATTTCATTTTGCATACACAAAAGATTAACCCATTGAAACATGCCGGGGGTTAAACGGCTGTGGGCAGCAAGTGTCCGACGGGTAAATTCCCTCCGATTAACCACCCCCACCGATATGCAGTGGATGCGGTGGAGGAGGAGGGGGTGGTGACTGGTTATGGGCAATGTTGCTCAATTTATGCAGCAGCAGCGGTGCATAAAGAACCAAAAAAGGATTCGTAGCTATGGATACCCTAGCTTTATGGTTTTCCAGGGAAATTGAGTTTTCGATTGTGACATTCAAGATTTATAGCGGGTAGGCTGTGGTGGATATAAGCAGGGATCTGTGCAGAGCAATATTTCGAAGAGTTCCCACGCTTCCAGCTTTACATCTTGATTCGGAATTTACAATACATATATCTATATCTGAACTATATGTTTCTCTCTTTCTGTGTAAATCGTCATACCCTACGACCATACGACTTAAAGGGGCAAAGAAGAACTGCAACTCGGTATTTATATGGCCATGCGGCCCTCCAGCTGTGGCTGCCTGTCTCTCTCTGTCACTCTCTTTTGCGCGCTCTCTCTCTCTCTCTCTCTCTGCCAGCGTGTGGCATGCGTGGCATGCATAAATTCGTAACTTGACCGCTTTTAAGTTGCATAAATTCTCGAATCCAAAGTGTCAACAGCACAAAATGCTGTTGTTGATTGTTGTTCTTGCTGTATGCTGCTGCCCTCCAGGGCATCTCCCGCTCCTTGGCCCTCTAGGCCCAGGCCCGTCTCCAAACTCCATCCAACCGATGGGTCATTGGGTTGATGATAAGCTTTACGCGTTCGCTGGACCATTGTTCTGCCTCTAGGGTGGTGTGTGTGTGTGTGTGTGTGTGTGTGTGTGTGTGTGTGTGTGTGTGTGTGTGTGTGTGTGTGTGTGTGTGTGTGTGTGTGTGTGTGTGTGTGTGTGTGTGTGTGTGTGTGTGTGTGTGTGTGTGTGTGTGTGTGTGTGTGTGTGTGTGTGTGTGTGTGTGTGTGTGTGTGTGTGTGTGTGTGTGTGTGTGTGTGTGTGTGTGTGTGTGTGTGTGTGTGTGTGTGTGTGTGTGTGTGTGTGTGTGTGTGTGTGTGTGTGTGTGTAAGAGAAGAAAGATGGCCGCTTTGATCCGCGTTGATATCAGAGGCCACACCACTGCTGCAGCTGCAGCGTCAGCGGCAGTAAAAAAAACGGTTCCAGCACAGTGAAAAATGTATGAGAAGGAGATTGGGAGAGAGGGAGTGAGGGAGGGGGGCTGGCTGGCTGGTTTGCTGGGGCATTGTGTGGATTATGCGACAACTGCAGCAGCGCAGCCACCGTTCGAGTGTCAACAGTCTGTGTCGCCCCACAATCCCCCACCCTCCGCACACATGCAGCAGGGAGTGAAAATGGCCATAATTTTTTTTTTCAGCTAGTTTCGCGCTTAGTTGTTGACTCCACCGACCGCTCCACTGCCACACCGAGTTGATGGCACACACACCTTTTGTGGCATCATTCGGTCTGTTGCCGCTTCCCCACCCATGCCGATACCCATGTCGCTTTGTTAGCCTTGAATGTGGCCACAGGAGTATGGGGAGCCTGGGGACTGCGGCCTGGCATTGGGATTTGATTTGTTGTCGATAAAGTTCTGTGCCTCTAATGGAATTTAAAGGGAAAAGAAAATCACTTTTGGAACAGGAATTGAGAAAATCCCTCTGGATCCAGTGATATTTAGTTATTAGGACCATCGCTTGACCCTCAAACTTTCCATATATATTCTGTTTATCACTTGATAGCAGCTTGAATATCTATCCCTTTAACATTTAAACAATACAATTTTGTATTTTCATGCGATATTTGTACTTAAATTATTTTTGAATCGAGCATAAAAATGCATCTATCAATCCAAATGAATTTTCGTAGTCTTTCAGGCAATGTTTTCATTTCTCACTTGTGGCAAATACTTTAAACAATCAGATCTGGAATAAATTTTACTTCTGCTGTTGTGCTGCTGCTGCTGCTGCTTTGATTTTCCATTTAATTTGATACCCTTCAGACTGCAGATGCAACTTCAAGAAAAGAAAACTCCAACTGCATGGAGACTCCTCCAGTGTCAGAGAGAGAGAGTGGCTCACACTCACTGGCACCTGCTGCAGGTAGCATCTTCGGTTGCAGTTTCAACTCGGTTTCTATGGCCAGAAAAAAAAGGGGAAAGAACTTGGCTATCAAGTTGCTTAAAAAGTTGTCATGGCGCTTAAGCCCTCATACAGATGCAGTTGCAGTTTGCAGCTGTGGAGCCTGCAACCTGCAGTTAAGTGCAAATGAGAGAGACCCAACCAACCCCATCGCCCCCACCACCACTGTCCATGAGACAGTGAGCCTCAAAATGTGTGTATCCGAGTATCTCCTTCTCCGTCTCTGACTTTCATTGCTTTTTTGCTGTTTCTTTTCATTTTAATGTCTCCTTTGTCTCTGTATTTATGCAGTTTTCATCTCCATTTCTTTCCATTGCAACTTTTTTGCCACTTTTTGTTGATGCCTCGAAAAGTTTGCATGAAGAATTAAGAGCGATGTGGAAAGGAATAAAATGGCTACTGGATTCTGGCAATTCTAGAGATTCCATTAACACTTACGCCCTCTACGCTGCTGCAGGGTATTCCCAAGTCGATCATTGCGCTGCTCTGTTTGTTGCCTTTCAACTTTTTCGCTTGAAACTTTTGCAATATTATTAAAGTACACTTGCACTTGCACTCGCACTCGCACTTCCCTTTCACATCCAAAATTGTCAAAGTTCTGTACAGATTTCTTTGTGCAATTCTCACTCCGCTCACTCCTCACTCTTTGTTCTTCTCCGCTTTTGCCTGTCTCAAAGATTTAGGCAAATGTATCCGTACTTTTGGTCAATTTGGAGCACGAGAAATGCCATCAGCAACCAGCCTCAGAAGTGACACTGCCACACAGCAAGCAGCAAGCAGCAAACAGCATTCTGCTTATTATACTCTACAGACGAGGGGTGTAACGATTTGGTTGAGAAATGTGTGTAATGAAAAGGGGCAGCAAAGGATCCATAGATCCATCGAAATACATAGACAGACGCTCTTTTGATCAGAGAAATTAAAATCTTTGTGGGATAAAACTGTTTTAGTTTTCAAGAAAACCCCATTAAGCGTAGGAGGAAATTCGATGGTTTTTCAAGTGTATCTGTGGCTACGGCTCTCCAAGCTCTGCTGTACTTCATTCCCCAATTTTTGATTTTGATTTCTCTTGTACTTTGCAAAAGCCTTCAATGCTGTGTCTGTGTCTGTCTCTGGGTTCTGTTGGGTTCTGTGTGTTCTGTTTGGCATGCGGCTCCAAAGTGCTCCTCTGGCGCAATTTCATCACAATTTGGGTCAATTACACGCACTTGTCCAATTGAATATGCCAGTATGTGTGTATGTGTGTGTGTGCGCCCCCAAAAAGCGAGAGAGAGAGGGAAGTGAGTGGATAAAGGAACAGCTTGCCTCCGGCTTGAACTTTGCAACTGTGCAAAGGCAGAAAGGAGTCTGATGGGCCCTGCCTGCCTCGAGATTAGCATAAAAGTGTAGCATACATTTCAGCGTTCGTTCCATCAACTTAATGAGCCCCGCTGCCGCTCCAGTGCTCGTATGACAGAGTGCCCCATCAATTGTGGCCATAAATCATGTGTGAATAAACATATAATCGTGTAGCGGATATAGCAGGCTACACACACACACACACACACACGCATATACAGTGTGCAGAAGGACCCACTGCAGTTCCACAGAAATTACTGAGGGAAGGGAAAATCAACATTAAATGCAGTTGCCCAAAAGGAAAACAAAAAACAGAAACAGAGACAGAGACGGAAGAGACGAAAGAGACAGAATAGCCAGAGGTCAGAAACAAAAGAAGAGAGCCAAAAAATACAAAAATAAAGAAGTAAACTGCGGCCAGTGCGAGTGCGAATAATTACTCTGGGCCACGAAACACATGCATATACATATACATATGTATGTACAGTTGCGGTCAAAATAATAGTAGTGCCACTAATGGATTTACATATTGCTAATTTTTTCCGCTATTCTTTCAACAATCGAATTTGTTTTTTCACTCGTACAACTATCAAGCATTGCTGTCCTTGATTATAACGTTAAAGAAGCGTGTCTCTTTTCTTGCCGTTATATTTCGACATTTTTCGCTAAATATCACCATTTTGATGCGGTCAAAATAATAGTAGTGCTACCGAAAATTTGGAAAATTATTAAATCTACTGCATTTTTTGCAAGGCTTTCGTTTTTAAACAATACTTGAATGGTTTGTTTAGCAGTTTTAAGATTTTTTAGTTTCGTTTTTGGTCATTTGGTGCCGGTATCATGGGGCGTGGCAAACACTCTTAAGCGGAAAAGCGTTCGTGCTTAAAGGGCTCGTATCAGAAGGAAAGTAATATCTCGAGATGCTAAAGACTATTGGTTGCTTAGCTATTATGATCAGAAATGAAAATAAATAAGAACCATAAAGCAAAACACGCGAACAACGAAGTTATTCGGAAAAATATCAGCAGATCAACCAGTACGATAGGAGAGGGGCAACCATGTTGATCCTGCTTCAGCCTTAAAAAAAATGTTTAATTTTGAAACTAGTATTTAACTATTAGAAGAAGCATTGAAGATTATAATTTAATGACACGAACCCTAAGAAAAAAATTTTTTCTGTCAAAAAAACATGAAGTCCCGTTGTTGAAGTTTGCTAGGGAATACCTAAATTGACCATTGTAAAAGTAGAGTAATATTTTATTTTCGAACGAGTCAAAAATTGTTTTTTTTCGAAGCCTGGTATCTTGTTAGTATCTAAGACGACCACGGGTATCTGAATTTTCCAAAAAATATACTTAAAAAACTGTAAAAACTGCGGCACCGTAAACAATGGTTTGGGCGAGATTTTCCAGCCACGGAACTTGGCTATTATATGTGTTAAAAACGCATTGGATCGTCATTTATACGTTCAGATATCGACCAATTTGATGCTAAATTATGCATCTAAGTATATGCAACTTATTTGAATGTCCCAGAAGGACAACAATACGAAGGACAGCCTCAAACTTACCAAAGAGTGGTTCGCTGCCAATAGAGTAAATTCATTGGAATGGTCGGATCGATCCCCCGATCTCAATATAATAGAGAATTTATAATGTTATGTGAGAAGAGAAGTCTCATAAATAACACAATCAACTTTGGGACGTTTTACAAAAGTCCTGGAGGACGATTTCTTTAGAAAGGTACCATCATTTAGTTAGCTCCATGCTAAAGCGTCCTGCAGACGGTAGAGCTAACATAGGCTACTCAAATAAATCTTAAAACTTACTACGGATATACAGTTCTTATATTGGATATAAAGAACATGCTCAGAATATTTTGTTAGACCGCAGTCGCTTATGAAAAGTTGCACTACTATTATTTTGACCGACCCGTTTTTGAGGTACTTCAACATTTTAATTTTTTTCTGAAAATGTTGATGGTTTATTCTGAGTTTTTTTCTATTATTATAATCTGCAATTAAGGTAGTCTCTAAAAAAACTAAAATTATTTTGGGGAAGTGCTTGTAAGTCCATTTTTTTGAGGGTATATGAAAAGTCCTATTGGCACTACTATTATTTTGACCGCAGCTGTACGTTTGTACTTGTATATATTGCCGCCGCATTGGCAGTAAAAAACGGACAAATGTCCTGCTGTCGGGCTGTATGGCTGCGGTGAATGTTGACAGCATCGTGTGTCCAGGTTCCCCCCTCTTCCTGCTTCTGTTGCAGTTGATGCTGCTGCTGCTGCTGCTTCTGCTGCTGCTGTTGCTGCTGCTGTTGCTGCTGCGTGCTGTGAAGCCCCAATGATCGATGTCGTATTGTCAGTTTCATAAAAATTCAAATAGCCAAGGCAGGCAGCCCAGTGTTCCGCCTCCGTCTGCTGCTGCTGTTGCTGATGGTCCTGCCCCCCAACGGGGCGTAAAAAGCTTTTGTCAAAAGGCTTAAACGGCCAACGGGCAAACTGTCAGAGCTCGGTGACCCCCAACGTTCAGGGTTCCATTCGAGCCACTTCTTGGCTTTATTGTTGGCCATTGATGCCACAGCAGCAGCAGCAGCACCAGCAGCGGTGGAGGGTACAGTGAAAGCAAAAACTCACAAACTCACAGGATGCTGTAAAATGCAATAAATTAAACAATATCTGCGCCAAATTGCTGCCCCATGCGATATACACTCGGATACGTGCAGTGCGAGGAGTATGTAGCTGCAAGTGTGGTTGGCAAAGGGGGGGAACCGGGGCACGATGTATTTTCCACCGATGCTTCTTTCTTTTTTGGTGGATTTTCGTGTGTGAATGGCATTCCGATTACCCCGTGCGAATGGCAAAATGTGGCAAGGTGGAGAACGTATCGTGCCACAGATGAAGATGCTGCTGCTGCTGCTGATGTTTTTTTCTGCTTGTTGGGACGTACCGCCGATTCGTTTTTTTAAAGAATTTTCCGTTTTTATTTTTGTGGTTTTTTTATTTGCTACGCCCCACGGTTCTCTTCATCACTCTGTCTCCTATCTCTTTCTGTGCCACTCTTAGGCCAATATGTTCTGGGCAACACTTGGCATCCCTCCCACGCACACCACATTCTGGCGGGAGTCCCCGTACCCACACCCCGTTGAAGGGGTGCTCCAAATTGAATGAATGCGTACATTGGCCAAACACGCAGCGATTGCGACAGGACATGGCATCAGGACATGACTAACGGCACGAGCAGAGGGATCAGGGGAAGCCGCAGGACCAACACCAGGACGAACACCAGCCACAAGGAGCCGAGCCGCAAGGCGAAGCGAAGCGAAGCCATTTAATTCAATCAAAGACAAAGCTGCGATCCAGACAAGCGCTGGCCGTGCAGCATTCTCCGCAGCAGCAGCAGCAGCATTCCCGTTCCCATTCACTGAATGCGGGGTAGGCTTTGGGTGGGGGCGGCAGCCTACACTGAAAGAAATACGAGCAGCCTTCAGATAAATGGAAAATATGCAAATGCAACCCCAGAGTCCCGAGGCGATCCCTGATGCTGTTTCTGATACTGTTTTTGGGAATGAGAAAAAAGCCATAAGTGAGGCTCTAATTGTAACACTTTTTCCCGCCATCACACAGAGAGAGAGGGAGAGAGACAGATAGGACTGTTTCTGATTTGGCCCATTTCTCGCTGCTGTTTTACTGGACTGCTGCTGGGTATTTATGGGGCAACCTGTCAGATTGAGTTAAGCGTAAAGGTCTCATAATGCCTGTCAATGCAATTAATTTCACCAATGGCCTGCCACATGCCACAAACACAACCTTTAGATGGCATTTACAGCCATTTCGTGCGATTCCATCGTGAAAACTTAACCAAAAAAAAGAAGAAAAAAACGGAGAAAAGTGTGCAGAAAATATAACGAAAAATACACATTCCATATTGATTATAACTCAAGCCTACTTCCTGTTCCTTGCCTTGGAAAACCCCACCTGCTCTAGCCTCCAAATGAATTGTTTGCCTTTATTTTATTAGGCCCTAATTTGTTGCAAAATGTTTGCAGGAATTTCTGCACTGATTTTTCTCGAGAATTCTTGCACTATCAATCAAATCAATGGGTTCAATGTATTTACAAATTAATAATAATAAAAAAACACTGCCCTATTGCTCGTATTTATTTAAACAAATTTCCAAATTGCTGGCCGTAAAGGTAAATAATATTTTCGTTTTATTATATTTATTTTTAGAATTGTTTGGCCATTTTGTACGAGTATTTCGTTTATTGGGACGCGACGCATTATGTTGGATAAATTAATAATCATATTCCAAAATGCAATAACGAGCGTACCATGGCTGTGGGACAGTGCCAGACATAAATATTTTGGGGCTAAACAATTTTTATAAATTATCCAATGAAAAATTTAACTTTTTTCATATTTCAAAATGGGTAAAATCTCTGTTCAGAGCTTATGTCACGCACTGTACTATGCATATTCTGTTCTGCATTTTATGTGAATATAACCAAAAAGGAAATGCAAATAAAATCCTACAAATTTTCATTTGATTGGGTGAATCGATGAGGAATTTAATGAATTTATAGACCCTTTTTTGAATGATATGTGGCCGTTGCTCCAATAGGCCAGGACGGTGCATACCCTGTATATAATTCATATATGTATATGTATGTATCCCTGATTGGCCCAGGCCCAGTCTCCACCCATAATTACATCTCTTGCGGGTGGGTGGCGGTAGGGCTGTTATAATCCCATGGTCTAATCCTTTCACCATGCTTTGACACGCTTACAATTCACTCTTGAAAGTCAGAGGCTAATCCGCCATCCGCCAGCACACAATGGAGGAGATGCCTAGACATCCTTTGACCTTTTCTGTCTCTCTCATTCTCTGTCGCATTCTCTGTGATTTCTCGCGCTCATTTTGCAGTACGGTGGTTCGACCCGCATACGCTGTCACTTGCGCTGCCACTGCCACTGCCAGCTGAAGTTTTCATTACTTTTCATGCTTTTCGTTTCCTTTGCTTTGCTTTGCTTTGGTTTTTCTTTCTCCTTTTTGTTTGTTTTTTTGTGACATTTTTAATACCCGCAAACAATTTAATTAAGCGGTACGCTTTTTATATGCTCGTTGCCTTTCATTGGCTCTCCGTTTCACTCCTTTCAGACGCCGCTTTGTCTCTGTCTCATTTTCTGTCTCCACTTTGTTTGCCCCCCCCCCCCCCCCACCACCCCTACATGCTCGTATATCTGGGTCTTCCTTTTCCATCTCCATCACCATTCCGAGGTCTTGCTTCATTCTGTCTTTTGCTGCTTCGCTGGCTTCGCTGCTGCTCCTCGTAATTTTCACTTTGTCAAACATTTGTTGACATTTCGTTAATGTCCTTCCACATGCAGCGACCACCCAACCCCCATATAACCCCCTCTCTTCCGTTTGATTTGATTTGATTTCATTTTAAGTTTTATGTCCATGCCCCCATTGCCCCCATGCCCCATTGTTTGTTGGCCCCATAAAGACATTTAAAGTTTTATGTTCGTTTGTATATGGCCTTCAACTTTTTGACTGCCACACGACAACCCAACAAAACAAAACGGGCAAGGCAACGAAACAGCCGCAGTGGCTCCCTGCGTGGCATGTATTTTTGGCTTTACTTTGTGATTTGTATAAATACAGGAAACGGAAATGACAGTCACGACACGGAAATGGCACGCCATTTAATTTCCATGCACTGCGGCCGTGACTCTCGCGTCGCTCTCTTTCTCTCCCTGTGCTGTCGCCCTCTAGCTACTTTTACCTACATCTTCCGCTGGGCACATGCGTGCCCTTGTCGCTCTTTACGGCTTACATTTGGCCATTTTTAGGGGGCGTATAGATAATTAGCCACGAGTATTTGTGTAAATATTCATCAAAGAAACAATTTCCAGCGAAAGGTCAATCCCATTGAATGTAATTTTTAAGCTGATTCCTGGAAATTCACTTTCTGGGAAACTTTTAAAGGAAGAAAACAAAGCCTCAATCCATACATACATACATAGGTACACTCTATAAGTACTCTTATATATATTCTCATATTGTGCAGCAATTTGAATGGTTGGATGGTTGCATCCTGATGAGTATTTTCCCATCAAAGGAAATCCCCTCGAAATGCCTGTATTTGAAGAGCAGGAGATAATTTAGTTATTTATAATCGTATAGCAGCCATTACATGAATATAATTATGTATTTATTATTTGCATTTAATTATGATTCCATGAAAATTATTCATCTTATATATGAACATTTTTATTGCTGCTGCGGCTGCTGCTGCTGCTAAACTTATTAGCACTTGGGGCGGCTCACAATATCACTCATTAGTTCTTAATTGGGGATACAATACACAATATATAATAATATAATAATAATATAATATAATACGAGTTTATATCTCTCTATTTGTGTTTGCACAACGGCTTATAAAAATTTTTGTAAATTTCATGAATTGATGCCCTGCTCTGGAGTGGAGTGGAATGTTTTTTATTTTGTATTTATTATTCATTTGATTTTATTATTTAAATCAATTAATAAATGCATTAATGGACAGGACGAGGGCTTTAATTGCCGCAAAGCTCAAAACAAAAAGGATCAATTTAAGCGCTTTTGTTGACAATTAATTGAAATGCATTAAACAATCATTAAAATCCCCCACCCCCCCTCCTAAAAGAGATACTGATAGTGGGGGTTCTCTGATGGGTGGCGAGGGGACAGAGCACTAAAATGTTTTGTAAAGAAATTTGTGAAGAGCGCAGACAAAGTGACTTCTGATATCAGAGTATGCAAATTTTCCACTCCACTCCTCCTCCAAGGCAGTGAAACATCAAAGGCAAAAGCGAAAGAGACAATGACCCCACTACGATATGCCATTCCTCCCCATCCAACCTCAGCAGGAGCAGAAACACCCAGCCCCTTTGTATTTATCTTCTTCTCTGCTGCTTTTTATTTGGCGGGGGCCAGGGCGGATGTTACCGGGACCCATTTCGACAGCTTTTGTTACAACAGTCCGCATTTTATTTGCACGTTTCGTTTTACGGTTTTTGTCACTTGATATATGTATATACCCCACCAGCCCACCAGTCACCAGTCACCCCGAGTCCCCCCCGCCGTTGCCGTCTCTATCTCTGTCTCTGCCTTTGTTTGCTTTAATTAAAAGTTAAGTAGGTGCGAGGCGCCTCAACAATGCCAGAAGGAGAACTGGGTGGCAGCAGCAGGTGGAGGCGTGGGTGTGGGTGTGGAGGCAAAGCCAACTCAAATGTTGCAAATGAAGTTGTCAACTTTCCGCCAGAGCACAGAAGAGAGTGGCATTTCCTTTTTGCAGATCCCCAATTTTTGCAATTAATAAACTTTTTTAGCCCCCAATTTTGTGTATAATTGTTGGCTGTTGTGTGTGTATTCTTCTGTTTGTGCAGCAGCAGCAGAAACAGCAGCAGTTGCAATTAGTTTTCCCCAGGCAGCAGAAGTAGTTTTCCCAGCGCTGCTTTGATGCCTTTTAGGCACTCACAACTCGGAAAATGAATGGACAAAGCAATGATGGAGGGATGTGTAGGGATGGAGGAGGGTGCCGGACAGGTGCCACGACTGATTGTTGTGCCCCCCTCTACTTGACCAATTCTCTGTTTAGTTTTCCTCCCTACCCCACCACCCTGTGTCCTGTGTAACCTCTTTGTCCTGTGTAATTAACGTGAAAATTGAATTGAAGTTGCTCCGAAAAACGAAAAAGGAAAATAATAAAAGGGAAAAGTCCTTTGGGTGGGGGGGGGGGCAAGATAATTATAATTATTTAAAATTTCCTAAAGGCAAAAGCAACAAAAGCAACGACACCTTTTCCTCTTCTCCTGCCATTGAAATGGAAATGCAGTTTCCTTGCTCTTATTTACTGCATATCGAATATCGGAAATAGCGATGGCTGCGAAAACCCCTAATGAGATTGCATGATGCTTGCGTTTCGTTTCCTTGGAAAACTATTTGTGGAAAATAAAATGATAGTCTCCGCCATTTAACCAACAGACAGACAGACGAACAGACTGGCAAACAAACGAGGCATTGTCGATGGCCATGGCCACAATCTGACTGGCGTTAAAATCGGGAAAAATAGCAGCATGCAATAGCAACAGAGTAGCCGCACAGTAGTCCATGCAACCAACAGGCCAGGCCCCCCGATTCACCCACCACTCCCCAATGCACGAAGGATGTCTGAGGTCTACGGGGTTTTCCAGCGGTGTTTGCTGGCCAATTTTCTGTGGCATATTCCTGGGGATTCCTGCTGCTGCTGCTATTGCGTGGCGCGAGGGTGTGCGGTGCGGTGCGGTGCGGGTGTGGTGTGAGTGGTAGAGGGGAGGGGTTGTGTTTGTATTTAAACAAATGCCGGCATGTCTATAATTTTCCACAATTTTGCACTATTTTCGTGTGGCTTTTCTTTTGCTCTTCTTGGCGTATTTTAAATTGTTTTTTGCTTCCCCACTCTGACCGAACGAACGACCGACCAAGCGATTGTTTGTGTGTGTGTGTGTGGGGGGTGTGGTAGTGTCGGGGTGGTGTGAGTTTTTCCGCCGTTTTGCAAGCAAATAAAATGGAATGGAAATGTTGCAGATACGCTGGGTTTTGTGTACCCTCCCAGACCGCAAATGGAGTGTTAATAAAGTCATGTTAATAACTTGAACGAAAGAGTGCAAAAAGAGTGGCAGCTGGGAGTTGGGAGTTGGGAGGTGGCGGCAGTTTCTTCCTTCCTTCCGCTGCTCCTTGTTCCTTGGGAAATTAGCAGAGAATGACCTCAAAATTCATTACATCTGCCGGTCGTTCTGTCGCTCTGTAGCGCTGCAGCTCTGCAGCTCTGGCCAGAGGCATATGCATTTGCCAGGGCAGCCAGCATTCCCTCACAACAGATGCGACACAGGACACGAAACGGTATGGGATGGGATGGCAGTCGTCTCTAGCAGCTCGATTCCAAACACCAAACATCCGTTTTGGCCTGGCGCCAGGCCGCAACAAAAGTTACCCTCTGACGACTGACTGACTGCCTGGATGCCTGGCAGCAGGATGGAAGAATAGAAGGCAGGCAGGATGGCAGGCTGGGTGGCAGCCAAAACAACTCTTATGGCTTATGCCATAGCCATAGAGGAAAAGGCGAGCCTCAAAATTTCATTGCAATTCATTCGAGTCAAGGAGTGGCGCCAGAGGGCAGGGAGGGGCTGCATCGGCATCCCCTCATCCTGTGACAAAAATGTAGCCAGAAAATATCCAACAGAAACCCCGAAAAAACAAAGGCGAACCGAATCGGGAAATACCCTAAAATAAGACGAAATTTAAGGCAAATAATTGAAGAAAAATTCAATCGATTGAGGATTTAGTTTTAGAGTTCCAACTGCTATGATTTCCATCATAGTATCCCCCCAAAGTATGCCTATACCCTGTGAAAGGGTAACGAAAATGGAAAATAAAAGAAAACATAGAGAGAGACATTGAATGAAAAGGGAAGAGAGAGAGAGAGAGGGCATGAGAGAAATAGAGAGAGAGGGAGGGAGCCTAGCTAGCGAGAGAATTGTAGCTTTCTTTTTTCGTCCTTCGGACCTCAAACAATGCTTGCAACCGAGGCAACAAAACAGCAAACAATTTGAGGCATTCAAATGTGCAACCAGGCAAAAGGGCAGAAGACGGAGTGAGGAGAGTGGTGGAGAGGAGCGGAGCGTCGTGTGAAAGTTGCAGTTTTCGTTCTGGTTGTTGCTGCCACTGCCACTGCTGATGCTGCTGCTGCTGCTGGTGCTGGTGCTGCTACTCCTGCCACTGCAATTTGAGTGCGAAAAAGTTTGCATACCAAAACAGTAAAAGGCATTTATTCCAGCGTGAATCCGTTTGCCCAGCCAGGCAGTACGATGAGGACGAGAACGAGCAGCAGTAGCTGTGGAAGCTACGAGGCTGTGGCAGGAGTGGCAGAAGCTTCAGGAGTGCTGCTCCTCCTTCTGGATGCAAGGCTACTTGCAAGTGCAGTCAATTGCCTATGTGGGTCAGCATTGCATTTACGCTTAATGAGCAGAAATTATGCCCGGCTGCTGTTGCTGCTGCTGCTGACACACGAAACCTTTTCCACCGACGCTTTTTCGCATAAATGAAAATAGAAGAAGGCATTTACCGAGCATTCGAAGTAGTGTTCATCGTATGAAAAATGCATCGTGCAACAGCAGATTTAAGGCGGCAGCTTTGCCACCCGCTGCAGCTCGGAAAATATGTAGATAAAACGTCTGATGCTGCTGCTGCTGCTGTTGCTGTTGCTGCTGCATGTATTTTAAATTCTAATAAAATGTAGCAAAATTGAGAGACAGAGAGAGACAGAGAGATACACAGAGAGTGAGAGAGAGATTCCCAGAGATTACAGAGAGGGACAGAAGGACAGGACAGGTGGCAAGTGCGGTATACCTGCGGCTGCAACAAAAAGTAAAACAACAAGAAGCCAGTCAGAAGGTGGCAACTTTTTGCTTGCCTTTTAAAAGCTACTTTTGCCACCCTAGCCACACACTCCCCCCTACCCGCCTACCCGCTACCCGCTCCTACCTACCAACCAAAACACACACGAACATATCCTTGTGGAAACCTTTTGGCAGTAGAAAATGTGTTTGCAATATGAAGAAGTAACTCCCATTCCAGCGGCCAGTTGCCAGAGCTCTGCCCAGGTAAAAGTTTGCAACAAAACAGCAAAAAAAAGCTAAAAAGCAACAAAAACATTTAGTCGTAAATTATAATCAAAAAGGTGCCAGAAATGGCTGTAGCTCCTCTCTCTCTCTCTCTCGTGTGTGTGTGTCGGAAAAGTAAAGGTAAAATAAATAAACAAACCGCTGGCTGCATTTTAAAGGCTTGCAAAGTGATTTTCGGAGAGAGCCCTGGGTGTTGGCGCTTGAACTGTAAATGTCGAGTTGATTTGCCAAATTGCCACGACAGAGAGAAAGATATCTGATAGATATTCAGGGTAGCTATGTAGCTAGAACTTAATTTATAATTGTATGGTGTTTGAGGGTAGCACTGAGCACTGGCTAGATTTTGATATTTGATATTTGTGCTCATTCGGATGTACTCATTAGTGGTAAGATACAATGATTAATGGCAGAGGAGAAGGCAAAACTTGACATTTGCTATGTGTTTATGGATTGAGTTCATCAACGGAAAGTGCAGCCGTGCAACTGTTGCAATGTTCTATGCTCGATATTCAGTTTATTGCCTCATTATCTTCTGCTGGTCTGTCTATTAGGGTGTGGGCAAAGTGCCACCTCTGCTGTATCTGAATCATGACAGCAGCGTCTCATCTCATCTCGTTGCAATTCAATTTATTTGTTGTCTTTGAGCTGGAGCTTTGAGTGGTGCGCCCTTCGGACCAGCACCAGAACCGACACCAGACCAAACCAGACCAAACCAGACCAGACCAGACCTTGTCTTTGCCTCAACGTAAGCGACAATTTGTGTTACTGCAAATTTAATGCCGAATCGTGTCGGAGAGAGATAGTGTTGCCGCCCAGAATGACAGAGAGAGAGAGTGGGAGAGGGGGGAGAGAGGAAACCGCAGTTTCGGTTTTCGTTTCAGTCGCCCTTTCTAGCTTGTGGCAGGACTGTACTTGGTTTTTGGTTTCACACATGACTCATACATGCATGCAGCATGCAGAATGAGGCAAGAGGAAGTGAAGCTAAAAACTCAGTTGAGTGCAAGACCCCGCCTTGTCGCACCGCCCAAGTACAGGCTAAAGATGAGGATGGCAGAGTGTAGAGAAGTGTAGAGAAGTGCACAAGTGGATAGAGTGGATAGTGGAGTGCACGAAAAGTGTAGAGTAGAGAGCGGTGTGAAGTGTGGCATGATGATGCAAGGTTAGGTGAGAGCCAAAGTTAACTTTTGCCACGACAAAGTGACATATTAGCGTAGTCAACTTTACAAAAGGAGAAAAGAGAACTTAACACTCGACTGCACACACACACACACACACATGCACACACACTGGGCTTGTCATGCAGACACTTGAGGGTTAATTTTGTTATTTGCCAAAGAAACTTTGAATCAAAATTGTAGGCATGTACCAGGCAGGGCTGCAGCTCCGACTCCAGCTCCAGCTCGAAGCAATTTACTCTTCAAGAAAACAAAATTTTTATAGCAAAATTCTCCGCTCCATCATCCCCGTACGAAGCGACGAAGGAGACGAAATCAAAAACCAATTAGAGATGGCTCTGGGAATTTGTGGAAACTTTTTGCCGGGCCCCATATAATTTGCCACGCCTTTATAATTGCCTTCGCAGCCCCATCCCCGACCGACCGCCCACAAGGATGCAGAAGGGGTATTCATGCAAATGTCTCATAATTGCAAAAACATTTTCCTACCCAGTAATTATAGACTTGCGCTCTGCTTCTTGTTGTTTCTCTCTTTGTAATTTAATGACTTTTCCTCCTTGCTGCTGCTTCACTGAAAAGTTGTGGGAAGATTTTTGTCCAAAAGGGAAAACTCAAAAATGGAACGGGTTTTGGTTTTGCACACCTTTTAAAGGGCTGAAATTCAATAGCACATATGTAGAAAATAATTAAATATGAATTAAAATTGAAAAATGCATACGAATGATGGCTTATAAATGTCAATGGAATCATTTCGATTCACCGCATTTCCAATGCAGTGTCAAAAGAGCTATACGATTCTGTCATTTACATGCTGTCCCCCCCGGCCCAGCATCCATCCCTTTAATTTAAATGATGCGCCATTTATTAATTATCTATTAAGTCCATTTAATAAACCAAATTACGAACGTGCGCAAACTGCGGCAGAAATTCAATAAAAATCCATACATTTTATGTTTATTAGTTTGCAATCAAAATTTGCACAAAATGCATGATACTCGGTATAGCTGGCAATTTTCCATGATATTTACAATATTTAATTGGTCGCGAGATAAAGGTGGAAAACGGTATGGAGGTGGTGGTGGGACGTGGAACAAAACATTCAATCAGCATAATGAATACAGAAAATGCATTATTAAGCCACTTGATTCTGGTCAATTGACAGGCACAATGCCAGTCAGCCAGAGCTGCGGTTGGGACCCTCGCAAAACGAGTAAGTGGCTCAATTTTCGCGTACATTTCATTCGTTCATTCAATATTCAAATTAGTTTGCACAGTACTCATATATTTGACAGAAATAGAAGCCAGAAAGGTAGGCAAATAAGCGTAGAATATGTGCAAATAAATGATAGAAACAAATAGAGCTAATTGGTTTTAAATGGCACAGAAAGAATTTATCAAGTTGCAAGGAAACTGTTGGAAATGTTTAAGTATTCCCTGCCAAACAGTTTCTCCCTCATTTATAGCCTTCACACTTCATCGTACAACTGGTTGGGCTGATGAATGAATGCAGCTAAGCCATAAACTATCCATAATCGTTAAACACACAACAAACACACCTGGATGGCTGAGGAACCCTCCGCTAGGCCATAAACAAATGTAAAGCATATGCAAATTAAGTATCTCTGGCGTAAGAGAAGTGGCCACATTAGTTGGTAGTTCGCTTGCCGCAAAGTGAGTTGAGGGTTCAAGCGTTCACGCACCTTTTTACTGAATTTACAACTGAAAGAGAGAAAAGGAGCAGCAGCAGCAGCAGCAGCAGGAGCAGCAGCAGGAGTGCTGTGAGCTGTGCGCCTAATGCGCATTGAATAAAGTACTAAAAAAATAATTTGCAACCTCTGGGGGCAAGGTAAAGCAAGGTATACATGTAGGTGTATGGAGCCCCCCAGGCCCCCAAAAGGGAAATCACTGGCAGCGATGCTTTTCAAAATTTTTATGTTTATTGCGTATACGCACTGTGCTTCACTGAGTATTCACTCTCTCTCTCTATCTCTCTCTCACTCTCTCTCACTGTCTCTGTGTGTGTGTTTTGTGTCAGTATTTTTGGGTGTATTTGTGGAGAATTTTATATATACTTCCGGTTGTCGGTTGTCGGTCGGTTAGCAACTCTCTCTTCACCCCCCCCACCCAAGCGACCACGCCTCGAGTTTACATAATGTTGTTTTGACGCCGCCATATTAACCAGAGGCGGAAACGGTGCGTGTGGCAGTGTGGCAGGGTGGCAGGAAATATGTGCCGCCAGGTACTTTCTATGTAAATGGATACACGCATTTGTTACCCTCTCTCTCTTCCTCTCTTTTCCGTTTAACCCTTTTCTCTCTCTCTCTCTCTTTCGTTGTTTGCTTTGGCATCCCAAATATTTATGGCCCGCAGGCATATGTTTGGATCCAGCAATTTATTTAACCTTTTCAAATGTGTCCCCACATCCTGGCCATCCCCCCCCTCCCACTCGCCGCCCATTCAGCCATGTGTCACCGTGTTGTTTGCCCAGAAATTTGCGTAGATTTTGTTACACATTACAGTGCGGTGTGGCCAGAGTTGAATGCCAAATGCGAATGTGTATTCAGTGTTTCATTTTGTGGCGAAATTTGTGGAAATTTGTAGGCTATCCACGAGGAATAAAATAATAAAAGCTATTCTCAAAAATGCATATAAATTTAATTGATTGAATGAACATTTTGTGTGTTTCGATTTAGTTATACTTTGGGAGGGATATGTATAATAGATAGAGTACAATGATAGAGCACTTTTTCTATAGTTCTCAGAAGCTAACATCCTTCGAATCTGGACATAAATTGTAGCCCACAATAATCCTTTAGTCTGTCTCTCTTTTACGATCAAAAGGAGTTTTTTTTTGTGCTTGTTATTTGGATTTTTAGTTTATTTTCATTCAAGCCTCACCCAAATGAAGGTTCTTTCAGGTTAAGCTGTTGTCTCCGTTGCCCCCGTTTCACACATTCCCGTCTCCAAAGTTAAGTTTACTTTTCATATGAATTTTTATGTTTTATTTTTATTTTATTTACATCTGTCCGCAGCAACCTCTTTACAGTAAAATTTTTTCTTTATTTTCATTGTCACTTTTATTTACGATATAAATTTCAGAAACAGTTCCCTCGAAGGGCGTAGTGAGGGGGGGGGTTAAGAGGGAACGACTGACCAAACAATAAAAGCGCCGACATTAATCTTCTCTGGACTCTGGAACCCCAAAACCCTTACCATCCCCTCCTCGCCCTTTAGCGAATGAGAGAGAAATGGAGGCCGTGCCAGGGTTCTCTCTCTCTCTCCTTTTTGTTGCCAATTTCCGGTTGCAATGCTGCACGTTTCCGTCTGCGAAAACTTCACAACGATGGCGACGAAATTGCTTAAATGTAAATAAATCAGTGGTAAGAAAATGTTTCAGCGGTTCAGACGGCTCTCGCTGTTCCACCGCTACCCCCTGCCCGACCGTCTTTACTGCTGTAAGTGTTGGCTTATAAATCAGACAAACTGCAATGCAGCCGCACGCGGCTGACAGGCAGACAGACAGACATACAGACGAGTGGCTGTGCATTAATAGCGGCTTAAGAGAGCAAACGGCATAAGGAAAAGAATTTCCATTAATTGCATGCAATTTTTGTTTTATTCCCCCGGAACAAAGTTTTATTAGCTGCCCGCGGGCATAAATCAAGCAAATTGTCGTTGTTTCGGGGGCTTGAAACTCGTTTGTCATACCCCGACAATCAATTAAAACCAAATGTTGCATAAATACATGAACTTTTCATCCATCGATCCATCATTTATTGCTGCCCGGGGGGGGAGAGAGCACTTTTTTGGGGCAAAAAAAAACAAAAAAAACTACATTCAGGCTGCAGGATATTGATTGTTCTTCGATATAAAACTCATATTTTATTTGCTGTTGAATAGAAAACTGGAAGTATTATTATATGTATGTATGTATGTATGTATGTGCGAGTGCTATCCATGAAAATAGAATGTAGAAACTGTGGAAAAAGCGAGCATTGGATGCAGGGAGCGCCGAGCCGGTTTGCCAGGTGACCATTTTTTGATATTTGTTCTAGTGAAATATTATTCATTGTGTGTACTTGTCTCCACCGATTGATGGGGACTGATACTACCATAAAGCCACAATATATATGTTGGCCTGGCCCATCCATTCATTCGGGATCCCCCCCCCTAACTTTTATATTTCAATTGAATATTGAATATTTATTTACGATTTAGAATTGCAATTGAATGGCATTTTTATGTCATCAGCAACACACACACACAATGGCGCGGCTGCTTGCTGGCATTTACATTTTCATTTCCATTTCCGGTGTGACTTTTGTGTCGCTTAATTGCTGTACTTTATGGTGCGCCTGATTGATGGGGGCACAACACACACAGATGCAGACTGGAGGCTGGTGGCTGGTGGCTGGCACAGGACAGGACTGTCTCTCCAGGAGCATAAACAGGCTTTTAATTTATAATTTATGTGGTGTATTTTGATTAATCGATTTCAATTTGGTGGGTAAATTTGCCACTTTGCCACTCTCTGCCTGCTCGCCCACTCCTTGTGTGTGCTGTGGTCTTGTGTGGTTTTGTGGCCTGACACTCGCCAGCGCCTTCGGGGCGGGAGAGCCTCAACGCGTGGCAAATATTTGTGGCACACACACACACACAGGTAAATGCATAGGTACATTGTATACATGTGGCATCATATCTGGAATGGAAATCTAAACAGGAGCCCCCCCCCCCCCTCCCCAACCCTTGAAGCTGCCACAAAATGTACAAGTCATCGACGCGTCGAGCGGTCAAAATTTGCATAATTTACTTTGGTTGTGAGAGGGGCTGGGCTGGGCTGGGGGCCTTTCATAAATGCTGATACTACTCGCAGGACTATGATCTGTGACTCCTGTGGTACGAGTACCTGCCAAGGTACCCCCTCCGCACCTGTGGGCCCCTCATTTGTGCTGCTCTGCCTGTTTGCATTGCTTGAGCGAAAATGGTGTTAAGTGCTTTCGCATACAAAATTTACATGACATGCCGCATCTCTCTCTCTTACTCTCTCTCTCTCTCTTTCTGTGTGTCTCTGTGACAGCGTTTTTGAAGGATGTATCGGCCATGTTCGGTGCCTTTGTTAGCTAGCGGTGGATATCGCTCGCTGTCCTGGTTGTTCTCGCTGTCCCGGATGTCCTCGATGCGGCTGGTACTTTTGTTGTTCCTTTGCGGTCATGTCGCTCAGCTTGACTTCCGTTTCCGTGTGTTTGCTTACGCGGCCTGTCAATATTTACCCGATTGCTGCGCTACAAGGCAACAACTGCGAGGCCAGTCTCCACCCCTTGCCCTCTGCCCCCTCCTATGCTCCATTTCTGGCTTCTGTTACAGTTCCTCCCTTCCCGCCAGTGCCAGCTAGAGCTCCCCTGCCCACGAGCCACGATGTTTGTGAACATCAGTGTGCAACATTTGATTGTTTGGTGTCCCAGCACATGTTTGGTCCCTTTTTGGTGCCCCAAAAGGTGAAATCTAGCAGCCTCTCGTTTAGTTTTTGAGGTCATTAAACTTTGTAGAAGAGCCAGCCTGCTTCTCCGTGGAAATTTAAGTGGAAACAAAAACAACACTTTTCACACCACAATACTTGACTGTCGCTAAGTCCGATATTTCTAGTGAATTTAAGTAAGATTTGGGTGGTATCGGGACATTCTGTTACACCTTTTGTGCATTTTTGGCTGCTCATCTTAGCATTTCCTGAAATTATAGAACGAAGACCCTAAAACCCAACACTTGAGTTTCGATTCATACATTTTATTAGTTTTAATTGTTATTAACTTTAGCCTAAAACTTATTACATTTTTCAGTTTTAAATATTTTACATGCAGCTGCTTGGCATTTTATTTATTTGTATTTATTATTTTTCTGTTATCCATTTTATTGTTTAATTTTAAATGTATGTTATTTTAATGTCCTCCATTTAATTGTTAGTACTAGTATTAGTGGCTTAAACTAGAGTTCGATCTTTTTGCTTTTTTTTGTCCATTTTTCTTTACGTATAAAATGCAAACTGGAATTTGCGGCTCCTGCGGGAGGCTGCCTCCTAATGACCTTAAGACTAGATTTCCTTTAAATTCTTTTTGACGATTCTTTTAATTACAATTTGACCTAATCTAGAGGGGGTGGGGGTGGAGGGATAGGGTCTTAGTTCTAGCTGGATTTGATTTGATTTATCTGTCTGTTAAGTGTAGTTATCTTAGGCCTTAGTTACAAGCTGAAGAGTTTTAATGTGGGGTATAATGTGGATGTATGTATGTATCTGGGCGATCTCTGGGAGTACGAACCAAAAAGCTAACAACATTCACGAATTGATTTACTTGACTAAACGATTTTCCCCACACACACATTTTCTCCTGCCGCTTTAAGCTGCTGCTCTTCTCTCTCTTTTTTTTGCTTATTATTCTGCTTTTCTTTAAAAATATATTAACAATTCAGTTTTATTCTGCTGCAGTGCAGTGCAGTGTCTGCTGCAAAATGTTTATTAATTTTTTTTTGTAGCCATAATTAGGAGCTATTAATGTTAATTGTATTCCATAATTTACACGACTAAGTTGGTGGCGGCGGGTACGGGACCCCCGTGCCACAACCCTTTCTGGCTTCCGCAAAATGTATTTATTGTTATCTTTTTACAGGTTTCAGCTCTCCCTCCTCCTCCGTTTGCCACACAATCCTCAATCTACGGTGCCGCTTAAAAAGTGCCCTAACTAGGTTCTAGGTTCCGTCCTTCCGCTAACCGCTAACCATGCCAGCCCGTGCCAGGACTCTTTTAAAAACCATCCTCAGAATCCTTCCGCCATCACATACAACTTATAGTCAATTTGTTTACCAATTATTCCCCCAATTTGCCGACTTTTGCTGCGGGCTTTACTTTTACTTTTACTTTTACTTTTACTTTTGATTTGCTGATCTCTCCGATGATCCAGTGTGTGGGCATCCTGTCCAGATCTTTACTGGAAGCCTCTTCGTTGCTCTCCACTCTGCAATGCTTAGCGTCAGAAGCGTGTCCCAGTGCCATGATTACGATCCTGGGCGATCAGAACATCCTCCCCATTCAGCTGGTGGTGCATCTCCTCGGGCACGGTCTTCAGCAGCTGCGGCTTGCCCTGAAAGAGATGGATGTACATAGATGCTTAAACGATTATACCACAGCGTTCCCTGCAGAAGAAAGCCACAGACAGACAGCAAGAGACAGCAAGATGACACACAAGAGTCGAGGTGGGTGGGGGTGCAGGCATAAACATCACAAATGAAACACCAAAGAGCGCGTCTCCTTCAGAAATTAACGAGGCGCACATTATTCGGGCATACACTGAGAGAAATGGCCAGGCCGTAGGATAAACCAAAATTAAAAGCCATTTTTGCACTGTTTTTTGAGTGTAATCAAAAAAGTCAAAAGAAAAAAGGAGAAAAAAACAAAAACAAATGGCTAAAACACAGCCAGCGCCGCGGGCCAACAGCGTCAACAGCGTGTCCTGCCCCTTGGGATGGCAGCCGAAAAGCTCAAGAAATGACAGGGGGAGGGAAACAAAAACGTGAAATAAAACATTGTAGACTCGTTTGGATACGTTTGGTTTTTTTCTTTGTGTTTATGTTTTTGCTCTCTGCTGTTCATTTTGGTTGTGCTTTTGGCCCTGTTATTCGGGTCATAATAATTGCAATCATTAGAGTCAAAAGTTGCCACACCGCAGTGTCCTTTTGGCATGGAATTGTTGTTGGAAAAAAAACAACAGCGCGTACAGTTTTATTGTACCCTGTGCAAACAGGGTGTTCCCAGGCAGAAGAAAGTCTTGGACTCTCGCTGTGACTTTGACAGCAATGGGTTTTCGCAGCCGATTTCCATACGCAGTGTAGCAGGTAACTCAGCGTCGAGTCTGCAGCTCATTTCGATCGAGGGTAAGGCAATGCCAAGCAGGATGAGAACAACGAGCAGTTGGAAACGCATTGCGCTAGGCCGGGAGTACACATAATGGCATATTTATAAAACGCGACTGACAGCGACAAAGCGCGTGAAACAGAGACAGAGAGAGAGAGAGAGAAAAACCCTGGGAAGCAGCGAGAGCCAGAGTTTTTTTTTTGCTATTCTTATATTTCTTTTTGTTTTTTTTTTGTCCTGCAGCTGTCATTTTCTGTGGCACATTCCGAGGTCATTTACCGCACTCTGAACTGAACCCCAAATGAATGCAATTTTCGTCGCTTTTTTTTTTTTTTTGCGCTTTTTTGTTTGAGTTTCAAGTTGTCTGTGCAAAAGGGGATCAAGGGTTATGGATTGCCAGAAAATTGCATTGTCAGGGATGAGCGGGTGAGTCCTGGAATTTGAGTCATCTGTTGATCGATGGGCCGCCGCCGCCGCCGCCGCATGCTCTCTCTCGAGTGGCAGTGGATTTCCAATGGCCAATCGATTGTAATGGCAGTATATAACGGTAGACAAAGTGCAGTTGTATGGAACTTTTTGGGTATTGGTGGCGGGGGTGGATGGGGTTTAAATGAAAGTAATCTAAGAGGGAATACGAATACCCTTTTGCTTGCCCCTTTACCCCTTCCTATTCGCCAGGTTTTTATCATCAGACGAACCGCAAAAAGCCATTTTCTGCCCCAGCGGCTGCCCCATTTATAAGGCGAAAAAGCGAAAACAAAATCGAGCCAAAGATAGATGTTTTCCTGCTTTCCTGCTTGCTGCTTTCTGGCTTCAAATCCTTGCCACCGAAAATCCACTTTGCATATTGATGCTTTCAACGTTTTGGACATTAACAGGGGCGAGTGCTGTGCTGCTATCATCCAGGGGCAGTCAGCAGTCAGCCAGGAGCAGCACAAGGGGAGAGCAGCTTCCGAGTGTAGAGGAGAGTATGTACATCAAACTGCCACTTACCACATCGCTGCCATAAAGGCTCATGCCCACATTGACGCCGACAATGCTTCCGTTTCCGCCATTGGCCGTTGTCTGGTGATGGTGCTGCTGCTGTTGGTGCTGCTGCTGCTGGTGCTGTTGTTGTCCCGATGCTGCTGCTGCCGCTGCCGAAGATGTGGCTGCCACAAGACCCATGCAGGTCACCGGCTGTAGGAGTCCACCCTCACCGGTGGCGGTCATCACGCTGTGGGTGAAGATGGGCGGCGGCGGCGTTGGCGAGAAGGTGGCCAATTGTGATGGATGTGACATGGTGACTCCGGTGATGGTGCTGTTCGTGGCGAACATCGGGCTGGTCGAGTACATGGGCATGGGATGGTGTGCCAGATCGATCTATGTGTGTGTGTGTGTTAGAGAGAGAGAGAGAGAGAGATAGAGTGATAATGAAGTTTTGTACACATGGCGGAAGGGTTAGTCACGTGGTGAAGTGAGAAGTGAGAAGCAGAGTCCCTGGCATGTCTGGCAAGCCGCACGCATAAACAATATAAACACTGCGCTGCTGTGTGGCAAGATACCAAAATCACTGCCCCACTGGTGTGTGGTATTATCTGGATGCGCTCTGGCCAAATGCTTATAGGCCTGCCGCATGCCCCCACCCCAAGATTAATGCCCCACCCTGAACGATTTTGATGAGAGCTTTTAATGAAATTAAATTTATAAATTGCGCTACAAATGCAAGCAGACAAAGATGTTGACCAAATTGCAACACATTTAAGTCAGAACCACCGACTGAGGCCATAAATTGTAGACACGTTTACGTGCAAGGGGGAAGGGGGGCACACACACAAACAAGTACGCAAGTATCTGGTAATATTTGAACTGCAGTTTCTGCTCACTTTCTGCTGATTAACTTAAGTTTTGGGTCTTGATTTGATCATTTAATGGATTTTGCTAAGGATAATCGTTGAATGTTAACCATAAGAAGGGGCAGCGGCATTCATAATCGATGTGGCAAATGTTTTATGCCAATTCTCGTTTCTTTGCCCACACAAATTTCTGTTTTCTTTAAAGGAAATGCTGCAAAATATATCCCCACAAACTTTATCTAATTTCCGGACAAACATTAAGCTGTAAGTTAATTTGAACTTGGTGTTGGGTTACCCCCCCATCCACACTTTTAACGACAAAATGATCTGTGCTCGAAACTACAGGAACTACATGGGCCACTACCTAATCGAATTTAAACTAATTGCCATTAAAAATAAGGAGTCGAAAGTTAAAACTGAAATCAACAAACGGCCAACAGCTGAAGGGTGTGGGGGTGAGGGGGCGGCGCATGTGGGTGTATGTGTGGTAGCTGCTGTTGGCCGGCCAAACTGGCCATGTCGTGTAAAACTTTCCAATAAATGACAATAAAGCCAAACAATGTCCATTAGGTGGAAATGCTTTGGCCCAGAATAGTTCCACAGTTCCACAGAGCTCTGAAATTTGCCACTTAAGTGCATGGTGCAGCTGCTGCTGCTGCTGCTGCAGATTGAACCTTGTCCCCATAACTCGAGTCATTACGATAATTGTGGGGCTGTTGCAGCAAAACAGAACACAGAAGCCGGACAATGGAAACAACACTTGCGGCGGAGTAGAAGTGTGTGTCAGGCACACACCGACACACACACAACTACAACTGCAAATGCAAATACCTTAAGCTCTAAACAGTAGTTGCTCCTGCCCGGCCATTCATCATCTGACAGATCTGTCAGATTTACAGCTTATGCTTCTGCTTTTGCATTTTAACAGAATCCATTCCCTGCATTCTGTATTCTGTTTTCAGCATTCTCTTCAGTTCTCAAGTTCTGACTGACATATCAAAACGTACGCCCGTGCGTATGCGTAATTTTCTGGAATATTTCTGCCATTGCTGCTGCTGCTGCTGCTGTTGGCATGGCATTCTCTTTGCTCTCTTCGCTCTTTTCCTTTTTTTATTGTCAGCTGTCGTTGTATTGATTTGCCACGAGTGTCTCTGGCTCTGTCTCTGGCTCTGTCTCTGTCTCGATCTGTGTGTGTGTCTCGGCTTGCATGTAATTGATTTCGGAAGGGCCCTCTTTTCACTCTCATCTTATGACTCTTTTGTGTGAAAATTAATTAAAAGTCCTTGCACCTGCAGCTGCACCTGCAACCGAACTAAAACTGAAACACACTTGAATCCCAGGGGCTCTTGAAGTTTATTAAACAAAACAAAAACAATACAAAAATAAATCAAGAAAAAAACAAAACAAAAACACAAAAAATTAATGCTCGAACCCTTCGAACCCTTACACACGCGTGGCATAGCCCTGTAGGTAGAGGGATGAGGATGAGGTGCCAGCACGGCCGCCCACATTGTCCACCACAGCGCCGGCCACATAGCTGCCACCGGCCGCTGTGGCCGCCTGGAGGTCGGCCAGTATCTCATCGTCCATCATGACATTTACCTGCGAGTAGATATTCGGTTCGGCCCGCTTTAGCTCCGTCTGACCGCGGCCCGGCCTGCCCAATGTGGCGCTGCAGTACGGCGCCAAACGCTGAACGCCCACGGCGCTGCCCACCATTGGGGCTGTCAAATCGCTGTAGCTGAGTTCAGTCTGCAAAAAAAAACGAGAGGAAAATCATATCGATATAGAGACTCGTTTTGCTCGTGCAACGTCAATCAGTTTGGGGGTAATTGTCAGGTGGTAAGGTATCCATCCCCCTATCCCTATCGCTATCCCTATCCCTATCCCCATCCTATCCTATCCCATTGATGCGACTGTCAGCGGCATTGGCTTTAAGAGATATTTACTACAGTTTTTGTGCAGTGGTTTTGCCATTGCTTTTCCGGTGCTCTGGGGGGCGGTTCCCGGCCCAGACAACGCCCCACATGCAGCGCCTGTTTGTAATGTGTCTGCCCTCAACAGCTAACCAACACTGTCCCTCTAACCCTCTTGTCTCCACTCCTACTCCTTGCTGGCCCCAGCCCCTTCGTTGCTCTTCCTTGTCCAACCTCAACACTTGGCCGCTTATTGCATTTTGAGGCAGCAGCAGTAGCAGCTCCAGACTCAGAGCCACACACACACACACACAAGGCACAACAGGATGCGCGCATCCTTTGGCTCCTTAGCGTTTTCTCTGGTTCTGCTGGTTGCCACTTCTGCTTTGGAGTCCTGCCCCACTGCTGCTGCTGCTGCTGCTGCTCCACTGCTGTCCGCCTGCAACTTATTTTTATTAAATTCGCAAATGGAAAATTTATATTGCTGCAGCTGTGGCTGGCTGTTGCTGCTGCTCCTCCTGGAGCTTCTGCCTCCGACTCCTTGCTAGCTCTCTCTCTCCCACTGGGCGTAAGTGTGGGCGTGGCATTACACACAGCATAGAAATTTCTACTTAAATGATTTTCAAATTATAGTTTGTTTCTCTCTCCCTCTCTGCTTCTCTGTTTCTCTGAATTTTGTTGTTTTGTTGGGCGACCTTCAGCGAGTATTTCTTCAAGGTTCGTTGGCGATGTTTCTTCTTTTGTGCGTTCTACCATTGAAATGACAGCAGATTCCAGCGAGAGAAATATATAGATATATGTAGAATAAATACATAAAGACACACATACAGATACATTTTCCCTATCCCCACTAGAAGTTATTTCAGTGGGTTGTTTTTTTTTTTTTGGGTGCAACTTGAATCAGCAAACCCTGCGGCTGCCCATCAATTGTGGCTTAAACAATAAACTGGCTATAAAAACCACTTAACCCCAAGCCCAAAACCCAACCAACCCCCGCCCCTGCAGGAGGGGCATGGACTGTGCTGCCACCTGTGCTGTCCATTGGGTCATAAATTAAGATGAGTCTCGCTGCCATATGTGGTACGGGTTAAAAGGTTAAATGTTTGTCCGCCGACTAAAAGCGGCTTAGGAGGGGGTGGACTACTGGCTGGGGGCTCACCTTCTGTTGCTGCTGCCCACCCTGGAGCTGGTGCTGATGCTGATGCGGATGCTGGTGCGGATGTGGATGCTGCTGTTGCTGTTGTTGATTGGCGTAAGCGCCCATTTTGCTAACGGGAATAAGCGTATTATACTGTATATAGGGGCCAAGGCCGGGGCCGGGGAGCGGGCCACCCGTCTTCTTGTCGACCACCGCATAGGTGGGCATCAGGTGATCATAGGTGCTGGAGGTAATGACGGCATTCTGTTCGGCTAGGGCCGCCGTGGCATAGGCGCGATTGTGACCCTTCGTTGTCCACTCATCGTCCACGTCGTGGCCATCTGTTGCAAGGGAGAGAGACAGAGACAGAGAGAGGTGGGGGCTAAAGAGAACTGCACACAATGGTCGATAGATGGATGGATGGATAGTTGAATGAGGGGCGGAGGAGGGGCACTGGGCACCTGTGGAACTCACCCAACCCACCTTGTGGTATGATGTCCGGATTCTTGTCAATGCTGTCCAGGCTGCTCGTCACGTGGCAGGTGTCCCTGCCGATGCGATGCATATCCTGCACTGATTGCCCGCCATTGTGCGCCAGTGTTCCCCCGATGCCCAGGCTCCCATTGTTGTTGCTCGCGAGGAGGCCCAGACTGCCGTTGCCATTGGCGGTGGGTCCGCCGCCACTGCCAGGAACGCCCGTGCCACCGCCTCCACCGCCTGCGCCGACGATGCCTCCGCTGCCCGGATGCGAGTAATTATTGCGATCGCGTCCCGAGGAGCCGCGCACTCGCACCACAATCACAATGATGAGCGCCACCAGGAACACGCTGCCCACAATGCCAGCCAGGATGCCCAGGAAGGGCCGGATGTCCTCGATGACGGGTGCATAGGCCAGCGACAGGTCTGCGTGGGGGTGATGAGAGAAAAAGAAAGAACGGGGAAAGAGAGAGAGAGAGAGAGAGCCATCCAGAGATGGGTGGATGAGCGGGGGGATATTCTTTGCATACAATTTAAATCTTTATGGTGTCTTGCCTGCTCCCTATGCTTTTCTTTTTTTTACTTTTCTGCTGGTAGGTGTACCCTCGCTCCCCCCCTACAGAGAGGACTGTTGCAACTGTTTCTAGCTTTTTGTCTTTGTCTGTGTGAAGGGTATTTCCATGCTTACTTTTACCCCATAGATAGCCAACAGAATCTTTAGTTATAGAGAGTATCCACAGCTTCGGACACTGATGCTGCTGTTTGCTTTCTTGTTTTCCTTGTGTCTTTCCCCTGCCTGTCCCTGGGATCGTTTTATGAGCTGCTAACTACACATTCCATGCTTGGTCCGTGGCTCTGTTCTTCCTTTGGCTACTGCCGCATCCTACTCGTATGTAGATATTTGCTGTTGCCAGTTCCTGCCGCACGTGTCTCGAATTTAGTGCCGCTTTAATGAGCTGCAGCTGCATGTGTGCCCTGCCCCTGCATCTACTCCTATGTGAGTCCCCCAAGCAGTGTTAAGGTTGCTAATTTGTGTCCCTGTGGGTTCTCCTTTGCACTTCCAGTGTTGGAATGTGAAGCATTTTTAGATGAGAACAAACAAAAAAAAAACAAAGGAGAAAAAGATATCCTGGTGGAACGAAGCAGAATGGAACGGAAAAGGAAAGAATAAAATCGCTTGTACCCTGGATTTTTGTGTTTGTGTGTGTGTGTGTGTGTGCAAGTGAAAATTATACAAATTCCATGCAGTGGGAAATCTCTAAAAATTATACGAAAATTAAAGAAAATTATTTTTAAATATCCAAAACATAAAAATATATTCAAATAAATATAATATAAATAAATGATGCGAAAGAAACACACACAAGAAAATAATAAAATTAATAAAAACTACTAAATAAAATAAAAATAATAAAAATAATAATAACATACAATTAATAGAATATTATTGAAATATAGGTGCCACCGCTACCTTCTGCCTGATCCTGGTCAGTACCCGCATCGTGGACCATGCCCCTGCCCTTGCCCAATCCAAGGTACTCCTCCTCATCGCAGATGCAGTCGCTGGTGGTGGCCGTTGCGGCGGTTGTGGTGGGCCTGAGACCCTGATAGAATTTTGTAAATGTGATTCTAACTGGAAAGCATGCCACAGAAGAAAAAAGCCAACAAAAGAAAGGGAAAAGCAGGAGGAAAACATAAAGAAAAAGAGTAAGAAAAAGAAAAGTAAAGGAAAATGCAAAAAGCAAAAGGCAAAAGGAAAAACAGTGTCAAAGGCGGAAGTGGGAGAATTTAAAGCAAATTAAAAGACAAATGAAAGAGCAGTAAATGCAAAACCAGCGTCAATTAATTTATAGGCAGAACAGGACCGACCCAGAGAACGAACCAGCAACCAGCAGCCAGGACTCAGGACATGCAGAAAATTACAAAAACGAACGGAGGGACTACGGAGGGACTCTTTGGAACGAAACGGAAGACACAGCACAGAAAGAGTGCAGAGAGACAGTCCTGCATCACACGAGTTGTGGTTCAATTTTTGGTTCCATTTCCCGCATGGGAAATGGCAACTGGGGAAATGGGAAAATGTGTGGACGGGGCGGGAACCTGCCTAAGGACTACTCACCCGTCTGCTTCTCGGGATCCTTCAGCGTGTAGACCTGCAAAATGGTCGCATTGCTACGTCCCTTGCTGTTGTGGGCGATGAGGAATACATTGTAGCCCATGCCGGGCACCAGGCCGCTCACCTCGAAGTACGGTCGGCTGCAAAACGAATCGATATTTAGGTTTTGGGATAACAAAACCACAAAAAAGCCAAGAGCCATGAGCGGCCAAGGAGCAGAGCAGAGCACAGCACAGCACATGGAAATGCACATTCGAAAGGAGGAAATGGTACATGAACATGTCCAGGCACATCCCCACTGTCGCCCACTGCTGCCCACTGCTGCCCACTGTTGCCCACTGCCCAATGCCACGCATCGTTGGGTTTGTTGTAATGCAAAAGTCACACGGCGTGTGATTCTGATTGCTCTGTGTCCAGTTTCGATGTCTCTCTATGCCACATCTTCATGACTCTAGCAGGCCATCTTCCCTTTCTTCTCTACTCACTTTGAATTGGAAATTTTGGGATTGCGCGTCGTTCCATTCACATAAACCTCCATTATAAAGGCCTGCTGCAGGCCGCCGTCAAAGCCCTCAATGCACTCGATTTGGAAGCCCGTCGATGTCTGATTGAGCACCGTGCAATTTAGCAGCGGATCCGGTTCGCCTATGAGTGCAAAAAAAAAGACCAGAAAGTCCAACGATTATTTCGATAACACAGCAAATGGCATAAATAAAGGAATATTTTAGCTTCCCAGCTTAGCAGTTTCACAGCCTCGGGAATCAATATGCCACAAGCCAGCCTCCCCGCCTAATCCTCAACGAAGTGCCCAAAGTCATTGGCAAATAAGCACAGCAGGGAGGGAGTCACCTTCAGGCATAACAAAAACATAGGCAAAAAACACGAACAAAATGGATTGCTGATGGCACTCCCTTTTATCCATGCCATGCAATGGCCCCCATTCCCAAGGGATTGCAACACTCACCTGCAGGGACTATTGTGTACACGCAGGGGTCGCTCTGATCGCCAATCTCGTTGGTGGCCCAACACAGCAGTGTGCCGTAGTCCTGCAAAAGCAAAGAAGGACACGGATGAGCAGTGGCTGGCGCAGTAGCAGTAGCAGGTCGGGGGTCGGGGGTCGGGTCGGACGTAGTGGCGGTTGAGTGACAATGAATTTCGTTGGCTTAATTTATGCATGCAACATGCAACACAGCAATGGGCCCCGTTCGCCGCCGGCCGTTGGCGACACTCGTCTCTTCAGTCTTAATTGAAAATTCAAAACCGCAACTCGTTTGGAAAATTATGTGTCCGCCTTCACTCTCTCTCTCTCACCCCCAGCGGAGGGTACGGAAGGGCACGGAAGGGCACGGAAGAGGGCTGATTTATATGACCCCTAAAAGGGGGGTGTAGGGGAAATGGGATGGGTAACGTTGCACTTACATTCTCCGTCATGGGCGTGTAGTGGGCAATGCTTCGTCCCCTGTCGACGGCCACCTGGGAGGCGGGTATATCCACGGTCTCGCCCTGGCTGGCATTAAATTTCCACACATAGCTGGCCTCCATTGGATTGGCATCGATCTCGCAGGCCACCTTCACCGTCTCGTGCCGCCCGGAGCTGTAGGTGGTCCTTTGGCCGCTGCGGCAGACAGGTGCAACTGCAACACAAAAAGGTACAGCAAATCGAAAGATTGCAATTGAATTGGCAAGACATTTGCATAATTAAAGCAAAACATTCGAAGGCTGCCACACAGGCACAGAGAGAGAAGATGAAGATCGAGAAGTTGATTCTGCTTCTGGGATGATGCCATTAAATACTTGAGGGAATTGTTGCAGCAACTTGTTTGCCATTTAATTGATTTATTTTATTCATCCGATGCAATTTGTACACTGCCTGACAGGCAGAAAGACAGATGCGAGCATAGAGAAGGATAAGTCAGAGCAGGTTTCTGCTTCTGTGATTTAATTGCATTGTGCAACGTGTTTGTTGCAAATTGCATTCGCAAAAATCGTAATTCGTAATTCCCTTTGATTAAGATGTTATGCAAATTAAACACTTTGTGTGGGGCCTTTAATTAATTCGCTGCCTCCGGGCAGGGCATACGGGGCGGGTCATACTCACATCGGATGTCCAGCTGGACGGGATTGCTCTCGCCGTCGCCCTCTCGGTTGCTGCCCACACAGGTGTAGATGCCGCTGCGGGCACGGCTGGCGTTCTGCAGCACCAAACTCTGGTTGGACACGGCAATGCCTTCGGCGGGATTGTTGGCTAGGATTGCGCCCTGCGGGAGAAGGGATAAACGTAAGCAAAAGCGAACGGGGAAATTTAGTCGGTGGTTTGGGGATAAATGGGGGAAAAGCGCAAATTGAAATCGAAATTCAATTTACGGATAACTGCCGGGAATTGAAATAAATTTAATTTCTCAGGCTAATAACACTTTTATGTGGCATGTGGCATCAGCATTCCCACCCCCTCCATACGTTGAGCGCTTGAACGATGCATGCCCCTGGCAATGGCAGTGGCCGCCGTGTGGCTGATTGAGGAAGCCGGAATAAATTAGGCATCCGGCTGCATAAATTTTCCAAGTGCGTGGGGTGGGGGGGGGGGGAATAATTCAGTAACAAATTCTCTATGTGCGTGTGTGTGTGTGTGTGGCATTCAATTTTCGTTTTTGAATTCAATTTTTCGTGGCACACCTGAAATATGCAACAATTACAGAGCCAGAGCCAGAGCCAGAGCCAGCGCCAGCGCCAGCCCCCGCGGCAGAAGGTAATTTATGAGGGAAATATAATGGAAATTATAATAATAATATGGTGTTTAAGGCAGAGAGCCGCAACATATATATTTTCCTTGGGGAAAGAAGCAAAGAAAAAGTGGTAATAGGAAGGAAAGTTTTTCATTCGATTTATTCCATCGAAAACGAAACATTTTGGGTGCCTTTTGGGTGGATTTTTGTGTATTCAAAAACAGTAATCAATGATGGAAAAATATTACTTAGTATTTGCATCTACTTAATGGCTAAATTGGCTTTTCGACTTACATTGTGCCGCCAGCTGACTTTGTAGATCCACGGATTCGATTTGATGTTGCACTCGAAGAAGACATCGATGCCCTCGCGCAGTGTCGCATTCAGGGAGTTGGTGCCCAGCTCCAGGCTGACAACGGGAATATCTGTGTGTGTGAGAAATCATCTCACGTTAGCCAAAGGATAAGACCAAAAGAAATGCGAGTTAGAGGCGGCTGCCATGGCAGCTGATGCCCCCCAAAAGCCAATTACTTCGAATCGCCTTTTGCCGGGTGCTCAGACACGCGAAAGTGGCCCTACCCCAGCCCAGCCCAAAAGGTGTGTAATTATTGTGTAAGCCCCACAAATTAGGCGGCCATTTAAGTTGTAGAAAATGCCATGCCCCCCATTCAAAGTTCTTCGCTATCCATTCGTCTGCTATTTTGTTTGTCTGTGCTTCGGAGGTATTTGAGGCATTTTTCTGGGTATATTATGCACGTGGTGAGGTTTGCAACTAGGCAAAGGAGAGACAAATGCCTCACAATTCCCTCAGCACCCTCCACCCGCAGGATTCCAAGGTATTTCCGTGTCCAGTCAATTCTCTCTCTCCCTTACTGCTTAATATTGTGTATTTTTCTGTGCTTTAACCCAAACTGGCAATTAGGCCTTAAAAATGTTGTTCTTCCCGAGTCCCAATTCAGCAGATTGGGCTGAGTGGAGTGGGGGTGGGGTGGTGTAACTGGGAGTAAAATTTTAACTTGATTAATTCAGAATTGTAGCGCGAATGCGAATCAATTAAGCTTATTAAGCAATCTATCAAATTGTGCAAACAACCCAAGCCCCAATCGCCCCAATCTCCAATCCCCAATCCCAATAGCCTCCCTCCCGTTCCACACTCAATTGCGGCTGGCTGCATGCCCCTTTAGGGGGGCAGATATTTCAATCGAAACAAGGCCAGAGGGTGGGTGGTGGTTGGCCTGGCTGAAAAGTAAAAAGGTAAGCAACAAAAACCGCACTTTCAGGGCAAACAGGAAGCGGTTCAGCCATCTCCCGCTCCCTCCCTCCCTTGTAACCTCCCTCAAGCGCTAAATTGGCGCCCCGCTGGGGCTTTTGGCCATTTAAATTTCGTGCAAACAGGTCGGAAAACTGTAAAAGCGTTAAGATGACTCTGGCTATGGCCGCTGCCGCCGCTGCTGCTGCTGCTGCTGCTGCCGCTGCTTGCGGTGCCTGTGGCGGGTTAAAAAGTTTCGCAAGTTTTGTGCAAAAGTTTCGCCGCCGCTGGAAATTAATTTGCCAAAACTTGCCGCAGCAGCAGCGGCGGGCAAGGGAGCAGGGAAAACCTATCGAAGTAAAACCTATAGAAAGAGTGGGCCAGGCGCTGTTTTTTTTTTTTACAGGCTTTTCTCATTTTTAAAGCAATGGCCCCCGCCTTTGTGCCTTTCGTTTTCATTAAAAAGTTGCAAAAGCGTCGCGTCGGGGAAAAACATTAAATATTTACGGGAAAAAACAACCGGAAAACGCAAAAACTCACGATAAATGTCCAATTTCCAGCCATCCCTCGAGGCCCGATTCGGGTATCATGCCCTGTTCGGCGCGGCAGGACAGGAACTTGCCGCGATCATCGATGGTGGGCGTGAATGTTAGCACGGAGGTGGTCATATTTCCATCCGGATTGGCCTGTGAATAGATGTGAAACAGAAGCCAGAATTAAAAGCAGTCAAGACAAAGGAGTGTAGGCCCAAAAGAAAGGGTTGTCGAAACGGAACGAAGCGGAACGGTTTGCAGGCACGTTTCATTGGCAAAGATTGGGGGGGGGGGGGCTGCTTTTAATTGGAGCCCCGTGACTGGTACGTGACTGCCGTTTCGGCCTTAGCAGCTTCCTCCTTCAGCTTCAATTACCGCAAAAAGCATGTGCACCGCTCGCCCGCTCGCCCACTCTGCGGGGAATGGGGCTGTCAGGCATTTCAAATTTGCATGTTTATAAACATTACACAGCAGAGGGTAGCATGAACATAGCACAGGGTATGACAGGCAACTGAATGAGAATGCTCTGAGAGTGGAAGATGGTTCCACCTGAATCCCATTTGTTATGAGAATCAATGCTCCATTTCATGACTTGGTTGGTATCTACTTAGCAACTCTTTAGCTCTGCTCATTTAAAGAGAGTGTCTTGAATGGAAGGGGGAAGAGGAGGGTGTGTGAGTTCGGTGTTCACTTACAATCTCGTGGGTGTTCTTCATGGGGCTGCTGCCCTTCCACCAGGTAACTGTCGGCGCTGGACGTGCCCCGATGACAACGCAACTCAGTTGATAAGAATTTCCCGCCGACAGGGGCCGGTTCTCGCCCTGCAGCTTAACAATCAAAGGACGCACTGAAAGATACGCACAGAGGATTAGAGTTTGGGGTTGGGAAGTGGGGGAATGGGTGCTTAAGGGACTCACAGTTCATGTCGAGGACGACGCTGCTGATAATTGGCGTTGTCAAATTATTGTTCTCCGCCCGACACGTAAGCTTCATGTGGAGATTCCTGCGCTCCAGGCGCGCCAGTGATAGCACATTGCCCACCCTCCGCTCCGAGAGGGAGTGCCCCACGCTGGCGTTCTTGTAGATGGTATTGCCGTGCAGCCAGGTAACCCTTGGCTGTGGCCGACCTGCAGAACGGCGAACAAGAGAAAGAATTATCGAGTGTGTGTGTGTGTGGTAAGGGGAATTGTGTGGTGTGGCGGCATGTGGCATGGTTGCATGGTGGTTGTGTGTGTGTGCTTGCAACTGATATGTTTGTTATACGGCTTGGACTTGCGAGTCCTTTACCTTGGCGTTTCAGCATTTCGGGGCAGAGGATTTCAGCCACTCCGTTTTCTGCTGTTTGTTCAGCAAACTGCAAGAAGTGCATGAACGTGTGCGTGTGTGTGTGTGTATGTGTGTGTGTGCTTTTGTGGGTGGAATGATTGTGTTTGTGTGTGTGTGTGTGTGTGTGTACCAAGTGCCTTTCGCTGTTTCATTTGTTGTCTTGTTTGGCTTTTAGCAATTTTCAAGTGCTCTCAATGCAATTTGTGGGGCCATTGTGTCTGCCTCTCTCTCTCTTTCACTCTCTCTCTCTCTCTGTGTGTGTTTGTCTGTCTCGATGGGTATCCATGTGGCATGCAGCAGACAGCTAGCCGTGTGGAAATTAAATAAAATGTGAAAATGTGAAAATCTTTCGCCTGCAGCACTCGCCCGCGCTCTCTCTCATCACTTTTAATTGTCAGACACAAGGAGCACGTCACAGCGTCAACACTTTTCCCCACAGAGACACACACACACACACACAGAGAGGAGAGGAGGAAGCGCGAAAGCGAGAGACAGAGACAGACGACGACGACGACACGTGGCTGCTGCTGCTGCTGCTGAAAAAGGACTTACCGCCGATGGCCACGCACGTGATGTTGATGGCGGATCCCTCGTTGTAGGGCCCCAGTGTATGGTCCTTGATGGTGGCCCCCTTGCTGTCCAAAATGATGACGGATTCGGGCGGAACTGTCGGATGAAAAATGGTAAGGGAATTAGTGACAAGGCCCAAGCATTTATCTACCCTATAAACCGGAGTTTCAGCACCGAAAGTGCACCACCACCCAATGTTTGTCGCCCGACTGCAGCTGCCCTTTGGGCCGTAAGATGAGGCCGTAAATTTGCGTCGACACTTCCATGTTGGACCCAAAACTTTTAATTTTTGTGCATGAAATTTGCTTGTTTTATTCCTGCCACTTGGCATTATTTTGACTGGCGCTTCAGACCGTTTATCCACTTGGCTCTAACCCTCTGATAATCCCCCGCATTTTGCTGGCATATTTGCAGGGTGCAAACCGCTCACCCCACCCCACCGCTTGCATTAGCAGCAGCAAAACTTTTCGAAACCCCCCGCGGGGTAGTGGCAACTTTTAATCTAATATCTTCTTTAAAGTTTTTTTTTCCATACAAAGTTCTGTAAATCCTGCGTTGGTTTTACGCTTCACATGTCACAGCCAGCCACACACACACACACATGGACCTTGGTTGTGTGTGTGTGTGGTGTGGGGCATGTTGAACATGCTCAAGAAGTTGGTAAAAACACAGCCGCCACGCCCTGTCCCTTGCCCAACCCCGTTTACGCTTCATCTGGCAGCAGCAGCAGCAGCCGCAGCCGGCAACTATTTACCCAACAATATTCGACCAATTCGTGCCCCTCTCTCTTTCTCTGTTGGTCATATATCTCGACGGCTAAACGCCTTTGGAAAACGCATATAAATTTTAATGGTAAATTGCCAGCCACAGCCACAGCCAGCGCCAGCGCCACCGCCTCAGTGCACAGGTGGCAGCCGAAAGAAAAGGAAGGGCCTGCCGCATGCCCGTAGAAAAAGCCAAGGAATGAAATTGCAATTGGAGCAGGCTCCTTATAGAAAGGGATTATCCAAAGGAGAGAGAGAGAGAGAGTGGCAGTAAGACTATCGAAGCATTGGATGCCCTTGCATGGGATTTAATTTTTTTTTTAGTTATAAATACAAAGGTTATACCCACAAAGAGATGGTTTGCTCGATCGTTTGATGCTTTGGGTGAAATAATAAATGTCTGTGAAATAATTATTCCCCTTTGGGTGATATATATTTGCCCATATTCCTTTACAGTAGCGTGACGATCAATGCAACTTTCGAATACCCTGGAAATTCCTGCTGGCAAGGGAAGAATGAAATTGCACTGGGGAGGATGTGCGAAGGATGTGCGAAGGATGCTCATTCTCATATGTGTGGCCACATGGCCACAAAAAAGGATTAGAAAACAGCAAAGGTTTCAAGATTCTTTGCTCTCAATTTCTTTTCCCTTTTTTTTTTTTGTTTCTGCCATCGAATCAATTTCTGGCGCTGCAGTAAAACGAGAGCTTCCAAAAAAATAGGGAAAAATCCATTTAAAAATAGCAAAAAATGCCAAGAAAAAGAAAGAAAAATTCAATTCAAAACTTGTTCCAGCTTTGCTTCTGCTCTGTCGTTGGGGCAGCTTTAAACCTCCACAAGCTGCAACTTTTGGCCAAGTTTGCACTTTAAAAGCTGTTTGCAGAGCCCCCAGAGTAAGGGTTGGGGTTGGCGAAAAAGTTGGCAGCCCGAACATACAGTTGGCGTCTTGTTCTGTAACTAATGTGTTTGTCCAAGCGCTGAGTGGTGGCTGCGGTTGCCCAAGGGCCCATGGCCATGCCCAGGCACAGACACAGATTCAGACCCCGACCCCGAGCCGAACAAGGATATGTCGCTGCACAAATTAGCTGCTCAATTATGCTGCCCCTTTCCCTGCCGCGTGCCACACGGAGTGGCATCTCAATATGGTACTTACTTATGACTGTTAAATTCACTTTGGAGTTACGCGTCGGACTCTTCTGGAAGTCCACGCGGCACCGGTACTCGCCCGTATCGTCCTCCGATGTTGACTTGATGCTCAGCGTGCCGGCACGTCCTTCCACGTGAAAGGACAGCCGCTCCCGATACGTTTCGTCTGACCAGTGGGTGCCCTGGGCAAAGTTCGAATCCCTCGTATCCACACTGCAAAGCAAAAAAAAACAAAAAGAGAGGAAAAAAATCGTCAGAGGGAGGAGATTTTAAATGGAATTTAACGAATGAAAACAAAAGGTGAAGCCTGATGGAAGTTTTCCCCCCCCCCTCGTAATTGGGTTCTGCAATGAATTAATAAACCATGCCCCCCACCGCCGCCCATTTCCACGCCTCTATTGTAATTTATTGTTTTTTCGCTTGAATGTTTTCCTTTCGGATTATTGATTTACTTTCCATCGATATTTCGGTGTAATGAGCTCATTTTTGGTGGTCAATCAATGGACTTAAAGTTTGGATAGCAATTTCTGCGTTTCTGGGGGTTTTCAAAAAGTTTCTCGAGGCAGTTGGCTGACGGAGAAGGGCGTCTCGACGGTGATTTAGGTCATCACTTGACCAAGTGGCCAACTTAATTGGGGTTTTAAAGCTCTCCCAGATATACTCGTAGTTAATTATGCAGCAAATGCTGTAATATTCAGTGCTTAAATCGTTGCCAAAGTAATTTTAATCGAGAGTAATTTTGAACTTTCAGATGAATTTTGAATTTTGAGTGCTTTCGCCCACTCGCAACCTGTGAATTAATCATTGCAACGGAAGCAGCTGAAATCAGTAAATAATTTCAGCATTTTCCACTGCTTAAACAAAGGTGGGGACGGGGGACTACTCTAAGAATGCCACATAAATCCGCTTTTCACATGAGTAGATCTTAGCTGCAGTTGCTTCTGTACATATGTATGTACATATCTGTGGCAGTCTGCCCTTCTATTCTCCCAATGGTGGCTGCCTTATTCCACCTCTCTTTGCTCTGACAGCTTTTCCAATTGCTGTGTCTGTGTCTGTGTTTTATTGCTTTTCAATTTTGATTTGTTCATGAACATATGGCGGGGATGGCTCTTGATTCTTGGACTGGAAAGAGATGTGGATGTGGATACGCGCAGCGTTTCTACCCTGGCGATGGGGGCACTGGCAGTTTTCCAGTGGCACATAATGAGGTTCTGGCCATCGTCCTGATGCTGTGGCAATAAAAAGTCAATGGCATTGACGGAATGGAATGGCAGGCAGCAGGCAGCAAGAGCTGAAAATTAAATTCTCACCAAGTAAAAGAGCTGTCGGCCGAGAATGTGGCCAAAAAGGAGTGGCTAGAGGGCTGAGGGCTGAGCAACGATTGCGATTGCGATGGCGATGGCGATGGCGATGGCTTTTGCTGGAGTTTCTTTTATGATTAATTTACTTGCTGAGTGGTTTTTAATTACCAACAAGAGTTGGCCCGTCCTCGTCGTCGTCGCCGTCGTTGTGCAACGCTAATTACTGCGAGCGCGTGGATTTTTGCTCTAGTCATTTGCCTTGGAAATGGTTGTCCTTGAAGAGCGTTGCCCTGCCCTCTGACCGAAAGTTCAATTAGTTTTAGCCGCCGCCTGGCAATCAGCTAATCAGCGCACCACACACACACACACACACACATGTCCCTTCTCTTGATGGCGGACAAATCCAATTAAAGTTTCACGCCTTTGATGTGCTCTGTAACTGGCAATGGAATTGGAACTACAACTACAACTAGAACTAGAACGTGTGTATCTGTGAGATACTTGCAGATGAAGAAGAAGCAGCAGCCACAACTTAATGTCAGACATGAATAATTGAAAAAGTTTTTGTGTGCTACCAAATGTAACCTTGGACATACTCCCCCCCAACCCCACAAGAGACCCTGTTTTCCAAGGAAAACTTTCACCAATTGGCTGTGGGGTGGGGGTGGGGGCGGTGTGCAGCCTCTCTGGGACCTGGGACCCTGTATAATTTTCTAGTTATGCTAATTTCCATGCCAGACGATGGGCAGGCAAAATGGGGAACGGGAATGTGGGGGGGGAACAACCGTATGCCTTAATTAGCAGACATTAAATCAAAATCTAAATGAAAATGAAAATGAAAAATCCTGACATGTGCAGGTCCGTGTGTACCTCCTTCCCTCCTCTTCTCCTGTTGACATTTTCTACCTCATCTGTTGTGTATTTTGTGTGTGTCTGTCTGTCTGCTGTACTTATCTGCATCTGTGTGTGTGTGTGTGTCTGTCTGCTCTCGTATCTCTGTCTATCTGTGTGTGTGTTGTGTGTGTTTGTTTTTTGGTTTGAGTGGCTAGCGGGTTGAGTGCGTCAAAAGTTGTCTGTGGCAATCAATTTTGTTTATTTATGAACCCCCCCTCAGTCTGTCTGTGTGTCTTTCCATCAGTCTGTGCATGTGTGCATGTATTTGTCGTGTATCTGTGTTGAAATGTTTTTGCGGTCAAAGATTGGAGGGAGGGTCGGTGCTGCGGCTGCCTGCAGTTGACACAAAAGCTTAAAGATTGAATGGCGCTTGAGGGGCCTTCAAAAAGGGAACTTAAACCCTCTTTCGACTCACCTGTAAATGGGCGTCTTGAGGCCCACCTTGTACCAGATAACCAATGCCACACGATCCTCGTAAATGGGCGGCGTCACGTTGCAGGGCAGTCGGCCGACAGTGCCCATTATGGACTCGGAAAGAACGGGCGGACCTGCAAGACACAGAAAAAAAACAACACACAAACACAATGAGACGATGGGCACAAAATGTTGAGGCAATGATGGAATGGTTGCCGTCTGTGGCCTGCCGCTTTGTGACACAAAAGCACAAAATACAACAGAAAAAAAAATAAAAATAAAAAGAAAACTGTATGAACCGGAAGCGGAAGAAGCGGCGACGGCGCACTCGGCGCGTAACAAATGATGTATAATTAGCCGAGGGCATTAGCACTTTGTTTTGCTCCCCCCACCCCACCCAACCCACAACCCAACGCCACCGAAACGATCTGCAGCTTTGGACCCACTAATAATGCCATAAATAACAGAGAAAGAAGAGCCTGAAAGGACACGAGAGACAGAGACAGAGAGAGCCATCGGTTGTGGACGCAGACAGAGCTAGAGATAAAAATGACGTAATGGGCGCGACGTCTTCATCGTCCTACGTCCTGCGTCCTTCTGCCCTTTACTGCCCTCGTCCTGTTAGCGTCTTTGGCCGCATCTTTACATTAAAGTGAAATTAGCGAGCAAATCCTTTTTCTATGCTAATTTCTTTTGGCTTTCAAGGCGCGCGGATTGTTCTGTGCCCCCCCCCCCCCCCCCAGATTCGTTTTTTCATTTTTATTTTATACTTTCGGGTTTTCCTTCTCATTTTGTTTTTTTTCGGCTTTACTTTTGCGCCATTTTTTGAGCTATGTCCTTTGGCTTTGGCTTATTTTCCGAGTCTTTGCTCTTAACAATTTCCTTTCCTGTCCTTTCCAGCTCCGGTTCGGCTATGGCTATGGCTATGGCGATGGCGATGGCATTTATTTGTGTTATTTTTGGCCTGCACTTAAAATTCGTTTGCCTTTTCATTATTTCCGAGCTGGGCCCTCCAAAAATATTACAATGCAAGAGAGGGAGAGAGGAAGAGATAAGGGAAAGCTACATAGAGGGAGAGAGAGAGAGAGAGGGATTTGTTTGAAGTTGACATTAATTTTGGGTTCCTCTTCTGGGAGTTGGTTTCTCTGTTGAGTGGGCGGCGGACATTGTTCAATAGAATGTTGCGCATACACTTCCAAAAGGATATTACCATTGAAGAGCTGATTTAAGAGACAGTAAACTACATAATTTGTGAATCTAAAAATAAATATGGATACCATATAACCATGTCATGTCCTTCTACTATAAAAGCAAAATAATTTCACTGTTTTCTGTACAAAACGAAGAACAAAATTCACAAAAATTGAAGCTCAGAAATCGCCGTTAAAGATATATTCAGAGGGTATCCGCCGTATCCCCAGCATCGGTAATTAAAGCCCTGCCTTTGGATGCCATTTTAATTTAAAATTTAAATTTTAAAATATTTTGTGCCCTGTCGCCCTGGTCCCTGTCGCGGACTGTACAAGTATTAATTTTCAGCGTTCGAAAACTTTTCAAACCCTTTTTGCGCAGTCCAGTGGCAGTCAGTCCCTCGTCACTGGGATTCGCCCACCCGCTGTGCTGCGAGCTGTGCGTTGTTTGTATCTGTGTATCTGTATCTCTGACTTATTCAAATTCAGTTGTCGACTAATTTGCATTTCGCGTGGGAGCCGAGAGCAGTGGGAAAACAGGCGAAAAAACAGAGGAAAAACCGAGTTATTAAAATCCATTGGCAGACGGCGGCAGCAGTTCCTCAACTCAATTACATCGCTCATACGCAGCGGTGGCCCATCCGATAGAACAGTCGCGATGCGCTGCGCTGCTCTGTGGCATGGAGTCTCGTGGACTTTGCTAAGTCGTCAAGTTGGGCCACCGTCGATCCCCGATAATGCAATGCATAATTTATAATGATAATAAATGGTTTTTCCTGGCTCCCTGTCCATCGATTTTGCATAATAATAAGCCAAGTCAGACAGTGTGTGTATGTGGGTGGAAGGGGAGTGTCGGGTGTCCTGGTGCCACATCCACACGAAAGCCAAAAGAGTCGTTTAAAATGTCATGTTGTCTGTGCCGGAAATCGCCCGGGTAACCATTTTCTGTGTACCGCACGCTCTGGCTGTGGGTCCTGGCTGGTGGCTCCTGGCTCTGGCTGCCGCCATGTTTCGATTTTTCGCTCATTTCATATGCAAATATGTTCGATTTGCCATTAAGCAGAGAACAGTGGTTGCGGGGGTATGCAGGACCACCGCAATAATAACAATGCTCCAATGATGGAGATTGGAGGCCAGACACACACACACACACACACACACTCTCTGGCACTGCCACTGGCACTCTGCAGAAGGGAGGAACCCTCAGAATATTTACATTATCCTTGCGTCTCTCGTTAAACGAAATGCCAACATTAGCAAAACATTTAATTATAGCAATTAGCTAATTAGAGATTTTCCCCACCAAGGCCCAAACGTAAATTGTGCCACATACCCCCCTGCAACCCACACCCCGCTATCACCACAACAACAGCAAAAATCAATCGGAAAATGCCCCATTTCGTGGACCATTATCCTCCTGCATGATTTCCTGCTGAGGTTGGCATTTATTTGTGGGCGTTTTATGGGTTGGGCTTTTGTATGCACATCTGTGTGTGTGCCTTCTGATTTTTGGGAACAGTTTTGGGCCCAATGGAAAGGGTAAAATCATCAGGGAAGGTAGCTGACTCGCAGAAGTTCGGTTCAGCATTTAAAGTTTGTCCAACTATTATTCAAAAATAAAACTTATGCTCACGTTTGACCTTTAAACAAAGCCTTTGGACTTTAAGCGGCCACTGAGCTTAAGGGTAGAACAATATCTAGAATAAAGGAAGCCATAAGAGGCGCAGCAATCAATGGAAGGCAAGTTGCAGACTTGGGCACTTAAGAAAGAACTTTCTTGCTTGCTTTTTTTGTTGGAAAGCAACTTTAAGAGACAGCAGCGACGATCTTCAATGAAAGTCAACTCAAAGGCTGTTTGAAAGACCATCAAATTGGACGATTTCCATCCTTCCCGTAACTATAAAAATGCCATCGACATTTATTGCCACAACACGGCAAACATTAGGAGTGCTGCTGCTTGGCAGTGGCTGCCACACACACACACACACACAAATGGCGGCAGCCAACGTCTGCCACTCATTAGTAGGACCGAAAAGTGCACCCGGTTTTTGCTCTCTCTTTGCTGTCTTTGCGTGTCTGTTGCTGCATGAGTGTGTGTGTGTGTGCTCTGCTGTGGCAAATTAATTGCACATAAAATTATAACCGAACGCACTTGAGGCAAGCGACAGTCTTTTACCTTGCCACACACACACACACACACACACAAACACGCAAACATTTGATGCCACTCACAGATGGCAGCTGGAGTCCGGATGGCAGGCCAAAGGTCATAAAAACACCCAACGTCGGTAACTGCCGAGTGGCACCTTAGAAGCCACGCCATTAATTAAAAGCAATGTGTTGATTCCTTAGTTCATTTCTTATTCCTTGGAAGACGAACACAGCCGCTCCATGCTGCTGCTCCCACTCCCCGCACTCTGGCAACTCTGCCAACAATTGGCATTTTGTTTTGACTTTTAGCGCATTTATAGCCAATTATTTTTATGGCCCAGATGGAGCGGGGGTGGGGCCCAGAACTATGGCTCTCTGTGGAAGGTGTGTGAATAAATGAACTCCCGGTTCGATCCTTTCGATGGATGTGACATGTATTACATTCGATTTGAGGGTCCTTTCCCGGAAGACCTTTACTCATTTGCGCTTTGTGACGGGGCAACAGGAGGTCGACAGTGAATTTCCTTTGAATGTTGACCAACTTATGAGGAGAATGTCAGAAATTATGTGACATTAAGAGCCTAAAGAGCCTTCCCAACGAACAGCAAATTACAGCATTCCGAACTGTTCTCAAATCACAAATCATTGGGGCATAAGTTCAATTATTATTAATTATTTACACAAAGTTGCAAAATAATTAAAAAACGGTGCTCGTTTTTTGTTTGACAAATGAGTTCAACCACAATGCAACAGTGCAACAGAGACAGAAATAGCGATAGAGATAGAGATATTGTCACTTGGGGATATACAAAAAAAAATATGCCATTCTATGGCTGGATGTGTGGCCATAAATTAAATTGCTTTAATTAATTTTCTCATTAAATGTCATTAAATTCAATTTGTTTGGCCAAAAGAAAATTGACCACAAAGCGGAAATAAATATGGGATTTATTATTAGGGAATCGAACCCCCCCCCCCCCCACCCAAATTTTAAAGTCTATTTTAAAGAGAAATTTAAAGAAACGAAAAGCAAGCGGTGGATAGTGGCAGGGAGGGGAGAAGAGTAGAGGACGGTCTCTGGCACAAAATCTGGTAAAAATTATTATGCAAATTTGCTTTCATATTAGTGGCATTTGCTCTGGCAGGCACCACTGCTCCTCTCCTCCTGCTTCTTCACTCACTTCTGGAGATGGAAAAAAAAAACCGAATCTGCGAATGGAGACATGGCAGGAGCCAGCGCCAGAACTTCACTTGACAACGGCAACATTTGCTGATTTGGCAAAAATATGCACACAGAGCCAGAGACAGGATATGACAGAGAGAGAGAGAGAGAGAGGAGAGCGGGGAGAGCAGTGAGGAGTGGAAAGCCCGATGACATTGCCGGAAACTCCACAGCCAAGAAATTGGCAGCGAAATTTAAATAAAAATCTTGTCAATATTGGCAGCAGATGCAGCAGCAAGAGGGCAGAGAACAGCGTAGAGGAAGAGAAGTAGATGTAGAGTGGAAAGCGAAACCACCCCTCTACCCCCCCAACCGAATATGAGTAACAAAAATGTTGTTTCAAATAAGTGCAAACATTTGCATAATTTGCTAAAATCATGGAGACATCGCAATAAAATCAGAATGAAAAGAGTTTTCTAAGCCATAGATAGATACCCTTTAGATACCCTTTGATAGATGAGTAAAAACATATGAGAATTGGTTGCTTTGTTAGTGTTTGATTACTCCTTTGATGTAAGCTTACAGCAGGACAGATCTCTAAGCATCCAGGGGAGGGCAGAGGCGGCATCATAACCATCATACCCCCCGCTGAATGATAAAGTAGTGGAGCAGCAGCAGCAGCAGCAGCAGCAGCAGCAGCAGCAGCAGCAGCAGCGACAGCTTGAAGGTGGAGAACATTAAAAACTGAAATCAAATAAAAATCAAATAAAAATTTTCAAATTCAAGCAAGTCCTGGGAGTCCTGCAGTCCTGGGCGCTTTCAGTTACAATTAAATTAAATCTGGCAGCAGCAGGAGGTCCCGGGCCTGGTCTGTTCCGTCTGGCAACTATTCATGTGTAAAAAATTCGAACAAAAGGCTCTGCCGCTGCCGCTGCTGCTGCTGCTGCTGGGGGCGACAATTACTGGCGACGGTCAAGACGGTCTTCTCCTTCCTTTCATTCAGTTGCCTGCTCGCTGTTCGCTGTTCCCTTTTCCGTTTTATGGCCATTTGCTTTGTGTAATGCCAAGTGTTTTGGCCAGGCCACGGACGGCATAAAAGTAAAGGGCGACAGGAGGAGCGACACGAGGAGCGTCGCAGTTTTAATGTGCAATAAACTGTAACGATAATGATTATGCGTTGTAGATGGAGGAGGAGAACAACCGAAACCAAACGAGGGATAGGCCTCGGTACTGCTGTTGCAGCACAGCACAGTCGAGTCGAGTCCAGTCAATCTGGGGCATAAGTTGGCTTTAATGTGCGCCCAAGTGGCAATTATTGAAAGTGCTGCCGAGTGTCCGACTGAGTCCGAGAGAAAGTGTAACAAGAAATCGTTTCATTCTGAATTTTATATTTAATTTAATTTTGCAAAGCACTTGGATTACCATTTTCTATGGCTTATAATTGGAGTCCTAACGCTCATTCTATTCGAGTTGTAAATCGAGTTGTAATCGAGGCATAAAACAACCCTTTCAACACACACACACACACACACTCGCACACGCACATTTTCATTTTCATTTCCATTCATTTCATTACAGAAAAGCCAAAGATGGAGATGGAGATGGAGATTGACGATGAAGATGATATGATGTTCGGTGAGTATTTTCCATTTTCCATTTAACTACGAGTCACATAACAGAATCTCTTACATAAACCATCAATGGGACATGGTCCTACTGCTGTTGCTGCTGCTGCTGTGTCCTGTATCCCCACATCCTGTTCTAGCCTGCCCCTTTTTGGCCACATAAAAATGCAGTAAACCGACTACTGACAGACTACCAAAACTTTCACTTCCTGTGCGGAAGCCTCTTTCAAAGGGTCTTCAAAGATTCTTAACTGCCAAATTTTAGTGGCCATTGTGTGTGTGTGTGTGTGTGTGTGTGTGTGTGGCATGTGGCGTGTGGTCTACCCTTTTCGCATTTACATGATGCCACACACACACACAGTTCATAAGTATCTGAGAGATACAGTGGGATAGGATACTCAATTTCTGGATATCTCTTGCATTTTATGGCCCAAAGGAAACACTTTGCTGGAATCAGGTGGCTAGCATGGGCACACATGGGAGAGGGAGTATCTTTAATGCACAAATCAAGTCACTCCGTGAACACTTTTTCTATAAACATTTTCATTTTATAGATACTTAAAAGGGCAGTGGGACGCCGCCTCCGTCTCTGCCTCGGCCTCGCCTGCATTTGGTGAGTGGATTTTATGCGGGTTCGGCCTGGTCCTTGTCCCTACCTTCACCTTTGCAGAGAACCTCTCTCTCTCTCTCTCTCTCTCTGTCTGTCTCTCTCTCTTTTTGAGCTCTTTTGGCCATTCCATCCGTTTTGGGCCATTATGCTGGGGGGTGCTTTGTGCCAGTCTGTGATTTTAGTCAGCGTTCGAAAATTGTTGCATAAGGAGAAAGAAAAGGGGTGCCAACACGTTGCGTTGTGTATCTGTATCCACACACGAGTATATGTGGTGCATGTGTGTGTGTGTGTGTGTGTGTGCGTGCGTGTAAAGGGCTCATTGAAGCCCTCACCGTTTACGTGTCGCTTTTTTATCTGTAAATGGGATCCGGTTAATGCCTTGCTGACTCGACCAATGTCCCCCCACTGTCTCTTCCCCTCTCTCTCTCTCTCTCACTCTCTATCTTCATTTCTATTTTCGTGCAAAATCTTCATGTAAACGCATGAACGCCAGCAAGCAAGAGAGAGCCAAAAGTCAAAGCAAAATTATATTATGTGGACAAAAGAAAAGATAAAACCATGGACTGGACTGGACTGGACTGGACTGGGACTGGGACTGGTCTGGGCTGGTGTAATATTATTAAAGAATATACAAATTACATGAAGAAATTAATTTGGTTTTTGTCTGTCTTTTTTTAGTCAAAGGAAAGTAGCAGAGGCAGCAGCAGCAGCAGAAACCCCAAACGTATTTTCGCTTAATTGCTGCACAAGGAATTTACAAATGAAATTTCCATTTCAAAAGTATCTTATTTTATTTAATTCTTCATTTCATTTTTTTTCTGTGCTACGCATGGCACATGTAGATACCCTCTACGCTGTTTGCTTATCCCAAGCATTCATCAGAATGCGAGTATAGGGTATCCGCAAGTCCAAAAAGAACTGTATTTATTTCCTTTTTTTTTTGGGATATAATTTTGTTGTGCACTCGGAGTCTTTTTTTTTTTGTTTTCCAGTAAATATTCTCGCATTTTCCTTGCCATTGATGTGGATGGCTGATGCTTTTCTCTTCTCTGTTTTTCGGGTTTCACAACCCGCGGCTGTTGTTCCACGCTCGTACTCGTATATATTTCGTGATGGCATTAGAAATTAATGAAATCAATTCTGGCAAAAAAAAAAAAAAACAATAGATGGATGGGGGCGGGCGGGATCCACAGATGCGTAGGGCATGAAATTGGAATTGGAGCATAGCACAAAAATGATGCCCCCCAAAGGCGTTTGTTCTGCGCGAATGTGTATTGATTGGATTTTGATTGATCATAGCCCCTCGATTTATGATTCTGAGAACTTCAGGGATACGTTGCGATACCCTACTTGTATACGGGTATGTAAAGCCTTTTAATTGGCAAATTGTTTAAAGAATTTAGCTGGAAAATCATTCGGGCTTGGCGTCTGGTTCTCTGGCTCTGGCTCTGTCCCTGCCTCTGGTCTGGGCAATGCCTCCTTGGACAAATAAAAAAAAAAAAAAAGGGTCGCCGACCGCATAAAATATGAAATGTCCGGCCATTGAAAGGGGCAGCAATCCGCATAGCATCGCATGGCATCGCGTCGCATCGCATATTTTTCCATGCACACAAAAAACAATTTGCTTTGATTTATGCGCTCGTAAAAAACAAATAAAATTTACATGCTCTCTCCCATACATATGTAAGTATAAAAGGAGTCCTGGGCGACCGCTGTGGAAGCACATACACACACACACACACACACACACATATATATCCTCGTACATCTCTGTTATATGTCTGTATATGCGATATATGATATACCCGTAATATAATATTTTCCTAGCTAATATATTAAAAAATCCGAAGCCTGAAAGTGCGCACCAAAAGTCCTTGCTGCAGAATAAAAAACATCCTTTTTGCCTCTGTTGCTGCTGCTGCTGCTAGCTGGCTGGCTGGCTGGCTGGCTGGCTGGCTGATGCTCTCGGGCTAAAACAAACACAAATACAACAGCAAAGGAAAGGAAAGGAACGTAATGTGTGCGTAATGTATGGCAAATATGTGCTCCCCTCACACACACACACACACACACTCAACACACAAACACACACACACACACACACACACTTATACACACAACTGAAGACCCCATAAATATTTCATCAAATATGTGTTGTGCCCCATTTATGATGTGTTTGTTACACTGTCCGACTCCCGACTCCCCACTCCCGCGACTCCCTCCAGCTTCGACCCATAAACATGCGAGAGAGAATTTTCATGATGATGCGCCGCCCCGCCTGTTGGCATGCAGCAAATATGTACATACATATGCACATATGTATGTATGTATATATATGTATTTAATTCCACACCTCATCCCACACGAATCGAAGAGCTGTTGCTGTTGCTTTTTACATGGGATTACAAGGCAGTGGTGTGGCTGTGTTGCTTGCAGTCAGTGTCTGTGTCGGTATGTCGGAATTATTACGATTGCATTTCTATTTCCAATATTTTTCCAATTGTAGTTTTCATGCATTGAAGTTTGGAACAGAATGGCAGCTCTTATTCCATGAGATATTTCTACAAAACACTCAACCAATTGTAGTGCTACACATTAAAGGCGACTCAGCGCACAATAATCATAATCATTCTTAATCGTAGATTTGTGAGATATTTTATCCATCTTTTGCGCTTACAACTTGCACTTCAGTTTGTCATTCTGCTGCTGTTTCTCTCTTTCACAATTATTTCACACCGCAGACTTTTCACATTGTCAATTGCAGAGCCCCAAACATGGGGCAGCATTTGGCGGCTTCATGCCTTATGCCGGCTAGTTGTTGCCACACAATTCGATAACAGGTTATAGGCATTAGGCATTAGGCATTCGGCATTATGGGGGCTGGCCAGAGGGTTAGGTTAGGTTTGTGATCTGGTTACGACAGCCACCGCAGAACCAAATTAGCCAGCAATCGATGGCTCCTGAATGACGGTGTGACTGTGTGACTGTCTGTGTGTGTGTGTGTGTGTGGATGAATGGCTGATGATGAATGTGTGCGTGGACGTGCGTGAGAGACGGTTACATTACAGGGGGATGGAAATGGCTAATGAAGTTGCGCGGAAGGATGATCGGCAGCTAATAAGCGAAGCGTTAACCGCGTTTTAGTAGCGCGTGTCGAGTCCAAGCAGTTTGCGGCTAATGTTGTAATGTGAAACATGGCTGAACCATGCCACATGCCACATGCCCCATGCCGCACAAATGGAAACTCAATTAAGTGGAGCACACAGAGTTACTAGGCACCAGGTAGCATGTACCAGTGACCACAATAGCAGAAGCCCAAACAGAAGCCCAAACAGAAGCAGAAACAGACGCTTCATAACTCTTCCCCCCCTTTGAAGGATATTGGTGTGTCAGTGTGTGTGTGTAGAGGCTTTGGCGCCCACTTCCTTCGCGTCATGCTTCAACGCCGCACAACAAATGAAACGCTCTGTCATGTGTCAGTGCAACTGTGGCAATGCCAGTGCCAGTGCCATTGCCAGTGCCAGCACCAGTGGCAGTGGCAGACGCAGCAGCTCTGAACAATCAGTGGCTACATGGACGCTGACGTCCCATTCCGCAGAGCAGCGTCCCGGAGTCATTGTCATTAATTTAACAGGAGAGTCTGCTGCTGCTGTTGGTTTTCGTTCAGGCAATAGCTTAGGAGCTGCCTCCGGGGCAGGAAAAGACTCAGCCCTGGGCCTGTTCCCGGGGTTCCTCTGGCAATGAGAGTGCACAAAAAAAGAAAGAACAACTTGTCTGCTGAATGGTGGGGCGGGGGGAGTCGTATGCCCTCGGATTGCCCGATTCATTCCACTGTGCTGTGGGCCATGGGCCATGGGTCTGGGGGTGGGGTGGGGTAGGCCGCGCAGTGTCTAAATTAAATAATTCCCACAACTGTTACACTGTTTCTATGTTTTTGCTGTGCAGACTCTAATCCCCCACACCCTACCCACTCCACAGACTCCCCACAGACCCTTGTGCTTTTTGTGTGTGGAATAGCAGCAGCGAGAATGGCAGAGACTCCACTCCTGATAAATGAGTCCCTAATATGAGCGCTGTTAATAAAAGTGGCAAATTAAACGTCAACCTCTGCTGCGACTCTGTGCCATTTGTTGCTAGGCGGCAGAGGGGGGGATATGGCTGGGGTGGGGATAATGCCAGGGACCCTCGACTGATTATTGCTGTTGGGTTTTTGCCATTTTTGGTGTGTCCCATTAAAGGGTAAGACAACATTTTGGGAAGACAGAAAAGTAAATTATGGAGACTTGTGGATTATTATCTAAGAATATTTATTACCATCGAATGAAGAGAAGATAAAAATCTATCATCTATCAATCTATAACTTTATCTTCACTTTTTTTCTGATTAGATTTCTCCCTTCTAGGGTATCCATCAGTCGTGTGCTTCTCTGTTGTTTTATTTCTTGTTTAATGTCTGTTTTGTTTGCTTTTCAAATGCCTTTCGGGCCCAATGACAAAAGTTGCCACAGCATTCCCTACTCTCATTTTCCCCTCCCCTCTCTCTCTTGTCGCCCGTCTCTCCTTCCACTCTTTTGTTGTCCCGAAGGATGTGGCGTCTCATTATTTGTCGGACACGCCCTTGCAACACTATACTGCCACAGACGGCAGACAGCGGAGGGACAGTTGTTGCGGCTGGTTAGTTTATAGTTTGTCGCATGATTTTCCAGTTAAATTGCTTACAAAATGCTTTGACAGTGGGTCCGGGTTCGGGCTGTGCTCCGAAACATGACTTTTGAGTGAGGATTTTTAATGAGTTTTCCAAACCCCTAATAAGGATCCCAAGCCAAACCCACGCATCCCACGCCCACCCCTTTGTGGGTGCTGTTGAATATTTAATTATCCTTTGCCAGTCCCCTTTCAGTATCCCCCATTCCAGCGCATGGCAGGTGGATATGGAAAACAATAAAGAGCAAAAGCCAAATGCAATTAAGCGAAAATAAATGCTTCTATTATTTAGATAAACAATTATTACACACAAACGCACACGCAGAACAAGACACAGCACACAACACACACAACACGATAAATGGGCACACAAATTCATTGATTATCGATAATTTAGGGCAATCGAATGGGCAGGGGTGGAGGGGTGAGGATGAAGCACGACTTCCGCTTAAGCCACAGCTGGCTGCTGCCTGAATAAACACACACAACTGTTGTGCGATGCGATGCGATGCGATGGGGGGGAAAATGTTTTGTTGGGTGCGCGCACAGGAAAAACAAGAGGAAAAATCTATTAACGCCCGGATTATTAACGTCACACCATATGTAATTTATACGTTAATTATGCGGGAGTGTGCCCCTCCACACAGTAGGAGTAGGAGTAGAAGGAATGGGCGAAATGCTGCCACATTAATTATAATGGTTTGTTTTTGTGTTTGTTTTTGTGTGTGTTTGAATGTTGCCACAGAGGGGCATATGCAAGCCTTGTGCCACTTCAGATATGCAATGAGACATGAGAAGAGCGTATGGAGAATTCTCTCAGTCTCTCTCTCTCTGTCTCTTTGCCTGCAGCGATAAGCGACTGAAAACTAGAAAAGTAAAAGTAACAGCCCGACGACATATTACGACTAAATAATGTCGTTGTCCCCCTTCTCGCACAGTCACTGGAGAAAACTGAGCAAGCAGCAACGAGAGCAAGACGGCGACAATGATGATGATTTTCCGCCCAAGAAAACTGGAGGAGGATGGAGGGAAAACTAGAGAGGCAACGTGTGTATGCATAACTAAGACTGCAAATGATAAACTTGCAAACGAAAAAGGGGTGGGTGGGGAGGCTGAAGGCTGCTGCTGCTGCTGTTGCTGCCTCCTAAGTGGAAAGTATGTCAAGCTCAGTGACACAATAAGAACACACATGACAGAATGATGCAGAAGGGAAAAGGCAGCAGACAGGCATGCAAGGAGGCTGAAAGCAGGAGGCGGCATGAGATGATATGCCACGTGCAAATTATAAGCCTGCATGTGTCGTCTATCCACATCATGGGGCTCTTGTTCTTGTTCTTGTTCTGGTTCTGGGTTCTCCTTCTGCTTCTTGGCGATTATCTAAGCTTACTTTTCGCCCCCACCCCTCCCCCTCGCTGGATGCCTTTTTCTTTTGGGCAAATTGCGCATACGCCTGCTCCGCGTCGCTTTGCCCACTAAATGCGTTTATTAATGCTTCTCCTTGGCCTAATTCGCAACACTTCTGCGTCTCCATAGCTGCTGTCCCGTCCCCATCGCCGTTGCCGTCATTTACATGCATACATCATTTTACATACATGATGTATGGCACGGCGAGAGCGTGAGCGTGAGCGAGAGACAAAAACAAAGGCACCAGCAAAGCAGAAACAATGATAATAAGGTGATGGCAGGGCTGGGTTGGCAGGGCTGGGTTGCAAAGAAGGCGAAACAGATGGCCTTGCCAGGTAGCAGGCAGACTTGCCTGCTCTCTGCCTCTCTGTGTGTTCGTGCACCATAACAAAGACAAATGTTGAAGGAAACTTGTGCAGAGGACACATAATTAACACGGCAAAAGGCAGCAAAAAGAAAATAGCTTTGAACTGTGAGAAAACGAGAAATTCGCGTACATACATACAGATGTACATACATATGTAGACACACACATATGTACATATACCCGCATATTCCACACAAGAAAATGTTTAAATTTTTGGCACACTTTAAGAGGCAGAAAGCAAGAAACAGGCAGCAGGACGAAGGATTTTTCGGTGCTTGTGACATTCCCCCCCCCCCCCCCTTTTTGTGTAGATGTAGATGGAGTTTTAAGTGGCGGCTGATGGCTCGCTTGTTGCTCTTTTCAGTTTTTTTTAATAGATCCCCAAAGATAAATCCCAGCGCCGCAAATCATGACCTGCCACACAAACACACACACACACACAAACAAACACACACATATATATGTATGTGTTTATCCTTCAGGAAGTTAGAGGACTCGGCAGCCATAACCGTTAATAGCCGTCGCCGTCCGTTGGCAGGGCACATTAATCAAATTTTCAAAAACGAAAAATCCACCAAGCAGACAATCAAAAAAGTTTCAACGGTCCGAACCAGAACCCCCCCCTCACCGCACCACGACCCAAGAGTCTTTGTTGTACCCTCGAATAAAGGAAGGGTATGATGTTTTGACAAAAGTTAAGTTCCATTTGAAATGTATTCAACTGCTGGACTGTGAAGCTCTTCTGTAAAGCTAAATCTTTGCTGCTTGCAAAGTGAAACCCAAACCAACATTACAGCTGCCATTTCCAGGGTATCAAATGGTTTGCTTATACGTGCGGCAGGTTACAGCCTACTTTCTCCTTGTTTGCTTTCGTTTTCCGCTTTGGAACCCGCTGCTTCACCGCTTGCTGCTCCACTGGCTCCTCTGCTCCTCTGCTGCTTGCTGCTCCACTGGCTCCTCTGCTCGTCTGCTGCTTGCTGCTCCGATAAGCCCATTTAGCAACGTTGTCATTTCTCTTGTTTCGTAACGTTGATTTCATTTTATTGTTGCCTGTCTGCCAGATGCCCCTCCCAAGCCCCCCCATCCATTGCTGGTGGTGATGCCGCACGCCTGTCATAAATCTTGTTTTGAATGTCCTGCCAGCGTTGATAGCGAACGAGCGAGCGAGCGGACAGGACAGACAGGACAGAACAGGAGCTGGTGCCTAAGTCAACTCAGTCGAGTCATCGATTCTTCTGGACGCATGTGCATACCCTGTATATATCTACCCTATAGTTGGGGTGTGTGTGTGTATATGGCCATGGCAACACATTAAATTAGTACACTTGATCGAGCAGGAAATATTTATGGCAAAAAGAGAGCTCTGAGCTCTCCTCTCGCTTGTAGGTCTCGTTCTAGCTGCTGCTGCTGCCTGGCCAACCGAATCGCAGGCCCAGTTGATGCTTCAAGGACACGGCGTGAGGCCAGTGAGGCATATCAGACGATGGGGCCCATAGTCTGCGCCGCCACTGTGTGTAACAGTTATAAATCTCGAACGCAAATTGACTGTGCAACGTTGCGACGCCTCTTCAAGTGTGGATAACGGCAGGGCGGCGGGAAAGGCTGCGCCATTTTCTGCGCACCGAAAACATTTTTAGGACCCTTCAAAACGAACCCCCAACACCCCGCGCTCTGGATCGGCCAGTACTAGCAGACCAGTCGACCAGTCGACCAGTCGTCCTGTCGTCCTGTCTAGCCTCCTGTTACTGTTTTTCGGCGGGGTAGATAGGCTTTTGATTGGCATTTTATGTTTGTTCATCGTTTGACTGCCGCTTTGACTTATGTTTCATTAATTTGTATCATTTTTATTGGGGTTAACAAGGGGCTCCCCGCCTACCACCCCACCCACCATCACCGACCACTCACAGCAGAGATGGGTCCTGCGATAGTAAAAAGGTTGCCAAATGTCTGGAATGTCTGGATATGTGGCTTAGGTATCCCTTTTGCTTATTATGGAGAGTGATAAAGGATGATAAGCAGAAATGCCTGCAAAGGCATCACAAAATCAAGTAAATTTTATAGCCAGCGAAGGAGAGGATGTCTTTGAGCCATAAAATTGATTTAAATATAAAAACATTGAAATGCAGATGGGTTTTCGATTGGTTTTTGGGGAAAGTGGAAAGTGGGGATGGAGAAACACGAGGATGTAAATCATTCCCGCCCCAGCTCTGACATCATAATCACAGCCACCCAACACATTTGCCTTCATTTTCTGTTTGAGGCAAAACCCCCCCTGGTAACGTTCTCTCGTATGCCATGGAATTAATTACTTCTGTCTGAATATTCCTGCACATTTCCTCTTCATCGAAGGAATATCATTAACTCAATAAGCTTTTTATGTGCATATTTTGTACATGAAATATTCATTCGATTGCCGCATATTTGAGATGCCATTAAATAAGAATAAATAATATTCTCTGAATGAATTAACATCAATCGCATGGCATACTTTGTATTTTGTACTTTGTGCAACTTTTTGCCGAATCGAGTGCCATAATTCCGATGTTGAAGGAGCAGCGGCGGCGGCATCTCTGCCACACACAAACAGATTTTAAATATTTGTCACACCTGCTGCTCCCTGGAAGGAGCCGGGGGGTGGAGTGGTTGCAGTCCAACATTTACACAAAAATCTGCACTGAATTTGTTTTGTGCGCTTAAATTTTCCAACGCCAGACGCCAGCGAGAGTAGTGGAAAATCGAGAGCGAGAGCGAGAGCGACAGAGCTCTCTCCATAAATCCATTTTTATGAATTCGATGAATTTTGTTTTATATGAGAGTGGATCCATGCCATGGAGTGGCATGGAATGCAGGGGGCTTTGTTGGGGCTTGTGAATATTTAAACAGCATCGGAGAAAAATGAATGAAACTTGCTCTGAATTCCCATGCAGGAGGAGCAGAGACGGCGCGTTGCCTGTCATATGCAAACGAAATTAAAATGCACTACAACATCGTCGTCGTCATCGCAGTCATCGTAGTAGTCGGCCTCGTCGTCGTCGTCGTCGGGAAAGGCAGAGAAAAAGTGCGCACGAATGCATAAATAAGTGGACGAGGGAGACAGCTGCGAGGAGGAGTCCTTGCGGCAGAGGAGTGGGACTCCATTGAATGGCACTCGAAACTATGCAACAAGAGCCTGCTCCACCTCCTCCATGGCATGGGCGAGAGAGAGGCAGGCGAAAGTATTTATGCCAGAGAGTGAGAGTGCTCCAAGGAGCGTAGAGCGGCAAATGAATCGGCAAGCGAATTCAGATGGGTGGCACAAGAACAGGCACAGGCACAGGAACAGCAGAGTCCTGCTACAGCATGTCAATGAGTCTTAAGGTGGAGAAACCCTTTCCGAACAGGCCCAAAATGAAGGGAGAAACTTTAAGAACAGGCCCAAAATGAAGTGTGAACCCCGCCTAAAAATACCCCCTTGGAGTAGCCATACCAAAGACAGACAGGGCGCCAAATGAAGTAGGAAAACTTAATGAAGAGTTGGGTCCACGAACAGCACCAAAATTAAGCATTTAATTTTAGATTCGAGCTCCAAATGGAGACCCAAATCCAAGAGCAAGAGCACCCTTTTTCAGATGCACGAGGTAAATGCAGCTTAAAAACTGCAATTGCAACACGGAGATGGGGCATGTAGTTGTAGTTGTACTACGATGGGTATAAAGTGAAACACTTATTGTTGGGTTTTTTGTTTTTTTTTTTTTGATGCAATAAACTTTAACAAATAAAGTGCATTTACGAGGCCACTCCCACTGCCACTCCCTAAACATTCTTCCTCTCTGCCGTAAATGGGTCAAACACTTTGCTTCGCGTGGAGTGGTGAGGCAAGCGGCAAGCGGCACAGGCAGCAGAGGGAGAGTCTTGCCAGGCACGTAAATGGAAAGTGGATTCCTCTGCCAAAGTAAAGTGCATATGGAACACACACACACACACACACACACACATACACATGCGCCTCCACATGAGTCGCGACAATGCGTATACGTCACGTTGTACAATGCAAAATGTTGGAAAGGGCGAGATGAGAGCCACGGAGCCGCGGAGCCTAATGCAATCGGACCGAGCAAACAGCGAGTTTCGTGTTGCGGCTTGATGGAATTAACGTGCGATGTTGCAACCAGAACAAGAAGCGCTGTACCTGGGAGCAGCAGCCCCAAAAACCCTGTTCCCTGTGATGATGATTCGCTGAGCTGGCTTAGAATTAGCATCGTCCACTGGCCCACACGACTGTTTCTGGCTGACTCGACAAGAGCTCTGGCATCGATGTGGCGACTAGCAGATACCCTCTACTTGGTGGCTGCCCTCCATTCAAGATAGATGGATAAAATGCTGCGTTCAATGAGGTTCTTTATTCTCTCTGTGTAAAGATGGCCAGGAAATCTCTCCCTCGACAGCATGCATAATCCCACCCACCCTGCGTGCTGCTCGGATTACCAGGTATTAAAACATCGCCGACCGGATGTCGGCTCAACCTTTTCGTGTCGTGTTACTGTCGCCGTGCGGTTTTTAAATGTGTTTTTATTGATTTTGCCAGCGAGCAAGCAGCGCCACACGGGATGCCTTTGGCAGGCCACCCCGTGGCAGGCAAAACTGCTGCCAAATTGAAAACTGCACGCCCCCGAAAAAAAATAAATTTACCAAAGCAAAGGATAAATGTATGTAGCAGGGAAAAAACCCTGGCAATGTCCAGGACTCCTCTCTCTCTCTCTCACTCACTCCTTTTTCCCATTCTTTGTATGTGGCCCGGGCCCCGTGGGTTATTTGTTGAGTTTTGTAAAATTTATGCTTGGCAGCAAGTCAAAATGGGATTGGAGGGAGCGGGGGCAGGAGCAGGAGCAGGCAGGACACCACTGCGGTCGAGTGAGAGGTAAAGTTAGTGCCATGGCCCTGTGGCCCTGGAACCTCTCTTCTTGGTGTCCCATATGGCAGGCACTGCAATTCCCATATAAATTTAATGCGCCAACAGGCAAAAGAAATGTGTCCCTCCCATCTGTGTGTGTCCCCAAGGGAAGGGGGGAGTCTATGGCTATGACTTAATGCAGGGGAGGCTACATAAAAATTGCATTAAGCGCAACGAGAATTATGCAAGAGAGTGGCACCAGAGACTGAAGCAATCTATTTTCATGCCCAACGGCTGGGGCCAAGGCAAAGGCAATGGCAAAATAAAGGCTCCATGGGTAACATGAGAGTCTAAGTAGCTGGTGGGTTATCATCCAACAAAATAAGCTAATTTTACACATGATAGGCCGAGCGACTCTCCTCCTCTACGGCCACGAAGGCCACGTAGGCCACGCAGGCGGTTTGTTCAGCTGGAAATATGGGGCAAACGCTGCATCACTGGGCCATCACTGATTCCATGGGACAAAAGAGTTTGGGGAGTGGATCGCATCATAATATGCTGCTCCTAATGCTAAGCCAACATCCCTCCAAGTTCTCCTTTCAAGTGGTTTCAGGGCACACGAGACAGGCTCTGGTCGGGCCTCCCCCTTTGACATTTATGCGGGCAAGTTTTCTTAAAGCGCTTCCCGTTGAGTGGACCTTTGGGTCAAGTTAATGGACTAGAAATGGCCAAAATGGACAGCGGAAGAGGCAGGAACAGGTCCAAACTGTGTGGAGCTGCTGTGGAGCAACAGTCGGAACACATACAGAAAAAAGTGAACAGAAACAGAAAGGGATAAAACATTGTAACAGTGAATAATGCGCATAATAAAGTGTCCAAAACATTTGTTTTCTTTTTGGCCCCTGTTTTTTCTGCCCTTTCCGCCCTTCTCTCCTGTCCTCTCTGTCAAGCGTCCGTCCTTCTTTGGTTTTTACCGATTTCCCTTCTGGCTTCTGTAGGGCCCTTTTTTTTTGGCAGAACTTTCCAGAGAGAGTGGGGAGAGAGTCGCCGCCACCAGCACCACCACCCTCGAGAGTTTCAAATTGCTTTAAATTTGTTGTAATGGCGCTTTAAGTAGTTTTCTTTTTGCCTTGTTGATTTATGATCGCCTTCCTGTGCTACTGGGTGGGGTGGGGGGGGGGGGGGATAGAGAACGAGGGATAGAGGATGTGGAAGTGGATGTGGAAGTGTCGGTTGCCTACTTTTTCTCTTCTTAATGGAAGTCACCAGATTTTCTTGTGTGCAGCATATTTTGATAATGGCCCTAAAATACGGCCATAAATCGCAGTAAAATGAGGCAGCAATAGCCAGCAAAAGCATTTCAAGTGTATGTAGTTTTTCCCCTAATACCCACCCACCCGCTCCCACCCCATTCCATTCATCTGCAGTGGGAAAGAAACTCCATGGTTGAGTGACAATTATATTTGTCGGGGCGGGAGTATTGTACTTCCTGCTGCTGCTGTTGGGATGTGGGATGTGGGGATGTGACCCCCAAAAGCCCATCTGCAAATATTGACAGACCAGAAAACGGGGTCACAGCACAAGCGATAAATCTGCTCGCATGTATGCAGATACATACATACATACATATAAATGTATGCATATAGTCGAGTCGGTTGACTGTCTAGTCAACTTCCGGAGCATAGAAATATAGAAATTAATCCACACCACACGCACACCACTTGTAAGGGGGGACGGGTTGGGCGGTGGCTGCTACTCGCCTGTTTGCTGAAACATAAACACTGCGGCTTTGGTGCATGTGTATGTGTAAGGCTGCGTGTATGTATGTATATTTGTGCCCCAAAAATAAATATTGCATTAAGCCAAACACAGACCCACAGATACACCCACACAAATACAGAGGCAGGCAACATCAACATAAAACATAAACAGACGCATTAGCAGCAAATCATTTAAATATGCGGAATCACAGAAAGAGTAAGAGAGAGAGTGAGAGAGAGAGGGAGAGAGAGTGAAAGTGCGATAAAAGCCAGAGAATAAAAGACCTGCCGACCAACCGGGCAACCAACCGACCGACTAACTGACATTATGAAAAGACCAGCGGTAGATAAACGAGAACAGAGAGAGAGCGAGAGAACGAGCCGAAGCCTTAGATACGCTATAAAATGCATCGTTTTATATGTGCATGAGAATTTGTTACTTTCTCGTGCTTATCTTTAGCAACAATTACGATTTTACGATAATAAAATATGCCCTCGATAGAGGAAAGTTTTTACTGCATATTTTCCAAATTGAGTGAATAATTTCCATAGAAATGAAACTGTAACTGCAAGCAGTCCTGAAAATGCATATGAAGAATATATGTACGAGTATGTACATAGTTTTTATTTCTCTGAGACTCTACAATCTACCCTCTGATAGGATAGGGTAGACAGACACAAACTAAATGCCCAACGAGCCGACTAACTGACTTACAAAACATTCCCAGCTGAATGCCCCAGCGACGAGATAAACGGTCACTCCGCTCAGTCAGAAGTAAAATCATGAAAAACGTGGCAGCAGCAGCCGCAGCAGCAGACATCGCTTGGGGCAGGCTCCGCCGTCAGCATGCGAGGGTGTCTGCAAAAACTACATATCTGAGGGGGGGCCGAGGGTGTTTGTATACCACAAATATGATGTCTAAATCAGCCATTGGTCTCGCCCTTGCGCCCTGCCATAATATTTTGTATTAGATACACGTTTCAAGGACAACAGCAGGCAGGAGCAGGCAGGCAGCCACCTCCTCTTGACCACAATACAGCAGTCTGGAGGCATTCTTTTGACTTTCCAGCCCATTCCCCCAACCCCACATTCCCATTCCCATTCCATTGCCCAGCTAATTACGCCCCAGCCATACTATAAAAACCCCCGTCTCGAAAAGTGGATGTCTTTTGCGTGTTTTGTTGGGAAATGAATGCCATGCCGCATGCCCCGTGCTCCCTTCCGCTAACAAGCAGCTGTGCGAAATTCTTCAACTAAAATTGCAAAAGTTTTTCCCCACCAACTGCTCTCTCTCTCTCTCTGTGTGTGTGTGTGTGTGTGTGTGCGGACTAGAGTGTTTGTATTCTCGTATTTCTGGCTGCGTTTGTGTGTGTGAAAAATGGCCAAATAGCAACTAATATGGCGCACATTAATTACGACAAAATGGCGCTAATGTCGTCAGTGCCTCACCCACACACACACACACACACAGACAGCAAAGGCACGCACTTCCGTTTTGGACAGAAGGGGACGGACTTTCATTAGTATTCGTGTCGCAGCGCTTGTATTTGTTGCTTTTTTGCTTTTTGGAGAATTTTGAAAGTACGAAGGCGCTTCTTTTGGTGGAAGCCCGTCAGTACTTCCAGTGCCGCTTGATGGAGTATGATTGAACACTGTTTTGCCTTCCCAAAAATCCAAAAAACGAAGTAGCAGCATGCCTTATTGGATTGAATTGCATTTCCATACTCAAACATGGGAGGAACCAGCACAGCGGGAATGGCAATTGATGTAAAAATAGATAAATTTATACTAAAATTAATATTCGTTTGGCCCTGCAGCACAGTAAATGTGAGGCGATTGGCAATAGCTTGCTGGAATTCCATTAATATTTCCATTCTGATTGAAGCAGCATGGAGCTGAGCTGCTGCCCCGATATCAATGCAGATACCCAAAGCAATTGTCCGCCATTGTCGTCGTGCGCCATTGTCCAAGCGCAGAGTTGACAGAACAGACAGACAGGTTGACAGGACTTTTTGTAGTTGACGCCGGTGTTATTGCAGCAGGATTGTCGGGGCAGCAGCAGCAGCAGCAGCAGTCCTTTGTGTGGCTTCGCTTAGGTGTGAAGGGGCGTATTGTGTGACCAGAGCAACGCGCCCAAGTGGTGTGGATGGATGGAGGGAGGAAGGGAGAGAGCGCTTAAAGCGTCGCACTATTTGCGGAATGTCCCTGTACAAATATCCGGCCAGCGAATATGCGAATGCGAACGCGAGCGGGTGCCACTATGAGGTGGGGGGTATCTCCTTTGGGGGCCTTTGTTGTGCCGCTGGCTGGCTGGCTGGCTGCCTTTTGCCGTTCGCTTTATTAGCCAAACAATGCACGTAGGCGGATGGCAGAGCATAAATATCGCCGCTGGTTTCCCTGCCCTGCCCCCATGGTGGCATGTATTTTATTTATATATGGCATATACAATATAAACGAATTGGATGGGGTGGGGTGTGTGGGTAGGGGGTACGGATTGTCTGTCATTGTTTGGGCACCTTTTGAGAGTCGATTCGAGAGGCGCGACGCAACACGAGCTGGGCGCGGTGATACGCGTATGGTTATGCTCCATTCGGAAAAGCAAGCACCGTGACATAATATTTTCATCTTATTTTACGCCAAAAATAAATCCACACAGAGGCACAACCACACCCACGCACACACAGACACAGACACAATAAATCCCTTCAGAAAGATGCGATGAGTGGTGGGAGGGGCGGTGATGGGGACGGTGTCTCTTGTCAGGCGACAGACGACAATCAAACATAAAGTAGCCCTCAATTTTCTTTTGGATATACGTTTCTTTATCCACAGACATGGTCCACATTTGCATGTGGCAACAGTTGGGGGCAACGACGGCATTGATTCCTTTGTGGCTGCTGGTTGGTTGCGGGGCAACGTTCCTTTGATGTGCCACAGAGCCCTACCCAACCCAACCCAACCCTACCCTGCCCCCTGCTTATGGCTCTGGCAAGAGATTTAATGCGGCATTTGGAGAAATTCAAAATAAATCTACTTTGGCATGGCGGGGATTTTCGGGTTATTAGATGGCGGCGTTCGGAGCGTTTGAGCGAAATTTAAAGGAATCATTAGGTGGAAACGAATCAATTAGAGCTGCCTGCCTGCCTCCCCGCTCCCCATTTTTCAGCATTGTCTGTGTCCTTGTGCGAAAATCGTTTTATTTGTTCGCTCGCAAGCAGCAAAGGGAGCGGCTAAACGATTGAAAATCCGTAAAATTCATTTAACCGTAACTCCAACGGAGACAACAGCCGGCGAAAAACCAACAAGCAAACAGAATGCTCGCTGGGGAGCACTACAGAGAGCAGCAGAGAGACAGTGAGAGAGAGAGAGAGAGAGGAAAGGCTGAGAAAGGATAAGGAACGCCCTGACCCAGAAGGAAGGCAGAAAAAGCTCCTTGGAGAAAAGCGAAGCAAACAAAGAGGCGGCCACTAAGGAGGCACAGTAAAGGGCCAAAGGGGGAAAACAATTGCTGCTGGAAAAGTGCGTGAAGCACAATGGAGGAAAGCGAAAGGCGAAAGGCGAAAGGCGAAAGAAAAGCCCCATGCCACAGAGCCCTGAGCCGCTCAGAGCTGCCTCTGAGCCGCACCTTGGAGAGCGACAAACAGTCTCCAGCTCATTTCAGGCGGCATCACATGCTCTCTGCTCTCTTTCATTCTCTCCCTCTCTGATGTGATGTGTACGTGTGTGTGGGGCATGCCCCCAAAGTAGGCTACAAGTAACGAGTCGCGTGGCAGGGCATGTGTGTGTGAGTCTTTGACTGTTGCTTCAGTTGCGCCTTCTGCCCTTAACGGCTGCCGCAAAACAACAATGCCTCTTGTTATGCGCGAGCTCACACACACACCCCACAGCCCACAGCCCCAACTCCCCTCGAACCCTGCCCCATTTGGAGGCAGCCAACATTTTATACAATTTTAGAATGCTACTTTCACGCCAAATTTAATCTGAATGACATTTGAGGGCGAAACTAAACTACTTGCCAAACAATGGAAGAGACCCGAGCAGCGGTCGGTCACCCCCGCGTGTAATAGATTCTGACAGAACGGGGGTGGGTGGGGCACCATCACCCCCTCCCCCTGACAGATAGATGGATACCTTAATTACGATGGAATCGGGGCCATGACATCCATTTGGTAGATACATATCGACCATGCATCAATCTTAAAAGAGATTTAAAGCATGTTTAAGAGAAACAACCAATGAAATACTATCCCCTCCCGCTCCCCTGTAGATTTACCAGCGCAACTTTAAACTCACAGAGGAGTAAATACAACAACAACAACAAAATGTACAGTAAAATGTCGCCCAGACAGCAGCAGGAGAGCAGCGCAGTCGAGTCAGTCGCAGTTTCTGTTGCTTTACACTCTCTCTCTCTCTCTCTCTCGTGCTCGCGCTCTCTATTCTGCATGCACGATCATGTTCATGTGCGTTCAATTTGTACTCTCAGCAACAACAGCAATGCTCCCACTGCGCTTTCGGGCAGCTTTCAGCTTATCAGCAAATACGAAACACTCGATGGAAGAAGAATCAACAGAATAACCAACGGGACTTGAGTTTGCTTTGCTGCGTGAATGTCATTGAATTTCATTTATGTAAGTTAATTTTTGTTGCTTCAGCATATACATATGTAATAGAGATTATTAGTACCCTGTAATTTGTACATATATATATAGACATTATATGTATATCCATTCATGTACCATATGTATGTATGTGTGGGATACAAATGCTTCTTCCGATAAAAATCAAATTAAAAACGCAGCAGCAGCAACAAGAGAAAACAACGGGCACAAAATTATAGAAACCAGAAAAAAAGCGGCAGACAGCAGACCATTAAATCAAGCCACATAAAAGGCCATAAACGGCGCGGATTGTGCCATGCCCTTACCAAAATGGGCTACTATGATATCAACTAGGGGTTGGTCTGCAAGGCAAGGCAACATCTCTGACAGGAGTCTATCAGTCTATGCAAAGTAGTCATATTTTCGTAATTATTTAAATACAAATTGTTTAATACTTTTAAAGATATAAAATCAATGGAATTCCTTTGGAATACGATCCTCATTGAATGATAGTATTCTAGGTATATATGTATCTGTAAGAGTATCTTAAATGTCGACCTCCCTTTTGTTTTCCATTGACGATAAATGCACGGCCCAAAAGAGGAGGAAGAGTGCTTTTGGCCACAGACAATTTTGCAATTTAAAATAAATAATTTGTATCTAAATGTGTGGGCCAACACACACACACACACACACACACACACACACACACATGGACCATTTATGTGTGCATGTGTGTATGTAGATTGCATTTAGCAGATTAGGCCACCACCCACTGCCACACATGCCCCATGCAAAGGGCCTTCTGGCCGAACGCTGATAATGCGGGGCGGCGTGCATTCCCTTTTGTGTCGTCTCTAATTTCGATTTGCGAAATTTATTGTTGATTGCAAATTAAACGAATAGAGAAATCGTGAATATACTCGTATACGTATCGTTTTGTAGCATTTTGATAGGGGCAAAGGTTAATTTGTCGTGTCTCAAAGGAAACTTTTGCAGCAGAAAACTTAATTTAACGTGCAAGTGGTGGTGTGTGGGGTGGGGGGCTCGCCAATTAGTGAAAGTGTTAAATATTTGGCGCTTCATCTTACAAAGCAATCGGCAAAGAGATTTTTGATTGGTGGGTGGGTCACCACAGAAATATTTCCCTGGAAGACTTAACTACGATGTACAACAGCTTTAACCTGTTGAAAATAAAGCTTAAACCGATGATGTCGTGGGGCCAGCCACTATTACACCAAGTGCTCGTTGGGGTTTGCAGGCTCTGAGCTGAGCACCGACCGGACATGGACACGGGATTCCGGAAACCGGACACCGGACACCAAATGCAATTTGAGTCAACTCTTGTCGGGTTTCGCTTGCCTGAACAACAACACTGTGTGTGTGTGTGTGTGGGTGTGTGTGTGAGTGGGCGGCCTGGAGGCACAAATTTTGAATGTGCCAGAGACGACCGCAGGAGAGGACAACCGACAACCGACGACCGACAACCGACGGCAGCGATGTTGGGGCTTGTTGTCGTAAAAAGCCAAAAATGGGTTATATATTCTAGGCACAGACACAAAAGCTGCGTTGACAAGGGGGCTGGGGGCCACCTACGAAACAAGCTTTTGAACCCCATTCAGTCCCGTCCCGCAACATCCCTGGGACCAACCACACTTTAAAGACAGGAGGGGGGGCGGGCAACGGAATGGAACCTAAAACGAGTCGAGTCGAGTCGAGTCTCTCCTGCCTCTGGCTGCAGGAATTTACCAAAAATTACTACAAAATTTACATAATTTTCAGTCAAGTTTTCTTCGAGCGTCTGTATATGTGTGTGTGTGTGTGTGTGTTTGTGTGTGTGTATGAGTATGTGCAGTGGCTGTGGAAAATGCTCATAAATAAATGAACATGGAGGGAAATGGCCAACAGCCTAGAATGCACTCCATCGCTCCCCCCAGCACTTTCTATCCCCCCACTCTGTGACTCTGTGTGCTGACCAAGTCAGTGGCCTTTCTACTGAATGGGTTAGGGGTGGGGGTGGTTAGGGGACATTTATGGGGCGCGTTGAAACAGCACAAAATAACATGAAATAAATAATAACTTTTTCTGCTTTCGACTTTCCGTTTTTTTTTTTGCCCCCGTCTCCCCGAGCGTCACGGAGTCGAGTCTCGAGTTAATTAAAATTTAAAAGCCGCCGCCGCACTCGTGCGGCAATTGCACATCCAATTGCCATGTTCGGGGAGTCGCAACACAATGTTGCAGCAGCAGCAGCAGCCGCAGTTGTGCGACTCTAACGGTAACTATAATGGTTAGTGGTGCGCTGCCATAACCGATTCTGCTGCTGTTGCAACTTGCAACTGTCATTGTATGTAACTGTTACAGTCACAGTTACTGCTACTGTTATGGTTACTGTTATGGTGTCGTCAGTGGGCAATGTCGGCGTTTTCGGCACTTGTTTCGAGTTGAATATGATTTTTGGTAGCAGGCAAGTGGCCTGCCGTTTCATTAGTCGTTTTGCTTAAGAGCGGAACCCGCCCATACACGGGGAATGGCTTCAACTCTTGAACTCACCTTTCTCGCAAGATTTTTTAACTTAATTTAAAACTTTAAATTCCAAAAACTGCATCGATAAATATTTTGTATCTTCTGGCAACGAAAACTAGGTACAAAACTATTAATGCAAATTTTGATGTTTTTTTTGTTTATGAATTTTTGTACTTTTAATTGAAAATAAAATCTTTATAATATATACCTCTATGCAAAGGTAATATTACAAGCTTTAATATACCATTTTTAAATTTTTGTTTTTTGTAAGTTTTATACATTTTTTTCGCGTTTGAAGTAGAAAAAAAAATCGAATATTTATGTTATCCACTGTACATATTTATTCCTAGGTATTCCATAGTCAAGGAATACTCCAGAAAGAAACAATTTTTGAAAGAGAACTCTGGGAAATTGTTTTTCCAAGCAAAGAAAACAAATATTTGTACGTTAATGTCGGCTCGCTCGGCAGCTGTCATTGTTTACGGGGAATATGTATGTGTGGTGTGGCGTGGCGTTCGTTCGCGTAATGTGGGCTGGAGGGGGGGCTTGGCAATGACAAAGCGCTTGAACCCCCACTTCCACCTCCACACTGACAGGTTAATAATCTCGACTCGATAATCGACAGTCCTCCAGGACGACCCGTAGCCCCAGCCAAAGGACACGACAGACACAAAGGGCCGAGAGCCAAGAGCCCAGCGAGTGACAGCTCCGATAACACGCACACAGCCACACACACACACACACACACACATGTGGAGATGCCCAAAGACGCCAGAGCAGGTGGAGGAGACCTCCATCTGTGCGTGTGTTTGTGTGTGTGTGTGTGAGAGCTTATTAACGTGCCGCAGACAGCAATTGGGGAATTCCTGGGAAAATGCCTTCCGCCTTATCAGTGCGATCTCTGCTCTCTGCCCTTCCCCTGCACCTCTCTCTCTCTATTTATCTCTTTGCCGCCGCACTGCTGATTGGCAAATATTTCAATTATTTTTTCATTTCGTTCAACGAGAAATGTGTCAGGCAGGCGGCAAAGCAATGAAACAAAATTCGAATCTGAATCAAAAAACAAAAACAAAAACCAAAAAAAAAAAAAAAAAAGAAGAAGCATTCAACCCCAACCCAAACCGAACAGAACAGAACAGAGCAGAACATTTATAAATCTCATCCAGCAAATACAAAGTAAAATGCTTCGTTATTTATGGACCTTTCCCCATGCTGTTTTTGCTCTCTGTCTCCCTCTCACACTTTCTGGTTTTCCTTTTGTTGGGAAATTGTCAGGCGAATGACACACATTTTTTGGGTGGCTGTTGGGGAGTAGGGAGACAGAGAGACGAGTGGTTAAAGTAGAAAAAATGCAAAATAAAATCATAAATTTATTAAAATGCAGCAGCGGCTACCAGTTTTTCCCCCCGCTTTTCCTTCATCACGCTGTGAAAATACATTTTCATGTGTATGCGATGAAATTTACATGCAAATTTTTTAAAACTCAAACCAGAAACAGAAACTGAAACACACACACACACACACACACACACACACACGTACACGGGGGGACACTAGAGCAGTGGGACAGATGGGTGAGTTTGCTGAGGGGTGAGGGTGGTGGTGGTGGCGTTGGTGCTGTGGCGGTATATTTGACATATAGCCGCGTCGGTTTTACAACGTCATTTCTGGTTTTGTTGAAATATTAAAATGGATGACACACAGAAAATGCATATGCCCCAGCGACAAAAACAACAACAACAAAAAACACGTACGAGGAGTCAACGAGAGACAGAGAGAAACAGAGAGAGAGAGAGAGAGGTAGCGTAGGGTAGAGAGAGAGAGGTCGGTACACACTTTTAGCGCTGACAAATATTTGCTTAATCGATTTACTATTTGTTGCAAAACAAACCATAATGAAGGGGCATTAATAATGACTCGGCGCAGCGCCCGCGTTATGGGGCTTAATGCCTCACTCAAAGATTCATGAGGCCGCCAAAGAAGCGTTCTATATATACACATGCATACATACATACATACATATATAGGTAGAGACTAATGAAAGGCCCTGCCTAATTGGTCATTGCTGTAGTAACATAATAATTGTATTTATATCAGCATATCAATAAAAATAATTAAATTATACAGAGCCTGAAATCATTTCATACATTTTGGTTTTCAGATCTAGTCGGCAAGGGTGCAACGGATGGACAGCAGCAAAATAACTCCCTGGTTTTCCCTGAGTAAGTGGCATATCCCTATACTTGTACTAACAATTCCTTAGTGGATAGCCAAGACTCTGGCATTCGTATGATGTGCTGGTATGGGCTTTGTAGGACATCCTTCAATTGATTTCACTTGAAGAATAAACCTATTAAGACACACTACAGACTACTACTCGTGTATGGAGTGGATGGATACTCGCATTTCTTTGTGTATCATCTTTGCCCAGGTGGCACCTTAAATCGCCTTCAATCAAATAACTCTTCAAAAGTGCAGGCGAAACTTTATCCTTGGTACAAGGAAACAGACAGAGACAGAGAGAGAGAGAGAGTGAGCGACAGTAGTGGGATCTGTGTGTACACACTGGTCGGTCCAGAGCCAGTGTTGAGAAAGTTCCGCCTCCGATGTTTAGCTTTGATTTAACATTTTGTACGTTTACTTTACAGTTTAACTGGCGGAAAACGCACGACACGCCCCCCAACAGGCCCACATTCTCGTTCAGTCTCTCAATCCCATACCCCCCCCCCTGCACAGTCCACACATTCCTCTTGGCTTGCCATACGCCTGCATTTTTCTACACTTTCACATTGGCAATTTCATTTGGCCCATGGTTCGGCCATGGGAGCTCAAGCTGAAGGCAAAGCTGAAGCTGGGAGCTGAAATGTGCTCGCTTTCACATCGACTTTACCCTGTTTTTTCCCCATGTTTATGTCCTACAAAAGGCAGAGATCTTTCTACTGTCAATTAAGGCATCTTTGCTGGTGGTTTTTGTATTCTTGAGTGTCTGTTTCCCTTGTATATCTAATGCTAATCAGAATTCTCTCAGCCATCTAATAGACCCTCTTATAGGGTATCTAACACTTTGTCGTTTCGGTTGCAACCCTTTCATTCTAGTTGCTTGTCTTCTGCCTCACCCCACAATGTTCTGTGTCCCCTGTGTACCAGGCTACTCTACCGTGTCCTGTTCTGTTCTCTGCTCTGCACTTCTGTTCGGTTCAGTTCAGTTCGGTTGTGGCATGGTCCAAAGTAGTGCTGCGCGCGTAACTTGACTTCGACTTGGACCTGTGAGTGGAACTCGAACTAGTAACTAGAGCCACGCCACAGATGAAGTTTCCGCCCACCACTGGAGGACTCTTTCTCCTACATTTTGCTGCTCATTCTCCTCCTCCGTTCAGTGGTGCTCATTCTCGTCCTTTTAGTACTGCTGCTGCTGCTGCGGAAGGAAATGGAAGGGAAGGCAGGAGAGTTGACAACTTTTTTGCTGTCGCCGCGTTGTTTTAGTTTCAGCTTTGCTATTTTTTTGTTCTCTTTATTTTTAGTAGTATTTTTGTTGTTGTTGTATTTTTTGAAGTGTAGTTGGTTTTAGTTGCTGCGCGATGTTTTCATTTTGTGCGCTGCTCCCTGCCTCTTCCTCTTCCTCTTCCGTAACATTCTCCTTGGCTGCTCGACACAAAGTTAAATGCTTCTATGTCGCTGATGCGCAGCCGGGCGGCACAAATGCGAAATGGCTACAAACAATTTGAAGCAATAAAATAAAGAGAGAGCATATGAACACAGGGCGGTGGGGGGTGTGGGTGTGGGTAACTACTCTCTAACTATTACCTCCCCACCTACCACTGCCACTGCCACACCCACATTCAAGTGCAAACTCCTAAAGCACACAATATCTGCGCAGAATAAAAGCGAAATTGAATTGTAAAATTGTTATTGTCCCTTGAAGTGGTTACTGTACTCTCCTCCCCTCTCCCCTCTATGTACAACATGTGGGCGTGGCATCGCGACTGGCCCTTCGTCTATGATTGCCATATCCGGGGGATCCATATCTGAGCTCTGAGCTCTGAGCAGCTTCGCTGCCTTCAAATCTCCACTGCACAATGGCTTCACATGGAAAGCCACTCTCGCCACTGCACGCAGCAAGTTAATCAAATTTCGAAATGCCCGCGGGCTATGCAAGAGAACTAAAGGGCAGTGGCATACCCTGTAGAAGAGCAGGACCCTGAGTACCCCCCCCCCCCCTAAAACAGACCAGGACATAATTAAATTTCTGTTACGACTGCTCGCTCTCTCGTCTAATTAGAAAAGTGCTAGGAATGTCCAGCAGATTGCAGCATATTTCTGTAGGAGGCCATAGAAGCGTAAAGAAAAAAAGGAGAGAGAGAGAGAAAGATGTGGCATGCATGGACGGCTGCCACATCAAAGCCGCCTCTTCTTCTGCACAGTTCAGTCAAATTTTAATTTGGGTTTTGTATGCAAATTACCCCCCAATGTTGTACAACAATTGGCACACACACAGAACGAAAGACAAAGACAGAGAGAGAGAGAATAGAGATTTTCGGGGCATATTCTTTGCCCGACAAATTGTTATGAATGTGCGAGTGGCTGGCCCGGATGATGCACGGATGTGCGTTTCGGTTTGCTTCCTGTCCTGCTGCCAGGACATGCCCTCTGGCATGTGCAATTGCAAAGTTATTCGCACAGAGCCTGTTGTCTGTTGTCTGTGGCAGTGGCTGTGGCTGCACGTGGCTTTAGGTCATAAGCCCTTAAGACTCCCCCCAGTTGCTGTCCATCTTTACCCCTTACGACCAGCTCTGTGTGTGTGTGTGCTACCAAAGACTTAACATTTATGATTAGAAGGACTCAAACACCAGGCTTTCCCTTGCCAGGTTGCTGCCATTTGAGCCCCTGCATGGCGATGTTCCCTTGCATCAATATCCATTTATGTCTCATTGACAAACAGACAGACACACAGACAGCCGACCTACTGATTCTCCTCCTCCTCCTCGTTTATTTAGCATAAATATAAATTTATTGAAAAACTTTGCGTTGATTTTACTGTTTTTTGTTGTTGTTGTCTTCCCCTGTTTTTTGTTGTTGTTTGGTTATCAGAAACTTTAAATGCAACACAAATATATTTTCCTGGGGGGGGTAAACTTTTTCATGGCTGCCGCTGCCGCTGCTGCTCCGTCGCCTTGTATTTTATATGAAAAGTTTTTTGTTTGTCAATTTTTTAATTTCGTTATATCTTCTTTTTGCCGGATGCCACTGAGAACCCTCTCTGTACCCCCCTCTGTATCATGTGTTCTGCAAAGTAGTTTTGGGCACTGCTTAGTGTGTGTGTGTGTGTGCTTAAAGTTGCTAAACATAAACTTCCGTCTGTTTGTTTGCATTGCGAGGGAAGAAAAATAAGGCAAGAACTGGAAAATGTTGCACCTTCAATTGAAGAAGAAGAGAGAGTGAGAGAGAATACTCCTAAAGGATTAGGAAGGTTCTGCTTCCATTGTTGTCCCAAATCAAAGCTAATTGCAAGAAAAACCAAAACAAATTCTTTACTTTTCTGCAGTTTGTGGCCTTTATTTCGACCGATAAGTCAGAATATCTTTTGATTCAAACCCAAAATATGGTTTAAGTACTTAAATATTTTCCCTTCCCCATTCCCCTGCCGCTCTGTGGCTTTTTCCCAAAGATTTCTTGTCGTTGCTTGACCCAAAATCTCAAAATGTTTTGCCACAATTTGACTTCTTATAAGCAGCAATAATACAAATTTAGTTATGCAAATCCAATTCTGCCACAACAGCAACATCAACAACAACAACAATATGCAACAAAAGCCAAAGATTAATGAAAAAGTTTTGTGGGAGATTTTGCGATTTGTTGTGCATGGAATTAAAGAGCAGCCCCTACACACTGAATCTGCGCCCTCTTTAGCATACAAAACGAGACGCCACGCACGAGAGGAGCTGCCGCGCTGACAGCAGATGCCCCTGGGGCAGGTGGAAGGATAATGCAGAGGCCCAAAACAGGCGGCGGCTGGGTACCAACTGTTTATTTATTTATTATGCGGCCAACACTAAAATGTAACTAAAATCAGGGGCACTGTGTGTATCCTGCCAACACAGGATGTCTACACATGTCGCTCCCTCAGTGATACATCGCAAAATGAGGGTTTGGATTGTGGGCAGGGGCAGGGGCTGGGGCTGGGAATCGAGTTGACGTTGACGCCACTTTGATATATTATGCACGCTTGAGGCCAGCAACAAATAATCAAGTATCAAATTCCACACGGAATGCTAACGAAAGAGCCACAAGACCCGAGACCCACAAGGAGCAATTTTTTCCAGGCCACACAGCCAAATGGGGGAAGCGGAGCCCTTTGCCCAAGTCTTAAGCTGTCAGCCGCCACATAGGGGCAGAGACCAGAGACAGAGAAGGGGCAAAGACAAAGCTCTGCCTCATCTGCTTGCCACCAGGTGGTAGGATGGATGGAAGGAAGGAACGAAGGAAGTCCTGTCTGCGGTCTCAGTTTTTAGCGCGCGTGTGTGGCAAATGAACAATCAGAAATGCTCGTAAACGAAGGCCGAATGATGTAGGACACAGAGCAATGACAATCTGCTGGCATCCAACCACATGGCAACATCTTTTGGCCCAAAACCAAAACACCCCACAAATAGCAGCAGGGACTGGGGGACCAGAGACAGTAGGAAATTCTAAGCCGATTAACAAAGCATAATAGTTGTCAGTCAGTGGAGCCCCGACAATAGAGTTGCTTCTTCCACAGAGTGGAGAGTGGAGAGAGTGGAGAGAGCGGAGAGAGGAGCAGGTTAAAGTTGTTTGATTTTTTTCTTGCATTCATGTGGCATATGGCAGTGGCAGTGGCAGCAGCCACCAGCCAGCAGCCACTTGCCTTCTAGCCGAAAGTATCTTTTGTCCTGTGTGGCATTTGCATGGAAAATCCCATAAGTCAGACTTGGAGATTCGAGTGGGTGAAAGTGTTTTTGTCTCTCTGGCTGCCAGCCACTCCACCCCACCCCTTACACAATTAGTATTGTGCCGCCTAGCCCGCTAAGCTTTATTTGCTCATTAGTGTGTGTCTTTCTGTGCGTCTCTAGTATCCAATTGGAGATATCATGCCACACCCCACCCCACTCCACCCACACAGCTTAACCTGTAAGCCAAAAACAATTCCGCAGCGCTCTTTTGCTCTCTCGCTCTCTGAGTGCTCTCGCTCTCTCTCTCGTTCTGTCTGTCTGTCTTGGGCAACTGTCGGATGTAATGAGTGCAAATAAATTTCAAGTAGGCTTAAAATTTTCCACTTTTCTGACCTGGAAATTGCCCCAAAACCACAACTGAAGCGAACCTCTGGCCCCACTGGAGCTGGCTGGCTGTCAGTGCTCCTTTTGCTCCTTAATATTCAATGTAACCGCAGAAATTCATATACAAAAATAACACGAGCGTTAAGAGGGGCAAAAAGTGCCATGAATAAACGAGATGGCAGATATGGCCTGGCCCACAACGAAGAGTGGAGAGAGCAGGGGTACAAAGTACACAGAGAGAAAGTAGAATGAGAGAGAGGGAGTGGCCTACACAGCGAGAAAGGAAGGGCAATTGGGAAATTAATTCTATTTAACATTTTTTCGGTTGGCAAAATATTCTCGTATTCGTCGGAATTTTTCGTCTGTTGTTTTTGTTTTCCCGTCCCATTGCGCAGAAAGCAACAAAAAAAAAATATACAAAAATATAGTAGAAATCACAAGGAGTAGGGAGGACGAAGGATGAAGGACCGCCCACCCACTGATGGCGCGCTGCCTTTTGTGACGCACTCGAGGGCCCCGATGATAAATGTCCCTCTGCAAAGCCATGAAATGAATGAAGTATGGCCACGCATTTTCTATACGGCCCCAAGGCAAACAACGGTATAAACAGCAGAGCACCAAAGCACCGAAAAACGGAGGAAAAAACGGGGAGAAAAAGTCAGAGCAAATGGAGTGAGGCATCGGTGGTTTCCTTTGAAGAAGAAACAGAAGTAGGCTACTCCATATCAGGCACAGGACACAGGACAGAGAGGACACGGGACATGCAGAGAGGCCAGCGAAAGCAGAGCCCGAAAGAAAAGCCAAAGAAAAGCAAGGAAAATCTTGACAAACTCAACGACCGAAGAGCACTGCTTGTCATTCAACGCGCTGTCAGGCGGCGGCGGCAGCTTGGCTTGGCTTTCTTGCTGCTTGCATCGGGATTTTTCAACGATTTTCGAGCGAAAATCGAGGCGAAAGTTTTTACTGGACAACTGGACACGCACACACAGAGACACACAGGCACACAGGCACACATGCACAGACCTACGATACACACATAAATAAGAGGACATGCGACAGCAGAGAAGAGGAGGCGACTTTTGACCAGGCCGAAAGTTGTTTTGGCTGTTTTTCCATTCTGTTTTGTATTCTTTTTTTTTTCTTTCTTTGGTTTTAGCCTTCAAGTTGATGCTTGACTTTGACTTTTGCCATATCCCCCCAGCTCTCCCATCGCCCCGTTACTAAGCCGCTTCGATATTCGTGCGTGTGTGGGCGTGCCTGCCGCCCTGGTTTTTGGCCTGGTCAATTTGGTGTGCAAATTGTTTGGGTTGTCCCTGGCTCAAACACCAATAATATGTTGATAATCTGGCTAAGAAAAAAAGAGGAATCTGGCCAACAAGGGAGGAGGAGGGAGGGCTAAAAGAAAACTTGGTCAAGAACTTACCAGCCAAAAGCAAAAGTAAAGCTGCAAGAAAATAAAGAAAAAACCAAAATATTAAAGAACGAAAATTAAAGTAAAATTAAAGTAAAATTCATGAAAAATATATGGAAAATATGAAAATATAAAAAACATGCAAATAAAATGCTAAAATAAATCAATTTAATTAAATTAATTTTTATTTTATTTTATGTAAATAAAACTACAAAGAATTGACGTACGCAAAAGTGCACAGGGAAAAACGATAAAGCGAATAAAGATAAAAGAGCGTTAAGATTGTACTCCTCAGGCGTTTAAAGGAATTTATGCTTTGAGAACAGCAAAAGAGAGACTTTCTGTAAGGAACTAAATGAACACATTCCCCAGAAACTGAACTTCTACGCTTTTCTCTCTCACACCCACACAACAGAACCCTCTCTCGAAAGAAGTGAATAAGCAAATCAGTGCGTTCGAGTGTGTCATGCACAACTCCTTACCCTTTTCAAGAACAAACTTATTTAGCTGAAGAAAGAACCAATTGCTTTGCCTAAAGTAACTCCAACTCCAACTTCAGACTGCTCCTTCACGCTGCCTTTGCTGTCGTCCCGTTGACGAGCCAACAAGTTAAGTTGGCCAAAACAACTGCCTCTCGGCTGTCTGCCTGCTGGTGCATGAGAGCCAGATCTGGCGGTAAATCTGGCGTTAAATCTCTTTGCAAAACTTGAGATATGGACAGCCGAATCGAAGTTTACACTGTTTTTGGCGGGGTGTTGTGGGGTTGTGGGGTTGCCTCAAACTTAACTCATCAGATATGCCTCTAAATAAGCATTTATAAGGCTGTCTGCTGCGGCTCTCTGGCTCTCCTGCTGTTGCTGTTGCTGCTGCGGTGATGCTGCTCTCCCAAGCAAATGGAAAACTTCGCCCTGACTGTGCTTGTGCCTGAGCCTGTATGTGGCAGGAGCGGCAAGCCAAACATAATTCAAAAGTTTTTGGCCAAAATGTTGAGTAGGTTGTTTTCATAGAAATGCGATAAATACTTTTCCAGCAGTCCGCAGGACGCTGAGCAGCAGCAGCAGCAGCAGCAGCAGCAGAGTTCCAAAGGAAGTGGTCCAGCACACAGGAGTCGTCCACCAGCAGCGTAAGTTGCGTGTGCTGCAAAAAGTTGCCTTGGAAAACATGGAAATGCCAAAGTGAAAAGTTTCTGATGGCGCAACAACGAAATTCAATTGAAAACATATAAAATCCAAATTTATGAAGACCCTTTACCCTTTACCCTTTACCCCTATACCACTCTACCACTCTATATATCTCTCTGTGGGAGAACTTTGACTGCGGTGCCAGGGGGCGAGAGGATCCTGTGAAGTGAAACAATATGCAAGCCAAGGCCGAAGGCGTTGTACCGTTGCATTGGCCTGGTCTCCCCTGCAAAAGTACATTCCACAGGGCGTATGCAAAGGCGTATACGTGAGCCCAGAGATTGCTCATACGCACTGTTAATTGAGATGGATACAGGGAAGGGCAGAGCAGAGCTGAACGTTCCGTGGCTTACCGAAACGAAAGCCCACAAACATGCGAGAACTTCTGGCCAGGCTAATGCAGTCCTCTACTCTGCTCTGCTCCTCATTTTTCCATCTTCTTGGCCAACTTTTTGGATACTTTGCTAAAGTTTTGTTGCCTCTTTTTTTTTTGTTGTTTGGTACTTGAACTTTTGGCCAGTGCCACAGCCTCCGCCAGTGCTTATTTATTAGCCGATTTTTATTATTTGATGGCCAGCAGGAAAAGTTTCTGACCAGCCTCGAACCAGCAGCAGCTCTGTCGCAGTCGCAGTCACAGTCACAGTCATCGAAATCGAAATCAATTTCGAATCCATAACCATTTTCGGCATAATTTCCGCACGCATAAAACCCTGCAAAAATTCCATTTGCTCGATAATGCAACGACAATGGACGCAGTCACCGCTTTGTCGATCCGCACAACCCAATTTCTTTACACACAATAAACTTTATGTTGATTGAATAAAAGTTGCGTCAGGGGCACTCACACACACACTTGCCACACACACACACCACACGGCCTTAATGGCAGTCAAACTTTTCACTTTAAATTAAATTACAGAGACACACACACACAGATGGAGAAGGAGTGGGAGAGAGAGAGTGGAAAGCACTTCTCAAACTGGGTGCGGGGGTGTGGTGTGGTGGCAGCAGCAGCAGGCAGCCGCCAGGCACAATCAGTTTATGTGGAAAAGCTAACGAAATCAGTGCCATGTCTATATCAATATAAAGCAACGTTCAAATCGACATGGAAACACACACACACACACACAAAGATATACAGAACGTACACGTACGTAGGCAGGGGTACAGGTACAGGTACAGATACACTTACCGTTCTCCTCCTCAATGTTGCGTGTCATTGTTGTGGAGGAGCTGACACGGACACGTGTTGCTCCTGCCGCTGGTCCATTTAGCGTGGACAGGACGAGGCACACCAGCAGGCAGCAGCAGCATTGGCGGCAACAAAAGAACGAGGCCTGGTGGCCCATGATGGTGGCCCTGCTCTCGATCTGTCCTTGTGCTCTGTGTGTGTGCGGTCTGTTTTGCAGTCTGTGCGGTAGAGCTGTAGCTGGCAGTGGTGCTTTGGCCTTGGTGGGTCCTGTTCCGGGTGCTGTGTCTCTACTCTCTGTGCAGTTCCTTTGTGTGGCAACTCCTTGCTGCTGCTCTTTACACTTTTCTGTGCACTGGAAACATTTTATTGTTGCTGATTCTTTGTCGCGTATTTGATTTAAAATTTATTTATCCCTGTAACAGCTGTGAAAGAGAGAGAGAGGTATAATCAGAACAGAGAGAGAGAGAGATAGAGTGTGAGACAGATAGAGAGACAAAGTGAAAGAGTCATGGAACATTTGTTGACATGTCAATAAATAAAGTAAAACAAAATGAAAAACCCCAAAAATAAAACGAGAATAAAACGAGAATTTCATTTCATTTTTGCAGATAATTGCAGTTTTACTGTCGCTGTCGCTGTCGCTGTCGCTACTGCTGCTGCTGCTAAGGGAGGGGAGGGTGAAATTCTATTGTGGGAAATTTATTTAATTGCCTTTATTTTCGGTTTTTGGCAAATTTGTAAGCAAATTCATTGCACTTTTACCCCCAAATCCACAGCCATAGCATAGCAGAGAGACAAAATGTAAATTTATGTGATTTTTGTACAATTTTATTGGGTTAATTTGTTTGTTTTCACTGTGGAATTTATGGCAATTGTAACGCACGTTATTTATGCGAACGAAATGTCTAATTTATGTAGTATTTTCGAACCCAATTATGGAATCAAATGCAACACAATACAAAGCAATGCAATGCACAACAATTAAATGCATGCATAAGTGAAAATTTTGTCATGTTTTTGTTCGCAGGACAACTAAACCGTTGATTGATTAAGAATTAAGCTTGGATTTACATATATTCCCAACGATAATTGATAGTCAGTGCCATAGTTTGGCGCAGTTTTCTGGCACGTTTGTATTCATTTCTACAAGTTTTTCCATCAGCAGAGATTACTATTTCTGTTTCCTTTTGGTAAACACGACACACGCGAGTAAAAACTGTGAACTCTGAGAGGGTTAAGGGATTTTTGCGAGCTTTTATTTATGGGTTTATTAAGCGGTTTTTGTGCTTAATTCGCAATCGATGCATTTAACGTTTTTTCTAAGCAAAAAAAACAACGTTTATCTGTTGCTTTTATTTAACCTCAATTGCCAGTCAACGCACACACATGAGAAAATGTCCCCAAAAACCTAATTAAAGGGCTTCTGGCGTTGCCTGCCTTGTGCGCATTTTCGACAGCTACAAATCAGAGGCCATTTCCGCACACGGCAGCGTCACGTACACGCACGCGTGTATACCTCAATATTTTAAAACATATTCAGCTGGAGCAAAGAGCACAGAGCACAGAGAGGGGAGGCGCTGGCTTCTTTTAATTAAAGATTATTTATAACATGCACTAAGTGGAAAGCAGTGAGAAATCGGCATTTGGAATGCCGCCTGCGTACATATTTGTTATAATTTATGTGGCCCATATAAATGACTAACAACACACGCCACACGCCTCCTGGCTGGCAGACTGGCAGACAAGAAAGATGGAAGATGGAAATGCCAGGCTGCAGCAGCCAGTGGTAGTGGCAATGGCAGTGTGGCAAAAGATGTTCCAAAGTATCCTCGTGCGCGTGTAGATCTTTAAAGACCGAACAGCACGAGGAAGGGCGTGTGGGGGGGGGGGGCTGGCACAAGGAACGTGCCACCATCAAAGTTCAATATGACGACGACTACGCTGACGATGATGCTGGAAATGGGAATGGAAATGGATGTACAGATGGCAGAGTGGGCGGGGGGGAGGAGGAATGGTTCTGGCTAACGAGTGCGAATTTCTCTTTTGGATTTTGTGTTGTTTTTCTTTCCATCTGCTGGCGTCTGCTTTTACTTTTACGTAGCGTAGAAAAGGAGAAAAAAAAACTCAATAAACGATAAACAGGAAAACGGAAATCGGAAACTGTTTCTAGACTATGACTGCGACTACGACTGCCACGGCTGTGAGGCAGAGGCTGTTGTGAGGCATCGACATGCTTTTATGATATATTGACTTGCTGCTGGCCTGGGCCCTCTCCTTGACTCTTTATCGGTGGATCGACATCGCTTTTAGCCCCGCCGCACTACTAATTTTATTTGCGCCGAAACGTAGCTAAAAGTTTTTGTGTGTTTTTACATTTATTTTTGTATAGATTTTATATCGGGGGGGAAGCCGCCACAGCCGTAAATAAATTTGTGGCACAGGTCGACGGAGAGCTTCATGCCCTACGCTTGAGCGAGTGGCCGAGTGGTCGAGTGGCGAGGCACTTAATCATATTTTTCGAGTGTCGAGTGTCGAGCGTCGATTGTCGACTGGTGGAGTGTCGTTAATAAATCGACTGGGCCCAATGGATTTCCATTTCAATAAAACACAAGCGAGTGCCGAATATTTGTAAATCGTTTGTAAATAAAAATAAAAATAAAGTAAAATTCAATTTTCAATAATAAACCCCTAAAAATATACGCAGAGAAAATATTTGGATCTAATCTAAAAATATGTGCGAAAAGCACTCGCGTGCATGCATGTGTGTGTGTGTGTGTGGAAATCCATAATTGAATCACGTGGACATGTTGAAAGCTTTGATTGAAAAATATGCCAAATAAATGTGAGTGGGGGGATTGTGTGGAGTTCGATTAAGTGTGACCAAGATCGATCCTTGGCTGCAGCTTGAAACTCTTGAAAAATATATATACAATATTTGGGAGTGGCTTTCCTTCTACTCTCGAATCAATTTTCATATGTGTGTGTCAGCTCTCGAATCATCAACTTTAATGCTTCATTGTTCAAATTTAATTTGGCAACAATCAATGACACACTTTTAGGTGTGTGTATGTGTGACCCACAGAGGATTGGCTTGGCTTGCTTTGGCGTCTCGTTGCCCCTACTGGTTTATCTTTAATGCTATGCACACACACACACACACACACACACACTCACATACAGCGAAAATCCATTTACTTTGCTGCCAAAAACTTTTTGAGCAAATCAGTTTAGAGTCACGCAGAAAAAGAGCAGAAAATATTGAACTTGTGTGCAGCCAATAAAATGTGACTCACATTAGCTAATGCCCAGCCAGACTCTGCGTATACGTAACCTGCTCGTGCTGCCTGCCTGCCTGTACGGTGTGGGTCATGGGAGGGTAGGTGGGGCGGCACATTGTGCCAGTTTTTGCGCCATTGAGGCATGCAACCAGCACGACGATCGACATGCACTTCAATTTACAAACTTGCAAAGTCAGCAAATGTGTGTGTGTGTGTGTGTGTGAGTGGGATGTTTTCCGGCTGCAGCTGCTGCAGCAAAGTGTGTCGACTCTTTTCCATTTCCGGCATGCAAGTTTTGCCCCCGTCAATCCGCTCGCTTTTCCTCTCCGCCTTTCCTCTCGCCTTTTACTCTGCTTGTAGTCTCTCGTCGTCATAATGTAATGAAGTGAAGTGTGTGTGTGTTTGCATTAAAATGCAATTTGAAGTGCAAAGAGTTACAATATTATTATGGCATATTATGGCATGTCGAAGGGCCAAGTCCTTGAGTCCTTGAGGCATTCAGAGCAGAGGTAACACTCTCGCTCCTACTGCATGCTGTCTCTTTTTTTTATTTTTACTGCGGTTTATGGCCGCTAAGTGAGCCTATAAAAAAGCGGCATGCATGGCTGGATGTTCAAGTACATTTTTATGAATACTAAAAAAATACTGCCACGGGCACAGACACAGACAGCGCGAGAGAGAGAGAGAGAGAAAGGTACATGTGTATGAATGTGGGCAGCAATCAGAGCGTTCCACACTTGGCGCCATCCTCATGCATACTCGTCCTGCCAGCTGTTGATGCCCCCCGCTCCACCAGTAGGATGCTAATTGTGTGTGTGTGTGTGTGTGTGTGTGTGTGTGTGTGTGTGTGGGCCATGGCATACTTTACACTGCTTTAAGGGCCATGGATGGGCATGGGCATGGGCATGGGCATGCCCCTTGCATGTGACACCGCTTAACACTCTTATCACTCGAAAGCAGACAGCTGCTGCCATGACCTTACTGCGGTTGCCACACAAAACCCACACACACACATACACACATAGACATTGTAATGCACACTTATGCCTGCTATTAGTTTGTTGCACTTTGTTCTGCATGGCCCCAATAATTCGGTTTGCCTCGCAGTATCGCATTTCATTCCTAAATTGCTTTCGTTATTGTTTTGAAATTTTCGTAATTAATTGAAGCATCAGCCCAGCAGCTGAGTTCCCTACTGCAGATCGTTTGTTTCTAAATTGAGCTAATAAAGGAGCTTAAATGTGCAATTAATGAAGCATTTCCTATGTGGATGAGAACATAATTCATGTCCGAGTCTCCTCTTGTGAGGATTGTTGCCCTAGGCTTAGCTTCAAAGTGGAAATTCAATGGAATTAACAACTGGAAAATAAGAAGAAACTAATAAGAAATAAATGCCAAGCATTTATCCTATATTTATCCACATTTTCCATAGAATTATCCAATAGTTTCCATTAAATATTTGTGAAAATTAAATGACCTTGTGCTCTAGTTCTGTGCCCCCCATCAACGGAGTGCCCTGCCCTGCCCTGCCCCGCCCAGCACTTATCTCAATGTGAAAGCACACACAAATTCCAGCAAAACAATTTCCCCTTGAATTTAATTCGAATATCAAATAAATTTCCATTCAATTTGCATTCCTAATCTGATTATTCATCTCGCATTCATTCGCATTCACAGATTTTGCACCTCCTGCTGATGGCAGACAATTGTACCCACCCATTCCACATGCCCCCCACCCATCCCTTCATCTTAATCAGTTCCAATGTCCGCCTGCAGCTCAAGAGCCATTCTCCAGCAGAAGAGCTACAGAGCAGCCTTTTCGAGTGGCACATTCGACAGACAGTGTGTAATGAAATTACACGCACACTTCAGCAATTTAGCAATTTAAACAAATGTATATTCTCCTCGACAGTTAGAGAGAGTGGCAGGGTGGGGTTGGGGGTTGGGGGTTGGGGTTCTGGGTGCTACAAGTAACATTTCCCATTAGTTGATAGTTCGTATTTCATTCGCCCAATCCACAAACTGACCCCACCCCAAGGCCCCTTGCCCGTCGTCAGAGGCCAGCAATTTTGCACTTATGTGTGCCATGGCATGAAATATGATGGCATTTGCCACATTGAAGGGGCAGCAGCAGCAACAGCAAACAGCCACAGCAGAAGAGGTCGCTCTCTCTAGCTTGCAGTACCGAAAAAGCAGAAAAAAATACAAAATACCAACTAAAATGCTCAACAATAACAAATGTTTCGTGCAATTTCCGTGACCAGAGGAGCAGCAGCCAAAGCATGCAAAGCATGTGATGCGAACTAGTAGATACCCTGTAGAAGATACAACCACATCTGGGGGTACAAATTCAGCCTCAAGGAAATGCTTATCTACTTTGTAGGATCATAAAATAAGCAGCTCCACTTTTGCTTCCAGCCAGCTGCAAGCAGAGTATCAAAAGAGCAGCTCAGCATAGATAAAGTTTATCTACTTTTCCGGCTTTGCACACCCACCTACTATACATGTATATATATATATATATAGAGCAATCCGCCCACACCCCCAACTGAGACGCGGAATAATCCAAGCGACGCCATTCACAGATTTCGTGCGCTTTTCAATCGCTGACCGTCAGCTGCCGCTGCTGGAAAATTGACTTTCATTGAGGCAAAAGCGTTTTGTAGTCAGTTCAGTCGTCGGGATCATCACAGTGGGGGATCTTAAATGGTTTGATTTGCGAAATTTAGATGAGATCTATGGGGCGGCAGCAGCAGTAACAATGACAGCGACAACAAATTGCTTGTTGCAACAACAGAACAACGAAACAACAGAACAACAACAAAACGACGAAGAATTTCGCTTACATTGCAAACAATTTGTGGGATACGCTGAAAGAGCGCGCGACACTGACGCGACTAAAGACGCACTTGAAACGCACTGGAAACGCACGCGTTTCTGTTTTGAATTTTCTGGATGTTCGTTGGCTGTTACGGCTCTGCGTTTTTTTTTTCACATTTCCCCTGCTACTTTTCACACATTTTTCGATCGGATCAACCAATTCGTGAGGCGGCTTTGATTTGTACAGATTTATTTGTGGGGGCATTCTCCGACTGGATCTTTTCTATTGCAAAATGATTGCCACACGCCGCACGCACAACCCGCAACCGATTCGCGTACAGAGACGCTGATAAGGAATTCCCGTTAGTTCCGACCGTACCCGCGGGATCGCAAACTCTCACTGAAACGGCTTTTATGGTACACACTGTGGCACGGACGGGCACGAGAGCCGAGCATCGAACGACAGCCGCAGAGCCACAGACACATCAAAGGCATCAGAGCAGCAGCACCCAAGCACGGATGCTGTGCCCCGAGTGGTGCCCCCCCGCTCGCCAAAAGCCGAGCACACTCGTCGCCAATGAGCGAGACGAGACGAGACGTGACGAGGGCATGGCACGATGCGGTGGCGACACGAAACTGAGGCTGCTGCTGCGGATAACAGAGCTCTGTTAGCAGTTGTTCAGCAGTATTTTTTTATAGCGGCCTTTTGGGGATGTATTTCCGGTTGAGTTGAGGCATCCAAGAGATTGCCCTGCAAGTGCATCATCAGATGGATCACATCCACAAAGTTCGATCCCAAATCCTGAGGGAAAATGAATTATAGATGCACTGCAGTTCGAATTATGGCAAACGTCTAAACTTGTTTACATTTCAAATTAGCCTGCGGCATTCCGTGCTCTCTCCCTCTCTCTCTCGGATGCTGTCGGCTTTTGGGGAGAGCGAAAATCTCTAGAAAAGTCTCTCTCGTTTTTGTGCTCTCTCCCTTGCGCAGCTTGTGCTAAAAATCAGCTGTTTTTATGTGTACTAAAATTTGCATCTGCTTTTGTTCGGCTGACAATATTTGACTTTGGTGTCAAATTTGAGAGCTATGCTGATTAATTCCATATATATTTTTGAGCTATTTATGATGCAGGGACATTGCATTAATTATAATTAAATCTGACTATCGGTCTGGGCTACTTTATCTGTCAGTTTTTTTGACTTAAACCATAACCTAGAGCTAGCTGCAATCTAGCAGCTATTTCCCGTCTAATATTGTTCGATAAATAACATAAATAACATACATTGGCGTGCCCTGATGGCACATCAATCAAAGACCCACCTGTTGCATGGCGCAGCCATCAATCAATGCAGGTGCAACCAAGCCATGGGAATGCAAATGGAAAAGCCAAGGGCAACAGTTACCAGCTATCTAGCAAAGACTGCAGAGTAGCCGACTGATCCATGAGCCCAAACTATCGAAATTAAATGTAGAAATTGTTAATGCAAAACGTAAATTTGTTATTTAGATTAACATAAAGATTAACATAAAGATTAACAGACACACACACACACACGTGTCTCCTCTCCACAGGCAGGTTCTCTTTATCGCTTTACGCGCTCTTTGCAAAGAGAGTCCTTGCCAAAAGTCCTGCCAAAAATTGAGTGCCAAAATTAATTCTGAAACGAGAGCTTTTTTATGGCTGTGGCCAGGCAATGGCTGCTGTTAACTGTGACCGCCAGAACTAGGCCAAATCGAGAGTCTGCTTACCAGTGGGAGTCCACGCCCCCCCGTGCACCATGCCCCACGCCACACAGCACCGTATATCTCTCATATTCACTTCTGCTGCTGCTGCTCGGCTCTGACCCTCGCTTAAAGTCAATTTCCACTTGCACAAGTGTTGGTCAACTGTTTTTTATCAGCTCGTAAACATGGCGTACAAGTTCATTTCGGTGTTGAAAGCGTGTACTGCCACTGCCACTGCCGCCATCCCCCTAGCACACACACAGCGAGCGTGGCAGCTGTAAAATGAACTCCACTCCGTGGCTGCTGACATTTTTAATAGCAAACACAACACGCAACGACTTTTGCACATGAAATAATGCCCCTCGAAGCACTAAGTAGTCGAGTGGGTCCGAACCGAGCCCCCGCCCCCCAAACAGATGGATGCACCATGGGGACGGAAGGAATACTTGCAATATTAAATGTGTGTGCTCCATACGATAGAGAGAAGGATAGATACTGATTCAAGGATTCAATGTAGTCAGAATGCTTTGCTACATTATACCGAAGAATATCATAGATATTCTGCAGATAAAATCAGGAAAAACTATCTTTAAAAAAATCATGAATAAACGGAAGAGCAGAAGAGGAACGTAGACGGCCACTTTGATGATCAAACAGTCGTTGGAATTGAATCTTTAGAGTTGGTTTCTTAAGTAACTGCCGCTGACTGGATCCCCTGTGCACTTTCTAATAATCTTTTGAGGGCCTTCCAAGCGAATTTTTCCACTGTTTCACGCTTTGCCTTTTCATATTTTCCAGCACTTTTGTTGCATTTTTTGTTGTTGTAATGAAAGTGTTTTTTATGAAGTGCCCGCATCCTCGCACACGCAGCATCATGCGTGTCCTGATCCTGTCCTGCCTGTGTGTCGGGTATTGCTGTTGCTCCTCCAGTTCCAGCTCCAGCTACAGCTCCAGCTTACTGGTGGTGTCCTTCTGCTGCTGCCTGCCCCTTGTCTGGTTCTCGTTGTTGCCAGTGAAATATGACAAAAAGTATGCTACAGTTTCGCCATTTCCGCATGTTGTTGTTGTTGTTGTTGTTGTTGCTGGTTTGTTGTTGTTAGCACTTTAATGGCGAAATAGAAAAGAAAGTCAATGCCGAGGAGTCGGTCGCCGTTCGTTCGTTCGTTGCCTGCTTGTTAGTGTACTCTACGCGTATGTGTGTGTGTGTGTGTGTGCTTGTGGGGGTGTCTGCAATAGCAATAAAAATATATTTCACAAACTGCTGGTCCCCGTCTCAGTTTCCGCACCCCTTCTTTGGCTCCACATCTTTGCAACCCTTTGGTATGGGAAGGGAATAGGCGGACGAACGGCTTGAATTTTTTTTTAGCTCTCTCTCACCCCCTGTTAGCCCTCTAAAACTTCCGCGTATGTGCTGGCTATTGTGTGGAGCACACACACACACACACACACACACACAAAGGCATGCAAAACAAGTTGGCTACAACAAATTATTGGAAAACCCAGAAGTTTTCTAGCATGGGAAAAAATATGACAATAAGCAGAAAAATCGCGAAATAAATATGTAAAAGTTGCGACTAAAACATATCCCTCTGCTTATCAAGATTCTGCTGCGGAAGCTTCTTTGTAAATAGGTTGAAAATATAAAAAATTTAGATACCCAACAAAATCTGAATTTTCACTCTTAAAACTTTTGAAAACAACAAAAAAATTTCCTTAAAAGGAGTCTTTAGTTTGGATGATGGAATAGAGGAATGAAGGAGGCATTTAATAATCTCAAAGATTAAGTATTTTGAGAAGGAGATCTTCTGTGATTCCTAAACAAATATCTTAATACGGGCAGTTTTATTTTTTACATATTTAAAAAAAAAATATTTTTTTTGTTTTTTCAAAAGTTTTAAGAGTGAAAATAAATTTTTTGTTGGTTATCAAAATTTTTTATATTTCATATTCTCAAAATACTTAATCTTTGAGATTATTAAATGCCTCCTTCATTCCTCTATTCCATTGTCCAAACACACCAAAATCTAGCTGAATCTATAGATGTTATTACTCTCTCGGTCTCTAAGTATGTGCCAAAGTTGAGTATGTACCAGCATACCCTTTGGCTGTACGCATCCCCTTTGTATAACAATCGTGGAAGCAAGTAAAAATCTCGTATAAAAAAATACAAAACTTGCTGCAAACTTCAGCGAAAGCCAACAACAAGCATATAAAATGTGTTTTTGTCGCAGTTTTTTTTTTTTTTTTTGCGACTGTGATTCGTATCTATATGATATGCCCTCCCCCTTCTATCCTTATAGCAGGGATATATGTATGTATGTGTGCATATGTAACTGTATCTGTTTCTGTTTCTGTGGCTGGTGAAGTTATGCCACTAAAATACATTTTGCTTAACGCGCTTGAATCGGTTTCGGTTCTGGTGGACTGGTGGACGGACTCCTTCCACTGTTTTCTTCCACTTTCCACTCTTGACTGGTGACTAGATTTCGGGCATTCTGGGTGGGGTTGAAGGGATGGGGGGATGGGTAGGTTTTATTTGTGGGGGGGGACTGTTGTGTTTCACAGCCATAACGATTTTCTTTTCAATTTGGCTTTAGTGCGTATTTTGTTCTAATTTTATTGCACGTATTAAAATATTCTTGGCCCCTGCAGCAGCACCCATTTCCCCTTCCCCTTCCCATTCCCGCCCTTTCTCCACTTTCGAGGGCCTGTTAACACACACTTTTGTGTAGCACACACTCACTCCCAAATGTATACGCCCATAAATAGCAATAGAGAATGGATGGTGGTTGGTGGTTGGTGGATGGTGGATGGTGGGGGGGGGAATATTCCAATTTTGAAGTTCTGGTCGCATGATAATATATTTTTTATGATATTTATGGCTTTTGATAGCTGCTGCTGTGGCCCTGCCCTGCCCCTGGCTTTTGCTTAGCTGGCAGACGATTTATATTTTTCGGCCAACTCTCTTTCGGCCGGCCTGCCTTTTGTTTTAGTTTTGGCTTCCCCTTTCGCCCCACCCTCTTGCATTTTTACGACCATTGTTGTTGCTGTTACTGGCTAGGCATCGTTTGTGGCTGTTTATTGTTTTGTGATATCGGAATAGATCCTGCATTCAATGCTCATTCTCCTGCCCTGCCTACCGTGCTTGGCCATTCATTGAATGCGGTTGTCATTCTGTTGTCGTAGCTGCTCGTATTTTTTTATTTTCCGCACACACACACACACACACACACACACACATGCAGGGGGAAAATGCCGTAATACACGGGTATTATGCAGATTTTGGTTCCACTGGAATGGCTTTCAAATATTTGCAATGCATAAAATACTTTCGAGTGCAGGGGATTTTCATTTTGATCCACTTTTTATTCACATTTAATGCAATTCTAAAAAATATATAAAAAAAAAAATATTTATAGTGCAGCCCCACAGCCCCCCCCCCCCCCCGCCCCACCGCTCCAGCCAGCAGCAGAGAGCAGTGCAAACAATGGAAGCGAATGGCAGCGTAGAGCGAATGGCTGCTCCTCTCCTGTGGAAATTATTTTTGGAATTTCCTCAAAATGTGGGCCAAAAATGTTTGTCTGCCACTTTGCCAGATACTTGACAGAGGAAGGAGGAAGGAGGAAGGGAGGGGACGGACGTACCGGACTCCTGCTGCTGCTGCTGCTGGCAATTAAAATAACTTTTGGGCTTTAACTCTCTTCAATTTAAGACTTTGCTGAAGGCTAACTCAATTTGTGCATGTGTGTGTGTGTGTTGTGTGTGTGTGGCGAACAATCTGCAATGTGGAAATTAGAAGTAGTCGTAAAAATATGCAAGCAAACCAGTTTCAAGTGCAATGCCATTCGAATACAGGGTCCCCAGCCCTCACTCCTTCGAGTGGGGTTGTGGGGGTGGGTTCTGCATGTTGCCATTCAGTTAATTATTGAGCCACGAGCACGTACATCCCTTTTCCATATGTGTGGTGTGGTGTGGTGTGGCGTGGCGTGGAGTGCGGCTGTTGTAGCTGTTTGCTTGTGTCTGGCTCTGGGTTTAACTTAATTAGTGCTGCGATGCGCTGCGCTGCATTTTGCGGTCTCCATTTAACGCAGCACGAGGCCAGCGAGCGGCCCCCAAACAAGGGGCACCCACAGTGTGCCGTGCCGCAGACCAAACAGAACTCGTGAGGCGACAGCAGAGAATCGTAGAATCGCAGAAACCCCCGAACCACACCGTCAGATTGCCAGTACGCCAGGGGCATTGCTTGGGGGGGTCAGAGTTTCCATCCTGTCCTGTTCGCTGTCCTCTGTCTCGCCTGTCTGTCCCACTGTGCCTCTGTCCCACTGTCCCACTGTTCATTTGGCTGCGCAAAAATTTAAAACTGCAAGCCACTGAGGGAAAGCGGGGGAGGGGAGCGGCGGCTTGTGTCGCTCTGTCTCTCTTTTTCTCTGCTGTAGCCCAAACATTTCACGCTGTTTATTTGTTTGTTACCCTCTGAAAAAAAGAGCTAAGGAAGGGCATATAAACGAGGTTCGAGATTTAGCTTTTAAATGGCTATAAAAAGTACAGAACCTTAAGGATCTACAGAAATATTCAGATGCATTTCCATTGATCTCAATTCTCTCCCTTTTATCTTTCAACTTTTGCCATTTACAGGGTATTTCCATGGTGTCTGCGTAGCTTTGCCTTACCAATAGATTTTGTCTTTAGTTTTTTTGCCCATGTTGTTGTTGTTGTTGCTATGAATTCAGTGTGGTGGATGGAATTGTGCTGCTCGTTTCGTGCTTGCATGTTGCACGTAATTTGCATTGTTGTTGCCTTTAATTGCTTAGTGTTAATTGCCGTAATTGCGGTAAACTAAACGCAGAGCACAAGAGTTCAGACGAGGCAGACGAGGCAGTGAAAAGAGCAGAGCAAAGAAGAGAGTAACTACGGACACGTAGACGCTGCTGCTGCTGCTGCTGCTGGAGCGTTGGTTTAATTAAGCTTTGGGGGGGGGGGACGGTCACAGAGAACCTTGAAACCGATGCGACCCGAGGTCACATTCACCCTTGGGCCCCATCATCCACAGGGCAGGTGTCCGAGCATGGGGGTCGGGTCGAGTCGCTCTCCTTGGTGCGACTTTTGCAGCTTTGTCAAACGATCGCCCTCCAATTTGGCTCAGGGCGATGTGTCATTCAATATGCCGCGCATGGCAAACAAGACGCGCGGGGGGCTATGGGTGGCAATTGGAGGCGGATGGCGCTCGTTAAAGCCCATTAAAGGCCGAATGCCAAAGCGACTTTAAAATGTCAACACAGCCAGAAGACCATGAGACCATGAGACCATGAGACCATTGAGGCCACGCCCAATGCCTCGATACGCTCTATTACTCATCGCTGACGAAGGATGCGGGCTCAAATGTCACTGGGACCGGCCATAAATTCCGCCAGAAGCCAGAACTGAAGGCCAATTATAGCCCAAAATGGATACACACATGCATACATACATACATATACATATACATATACATATGTATAGTATCTTTTAGATATTCACATACTTTTCGGCATAGAATTCTCTTCTCTTCGCTTCTCTCACGACAATGGCTTTTCGTGTGTGTGTGTGTCATGTTTGGCTTAGGCGAGCGCACCTTTTGTGGCAGGAATTGGTGGGGCATTAATTAATTGGAAAGAGAGAGAGCCAGCGTCCGCTGTCTGTCTGCCACACCGTAAGTAGCTCTGGTTCTCCATTAATTAGTTGAGCAAACAGCAACCCATAAATACCAACGGCTAAGCTCTGACGCTGTGGCGGCTGTGAGCTCTGATGCTGCCACAAACTTTAACATTCTTCAACCTTTTTTTGTTGTTTTTGGGGTAGCATTTCAGCTCCTTTTCTTTCCTCTCTCATTGAGTTGTCAATGGGTTGTCGTGACCCCTCGAAAAAAAAAATACAAATTGAGTTTTGGGCGCAGTCAATACGAAAGCTAATTGATTGGAAAATTATGTGACTCTGAGCAAGCAGTGGAGTGCTCTGTGACTTGGAGCAAGCAGTGGAGTGCTCTGCCCTTTTTTTTTTGGAAAAAAGTATGTAAATTTGTTCCTTCCTGTTCTACTTGGAAACGGACTCGGAATTAATGTGTGCCTGGGGTACCATCAAAAGTGGACAATGGGGAATGTGGATGTGGAATGTGGCTGCCGCCCCCCAAAAGGCATTAACAGCGACAATCATCGATGGTCGACAGTCGACAGTCGATGGCCATGGCCATGACGATGGCGATGGCGCGACTCTAATGATTATGCATTAAGTTGTCATTAAAAAATTAACTTGATTACTCGTGACGTAAGCACGAGGAGGATGGACATTGGCGACATTCTCTAATGAATTGATAAATTGAATTAGCTGGCGAATAGCATGGAGTAGTAGTAGTGGATGTCCCTCTGGATGCGCTGCCGCTGCCGCTGCCACTGCCACTGCCACTGCCCCTGTCAACGTGTCTGCTAATCAAATTACAAGTCAACTCTCTCGCCTCGGGCTTTTGCCTCGGTTTGTGACATGGCCAGACATAATGCATGATTGATGATTGACGGACACAGAGAGAGAGAGAGAGTAGTGGTTGTCTCTCCCTATCTATTTCGGAAAGTGCCACAAGGAATGGCCATGGGAATGGGAACTCCTTTTATCATTAATCAGAATTGCTTAATTAAACCTCAGGCAAAATGCGGACGACCTCGGACGACTTCTACAAAGTGTTGACAAGCCATAAAAAGTGGTAGCCAAGTTTCCGCAACAATAAAAATCACGAGACAAAAGCCGCTAAACGATTGGCGTCAGTCGACAGTCAACAAAAACAGTCAGCCTCCTGCCCTGCCCTGCCCTGCCCTGTCCACAGTCCCTCACCTTCAATTGAACGGGGACCCATCAGCAGCAGAGCAGACCCTGCGCGATTTATAACATTTTCCATTTCAATTGTGGCCCCCCAATGCTCGATGACTGCATTCGCGTTTCCATTCCATTCCATTCGATTCGATTCGATTGATTTCATTCGCCTGCTCGTCGTTTGGCGGTTCGGCAGTTCTCGCTTTGGTTATAAAAATTCATTGCAATCATTGCATTATTTGCTGCCCCACAAAAGGGTTGCATGGATTGGTTAGAGTGTTTGTCACATGCAGAGAGAGGAGAGAGACAACAGAATCAATCTCTTTCCAGTGGAGAGAAAGACTCAAATAATCACAGAAATGAAAGTTTCCACCACTAGAAGTGTATCTAATGCTTCGTTCTTGCAATCCAGTCATTTATTCATTTTTATTCATATGACAGAGAGAACTCTGTTACGTGGTTTGCCACTACTCACTCTTTCCCCCCCCATTTGCTTTCTTTCCTTCTTTCATTCTCTTTTGTGGTTTTTGTGGATTCAGATTTGTTGTCAAATCATTTTTACCCAACTGTGTGTGTGTATCTGTGTGTGTGTGTGGCAATAAAACGTGTTTGGAACGCTTGCAACTTCCATTTCATTTGATTTTATTTCATTTTTGCCATAATATGCAGCAGCAGCAGCAGCAGCAGCAGCATTGACGTCGTTCCCTCTGTTGCCACTCTGTTGCATATTTCATCATTGTCACTCGACGACACACACTTTTTGTGTGTGTGTGGCAACAATGGAAGCAAGTGCCACTCCCCCTGCAAACCCTTTGAAAATCATTCACTTTGCATGCATTTACGCTTATTTGAGCATAATAATTTTTGTTTATTGGCCACAAAAACTGCTCGTTGCAAGTGCCACTGCCAACCCACAATGCGACAGACTCTTGTTGAACAACAACAAAAAACAAAAAGGTAGATCACCCGAAAAAAGGCGAGCGGCTTAAATATTTAAGTGTTTGGGATTGTTGATGATGCGCTTTTTAATTGTTGCGAAATCAATTTTGCATATGGCCCCCGTTTTATGTATATATTTCTGAGAGATTTATTGGTCATGCTGCCACATGCAGCATGCCTCACTTTAAATGCTTTCATTTTGGCATCCATCCATGCAGCATCCACAGCCCATGCATATTTATATTTGTCCCCGTTTTTTTTCTTGTTTTTTTTTTGCACCCCGCCGCTGCACTCGAAATTGCCTCAAATTTCGATGTCACTCAAGCGAATATTATGGATAAATGATTTGCCCAATGATTTAATGGAGAATTTTAACGCTTGGAGTGGCAATGGACGCTAATGGAACCAGCAAAATAATCAACGATTAACAAAGGGAGCAACAAATCTGTGGGTTTTAGTTGCCTAAAAGGGAGAATATAATTATTAGTCATCATTTGTATGGAAATTTATATCGCTGATTACATTTTTGTACTCTGCACTACTCATACATAGGCTGCATGTGGAAAGCCATCTCCGGAGCATACCTTTCCCACTCTCTCAGAGAGAGAGAAAGCCACTGGAGCCACTCGAATGTGTAATTTAGTTGAGTGTTTTCTCCTCTTCTGACCATGCCCCCCCCCCCCCTTACTGGCTGCTGGCTACAAAAGAAATATTAAAAATATGCAAATGCTGTGCCGTTCTTTATTGTTTATATGCCTCTCTCCTCTCCTCTCTGCCTTTGCTTAACTTAACCCTTTTCATTTTGGGCCACCAAAGACAAACTACACTACAATCTGAGACAGACCACTCGTCCTCCCCCCACCACCCCCTTTGATTCGGTGGCACACTCCATTTGGCAAATATAATAAATATTCAAAAGGGAAAGGGACAAGCGGGGGGGAATTGGCGGCTGCTGCCTTATGAAGATTGCTGCAATTTCCTCCAGCGATTCGGATTCGGATTCTGATTCAGAATTCGTCTGCGTGGGCGCACAGCAGCAGCCACTTAGAATGACTTTTCTGTCTGGTCAAACGGAAAATGAATGTGTAAAATATTTTAATGTGGCCTTTGGCCTTTACTTCGTGCCTCGATAGATGGGGGTAAGTTGTCATAAGTTTTGTGGTTCTAGATGTGGCTCCCTCGCCCTCTGAGATTGTCTGCAAGTATTTCGTGTTTTATTCTTGAGCAAATAGACAGCCAAAATTAAGAAATGGCGGCCTGAAATTTGATATTGTGCCGCTGCCCAGCCGCGGCCTGTTTGTTCAATCAATAATCATCACATTTCCGCAAACACTTCTGCCGCTGCCCCAGCCGATGCCCCTGCCCCACGCAACTCAAATATTCATAAACGATGAACGAACACAAAAATGACAGATTAATACAAATATTGATACAGCGACCAAAGGACGCAAGGGACCCCCCCCCCCTCCGCTCGTTTCGAGTGCGAGTACTTCCCAGAAATCATCTCTGGGTCTCCGTCTCTCGTTTTGGCCATTCGCAACGCGTTCTTTTGCTTTGTTTTGAATAATTCGCCATCGAGATATGAAATATTAATAAGGGGAATCCAATGGCTACGGCTGCTGCTGCTGCTGGTTCGTATGCGTATTGAGTATGCAGCTGGCCACAGGCCCCCTCTGGCAGCCACACCCTCTAAAGTATAATCACTGAGCGCAGATGAGTTCTAATGACCATGGGGCCACCCTCTCAGAATTGGTTAAAAATTTTTGCAGCCCTGCAGCGTGGCATAAAAACTGCTGGGCTGTGCACAAATAAAAAATCTTTCTGCTAGGCTGGATAATCACAGCGTGTGTGTGTGTGTGCTGCTTGAGACAGGACCTTCGCAGTGGCATATAAATTTAACTTTTAATGCGCTGCGTACGCGAATGTGTAAAAGATTATCTTTATTGGCCATTAATTCATATTTAAGCTGGTGCGGCAAAAGAAAAAGGCGCCATTTTCCTTCACTGTTTTTTCTCGTTTTTCCTCTTTGCCTGCTCTCCGTTTTTTTTGTGTGTGGAAAAACGTTTGTAAAACACTGGATTTGCGAAAGGATAAAATTATGCTTTGTAAAACAATTAAGTAGCATTATTTATAGCCCCATACCCCGCAGCCCCCTCTGGACTACACATAATTGCCTTTTGGGTGGGGGGGGGGGGGTTGTAGGATGTAGTCCTGTATTTATGAACTCCCCTTAACGCTAAGGATGTCGGGGGATTTGTCTAGTTACTTTTCTAAGGAGCGGAAGTGATTATTTGTGCGGTTGGTCGGTTAATTAGCAAGACAAATGGGAAAGTTTGGGATTTGCGATTTAGGATTAGCCCTCCACCAACTGTGTGCGGCAGCAGCAGGTGGACTTGACAGATGGAGAGATGCCCATTTAAAGGAGTGAAGGGATACACTTAAAAGTATTATCTATGTATATACCAGCAAACAGATTTATGCCATCGCATCGTTTCCGCCCCACCAAACCAAAAGTCGCACAAATCTGTGAGCTTCTGTGAGCTCCGACTGCGCACAGCTCACAATCTGTCGCTGTCGCAAAACAGAATTTGAATACTCCGCTGGATTTCAATCGAACGAAATGCCCGAGGCAGAGCCACTGCCACTGCCACAGCCACTGCCACTGCCACAGCCACATCCATTCTGTTGTACCCATAACAATATCAATATTCCATGCTTACGAGTGGAGTACCTGAACCTGAACCCACTCAAATCCAAAGACTCCCCCTCCCATCCACTGACAGCCAGTAAAAACCCCTTTAGCAAATTTACAAATTTCCGCAATAAACCAAACAACCAAAATGAATACAAAACATTCGCAGGAAGCATGGAAAACCCTCAAATCCAACAGCAACAACACAAACGTGAAAAGGGAAAATGGAAAACTGCTGACATATGCACAGCAGCAGCAGAGCAGCAGCAGCAGGACGAGCAGAGGAGCTACACGGCTATTGGCAATTCGGGAAAAGTTCCCCCTGTTCGATGACAGAGTTCCGAGTAGCAAATTTCCCACTCTCCTCTCCACCCCGCACACCAAACTTTGAAGTGAGCAAACGCGACTTTCATTCTCTGTGCTGCCGCTGCTGTCGCTTTTCATTTTCCATTTTCTATTCTACTTTTTGCCTTTCGTTTTGCTCAACTTTTTTGGCTGCGTGGGGGCAAGGCAAGTCGAAACTCAAGTGAGCAGCAAAGTTCAAACACCTGAGCGATGCGGAGGGACGGGGACCACTTTGCCTGTGCCCATCATGTGGCACGCCCCCTAACATGAGTCCTCTAATAGATAAAAAGCCAACAGCCCCTACCCGCTGGCAGGCTGCGTCTCCTCCCTTTTGTTGCGGTAATGAAATTTATTAGATCATTATACGGACTCTGCCTCCGTTCGTTGTCATTTACCTCAAAGCCCTCCCCTCCACACCGCCCCTGATATCTGATTCCGCTGCTCACGCTGTCACGGTCCTCCTCCTAGCTCCCAGCTTCCCTTTTGAATGCCTGAAATTTGTTGACGCTGATTATCATTTTCAAGTTCTGAGTTTTCATTATGCGAGGAATACCCTAGCCATGGTGCAGGGTACTACGTGCAGGCAGCCGAACATTTAGCCGAAACCTAAAGCACAAGAATTTGTCTGGGATAAAAATGTATCGTAAATGCTCACAAGATGCACCAGCTGAAGCCCAAACGATATCTTACAGATGCAACAAAATCTCACAGGGAAAAACGTTTACAAATGTAAAAGATAGATGATCAAATTGTATCCCTAGGATATAAATGAAGGAGTATCACAATACCAGGCACCTGCCAGATGCAGACTTATGCCACAAAAAATAAAATTAAGACGAAAAATCAATCTACACACCGATAGAAAAAAGCCCTGAAATTTTAATATTTTCACACATTTCTGCCATTGATTTGCATCCAAGAGTGGGTTGTATTAATATTGAATATTTTTCACATAAATTTTGATATAAATATGAAAATATTTAAATATAATATATAATATAATATGTAATATAATATGTTTCATATTTAAATTTAATATATTATATATTTATTTATGAAGATTAAATATGAACGTATTAAAAAAGCCATTTTAATATGTACATTTATATTTGAATCAAAGTGAATTCCATTTAATTTTACTATTTTTGTATTTAAATATCGCATTTTAAATTTTACTTTGGTTTTTTTCTATCAGTGCATAGATGTTTAATCTTTTATTTAACTTAAGTCTGATGCACACAAGTAGAACCGATGGGAAGGAGTCTCTGCACAGGGTATCCAGAACTTCGACTAGCCAAAGTTGGTGCATTTCCTGCCTTGTTTTCCCATTTGAGTGGCGGCGCACAGCACAAAACAAAAAATTGTTTGTTTTCGCTGGAACTGTTCTTTGTCCTACTCTGGCACTTTTCTACTTTCCTTGCATCCCTCACCACGCACCCCGCACCCCACACCCCACACCCCACACCCCACACCCTTAGTTTTCCCGCTCGCTTTCCGCCTCCACTTGCAGTGCTTTTGCACACTTTGCGGTATTTCTTTATTGTGAGAGTGTGTGTGAGGGTGTAAGGGTGTGAGGGTGCCACGGCCTCCCCCTTCAATGGCTTTGGCATAATTTAACTTAATTTTTGGCACAAAATTGTAATTTGCATTAAATTTATTGAGAAGGCTGCCGCTTTGCCGCCTTGCCGCCCTGCCGCCTTTGCTCCACGTATTTCTTTTTCTTTCTTTCTCTTTCTTTCTCTCTGTGCTTCCCCCTTCAAGTTTATTTACTGTCGAGTGCTGCGCTGCTCCGCACCTTTTCCCCCATTGAATTTTCGAGTATTTTCCATCTCAAGTTCAAGCCCGTTGTCGTTGCTATTAATAGACTGCCAAGGCACTTGAACTCATTTCCCTATTTCCTCATTGAACCATCGTGAGGGGCAGGGGTAGGGGCAGGGACTGGGGCAGGCTGGTGGCTGGCTGGGTGCCTGCCATATGCGACAAGTTTTGAATGAAATTGACAACCCTGTCAAGTAGCTGTCTGGCCTTTGACTCAGCCCCTTCCCACTCCCCCACCAATGCACCCAACCGCTTGTGCCCACAATGATGCCGTCACACGCACGCACACACAAAAATTAGATGGGGGACTCGACTCCACTCCACTCCGCTCCGGCACTCCGGAAGTACTGTCTCTCTATCTCTCTCTCCCAAATGGAAAGTACAGAAAATCCACACAACAAGCGGGCTGCTGCTGGGCGGGGGCAGGCTGTGTGGGAGGTGGAGTGCTGACAATTCCCGCGGGAAATGCTCACAGAAATTCGCTTAATAACTTTCCCAGCGATGAGTGGGCGGGGCACAGGTATTCCTCCAGCCCGACTTCGACTCTGCGGAGCGCCCAGACAGTAATTTGTTTTAACAGCGCCTTTTAAAGATATTTACAGCCTCCTGCTGCTGCTGCTGCTGCTGCTGCTGAGAGTCGAGTCGACTCCTTGTCGTTGTCCTTGTTCTTGGTATCCTCAGTGCCTACCTGGCCTACCTACCTGAATGCCCGCTGTGGCCGTCGCTCCATAAATTACCCGCCACGCGGCGCTAATATGGCGCAACATCCATGGCATTTGCCACTTGCCACCACGCACCCGCGCACCCCACGCAGCCAAAAGATACACCTGGACAGGGTGTCCGGCACGGAGTTCTGTTCTGTTCTGTTCTGGGGGGCTAATGCCACATTCAGTTTTCGACTGTTGCGCATACGAAACTCGAAAGGGTCGGAAGGTGGGGAAGAGGGAGGATTAGAAGCCAGTAGATGCCAGGTAGAAGAGGATTACGAAGCAGAGACTGGAGTGTGGAGTGTGGAGTTTGGAGATGCCACAAGTTACGCTTGTTGCTTGTAGTGCTGCGTCCAGCACTTTGAATTGACAGTGGAATGGATGGGCAGCCCACTAGCTATCCCTCCCCCCCCCACCACCACACGCCATACTTCGCACAGCTTAAATATTTATGGCCCAAAATGGACAGTGGGTAAGGGACTGGAGGATGGAGGCATCAACGTACATGTGTTGCATGTACGAGCATTGCCTCATCGCGATTTATGGAATGAAAAGAGCGTCCGCAGGCCAAATGGGTAAGGGAATGGCAGAAAGAGTGGTGTGGGGGTGGGGAGGCATGAATGGTGGCTACCTACCACAAGGCAGGACTCTGCTCGCTCGCCCCCCCCCTTTGCCATAATTCAATCAGCAGTTCAGCTTAATGCGTTCTCGAATGCGAAAGAAAAGAGAAAAAACTAAGAACCATCAAAGCGGCAACTCGATGTCGAATATCGTGAATCAACTACGAAAATTGTTTGCCCCAGCCACTGCCCCATGCCCCATGCTCATTTTGAACACACACACACACACTCACACATCGGGCAGAAGGAAAAGCGGAAAATAAAAGCGAGAAAAATGTCAACCACCAAACGCCATAATAAAGCTCAAAATAAAATCAATTACGCTCGATTAAGTGAAATAGTTACATAAATTACAAATAACCAGAGCAAGAAGAAAAACAAAGAAAAATAAAGAAAGAAAATACACAGCAACAGTGGGGGGAAGAAGAGAAGCGAAAAGCGGGAAGGGAGCGAGAAAGTCGCGTTGAGATAACTATTAACATTATACGAGTGTAGGGGGAAAAGTAAGGGAAAAAATGCCCGATTATTTTCCGCAACATAAAACAAAAGACAACAAACAGTCAGGCAGTGCAGGAAGTGGGCAGAGGGGGCAGAGGGAATGAGGCTGAATGTCTGCTGCTGCTGCTTCTGCTTTGGTACAAATAATAAATAATACCATTTGATGCTCGAAAGCCAAGAGCCCAAGCATTTAAAATACGAAATGGAATACTCCCCCTACCCACCACCACCACCCACAGCATGCTGCATCCCTTGTTTGCAACTTTACGCGCAATTAATCTAAAATAAATTCATTTATAATTTGACAACAAGAAAACACAACAAGCAGCAAGCAGCAAAGCAGGCAACAACAAACAAAAAAACAGCGCCTTAATTTAAAAGCTTTAAAATAATCAAGGCAACGAGGAGCGGTAGGGTGAGTACTGGGGGGGGGTCTGTTTTAGTTATCGCATCACAATTGGTGGATTTGTCTCTGCACGCAGCACGCGACTAAATTCGATTGCTGAAGACAAATAAACGCGGGGCTGAAAGGAGCGACGGATACAAAAGATGTCGATAAGCAGAAGTGCCAGTGGCACTGTCAGTGGCAGTGGCAGCAACAACAGAAGCCACACAGCAATAGTAGTACATAGATAGATACAATAACAAAAGCACTAAAATATCCACCAAGTTGTCGTTGTCTTCCACAGGCAGTCGGAGTCGCGTGGCACAAGCCACGTCGGGTTCAGGTTCACGTCAAATTGAACGTAAAGCAATTGAAATCGAAATGTCTGTCTATTGGCGGACAGAAGTTGCTCCCCCGCCCCTTCCACCCATAGAGTGCAGTCGGCCAAAGAAATGTTTTCATTGGTGGCACACAATTGTTGTTGTCGCAGGATGGGATGCCCCGTGCCCCGTGCCTCGTGCCTCGTAAATTATTATTTAATGACAGACCAAATTGAAAATAAATTCAAACCTAATAAGCGTTGAAATAAGCGCTCGATGCTCGATGCTTGCTGCTGGCTGCGCGTTCAAATAAATTGAGCGTCGCGGAGTCATTGTGTCTGTGCTGTAGAGTGGGGCATGTGGCAGGGAGTTTTTGTTTTTGGGTGGGTGGGTAGAGGCCACGTTAAATGGCTTTTAGATTGATGTGGGTGAGTGGTTAAAGGTTGCCATCGTTAGCCGGCAGCCTAGTTCGAGTGGCAAGGGGACACGCACTCTTCTCAGTGCTCTCAAATATATGTATGTACGTCTGTATGTACGTTTGGATTTCTACCATTCCGCTTGCCGCATGACCTCTAAAGCTTCTCATTCGATTTGACGGGCAATTTCCGGGTTTCCCTGAACAAAAAAAAAACAAACAAAAAACAAACAAAAAATTCCAACAGAAAATGGGAATAAAAGGCTTGCAGCTGGTAGCCGACGACTTGGATACCTCTTGCAGTTATTTCTCAGGGAATTTCCCTTTCGACTTGCAGCAAGGCGTGGGAATTAATTGCTGTGCAGCTGAGGGTTTAATTTTCATAGAATTCAAGGCCCACCACACTTTAAAGTGTACGAAATGCTATCCAAAATCATCATACCCCCAATCGCTTCTCTGTTTTGCAGCAGCCGGGAAATCCCTTTGCCTACTTTTCGGCATTCGCTTGACCGTTGCCTTCCCTCATGCATGCCACGCTGCCACGCTGCCACGCTGCCACACTGCCACTGCGTATGGGTCGTTCCCTGCTGTGCTGTCACACAGAGATAACGGTATTATGCTCAATGACAACACAGTCACAGCACCCGCTTCAAAATGAACGGTGGAGGGACAGGGGTTGACTGTCATTGTGCCCTCGTGGGGCATGTTAAGCGGCCAGCCTGACTGCCTGACTGCCTGCCTGCCGTTCGGCCACTGAGTCTCTCGATTGCCCAATTGCGTTAAACAAATAGACCAACAATAATACCCTGGCCAGGGACCAACGGCTTACCCACTCACTGTCTCTCACCTGCCCCCACAGCTGCACCCACCTGCCACCAGCTGCCACACAGACAATTGTAAATTCCTTGCATGCGGTTACTAATTTTTACACTGCGCGTGCACGAGAGAGCGCGGATGCATGGGGGGAATGCCATGAATTTTTTACAAGTGATTAAAATCTGTAAAAAAATAAAAGAAATCCGCAAAAGAAATAATGGCATAACGAGGCAGCCCCAGCCCCAGCCCCAACCCCCTTCCCACACGGTTTTCTATATGTTATTGTTTGACTCATTTGAAATTCAATTTCGAGAGCAAGGGAACTCAGCATGCAGCACACACCCGCTACAGGGGCACGGGGCAGTGGCTATAACTCATATTCGATGCCCCCCCCCTCTCCGCATTCCCGATTTGAATATGCAATTCTCTGTGCGGGCTATTGATTTTTTTCTATCCTTCGGAATGGCACTGCGAGGGGCGGACTGTGCCCTGCCCACTGCCCACTGCCTTTTGTTAAAGTTAATTTGCAAAGCAAACAGAGTAGGGGCTTAAAAATACAGCACTGCCGGAACACGTGCCTGCCTGGCCGGCCGAGCGAGGTGCATGCCACTCATTTAAGCAACACAAAAATCACATCATAATTGCTTGAACGCGGCCAATGATGAAAAAAACAGCTGTGAAAATATAACTCGCGAATTCCAGGAGGGGGTAGCACCAGCCCCGACCAGAGTGCAGATATCCCATCCACATTAAATATTAAAGATTACCCTTGAAAACCCAGAAAACAAAAAGAACTAGCAGCACTTGCGCTGGCTGATTGGCATTTAGGACACACAGCACAGAGCACAGAGCACAGCGCACAGCACATGTAGGAGCCATTACCTAGGCAATAAAATACCCAAATGCCCCAAGCAACAAAACCCTTACAACTTCTTAGACTGCCTGCCGACTCCCTGGAGGATATCCTCCGATCCATGGCAAAGCCTACAAAATGCGTACAAATTAGCCAGACGAAGACGACGACCGACCAACATGGGGGGGGGGCGAGTAGGAGGAGGAGCCACTCTCCTCCTTTGGCTCTTCGACTTTTCGACCATCATTTATGGCAGCGCACAAAAGCCGGGCCAATCAGGCGGGTCCAAGAGTCCAATCACCAAATCGTGTCTTAACATAATTTTTCGTATGCTTTAGAGTCCCGCTTTACCCCCTCTAGCCGTACAACCAACGACACAATGGGGCGGCGGGGGACAGTGTACAAAAAAATTACATTTACGTGCTTCCAATGTGTAATTAAGGATTATTTTGTGCTCAAGTGCTCTCTCTCTCTCTCTCTCGCCTCTCTCCTCTCACTCACTCTGTCGCGTCCTGTGGGGCTTTGTCTAGGCCCAGAAAATCAGTTCAAAGGCCCAAAAGCTGCGTGACTTTTGCAGCAGTTTTTGCTTCTTATTTTGTCTCTATGAAAATTGACTAATGATCCTTGGGCGAACTCGCCGCCTCTGTGTGTGTGTGTGTGTGTGTGTGTGTGTGCCATTAAAGAACCCTTTAATGGGAGAGTAATCGGGGGAGGGGGAAGGGGTGTGGAAATGTGGCTTGTAGCTGCTTCCTTATGCACTGGCCATGGCCGCTGCCAGTGGTCCGCTGCCAGTGAGCCCCTTGGGTGAGCGTCGTGTGTTATGACACGTTCCAACGTTGCTTGCAGTTAAGCTGCGACGCTGTGGATATCTGGTGGCAAGACCAACAAATCCCACAGCGCCGATACCTGACGGATGGATGGATGAACGATGTGCCGTTGCAGCTGCAGCCAGAGGATGTGCCTGTGTGTGTGTGTGTGAAGAAATTTGCATTATGCACAGTTTAACATGCAAAATGCCACTGGGATGCATAACAGGGAGTCTGCCACTGCCACTGCCACTTGGACACTCATAGAAGGCCCCTTGAGAAGTGCAGGAGCATGAAGGAGGAGCAGTAGCAGGAGCAGTAGCAGTCGTGTGGCTGCTTGGGCGCATAGTTATTAAGCAAATTCATTTCAATCTAATCAAGTTGGTCAAACAACTTTAAATTGATTTCCCAGCAGCTCAGGAGGAGTGCAGTAAAGAGAGAGAGGAGCAGGAAGAGAGTGAAGCACACACACACACACACACAAGAAAAAGGGACAATTTTAACGGACAATTAAAATTTACGCCGCAACGACAATGATAATGAGATTTTTAATAACCTCGTAAAGCACTTCGTCGTCCACTCTCCTTGCCACGGATCCGGTTAAGCGGTGACAATGGCAGAGTCCTACCGCCGCCATGCCCTCCCCGAATGCCCAGCGGATGGCACGGCAAAAGTTAAGAAAGCCGGAACGACATGCGCCGCGGCATCGCTGCCCTGGCCAAAAAAAAGAAGTAGCCAAATAGCCGGCGGGTTTTTCACTCCTTTTTCTTCGCTTTTCTTCGCTCTGCATTATGTGGCTAAATGTTTTCCTTTGGCTCTTCTCTCTATTCCTTTTGCTTTTCTTTTTCCTTTTCTTGCTTTTTTTTTTGTTCTTTGTTCGTGCAGCGAGCGCGGCCAGAGACGGAAACAGCAGCAGAAACAATTAAAAGTTTCCGTTGGCACTTGCACTTCCGTGTGCCACACAGACGGGACGACCGTGCAGGCGGCCACTTGCCACATCTCTCATCCATTCAGCGTGGAGCGTGAGTGCGCGTGCAACCCCGATATATCCATCCCACTGGCATCAGCAGCAGCAGCAACTTAATAAAGGCAGTTAGTTGATTGTCCGTGCGAAATGATTAACTGTCTGTCAGATTAACCTTGGAATAAAAGAAAGGGTATTCCCGGTGCCATTCTGGCGCATTTGCAGGGTATTTTGCACTTCCATTTAGCCTTCTGTTTGATTCTCGGCTCTAAAATGTCATTTAAGCGTGAAATGAGTTTCTTTTATTAGAGATTAAATTAATATTTGCCCTTCGTGGTGGACCTGCCACAAAGGAAAAAGGGAAATTAGGGAAAATTGTCAACCGTTTGACAATTTATTTGCTTAGGCCCGCTGCTCTGCTCGGCTCGGCTCTGCTCAGCTCTGCTCTAATTTGCAGCTTTCCAGCTGAGCGGAAAGTTAATGCTGTTTAATCAACGGATTGCGGTTGCCACATCGCCCCATCGAGTGGATGAAACCTGGCATTAAATTCTGTAACAAAATATGACACTAATCGCAGGCTTTGGGGATTCGGCCAACCCTTTTGGCTACCAGGAGAGAGAGCTGCAGGAGGGTACTACCTGGCCAGCCCGTGTCCAAAGGCTCAATTGCCTTGGTTTATTTTTGCCCCTTATCAGAGCTCCTTTGGCAGTTCATCAAGCAGCTGTTGATTGACGTTGACGTTGGCCCCGAAAGAAACCCTGACAACGGTCAAAGTGCAGCTCAACTAAAGATGAAAAACAGAGCAAAGAAAAGAAAAGAAAAGAAAAGATAATAATTTACTCAAGCAGCTGCAAGAAAGTAACCAGAAGCCTTTCTGATGCATTTTTACGGGCACTCAATGGCTGATAACTAATCTACAGGGTATGCAAACCCCCTTAGAGGCTCAAAGGCGCTCCTTTTCTTGCTAGAAAGCTTCACGAAAGATACTTAAAGATATCCCCAAGTACTAAGCAGCTGCTAAATGAGTGGTAGAAAGTGCTAAAGCTGCGTCTGTGTCAAGGTGTTGCCCCTGCAACTGCACAAAACTAACGAGTAACGTTGCGTATACGTAATATTGGTTGTAAATATTACACATACGCTCTGTGGCAGCAGCAGAAACAGAAGGAACAGCAAACAACCCAAATAACGGTCAAGCTGAAATGAAATTTCCTCATTTATCTGGCCAAAACGCAAACTGCAAGCCATGCCCCATAACTCATTTCCCACCCCATCAGACAGAGAGAGACAGAGAGAGAGAGAGAGAGCTGTGTGCTTGCCACAGCGTTGGAGTCAGCATTGCAAGTGTTAAATGTGACCACTTAAGAGAATGACAATAGTTTTTAACTTGGCTAGAAGTTTTGGCGTCACCGCAAAGTGGTTTTAGCGCAAAAATTTAGCAGCAAGAGAGAGAGAGAGAGAGAGACGGAGAGAGACAGAGAGAGAGACGGAGAGAGAGCGACCCGCAGCAACTAAAACTTTTTTCACTATATATATCGTGTATAATCCTTGCCAAATCTGGACGATATGTCGCTGCTGCTGTTGCTGCTGCTGGAAGCGACCCAAAAACTTGACGAAATATGCTCCTAATACGAGCAAGTTTTTTTTCTCCCCAGCTCTAGCCAGTTGCGAGCTCCATTAAATATGCATGTGACCTCTGCCCCAGCCACAGAGCAGAGAGCAGCACAGCAGCACACAGTGCGTGTGCCACAAACTGCTGAGAGATACAATTCCTCAACCATCCGTAGTCTGGTCAGCGATGGCCATCAGCGATGGCGTTTCACAGCAATAAATTGCGTTAGGAACAAACACCGGCGAGGGCTACGGCTGCCCTGCCCTGCCCAAAGGGCGACTAGGGGGACAGCCGGAAGCGAGAGTTGGTCATAGGTTTCCTTCCGGTCCGCTGACTGCTGAATGCGGCCAGCACTTTGCGGTCACAGCTCCAGCCAAGGCCCATCGACCATCAACCATCAGTTTCCCCCGCCCCCCCCTCCCCCTTACATACTCGTACGCTGAAAATTAATTTCAAATTGTCACTTTCCCACACACACACACACACACACGCAGAGTCATCGCAGTCGCATTCGCATTGGGGTGCTCCCCCACCCCGCTATCTGCCTTTAGCCGTATGATATTTCAATTTCATTTGATTCCCTGACAGACAGGTGGCTGCTGATTGAGGCCACAGTTTCCCCACCTCCCCCCTAGAGCCGTGCCATAGATACTCCTCGTTTTACTCGCTAGAATTGCAACCGAAATCTGTATTGGGGATTCCTTGGGACCGGAACGGATTGTCTGTTGATTTCATAAATTTTCCAGCTGCTGCACGCAGAGCAGCATGTGACCAGCGACCCTTGACCCCCCCCCCCCCGTACACGTTGGAAAACTTACTTAAAATTGAGGCAGCTTCTGCCTGCTGTCTACTGCTGCTGCTGCTGTCTGCTGTCTGCTGCTCTCTGTTAAGTAATTAATTATCTCTGCAACGGATTACCAGCAGAAATTACATATGCGACTGCAGTAAAAACTACGCTTGAAATGTGTCCTTGTGCTGGGCAGGAATCCGCTGGCATACGCATAAAGCACAGATGTACAGCGCTGTACAAAATATACATACAATAGTGTAAAATATATCGAGAGCTTAATCCCGCTCGTGATCCCCACAGAATATGCCCAGCCCACCCCCCCTCCCCGCCCAAAGGCATTAAAGAGTTCATTGTGCAACATGCTGCATGTGACAGTCGTATCGTTGCGCGTATTTCACCATATTTACATTTAACTATCGAGGGGCTTGGAGGCGGCTTTAAAGCTGCGACAGACTGTCACGACGCATCGAAAAGAAGTGATAGGTAATTATGGCGAAAATGTTTATCACTTTATCTCATTCGATAGGGCAACAAAAGCGGCAGGACAGGGCAACAGCAATGGGAAGCAAATATATTTGTTTACTTTAAAATATTTATTTGTGGGCTGTGCCTGTGTCTTGTGTCAAGCGTACGGCCAGATCAGACGATGGCAGCAACCCACAACAGAATGTATGTAAATAGCAAAAACAATTAAGCAGCGTTTTGCTCTGTCCGTTTCTTCGCCTCTAAGACGTGTCTGTGCACGTCGATGCAAGGCAGACTTTGGCGTTAAGTTTGCTTGTCTGTATGCTCCCATCATTAATTGATTTAATTTCTATGCCACAGCCACAGCGAGCGTTAAGTTTAAATAAACAAGCAGATAAAGTGAAGTTTTTCTTTGTGGTAGTGCTAGAGAATGAACTTTAAAGTCGCATCTTTCTGCCCCTTGTCACATTTCTCACACACACACACACACACACACACACACGTCATATCTAATAACACAATCGAGTGGGTGGCAGGGAGAATGTCAGTTGGCTGTCAGCATAAACCAAACACGACAGCCAATCCCCAATGCCAATGCCGCACGAAAAATGCTAACTGATCTCAACTGATTGCGTGTCAACGTGGCTCTCTGTTGCCCCCCTGGTTCTCTGTGGCTAAAACAAAAACAGCAAAACAGAGACCCCTCCACACACACACACACACAAACACACACATGTCAATATTTATCAGAGATAACCCTCGGAAACAAGCAACATTTTCAGTGGCCCATTATAATGTGTGTGTGGTGTGTGTGTGTGTGTGTGTGTGTGTGTGGCAAGGCCGGGAAATCAAAACAGCAAAAAGAGAGTTTTGCTTGGATTTTGGTTTTCGTTTTCGTTTTGTTTTTTATTTTTTTTTTTTTTCAACATGTTTTTTTTTTTTATTTTTGTATTTTTACATTTAATATAAACACATTTAATTTATACAACATGACAGCGACAAGATTCTGGGGCTTAGATTGACGAGGCATAAGCAGATACACAAAGATACGCAGATACACTCTGGCCCAAGATACAGATACAGCGATACAGGGATACAGGGCTGGGGGTAGGGGCGAGTGAGTGTGTGTGTGTGTGTGGGCGACTTAGTTGGCTTTCAACTGCGGATCGACCTGACAGCCAACAAGCAATGTGGAGTGGAGTGCGGGCATGTGGGCATGTGGGGGAGGGGGGCGGATATACCTTAAAGAACTTGCAAATTGTCAGCATGTGTGCGTGTGTGTGCGTGTGGGTGGAATAAAAGGGAAAAACTCCATTTCTTTGTGTGTTTTTAAGTTTGTTTGACATCATCCGTACCAGCCACCCCTGCCCACACCCCACCCCAGACCGTGTGCCCCATGCGTACATATAAAATTGGAAATACTCGAGGATTATATGCTGATTTAACGCATGGCAACCGAGGCCAAGAAAGACAGCGAAGGGAAACAAACTTTATCCACCGCCGCGCGTGTCGTGTCTGTGAAATCGAGCAACTGATGGGCCAAAAGTTGAATGCCATATCTCGCATTTGAATACACTCACACACACACACACACACACACTCGTACTATTATTCATAGTACTCTGCTATTCCTGCTATTCCTATTCGTATACACAGAGATAACCCCCCAAAAGTTGTGCATTAAACAAATTAATGCCATAAAATGTTTCTCAACTCTCAAGGAAAGTTTTCGCCGCTCCCTCCATCAATTGTTGTTCTGGGCACAAATGTTTTATGTGTGTTTTTGCGTTTGTTTATTGAAAATAAAATCAAAATTTATTCCACAATAAAAATGAAACTACAACTAAAAACATTCACATAAAGCTCATTCGGGCGCCTAAGAGATCTGATGGTCATAAACGAAGTAGGTGCGGGGTTTGCACAGGGTGGGGGTGTAGAAACTTTAGCTCTCAGTTTTTCCAAAACCAAAACCAAATTAAATTAAAATCTCCTTCTGTTCTGTTTGCCGAGTGCCCTGGTGGGGGGGGGGGAATATTTTTGTGTTGAATAAATCCATGGCAACCCTGTGGCAGCAATCCTGTCAAACAATTAAAAAAACATTTTGTTTATTGCGGCATATTGGGAGGGACACGCCGCCACCGCCACCGCCACCGCCACTCATTCGGTTTTTGGCTTTGGTTTCGGTTTCAAACTCTCATTCCGTATTCAGTGCACATGGAATGAAGCAGCAGCAGCCACCATCCAGCGCACTGGCCAACACGGTTGGTTATTTGTAATTGAATGGCATTGCCACAGCCCCAGCTCCACTCCGTTTGGATCATTATTAGTTGCCACAAGACGCGGCGGGCGGGTACACTGCACTGTACACTGTGTGATTGTAAAATTTGTCTGCGGCCTGGCGTGTATTTGCATTGAGGTTTTTCGGCCCACTGATTGCCATTCATTCAGCCAGCCAGCCAGCCAGCCAGCCAACCCCTACTGCAGCCCATGAATTGTTGTGCCACTATGGAAATCAATCAAAGTTTTCCATCAATAACCATTATTGGGAGCAAGACGAAAACGAAGACGAAGGAGGAAGCTAGCGCTGCGCTGGCTGTCGCCTGAACTTTGTGCAGATTGCCGTCATTGTCAACAAGCATTCGATGGGGCAGGCGAACCCAACCCAATCCACCTCACAATCCTCGCAAGTGTAAGCCATGGCAACTTCATGAAATCCTTTCGCACTATTTCATACGCTCCTGCCTGCTGCTCCTGTCTGCTGCTGCTGCCTGCCTGCTGCTGCCTGCCTGCTGCTGGCTCCTTTCTTTCACCCCTTTTCACGACTTGCAGCAAACCCGTTTTTATTGCCTTGGCGTGCTGCAAAGTGCCAAGCCAGAAAGCGCACTCCAAATGGTTTTTCCATTGCAACCCTACATGGCGGCTGTGCCTCGGCTCTATGACTGTGTTGGCCAACACAACAAATTGTATCCACAATCCAGCTCCAGCTCCAGCTACAGCTGCAGCTTCTGCAGCTCAGGAGCAAAAAAAATCCCTAGGACTCGCTGTAAAGCTCTGACTGCGTAACGGATGCGGATGCGGAAACGGAAATCCGATATTATTGCCTTTGTATTGTATTAGAAGTGCGTCGATGTTGCCATCTCCCTCCCTCTTCTGCTTCTCAGGTGGTGTCCACCTGCTGCCCCACATTGTGGATGAAAATTGAAATGTCATATTGTCGCTGGCTGGCTTTGCATCTGATTCGGAGCTTAGATACAGGCTACCAGGCAACCACAGGAGCCCCAAAGAGAGTCGGAGTCGGAGTCGGCAAACGTTGCAGAATCTGCCTGAATCTACAAATGAAAAAATTCCTCCACTTCAGTGGGGTTAATTAGAGAAACGAAACGAAACGAATGGAATGCAATGCAATGCAATTCAATGCCCCCCGCTGGAGTTCTGTGACTGTGACGAACCGAATCTATGGATTATCAAAGCGTAGCCCCCACATCGAATTGTAAACAAAGCTGCCGTGGCAGCTGGGAACACTGCTTCTGGTCTAGACTGCGACAATATGCAGGTGGAACTTATCCATCGGGAAGTTTAAGCGAAAATCTTCATACAAAAACTAGAAGGAAAGTTGTTTCTGGTCGGAGTTCTGCTTCAATAATTTACGCATTTTATATGCCAGTCGATCGAATGATCATTTCAATTTAGTTGTCAGTTCTGTTGCTGTTAACTCTACGAAACTTATAGCTGAAACCTGCAGAATCTGTGGGCATCTACCCATGAAAATGATGGCAATGATGGCATCGTTTCACTGCTTTTTGCTGGTGGAGTAAAAAAAAATCACTCCGAATTGTGTTCCAAGTATTCTGTTGGCACAAACATTTGCTTAACGTTTCATATGGCAACTAATGTTCAACTTTTATTGCATATATCGTTTATTTTTGGGGGGCCAGAAACAGCAGTCAACACCCACACACACACACACACACACACACACACACAATTCTATACAGAAAGAAACAAAATGGAGGACAAACAGACACAAGACAGCAGACAGCAGAGGGATAGGCAGGGGGAGAGTGTGTGTATGTGTATGTGTGTGTTATTTATTGTTGCTCAGGTTGCCAGGGCGCTAATAAAGTGGCACAGAGTGCCTATGCGGGGGAGGGGAGGACAGAAGTCAGTGAAAGCTGTAAATATAACGAATGCCCCAAGTGGCGTCCAACTTTGTTTGACCAAAAGTTGCCTCCTGCCTCTGCCACTGGCACTGCCATTGCCATTGCCACTGCCACTGCCACTGGCTTGTGTCTATTCCGCACAGGTGGTGCCACAACTTCTATGCCACATGCCACATGCCCCATGCCCCATAACAAGCTCAAGTTGCACATTTTTTGCCCTCAAATGCGGGGGAGACATTTGCGAGAAATATTAAAAAAGATAATTGCTGCTGCAGGGTGGAGGTGGCGGGGGTAGTGGAAATGTTTGGGCAAATGGAAATTAGAGCCGTGGCATAATGGACATAACGGACATGCATATTTCAAATTTCATTTAACACAAAAAGCAACAAAATAAAACCAAAAAGGAAAATGGAAATCACAAAAAGCAGGAGGGGGTGCGGTGTGCGTAGGGGGGGGGGGGGGGGCAGCAAAATAATGTAATTAAATTTCCCACTTAAAGGTGTATTTTTTTTGTTGGAAAAAACTGTTGGGGGAAAAAAATCACTTTGAAGTTTTTTTTAGTAAATATGAGAATTATGTCTCTCTCTTTTTCTCTCTCTCTCTCTCTCTCTCTCTCTATCTGTCGTTTCTACAAACCAGAGAGAAAAAGACGAAAATTTAAATATTTATGTTGAGATTTTAAAATGTAAACCAATTGGTTTGCTCTCATAAAATATTTAATATAAATTTATTTCCTATTCAAAATAAAAAATATTTAAACATATAAAATATATATTGCTACAATTTTAATATAAATAATTTTTATGCATATTTGTAAGCGTTTTTACATACGTACATACATATGTATGTACATACATACAATTTATTTAAATTAATATGAATAATATTTAATTTAAATTTTTTGTATTTAAAAATCCAAATATTTCATTTAAATATATTTCCTCCTCCCTTACTTTGACTCTTTTTCTCTGAGTGCATGCATTCACTTTTAGCAGAGAGTGTGACCGACGAAATGGCTGGCGTATGCATTTGACTCGAGTCAAATTGTTGCAAATTTGCAGAAATTGCTGTTTGCCAATCTGTGCTGGAAACTAATTTCATCACAGAATAAACCCCATAACTGCATAATTTACAACGCAAGGCACACAAACAAAGTCAAGGATAGGATCCACACACACGCACACGCACACGCACAAGAGAGCAGAAAAGGGTAGTGGTGGGAGGGGTGGGAGGGAATTAGCATAGAAGCAAGTAATCTGCAACTTATATTAGTTTCTGCCTAGAGAGAGAGTCAAGTCGAGTCGAGTCGAGTGGCGTGGCGTGGCGACGAGACAGCATTATAAATAAATATCATTTAAAACAAACTGTGAAACTCTCTTAACTAAACCTGTCTACACTTTGTGGCACCGATTGCCGCCGCACTTGAGTGCAATTTGAGGCATGCAACGAACGAGTATGGCAACGGCAGCGGCAGCGGCAGCGGCATGGCATCGCATGGCTTTGGCTCATTTAACGTGCTCCAGCTTCAGTTGCTGTGTAATTACCCATTACCCAGCCAGGGCCCAAAAGACACAGCAGCACCACTCTACGAGTCTCTCTCTCTCTCTCTCTCTATCTCTCTCTATCTGCATCTGTCGCTCTGCATAAATGCTGTTAAATGTTTGCTTAATAATATGCCAACTCTCCACCTCTGATTCCGAATGTGCTGCATGCTGCATGGCATATCGGAATAAATGGGTAGAAGGCGAATAATTAGTTTTGGAATGCACTTGTTGACAGCTCAAAAGTGTGCAAATGGGGGGAAAATGTGTGGCAAAAGGAAGTTGAACACTCGACAGCACACAGCTCACATCGGCAGACGAGAGTAAGTGCAGCGATTCGCATTCCATCGAGGCCCAAAGCCCTGCGATTGGATTATTTACACTGCCAAAAGTAAAGCAACAAAAGTCGCCATGAATAGTTCTTTGATTTCCTATACTATACGGACTTATATGTCGCTCTTGCCACGTTTCTAATTGCAGTTCTTTGGTGGCCCAGTTGGCAGCAACCGCAGCTTAATCAAAGCGCTGTCCTGCCATTGCCTTGGTGATTATTTGCCAGATGGCAGCTCAGCGAGCGCTGAGTCGGCGGTGGTGAGTCAACGTCAAAAGGTGGCAAGTGTCAAGGTGTGGTGGCATGGTCGTCTCGGTTACCCAGGCAGCAGGACGGACACGCATTTTGACAGCCCAGCCCCAGTGCGCTGCGGCAGCATTTAATCAAGTTTGCAGCTCAGTTTGCTGTGTTTATGTCAAGTGTCTATTTGCCTATAACAAACAGAGACAGGCAGCAAGGACGAGCACGAGCACGAGGATGAGGATGAGGACTACTTCTGCTCCTTCTCGCACTTTGCACTTTACAAGGCACAACATTAATTAAACAAATAAAGTGCAGGCAGACAGACCACCAAATGGCTTAAAAGGGGAGAGCCCTGCAGCCTGCTCGGGGATTCCGAGTCGTAAGATTCGCAGGGATTTGTGGGGGGTGAAATGTGGGAGGAGTGAAATTCCACCCCCATTATACACACACACACACACACGTGAGTGCGAGGCGATGCTTGCTGTGCTTAATGTGAAGGTATTTGCCACACACAGCTAGAGCAGCAGCAGAAAGGGGAAAGGTAAAGAGAGGGGCAGACATTTCCGCATAACTGTCATTGTGCTGCTGCCACAGCCCTTGCTGCCCCACCTGTACATCCGTTTGGATACTCTCTCTCTCTCTCTCTCTGTGTTTTTTTATGTGTGGATACTTAGCTGCGGAGTTTACGTCCACAGCTACCACCCCCCCGAGTCGTCTGTCCGTTGCCTTTTGACTGCGCGGCCATAATTGAATTCTTTTTTTTTTACGCACGCTCATTTGTGTTTGCGTTTATATTAACAAACGGCAGTCGGCAGTCGGATTCCCTTGCAGGTTTCCCTGGCAGGTTTATAAAAATAATAAGCACAAAGAGGCAAGCAGAAGTTAGGGCAAGCAGCGCAGGAGGCCTGTCAACTGGCACACGTCCTGCAGCAACTGTCTATCAATTATAACGTGACTGCTACGCATTCTCCAGCTACCCACCTCTGCCTCCCCTCCTACCATCACTTCGTCGTACCCACTGACAAGGACATGAACTTTATTTGAATTCCTTGGGTGTCGTTTGGCTGCGGTTCCCATTCCCTGCGCAACATGTTGTGTGTATTTTCTACCCCTGCTGCCTATGCCTGGCCTGAGCCCTGCTGCTGCTCATACGGAAGATGCTCCACACTTTTCATACCCTGCATTCATGGAGGAGCCCTGCCCACTAGCCAGCGCAGCACACAGCCACAGAAGGCGGCAAGGCAAGGCAAACCAAGTTTCGAGCAGCAAAATGCCAAAAATCTGGAAGAATTTCCAGCACCAGGTATCACCAGCTCGCGACACTCCCTTTGTGGCGGCGGCATTGGCAGTGTGTTTTTTTTCCGCTCAGTTTTGTTTGTTTGCCGTGTGGCAGGAAATTAAAATTTGCCTGCCAAGTGGCAAGTGGCAACATGTAATGAGAGTTTTTTTTTAATGTCTATTAAAAATGCGAGAAAATTCACAGTTGCAGAAAAAGTTTTTGCAAATGGTAACAGCAGGGGGGGGGGGGGGAGGGAGTCCGTGTTTCACTGGAAGAGTTTCCAAACAGTCGCAAAAGTGTTGAAATGGTAATGGATGGGACAGGCACAGGCAGAGGCACCTCCCCCGTATTATCTTCCCACATATGTATATGTACATGTAATATATGTATCTATTGCTCCTACACATGAGTGCTACACAGTGCATAAGGGCGTGCCACAAACTGGAGAGCTGCTGCTATAAGGGGGATTCCATATTGTACATAGTCGCATTCCTGGCATCCCATTCCCCTGTAGCATGTTTCTGTGGCAACAACACCCATTTATGGTTTGAGCTAAAAATTCGGTTGCTGCTGCTGCTCCACAAATATTGTGTTGTGTTGTGTTGTTCGGCATTGATCGGCTTTAAGATGCATGCCCCACTTTGAGCTGCTGTGGCCTGACTGTATATGCAACACTTTTGCATGTTGCATTTTGGTACTGCTGCCTGCTGCCAGCACTAATTGCAGTTTGTTGCATATCCCCCATTCCCCCCGCTGCCTCGCTGCTCCTGCTCAATTCTAATAACTGCTGCAGTTGTTGCAGCATCCCACACAACAGCAACATGCCACATGCCACCGCCGAGAAGCATTGGGGCAGCAGCAGCAGCAGCAGCATATAGCAACCTTTTCGCCCAATAGCCCAGCAAGGGCTGGACGCATAATTAAATATTAATTTGGAAGCTGGGCAAAAGTTTGACTCGAACCCGGCCAGTGGTCATCCTCTGGCTGCACAGCCCCCGTAAAATGTGTGGAGCTGCTCAAGGAATTTGTTTCAATTTTTGTATAATTTATTAGCTAAATACTTTTAGTTTGTGGGGATTTGGCCAGCAAACTTCCCGGACGGAGGAGGCTTCAATCACCGCTTACCGAAAAGCAGAGCTGAGCAGAGCCCAGGGGGCAAGAGTCCAGTGTTCAGTGTTCAGAATCAGGAGCCAGAGCCAGAGCCAAAGCCAAAGCCGCTTAAGTCCTCAAGTTTATCAGGATCGTTCTACCAATGCCAAAACCAGCCAATAGTCGTTTGAAGTGGCTGCTGCTGCTGCTGCTCCTCTCTGGTCAATCTGTATCTGAATCTGAATGCCGAATCCTTCGCCATGCCATGACAATCATATTTACGTGACCTGCATGTATAATTAATTCCCAGGCTCTCGATTCCTTGGGGAAAAAGTTTTGCCGCCTACCCCACAACAAAAACACCCAAGAAGCAGAAGCAACATTCAGCGTCGCAGTGCGGAGTGTGGTGGGGGGGGGGGGGGGGGGGAGCGCTCTCTCTCTCTCTCTCTCTGTCTCTCTCTGTCTCTCTGCATCTTTCATCTGCGTGCTTGACTTTTTGTTTCGTAAGCAGTTTCCTTTCGCTGCTGCTGCTGTGTTTGCCTCAACTCAACTCTTGATCTGCCTTTTTGGATACTTAACTTTTGCTGAGATTTGGACAAGCCACCCCAGCCCCTGCCCCTGCCCCTGTCCCTGTCCCGTGCCCTCCTGCTACTTTACTCCTTAAGCCTTGATAAGATTTCATCAGCAAAGACACACACACACACAGAGAGATACAATCCACTCCACACAATCCAACACAGATGTTGCCTCTGTTGCCTCTGCCCCTGCCCCTTCAGCCACTGCTGATCCGATAATTAAGTCGGCCATTTCGCTGCGTACGAACCGAAGGACGTAGACGGACCTTGCGGCTGCTTTCGTATTAACATGTAAATATGTCATTTATTATGCCTGTCCGTCCTGCCGTCCTGCCATCCTGCCCGCCCACTTTCTGCCACATTGTGAGTGTTGCATGCCGCCGTGCCGCATACTTCACCAACTATAATTAGCGGCCAGATTGGGCGGCCTTTTCATTAATGCGGCTAATAAATGAAGCTTTTGGTTAGCGGAATGCCATTAATATTTCAGGAGGCAGCAAATACTTTGAGGTTATCAATATGGTACAGTCATCCCTGCCACCCCACAGGCACACGCACACACACACACACACACGCAGCTGCCTCTTCCGCCGTGGTGCATGCCATTGATAAACCAGGAACACTGTTTATTTTTATTGCATAAACTACGGATAAAACTATCGCGCAAGCAACGCCCCAGCGCCCCATCGTAATGGTTGTTGTTTTTAACCCATTTCCGCCACCGTCTGCTCTCATTATGACTTGGCGTTTAATGGGCGATAAGGGACACGATGCTGTACCCCCACAGGATTCGCGCGCGCACACACACACAGGCGATTGCCCAGGGTATTCAAGTGCGCAGCTTAAGCATAATAAACGTGCTCATCCTGTAGTCCCTGCTCCTGCTGCCCATCCTCATGCCGCACATTAAAATAAATATTTGCGCTAATCTGTCATTTGTCCCCTGCCCCCTTACTCCCACCAGCGAGATGGCTCAAGGGACAGACGGCGGTCGACAGAAGGACACCATCCATTCAGAAAGTCAATCCCTCAGCAGCAGCAGCAGCAGGACACGATTATAATTAAAATTTCATATTGATAATGTGTGCTCTTGTCGCCCAGTGGCATGTGTGATATATACGGCAGGAGGTGTGCTTGGGGGTGGGGCGCATAGAGAAAACTCTGGAAAGTGAAGCTTTTGACGCAGCACTTTGAATGTTTGTAGCTTTGTGGCATCATCAGAAGGTGAAGAAAGCTGCCACATTCTCAGTTAAATATCGTATATTTTAAAGGGAATATTTAAGGGTTAGGGTCGTTGCAGCAGTCTTTCCCAGGCTCCCCTCCCTTTCAAGTTGAAGTTTTCTTATTTTCGTCTTAATTTTTGTGTTTTTTTTTCTATTATTTTTTGCAGGTAAATTAAATGACTGCTTCGCCCTGGAATAACTTTTAATTGGCTTGCGCCCCAAAGAACTGAATGGCATCTGTGGTAATTAGTCAGTGCGCCTAACACGCGCCCCAGTGGCAGTGGCAGCGGCAGCGGCAGCATCTCCATTTAGTTGATTTATGTAAAACATCCAAATGCTCCCCTAGTACTCCCACCAAACCCAAACTCAAACCCAAACCCGAACCACTTGTCATAAATATAATTTTATTGCCCGCCCTGCACCACCACACCGCCCCCCCAGGCCGCACGCAAAAGAGCAGCCAGTGACAAAAGTGCGCCAAGTGTTTATGTTCCTCCTTTGGTTCTTCCCCTTCCCCCTTACCCGCTTTCGTTGCTTCCTCTTCGTTCATTTGTTTGTGTTTGTGTTTCTGTTCGCTCGTTTCGGATATTAATAATATATTTTTCCATGGCTCAGCACTAAAGCCCGAATCTGGATGCTGGATTCTGGATTCTGGATTGTGGATGGGAATAGTTTTTGGGTTGGGCAAAAGATAGATGGATAAATATATGGAAAAGGGGAGGGGTGAGAGAGAGAGAGAGACACTGTGTGTGTGTGTGTGTGTGTGGAAGAAAGAAAAGCTGTGCAAAGTTTTTATTGCTCTGACACCCGCTTCATTGTAGGTGGCCACCCCTTTGACCCCTTTGATCCCCGTTGCCACTTTCCCTATACACAAACACATTTCGCTCGCTCCGTTTTGTATACCCTGGAAAGTTCTTAGAGCCATGGGGAAGGGTGTGGCTATGCAGGTTATGCATAGTTATTAATGCAACATTTCAGAGTATTTTTTTGGATGTAAATAATCCCTTTTAGTATCCACATTTTAGAAGCTATAAATCCACGCCTTAATTGTATTGTTTATAGCAAAAAATCATCACAATCGGAGGGAAATTAAAACAAATAGTTAGATTAAAAAATGCCCAAGGAAAGTTGCACACTGCGAGGTATTAATCACGTTGCAACTGTTGCCTTCTAGCTTGTTTTCTCTCATAATCGCATGTTTGACGCTATAAAATCAATTCTTTATCTCCCACACACAAAGACACAGAGAGCGAGAGAGAAGGGGAGAGGGAAGAGTAGTGTAGAGTAGAGCAAGCGTCAGCTATAGCTATAGTTATATATATATATGTATAGTCTCTCTTCAGCTACGACTTGAGCAGCAGCAGCAGCCAGCGCCTGGTGCGTGTCATAAAAACGATTTGGCCCCGGGTACCCCTACGACCCCACCCTGGGCATAAAAATGATATTACGACAATGATATTGAGGCCAACTGTAGTAGTCAGCATCTCCTCTCGCTAGCTGGAGAGAGACTGCCCCGCCCCTGTTCCCTGCCTTGTGCCTCATGTTGCTGTTGATGAAAGGGGAAAGAGAACCGTCCCGCACTCCGCACCCCGCCCACGAGCAGTGATAACCGTTACAATGGCAAGATATATAAAATTTAGCTCAAATGGCTTTGGCAGCTTCAGAGCTAAACATCGCATTTATGCGGGACGAGACGAGACGCGACGATGGGATGAGACGATGGGATGAGACACAATGTATGTGGGTCGAAAGCAATAGAGGAGTCAGTGGTGTGGAGTGCTGCATAGAAGGAAGTGGGTGGAGGAGTGGGAAACAAAATGAGGAAAAACAAAACAAATTGAAAAGCTCACATAAGCAGCTGATGGCGCTCACTCGAGTACTCGAGTTGTGTCGTACAAGCGGACAACATGGCGTATGATTATTGCGAGTGTGAAACAAGCGGACAGGACAACGACAGAGCAGAACAGCAACATAAGCAGTTTAAATGAATGTACAAATATACCCTGCAACATTAAGGCGTGGCATATCGAGAGAGAGACGAAGGGAGACAACTTGAAAAATCATTGCAGCCAGGAGGGGGGATCCCTGAGAGAAGTCAATGAGTATTTTCCACTCAGATCAGCTCGAGGCAAGCGAGGGAAGAAAATATCTTAATTATTAATACAAAAAGTATAGAAAAAATCACACATACTCGTACGATCCTTCCTGGTGCTTGTGCGTAGATCTTTTGGGATCTGTAACGAGCGAGAGAGAGAGATTTGTATTTATTATTTTTTATTTTTAAATATAAATTTTATGAATTTTTCTATTATTTGTTAGAAAAAAGTTTCTCTTAAACTTAATTCTAATTCCGATAGTATTTATTTATTTTTTTATTTTTAAATATAAATTTTATGAATTTTTCTATTATTTATTAGATCAAAATTTCTCATAAATTTAGTTATAATTAAGGGTAAGCCTCAAGGGAGCTGTATAATTCCTAATTCGCGTTGCAAGCTTAAATTGTTGCAACAAAAAGTCTGCGCATTCCTTCGCTTAAATCAGAAAAAACTTTTAGGGCCAAAAAATAAAAAAACAGAGAATAAAAGTACCGTCTCGCTGCCCAACATGCAAATTTGTTTATTATGTTGTGATAAAATAAACAGAAAAAACCCCCGAAAAAAGGCACACGAAAAAAAAAACAAAGAGAGCGGGAGAGAGAGTGGGAGTGGGAGTGGGAGTGGAGCGGGGGAGAAACGTATGAATTTGACCACATGCATATGTAATGCGCCGCAAAGAGTGAGTGAGAGAGAAAACAACAGGAAAAGTAGAGGAGAGCGTGGGTGGGGGTGTACACAGAGATCCGAATGAATCCCTTTTCAGTGGTCTGAACCCGACGAAAATCCAACTAATGGCACTGTCAACGCGCCAGGCAGGCACTGAATGGCGGGCGGCGGTGGCGGCGTCGGCCCAATGCAAATCTGTGTTGACAATGTTTAGCAGCCAAAACACTGGAAAATACTTCTATTCGTACACATGTACACACACACACGTACACATGCACACGTACACGAATGGGGGGCATACGCTCCAGAAAGGGTATTTTAGGTTTTACGTTTGCATTGAAAATTGCATTTAATTTTCAAGTGAAAAATCCACACGGAACTCCACAGTTGCAGGAGTTTATAAGCTGCAGACTGCTGCTTATCATTGGGTTGTAGCTATGTCCATGCAACATGCTGCCGCATACACTACTCTCCCGATTGCCACACAGCCAGCAATGATTTCGCTTTTGCTTTGCCTTTGCCTTTGCCCATTTGCAGTTGCTCAATCAGCTGCAGCAGCAGCAGCAGCAGCCACATTTGTTGGCTGGACAAACCTTAGTCGTGAGTTGCTGCTTTAGGCACTTGCCACATGTATCTGCTTAGTCAACTGCCACACCTTGTGTGGCGCATACAGTGGGGGCAGTGGGTAGACAGTATATAAATGCGGTTTTTAAGCTAGAAAAAAAAAATTGTTTTTGATTGCATTCGTGCAGCAAATTGCATCAAATATTGAAGAACGATGGGTGTAAGAAGTCGATCTACGTGCTCCATTTCATTGCTACATTGCAGCTCGCTCTTCTCTGTCTCTTCGGGCAGGGCAACTCCACTTTAAATTATGGCCCTAGTTTTGCATGTGATTTATACGGCGACTATGGGAGGCACGAGTGGCCTGGCACCCCAGGGCAGCAATGGCAATGGCAGTCAGAGATCTCTGCTCTAGGCGTGGCACTGAGTGGTAACCAATCGCTTGGAGTGTCGATGTGTTCCTCCGCCCCACATTTAATGAACTCCTGCCACAATTTTTATTCGCTCTTCCGCTGAGCACCAAAAACTAATCAAAGGCCACTGCCACTGCCACTTAATTGTTGTAATTTAGAGCACAAAAGTGCTAATTAAAGGGAAATTAACTGTGAAGCACACACGGTGAATGCGACGCGGTTGCAGCGCGCCGCTCAAAACATTGCCACATTTTTGCGTGCGACTATGAATGCGAATTGTTTTGATTTTCAAACAGTTTATCATCGACTGCATCCGTGTGGCAATGTGGCAATGTGGCAAGCGTGTCCCCTGCGGCTCCTGTCCTTCGCTCTCACTCTCTCTATATTTCTCTTGCTGCAAATGTAATTGGCTTGCCGTATGATGGGATAACAGAGCAGCAGGCGGCAGGCGGGCAGGTGGCAATGAAGATTGCATTCTGCCCACTGCAGACTTAAAGTTGCAAGAGCTGCCGCTGCCACACGCCACAGTGTGTGTGTGTGTGTGTGTGTGTGTGTGTGTGTGTGTATCGCAATCTCAGTCAATATATCAGGCGGCCGCAGCACACCATTCCATTTCGTGTTCAGTTTTGTGACATTACAGCAGGCAGGACAAAGGGACAACGGGACAGCGGGCAGGACACTCGCTGATAATGTTTGTGTCCAGCTCCATTTGTGTCCGCTGCTGCTCTACCCATAAACATTATTCGCACATTTGCGCCTCGTGGCGGCATGGGGCAATCCGTTGTGGTCTTGCCTCGTAGCTCATTGTTGTCTGGCCAGCAACACCCGCCACTCCCCCCGTGTTGCTGGTTCAAATAATGGCATTTTCATTGAATTTCACGCGACAAAGTCAAAAGTTTTGCCCAGTAATTGCACAGAGAGAGGGAGAGAGAGGAGAGTAGGGAGTGCCTCTAATGAAGTTGGAACTCCACACACACACACACACACACACACACTTACACACACAGAACATTCGACAAAATGACATTTGGAAAAGTGCTTGGGCCAATGCGTATTGGCTAATGACCAGCAGACCATTTCCCCCCTACCCCCCTCCCCCTACGACCGGCTGAAAGTTCAAAGTTCTGTTGCGGGTGGATCGAGTGAATTATGAAAATTGCCCCCCAGACCCCAAAAGCCTCAAGCCTCAAGCCAGAACTCGAACTGTAGCAAATTAGGCGCACTGAATCGACATTACAAGCACGTTGCCGTTGCCTCACTGTATACGGTACACCTTTTTTCCGTTCATGCCACACGACGGACACATGTGTGCGGGGTGGGGCGGGGCTGCTGCTGCCATTTTTTTTTCTTTTTCTTTTTCTTTTTTTTGTCGGAACTTCACCAAATCACTTACAATATTTGGACCCGCAGTACGTGCAGGGCTTAGGAATCATCGCTTCCTCCTCGTGGCGAGCACCCACCCGTCTCCCGCTAGCATTCCCGCAATACCCCCCAGCATCACCATCCCCCCAATGTCATACGCATCGAGTTGCTGAGGCCCCCCTGCAGCTGTTGGTTTTCCTTGGAGTTCTTTGGGGCTTCTTCTTCTTCTCGGCAAAGTTAATTTTCTTAGCGTCAAGCGTGAAATCGATATGGCCGCGAGCTGTTTCATAAGTTGAATTGAAACTCTCTGGAAATTGTTCAGGTTGCACTTTTCCCATTCCGTTTACTTTTTGCTTCTTTTTTTTGCCTTTCCCTCTCACTCTCTGTCCCACCCTCTGCTACTTCTTCTTACTGGCTGCGTGAGTTGATAAATAAAATACTCAGAATTCCCGACTTGTCCGTAGGGATTGATTCTTCCGTTGCTTTCGTGGTTCGAGGAGGTTTCGGTGGCTGCTTTTTCACCAAAAAAAAAAAAAAAAAAAAAAAAAAAATATATATATAAAGAAAACGAAAAACTTTTGAGGGGACCGGCTAATAAAAATGCTCAATTCTTGACTCTCAAGCAAACAAGTTTCATTTGCCATGGTCGCTGGGTCTGCCCCTGCCCCTGCCCCTGCCTCTGCCTCTGCTCTGCCTTTTCGTTATGCATTTCTTTTGTTTTTTTTGTTTTTTTTTTTAACTGGTATTTTATTATATTTTACTTTGTATTATTTTGTTGCTGCAAAAACCTAAGTTGGTCGCTTTGTGGCCGCACCAGCAAATTAAGTTAATAATAAAACAGTTGCTGGGGTTACGTTCCCGTTCCCATTCCCGTTACGCTTTCCTTTTTTTTCTGTTGTGTGTCGAGAGCGTGGTGGAGCTTTTGGAAAAGTTTTTGGGTAAAGTTTTCTGTTTAATTTTTTTCGAGCGGCTGGAGTGGTGGCAGCGGCGCGAAGGATCTTTAAAGTTTATGCCCCACCGCGGCACATTTTGAATTTAAAATTAATATTATAAACTTTGATTTATTGTCGCCCTGACGCCGCCGAGTCGCCAAAGTCGCCAGAGTCGACAGTCGAAGATGCCAAAAGTTGTTCGACTTTCGAAAACGACAGGACACAGGACACAGCAGCACAGGGAGTGGCGGATGTCAGATATGAAGTACAACAAAACAAAGTGTTGTATTAACATAATGTTTTACTTTATAATTTTTGCTTTTTATTTCTGATGCTGCTGCGGCAGTCGATAACAAAACTTTGGCCAAAGCACAACTTGGATAAGGCACACCAAAAAAAAAAGGCCAAAAGGTAGAACTATTAGTCGACTATGCGAGTACCCAGTGATCCCAGTGATCCCAGTATCTGGCGTGGATTCTGAGCAGATCTGTAGGGCAGCAAATGTTGATCTCAGAGGGTAGAGAGTTTTCCACCTTCCCATGGACAGGCACTAAATTCTTATTTATTTGAAACAATTCCTTGAAGCTCTTTCCTGAAAAATGCATTCATAAGCAAGCAATTTGACTTGCAAGGAAATACGTTCAGCCCCTTTAGAATTATGAAGAAAATCAGGTACATACACTGATGGAAAAAAACCAAAGTAAAATGAACTACAATCATATTTGAACATACATAGTAGCAAACATAGTAAAATTAAATAGAATTCACTTTGATTCAAATATAAATGTATTAAAATGGCTTTTCATATTTAATCTTAATAAAAAACACTTTATAATAAATATAATATATTAAATTTAAATAAAAAACACTTTAAAATGAATATAATATATTTAATTGAAATATAAAATATATTTAAATCAAATATAAAATATATTACATTTAATTATTTTCATATTTATGTATATCAAAATGTAAGTGAAAAATATTCAATATTAATACTTGGATGAAAATCTGGCATATCGGTGTACGAGTACGAGTATTTGTTACCTTTTGTTACATATTATGCGGCATGCATGAACAGTACAGTACTCGTACATTGTAGGGTATGGGCAGGCAGCACCAGCAGCAGCAGCAGCAGCAAAAAGCAAAGTTGAATTGAATTTAGCAAACTGAAGTTTTTTGAATATATTTCGTTCGACTATGGGTCTGAAGTTGATATCTCTGAGACGGTAGCCATGACAGTGCCAGGAACACCAGCAGCAGCCGCCCCAATCCAAAAATGTAGAAGACAAACGCGAATCCCACACACTCTAAGGCGCCGTCTGCTCTGCATAATTTCAACAGTATTGTCACCTTAGCAATGCGCTTAGAAGTTGCCAACCAAAAGATTCGCCCAAGTCGAGAACAGAAACGTTTAGGCAACGTTTTTATGGCTCATTAGAGCAGACGTGGCAAATAGGTTTTCGGCTTAATTCCGAGGCCTTGTCAAAGTTCTTTGATCTCTAGTGTTGCTGCTGCCGGCTGCTGCTCCTGCCTGCTGCTGATGATGATGATGGCAATGACGATGAGTGGGATGCCGATGCCAGGACAACATCTTTGTCACCAACCGCCGGCAAAGCAACTTCCTACATGTCACGCATATCAAATGAATCCACCGAACCCCCCCACCGCCCACGCACTCTAAAGAACAGAGCAAAACTCTACAAATTCGTTTATAATTTTGCGTTCAAGAGAGACAGAGACACAGGCAGTGCAGAGCGCTGTGGGGCGGGGCGGGGCAGATCTCCTGTTAACTGATTTTCGATAATGCTCGTAAAATCCTTGCAAAATTGTAGTGGAAAAAACCTCACAGAATCCACACAAAAACCACACGAGTGCCATTGCCATTTGCATTGATTTTTGGTTCGAGATTTTTGCTGCTGCAAAACGGAAGAAGGAAACTGGGGGCAAAGAGAGCAGAGACCACTGGATAATATTTGGCAACAGTATTCCCACTCGAGTGTTGAGCAAATATTCAAAATGTTGCACTGCCACTGCACCCAAATGCAAATATTTCGGAATTCAATAAATTGTAAATAGCAATAAAATCTAATCCTCTCGTATGGAAGCCCCTTGCCCAACCCTCGCCCCTTGCTCAAAGCCTCTTTTGTGGCTGGGAAAGTTTTTAATATGTTTGTCAGATTTATGCACATGATGAAGGTGCCACAAAAGGCTGACAATCCGATGGATAAACTTAATTAACAGATGTCCCAGGCAGATTGATGAAGCCTTTCACATTTCTGACACTTGTGAGCCGCAGCAGCCGCAGGAGCCGCAGCGCCTCACCCTCCCACCTGCTCAGTTGTAGTTGCTGTGATTTAATTAGACGCTCAACTTGTTTGCATTATCTCCGGTTGGGGCCTTTTTGGATGTTTTTTTTTTGGGGTTTTTTGTTTTTGCGGGTCTATGGATATTATTTTGTGGCACTTTAAGCCATTTACACGCACGCATAAATCTTCCCTGCTCTAATTATCTATGGGCCGGCATCAGTTGTGGACCCACATTTAAGTCACTCCGTTGTCCTGGGCTCTGGGTTCTGGGTCCTGGGGATTAGTCGGCATCCCTTCAGTGTTTATAAAACCCACACCCCCCCCGACACGCACCCAAAGGTCGTCCCTCGTACATATGTATGTCCCCGTAGCGTAGAGGTGATAAATTACCATCGGCCAAGGTGTCATATTAAAACCAAAACACTCACACCCCCTACCCCTACCCACCGTCCTCATGAAAACCCGCAAACCTGTGGCACTGCCCTTTTAAATAAACCTCAAGCAGCCCCAGCAGACTCCTCCCTGCTACCCAACCCAGAGGAGCGGAGCTGCCCCAATCCCAACGCATAACTAACGAGAAGCTGCTGCTCTGCTCGCTCTGCTTAGTAACCGCAAATCCAAAGCCAAATCAAAAAGGGTTGCCTGCTTATCACCACACACACACAGCCATAAAGTCAGAGTAGACCCGCCCTCAATCCCACAAACACACACACACACTACCTACACTACCTGTGTCGTCTTCTCCCTCTCCCCTCTCTATTTGCTGCTGCTCCTTTCAACTATTTAATATTGGCACCTGCCCGAAGGGGGCAGCAGTGAGCCCTGCTTTTCTCTTCTCCCTGCAGCAGCAGCCGCAATGCCACTTAAATAATTTAAAACTAAGCTGCCAAGGAGATGAAAGCCTGAATATAAATAAGGGTGGGGAAATACACCTGTATGTACTACTTGAATATGTGAAGAGAATATGGGAATTTAAGTGGAGAGAGAGAGAGAGAGAGAGCGATTCCTTTGGGGGTTTCTTTGGATTGTACTCGAAGAAATGGGAATAACCTACCAAAAAAAAAACGATATAATTCAATGCTGAACTCTCTGCACACATATATCGATGGTGGATTGATAGAATCATTAATGAATCGGTAGCTATCTTTACAGAACTTAGACAGAATATTTGCCCTTACATTTTGTATTCGAATATTATTAAAATAGGAGATCTTCCAATGCTGGGACTCTGCATGTTTGGGTACTTGCTTATCGGCTATGAATTAATGTTGTTCTTGTTGAATTAGCAACAATGTAATTCGTTTGCATAATTGAACAAGTTCTCCCAAAATCAGAAGCATTTCGATTACAGTACATAATTATGGGTGGCATTCAGTGGGACCTCCCAGCGCTACAGAGATCTCTCTCTCTATCTCACGCTCTCCAAAGAACTCGCTCTATCTCGAGAGCCTTGCAGGCTAAGTGAATACTTTGTTATTTATGGGAATCTATGCACGTATGTATGTACATACATTCATACATATGTACATACATGCATACATATGTATGTATGCATTCCAAAATGTTGGTGTTATGCCTGAAATACGAGTAGGAATCTACATGCCCCTCTCTCTCTCTCGGGTGTCCTGTCCAGCTGTTCCTCCACCTTTTTCCTGCTCCTCCTCTGAGTAACTTTTATGGACATTTATTTGTGTTACCCTTTTTGCGCGGGAGGGGTGGGGGGCAGCCATCGTAAATTTCAATTTCAGGCACTTAACACACAGCGCGCCGAAGATTATGCGACAGCAGCAGAATCTGCCGCCAAAATGAAGTCAAATGGAGCACTGCACACACACACACACACACACACAGAGCAAAAGATATTCAGGATACAGGCACTCAATAAGATACATTTGTATCTCATAGTCAGAGCGAAAGAGAGAGAGAGAGAGAGAGAGAGAGAGAGAGTGAGAGAAAGGGGGAAATGGTGTGGAAGTAAAATTTGTTTTTCTTTGCTTTTGGCTAATTAAAATGTTTACAAAAGCCAACAAATGAGAGGGTGGCAAAGGGGTTGCAGAGGCAGTAAAGCATTTTTATAGCGCAATCGTTTCAGTATGCTTTTGCGGAGTCGATTCTCAGCAATGGAGAATGGAGCATAATAAATGAATAAATAACATTAAATTTACATGTGTACATATGTATATCTCTACATCTGTATCTGTTTATGTGTATGTGTATTCTGTGTGTGTGTTTACGCCTTTTAACCCTTTCGTATGAACAGACAGAGACCGCAAAGCTCGTGGCCTGTGTAAACACATTAATCATACAAATGCCACAGACAGAGATCGAAAGTGTTCTCCACCCCTCCATACCCATACCTATACCCATACCCATATCATATCATTCCATCCCATTCTATATATCTTTCGGTTTCTGTGGGTGAGGAAGAGAGAGTCCTTCGGTTTGGTTTCGGTTTCGCAATCATAATAAGCAGCAGCAGCAGCACACGGCAAAAAGAAATTAAAAGCCAAAAACAACACAAAAAAAACAAATAAAAAACACAACAAACAAAAAAATAGAAGAAAACATTGAAATAAAAAGGGGCAGTAACTGTTCGACTAGAAGATACCCTTTAAGTGAGAAATAACTGAGGCAAAACCTTGAAACGAAGCGAAAAGAAAAAAAATTTAACTGCGGGCAACTATTTTCTTTTGAGTTTGAAATCATCATGCGATAGATACAGTATACGACTACAATATACCCTGCTTAACCCACAATTACAGGGCATAAACGTTCCTTAAAAAAACCAAAACAAAGCGAAGCGAAGGCAGACAAAGCGAAACCAAAACCGAAGCTGAAACTGGAACTGGCACAGAAAAGCAGAAAACACGGAAGACACCACACGACACGTGTATGTAGTATGTGTGTGTGTCTGTGTGTGTGTGTGTGTGTTTTTGTGTGTGTGTGCTGGACTAAACCAAATAATATGCAAATACTTTTCCCCAAATGCAAATTTGACTCCACTTTGCCCAACCCCACCCCACACCCCACCACCCCCGCTCAACCGAAAGGTCGCTTTGTGGTCTCATTTGTAATTTGTGTAGAACGGGGAGCGTGTAGCGGGAAGGGAGGGCTCTCCTATTACATACACAACTAATTGAGTTGATTAGAGAGAAGGACCTTTGACCTTTGAACTTAAGTGGCAAAAATCTCTCAATAATCGTAGAGAAAATTCAGTACTTTTCGATTAATCATAAAACACAGAAAGTCTCTATATATCTCACTCTCTTCATCTCTCTCTCTGTCCATTTGGCTAAGACCTTTCGGGCCACCCGAAGAAAGCTGTCAATATAAATCACTGCCATTCGGTATACTCGTCGTCGCAGTAGTGGCAGGAAGGGAAGGACTTTTTAGGTAATTAAATTACATATACAATCCACAGAGGAGCAGCAGCAGCAACGACTGGCAGACTGGCAATCATTTTCCTAGGACAAAAAGTATTCCATTCCGATGAAGCCCTCCCCTGTAATAAGCCACTTACCCGCAGGAACGCCTTGGAGCGGGTACTGCGGTACTGCGGCACGGCATGGCAGGGGGGCGGCGACGAACTTTTTCAACGAAGCTTCTTCTCAGGAATTTGTCTACTTTGGTTCTTTCTCTTGTGTCTTTGTGCCGGCAGCCGTCGCCTCAACAATAAGTTGACAATTTGCAAGTTATGAAAGTAAATAAGTGAAATAGTTCTACGGATGGGGGGAAAAGCCGGAAAAGTTATGCGCCCCCAACCCCATTTTGCGCACCCCCCTGCTGGCTGCTTGTGGTAGAAACTACAACAAATCAACACGACTTGCAACAAATTGAAATGATGTATTAGGCCGCCAGGGATTAACGCCCAACTAATAAATCTCCCCGGGTCTCCGTTGTTGGCGTCTCTCAGAGCCCCGTCACAGTGTGCCCTGGCTACGAAATACGCTACCCTAGAAGCCGCACTAGGAGTAGGCTCCATTGGGTGTACCCACTGTCGCCATTCATATATTAATAAGACACAAAATGTTGCAGATGGAAACTTGGTCCGCCTTTTCCATATGTTGGCAACTTATTTCACGGTTTTCCTGCAATTTGTCGTCTCGGGTCAATAGACAGAGAGAGCCCCCAAGTCCCGAGACAGTCGCTTGACAGTTGTGTCGTTCAGAGTATTTCCATGGATATTGTATCTGCGAGCATGCGAGCTACAGATAGCTGTGTGTGTGTGTGACATTCGAGTAGATTTGATGGCAAAGTGCGCAGATAATGCGAGTAATTTGAGAAGAAACCATAAATTGCTGACTATTTTGTGGGGGCTGCTATGGCTATGGCTATGCCAGTAGTTGCCAATAGATGTATGGGGTAGAGCAAGGATAGCTCGTCCAGCTGTAAGGAACAGCCTTTAAGTGTATGAAAATGTCTTTAATTGTAGCAGAAAGAATCCTTCAAAAAGAAAATATCTTCAAGTGTAGAAGAAAGTATTCGGGGGAGCAGGCAAATTACCTTCCAATTTAAGATTCCACCTCTTAAAAACGAAAACCTCATTGTTCCCCCGATTTCCATTGAATCTGGAGCCTTCCCCGTGTAGCAGATTTTGCTTTGGATTTCTGCCTCTCAATTACCATTCAATGACGTGGACCAAGCCAAAACTAGAAACTAAAACAACTGAAACACAATCTCTGATAGCCAACTCCGGAGTCTGTGCCTGGTGGTCGGCGGGGGTGAAGACAAAGGAAAAGTGTAGGAATTATTATGTTGCTGTTGTTGTTGTTGTTGCTGTTGTTGGCTCTGCCCTGTGCGCCATAAAAAGCTGAGAGAAAACAATATGCTCCATGCGACCCGACCCGACCCGACCCGCTCCGTTGCCGTTGCCGTTGCCGCTCCGTTCACGTACCTCTGACGCAACAAAAAACTTAAAAAACTAGCCAAGCAAAAGTCAAAGTCTTATCAGCAAGCAAGTGCCAAGCAAAAAAAAATAAAATAATACCCTGGCATTGTGGACAGAGGGAAAACTAAAGAGAGGAGGGGAACCCAAAGAAAATCAAAAGAAAAGCAAAAGAAAGTGTGGAAACTGCAAGGCGATATGCCGAAATATGGCTTTAAAGTTTTCTTTTCTATCTTTTTTTTTTGTTTTTTGCCCAGCGCCAGCGTCGAACTGGCGACACTTTTTGCCACTGCCCTGCCTGTGGGGCACTATCGAGGTGTCGGAGGAGACACCATGGACACTGTCATAAATTCAAATACAAATTCGGGTTCTGTTTATGTTGACACTGGGATTTTGACGGGGCGACGGCGACTGTCCTGACACTGATAAACAATACTTCCCGACAGCCCCCGCACACACACAGACACCCGGCTGACGACTTTATACCAAGTATTTATAGATCTCTATGTACATACATCTACATATCTATGTACAGCAGGGGCAGCAGTGGGACAGGGGCAGGCAGTGATGGAAGCAAAAGAAAAATGCTTTTTAAAAAATTACATTACATTGTCTACGCTTGAGTGGGCTGGAATTTATATTTGGTTGCGAAAAGGTCCTTGGTCCTTGGCTTCACACTGGCCGCTGTCGCCCATGTGGCGACACACACACCCGCACCAAAACAAGAGACAACACCAAGTGCCAGGACAATCAATAGCAATAGCAGCCGGCAGAGCAGGCAGCAGGCGAAACAAATTGCTCGCTGGACTATGCAATTGTCAGTCTAAGGACACAACAGGCTCTGGAATGGAGCAAGAGAGAGAGAGAGAGCGGGAGGAGAGAGAGAGCGAGAGTCCGGCATATATCACAATAAATTGCATGGCCGAAATCATAATTATAAAACTAATTAGCTAAGAGATAAAAAAAACAAATGAATGGCTTTGAAGGCAATTGGAACTGGAGCAGAAGCAGAAACAAATTTAAGCAAGGCGAAGGAGCATACGAAAAGTCGAGGGCAGCATTGCGAGCGGTGGTACTTGTAGGGTAGATCTAGGGTGTGTTGGGCTCCTCAAACTGTTCCGCGTGTTACAAAAATAAAGGGTATTAATAGTTGGCAAACAAACATATTTAAATATGTACCCAGAAAGGTATCATTTATCGTTTATTTATATCTACCTATTTTTCCACACCCAACTGTCGTGTTTTTGCGGTAAGATGCTTCGACACTTTGTTGTTGTTGCTGCCAGCAATGGAATGAAGGAATAGTAAGAATCTAGCTTTGCCGACATGATCGTGCAGGAGAGGATGCGACAGAGACACACAATTGCGCCTCAACTGCACTCAGCGCAGAATGACAAAAACGACAACCAAAAAATAAACGCAGCTAGCCTGCTGATCCCTCGCTTATATCTCTCCACTCCCTCCTCTTCTATCTGCTCACCTCATTTATTTGTGATTATTGTTGTTGCATTTCCGATGGCTTTACTCGATTTATACCCCCAAAAGCTTTGACTGAACAGGTGACTGCCAGGTATGTCCCTAGTCCACAGTTCCCTAAATGCCTGTTTACTTTGAGTTCTTCCTCATTTGTGCTCTATATTTATAGCATTCAGTAAGTGGTGGGTGGGTTAGGGGAGAGCATCAACTAATGACTTTGTTTGCTGGCTGGCAGCAAACTTCAAAGCAAATATACTTCCACCCCCCCGCAGCCCAGCAGCCCCGCAGCCCACCATTCGCCATAAAAAATACGAGAAATAATTGTCATCATTTGCTGGGGTCCACAGTTAATTGCAGCTGACGTCAGTCAATGGCCATGGGACTGGCATCCAGTTGCCAGCCGTTGCCATCGTTCCTCCTGTTCCTCCTGTTTATCCTGTTGTTACTGCTGTTCGCTCCCTCTACCCGCCCCCGCCACCCGTTGTTGGATAAAAGTTGTCAAGTGTTCGTCATTGAGTGGCCGAGTGGTCCGAGAGTCTCTCGGATATATATTTTGTCCGCTGCCGCCTGCTGCACGTTCATTTGCCCGTGCGCATTGTGCCACAGTTCGAGTGTTTGCGATGCCACAACACGAGAAGCTGTCAGCCCAGAAACGAGAGCCAACATAAAAAAAAAAAAAAGCAAAAAGAGCCAACGGGGCACTGGTACTGGTACTGGAATCCCACTTTCAAAAACGCGCGCCCGCAGCCCCCGTCACTCGCTGTAGAAAAGGGAAATCGACAAAGGAACGATCCCATAACCAAAACGCTGATTTTTTAGATACTCTTCCAAAGCGAACGAGGGACATGGTTGACATGGGTGGGAACTTGTAGTCCCCACAGGAACTGGCTGAAACTCCATCCTTCAGTCGCCGTCACAAACGAAGCTTCAGAATCATGGTACCCCTTGGCTAGAGATGGGTGAATGAATGGGAAACATTGTTAAAGTGTCGTCTATGCGGCGTTACAATAACAGTCAAGTCAACAATAATAGCAACAAGCGCCACAATGAGCGCGATATAATAGCAAAAAGCTTTTCATGCGAGTCGAGTCGAGTGTGGCGCAGTGTCAGTGGCGTGGCGTGGCATGCCCCATTCACAGCCACACCACACCACACCATACCACCGATGACTGTGGCATTTTGTCGGTGAATTTCTGAAGCGTTTGATGAGGCATGCCACCAGTCTCCACCCCACCCTCCCCTTACACACACACACACACACACATGTACAAAAATTGGAAATTTATCTTTGATCTTTTTTCGAGTGCGTGTTCTCGTGTCGTGTATCGTCGCTTGATGGCAAATAAACAACGCCAGCCAACGAGTTTCGGTGCCCCACTAGATGCGGGAAATATATATTAAATATATTAAAGGACACAACTGCGCGCCCCTTAGAGGCGTGTGAAAGAAATAACAATTGAAGAGGAATTAAGACACGACAGAATTCTCATCGAAGAAATGCTCACTTTTCGGGCCTGTACAACAGATTTACAGGCAGAGCCGCCCAACCCAAAACAAGTAAAACACACACAAAGGACAGAAATGTCTATATTCTGTCACACAAAAACCCCGTGCAATAGGCGCTGGGGGGAAGCATTAGAGATGGGTCTAAACCAGTGCCCCCCGCCCCGCCCCTTGCCGCTCTTTGATGTAGCAAATTTTTCGGACACTGAGCCCCTAATTACTTTATTGGTGGCCTTTTCTGTCGTGGAGTCGAGAGTTGAACCTTTTAGCCCTTTTCACTCGACATGATTTCAATTATGAGGCAGAGGCGCCAGCAGAGGCAGAGGCAGAGGCAGAAGTTGATTTGGGCTGAGCGGCACACAGGCTTTGTCTCGTCCGTCCGAGAGGCCACTCTCTGCTCGGGCTATTACCAACTTAATTTCATTATAAATTGAAATCTTTTTGCTGCCTCGTGGAGTAAATTGAATTTACCACACCACCCCAAGCGTTCGTGGCATGTGGCAAGCTCTTGGCTCACCAAATAAGCGTGATGTGGCATTATACTCGGTCCGCAAATAATAAACATATCCGGCATTAATCTCTGCAGGAACAAACGGGGGGTGGGGGTGGGGGGTTGGGGGCTTTTGCTTGAATCACAATTGTGACTCGAAGGAAAAACAATATCTCTCTGGCTCATAAATCCATATTAATCCGAAACTGTGGACACACACACACGTGTCTTTCTCTCTCTTTCCAAAGGGGCATCTTCCATGGGATAGTATTAATGTCACCAGGAGGGGATCTCCGCCAGGTAGGGGATTCATTTCTTAGTTTTCCTTCCCGATCGTGGGACACTCTTTTTGCTCATCGATCCACACATACGCAAAGTCCCCACTGCATGTAGGGCATTCTGTGGTCTGCTGTGTATATTTCGCTTTTGGGATTAATATTTATTTCTATTTTTTTTTTTTTTTGGCATCACTTTTGTTATTGTGCCTGTCATTCTGCCTGATTGGCCACTAAACACAAACACACACACACACACACGCAGTGAGTTATGACCTGGAATGGAGTGCCAGTGGGATGGGCAGGGGGGTAATCTGCTACCTAATGATGGAGGACTCTGTATCCTGCAATTAGTCAATATTTCAGTGCATAGTTGATTCAACTCTTTCTTGTGGTTCGCTGAACATCTCGGACATCATTCGACAGCAGCTTTTTCTGTGCGAAATTTAAGAGAAATCCAAGCAAAGAGAACAGCCAGCAGCTTCGCTTCTGCTCTAGTTAACAGTGGCTGTGAAAGCTTTCGGCATGTTAAGTTAACATTTTGTAGAGCAGCCTAAGCAGCAGCAGCAGCAGCAGCTGTTAACTCAATTGATTTGAAGTCCGTTCCTGAACATTCATTGCTGCTAAGAAGTCTGAGATTTTAATAATCTTTGCATTACGAAAGAGTAATTTATAAAAAAAAATAAACTAAAAACATGACACACACACACACACACACACACACACACATACACAGATCCCATCCATACAGCCATCCCATATCCATATGCCAGAAAGCAAATAAATTTCATTATAATTGCAATTTAATGTAAATGCAAAAGCCAAGCAAAACTCGTCAGGAGACCAGACCTGAGGATGAAGATGAGCTGCAGAATGAGGCTATAGCTGTAGCTTTAGCTGCAGCTGTAGCTACCAGTATGAGGCTCTGCAGCTGTATCTGTATCTCGGGCCACTGGCTGTGCGAAGTACTCCAGTATTTGTAGTCAATATTTGATATTTGCACAGATGTTCAGCTGCCAAATTGAATATGGATTTTGCATAAAACCCACACACACACAAACACACCAGAGATAGAGAGAGAGAGAGCAACATAATGATGAGAAGCAAAAAGCCAAAGTAGATCAATATTAAACTGGACTTCTGACCGGAAACCAAATTGAAAATAACAATCCAGTCAGCCAAGGCAGGCCAGGCAGGCCAGGCAGGCCAGGCAGGCCAGGCAGGCAGGCAGCCATCGTAGCCAAAAGACATGGCCACAATTCCCTCCTAACCCATTGACCCCACCCCACCCTTTTGCAAATACAATGCGGGGCCTAAAAACATTGTTTTGTGTGTTGCAGAAATCAAGCAGAGGCGAAGGGGCCACAATGTACGGGTCGGGTCACATGTGCCAGCGACGAGTGCGGCTGGGGGGGGGGGCGACAGCATGAATCAATAGATGCATGAAACATTATTTTCCAATCAATTAATTTTCGGGTCACTAGATTTGCTTTTGAAACACTTGCCGCTTGCCGCTTGCTTGCAGTGTCGCTGGGGCTCTGCCACTGCCACTGCCACTGGTGGCACAGCTTGACCAATGAACTCTCCGGGTAAATCATATGGAATGATTCGCATCCTCCCCTGGCTCATCCGCTGACCTCCTCCTGGCTGGCTGACTGGCCCATCGAGCATAAATGTTTAATCAAATGAAGCATGCACAAATTGGGGTTCGCTTCTCGTCCACGGCCCTCGAGGCTTGGGGGGACAGTGGGACTGGTGCTGGTCAGTCAGAGGATATCCATGGATTCATGGTTCCATGGCCGTGCCACTGATTTAATAAACATAAAATGTGTCAGCATTGTAAAATTACTTTGTCGCCAATGGCGGCCCAAACAGCAGCAGCAGCAGCAGCAACAGCGACAGCCGCATGGAAACGGAGCCTTAATGTATTTTTTTTATTTTATGACAAGTTTGTCACTCTATGATATACTCGTACATACTCGTATATTTTTGTTGTTGTTTTTGCCATGCAATTTTCCGTTACATTGAGCTGCCTGCCTGCCTGCCTGCCCGCTCGTCAGCGCTCCGCACCGCCCCATTTGCCGCCTGCCATATGCAAATTGAGTGCTTCGCTTGGGTCCTGCAGAGTGGCGGACGCCTGCGGCCAATAACCCTGCCGTTATAGCCGCCTCCGAGCGGTCAATTTTAATGGAATGTGCTGAAAATTTACGCCACAAATAATTAAAATCAACATTTATGCAGCGGCAGCGGCAGTGCAACGCATCGCCTCGCATCGCGAAGGCTTGCGGCTCGATGAAATGGTCAACAAAATAAACAAACAAAAAACAATACTATTAGATTTTCGTATATTTTTTTATTGCAACTAATAATAAAGCATGCACAGCTTTTGTTGAACAAAAATATTACAAAAAAAAAAAACAATAGCAAATACTTTTCCGTATTCGAGTAACTTTTTGCAGCCAAAAGTGGGTCATGGCTTGAGGCACATAAAATATTTCCCCTTAGCATTTACTAATTTAATAAAAATTCATTAGGATTTTCTTGTTATTTTGCAACAATCATTAAAATTTATTTAGCAAACCTTAATCAGCTTTTCCAACAAAATTCTACAAATGGAACTGCCACTACACGTCAAAAAAACACTCTAAAACACACACACAAAGACACAAATAAAACGGAGACACACTCAGCGAGAGGAAGAGGGAGGTGGAGAGAGAGAGAGAGAAAGTCAAAGCAATAGAACCGCAATTCCCATATATGAATGTAAAAAATACTACATAAAAATACAACAAGCCAGTTACACGATAATAAAACATATTTTAGAGCTAGGAAAATGCACAACGAGAACAAGAGCCAACCAGAGAGAGAGAGAGAGAGAGAGAGAGAGAAATGCAGGGAAAATGCTTACAGCTAGAGGAGGGATTCAGTGGGGGAAAAAGCAAGCACTTTTCCATTGTAAAGGCAATCTACACACAAGAAGACCACAGGACACACACAACCTTCCATTCGACAGAAGGAAGCGAAGCAAGTGGTGGTGTTGATAACTGATATAACGACCATGGGATACCCTAGGAATCACCAAAAACCATCAAGTCATAGCAATGGAAAAGCTTTCGTTTCGAGGAGAGCAATTTTCTTTTTGCCTATGAAATTTGAATTCTGCAAAAATGTTTTATTTTATTTGTTGTTTTAGATTGAAGGTAGATCATTTGTATAGCCACAATTATTATCTTTTCTTCGTCAACCATCATTTCCCTACGATCCTCTACGTCTACCAAACAGAGAGAACCAGAAATAGAGTGAGAGAAAGAGAGAAAAAGAGAACTACTTATGCTAGTCAAGTCAACAAGGAAAGTACATGAAAAACTATTGCCAACAGAGCGAGTGAGTGAGAGGGAGAGAGCGAGAGAGTGTATATTACGCATATATCCTACGCTCTTGCTCTCCATTTGCCATACATGTGTAGGTGGGTGGGTGGATGGGTGGGTGGTGGCTGGCTGGTTGCTGTTCTTGTCGGAAATTCTTGGTGCGTATGATAATAAATACTTAATCCCCAACAAAAGAATATTAAAAACAACAATAAATGGAAATGCTAAAGAGCATAAAGAAATGCATAAAAACAAATGTGGACGGAACGGTGGGTAGACGTGGTGACGGGGTGGGGGTGTGGGTAGCGTATGAAGAGGATAACAAAAGGCGCTTTTGAAATGTAAAATGAACTTGGGTTCTGGCTCTGGCTTTGGCTTTGGCTTTGGCTCTCTGGTTCTGCCTTTCATGCTCCTCAAACATGCATGCATATAAAATTATACATAAAAGCAAAACGCTTAAAACCAGGAGCTATGCAAGAAGCAGAAGCAGAAGCAGAAGCAAAAGCAGAAGGGGTAACCAACGGAGGAGCCCTCGAGCATAGAACAAAGAGACGACGAGCGCAGAGTAGATAATAGCAGGGGGGTGGGGGTGGCTTGGGGAGGGATGAGTAGCAGAAATAGAGCTTAGGCAACATTAGTAATGCTTTTCCGTACCGAAAAATATCGCCTGTCGAATGTGTGTAGAAATCTCTTACTGCCATTACAAATAGTGAGACGAGAGAGAGATTGTGCCTTGTAATTATTACAATAATAATAATAATAATCATACGCACCGTTGAGCAGACGAACCCCAAATTATGGCTAGCGGGGTTTTCGCTAGGAGTCGGGGGCGCCTGGGGGGGGGTGCTCTTATAATTACCATTTTGTGTGGTTTCCATTTAGAAAGAGACAGTGAGAGAGAGAGAGAGAGAGCGCGCGATAGAGAGAAGGTTTCAAACAAATATTAACATTTTGCCGCAAACGATAAGCGAAAACTTTTATGTGCGTCCTTTCATATCCTTCCCATGCTCTCCCTCCCCCTGCTGCATGTGTGCGCTGGCATTATTATAGAAATGTTTCAAAAAACTACCAAAAAAAAACACCAAACAGAACAGAACAGAACAACAACAAAAGTTAATGGCAATCTAAAGCGCAGAAAACACGCTGAAAACGCTGAAAAGTTGCAAAGTGTAAAACTTTAATTACAGCTACTTTTTGAGACCATCGAACGAGCGAGAGAGAGAGAGAGAGAGAGAGACACAGAGTAGAGGGAGCGAGTTGTGCCCGAAAACTTTGCCTATTTACATATGTAGACATTAGATTATAACTTGTATTAGAAAGCACTCGAATGGAGAGAGAGCTGAACATGAGGGAATACGAATACTCGGTACGAGTATGCTTGTAGGCACACATGGCACACATGTCTGTCGTCCGCGCCCACTTGTCATGGCAGTAGATCAAAGAGGACCAAGGACACCTCCAGAACACACACACACACACAGAATCCTTCTTTGCACAATTTGTCTTTCTGTTCAGAGTCTTCTTGCTGCTCAGTTTGTTGTTTTGTTTGCTGATACGAGCATGTGTCTCTCCTTTTGACTTGTGACACAAGTCATGGATGTCACTTGAGCGGCATTTAATTAATTCTCTGTAAAATTATGAGCATTGCGCTGCATGTGTGTGTGTGGGTGGGAAATCCTTTAACCCCTTTCCACCTCCATTCTCCATTAATTCTGTTGGAATTTAGTCAGTTGGTTTTCCCCTTATAAATCACTTATTGTTGGCTCCTTATTCGCTGTCGCTTCCTTTTAGCTTTTCTACGCAGTTTTTACCTAATTAATTCAACAAAACTTACAGTCCAACTTTTTGGCATCTTATAAATTTTAAAATGTTTAACTGCTGCCGCCGACTCGCTCTCGCTCTCTTTCTCGTTCTCTCCCCGCTCTCTTTCTCTTTTAATGGCTTGTTGCTAATCGAATTTCATGGCATTTCATGGCATTTCCTCGGGTTTTTCCTTCGTAGACTTTCCTTTGTCAGAGCTCGCTGCTGCGCTGCTGCGCTGCTACGCTGCTGACAGTTTAGCTGCTTTTGTGGAAGTAGTTTACATATTTTCCCAACTCCTCTACAGCGGGTGGAAGGGGGAAATCCATTTAGCGCAACTCAACACTTGAGCATATTTCTCCTCTCTCTCTCTCGCCTTTCATTTTATCATTCCTAATATAAACTTACAGCCAGTTGACAGCTTTTTTAATTTATTTCATTAAAAAATTGTCGCTCTGTGCGGAAACTTTTTCAATTCGCATGCGACGACAGCGACAGCCTCAGATTCAGATTCAGAATCGGATTCCAAAGCGACTTTGCTTTCTGCAGTTGATTAGTTGTGCACTTCGTTTTTTTTTTCCTGCTTTTTTTTTGCGGGGGCACATTAACACATTTAACCCCTGTAACCCCTGTAACCCTAGGGAGCCCCACCTTCGACCCCACCCCTTTTTTTTAAGACTTCAAAAGCACAAAAGCAGGAGGAGGGCGGAGCAGAAAGATCATTGAAAACTGAGAGTGAAAAACAAACAGCGAGAAAAGGCAAACACAGACGACTTGAAGCAAATCTGCGGCACACTTGACTTTTCCCACAATTCCCGCAGGCATCCTCCTCACCCTCACCCTCACCCCTGCCCCCTGCCCCCTGCCCCATGCCCGCCCATCAAGTTTTTCCGCCAACTCAATTAAATCTTATCGCATGGGAAAAGTGCGGGGGAGACGGGAGGGCAATGGCAGCAACAGCAGCAACAGCAGCAACACAAATATCAAACAAACTAATGTCAGTTGTCATAATAAAGCGCAAATACTTTTGATGCCACTTGCTCCTTGCCTCCTGCCTGCCACCCGCTTTCCTTTTTTTTTTCCTCCCCCCACATGATAGGTGGATGGGGGGTGGTTGGTTGTGTCGGTGAGGGGCCAGCGAGGGTCGCCCTGTACATACACACAAAGTGAAAAGCAAACAGCTGCGCAATTTAACGTCGAAAGTGGAGCCAAGGGCACAAAAAGGCGGGGCGATGGCTGGGTGGGGTTAGGGCAAACAAAACAGACATCCAGACAACAGACAAACACAAATGTACAGCAAATATATATGTATATCTATCTACGAATATACCCTAACAGAGAGGGCACTACGCGCTCGATCAGATGTGTGGCCAATGCCTAAAGCAGGGAAGAAACTGTGTCAGCTGTGGATTGAGTGCAGCGACTCAATCTGTGAGTTTCAAGCAATAAAAGGTTCATGGGTTCCTTTCATAAATCGGACATCAGGAATTAACTTTGTTTTTGTGTAGAAGAAAGTAGCCCAGAAAAGGTTTATCCTCTCTATACTCCATTTACCTTAAAAAAAGGCGAATTTTTGTAAGCGAAAAATACAAGAAAATATCCCAAAATTGAGTCTACCATAAAGTGTTTTGTTAGGGTATCCAAAGCCCATATTTTCTACTTCTTTTAATGTGTTTGTGTGTGTGAGGCACACATGACTGTTGCTCTTCCTGCCTGCCTCCTGCCTGCTCCCGACTGCCTCCTGGCTCCTGCCTGCCTTCTGTCTTTCTCTTCATACATATTTATAATAACTTTAATTAAGATTTTACAAGTAGATTATTTCTTAATAACAAAAACAACATCCAGATAGCAGCAAACAACAATAACAAGCAGTGAAAACATGAGACATACATCAGGCGGCACGACAACACAGCAGAGGCAGAGTCAGAGCATCTGCCACAGATATTACGAGTATGTAATTGACGTTGTTGTTTTTGGCTTTCTGCTGATGCTGTGCTGCTGCTGCTGCTGCTGTGCTGCTCTTTTGGCCCTGGTGTCTCTTCTCCGAAATAGAAGCCGCATATTCTAATTGATTAACTTCATTTGAGGGCCTCTCTCGCATTCATCAAAGGCGCTTCAGGGGCCCACACAAAATTTCATAAATAGTTAACATGGGGATTTGCCCAGCAGCGTCTAATTGGAATGGCAGGACTTTCTGCTAATAAATTCTCATTAAAGTTGTGGGCCTTAGAAATCGCATATCAGGCTTTGCGTCCCATCGTTGACTGCAGCAGCAGCAGCAGCAGCAGCAGCAGCAGCAGCAGAGGCGGTGGTGGTAGGGGGGGCGAACAACAAAGAGGAATAATTTCATTATGGCCAGCAAATCACACATCACATGTGCACTGTGTGTTCTCTTCTCTCTGCGTGTTTTTTTCTCTGTTTGTTGTAGCTGCATTTAGCCACAGCTGACTGCCGTCTGGATTGTTGGAACCTTGGAAGTTCGAGAGGCTGCTGCTGCAGCCTGCTGCCTGCTGCCTGCATCCTGCTGCCATGTCCTTCAGGCAGTTAGCAGTGGCACTTAAAAATTAATTAGAGAACTTATAAACAAGTGCGGCAGCATGTGCAAAACTAACTCGAGCGGCAAATCAAACGGCACTTGACAAGAACGAGCACTACCACGCAGGATGCTCGGCAGAATGTTGTCGGATGCCAGGGCTCCCGCTCTCTCTAAGGATGCCAGGAGTCTTGTACCCAGCAACGGCACCTGCAACTGCACCTGCACCTGTGGTGTGTGCCTCTAATTGTGATACCTCTCGCACCTTGCAAGCGACACACCCCCCACCCCCACCCCATCCGACACCACATTTCATGAAAATTGTGTGTGTAATTATGCATTAAGTCGAGTCGGCCTCCACTTTTGCCTGGCGTTGGTATAAAATTTTAATTAGTTTGCCCAGCAGCAGGGGGCCTAACACCCACCCGCCCTCCCCCTGCAGTTGACGAGGCAGTGGCTAACCGCCGAATATGTGCCCTAAGAAGAAGTCTTTAAGCCACACAAATTTCTGCAGCTGACCAACAGAACCCACAGATCGAAGATCCTTTCTCCATATCTTCAGCTTCATCTTCAGGTGCCCCCGCTGTGCCACTCTTGCAGCCTTGACGCATGTTGTTAGTAAAACAAAATGTTGGACAATTAATTTACGATAACATGTAATTGCGGTAAGTTGAGTAGTTTTGTTTGTAATGCCTCCCTCGATGACACACAGGCAGACACAGGCAGCCCAATGCTGACATTCCGCACTGACGACAATGACTGGGACTCTTACTCGGACAGGGGACAGGGGCAGGGACAGGGACATGGACCCGTGTCTTGGTCTCAGACTCCGACACGGACTACGGGACACGGTTACGGACATTGACATCCACATGGACATGGGACATGTGTGTGGGGCGGGGTGGGGGACACACACAGCAGCTTCACGTCTAATGAAATTGTTGTCGAGTTGCTATCGAGTGCTTCGAATGCTGGCTGGTCGTAGGAGGAGGAGGAGACACCACTTCACATTTCTATTTGCCACGCCTTATAAACTATATATACACACCCATATATATATATCTGTATGTATGTATGTATGTATTAGGTACGTTTTGTGAATTGCATTGTCATGATGTTGTCATGCCAATTATTTAATTTGTTGCCAGGAAACACAACACACAGAAGCAAAAGCAAAAGCAAAACAAAAACGAACACAGCTTCCGCCCCCGTTCGGTTTTTTGGGTGAAATGTGATTAGTGGAGTTGATGCTGCTGTTGTTGTGGAGCAGTATGTGCATTGGTGGCCACCTGGGGGCAAAAATGTTTTCCTTTTCCACTAAACTCAAAGTTTTTTGTATTTAATCTGGTAGGAAAAATCTACTACTTGCCAGCCTCTGGTCTCGTCTCGCCATGCAGAGGAACGGTATGTTTTGGCAGTAATTCTGTGTAACCAACAGAGCAACAAAGCAACGTACAACAACAACAGATTTATCATTAATAATTCACAAGATCTGTTACACCAACAAACTGCATAGCTAATAAACCTGCCAGAGTCTGAGTCTGAGTCCGAGGGCCCACAGAAATAAGAAATAATAAATAACTAAACAAAACCCTGTAAACATGTGCATAATCCGAGCTCACTAAAACATATTCCCAGAGAAATAAAAAAGGTGGGGGGGGGGGCGATTCCTCTGGGGGTTACTTTAATCCTCGACATACAATCGACACATTAATTTATCACTCCGAAAACGTAGCATCGAAACGTAGGCCCCCCCACACCCCACACACACAACAAACAAACAAAAAGCCTTTCAATTAATTCCAGAGCACAGGCCAGAAACGTGGACAAGGCGCAAGGGGGAGGGACAAGAGCGGAGAACCCTCTATAAATACTTTATCGTCGTCTGGCAAATATTTTTCGGCATTTTTGGCATTTGGCATATTGACTTATGAGCACTGATTTGTAAGCAGATTCCTCTAGCGCCTTGAGCTTGCAATTAATTCATGTCCAGAGAAGATTTCTTTTTCCCAGCCATTTGTCTTCGCAAGAAAAAACAAAAAAGAGTGAGAGAGACACGAAGGGTGGCGCAGTAGCTCGAACGGAGGAGACAGTAAGTCATCTGCGTGAGTGCATTTTTGGCAGGGCACTCGACGAGTACATCAGGCGACACTTTCTGTGCGGTCTGCAAATGGTTTACAGCTGCTTAGAGACGGCCAAGGAAATACCAGAGAAATGTAATTACCAGGAGGGATGCCTGCCGCCACACTTGGCTACGGCAATGACCAAAAGAATGTGGCAGACAGCAGGCAGAAGGCAGGCAGTAAGTATCCAAAAGTATTCCTAGTACTATTCTGTGTGCTCCCCTGCTCTGTGCATATGGAAATGCCCGATGGCATGGAGGCACAGAGCAACAGAGTAGAGATGCGCGCCCGCCAAGAATGTGGTAAGTAAATACTAAATTTGGTTGGCTTTTCCACACTCACACACACACACACAACCGCAGCGACATTTCCTCTTGGCAAGGCGTCGACATCTTCCTTTCTTCTCTCGATTCCTGTCCCTGTCCCTGTCCCTGGCCCTCTCAATGTCTCTGCCACAACTTCAATTGTATGCACTTCCCGCTCTGTGTAGAGTGGGGAGTGCAGCGGATGATTCCTCGCTGCATAAGAAAATTATGCAAAATAGTAGCAAAGTTTCAATTTCCTTCTCCTAGCCGCCAAAAAAACCAAAAAAACCAACCATATACCAGAGAGAGGAAGAGCGCAAAAAAAGAAACGAACGTAAGGATGATGGAAATGCCAAAAGGGGAATGGGGAGGGGGAGCACTGCTGAAATGTTGAAATGTTGAAAGAAATAAAGAAAATGCAAAGTACAAAATTGTGGTCTCGTATAAATAAGCGTAACTTATGAAAAGTTATGAAAAACTTTTTGCCTTTTACAAGCAATACGTAATTTGGGAATGTGTACTCGTACTCTTACATGTTGTACGTATGTATGTATGTATGTGTATGCGCATGTTGCATGAACCGCCCCTCGGTGCCAGTGGCAGTGGCGATGACTTTGACGATGTCGTGTCGTGTCGACGATGACGCTGCGGAGATGACGATCTGACGACAACTTTGACAAAACAGTTTCCATCTTTGGCGCGTAGTTGTTGAAACATGGCAAGAATGATATTGAAAATTAAACTTTTGTGGTGCCCCCCCCCCCCCCCCCCCACTCACCATCCCTCACCATGTTGCTGGTTATAGTTCAAAGTACACAGCATGGGTGTGTGGTGGGGTGGTGTTGTGCTGCAGGCCGAAATGCCAAAATAGTTACTCCGAAAACTATAAATTGGGTATTTACGGAACGGCAAGTGCACTGAACGCAAATAAACTAAAAAAATTTGAAAATCGTTTGAATTTGGGTTTTACTTTTACTCGGAAAAAGGAGCGCTCCGAAAATTAGAACTCCGAAAAGTAGAACTCCGAAAATTAGAACTCCGAAAATTAGAACCCGGAAAATTAGCACTCCGAAAATTAGAACTCCGAAAATTAGAACTCGGAAAATAAGAACTCCGAAAATTAGCACTCCGAAAAGTAGAACTCCGAAAATTATAACTCTGAAAATTAGAACTCCGAAAATTATTACCCCGAAAATTATAACTCTGAAAATTAGAACTCCGAAAACTATTACTCCGAAAATTAGAATTCCGAAAATTAGAATTCCGAAAATTATAACTCCGAAAATTAAAACTCCAAAAATTAGAACTCCGAAAATTATTACCCCGAAAATTATAACTCCGAGTAAAGGCACATCGAAATTAGTACTCCAAAAAATAGTACCCAAAAGTATATTAATCCATGTTACTTCGAAAACTGTTATTCTGGGCAATGACTTCTTAATTCTCAATTGCGATTTCCCCGAATTAAAGATTTAACACTCACTCCTTGGGCATATTATATTTTTATTCTATTTAAGAACTTAAATATCAGCATTCCACACTGGCAATAATGGAATTATGTGCATACTCGTACATGCTGTCTCCTGCCCCTCCGAGGGGCAAACCGCACATTCTGGCGGGCAACAAGGCAGCAGCACGAAACTCAAATGTTTGAACGAGATTGTGTCAAAGCATCTTGGCCACTTATGCATATGCATAGGCATCCCGGCCCGGACCGTTCTGGCTCCATTATAAAGGCAATAACCGAACGACAATGGCAGGACCGAAGCACCCATTCTACCACCCCCCCCACCCATCCGCTTCTCCATTTGAAAAGATAGTTTATAGTTTTAATTTTTCCCAATTTTCTTGGCAGTCACAGCGACAGAGAATGTCTTTGTGTATGTCTGTGTGTGTGTGTGTGCATGTAAAAAATTTGCATGCCACATAAGACAATTGGCTGTCAAGCGTCTTTAGCAAAATGACAAAGATGTCTGGGGGGCGGGCAGTGGCAGCGGCAGCGGCAGCGCAGCTCTTCGCCAGAAAGGGTTTGTCGGGTTGCTATTTGATTAGGCCAAAAGCTTGTTAAGGAAATTTGACTGCCAACTTGGGTGAGTGGCTTCTGCTGCTGCCGCTCCTTCGGAATACTTTTGGCCTGCCTGCCTTTGGCTTTGGCCATCATTTGCATATAGTTTTGCCATATTTTCGCTTCGGGGGTTTCTTCTTCTTCTTCTGCTCTTTATTTTTTATTTTTTATTTTTTTGTCGGTAAAACATTTTTCTTTGCCGCTGCGCAAATTTAGTTAAAATTTAAGTTTAAGTTGAATATTTTGCCAGCCACATGGTTCGTTGGCTTCAATGACAGGAGGCACAAGGCAGAACAGAACGACTGAAAGACGGAAAGGCGGAAAGGCGGAAAGGCGGAAAGTCGGAACTGAATGGTGGGTGGGTGGCTGGCTGGCTGGCAGGCTGACTGCCTGGCTGGCTGCATAAGAAAATTGAAAACTATTTCGAGTGCTAACGAAGGTAAATATTGTTTCATTATGCAACAGTTTCCAACAGCAAAGTTCTTTTCTCCCTTTTATCCTTTGGCCAGCAAATTGTTGCACAATCAAATTGCAGCAGCAGTTGCAGCAAGCGGTTGCAAGTGTTTATCCTTGGACATTGTGTCGAGAATGATATCTCTCTCTTTGTTGTCTCCTTAATTGCCGTCCGCAGTGGCAGTTTCAATGGAAAATATTCTCCGTTTGATTCTACGATTTACGCATCATTTTTTTTTGTTTGTTATGCATAGTCCAGCAGGCAGGCAGGCAGGCAGGCAATTTTTGTAATTTGTTTTTGTTGAAAATAAATGCAATTAAAAGTTTCAATTAAAATAATACACAGAGCACACCGCAGAGTGCCGCAGAGGGTAGCGCATTTAACAGAGTAAACATTATGCAATTATAAATAATTGAAGTGCGAAAGTCACGTACACGAACACGGGACACGAACACGGGACACGGACACGGGACAGTAGTGTTTTATGCGTGTTTTTCCATTGTTTAATGATATTAAATCCGTGGCAAATAAAGCACAAATAGTGTTTACCCAAACACCGATGCTCGGTCGCACCGTGCGTATGATTAATGAGCCCAATTTACATGCCAATTGCCAATCATCCTGAGAGAGAGCTGGAGAGAGAGAGCCTAAACTGTTCTAAAACTACGAAAACTGCACGGGGGCACGGGACATTCCTTTTGTTCATTTTTGTCACATTTTCGAGACACTTCACTCCACTCTATCGAATTGAATCGAACCCAAGAATTTATCCCTCTCCCACGTCCTCCCCCCCCCCCCCATGCCCAATCTGCAAAACCCAAAAAAGAACCAAAACATTTTAAATGTCAATTTATAAGTGACAATTGGGCCACAGCCACAACCCCACACCACCCCACATCTCTGGTGGCCGCCTTGCATGCCGCATGCCATGCCCCAAAGCATGTGCTAACAGTTTTTGTGGGGTAATATAATATGCACAGCATGGCTTATAATAATAAAAACGCCAGCAGGCCCTGCAGCAGGGCAGCAGCGAGAGATGAGGATGATGAGGATGATGGCAGGGTATGCGGGGGATGCCGGACAGGACAGGACAGCACTGACAGCACTGACAGCTCGCGGCTGTCATACGCGTGATTGTCCCTTTGAAATATGAGAAGCTCTTTTCAATAACATTTGCCGTCGATTTCCCCCCCGCCCCGCCCCCCGCTCACACTCAATGCACAGTGGCACAGTGGGACAAACAGCCACGAAAATGGCAATCGAATGGATAATATTTTAGATATCTTTTGGGTCGGCAAGCAAGGTGTACTCCCCAGCGAGCGGGCGTCACATACAACAATAAAGAAGCACAACTTGGGGACAGGACAGGACAGGACAGCGCATTCAGGATTCGCAGAATCAGAGTTATGTTTCGCATTTATTATGCCGCAGCCGTCGCTTCTGTGGTTGCTGTCCGACCAGCACGGCCACATTCCCATTCTCAATACCGAACCCGAACCCGAACCCACGCCACCCCCCTGGTCACCCCCCCCCACCACAGTCCATCGCCCCGAACCGAACCCCAAAGTTCGAATGTTTCGTTTGTAAATTAACTTTACAGCTCGCGGCGGCACGCATTTTTTAACGCCGACTTTGGTTTTTGTTCTTTCTTTCCCCACTCTCCTGGCTCTCCCGCTCTCCCCTTCTTCACTTATTTTTTATTCAGGTTTTTTGTTTTTTTTTGACGTATCAAATGCAACGCATGCGCTACGCTATGCTACGGTCGATCCATACCAACATTCCCCATATCGTTGTCGTTGTCGTTGTCGTCGTCTCTCAGTCTCTCAGTCGCAGTCGGAGAACAGAAAAATTTTTTAAATTAAAAAAGTTTTTGCCAGTTGCCAGTTCGGCACGTACCAATACGCAACGACAAACGGCAGTAGGAGATATATATTCGAATGTATGTATAGATTTCTCTCCCCACACACAGTCACACTCCTCCTGCTCCTCCTGCTCCTTCCTACTTCGATCGCCCGCACACGCATATCGCATATCGAAAGGGGCTGCTGTGGATAGCAGGGAGGGGGTGGTCGGGCGGGCGTAATAAATGCGACAGAACTTCAGCATGCATAGCATGTCCATTTTCGCAGTGCCCCTTAACCCCCCCCCCCTCCCACCGGCTACAACAGATTCAGCTTGAAAATTTTGCTTTCTTTTTCTCGACTTTATTTATGTCAATTTTCTGCATTATATTTCCGCGTTTCCGGTTAAAACATTCATTGGGCATGATGGCAGGGGGAGTCGGGTAGTGGAAAATTCTTATTCTATAATGAACCTCAACCTGTGTTTGAATAGCAAAGGGTTTTTGATTAGGGCGAAGGACAGAGCCTCATCGGAAGTTTTCAGCCAACTCATTAATATTTGTACAGGGTAGCAAACGAGTAGAGCAGGGCATGTTGTGTCGGCAGGGAGTACACAATACTCGCTGATCATCAACCATAGAGAGGGAGGAGCCCCACAGTGGAGGATGAAACCTCTCTGAAACACCCAGAAAATCCAGAATGAAGATTGGGCTTACCCGTGGGTATCCTTTAGTCGAAATTTCGTATATATTTTGGCCATGTTGCTTTGCCAACAGAATGAAGTATAAATATAGTCAAGCAGAGGGATGTACAGAGAGAGAGAGAGAGTAGATTTGATATATTTGGAACCTTTGAAGGTCACAAATGGCATTCCGTTGCCCAGAGATGCGCAACATTCACTCAGTCCGTCAGTCACTTTGTCAGTCACTCCATCACTCATTCAGTCAGTCTGTTTTGGTGGGGCAGAAGTGGGGCGGAACGTGAACTGAGTCAACGCCTAAAGTTTTATTACTTTTGCTGGCTGTCAACAATGTTTGCTGGCTGTGCGCAGGCCGTGGGTACAGGGTACAGCAGGGAGCTGCCTTGGGGCAAGGAAATAGATGTATGAAGCGCCAGTAAATATTATGTGCCAGAGAGTTGCCAGCCAGGAAGAGAGAGAGAGGGGTAGCTGTAGCCCCCTGCTATCTGCTTATTTTTTAATATTTGAGCAAGGGCTACATGTCGTATGCGCAATGGCTACAGATGATACTCCTGCTTCATGCTGCATGCTCCACCATGCTATGCCGCAGACAGAGGAGGGAGTCTCTCGCAAATATTTAATCTCTGTACGTCATTTGCCCGGCAATGATAATGTGCTCCGATGTTTGCATTTGGCTGCTGCTGCTGCTGCTGCTCCTCCTGCTGGTTGTTGGTTGTTGGCTGTGGATTGTTGCTTGTTGGTTTGTTGGCTTGTTGGCTGGATTCCTTCTCCTCCTCCTCCTCTCCACGTTGGTTGATGGCCAACTCAACAGCTAATATGCCACCACACACACACACAATGTTTGCCCATCGGCATTATTATTATTATTATTATTGTGTGTGCAAGCAGCAGCAGCAGCTGCTACCCCTGCTCCCCTGCACCTACACCAATCCCTTTTCCAATTCAACTTTTGGCAGAAACGCACTTCATTATGCCCCCTACCACCCAACCAGCCTCCCAGCCACCTTTCCCACTCGTCGTAATACTTGTCCAATTTTTAACAATTTCCCATGCAGCATGCTGCAAATGAAGTTGCTACAAAGTTCGTACTACTCCTTCCTGCTTCTCCTCATCTGCATAACAGTAGAGTAGGGGGAGTAGTGGGTGGGTGGGGGCTGGGCTAGAATGTATGCAAAAATCTAAAATATCCCCGAAAGCGTTCGCTACTTAAGAAAATTGTTTGCCAACTTTGGAATGAACGCAAAAATTTCACTGCTCTCTGTGTATGTGTATGTATGTATGTATGCGTGTCTCTATGTTCCAGTGTGTGTGTGTGTGTGTGTGTGTAATAATATTCAAATTGGCAAAATCCATTATGATCGCAAATATTATTTCAACAAGCAGAGGGCCACGGCACCCACCACAGGGCAAAACGAAGCAACGCAGTCACAGGAAAAACTCTCGCCAAAAGAAAGAAAGAGAGAAGGAGCAGTATAGAGAGAAAGATAGAAGACAGGAGAGAGAGAGAGAGAGTGTGGGATGTTCCAAAATTAATACTACAGTACAAAAAACCAGAAAGAATAACCTTAGTTTCAATGCAGATGCAGAAAGGATCGTAGGAGATTGAACTCAAGTCAAAGGCACACAAATCACAGCCAAAGTTAGCCATAGGCCAATCCTCACTGTGCTGCTGGAAAGCCAATCCCAGAGTCGGCATAGCTCAAATGTACAACCAATGCAAACGGGGAAACGGGGAAATGGGTTAAAAGTGTTGACAGTCGAACAAAGCGCAAATTATACGACTCCCGCCCGCAGTACGGGGGGGGGGCGTGGCATTGACTTTCCCATCGAAATAGTTACAAAATCTCATCTCTCTTTTTTGACGGGAAACTGCTGGATGGATGGGTGGGTGGCTGTAAAGCTGTTGAAATATTTGCACACGATATTGGCAATTGAGTTAACAGAAAGATTGAACACAAATATCACAGAAGGAAATGCATTAATGGGTCAACGAGAGGAGCGGAGAAGCAGCAGCAGCAGTAGCAGTAACAGTAACAGGGAATAGAGAGAGAGGAGAAAGAGAGCGAAATTCCAGAGGAAATAAATATTTTCAAAAAAAATAAAAAATAAAAATAATAATACTCGCGCTGTACGAATACTATTCAAACGGACTGTGTGTGTGTGTGTGTGTGGGGTACCGAAAATTATGTAAATTTAATCAAAATAAGTAGCAGCAGACGCGGATTGTCGGAGCTGAGGCTAAAAGCGGCTTATACCAACACAGTATTTCGGCCAAGAGCAGTGCCCAATGGCAACAACAGTACAGGGGTGGGGGTGGCAGGATAATAAGGATCCAGAATCTACCCAGAATCCTGCGCCGCCCACGATGGATGCTAAGTAGCCGCCGTTCCAGCCACATGCTGTCAACGCGCTAAACCCAACAACAAAATCATCTTCCCAAATAACCAACAACCGACGACAACGACCAACAACAACAACGAGGGAGAACGAGGGAGGCGAGCGCGGCGAACGTACAACGAGGCATAAATAAGAGCGAAAAAACAAGAATAAACGTTGGAGTGGCACCTAACAACTATTGGGGTACCCTCTAAGTGGCAAGTATCCAAGGGAATCCTCGTGAAATAAGTGGGGCAAAAGTAGGGAAATTCCGAGTGTCCTACACTAGATAAACCCTCTCCATATGGCAGCGTCCCACAGCAGAGTTCAATATCTTTGGAGACAAGTAATCACAGCACGCCACTTCCTTGCTGTAATCCCAATACACCCCTTGAACTCTTCAAAGTAGAGAAAGCTGCGAAATTCCACTTGGAGCGGACAGAAATTATGTGTAATAGAGGGGTGGGGTGTACTGAAGATGGCTAAGAGGCTGAAGGCTGAAGACTGAAGCGAAATAAGTCATAAAGCCACCGCCATGGCAAACAATAAAAAATGTTTAATGCCTCTTATTGTTTGGGGCAAGCCGCCTAATGTCCGCCTGCAGGAGGCAACATAAGAGGCAATCCAGAACCAGAGACAGTGGCAGGACCAGAGCCAGCAATGATGCTGCCAAAAACGTATTTACTCGGTACTTTACCCATGCCAAAAGGAAACAACCTTTGCGTTTCCCATGATCCTCACAGACTGCACTTTGACCTGCCATTTGGCAGTTAATGAAATTTACAATTAGAGCATAATTTTACTCCACCGCAAAGGAGAGATTATTACAAATTCCACATCCTGTTTGCTGCTCAATTGAATTCTTTTTAACGGGTGGACATTTAAGATGCTCTCAAATTGAAATTTCTGCTTATAGTTCAGGGCAGGAAGCGCTTAGAGTTTTCAATGGCATGGATGGAGGTCTGATGGGAGTTAATTGAATTTTATTTGTATAAGGATCAACTTGCCGACACGATTATTATTTTTATTTTATTATTACTTTATTATTTTTTGATTATTTTAATTTGATTATTATTATTTTATTATTATTTGATTATTATTATTATTTTATTATTATTATTTGATTATTATTAATTTATTATTATTATTTTATTATTATTATTTTATTATTATTATTTTATTATTATTAATTTATTTTTATTATTTTATTATTATTATTTTATTATTGTATCTCTATGGCAATGATCGATTAATATCAGGTATAGAAAGTGTTGTAATTGTGGCATGCTCATTATCTTATGCCTAGAATTTAGGTGATAATTTAATGAACTCTCTTTAACACTCCCCATCCTCTATCTCTATCTCTCTCTATCTTTTCGCCTACAACTTTACCGTTTCTACTTTTACCGCTAAAATAAAGTTAATGTACAACAAAGCATTTTTATGGCTCCACCGCAAAAATGTTCTAATAAATGCAAACTACATTTACTGGCACTCTCCGCTCTACACTCACACACTCGCGAGGCCTTTGTCCCACTAAAATACTCACACACACACACACACACACAGTTACACACACACACATAGACAGAAACCCAAAAACCATTTTGAAGCACATTTTAACATCATTTTAGACATTTTTTGCACTTAATTAAGTGTAATTAAATTTGCGCTGCTTACTCGCACAATTTTCCAACGCCCACAAATGCCCCTCTGCTTTGCCACCACACCCCTCATGCCGACAAATTTCCTTTTGAGTGGGGTTTGTGGACTGGGTGTGCCTACTAGAACTAGTTTTTGGGGGCCCTGCTCCACTTGAAGTTTTGCCAAAACGCCGCCACAGCCCGGGTGCCATTTACATTTTTTTGTTTTGTTTTGTTTTTTTTTTTTGTAACGAGAGTTGTTCGCTTTTCTAGAAGGATGGTGAGCAGGGGAGGTGGCACTGCTCTAAGCGGAAAGTGCTAGCAGAATGTTGAAGCTGTGAAACATTTGCAACATTGATAAATGTAGGGAAATGGATGACAAAATGGGAAAATAACAAAGAAATTTCGAGACTTTTAGGGCTGAAGCCAGCGATACCCTATCGAAGGGATTCGTTCCTAAAGTACTACAATCCTTGCTCTTCCGATTCATAAGCCACATTTCTTCGTTTCCCTCTGCCCACCCCTGCCAAAAGAGAACACATTGCATACCTCTGTGTCTCGTCTGTGTGTTTGGATTTCTTTTCTGTAAAATCCAATATTTCCATTGCCATAATTAGCCCCAGCAATCGATGAGGGTCACTGCGTCTCTGGCTGGATTTTTGGCACCACAAAAGCTGCAACTTTCGGACTTTGTTTGCTCTGCAGAAACTGTGCAGCGTGTGTGTGTGTGGGGGGGGGGGGGGGGGCCACTACCAGTAATACTCTCGTACTCTCTTAGCAGTAGAATGAACGAACAATGGCAGAACGTCAATCGCTTTAGGGGGGTGCTGCCTGTGGGGACTCGTGCGTTGCGGCGTTATGTATACGCCCCGTTCCGTCTACGTCTGTGTGCCCTGTGTACGTGCCTGTGTGTGTGTGTGTGTGTGTGTTGCCGGATGTCATATTGCAAAATTGAATTTTTGGTTGCACCCGCCGCCACAGCTGTTTGCCTCGTCATCATTGCAATGATTTTGAATTGTTGACATCGAAGCCATCGAAGCAGCAGCATCAGCAGCAGCGAAGGAAGGCAAGCAGCGCAGGCAGGCAAACCCCGCCTCCATGTCCTGTATATTGTGTCCTGTATAGCGTATCCCTATAGAAAATATCAGGCTATCAGCTTTATTTGATGTTTAGCAATTTCCTGATTTATCCCTCATGTCATTTCCGGTTTGCATTTGTATGCGCTCCGGCCACGTCACGGGAGGAGAGTCCAGCAGCAGCAGCAGCAGCAGCAGCACGAAAAGAATTCCATGCCACACAAAAATATGATAAGCATTGAAATGAAATTTTATGCTTTCCACAGCAGATATCAACCACGCCCCCAGCTCCAGCTCCAGCTCCCCACTCCTCTCATTCGACCACTAGCTAATGTATCTTTGTATCTGTTTTACGTGATTTTCAATGGCATTTCCTGCTTCCAGCAGCAGCACCACCACCAAAAGAGAGCTTCAATTTGTTGGCTTTTGTTGATTCGATTTATCAATATTTATGCTGCAGTTTATGCCTGGGACAAGTGATAGGTTTTGATTAGCTAAACGAAGAGATACATTTTGGGGCAGAGCAGGAGAATGGCATCCTTTTGGGCGTGCATTCAACCAGCTGCTTGCAGCCTTTTTGTTGGCTTCGTTTCAACATTAAATACATTTAAATATAAAAAAAGTTCACAGTTCATTAGACATTTCAAGTTAATTAAAATGCTCAAACATCACACAATCAATTGGATTTACGGACCGCAGGAAACACACACACACACACACACACACATGGAACCCCCTCCCACACCCCACAGACCCACAGTCCCTTCACTCTACATCTACCCGGCAGTTGCCTTTTCGCTCCTTCTGTTCTGTTCTGTTCGTTCGTTGGTTTTTTTTTTTTTGTTCAGGAAACATTATTTTTATGCAAAACATGAACATTTAATAGAACGCTCTACGAATTTTTAATGAGGTTTTTCCAGCCGGAAAAGGCAGTGCCAGCAGGCGGGAGGCATGAGGCAGTGTGGCATGTGTGGGCGTGGCTTTTCCTTTTTTCGTGTGTATGAAGCATTTTACATGTTTTATGAGTTCCCCCCCCCCCCCCTCTCTCTCTTTTGGCCACAGGTGCAGCTACCCCAACTCTGTTTTGATGGCTGCGGCGCCCCACTCTCCCGGCTGTATCCCACGTACGGGTAATCAAATCAGTTGGTGCCCCATCTGCGTGCGTCACATAAATTTGCCAACATTTAGCAGATAATGAGCCACAATTAGCAAATGGCCAAAGCCAAACAGAGAGAGAGAGAAACAGAGAGAGAGAGAGAGAGGGGAAACTCTCTCTTGGAATTAGCTGACAATCCAAAGGCAACTTTCTGGCAGAGTTTATGAGAACATTTTTTGCAGGGCAATCCTCTAGTAGCCTCCTGAACTGTCGCTACAACTCCCTAGAGGTTTTAAATGGGAATCTTCACCAACTGCTTGCCACCTCGCGTAACCTTAGAGTCTCTTCTGGCTTCAGAGTCTCTTCTGGCCTCAGAATCTCTTCTGGCTTCAGAGTCTCTTCTGGCCTCAGAGTCTCTTCTGCCCTCAGAGTCTCTTCTGGCTTCAGAGTCTCTTCTGCCCTCAGAGTCTCTTCTGGCCTCAGAGTCTCTTCTGGCCTCAGAGTCTCTTCTGGCTTCAGAGTCTCTTCTGATAGAGGATCCCCCCCGCCCCCCACCCATCCCTCTGTAGCGCTCTTCTGCTGTCCAATGTCCAGTGAAATCTTTGGCATTAATTTCTCAAAGCCGACTTGCCCGTTACCTTCCGCTTGCCGCATTGCCACACTCCTAAGTAAATTATCGTGTTTCCACCTTTCCAGGCGGCACTCAGTCACTGGCTTTCATGGGTAAACACATCTTATAAATTATTCAGAAACGCAAAAAAGCTATTTGCAACACTTTACCGTTGGCACAGAGGGCAGTGGGGTGGGGGCTGGGCAGACATTTTTTAGCATTTCTTTTGGGCGGCAACGTTGTCGCAGCAATCACTCAAAACTGTGGCGCCGCAACATATGCGTGTGGGTGGGTGGGTTGGGTTTGCCGAGCTGGAGCTAGAGGTGGAGTCCAAAGGGAAAACTCTGCATCTTCGCAGGTGAACCCGGAAAAAAAAGCATGACAAATGAAATGTTCAACTTGCGCTTAAAGCCAGCAACCCCCCGCACACCACCACCCAGACCTAAGGCAAGGAAAAATAAATTTTGTAGTATATTTTTTGAAGCGAAGTAAACTGAAGTTGACTTGAGGCAGGGACTTGACTGAGGGAAGGGAGTGCAAGAGTGGCATGGCGTCGTGTTTTTTGGCCTGACAAAGTGGCTCGTCTTACTGCCAGTGGGGGGGTTGGGGTGGGGTGTCCAGCACCCACTCCATGCCTACCCCTTGAGTTCTTGTGGGTAGCTTCCTTGGCTGGCTGGACTGCTTGGCTCCTGGTTGCGGGCTTCCTTTTTGCGGAGCTGTCGCACGCTAAAGCTTCGTTCAAATATTTAACTTAAGTAAGCGTTTGTAATTAATTTCACGCTTAATACTGACACTCTACCGCACTTTTCAACACTTTTTCTCACTCCATTTCTTTTACTCTTAGCACCCCCGTACCCCCGCACCCCCGCACCCATTCCCATTCCCTTGCCTTGCTCCATTTTATGGCATAATAAACACGCATTTTATAATAAAGTCAAAAAAATTGACTGCATAATTTATGGGTCAGAGTGGGAGAGAGGGAGAGTGTTTTGTGGCAGGCGCTCTCTTCCCTTTTTTTTTTGCGCTCGCGTAATTGATGTTCTTTGCCCTGCAATTAACCCTCCCCCTGCCCCCTTAACCAGTGAACCACTGTTTGGGCACCCACTTGAAAGATTTATGCTTTTTTGTGTGGACGAGTTATGTGACGAAGAAGAGTTCTCCTTTTCGCTGAGAGATGTCTACCAATTACACGCAATTAACTGCCACACAAATGTCGCGCACGCATGCCACAAAATGGGTTGAAAAGGTTTTACAGCTAAGCTTTTCTTATGTGGAAAAAACGTCTGAGAAGAAAACATATAATGGAGAGGCTGCAGATTAGTTTCTTCTGGGAATCACAAGTTCTTTCATCTTCTCGAAAAAAGAAGTCGCCGAATAGAAACCACTCCAATAAAAGGAGGCAAAAGGGGGGGGCGCATAAATGGAACATTTTCAAGTGATTTAAGCGCTTAAAATTCGGCAGAAGTATTTTATAATTATCAAGCTATCATACTACCCCACTCACACTTGCACTTTTTCCTGTTTCAAATATTCAAACAGCAGAGCTAGAAACTGGAATCATTTTTATGTCTCTGGCGGTGGCTGTGTGGACTCCTCCCGCTTTCATTGGCATTTCATTATCGACAGCTGTCGCCTGTCAATCCTTCACAGTGTTCGGTGTGGGTGATGGCGAGGGGGCGTTGTGTGGTATGTGTTCCACATATTTTACATGCTCCGGCTATTGACAACGCATATTGATAATCCTTTAGCATAAATCGTTGTGGCAACAGAATGCTGCATTTTCCTGCTGCTCTACTCTGCTCCGCTCCGCTCTGTTGCATATGCAATGCATTTGCAAATTTCGACTTCGATGCAGGAATGCGATTATTCCACTTTCTGTTTCCTGCTCTGCGTTTTTTTTCCCCGCTGCCGCTGCTGTTGCTGTTGCTGCTGTGCATAATTCATGAATGAGTATTGTATATTAACTCCTGTCATGTTTAATTAATTTTCTGTTTGGCCAATTAGCATACACAGCTGGAGATGGAGTGAGCGAGGAAGCAGACAGCAGCCTGCCACATGTGTCAGCAGCAGCAGCAGCAGCAGCAGCAGCAGAAAATTGAATTTTGTTCAAATGCAAACCGAATATCTGCATGTGCATTGCACTCCTCGGTATATCTTTTGGGGGTAGTTTGCTCTCTGAAGGGTAAGAGAAATGTAACAATTAGTCCCACAGCCTCCCCCCTGCCCCTCTTGGCTTCACAGATGTAATTTCAAATCTGTAAAATGTATCTTGTGCCTGTCTGCCCCCCAAAATGCATGCCACAATCCGGCTCCGGCCCTGACCTGCCCCTTCCACTGTTGTTCCCTTAATTATTTATGCAATTCATTTTTGGGCTAAACTAATAAGTTCTTGCTGCTGTTGTTTTATCTCACAATGAAATAGTAGAGACGCTATGCAAATCACACACACACACACACACACACACACACTCATGTTCCTGCCTGCACCCACACCCACACACACACACACCCACACATACACGTTTGTCTCTCGCATATTCATTGAAACCAAATGAGCTGTGAGCTGTGAGGCCCTGCTAGTCCTGCATGTTGCTCCTTTCGTAATCTCCAACGAATTATGACTGGCAGAGATCTTTGTCTCTGTGTCTCCTTCTTGTTGAACCTCTCGAAACGAAAGTGCTGCTGCATTTAGTTAATTAAACACTTTTCTGATAACCTAAATGGAAATAGCTTTTCCCCTTTCAGATCTAGTACACCTTTTCCCCATCTATGTACAAGTGGCTGCATTTACATTTACATACATCTCGTTTAATATATATTTCACTGCTAATGGAAGATACAACGTATGGCAATCGGATGAAGCAGCAGAACACAAATTGCTATGGAAACATCTTCAAAATATTCAAATAAGCATTCAAATTTAACTTCGTTGCTGAGTGACTAATTCCCAGAGAGCAAAATGCATATAGAAATAAATATTACTGCGTGACTTAAGTATTCTCATAGCAATGAACAGATAAACAGCAAACTCTCTGCCTTTGCATGCGACTCGCGACTCAAAGACGAAGCAGACGGACGAAGCAAAAGGTGCAAAATTGTTCTTGCAATTTACATTATGTGGCGTTGGTTTCTGCTTATCTGTAGATCTCTTCATACTTGTGGAGCCCCAGTCTTCCCCGAAGAAACGCAAAGGGAAAATTGCTCTTGCACCGATAGAAAAAAATCACTGAAATTTTAATATTTTCACTCATTTATGCCATTGATTTTCATCCAAGGTTGTTTGTATTAATACTGAATATTTTTCACTTATATTTTTATATAAATATAAAAATATTTAATTTGATATATTTTATATTTAATTTAAATATGAAATATATTTCTGAAATATATTATATTTATTTTCATGTGTTTTGTATGAAGATTAAATATGAACGTTTTAAAAAAGCCATTTAAATACATTTATATTTGCATCAAAGTGAATTCTATTTAATGTTACTATTTTTGTATTTAAAAATCGCATTTTAAATTAAAAAATGATTGTAGCTAATTTTACTTTGGATTTTTTCTATCAGTGTGCAATTTACTTTGATTTCTGCTACGCGTGATCCTTCGCTGGTGGTCTGGCAAGAAAATAAAAATAAAAATAAATGATCAAAAATACTCAAATTTCAATGAATATTTCTCTATCTTGTTCTAGCCAAAATAAAGTCAAGGAAATGACAAAAAAAAACCTAAAGATCGAAGCAGCTGATTACCGAATGCCTCGTGGTGTAGCTGCAATGCAGTTCGCTCAGTTATATTTATTCTATATGTATGTATGTACTTCCTCATATAGACACACTCCACTTACCATGAACCCATTGGGGACAGTCGCATTCCGGCCGAAGGTTATTGGGTTCAAAGCCAGATAAGAAATACCTTGGCACCACCTTCGTGGATAAGCAAATAGTTGCCCCCCCCCTGCAAATACTCGTACGGTACACGCGGCGTGTGGGTCTATTGACTTATGGCCGATAAGTTTTCGTATAAAATCAGAGCCAAGAGGCAGCCCGCCAATCAGTCAGAGAAATGTTCAGCTCGCTGGAATTTGCATTCGGCTTGTCGCTGCTTCTTGGGGCGGCGTCTGCCACTCCTGTCACCGATGGACGCATTGTGGGCGGCCTGGAGGTGTCCACCATCGGCGAGTTTCCCTACCAGGCCTCCGTGCAGCTGAATGGCCAGCACATCTGCGGCGCCGCCGTCATCGGTGATCACTTTGTGCTGACGGCCGCCCATTGCTTCGAGGCGCTGGAGCCCTGGAGCGTGCTCGACTACAGCGTGCGGGTGGGTTCCAGCGAGCACGCGAGTGGCGGCCACTTGCTCAGCCTGCAGCGGATCATCCCCCACGGCGGCTACAATCCCCAGAGCCACGACAACGACTTGGCGCTGCTCATCCTCAATGCCAGGCTCAATTTCACCGAGGGACTGCAGGCGGTGCGGCTGGCCGGGGCACAGGATCGCCCCACACCCCAAACGCGCCTGCTGGTCAGTGGCTGGGGTTTCCAGAGCGAGGAAGCGGCCGGAGAGCAACAAATTGATGCTGGTTCTGGCCCTGGTGTCGCCTCCATCCTGCGCTACGTGGACGTGGACCACGTGGACATCGGCCAGTGCCGTCTCGCCTACCGCCGGGTGCTGCCCATCACCCAGGGTATGCTCTGCGCCGCCCGCGCCGGTCACGACAGCTGCCAGGGCGACTCTGGCGGTCCGCTGGTCGGCTTCCAGGCAGACGGCAGTGCGACGCTCTACGGCATCGTGTCCTGGGGCCTGGGCTGTGCCCATCCCGACTACCCCGGCGTCTATACCAGTGTGGCGGCCTTTCGCCGCTGGATCGATGCACAGGTGGGGGCCTGGGGCTGGAACGGCCTTCTGGGCGGTTGGAGTGGACTGCAATGAACGTTGTCTTGGGTTTTTGGCGTGCATACATAAGTTACCTGCTGCCGACCGCATTTACCATCAGAATTTGCTTTTTCTTGCTGTGATTTCATTTGAATAAATCAATTGCCACACACTTTGCCACACATTTGTTGCCACAAAACCGCAGCACACACACACACACACGCACACCCGTTCGGACCAGGCCTAAACCACTGGGGTGGAGAGTTCGTTAGTCCCTCAGTCTGTCAGTCGCAGGAGTCATTTAGTCATTTAGTCAGTTGGCTGCTGCGGTTTTCACACTTTTTTGGCAGCTGCTGCCCTGCTGCCTGTCTGTCTCTCTCTCTCTCTGTCGTTTATCTCTGGTGTTATTTCAATTTCTGTTTGGCTTATTTGTTGGCCAACAGCCCAAAAAAAGAGAGTCAAGTCGAGTCGAGTGTGTGGTGTTGTGTGGTTCAATGAACCGCTTGCCACCAAATTGGATTGGCTTTCAACTCGCGGATTTGGGGGCCCTAATCTCGATATTCGGCTAATCGGCACACAGCAATCGAATAAATTGGCGCGGCTTAAAATTGCAAAATGGGCCTAAAAGCCAAGCGCAGAGACTCCTCAATCCACGAGGGCCATAAATAAGCATAACTGTCGACAGAAATAAACAGCCACCACCCCCATATAAAGGGGAGGGAGTAGAGTGGCAGAGAGCCGTTCTTCATTTTCAGCCTCAAACAGGCAAAAAGATTTAGCCATCGAGAGCCTTAATTTTAGCTAAAGGAATTATTTAATTCGTATGGGACATAAACGGTTTATTTTATAAACCTATAAAATGCATGGGGAATTGTGTTTCGTCCGACAAGTTTTGACCATTGAATCTCTGCTCATTCCTTTTGCTTATTCTCGCGTTTCTGGGCTCTCTCCTTTATTTCCTACACGTGCACAGTTTTGCTCCCCTTTGCTGTCAATTCAGCCACACAAACTATCAGTCATTCCATCTGGGATTCTCGTACATCCAAACAGGTAAATAAATAAATATATTTTTGGGAATTTCATCTTTCATCTTAAACAACATCCTCGAAAGAACTGCTACTACTGCTGCTGCCTTCTACCGCCGATGGGATGAGTGGAAGGCAGTTTTCGTGGTCTGGTGCCCTCAATGGCGTACTCTGTGGCATTGGTGCGTATGGCTGCTGCAAGCTGGATCCCCTCGTGCAGCCCTTTGGCTACGTCTCGTGCGTGCTGGCCTGCACGCACGGCACCCTGGGGCTGATCGGCTCGCTGTGCCACGCCAAGTACTGCCCCAATCCGCACTTGTGCCTCACGCGCACCCTCATGGAGGTCGGACAGATGACGCTGATCAACACCCAGTTCTACCACTCGTCGATGGGCGACCGCAGAACGCTGCTGTTCGGCCTGTCCATGGGTGGACTGGGCTACCTGGCGGTCAGCATGCCCAATGTGATCTTGTGGCGCACGGCAATTGGATTCTTGAACATGTTGTGTCTGCTCTGCATTGCCAGGCACACCGATGCCATGAGCATCCACATGAAGATGGCTGTCCTGTATGCGTTGGGCAGCGATGGGGTCTACTACCTGAAGGCCACTGTTCGCAGCAGCTACGGGGAGCGACTGTACGAGTTGTGCAACATTGGCATCAATCACCTGGCCATAAGGGCTTTCCTGGCCAAGATGTAGAGAAGATTGAAACCCCCCACCACCACCACCACCACCCAGCCACCAGCATCCAACAGCATCCAGCATCAGTTTGTTATATTTTTTAAATGAATTTATAAAGAAAAAGAAGAAAATAAAAACTGTAGACCACGTTGCAGATTGCAGCAGTGTGCCCCGTGCCCCGTGCTGCATTCGTTGCATGCACAAAACACGTCGGAAAGGGGCGGGGGATCTCTGTGTGTGTGTGTGTGTGTGTGTGTGTGTTTCTAGTTCTGTAACTCATTTGCAACTAAACTGAGTTCATTAAAGTTAATTTGAACTTGCAACATTGGAATGCCAAGCGGCAAGGTACAGGGCGGCGGTAGAGGTGTGCCCCACCTAGGGCTGCTGGCTACGTGGCTTAGCGTCGATAAGTTTGACATTTGCGCAACGTAAAATGACAACTGGGGAAAAACGAAGTGAAGACAGGTACGGGCTAAGGGCTACGGAGGGCTGCCTGGCGCTCCTGCAAAATGAAAAAGTTGCCAACACTCGGCTGACATCTGCATTTGTCTTTGACGCACACAGAGAGAGAGACAGAGAGAGAGACAGAGAGAGAGAGAGAGGAGCACGCGTAAGTAGGAAAAAGAAAAACCTTTCAAATTAGGAGACACAAACTCCTGGCCTGCAGTTGTCATCGCGCACGTCTCCATCGTTCGTGAGGCGCGAGGCAAAAGAAATATGCAAATAATTAGCTACGAAGGGGGGGAATTGTATTCCAAAAAGAAGTTGGAAACAAATGCAGGGAGCTGCAACTGCAACAGCGACTCTTTGTCTGACTCCAGACTGTTTCACAGTTTTTCTCCACTAATCAATTTGATGGAGCAGGAGCATCGCCCCCAGCCCCATCCTCTGTCTCTCTCCTCTCTCTGTTAAGGATAAGCATCTCAAAAACAAAGACATAAAGCGAGGCATTAGGAAGATTTGCATTGCCAAGCACCTCGTACGAGTGGCACTTCTCTTCGCGGTACAGACATACATATCCTATATCTATCCCCTAGACAGCTTTTGCACACTTTGCCGCTTTTGTTATTCCGCGTATTATGTTGCCACACATGCCACACACTCCACACACTCCACCTGCCACACTAACAAATCGTAAAGAATGAAATGTTTACCTGGAAAAAGAGTAACCCAAATGGGCGTAGTTACGGGCGTATTGCCTGATATGCCCAGCATGCCAAGGGGCATAAGCAAGCAAATGCAAAAAAAATTCCTGTGCGTAAGGTAAGTGACAGAGGGACAGCGTCAGAGTGGCAGTGGGGAGTGGCAGTGGCAGTGGCTGTGGCAGAGAGAAAGCTCGAATGGAAATGCTGAAAGGCACTAAAAGTATTATCTAAATGATAATTTGTTGCGTTGTTTGTGGCGTAATATAATACATACATAAAATAAAAAGAAGGCAAAAGGATAGCTGGAATATGCTCTCCATGCTCTCTTTGTTTACTTTTCCACTCTATCCCCTTACTCTGTCACTCGCTTCTCTTGCGCTTTCTCGCACTCTGTCACTCGCTTCTCTTGCGCTTTCTTGCACTCCCTCAAGCCACCCTTTCCCTTGCCTTCTTCTACTCATGGAAAATGTATGAAAAAGTGTATTTCCGCTTCCTTTTTCCACGTGCAGTCTGCGTTTCCCATCGCTTGTTTTAAAGCTTATTTGGTGTTCGCATTCAATGAAAATTTCCTTAGCCAAAGCCGAAAGCTTCTTCATCTAATAAATATCTTTATCGTGGATGCTTCTGCTGCTGTTTCTGTTTCTGTTTCTGTTTTGCAGCAAAACTACTTCTCGTAAATAAACAATGCCCAAGGACATGGACATGGACATGGCACACCCCCCCCCCACCCCCCGCCAACTGCCCCTATAGATAAGTTTGTCAATTTGCAAAACTATTTATTCGCAGCCTTTTAACCCGAAAGAGAACTCAATCGAATGAGTCAGAGAGATAGGGAGAGAGAGAGACACAGAGAGAGAAATTCCAATGCCATGTGGCATCGCTTTGGGGGCCGCTTTGCCGCTTTACCTGCACTTTGGAGATCATTTGAAATCAATTGGAAATTGCAACGCACAACTTGCAATGCAATTAAATGACAAACAAAGTTCACAAAATTCAATTCGAGCTACAACTACAGGCTCACAGAATCGTTCAAGAGATATACAGGAGATAGAGTCGAGTGGAGATAGGGAGTCGAGGGAGTGCAGTGGAGTATCGTGTGTATCTGTGTATCGGCGGACAAGTCAAATGCCGAAAGGCACAAAAAGAGCCAAAAGCAAAGCTCTGATGCTCGGAAATTCAATTCTGTTGCGCTCGATTGCGTTGCATTTCAATATAAATATTTATTTTATTTATATACCAAGAGTCAGCAGTGGAGGGTGGGGGGTAGGGGGCAATAGAACGATTCAAAGAGGGGTGGTTTGGGTGCTCGAATGGCACTGGGGGGGGGGGAGCACAGCACAACACAAATGGACAGGGCGACAAGTTGCAGCTGACAGTAAAAGATGTTGTGGAGCCCATTTGTTTTAGTCGATGGCCAAGCAGCCAGCAGCCAGCAGCAGCAGCAGCAGCACAAAGTCGAGTTCGAGTCCGAGTGCGAGTCCTCTCCTCCCCACAGTCTATTGGTAGCGGTAGTTGAGTTCCGAGATTCTTCTCTTCTCTGCTCTCTGTTCTATTCTGGTATGTCCTTCTCTCATTCTGCGACTGTCTCCCCCCCCCCCCTCTGCCGCTTGCAGTGCATTCGAATTCAATTTTCAAACTGATTTACCCTGAATGTGTGTGTGTGTGTGTGTGTGTTTGTGTGTGTGTATCTGTGTATCTCTGCTGTCCAACTGCATTTGCCATAACTCTGGCTTTTGCCAGGGGTAACCAACTGTCACTGCTACAGGGATGGGGTTAGAGAGTGGTGGGGGGGGTTTGTGGAAGTGGGACTCCTCGTCGTCGAAAGAGCATTAGTTGTGCTGAAGCAATTGCGTTTGGCATTTGGGGAATGCAATTGGAAATAAACATGCTGGCCAATTTGTACGGCCTAAAGGAAATTCGTTAGCATTTCTCAATCTCAATCGTGGGGTGGGTGATGGGTGAGGGGAAGGGGAACGGGGAAGTGCAGTGCAGTGCATTTCTCTGATATTAAACGATTTCAGACAGAGTTCAAGCATCGTTTAGTGGATTGGATTGGACAATTTAACAACAAATCAAATAAAAATTAGAATTTCAAATTTCGGATAAAAAGAATTCAATTCTGAGGCCCACTTTAAGCTGTTAAAAAATGCTCATTCCGTTAGCTGTTCGTTTGGTCATGACCCCTTGCCTGATGCTCACTTAAGCTCACACACACACACACACACACACACATGAGTATGTGGTATGAGTTACAGGTTCATTCATGCACTCAGAGCCGCGCATTAAGTTCGTAATGCCGTGTGTAATTATTCCTCTTTGTTTAAATATTTCACAAAGATGCACTTAAAATGTCAGCGTGCAAAAACTGACGCGCCTTAACATACACACACACATATATACATACGACATGTGTGTGTGTGTCGTAAGTATGTGGGTTTGAAGTGCCTTTTCCTCGACTATGTTTATGCCCTTCAAAATGGGGTTGGGGGTATGACTATTCCGCATAGAGTGCGGAAACATGGAAAATTTATTTATTTATTTATTAATAATTAACAAATTTCTGTTAATTATGACCTATGTTACAGGTCAAAATAACTAAGACTAAATATAAAAAAAAAATATAAAAAAGGAAAAAAAAAATAAAAAGTAAATCAAGATAAAAGTAAATATTTTGTAATACAATTTTAAGGGAAATTTCAGGGGATATACCATGGTAAAGGGAATAAACTGCTTTATTTTTAAATGTATTAAAATGTATGTATTATTATTATTATTATTATTATTATTATGAGGGCATCTAATGGTGCGACTTTTGAATCTATTTCGAATAAATCCTGTTTTTATATTTTTTATATTTTTTTCGCTCTTTCATTATGATTTCACGTGTCTCTTCCTCTCTCTCTCTCTCTCTCTCTCTCTCTGCTTCCCAATCTCGCATCATTTTGTGCATTTGCATTTTTATGAACATATAGCTGCATCTCTTTCGCTCTCTCTTTCTCTGCCGCTTCTTTTGCTCCTTGCAGTGTCCGTCCAACCTTTTCCTAACTCCCATAATGCATGTCTTTTATATGCGCATACACTAAACAAGCATAATGTACGTGTGTGTGTGTGGCGTAGAGCGACAGAGACGGCATTAAAGTATATTAAATTACTTAAGCCAGAGACAGAGAGACACACACAGGGAGAGGGAGAGAGAGAGAGAGAGAGAGAGCGAGAGAGAGAGGGTGCAACATATGCACAAGTTTTAAAGCATAATTTCTCAAGCATAAATCTTTGTGGCTTTTTCGCGAACAAACAAAAATTAGTTGCACTCTGCCACAGAGGAGAATGGATGCAGAGTGCGGCGAGAAGTCTAGAGCAAGAGAGAGCGAGAGATTTTCACAAAATGACGTTGAAGAAAAAAACACCATGCGAAAGCAACGGTAAATTATGCCCCACAATATGTCAGCGTGTTGCCAGGAAAAGACAGAGAGAGCCCGAGTCCCGAGTCCCCCCTACCCTTCCCCCACCCCTTTGGCTGCACCGTTTGTCACACAGCATGCGGTCGTGGGGCGGCAGGGACAGCAGGGGCGGGCGGTTAGTTGCAGCAGCACCCATTCCACGCTTAATCAGAAATTATTTGAAAATGTAAAGTCGACATGTCGGTGGTGCACGCACAGCGCGAGTGCAACCGCAGAGAACAACCTCCTGCCGCCACCCACAGCGCCACATCCACACCCACACACCGCCAACCCACACCCCATCCCCAGGACAACTGCAATTTGCACACGCCACGACCCCATGACCCACATCGCGTTTGGGGGCCAAACAACAACAACAAACGAGAAGGAACGTGTGAGTCGCTTCTGGACGCGACTCTACTTTTATACCCGTACTCAGTCAGTATATTTTATTTTTACATTTTACATTTTTACATTTTAAATTTTTTTGCTACATTTGTTAACTACATCTACATGTAAAATGCAGATAATACATCTAGAACAAATATTCTACATCTACCATTTAGATTCTACATCTCCTCCGCTAGGGGTTGCTCGCGCATTGCACAGGGCAGAGTGTGTGCGAGCGAGACAGAGAATGAATAGCGTAAGCAGCGCCAGAGGAGGTGGGGGAAGCAACTGAAAATTAATTTCTTTATTCTGGCTATAATAATGATCCGATCTGGTTCAGATTCGGCAATCTGATAGATATGGTCATTCTCTACGATACTGCGTTTTTAGTTTTTCGTATCTTCAAAATTGTGGATGCCACAGATTTTCGTCCTTTGTGAAGGCGGAAGGGGGCGGGGCGAAATTTTGAAATACACTTGTAACAGTGTGATATCACATGAGTCTGGAAAAAAAATTTCGTTGCTCTAGCTTCTATAGTCTCTGAGAACGAGGCGCTCATCAAGACGGACAGACGGACAGACGGACAGACAGACAGACAGACAGAGACTCGGCTATTGATGCTGATCAAGAAATATATACTTTATGGGGTCGGAAAATTTTCCTTCTCTGTGTTACACACATCGACTTTTACCACAAATACAGTATACCCCTTAACTCTTTTTGAGTACGGGTATAAAAACAAGAGAAAAAAAAAGGAAAACGAATGATGAAGAAAAAACAGAGCAAAGAAATCTGTAACATGGAGCCAAACAAAGGGAAGAGGCAGCAACAGAAACAAAACATGCGGCAAAAAAAAAAAGGGAACACAACCCCCAGCCCCAGCCCCAGCCCCAGCCCCAGCCCTAGCCCCAGCCCAGAGAAGCAAAAGAAAGAGTGAAAGAAAGCTGCCCGAAAGACAGAGAGGAACCACCGAGGACTTTCATAGACTAATGCAAGACCTGGCACCACGCTGTGGTACGTACTGCCTGCCTGCCTGCCACAACACAACGCAACACAACGGCGCAGTCGGTGGAGTCTCCTCGGGGCTGCCTGCCTGCACACAGTCGTGGCTCATTTGTTTTTCTCAGACCCCCAGTAAGGTCCAAAAAAGGAAACCCCAAAGGGAAGCGAGTCGAAGAGGCTTGTACCCTGATGGGATATCGGGCCTGATTTTAGGCCCAGATTTTAGCTACATAATCAGAGCTCCCTCTTCCGCTCCATCCACCCCACCATAATGTACCCATATCTATCGCGATTTGCATGTATCCCGATGTCTGCGTCACTTCCTTTTTAGGGTATCTCATTCGCATATTAGTCTGCCATTGTGGGGACTCAAGACAATGGACGGCTTCGTCTGTTTCCCTTTTCCCGAACCAACTTTATCTTGAACTACGCTACCAAGTGGGGGTGGGGTGCGGGGGTATTTTCCTTTCAACAGAACTCACTCCCACTAGCGCTATGACTTCTTCGCTGAAATAATAAGTCATGTTAACCGAAAAGCGTGCGTCTGTCTTTTAGTTGCTGTTATTCTTCTCCGTCTTCTACGTTTACTCACTCGTGGCTCGTGGCTCGTGGCTGCTACCTCCTACTTCTTGTGGCATCAACACACAAAAACTTTTCGCGCACAATCAGCTGCATTTCAACATGGCACTGCACATCATTGTTGCCCCTGCCTTGCCTTGCCACTGTTGTTGCAGCTCCGCTCCAGCTGCCATTGTTGCCTTTTGCTTATAATTTACTTTTACTTGTGCGCGGGGCTTTGGCTTTGTGCGCGGATCGCAGCAGAGCGGAGCACGGCGGAGCGGAGTGGCGTGTGTCGTGTAAAATATGTATTTGTGCCCCTCAACTAGCATCCTGCTACGACAATGGTGGGTAAGCAGCAGCAGGCATTAACCATAATAATTTTCATCCAAAGAATGAATCCTGAAGCATGAAGCTGAAGCTGAAAGCTTGTCAACGGAACACGTTCGTATGGCCAGAGTTTCCTTTTTCACTCTGTCATTGTTAATCAGCTGCTGGTAAACAAAAATTGCATTGAATGCAATGAAGGGTAGCGTGGCATGCCGCAAATGAATGGTGGAATGAAGGTAATGTAATGTGCCAGGGCATGCATTATCCAATTGGAGTTTACTCATCTGATATGTGGTGTGGCAACCCCTCCTTGAATGGAACAATTTTCTTTTATACGAGAATAAGCCAACAATTTCCTAGAGCCAATAATCGGATAAATCAGGTTAAGGGAACGACTAGCTTCGAGGTCTTAGTCCCAAGTAGATCGAAGGATTCATTGACCTGCATAATCCTTCCCTAGGGTATCAATTTTGCTCCTTTGATTGATCCAAAAATATGTAAAAATTAATTTAATTTATTTTACAGCTATAAAAGTCCCAGTCTGATTAAAATTCCAAAATTACTGCAGATTTATCTATGTATATATTCTTCCCAAATGAATCAGCATCGTGGCCTCTCGATCCTTTGTCTAAGCAACGCTGAAGTAAGCGCGAATGTCCCATCTGTCAGCGGGACCCCGGCGCACAAGCCAGTGGCGCTTCCGATTAAGATATTGGACAGGCTGAACGCATGTCTTACACCACTCCTCGTCCAACTTCCGTTGCTCCATTTGATCCACGTTCTCCTGGATGTTAAAACTGAGGGGCGGGCGTATGGTACACCTGCCAGAGCTGGTCCGCTTGGAGAAGGTTCGCAGCACAGGGTACACGGTACGTTTTAGATCCATTTTTGGTGAAAGTTTGTATAAATGTATAAAAATTTCGAATTTTGTTCTATTGTTTGTAGAGAGGGAGGGGGAGGCTCGTTGACAAGGGCACAAACGAATATGATAAAACCGTTGAAGTTTCTAGCCAGACTTTTGTGATTATCCCAAAAATGAATTGAATTACTGTGCAATCGTTTTCGAATCCCATTCCCATCACATAATCATCATCGACATTCGAGTCGAATCGAAGCAAAACTCTTTCAAAATAACTTTAACTGCTGATTCGCTTTCAGCGGAAGGGGAAGGGAAAGGGGAAGGGGAGGAAAGGGAAGCGAGAACTCAATTAGGCCGCGTGCACTCGCCGGGATTCATTCGATTCACTCAATTCGATAATCGATTAGATTGCCCATTTTTATGAGCAGCTTGGAAAATAAAATTGCTTACCAGCCACAAAACTTGGCCAAGTCATAAATCACACACACACACACACACACACACACACACACACATACATATACGAACAAACGAACGTGCTAGCGTGTGTCTGTGTGTGGAATGGAAAGTTTTCCTCTGCCGTCTGGGACTCCATCCCATCCCCGTAATGCAATGGCCCCAAAAGTCGGGCCACGAAGCTAAAATAATTGATAACAGATTATGTTTTACAATCTAAGCAAAGAGCAGGTCGTCGTAGCACGAGAATTTTAATGGACGCATGTAGCGGGGCACACGTACAGAGCACCCGGATGCCTCTCCATCTACGGCTATGGGGCTACGGACTCCTGTTCCGGCAGTGAGTTACCCGCAAAACGTTTGCAAAACTTAATTATTTCGTTTTGACCTTTTTGTGGGCCACACACGAGCATTCGAGAGTGAACCAAGAGAGTAGTGGTGGGGAGAATGAATAGAGAAAAGAGGGCAGAGTGCAGAGAGATGGACAGTTAAAAAAGTTATTTATTTTATGGTCAAAAGTTACTTTGGCCTGTTTTATGGCTGCGGAAGTCAGCAAGGAAACGAAATCCTAGCCCCACAGTCAACGCAAAGTGCTGACAATCTAGCTATTTTTTAGCTCTAAGTCGTACAAGAAACTACAGCAAATAACATAAGAAAAAAAAATGTATGATATAGTTTAGAATAAAGAAATAAATTCAACTCACCTTTGCCTGCTCCATTGTCTTTTTTCCTGTTTTCCGTTGCCATCATCTTCTGGCGGTTTATTTTGTCATTATAGCTGTTAACACACAACACACAAAAAATGCCATATTTCCACACCTTATTAGAAGACACTTGGATTGAGAGCGTGGAATGCTCTCTTGAAATGGAGAGCGACTTCTTCGCGTCTGTTTTGCATGCACGCACACACACACACACATAACAAAAATATGTTGAGACACGCAGGGCATGGAACCCCCTAATTTTGGCACATGAAAATTTATGCATGAAATAAAATATATTTATTTCACTTATATTTAACTTCACTTGTCATTTTCTTCGCCGATCTGCCTCAGTAATTGATCAGGAACATTTTTTGCATTATACAAACACTTTTTGGACGTACATACATATGTATGTCAACATGTTGACTTCTTCGCGCATTTTCTTTTCACGCACTCACACGCACGAAATATGTTTTGAGACAAAACGAATCATTTTTGCACATGAAAATAAATTTGAGGACGAATTAATACAGCTATTCATTTACATATGTATGTATATATGTACATATGTACATATATTTCTTTACTCTTTCTCTTCCTATTTACTGCCGATCTGCCTCAACATTTTTTGTATTAAACACACACTTTTTGGACAATTTGCACACTGACTTTGAAACTACACAACAACAATGGCCGAGCCAGCGACGAACACTGGAAGCAGAGAGAGCGCTTCTCTCTCCTTCTGCGCTTCTCTTTCCTATTGCTCGCTCTCCTACTGAATGTAGTGCACGCTCATTGACTAAGTCGGGCACTTTGACTGTCTGCGCTCTGGAATTTGTGACAGCCGATCAGACATGTGTAGGGTGCTCTTTGTGGATTCTGTACTGCGGCTCTCTTCCACGTTCGCTCTCATTGCATGCAGCTGGTGTGGAGTAAAACGGACAGAGGAAGAGTTCTAGCTGGAATAACTTGTCGCGGAGCATGGTTTAAAGTTTTCTTTCACGTAATCTCGATCGGCAAAGGTTTATAATATCTGAAGACACTAAACGAAGGCTATATAATAAACAGATATTCTGCAGCGAAGTCGTCATGAAAATTAGCTTTGTTTTTTCGATTCTGTGCCTCTCTCTCTCCTCTCTGGATTTGCAGACACTGCAGTGACTGAGTACATTTGTAGGTGACTTCAAGGTGAGATGCAACGGTGAAACCAAACTGGGGACGCTACCGCAGACAGAATCAGAGTCCAGAAGAGTTTCACCATAAAAAACTAAACCAAATCCGCTTTTTTTATATGTATATTTTTTCTGCTCTTTTCAGTCGCCAGTTTTAGCTTCTTGTTTTGCGGCAGTCATCACTGGGCAGCCCCGTGTGTGGCTGTTGGAATTTTCTCGAGCGTGCAGCATAAATCAAAAAAGGAAAAAGATTATAACTATGTACAGATGTACATATGTATGTAAACGTGGATCTTTGTTAAATTTTAATTGTGACCTCAGCCGTCGGATGGAGCAGAGGCAGAAGCCCCCTTGGTGGCGGACCCAGAGCGAGCTGTCTCCTTGGTGGTGGACCCAGAGCGAGCTGGCTCCTTGGAACCAGATCCAGAGTGAGATGGCCGATTGCCAGTAGGAACCACATGATGCGAGGAGATGTTCTTCTTTTCATCAAAGACGACAACCGTGTTTGGGCGCTGGACGGGATCCTCGGGAGCCTCGGTGGCTTCAGTGGCCTCGGCCTCGGCCTCCACCGCGCCCTCGGCGTTAACAGTCGTATGGTGGGATTCCGTGCTCAACATGCTTGTGGCCGTCGTCAAATCTCCGCTGCTCTTCTTGTTGTCCAGGAGCTTCAGCACCGAGTCCTTGAAGAACAGCTTCTCGTCCAGCAGGTGGCGGAACAGGCCGGAGGGGTGATCGGGATCGAAGACAATGTTGGGACGTATATCCCCATCGGTGACCAGAACCTTGGCCCCGGGAATCGGGAGGAACTTGAACAGACGCTTGCGCAGCTTCGGCATAAAGGTGACCTTCTGGTGGACGGGGACGTGGAAGAGCTTGCCGGTGATCTCGGTGGAGGGCAGCAGCACTGGGCGATCGATGAGACGTCGCTCCTCGGGCAGGCTCTCCTTGATGGCCTCCAACTGGCGTGCAGTCAGCTGGAGTGGCCGATCGGCATCCTTCCAGCGCTCCTGGCCACTGTTGAAGGCGATCTTCTTGTTGTTCTTCAGCTGCTTCCGCACCGCCCGCTTCGCCACGCAGTTGTAGACGATCTTGGGCACGTACTCGGGCACCGGAAAGTTCCGCACCGAGATGGGCATGTGCAGCGGATTGTTCACCATGTTGATGTACTTGGCATCGGCGAAGAGGTTGATCTGCTTCTCCTTCTCCGGCTTCTTGGCCTCCTTCTTGGCGAGGATATCCTTCTTCTTCGTCTGGGGCTGGTCCTCCTTGGACATGAGGAAGATGTGCTTGTGGCCCTTACCCTCGACGTGACCCCAATCGGGCTCGCAATAGCGCTCCCTCTTGATCCGCCTGTACGGCAAGCGACGGAACTTTAGACGCTTCTGCTCGTCAATCAGAAGCTGCAGGCCCGGCTTTCTGATCTTTCCCAACGGACAGGGACAGGCGTCCGCGTAGCTGGTGCCGTATCGACCCGGTCCCGGCTCGAATGTGATGTGGCGCCGCATCATCAGGCTGGGCTTGGTGGGCACGCACGATTGGCGCAGAAAGAGATGCGGATTGGGGCGGGCGGTCTTCTGCACCTTCGCCATGTTCTTCTGCACCTCGTAGATGTTCGTGTGGGTGTCGGCGGGCCCCGGATCGTCGGGATTACGCCAGCAGCCCGTCTCGCTGCAGACCATGAAGCGTGTGGTCGCTGGACGATCGCGAGCATCTAATGGGGTGGGACGGGATGATCAATCTCTAGAGATAGAACCTGTGCAGCTGCTCCCGCTCCTTACTCGACAGGAAGATGCCCTTCTGTAGGTTGTCCCGCTTAAACAGGCGCTCGATCTCCGATGGAAGAGCGTAGAACTTGAATGGCGGCGGCCTGATCGAGACGCGGCTGTGATTTGTGTGCGGCTTGGCGAACCTCGTCCCCTTGGAGCCCGTCTTGCTGAGGTAGGGCACCGGTGGCACCCATAGTGATTCGGCGGTAGCTGCCAGCCCTTCCACGTGGTCATGGTGCGGTTAATGCGCAGGGGGCGACGCTCCGGATACGGATTCTCCGGCTGCTTATCGTAGCCCGTGATGTGGCGATAGTGGTCGAAGGTGGCCTTGCTGGCGCCCTCGCCGCGATTCTCTGCGGGCAAGAACGAGACGTTCGATTTCTATGGAAAGTCTTTGGCTGCCAGTCGAATGGCTTACCCCTCTTGCAATCCCGATTGTAGTGCTTTCCAGCCAACTTGAACTGGTTCTGGACCTGCGGCAATGTATCCTCCCTGATGCGATTGCCTGTGGGCACAAAGGATTACTACTACTGCTGAGACGCCACTCGGATGACCTACGTGACAGCATGAAGAGCGGCACACTCATCCGGGTGGCCACGAAGTTCTGCCGATCCTCATTGTTCAGCTTTGGCGGTTTCTTATGCATGGCGCAAGTTGGATTTTCAATTTTGTAGACTGTAGAAAAATATATCTATAAACATATATCGGATACGGCTGAGAGAAGCTCAACTGTGATTCTATTTTTGTTAAAGGAAATGGAAGTAAATGTGTCAGAAATTCATGGATTGTTTTTCTATTTTCAAATTTTAAAAATAAATATCAGAAATAATTTTTTTTTCTTTTAATTTTTTTTTATTTAAATTTGTAAGTTGTTAAAAACGTGCTTTCCCTGGGAAAAAATTTTTAGTCTTCAAAAAAAAAAAGGTTTTTTTTTAAATTTTTTTTTATAAAAATTGTTAAGTTGTTAAAAATGGAGTTCCCTGGGGAAACATTCTTGTGACAGAAATTCCATTTGTGAATGTTTTTCTCCACCAATTCTTTATTAATAAACAATGAAAAATAAAAACAGACAACAGACAACATCAATGCCATTCAAAGAGCCACTCCATTCGATGGCCAAAATAATTTGCTTACACAGCCACAAACATACATATATACTATACATATATTTATCTGTGTATATCCCCATGCAGCATATACCCCCACCTCCATTCGCGCGCACACACACACACACAGGTAGACACACAGTGTGGCCACATAATTAGCGTAGCGAAGCGAACTGATTAACTTGCATTCAACGATTTTCAATTGAATTTCGCAGTTGGTTGATTTGTGCCGAAAAAAAAAGAGAAGAGCAAGCGAGATGCCGAATAAAACAAGGAGGTAGAATTTTGGACTTTGCAGGAATCGAAGCTTAAGATACCCTAGACTGGCAAGGGGAAAGACTATTCCAGAACATCATGAGCCGAGTTGCTGCTTGCTCAAAACCAGCATGCCCTCCAAAGAGGGTACGGTGCAAAGCCACTACAAAAAGTTGTGGGAAATCAGGGAGCTGTCGTGTGACGGAGATGGCAATCAGCCATGAAGGCGGTGCAGGGGCTGGGCCTGAGGGCTGGAGTTGATGCGGTTGGGAAATGGAAAGGAAACGAACGAAACTGGGACTGGGGAAAAATATGCAGCCGGGCAAATGATGAATGTGAAATGTGCCATTAATTAATTTGATTAAATGCAGGCAATCAGCCAAGCGCGGGAAGTCGCCCATAGGCGATGCCGTGCTGCACAGCGTGGGAGCGGGGGGGGTCTGGAGCTCTGTAAAGTGGAAGTTGCCCCAAAAATACAAAAGGAGATTAAGACGGAGCACCGAATAAAGTTCCGAATTGCTTTTTATTATTTATCAACATTTTCATAAGTTTTGATGACCTTCGGCTTGAGGTCACCTGTCTTGCCGCCCTTGCCCTTGTTGGCCTTCGCCTCCTTTTTGGCCTTCTTAGCCTCCGCCTTGGCCTTTTTGGCGGCCTTCAGATCCTCTTTGCGCTTCTTGGCCAGGTTTACTGCAAAAACCAATAGAAGCAGAGCATTAGCTGCCATATCCTTTAAGCTCTACGGCCAATCTTCTACTTACCCTTGACTATCCGGGCGGTGGCCAGATTGGTGGGCAGCGGGGCACACTTGAAGCCCGCCGGCGGTGCCTTGCTCAGCCGGATGAACCGGAAGCCAGTGGCATAGAGCATACCGAGGCAGGCCTGCCCCCGGATGCGCGTCTTGGGCCATGGTGTGAAGTACAGGTCCGACCGCTTCACCTCCGCCATCTTGACGCCCTCCGTGTCGCGCCAGTAGTGCATCACGCGGCTGGTGGCGCGATTATCCATCTTCCAGCTGTGCCACTTGGGGTACTTCTGGTAGCTGGTCATGCAGCTGGGTTTGTCCACGAAGAACCAGACGTCCCCATCGGGATAGTACTTCATCTTGGCGGCGGCGGCGGTTCTTTCTTGTTTCCGGCTTGAAAAAGGATTCTAAAAATGTTTTCAATGCAAATTTTGAGGAAGCGAAAAGAAAATTCGTCTTCTGTTTGTTAAAAAAGAACTGCGAAATGGATTTTGTAAATTTTGGTATTCGAAATGAAATAGTTTCAGAAAAGGCAAGGACATTGTGATGCGAAATTTCGATCTATAGATTGGCCTTAGATTTTGGTAAGAATTTGTATCGTAACGGCTCAGGGAGTATGTTCTGAAAATTTTTAAGCTATTTAGAGCAATGAGATCATTTTTTAGATATTTCAAAGGTTGAAGTGTAGCTGTAGCTATCGGTTCAGACCCTCCTAAGCTTATCTTTCATACCTTGAGGATTCATAGATCTGCAATAGAACCAAAAAAGTATGTCCAATGGGTATAGAGGGAACCTTCTTTCAGGGGCATACAAAATAAAACCTTCTGAACGACACACCTCATATTGCAATGCTTCGCAATTATTTATTTGTGATGCATTTTGGGTTTAACTTGAACTTCGTCTATTGGATGGAAATCCCTTTTTGAGATAGGACCGCAATCACCCATTAGATATCATGTGACCCCATAGACACTTCAATTAATTTAAATACATATAACACTTATCAATTAGTTTTAATATTTTCCTTTTTTTTATATGCGTTATATTAGTGTGTTGCCTTTAATTTTTTCTTTTTTCCTTTCAGCTTTCTTTAAACGTTTTCCGTTTTCCGTTTTCCTTTTTCTTCTCAGTCATTATGCATTATAATTTTTGAAACATTCGTTTATGTTTTCATTTATTTTTAAATTTTATTATCAAAATATATCAAATGCGAAATTATAACTTAAAGCTTTCTATTTAAATTCTGTTAATTTGCATTATATTTTTAATTTTTTTTATATCATTCCAAGACTTTTGCCAGAATTCCTTTCGTTTAATCCAAAAAGAAGTTTCTTTATTTCTGCTTAAATATCACATTTAACCTTTTGTGGTCTTCTTTATTTACATAAATATACATCTCATATGTAGATAGCTGTCATAGGAACAATTTGAAATGCTTGGCAAAAGTTTGCATCCCCAAAGCATTTGCTGGTTTCTTGCTTCTTGTTTCTTCGAAAGTAATCTTCTGGAAAACTCTAACAATTTCTGGTTAAATGTGGAATGCCTGATGGAATTGAATTTATCGGTAGCCGGTTAGCCGGTTGCAGGTTGCATGTGGCAGCCACTTACCGCGACAACTGCTGTAAAAACTAAGCAGCACTTGCCGCAAAAAGTTGAGCTCATTAGAAGAGGAGTGGAAGGTGTAGTGGCAGTCGAGCAGTCGAGCAGTCGAGTGTGGTGTGGTGTGGCAGGAGTGGCCGCTTCGAAGGGACAAAAGGTGATGTCGAAAAACTGTCAATTAGGTTTAATTATTTTATGCTGCAGGGGCAAGCAGAGGGCACACACACACACACACTGGTAGACCCGTCTTATGCAACCTCAACAAGGTGGCAAAGTGGGTGGCAGTGCCCTCTCTGTGTGTGTGTGTGTGTGTGTGTCTGTTGCTAAGCAAAGTCAATTATCCAAGCAGCTTTGATGCAAGTAATTGGCATAATGAAATTTTCTCTACAGCCCAGCGTCACGACAGGCACCAAACCGCAAAGAATAGAAGCCGCAACATCATCAGCAGAGCAGGAAAGAGGATCCGCAGGATGGCTCTGTGGCAGTGGCAGTAACCATAACCGTATTAGCATATCAAGTGGGGGAGGGCACGGAATATCTCTGCTTCTGCCCTTTCTTCTCTTTCTTCTCATTTTTTTTAGTTGGCTGCGTATTGAGTAAATATTTAAGCAGTCCGGCAGCTGTCGCAGGGCATTAATGGCATACATCAGGGCCAAAAACTTGAGCTCGAAAAGAAAAGCAGTCGAGGAAAAGCTGCCACTGCTGCTGCTGCTGCTGCTGCCACTGTTGCTGCTGCAGGCACTGTCCCAAAGTGCAAATATGTTGCGGCCAAAGCCGCAAAAACGTTTAAATATTTTATAAGCCAAAGGCACTTGCCAGCGACTGAGACAGGACTCGGAACCGACTAACTGCTGTTGCTGCTGCTGCTGTTACCAAATCGTCAACAAGCGGGACGACAAGGATACAGCCACACACGAGCCACAGTCCAGTGGGAATAAGGGAGTTTGGATTGGATGCTATGCGATACGATGCGATGCGATGCCAATCGCCAAGGTGCGGGCATATTGGCGGAGCAGGGAACTTTGTTGGCATCTTGAACTTACTTGATGTTTGTCTTGCAGTTGTCTGGTGGTGGCTTCACTTTGACAACTCTGAGCAGATCATCAATCCTTAGCAGTGTGTGGTTTTATTGGTCTTTGAATGGGGATAGAAGCTTTAAGAGAAGCCACAGCTTGTCAGTTGAAAGGATATCCACACAGTCGACTATTCTGCTGCTGCTGCTGCTGTTGCTGCTCCTCTGTTTTGGCCAGCAGCTCGTTTGGCATTCCCCTAATGCCATGAATTTTCGTTGGTTGCATTTCAGGCGCGACGAGGATGCTGCTGCACATTGTCTTTGTTGGTTGTTGTGGCGTTTCGGGCGGGGTGGGATGTAAGCTTGCGGCTTGTTACATTGTTCCGCTTCCACATGAACGACAGCTTTCCACACAGTTTTTTGTATCGCTGCCATCGCCACTCTGCTACTTATTATGGCGTTTCTTTCTCTGCTTTCTGTTGCTGTGCGCCGCAAATTTCCATGGGGAGGCTCGACTCGAGTGGAGTGCTGCCGCTGCCTCTCCCGGAGTTGATTTCACACTCATGTGGAGACGCCGCACCGTGGAGTTGTCCAAAAGTTAAAGCCGAAACGATTGCGAATTATCGCATTTCAATTGAGTTTACTTCCATTCATTCCTCTTCGATTTGCATAATTGAGTTCTGGGGATCCAAGAAACCAAACGATAACTCCTCCTGCTGATGCTCCTTCTTCTCCTCCTCCTTCTCATTTCTGGATAATTATGTCGCCGTAGAGCAGCATCATCTGGTTTATACTCATTTTTTATCGTTGCGCATTAAAAGGCTTTTAAAATTTATTGATATTACCGACTCTATTAAATTATGCCACCCCACCAGCCAGCGCCCACTCACAACCGCCGGGCGACTATGTGTTGTCTTTTGGTGGCATCCATCCATCGCAGCCCAGCGCAGCCCCTCCTGCTCACTGATTCCTGCCAGCAGCAACATTTTCCTTGTCGCCAGTGGCAGCTTCAATGCCGTCCGATGACTGACAGCAAAAATTGGCAATGCCAAAAGCATCAACGACAGCAGCCCTCGCAACGACCCTGCCTGAAAGGGGAGCAGATGGAGCCATAACTGGAGGGTGTATGATGGCTGACGATGGGTAGGGGTCGGGGGGAGTGAATGCAAACTCAATTTGTGTGAAAAATACTTTTAGTTACTGTGCATATTTTAAATGTAATACACAAGCAGAGCAGCCACAATGGCAGCAGCAGCGGCAACAGCAACAGCAACAAGAGCAGCAGCGTGATGTGAATTTTATATACCAAAAACAAATATGAAGAACATGAAGGAAAGGCTGGCCAACGGATATGAAAAGGCGGCGCTTTGGTTACCCTAGCAGAACAATCATTCCACTATATACACTGATAGAAAAAAACCAAAGTAAAATTAGCTACAATCATATTTGAATTTCAAATGCGATTTTTAAATACAAACATAGTAAAATTAAAAAGAACTAACTTTGATTCAAATATAAATGCATTAAAATAACTTTTTTAATACGTTCATATTTAATCTTAATACAGAACACTTTAAAATAAATATAATATATTACATTTATATACGAAATATATTTAAATTAAATATAAAATATATTATATTTAAATTTAAATTCATATTTATATCAAAATATAAGTGAAAAATATTCAATATTAATACAACCACTCATGGATGAAAATCAATGGCAGAAATGAGTGAAAATATGAAAATTTCAGGGCTTTTTTCTATCAGTGTAGTATTGATCCAATAAGCTAAAGCATATAAAAACGCAACTGAAAGTGAATGCTATAATGAAACATTACAGATTTGCAATGGCAACTACAGACAGATATTATAGCTGGATACATGGATACCCCCCTCCTACATGCCAAACAACTCGCCCAAATTGTTATACCCTTTATTGTCAAGGGTATACAAATATAATGCTTTACAGTGTTCGATGTGAGCTGAAAATGGGATGAATTAATGCATATAGACTGGCAGCCATTGAAATCAGTTTATTATGCACACACATACACACACACACACACACACACACACACACACACACAGAGAAGAGACAGAGAGAGGGAGAGCGTAGTGTACGTGGCGTATGATTGATAAATTTGCACTTTGACAGCTCTCAAACACAGTGGGGAGACACAAGTTCAACGAACAGCAATGAAATAACAGCTGCCAAGTGGCGGTTTGGGGGGGAGTGGCATTAATTCATGAAACTTTAAAGAATTTATTTTAGTTATTTAAATAGGATATGATAAGTGATTATATGTCTGCATGTCTGGATAAAAACAGAGGGAACTAAAAAACAAAAAATATAAAAATTAAATTAACCGAAATAAACCGAAATTTAATTACAAATACAAACATCATAAAAAAAAACTTAATTTATTAAAAAAAAAAAATTTTTAATTTTTAAATATAATCACAGCTAATGTTAACTAAAACCCGCTTAAAGTCGCAGTCGAAATCTGCTCGTTGAATTAAATATCCAAAGGCAGAAATCAAAAATAGACATCATCCACCCCTCTGCCCCATTTCTGTCTCTCCAATTAGAATGCAACACGACGCACACACAAGAAGAACAAAAACAAAAAAAAAACAAAACAAAAACCAAAAAGAAAACACACAGAGAGAAAGAGAGAGGGAAATAAAAAGGAATCACATTTTGGCCAACATCACACTTCATTAGCACAGGTTATCGTTCCGTCTCTGTGTCAGTGTGTGTCTATGTGTGTGTGTGTATGCCACGCCCCTTTGGGTACCATTTGGTAAAATTTCGCATGCACATGGCGCAGACATTTGAAAAACGGCCAAAAAGCGTCCATGACGATGGCGATGGCGATGGCGAGGGCTATGGCTATGGCTGTAGCGTTGCTGAGCTTGGGAAAACCCCACCGAAAAATGCAAACTCCCAAGCACGGAAAAACTGCAAAGTTCGAAAACAGACACAGACGGAAAACGCGACTAGATTTGGTAGGTGGAGTGGCAGAATGCTGGGCTGGGGTTAGAGCCAGACACGTAACCCCTTTAGCTGGTGTCAAAGGCAACATACAAATTCGATGCTCCAGCAGCAGCAGCGGCAACAACAGGCAGGAGTTCACGAAAAAACGAAAAAAGGAGAAATGATGGGGCAAGGGATTGGTCGCCATAAATTATGCAGCACGCGGTGGATGCTGCAATCTGATGCCCTTCTGGACCCATTCCCCAGTACCGATTCCAGTGCCTTTCGTACGTTGGACTCGACGGCTTTCAATTTGTGGCACCCTCTGCCCCATGCTGCTGGTGCTCCTCCTGCTGCTGGGGGGGGCACTGTTGCAACTTCATTTGCTGTTGGAGTCGTGAAGCTTAGCCGTGGCTTTGTTGCTTCCCCCACCCCGGAACGTGGCAACAACGGGAAGCTCAATCATCAATCCACCGCGTATCGGAGCTGGCAGTCGGTAGTTGGCAATCGGCAGTAGACAAAGGCAATCAAGCGGGCACCGTTTGGGATCCACCAACCCCACCCCCACACCTCCCATGCGTATTTTTTGGGGAGTGTTGTGAATGTGTCACAGATACGCGAACTGTGGGGGGGCTGCCTCACCAAAAAGGAAATTTGCCCTTTCAGGCACTAATTAAATGTCACTCTGGCCTAATGCGCCGTGACTTTCTCCTTGGCTGCTCCTCTATGGCCCCCCCCCACCCCGCTCTATGCCACTCAAGGCCACTCGGCGGAAATATGATTAAAACTAATACCAATTATCGGAGGGCGCTGCGACGGCAAAGGAGTCTCCCAGATCAAGTGGTTACCTCAACGCTGCGAGTGTCAGCGCTGCCAGAGTATCAAGGCGAGCAGGGGCGCAGGCACAAGGGGGAACCCAGCCAAAGAGCTCGCCAAAATCTATTAGTTGTTCCTCTGTCAATACTGCCATGGGGGCAAATAAAAGGTGACCCCCTTTTATGTTTTATTTTGACTGCGTTTCTGTTCTCCTTTGGAGCGCATTCTACTGTCTTCTGGTACTTCTGCCACTTCTCTGGGACAACGTCTTCATTAGCCAGAACTTCAGACACTCAGTCTCTCTTCTCTCTCTCTCTCTCTGTTTTATCACCCACAAGGAAGCAGAAGGAACAACGTGAAGTAAAGGAAACTAATAATTAACACTTTTTACTGCCAAGAGTCGATAATTGAATTACAGAGTGCAGTCAGTGGCACATCATCCCACTCTCTCCATCCCCGCCTCCACCTCATCGCACTTGGCAATTTCTTTGGTTCTGGCTTCGGTCTCTTCTCTGTTTCTTCTTCAGCATCATCAGCAATTCTACGCCACTCCTTCACTCCGTTCCTCGTTCGTCGTTCGTTCGTTCAGCAGCTGCCAGAAAAATATTCGCAAATGCAATCGCTTATAAGCCAACAACAAAAACGAATTTGGTGAAGAGTAGCCAGTAACAGTAATATACATACATACATACACACACACACACATCCATGCGTAGTAACAGCAACAAAGGCGAAGGAAGGCAAAAATTAAAATGCAGTCGCCAGCAACAACAACAGTTGCAGCCAGAGCCAAATGAATCAAAGAGCGGCTGAGAGAGAGCGTAGAATCAAGGCATATTAATAAGAGGTGCACAACGAGATGCAACTTGGGAGCAAACCTCACCCTTGCATAAACATACCTTGCAGTTGGAATATCAACTTTCGTGAGAAGTGTGGCTGTGAGTGAGTGAGTGTGTGGGAGAGGGATAGCAGGCAGATGAGTTGCAGCGCAATACCAAAGGGAGAGAGGGTGGTGCGGTGCCAGCATTCGGCTGGGGATTCTTGCATAAAAACGTTTAATTAAAATTCAAGAGCTTCTGCTTTCAGAGGCTGCAAGTTTTTGTTTTACTTTTTCGTTCCCAGCCCCCCCTAGGCACGCCCATCCGCCTCCTATTTGAACGTCTTGAGTAATAGGTCCGCTCCTGGTTATAGGAGCCATGGAGAGGAAGGCTGCCCCGAACGAGGGTCAGCTATGCAAATTGACGTCTGTTTTGGATCGGCGTTAATTACTTTGAGCCAAAGTGCAGGCGACCGAGCAGGACCAAGTGGAATCGAGAATTGAGAGATGAGAGCCAGGAACCCGAGATGACGTGCAGCAGCAAGGAGGCAGCAGCGGAGGCAAGAGGAGGGAGCCAAAGGAATGGAGGAGATTACTAAAGAGAAAACAATTGCATTAATGATTTCAACAAATTATTAAACTCGACGGAAACGAGTGGAGCCCTTGGGTCACGATACTTGAAAAGTTTGCGGTGTAAATTAATAGTTTTTTTTTAAATAATCAGTGGCACCTATAAGACAGTCTGGAAAGGGTATTGGTATGTTAACTATACAGCTACTATGCTTTACTCCCTGCTAGCCTTTCCCTTCTACAGGGTATTTCCAGTGCGCAGTGCCCATAATGAATAAAGAGCAACTGTTGCCCGGATAAGGGATAAGCCAAAGTCAATGATAAATGCAACATTTTGCCTGTCCTTAATAATTTTCAATAAATCCCGGACTAGAAGTGTCCGAATTCCCCATGGAGTGGAGTTTTTTTCTCTTCCTTTCTGTGTCGCTGTCTCTATTTCTGCTTCTGCTTTTTCTTCTCTGTTTTTCGCCTCTTTGTCCAGCGGCAAAGCAAACAGGGAAGTAAATTTGAAAATCCAATTTGCATTTCCATCAATAATAACAGCCGCACAAAGGAATATAAGACGAGGACGGCGGGGGAGAGATGGGAATGGGGATGCCACCGCCTGCTCTATGGCGGCTCCTTTAGAGTGTCGATGCGTTTTGGGGGCAAGCGGCGGCGAAGCGAGTGGTTACAGCGGAGGAACCGTCAAAAAATTTACCAATCATTAAAAATACTTCCACTTCCGTTTCCTGTGCGCACCATTTTCTAATACGCCACCATGACTTCCGTTCCGTTTCGTTCTCAGTGCTCAGTGCTCCTCCTCTGTCTCCTGTCTCCTTGGCCATTGTTTGAACAGCTAATGCTGGCCACGTTCCGGAGTCGCTCCCCTCCCGCCAGTCGCATCGTCAGGGAACGGCCAAGCCAAGCCAAGGCCTGCCACAGTTAGTCATCTCGTGCTGCTTTATGTAATTTATATCCTTGCTGCATTATCCTTTATTTACTTTACTTTTTAGCATTATACTTTCTTGTGCGTTCTTGTTCTTTTTTTCTGTTCTGTCTCCCCCTTTCCCTCTGCCTGCCTGTCCCTCTGTCCCTCTGTCTCCCCCTGTCCCTCTTTCTCTGCGCATATTTCTCTTAGGTTTGCCTCCGCAAATTTATGTATAAAAATGAGCGAAATTGCAGAACACATTTTTTCCATTACTGAAAATAAATGTCTGAAGGATGTGCCCAGGCGTCCTCCAAGAAGGACGCGTCCTCCACGCAGCTCCCACTCAGGGCTGTGTCTTAGATCAAAAAAAATCGCTCCTTACTGATGAGCTTCAATGAATTCAATCAGAATTCATTTGAATACAGTCCGTGCATACCAAAGAGGCGAGATTAAGTGGCTCCAGGGGCCAGTGCAGGGGAGCGGGTGAAGCCGAGTGAAAGTGTGGAGGAGTCAACTCCTTTTGACTGATATCCTTGTGGCCTGCCAGGACTTTGCCTTTGACGAATAAGTAATCAGCGCTAAGTTGGCAATTGAAAGCGATGCCCTGCCCCCCCACTGCCACCCAGCCACCCACCATGCTTGTGGTTTTCCTTCGGCTTTTCTGGTTTGCCTCGCTCTCACTTCGGTCAAGTGCCCCTCCCCCATTGAGTCCATTGAGTACGGGGGAATGTGTGCCACAAATATGAATGCAAGAAATGAAGCAAATGTTTCAGGGACCAAGGACCAGCAGCTCAAGTCGCATTGTCGCTGTAGCACAAAGCGTACAGAAGGTCACCTTTGCAAGGGAAGATGTCGGCAGACAGCCAGAAGGAGGACACACACATATGAAGGGACAATAAAGGCAGGGCAAGCCAAGGCCACACCAAAACAACAAAAACAAAGAAAACTCAGACAAAGCTCACACAAAAACGCAGATAAAAACCAGCAAAAAAGAAGAAGAGGCCAAAGCCGTAAATACTCTTTAAAAGATCAACAAGTTGCAACCGGTGAAAACCCTAAGTTAAAGTTCCTTTGGGGCTGTTTTCATATGGGCTCAGGGTAGGTTTCCCCTACAGGAAAAAGCATCAGCTACAGGAAATCTTCTGCTTTTCATGTGCAGCTGAAATTGATCTCCATTTGGTTAGCCAAAATACTGCCACAAAGAGATCTCTCGCTTTAGCAGGAAATGTGCCACAAGTAAGAGCATGCCAACACACATTTCAGGGGGCAGGGGCAGGAAATTACATAACATGAGTTTGCCAGCAAATTATGTACAAAGATTAAGAAAGCAAACCGCTATCTGCCCATGCCGCTGTGCGAGGAGACCTGAGTCGTGTTGACAGTTAATGTGCTGCAGGCAGAAAAGCGAGAAGGGAGCGGGGAGTGGTTTTCCTGTCATAATGAAATTATATACATATATATATTTTACCAGCAAACAGACAGACTGACAGACAGACAGACATTCCCCGTATGTGGCAGATGAGCTGCTGCTTTATGGCTGAGCTGAGAGATTTTCCCTATGTTTTTCTGGCTCTTAAAATTTGCTACAATAATAAAAATAAAGATGGAATAAAACGAGCAAACAAATGTCGAGGGGCCGTGCGAGCACAAATAGAATGGCGGAGAGAGAGAGAGAGAGAGAGAGTGAGATTAAAATTAAGTATCCAATAAAAAAGTCCAATAAAATATGCATCGCAATATGTAAACAATTCTCGAAATTAAATGCACAAGCAAAAAAACAACTTTTGGGAGCAAGTAAATAAAATTATGAAAACTTTTTGGAATATACGCTGAATGGAATGAAAGGAGCTTTAAAACAAAGGAAGGAACCTGCCTGTGCAGGGATTATTTTTGAGATTTTGCATGTCAAAAATAATATGCAAACAATTCACAGCAAATGCAGCGAAACAAAAGCAAATGGCAGGCTAAGACTTAATGGAGACTCCATGCCAACAGAATTCCTTTCTCTCCACCCCCCCCCCTCCCCTACCATATTCTGCATGCTGAACTGCTTTTAGCAGCTGCCATAGAAAACCAAACATTTAGCTTGAATCTGAAGCACTTGCCGCATCTACATCTCTTCTGGCCAACGGAATCATTTACCTGATATCCGATTGCAATGGTTCTGGCGTGTCCTGCCATGTCCTGCGTACGGGTGTGTGTGTGTGTGTGTGTGTGTGTGTGTGTGTGTGTGGAGAGTGTTGTTTCCGTTTTGCTTCGTTTGATTCCGATTCTAATTGCTTGGGTCTAGCGGGCAGCCCCGTATAGCCCCCATATTCTACTGGGGGTCTGTGTCTGTGGGAAAATTACCTGAACAACACAACCAACAGCCAAACTCCCAACCCCAAAATGGACAAATAATTATTCGTGCAAACCAAAATCAACCCGAAATTCCCCCAGGGAACATCGACTCCCACCAGTGGGTAGCAGAGGGTAAGTTGTGGAGTTGTGGAGATATGTGGGTTGCGACTTTATTTCGACTGCAAAATAACTGATAGCCAGCTTTAAATGAAGCCTACAATTTATAGTTCTCCATGCTCTAGAATCTAGTCTAGTGACTGCCCTCTGCCCTCTCTCTTCTATGCTGATATATGTACTCCTTGCTCTCCTCGTAGTGGGTATCAAAATTAAGCAAATATCACGTCGCTCACATTCGAACTACAGGCAAAATCAAAGACTAGCCTCAGCTCAGCCCATTGAGTTTTTAGGTGCCCCAAGTGGGGCATGTTCTATGTGGCAACATGTCCTGCTGGTGGCTGCGAAGGTGCGTGTGAAAATCTTTGAACGTGTGCAAAAGTTTCTCCTTTTCGATTTTGGGTTTGATTTCGCTTCGATTTTAATTACAGAAAGTGCTCGGAACAGGGACAGGAGTCGAAAGATTGCCCCGAAAGTGTTTGCCTGATTGTTGCTAATTATTTGTTGCTACTTTATGGACTGCAATGGGGTGGGGGAGGTTACATTTGCAGTACATTTTGATAGCCATTCCTTAAGGCTGATCTTCAGTCCTTCAAAGGCTACTTTTAGCTCACAAATAGGGCAACAAAAAAGTTATTTTGGTGGGGGGTCGAAAGCATTGCTAAATCATGGAGTACAGTCAACTATTTTTAACTTTGTTTCAAATGGCAGACACTCAGGCAGGCAGGCACTGAAGCCCCTCTCCATCCCTGACCCAGCACACACACAGAAAGAGTGAGAAAAAGGAGAGGCATGTATGTGTAAGTAAATTGTAGAGTTTGGCGCAAACGAGTAAGGAAATCGCTCATGCAAAACTGATTGACTGTAACGAAGAAATTGCCAAAGAGAAACACGAAACTTGTTACCAGTGGCTGCTGATTTTAGACCCGCCGCCAGCCAGTACAGTACACCCACCCACCCACTCTGAAGGAGAAGCCTCATGCCCCCCACACCCAGCCAGCCAGCCAGCCAGCCGTCTGTTATCTGTCGGCGTTTATTTATGTACAATCCCTCCCCACCCCTCCACCGCTGCCACATGTGTTGTGTACAGTAAAGCCTCTCCAGTGTGCACACCATATCCAGTTTTGAGGGAACTAAACCCAAAAGGTTATCCTGCAACTACGAACCAATCGAAGAGAATTTCCCCTCAGTTAAGGTTGTAACAAAGGGGGAAACCCAAAAGGGGATTAATTTGCAATATATTTTAGAGCTACTCCCATTTGCTTTGTACCCTCTGCCCGATCCTCCACTGTAGCTGTAGCTGTGTGGCTGCAACATTTTCATTTGCTGCTGTTGGCCCTGCTGCTGATTTTTATTGAAACGAAAATATCGCTCTGCCCGCGTCTGCCCTTTTTCTTTGCCTTTACACACGCCCCTTTTGGTGTGGCGCCTCTCTCTCTCTTTCTGTGGGGCGCCCAACTTTTTGTCGGTTGCGCACTTAATTGAAAGGAATTGTTAATTCACAAGTCCCGTTGCACGTTGCACGTTACCCAGCCAGCCCCATCCACCCCTACAGCATGGCCACCTCCTTTCAGCTCTTTGTGCGTGATTGGCTGCCAGGGGTTGCATGCCCCCACCTCGCACGATCCCGTTCAATCAGATATCAATCAATTTTTGTTCGGCGTTGGCTTTAAAATTGTTGAAAATTTTTGTTCCAATTTTTTGGGGGGGATCACTGTGGTTCGAATTATTTGCTTTTGCTGCTAACCTTTTCCACAGTCATGTCTGATCCTGTGGCAGCTTCTTTTGTTCGTTTGTCAGGCGACTGTCGGCTTTCTTTTCCTGTTGTTGTTGTTGTTGTTGTTGTTGATTCATGACACTTATTTCGTAATTTTCAGCATATAATAGCATTGTGTGTGTGTGTCTGTGTGTGTGTGTGTGTGTGTGTGTGGATTATAAAGGGATTATGTGCGCTCCTCTTTTCGATTACCGCCAAGAGGCTCCATCTCCGCCTTCGCCTCGAGGGCTTGCTCGCGCGCTCCGTCGCTCGCTCTCTCCTCCTCCACTTAACCGTAATAATTGCTCACGTTCTCACGCGCTCTCATCGCCAGTTTCATATACTCGTATCCATGGCTCGCAGCCCAGCCCTGTGGCTTTTAAAACCAATTTAGTAAAAGAGTCCGACCAACAGCACCAGCAGCCAGACCAGGTCAAAAAGCTGCTCCAAGATGTGTGTAATTAGACGTGACTTCTCCTCAAGTTTTACTTCAGACTCCCCCCCCCCATCCAGCCGCCCTTCCATTCTGCAGTCATTGGATGGGGGTAGGAAAGGACTTAAAGCCTGCTTAGCGCTGTTGTTATTTCGAGCTTAATTGTGCGAGGGCATGCCCTCTGGGTGGTTGCTTGTCGTTACTAGAGATTGGGGTTAGAGTTCTGTGAGATTAAAGAACCTTCCAATGGATAACCTATTGGATCTCCCCCTCCACCAGCCTCAGTAAGCCAGGTCGAAGCTTTGCATCGACACATTAACATTAAGCGATTCCCCCACCCACCCCTCATGCCGTGCCTAATCAGATTATCAGCTACCTCAGACGCCTCAGAAAAAGCAGCTAATTTGTGCAGCGGAAATCACAGCCAAGAACACGGCAGCAGGGGCACAATCTTCTACGTGTCAGTGGCAGGCAACAGCATTGCCAGCCTCCAGCCTCCAGCCTCCGGTTTCCCTTTTACCGGATCGCACGACTCCTTGCTCCAAGGGCTCCTCCCGCTCCTCCCTTCCGTTGCGCTTGCTTTTGTGCAAATTGAAAATATGTCATATAATTACACATTTTTATGGGAATTTTTCAATTTATATGCCGTCAAATAAACGCTGCGTGCATATCACACGAATTGACATGCAGATGGTTGAGTTTTTTTCCATTTTTTGCTGCTCCTGCTGCTGCTTATTTGCGAGAATTTATGCAAATTTACCTAAATTGACCTTGAAAAGCTCCGACTTTTCCGTTTTGAAATTTAACCGACAAAAGCAGGCTGTTTTTTGCAGCAGCGACATCTATGGGCGAAGTGGCCACACATAGCTGGCGACACTCAAGCTAAGCTGTGATTGTTGGCGATAGATGGCGCCATATTTCTATCGAAATTTGTCCATCACCGCTAGAATCAAGCGGAAAATTCAAATTTAAATTCAAATTTGAATTAATTGCAACTAAATTCACGCTTAATTGTTCCTTGACAAAATCAATTTGCAATTTGAATGCGTAATTTTCTTTATTTTTTCTTTCTTTCCTATACGCTGATTCCTCTTACAAAAATTAATCTCATAACATTTTTTGGCATTCAAAAGTTTTTGATACAAAAAAAAACCGAAAAGAAGCGGAAAAATATTTAAACAATTTCGACACCTGACGCCATTATCTGACTACACTAAGAGAGGGCACACAGCCCAAGTAAAATCAACTAAAACAAAAAAAATCCTAAAATAAAAACCTACAAATTTTGGATGCAAATCGAATTCTTAGCTACCTGACTAAACCTGACTAAACCTGACTCCTAAACGCTATACAGAGACCTATACAACATGGCACTGATTGACCAGAACAACGTCGTCGTCCACTATTTGGCCATTGCGATTGGCATGTTGCTCATGGTGGACGGGACAGCTAATGACGATTTCGTTCTTCTCAACCTGCTGGTTGGCTGATGCATTCTTGAGTTCGTCCTTCTTGGGGACATCCAGTAGTAGCTTGCTCTTCCCATCCTTCTTGGTGTCCTTGTCCTTGTCCTCGTTGTCCTTTTCGTACGTGTCCTCGTCCTCGTGGCCATCAATCTCGAGCCCCAAACCATCCACCAGGATATGGTCGATGACTTTGGGAATGGTCTGCAGCGTCATATCCTCGGCGCGATTGATGAAATTAAATAGTGGCGATTGCTCCATTGCGGGATTGCCCTGCAGCAGCTGTTGAATCATGTCGAATATGGGGGGCAGATCGGGCGACGAACGGCCGAGAACTCTGACCATATTCTGGGCCACCATTTTCGGCTCAAAGTCGAGTTCCTGCTGCACGCCATTATCAGTCATCTCAGTCATCAGATTGGGGGAGACCAGTTGGAACTCCTCCATCTCGGTGTTGCCGTCCGGCAAGATCGTCTTGCTGTAGTAGCCGCCAAAGGGCGCTGACAGAGGAGCAGACTTGGAGGCTGTACCTGGAGCAACCCCAGTCGCAGCGTGGCTGCGTTTGTTGCGACACGAGGGAGCCGTTAGTTCGTCACTCATCAGCGATAGGCGACGCCTGGCGTGCTGCACTAAATCTCCGACCAGTCGTGGTCCCAGGCGTGATTCGGTTGCGTTAGCAGCTGGGTCTGTTGTGGCGGCGACTGTGGGGGCGACTGTGATGCCAGCTGGAGGATTGGTTGTTGCCATAGTTTGGGCGGTTCCTGCAGCTGTGCCGCTGCTTGCTTGACTTGTCACCACTGTGGCCCGAGTGGAGGCCACAGCTTTGGCAGCCAGGGCAGGGACATGCGAGCGCTTAACGCGCAGGCCCTCGCCCATCCAAGGCTGCATCATCATCACGGCACCTGAACCCACACACACCAAAATATTAGTTTCGCTTATGGAGAGCAGCAGCCCCACACCCAGATACTTACACCAGAAGATCAGCAAGGCATTTAACTTGCACATTATCAATGATTCGGTTGTTAACAATTAAAGGCAGCTCTGAAAAAAAAAAAATGTTAATTAAAATAAAAAATAAAAATTTTTAAAAATATCATTTTAGAAAAACGTTCAAAAATAATTAAATTCAATTCAAATTTTTAATTTAATAATTAAATTCAATTAAATTAAACTCAATTAAATTTTTGTTTCGTAATTTTCGTTATCCGCACAAAATTCCAAAAAAACTTTCACAAATAATATTTCAATTTTAAAATTATTTATTTTTTGCTTTTCTCACTTGTATTTTATTTGACTGGAAAGTTGTGCTCGGCACAAAGTTGGAGGTAAGAATGATTTTCAAACTGCTTCCCAACTCATAGCTGCGTTTTGACAGACCGGTAAGCCGAAAAAAGGGTTACTAGACCCAAAAAAAATAAAATTTATTTTCAAGTTATTTATTCTTGCCAAATTTTTCTCATTGGTTTTTTTTCTGTGGACTGTTATTGCGACTTCTTTGGCCGCTTGCTTGAACCATCCTGAAATCGACCAAATATTTTCTCAACCCTAGCAAGCGTCTGACAGATTTTTCAATATGGCGCTGTCGTCTGACAGCTTTCAATATTCAACCTAACAAAACCTTAATTTCGGGCTGCGCGTATCCCAGTATTTTTTTTGTGCTGTGAACAAAAATATTAACACCAGAATGGAAATAAATTTAAGTTTGGGCGATATATGGTAAATATAATATTTAATAATTAATTATTTAATTGTGCAGATTTTGCTGTGAGTGTGTGTCAGTGTTTTTTATTACCGATAAAAGGAGCTCAAATATTAATGTGCATTTTTTGTTCAAAACATTTCTAAAAATGTAGCACCTTGCTGCTATTTCGTATACCTTAATTTCCCTTTCACTCTTTTATTTTTAATTCTTAATGTCTGGTGCGTAACTAGGACACAAATCGGTTAAGAAAATCTTCATAATTCAAATTTTCAAGCAGCACTTCCAGCTTAGCTTCGTGCCACAAAACATATATGTAAACGTATGAGTGATGCATAGACGCATAGACGCAGTACGGAAAAACGTAATGTCCAGACTTTGTCTACTTTACAGCGCTATTATTATTAATTACACGGAGGAACATGTGCCATCGGCTGCATTGGGGAATGACGTGCCAACGGCAGCATTCGGGAATGACGTGCCATCGGCAGCATTGGGGAATGACGTCCCAACGGCAGCATTGGGTAATGACGTGCCATCGGCTGCATTGGGGAATGACGTGCCATCGGCTGCATTGGGGAATGACGTCCCATCGGCAGCATTGGGGAATGACGTTCCAGTTGCGCCACAACTACCACGCATCAGATCGCCTGGTATGAATATACATACATATTGTATTATATATTTATAGAAACCATTCGATTCTTGATTTTCTCCACAGAGGTTGAGCACGCCGCAGCAGTTCCGGCCCTGTTGCCTGCTGGTGGACGCTCTGCATACAACCACCGAGAGCTTCAACTATTAGAAATCGTAGGCGATGCACCAGCACCAGTAGCACTACCTGGTTCCGCTCTCCAACGAGCATTTGAGTTAGCACGTTCAGAGGCGCTTCACTCAAGCAGCCCATTTTATAGGCGTAATTGTCTTCAGTGCGGCCAGCGAGCGACGAGGACACGACTTGGGGACTACCGTTTTTGTGACCGATGCTTTCCACCTCGTGCCGCAGAACCGAGACGCATTGCAGCAGGTGCTGTCGGCCAGGCCCCACGATTGCCTGAAGCAGTTGCTGCTCCTGCCCCTCCAGACGCCTCAGCAGCGACTGATATACTGTCTGTTGCCATTCTAAGCACCCAACGAGCGATTTTCGACCATGTGGACCGCAGACACAGTCGAGCAGAACAGGGACAACAGCGAAACGCCTCACTATATTATTGCCGCAACCTACTCGCGGGCCTGCGATCAATTGGTCGGGAACTGCGACGGCTGCGGGCACAGCATGCCTCTCAAGAAAATCCTAGGCCATATCGTTCAGCTGGAGTTGCCGCTGTGGCTGGCGGACAGACCGCAGCAGCTGATGCTGATGGTAAGCCCTGAAATTAGTGTACAACGATACTTAGATGCTAACTTTAGTACATATATTAGCTGTGGCTGTATATCATCCACCAGCTGATCCACTTCCCAGACGCGATGGAACGTCACAGCCAGGCGCTGCCACCTCGAGCGGAGCTGCCTCTACGGTTGAACCACCACCTGTGGCGGTGGTCAAACCAATGCGACGAGCTCGCAGAAATTAGCTACGTTGTCCGCATTAAATCCAAACCAAGTAGTGGCAGAATGATGAAAAATGTCCCATTTTTTCTTCCGTTTTTAAATGGTTTATTTAATGCGTGTTTACATTTGCCTTTACCGGGATCTGTGCGGCACACGTCGCCGTTCGCACACAGTCCCAACACAACTTACAATCTTCAATCATCAATCATCTCAATCTTGTTAATGTAATCCTTATATAACAGCCGCGCGGCTCGTCGCTCGGTGCGCGCGGTTTATGCATATTGTTATTTTTAGTTATCAAATACATGAGCTGACAAATGCATTTTCGTACATTTTCAATGTACAAAAAGGTAATGGGTAAAGGAGGGGGGTGGGGTGATAATGTGATAAATGATAAATCAAAATAAAGTAAATTCATTTCAATTCAAATGAAAGTGAAAATGGATAAATTGGTAAGCGAGGATGATGATCTGATTAGGGGTAGGGATGATGGGAAAGGGCAACTACAGGATTTGGGACACTGCGGGGGGAGTGTGTGTGTGTGTGTGTGTGTGTTTCTCAGTTGAGACGCTGAGTGACCGGCAGCTTCTTGCGCCGTCGTCGCAATTGCTGGCTACGATCCCAGTACTCATAGTAGCGCTCCTGCTTCAGCCACTCTTGATATTTATACCACCATTCCTCCCACTTGATGTAGTCCTGCGTGAGAAGAGAAGAGAGATTCTGTAGATTCTGCTTTATACAGTATGGACCCCCATTTACCTTCAGATCAAGATCCCTTAGGTAGCCACGACTCTTGTAGTACTCGTAACGGACGCGCACATCGTCCCACGACAGCATGCCCGACGGTGCTGTGGTCGCCAACTCCTCCGGAAAGTGTCCGGCCGGCGCCGGCGAATACGAATAGCGACGCGGCGGCGATTCGAGACCCTCCTCGATCATCACTTTGAGGGCACCACCCGCGGAATCTTTGGTGATGCGCATATTCTCCATGTTACTGCGATCGATGCTCCACTGTGCCATTTTCCCGAAGCGCTCCGATAGCGTTAGCCGCGTCGTGGCCGAAAATGTCGGCAGCGAGGGCACCTCATCGCTGTCCGAGTCACCCGAATCGTCCGAGCCGGACGAGGAGTTTGCATTCCCTCCACTGCCACTGGGCGCCCCTGGCTTCTTACGTTTCTCACCCTCGATCTTGATGCGTGGCCTCACCTGCTATGGACAAAAAGGGATTCAATGATTGGAACGCTTGGATGATTTCTTCACTCACCTCCTTCTCCTTTTTCTTCTTCTTGGCCTGTGGAGCTGTGGCCGCAGCAGCTGCCGTCGCTGCCGGCTCTGGTGGCTCTGGCGGACGGTGCTTGAGACGCGGATCTTCCGGCGGCGGCGAGTGACGCGACGAGCGAGCGACTTTCATGTGCGCCTCCGACGTGGCGCCACGTTCGTGTGCAAGGTGACGCATTTTGGCGTCTCGATACTTGTCGATGGCGGATACCGAACCGCTAACACCTCCACGCACCGGCGGTGGACTGCTGGGACGACCATGGACGCGGCCATGTGCATCCGGCGGCGGGATAGGCGCACCTCCAGCACGATAATGACCACGCGGCTTTGGCGGAGGGGAACGCGGACCACGGGATCTGTTTTTGGGGAGGAATCAATGTGGAATCAGTGACACTGGAAACACAAGGTCAAGGCGGAATGCTTACCGAGATCTATGGGGATGATTGGGCGAGCAGAGGGAGCAGGAATCGTCGGAGCTGCTGCTCATTGAGCTGTTGGAACGCGAACGCACCGGGTGCTGCAGAATGGATACAGATTAATGACTGGAATCGGGGGGAAAATGGCATGAAGGGCATGACTTACCCTTGGCGGAGGCGACGGTGGACGCTTAGAACGCGGTAGAATGTGACCCGCACCGCGCTTGTCCAGTCCCGCCGACGATGGAGGAGGCAACGGTGGCGAGCGCCGACGGCCCAAGGGGGAACGCGACGCGTTTGGCTTGCGGCGCAAGGACGAGGAGCCGGAGCTCGGTTCGGGCGGGGATCGGGGCCGACCGTGGCCATTGCCCGGACGACGCATCATGGCATCGTTCGGAGAGCGCGCCATGGGAGGGGATCGCGGACCGCCGCGACGATCCATGCCGTGCATGGGTGGCGGCGGAGAACGACGACGCGGTGGGGGCGACAACGGCGGCGACTTTCGCAGGCCGGAACGACTGCGCGAATGGGGCGAGCGGGATCGACCAAAGCGCGGCGGTGGACCTGGAGGTCCTCCTCCGGGTGGATAGCGGCCATATGGTGGTGGTGGTGCTCCCTCCCCGGGACGGGGCACGCCGTGCGGCTCGCGATCACTATCCCCGGAGCTGCTCTCGCCCTGGATGTACATTTTCTTGTAGCCTGTATGACGCCAGCGATTGGGGTCCTTCTCCTCGGCCTCGATCAGCTTCTTGTCCCAGTAGTCGTTGGTGGTGTTGGCCCGTGCCTTCTTCATGACGTTGTCGATCTCGCGTCGCTTGCCGGCGGGCAGAGAGGGATCTGTAATGGTGCAAGGGCAGGCGGTTAGAAATCGTTTGCGCGCCAGGTGTACTCGATCCGTCGGCTTTAGTGTGAGAATCGCATCCCTTCTTTATGGCGCCGTTTTAGGGCCACATCATAACAGAGAGGGATAACACTTCCCCCGGATTACCAAGACTCTCTCTATCTGTTTGAGTTGATGGGTGGTGATTATTTGGGTTGGGAGGTACCTGTTATGCGGGCAGCTGTCGGCTGCCTGTCCATGTGCAGTTTGGGATTCAAATCGGCGCGCCTGCGCGACGCCATCGCTGGCTGAATCGCTTCGATATCGAAATCGCTCTAGCTCTCTTTTTTCTTTACTATCAACAATCGCGCACGTATGTATGTATGTAGGTATAGAGTATATATGGGCTATATGTATTTTATTCGTAAACGGGTATGCGAACGCGGCAACACTTTACCATTTCATTTCATTTTGGCATGATACTTATTCAGAAAACATACACAAAAAGCTGCAAATATATTACAATTTGTATTAAAAAAACATGAAAGAGAGGCATTAGAAATGGCGTACAACAACAACAATATCAACAATGAGGTAGAGAAAGAAGAGAGAAACAGCAAGAGAGAGCGGAGTACAACAACACGACGACCGGTGTGCAGGCACGAACACGAACGCGTGCGAAGGGCGGGGGTGGGTCAGCTTCAGCTTCCAGATGGCTTAGCTGGGCTGAAAACGCAGAGAATTCGAATACCCGTATTCCTGCATTTCCGTACACTTTCCGGCTGCTGACCGAATATTCCACGGTCACGGGAGAGTCAGCGATCGCGAGCAAAGATCGATACGCGATCAACTTCAGCCCATGCCGCGTCGCGTCGGACCAAGCGTATGGCCAGCGGGGGCGTGGGACGACGTATGCATGTAGGGGCGAGTTAATATACAGTTCCGCGCAAGAGTAGGATCAGGATCGGGAGCACCGACCGGCTTTTGATCGTGTCATCCACGCATACACACAAATTTTCACTTTTCAGCTTCTGGCCAGCTTCTTGCACACACACAAACAGCACACACATGTACACGCCCCGTCACGTATGTATTTGCTTTGTCAGCAACAGCGAACGAGTGTGAGCGAGACAGCGAGAGTGTGAGACACCCAACGACGACGGCAAAAGTAATTTATCCCGTTGCGTATTACCGTTTGTAGGCATTAGCGATTGTGTAAAACGATAGTAACAGTCACTAGACTAGTTTGCTTACATTTTGAAACGTTTTGCGTGCACGCTTTAAGAGTTCTCGTGTGGTTTTGGTTGCAAATGAAAAAACACGGCGTTCAGTTTTTCTTTCACAGCAGCAACACGACGGCCATGTTTGTCAGACCGTATGCGGCTAGAGCGAAAATACCCAGAACACACTACGAAAATACCAGATATGGTATTTAATGCAACAGCTGTTTTCGTCGGCGCATGCATGGTCTCACTTGTGTTTTGTAAAAAAAATCTACAATTTTGCAATTACAAAAATTAAACATAAAAAACGAAAATGCAGCGCGAGGAAAAACACTTTGAGATGACGCTGGACGCCGTCCTGCAGCGCCTGAACGACTTGAAGCTGGCGGTGCTGGCCATGATCCAGAAACTGGAGATGGAATTCGAGACAATCAACTGGCCAACATTTCTGGACAATTTTGCCATTATTTCCAGCCATTTGACCGGCCTAACGAAGATCCTGGCCAAGGAGCAGTGTCCACCGCTACGGAACCGAACAGTCCTGCCGCTACTGGTGTCCATGGATCGCGACGAGACGTTAATAGGCATCACCGAGGGTCGCGTGCCGGTCTTCTCGCACGACATTGTGCCCGACTATCTGCGAACGCGTCCCGATCCCCTCACCGAGCAGAAAATGCAGGCGAACGAGCAGAAGGCCGCCAATCTCACCAACGATGCGGCCATGAAACAGGTCACCCAATACAACAAGGTTGTCTCCCACGTCCTGGACATGGTGAGCAAGGCGCGCGAAGAGTGGGAGATCGAGTCCTCCTCGCGCACCGGCATCCAACAGACCAGCAGTATGGCCGACACCCAGCTGCTCGTGGCAGCGGTGGGCATGGGCAAGGGTCTAAAGATGACCAACTACGGCCCCGGGCCCAACATGATGGTCCCACCGTCGATTCGCGCCTCCTCGCCCATGGGCGGCCCCGCCATGAGTCCCGGCAACGTGCAGCAGCAGCTGGGCAAGGCTCCATCGGCCGTGAAGACGAACATCAAGGCGGCCAATCAAGTGCATCCCTTCTCCCGATAGACGGAAGTAGCTAAAATCATAAATTGTATATTGTTGCGTTTCCGAGCAGTACGTACAGAGTAACCGTTCCCGCCCCTGTGGGGGAATGTATCGTCTTAATAAATTATACATTTAGTTACACCTAATCCTAAGGCTACAATTAAGCAAACATAAACGTGAACAAGTTCAAACTCAAATTAAAATCGTTCTTCGGGGTTCGTCTTCGATTTCAGACCTCAGGACCTTCCGACGACTCTGCCTGCGCGTGCTTCTCGTTGATGAGAATCTCGTGCAGCTTTATGTCCTGCGGAGTGGAGACGTCGATCAGCTCCAGGCACAGCACTCGCGTGTCATCCTTCATTCTGCTCAAGCGGCGCACCATCCCGATAAACTTTTGACCCAGCGTTAGTTTCCTGAAGCGCACACAGTTCTCCTGTGTCCAGAGAACGTCTGCCAGTTGGATGCCTGAAAGGGATGGGGACAGATATATCATTGGACAAGTTACGTTAATGAAAAGCTACGACCCCCCCCCACCATATAGTTGAGCTGGTATGGCCATCCTGGGCAGCTCGGCCAAGGCCGGCGGAAGCTTCTTCAGTTGTTCACAGGCCACCACACCGTCGTCGCCCACGTCCACGAAGCGCACATGTATAATCTCGTCGTAAATCTTGCGAACAATAACACTGCAAGAGGATTGATTGGCTGTTAGCTATTGGTCTGGTCTGTCTGATCTCCCTGTTGGCCGTCTCACCGATGGTAGATGCTGTCGCTGTCTGGCGCCGCATATGCCTCTCCTACGGCCAATCGTGAAGATTGCACGCCTTGTGCCGTCGCTCCCTTGCAGTGGGCCTGCAGATCCTTCATCAAGTGCTGCAGCTGATTGTAGCACTTGTAGGGTTGCACCTGGAACAGAGAGTTTGAGAACAGAGTCAATTATGGACTGCAGCAATCGCCTGCTGCGTTCGACTCACCGCAAAGTGTCCGGGATTGATGGAGAGGCCGATGCGCACCTCAAAGTAGGCGCCCACTGCCGGTATGGCCTCGTACTCTTTGATTGTGGGCGACAACGACACTCGTAGGGGCGTCACTGGTGGGGTGACGGGTAGGACATGATCGCTAAAACTGAGACTGCCGCTACTCTGGCTAGACACCACTGAGCCGAAGCTGTTGCGTCGCAGCAGCTGTCCGTTGGGATTGAAGCGCAGGCCGCCATCGTCGTAGCTCTGCTGACGCGTGCTTCTATGTGGGGCAGGACGACGGGGAAAGGGCAGGGAAGAGGGTGTAGCGGGGGGACACGGTATTGAGGATTAGGTATGAAAAACACTCGAGGACTTATCGGTAGTTGTTACGCAGCAGCAGCCGCAGCCGCAGCCGAATTATTGTGATGCTTTTTATTCTTAGTGGTACGACGAATACGAGTATATTTTATATACAGTGATGCGTATGGGAGGAGTTCTTAGAGTTTAGTTATCTTACAATATCGAAGTTTATTTGCTGAACATTTATTTATTTATTATTGACGTTGATCGTGAATGGAGGGGGGGTTAGCGATAGCGTATCATTTTCATTTCATTTCCAGTTTATCGAAAGCACTAATAGAGAATGCATTATTTTGAGTATGAACATGGGGGAACAACAGAACAGAACAGAACAGATATATGGTAAATGGTTATGGTTATGGGGAGCTTGATTCCAATTAGTGGGTGGGTGGGTGGTTGTGTGCCAGTGTGTGTGTGTGTGTGTGAGCATGGTGATCGTAATGCAGAACTGAAAGCACGACACTTACCTCTGCATCTCAAACTCCATCTGAATGGCGCTATTCACGCACATGTACATGGCATTGGCATCCTGGCCGCGCACATAAACGTTCACCATCGGCAGCTCACTGCCCGCACCATCCATCACCTTGAGCTGTGAATGCATGGAAATTATTTTTGGTAATTATTCTCATTTAATTAGGAGACTCACGATAGCCTCGCTGCGTGGCGGCATCAGTCCACGGAGCCGTCCCAGCATGTCACCCACAATATCGGGAACGTCGTGCAGGCGGACGCGCAGCGCCAGCGGCGGATAGCCGGCCAGCGCCAGATTGTTGGCCTCCAGTCGATAGATGTTCGAAATGTGCGTCTTGCGCAGTCGTCCGTCGTCCACGTAGTAAACATCGAAGGTCTCCTCGTCGGCGCTCTTCGGCTTGGCGGTGAGCATGCCGCGGTACCACTGCTTCAGGCCCTCGACCGACTCGTCGCACACAAACACCAGGCGATCGTGCAGCAGGTCCATGTGGGTCACACGATGCTGCTCCCCGATGTCGGCCACTGTGGTGGCAATGCTGCGCTCCACAAACCTTAGATCCTCGTTGCGGAGCAGCACCGTGAGGTCGCCGCCATCGTTGATGTGAGAGATGAGAACCGCATTGGACTTCTGGTCGGGACTCAGTATGGGCGTCGGCGTGTTGCGGTTGATCTCGTTGGCCACCAGATCGTTGAGATTAACGTCGTCCACCGTCGAGGTGTCGTACAGAGTGCCCACCAGGCAGGCGCTTCGCATGTCGTCCTGGCAAACGCCCTGTGCACAGCCGCCCAGGTCGATGAACTGCTTCTCGGTGGTGAGGATGCGAGCGACCACCCGCTGGCCGGCGAGCTCCTTAAAGAGCACGGCCGGGGCGTGCGGGTGATCCGCCAACTTTTCCAGCGCATACATTCCCAGGCAGATGGCCTGTGCGGGCAGCACCAGGAACTGGGCCGGACAGACAACCAGATCTTCAAACTCAAACGAGGCCACGTCCCCAAAGTCGACAAAGTGGCAGCGGCAGGTTCGCTGCTTCGCGTCCACGGAGAGCACTCGCACTCGACTCCAGCCCTCGGTGACTTCCACCAGATACATATCCTGCTCGTGGGGATCCGTAATCGGCGTGCGCACCGCCACGTGCCTGTTCAGGTGGACCGTGAGAGCCTCTAGGCTGGATATCTGATCGATCAGGCGGGCCCAGACCAGTTTGGTGGAGTCGCAGTGCGTGATGTACATGCTCCAGTCGTGATGGCGCTCCAAGCTGAGGTCCGCCTCGCTCATCCACGGCAGCACAAGCTCGGGCATTTCGGGACGCTGGACTGCTGCTCTCCTTGGCTTCGGGGAGGCAGGATCGTTGGCCAGCAGAATGAGGGACGAGACGGTATGCTCAATGCGTATCTTGCTCGACTCCACAACCAGATCGTGCCAGTGGCTGGGCAGGTGGTGGTGGAAGGTCTGTTCGTACCACTCCTCCAGCTTGTGGCCCATTATGCCGTTCGGATACTGGCGCAGCTCCTGATACAGGCCGTCGATGAACTCGTGATCCGTCAGGGTGCAAATGGAGACCGGCTGGCGCGACTCTGCCTCCGTGATCTTTTGAATGGCGATCCAGGCGGTCTCCTTGTAGGCCGTCGCCTGGTCAGCAAACTCCTTGGGATAGCAGCTGTAGACAAAGGCGCCCACCCTCACCGACAAGTTCAGATGGGGCGGATTGTCGAAGGAGCGGTACGAGGGCGCCTCCAACTCTTTGAACTCGCAGTACGCCTTCAACGCGGCCATTGGGTCTTGGGCCGCATCCGATTTGAACTCATATTTGCGCGTATCCTGGGATTTCGGAGGTGTCCGCAATGCTCTCTGATCGCCCTTTTTCGACGGAACTTCTGGCGTTTGTGGTGGCGTTATCAGCGCTGGGGCAGGCGCTGGGGCAGGCGCTGGGGCAGGCGCTGGTGTTGCACTTGCTGCTGGCTGCTGCTGCTGTAGTTTCTTCAGTCTATCGTTCACAGAGGTTCGCTGCTGCAGTCCGCGATTCTTGGCCGTATCAAACGCGGACCCTCCACGATGCGCGGCACCGTTGCCCAGTATGGGCCGTTGAGGAGGCTTTCCCGCCATGGCCCTGCCATGACCGTTGCTATTGCTATGGCCATTCATGTCGCAAATATTAGCGCGTTCAACGTGCAAGTCTTCCTTCGAACGGTGCTGCTCGTCTTTGGCCACTGACACCTGCTTGCGGATTGGACTCAAATTTCCGATTTTCGCTGCGATTTTGTCCAGTTCTTTGATATTTTTGGTATCCTTGTCCTCGTCCTGATGCTGCTTTTTATCTTTGGCCAGCAGCAGCGTGCTGGGCGGATTGTGTCCAGAATTTTCTATTTTCGGAGCGACTTTCTCCAGATTTTTGTCCTGAAGCGCTTTGGCTTCGGCCTTCTGTTTGAAATGCTCTCGATCTTTCTCCAGCTTCTTAATGACGTCTTCCTTCTCCTTGAGTTTCTTCTCGTCCTGCTCCTTGAGCGCTTCCAGTTGACGAAGCTCCTCCTGCAGCTTCTGAATCTGCAACTTTTGCCTCAGCTGCTTTAGCTGATGCAGTTCCTCCAAAGTTTGCTGCTGTTGCAGTTGAATAATTTGCTGCTGCTGTTGCTGTTGATTCTTTTGCTGCTGCTGTTGCTGTTGATTCTTTTGCTGCTGCTGCTGTTGATTATTTAGCTGCTGCTGCTGCAGTTGATTCTTTTGCTGCTGCTGCTGTTGCAGTTGATTCTTTTGCTGCTGCTGTTGCAGTTGATTCTTTTGCTGCTGCTGCTGTTGCAGTTGATTCTTTTGCTGCTGTTGCTGTTGATTATTTAGCTGCTGCTGCTGCAGTTGATTCTTTTGCTGCTGCTGCTGTTGCAGTTGATTCTTTTGCTGCTGCTGCTGTTGCTGTTGCAGTTGATTCTTTTGCTGCTGCTGCTGTTGCAGTTGATTCTTTTGCTGCTGCTGTTGCAGTTGATTCTTTTGCTGCTGCTGCTGCTGTTGCTGTTGATTCCTTTGCATCTGCTGTTGTATTAGATTATTTTGCTGCTGCTGTTTCTGTTGTAGTGGATTCTTTTGCTGCTGCTGCTGTTGACAATGCTGACAAAGCTGCTGATACTGGCTATTCTGCTGCTGCTGCTGTTGGTTCCTTTGCTGAAAATGCAGCTGATACTGGCAATTCTGCTGCTGCTGCTGATACTGGCTATTCTGCTGCGGATACCTCTGTTGTTGGTAGCTGGCTACAGCGCTTTTGAAAGATCGTGGCTGTGGGGTCGGCCTTGAGTAGGCTTTGGATTTGGAAGGCTTCTGATGGCGCACCATAGACGCAATATGTTCCGATTTCGCGCTGTACTTGGCGGTGATGCAGACCTGCAAAGGGAGATGGTTATTCTGGGCATTCCAAATAGATCAAATTATTGCGACTAGGGAAAGTCTTCCGCCATGAAGTTTCCGCTTGACGAGCTCCCAGTTCGGGGTAACTGAAACTCAATAAAACTGACGCTCCATCTACTTTGTTGCCCTCACAAGATTTGAGTGTTAGCCCAAGTGCCGCGGTGTCTGGTTTATAAATCGGAGCCTTTCTATGTTGATTTTTGATTGCTCAGCCAAATGATTCATTTAATGCGGGCTGTGTTGTTCATTGCTGTAATCGTCTTTCGGTCTATATAGGGTCGGAGCGCTCCATTGCATGAATATTGGGTTGGGAAGTGGCCCCAGACGTGATATGGCGGATTGCATACAGTTGATATGCAGAGAAAGCTTGAGAGTATATACATAATGTCGTATGTATATATATAATGGGTATTTTGCATTAATTTACTAAATAATGCTCTCATTTTTGTTGCACTCGGAATTATTGATTTCGTCGGACAGAAGTGCAATTGCATGTGTTGGGGGGTAGAGCGGTGAGTGTCAGCCCACGCACCCCCATGCAACGGAAGTGGAAATCAGCAACTGCATCTGCATCTGTTCTAGAATTCAAGTGTAATGCACGGACGGACAGACAGACAGAGATAGCAGTCGTTTGTTCACTTTCACCACACACACACACGCACACAAACAAACACACAGACAAAGCCAAAGATATGCATAGCAAAATAAAAGTTTAAATTGCTGGCATTTTCGACTTTTCGTGTTACACATTTTCGTGGGGAGTGTGGGGCGGCTGCATTTGCAAAAGCGCTTAATCAGCAACTATAGAAATCGCAAGGCAAAGCTCACAGTCCCCGCGCGCACTCCACTTTGGCGGACAAATAAATAAACTAAGTTAAGTAGAATGCCATTGTTTACACTTTTCGAAGACGAACACGAACACGAACACGAAGACGTTGACACGTCGCCCCTTTTGCGGCAGGCCCCCGTGGACACAAGCGGCAGCAGCAGCAGTCAGAGGCAGCTGTAGCTTTTGGCACGCGTTGAAAGGTACTGCGGGCGGGTGCGCTCGCAAAAGCTTCGCAGCGCCAATGGAAAGCTGAGCGAGAGAGCAAGCTCAGCAGGCTGCTGAGTGGCGAGAGAAAGCCAGCTAAATGTCTGCTGTCGAGTATACAGACTACCCGATACCCTGTACGTCTAGTGAAGAGAGAGCATACCCTCCCTCAAAATTGGATCTGCTCGTGATGATCTGTGTCAGCTAATTAGAGGTAAATCTTCACTATTGCTGGTAAACAGAAATAAATACTGAATCGAGTTGGCAATGAATCCACCTTCTGGTAGTTACAAACATCTACCGTAAGTCGATAAGCTACCCTCATAAGCTACGAATATACAGGGTATAAGCTTGACCGATCAAGAGAGAGAACGAGAGCGAGTGTTGTGTGTGTGTGTGTATGTTTCAAAGAGTCCAAGTGGTCAAAGTTGGCTATGAAGAGTAAGTAAATCCCCAAAGAGTCCGCAGTTCCACGTTGGTGCTGTTCCCAAAACACATTTACCGTGCATCCATAGGTCTGAAAGTTGAAGTTCTTGGTAGCCTCCAGCAGCGCCTGGGCGCTGCTATAGCCCAAGCGACGGAATGGCAGTGGCTCTCCCACGACCTCGGCATAGTCCCTGAGAATGTCGTTAAAGGGTACCGGCGGCTTGCGCCCACTAATGATTAGCGCCCGCACCTCAGAGGTTATTCCTGTTAATATATCTTCTTTACTCGAAGACATGACGACGCTTAATTCTACAGACCTGCGGAGTAGAAAAAGAGAGAGCATTAGCCATAGGATTAAGCATGATTCAAGTACTTTGGAATGCCCTGCTCGCCCACCACCACCCACCCACCCCGAACAATAAAAAAGAGCAGCAACAATTAAGAACGAAGAATGCAAAACAACAGAACAGAGATAAGAGAAAATGCGAGACTACAGTTAAAGAGAAACGAAACGCGACCCAAGCGGGATCGCGCACGCACACACACACACACACCCACACATGTAGACGATGGCGTCGCGGCAGGAGCAGCAGCAAAACAGAAAAACAGCGCAGCGTCCAGAAATCAGCAGACGCTGCAGTTTTCATATTTTCAATGGAAGTCGATAAAGTATTATTCTGAACTGAACATGATCCGCCATTTGAAAAAAGATATCCACATCCATTTGTGTGTTTATGTATATGTATGTACATTTTTCCTCGCAAAATGCGTAGAATACACACAGACGGAGAGCAGAAAAAGTTCCGTTACTGGCGCCATACTTTTTTTTACACATACATACTATGGAAGCATATTTCTTGCTGCCTGCGTACTTACGATAAAAATTAACTTGATTATATGTAGCTCCAGGCTAAATAACGTTCTGATTGAATATGCACTTGATGCTGCATAAATTTAATTTTTATTTTAAAAGAAAACCCGTGCGGGCCCAATCGTATGTCTTGCACAATGTGCGTGAAACACTTTGTCTATTTTAATATTCGAGACACTTCCCAAGGAAACAGTTTGCTTTTTTTACAGCTTGAAAACACTCCAGGTGCCGAGGATCACTTCATTAAAAACTATTTATTGCATCCAAAATTTTTCAATTTTTTTGTTTCCAAGTTTTTCATAAAAGAGGCGCTTGCAGCTGTGTGACCGCGAATTGATTAATCAAATATACCGTCTGACCATCAGTAATATACTGGATATACTAGCTGCAGTATTTATAGCCCCTTTCCAACAAAAAAAGACGCAAATTTTAAATTAAATATTAAAAAAAATATATATATTTAACAACCAACAGAAATACAAAAATTTGCTTCACCCTCGCAATAGGTTATCAGACGGCCGTAGAGCTAACATAATTTTCTTCTTCTTTTTCCTCCTTCGCGTTGGATGGTGGTTGGTGCTCTTCGGCTGGTTCGGCACCAGCTCGAAATTTTGAATGGCGAACTGTTGGGCGGCCTGGATGGAACTGTTTCCAGAGGACACGGGCTGTGCTGGAGCTGAAGTTGGCCCCGACTTCAGCAACATACTCAGCGCCTTGACGTTGAGTTGCGTGTCCACGGCGGACTTTGGTTCTACGGGCTCTAGACGAGCGGCTGCTGCTGGGGCTACCTCGTACCGTTTTGGCTTACAGCGGGGCCGCTTTTTGGCCATCAGATGCTGGAGGTGCTCGCGCCACACTCTTGCCCTCAGCCTAAGCTCCTCCTCACGAGCGACAGCCAAGTCTGCCAATCTCTCCTTGGCGTTCGCCGGTCGAATGCCAAAGAAAAAGCCACGATGAAGCTTTGACTGTGGCCTGGACAGTTGGTTGGGTCTGTCCAGCCGCTCGCCGGTTTTAGTTTTCTTCTTTGGAATGGCGCCTTTGCCTTTGCCCTTCCCTTTCCCCTTGGACTGGTGACGAGGACAAGTGTTTGGCGATTGGCTGAGCACCTCCATTTCCAGGTAGTTCAGCTTCTTGAGGATGGACAGGGCATGCTGTTTCATGGCCACGATCATCGCCTCGAGCCGCATTGCTGAGGAAGCACTAACCTGCGGCTTCTTCTTCTTCTTCTTTTGCTTCCCGTGCTTGCACTTCGCCCTGGACGGCGGCGTCAATGGTTTGGGTGGACCCTTTTGTGGTTTGCTGGGCTTTGGCTTGGACTTAGGCTTAGTCTTGATGGAATCGCCGAAGCGAGGTTTTGTTGTTGTAGGTGGCCGAAAAGTCGTTGCCGGACAGGTGCCCGGACGTGGCGACGCTGGCGTCCAAGGCGGTGGCTTCTTGCATTTGGCTTTAGACAGGAGATGGATCTTCCCTTTTGGGTGTTTTGCAGCAAGAGCTTTGGCCCAAAAAGGCCTCGCCCCAGAAGGTTTATCAGCGGGAAATAGGGGAAAGATCTTTCCAATTGGGGGTCTCGCAGGCACAGGTTTGGCTGGAGCAGGTCCCGCCGCAGGAGCTTTTGAAGCGGAAATCAGGGGATAGATCTTTACGTTTGAGGGCTTGGCAGGCACGGGTTTGGCCAGAGAAGGTTTGGCAGTGACAAACAGGGGGAAGAGCCCAGCCTTAGCGGCATCGGTCCGTTCTCGCTGCATGTTCCTCATTCGCTCAAACGCCAGATCGGCAGCAGCGTTCTTGTAGTGCTCCATTTCCCGGTGACGCTGCTCCAGCTGCTGCCGCTGCTGCGCGCTCTCGTGCTTCATCCCATTGAGATTCTTCATCGCCACCGGTCCCATCGTAACTTCTTTTCCGCGCGAATAGTTTAGCAAGTAGTTCAGCCTCGTCTCTTTCGGTTTGTTCTCCGACTGCTGGGCGGGGCTCGATTTGAAGCCAAAACTCCAGATGGAGCCAATGTCCTCTGCAGGCGCAGATTCTTTCGTTTCATCCAATCGATCGAATTCCTCCAGCTGCTGGAACAGGCGGCTCTCGGTGCTCTCCACCGGTTTTTTGACATTCATCGGCGGGAGGGCAAGCCACTCATCCTGATCTCGCCGTAGCTTTTGCAAGATCCTCGAAGCTTCATTGCCATCAGTTCGTCCGTTAGTGCCACACACTTGATGCAGGCCTGCCACAATCATTACTATTACCATAAGTGGAACTCTGACGTTGCTGTGGCTCCGACTTCGCATTAGCATGTTTACATGCACCACATACTTTTGGATTTCAAAACGGAATTCGAATTCAAGTGACAACTTGAACAAAGCTGCTCAATTTCAAATTGCGCGCCTATGCCAAACATACTAGTACATTTTCTGTTATATTTTCTGGTATAAAATTAGCGTTGAAGGTGTATTTACGGTATATCGGTATATAATTTAGTATATTTCGACAGTTTTGTGGTACATTTTATCGAAAAGCAATTCCAATTTCTCGTGCGTTTCCTTGCCAAGGAAACAATTGAAGGGATATATTGATATATTTGCCCGGAAGTCCCTTGAGTTCTAGAATTCTTCGTTTCGCGGAGTTCGCATTCTGTCGCCGCACCTTAAATGCCACACAAACGCAAGAGAAGGCATAAAAACTAATTAATTCGAGTTTCGTCATCAATTTGGTTGAAAGACTACAACTGGAATCCTTTGCGGCAAGTGCAATCGTGCCTTACTGTTGTGCAATGACTGTCCCCAATATGCACATGCACACGAAAATGATTATATTGATTTTGTTTTACTACAACGGTTCCTACAATTGGAGTAAAAAGCTGTAAGGCTGCGTGGACTGTCGACTCGACCTCTCCCCCTGACCAACGAACTCCGCGGCAGGCGGCGATTGATATTTGCGTGTGTTCGTGCGAGTGTGTTCCAAGTACGAGTGTTGTTCCCCCCTCGAGAACCAATTAAAAGGGTAAGTAATCCCCACTACAAACCAAACCACTTTCTGTGGCGGAGTTACTCTATCGATTTTACGACTGGACTGGGCCAATTTGCGCTGCTGCCAAGGCAACACCTGCCAGATGCGACCCGACAACAGACAACAAAGAAATAATAAGCAGGACATCACAGACTTACTACAGTGTCGTCCCATTATAGTGGCAGCTGTGCTTCATATTAAATACTAATCCATCCCCAAAAGTATACCTCACACTCTGAACTTTGGAGCGTGCCCAATTAATTGACCTTCAGTGTAGCGAACCGTGTGGAATTCTTTGTCCGCGGGCAATGCTTACAGTGCCGTGCTACAATATTGTGCATTGGAACGGGATTTATTTTCGAAAAGTAGGACATGTTCTAGGGTGATTTCAATATTTAATGGGTTATACAGTTATGGCAAATTGTTTCTATGCCAATACATATGTTTGTGCCAAAAGTCATTGCCGTTTCCTTCTGGAAAATTTCGTAGATTTCCAGCGTCTGCGCTTCGGTCGTCTGTTGTTTTGATTGTCAAAGGCCTCATCCACGTAGCCATGGCTACGAATTTGTTTACAAATTCACAGACACGAGACAGTCTACACCATATGACACGTGGCCTGAGTCAGCCACTGGAATGGAATGGGCCGGGTGGCCCTCCACCCATCCCAGGTGCCGGCCGGCTTTGGGGCTGGTGTCAGCGGAATGGGTGACCCCCCACAGGTCTGTACAATGACGTCAGGCCGCTTTTGGCGACATTGAACTAGTTTCGATTTGGGAAACTGGGATAAGCCACTTCCATCACAGTCAAGGTATTCGCTTCTGTTGCTCCCATTTCCCTATGACGTCAATGCGGAGCGCCATAACTTATTTGCCACTGGTTGCGCGACCTTTCATCTCTGGCTTCCGTTTTGTGCAGCAGAAACTTCTGCTCGACTCATAAATGTCACCCCTCCCCCCAAGACAGCCCTGAGCTCCATTTGCGCAACGCATTTGGTAATATTAATTAATAAAAACATATTTAATGGGTTTTTTGTCTATGCATAAGCATAAGCAGCTGCCCTCCTAATAGTTGTCAATAGTTTTGCTGAATTTATCTATTTGTTATTTGGTTTCCAAATGAAGTAAGGCCGCAACGAGCACAAACCCCCGTTTCGAGTACAGTTTATGCAAATATAGGGACAAGTGGGTTGGAACGGGACACAAAGGCTGACCTTGGAAAGTGCAAAATGCTTCTCATCAAATTGCACCATCACAAAATGTTTGTCTACATTTTTACATCTCGGCAAACAACAGCAAAAATTTCATTACGGCGCAAAAATTAAAATCTCAACTATATGGCAGCTATGTATGTATGTACACAAATAACGGGGCCTACGAACGGTTGTGGCATGGCATGGCATGGCGCTCTGTAAACAAGAGTGCAAAGGCTGCCTGGGCATTGTTCTATGTGGTGGGGCCCTGGCCTCGACCAAATGCGATCTAGGCCTAAGAAACAAGTATAATATATATAAATATATTAATGGATGGGCAGTTGGCGCCCTATTGCCAATTAGTTCGTGACACTAATTACATGAGGCTGGGGGGACCCATTACGTAGTTGGCAGCACTTGTGTGGCAAGTCCTTTTGCCAGCACAGGCTCCCTCCCTATAACTTGTTGCCCCTCAAAGGCTTCACTGGCGGCTGCCAGCGGGCGTTGCTAATGCGCGTTACAATAGGTGTAGCCAGTATAGCCAGCAGGCCACTCTGGCGTGTCATAATCAATGTAATGCCTGAGAAGGGGCGTCCAAACAGATTCACCATTGCCAAAGGTTACACACTCGACCCATGGAATGGCAAATTTTCCACTCCATCAGTTATAAAAGGGAGGGCGAGCGGTGACACAACGTGAGCTATATAAATAAACTGGAGCATAAACAAGCCGTTGACTGGGATTTAGATAAGAGTTGCTAAAATCATAGTAAACAGTTTCATTAGATGATTCAGAGTTTATTTTATTTTATTTGATTTGATTTTATTTATCTTTTCAGAAAGAAAGGAGCCGAATCCTGCCCTGCCCTACCACAAAGCTGGATACCAGATCCTATCCCAACACGCTGCTAGCCACAAAATAGACTCGTGTAAAAACAATTATAAACGCGCCACAGCACCACAGCACCACTCGGACACGAAGTTGCGGAGCAAAACAAAAGTCGCGTTCCATTCCGTTTCCCCTTATCGGGGGCCCAAGGGTTTGTGGAATTTTTCAAGCTTTTTTTGCGTCATAAATTGAAATATAAACAAAAACAAACAAAAACCGCGCCAGTAACAGCAACAACAACTGTGCCAGACTACTGCAGTCGCTGCTCGGCCGACGCTAACGTTTACCGTTTCGTTTACCTCCTCCTCCTCCGCCACACACACAGTTCGTTTCGTAGTCAAATCGGGGAAACAATACAAATTGCGATCGGATTTTGTTGTATATATAGAAGCAGGGCCGCCCTCGACTCTCATTCGGTTTTTGTATCTCATCGCCAACGGAACGGAACAGCAGTCGCTCGGAAAGTCAGGCAAAGGCAAAAGCAAAAGCAAATTCAGCTACGAAAATAGCCAAGTGCAAGTGCATATAGTAACCAAAGGAGAGAGATACGTGTACATACTAGTATCTGTGGACCAGGTCAAGCATAAAACGTGTTGAATAAAATTCACTTCGATGTCGATTAATTCGCCAATATTGTTAAAAAACTCGGACCTGCATTGAACAGGCAAAAAAACGGCAAAAGCTATAAATCAAAACCAGAGAGAGACCAAAAGCAAACAAACGGTACTAGAAACAGACAGCCGAAAAGACAGCAAACAAATCAAACAACAACAAGTTGTTTGCCTTTAGTTCGTGTTACCCCCTTATTTTGTTACATTTCCCCAACGTTTGGGGACAGAAACGCCCCAGACCCAGACACATCGTAAGTGCGCAACAGTTGCCCAGAGCAAAGAGAGAGCCAATTCCAGCCGCAAAAGCCACTGAAGCTGAAACTAGAAGCAGCGCACCGCGTGATACCAGAGTTTGTTCAAGGGAACATCTAACAAAGGAAAAACCACACACAATCTCGTTCATTGGGCTTTAGGCCATTGTATGGGTAAGTAAATTGATTGAATAAATTATGTGAAAACTGGGGACTAGCTCTAATTAGCTAGTCAAGTGTCTGGTCTGTCTGCACACAAATTAGAATTCTCAAAACTTGTGAGGCTGCCAAGGGGAGCAGCCGCAGCCCAGACCTTCGCACAATTGTCTGGCCATGATTCCAACCACCTGTAAATGAACCACAATTGAGCGTGCTATAAAAAAACATTTCGCAACGTTCACAATGTCACATAAAACAGAATAAATGCCGCCGCCACAACTGAATCATATTACACACAAAGAAATTTCACAGAATCAACGACGCAAAAGTGTTCGTTCTCTAATCATAAAAATATGACCGAAAAAACAAGCTAGATTAGCGCATGACAAAGATTGTGATGGGGTGGGGTGGGGTGGAGCGATGGGCTATCCAGAAATTCACATGCATGCAAATGTGACCAGGCCAGAGCAGGGCAGGGCACGTGCCACGTACCCCATCCGGCAGTGCCCTGCGAGTGTTCTTTGTGTTTAATTTTGCCCACTAAGTTTAGTGGAATTATCAGCAAATAAACGACATACTAAACTACACCGCCACGCCTACCGCCCACATCCTGCCGCGAGCTGATAAGGCCACTCGCACACTTCATTTATTTGTCCGGCAATTGTTTACTGCACACTGAAGACTGACTGTACCCCCGAGGGCATGTTACGCCCATGGAAACAGCAGAGCGGGGTAGAGATTACGCTGCCCGTTTTACCTAAGGGGAATCTACCTGCGGGCAAGCTGATTAGCAGAGGGCTGCGCCGATAATTGGTTAACCCTGAAACACTGAGAGCAGGCAGGCAGGCAGGCAGCCAAGGGTCAAGGGTCTATGTCTATGTCTATGCTCTGCTTTACTCACATTCCATTTCCAATTTCTATACCCCCTTTGCAGATCAGTCTAAACCAATAACGAAATTTGGAGACGAGCCGGACCTCCTGTTCAACCGAGCGCAGGGCCGGATTTGTCTGTACAGTCTTGGAGCTGGAGCCACCACCATCGCTGCCATCCAGGCGACCGAACCTTTGAATCCGAGCGCCAACGCAACGCGACAAGTCGCCAACATTCAACTAGAAGCAACATTCAATGACTGTGAAAGTGGCTACGTGCCCACCGTGGGCCGCTGGGGCTCCGAGTGGCCAAGTTGACTCGCCGCTGCCCACGGCAACGATGGAGCAGCATCGATCATCAGCGTCGATGCTGCCGAGGAGGGGGCCGCCAGCGCCAGTGCTGGCACGGATTCTGACTCCCAGCAGGAGGAAGACCATCGGCTGGCGGATGCGGTGCGTGGATTGGGACTGACTACGAAGTCGCCCTTCGCACATGATCAATCCGGGAAGGCAAGAAGCACTGGCACGGTCCGGCGAACGCCCTCCACCTCGAGTGAGGACGATTACGAGGATGACGAGGTGCTACAGTGGCTGCCAGCCGCCGACCTGACATCGGTGGATGGATCGGAGCGCTACTCCGACATCCGGCAGCTGCTGGCCAGGCAGCAGCCGTTCCTCCCGGAGGACCAGCAGCACTCGCTCGGCGGCTCGCCAGATTGGGCCGTCGGCGATGGCTACGACCTGAGCGCCTACAACCAGATCAACGGAGTGTGGCCCTTGGGTCATCCGCTGCCACTGCCCGATTGGGCCAGCGGCGACGGCGATGCTGGCAAGGGGACCCTGATCTTCGACAATGTGTGGCAGTACGAGGAGCTCAACGGAATTGTGGAGACGACGCTGCAGCGCATGCTGGAGGAGACGCACTACAACACCGTGAACCTATTTGTGGACTTCTATCGCAGCTTCAAGCGCACCCGCCGCTCGGATCTGCGCAGCTTCTTCCAGTTCTACGACGTGCCCATCAACCGTCGCCACCACATGTGCGTCTCGCTGGCCTTTGAGATCATGGCCAGGATGGTGCAGATGTTCCCCGTGCTGGCGCAGTACCTGTATGTGGTGTCCTGCGAGGAGCAGGTGATGGACTGCAACGACTACGTCCAGCTGGACGAGGAGTACGGCCTCAACTCGGCCAATGCGGCCGTGGAGAAGGAGCATGTCATGGTGGCCATGCGCATAGCCATTGGCGAGCGTCGTGGCGTCATGATACTCGATCCGGGGTACCACGTGAGCCGTGCGGTGACTGTGATGCAGGACCAGAGCTATCCACACACGGGTAAGTCTTACCTCCCAACAGGGGACAGGGATTCGCAGATTACTAAGTTGCTTCCTTGCAGGCTGGTTCACGCAATCGAAGGAGCCGCATCTGCAGCGGGACTACTGCTACGCGTACAGCCAGCACAGCGGCAAGTTTGTGGAGTGGAAGGAGCGCGAGATACGCGGCGAGAAGAGCAGCTTCAAGACCTCGCTCATCTACGTCGCCCAGGAGTACATCACGGCCATCGATGTGACTGTGCGCCGCAATCTCGTGTACAACTTCCGGTCGCTGCTCTCGCGCGATGCCAAGGGCCAGGTGTACGCGGGCATCTACTTCCCGCTGGTGGCCAATGTGCAGGAGTCGTATCTGACCATCTTCTACGACGGACCCAACGAGCAGCGCGTGCGCACCAAGCTCATGTTCAGCGGCTTCAAAGTGGGCAAAGGCAAGGTACGCACTCTCAGACCGAATACGTTATGGAAGCCCTCATTCTAATGTCCCATCCTCCCACAGCTGCCAGACTCCATTGGACACCATTTGGGTAAGCTGGCACCGCAGCTGAAGATGCCGTTGCAGGAGCTCACGGAGCTGTGCAAGGCCCTGGCCGAGGTGGTCACCGATCAGAACTTTATCGGCCAGGTGCTGTCCATCAACGACGATATCGGCAACATGTCCGTGGAGAATTGACGGTTAAAGGAGCCTAAGGATGTCGCTGCAAGTGCCGAGGATGCGGAGAAGGACGCCGACACAGCAGCTGCAACTTAGAGTTCCGAACTTAAATACTTAATCCTTTCCACACAGTAATATTGTTTTAGTAGGCACCTAGACACCCCACACACAATACACGAATCAATTGAATAATAATATGAATACACCCATCCACACTGGCACACACACACACACACACACTATATATTACAACCCCCCAATTGTATGAGTTAACCGAAACTTAATCAAATCAAAAATTTACACTTGTACGACGAAACTTATATTTAGATTTCGATTTTTACTTAGCTTCAGCTTCCGTTTCGTTCTTACTAAATGTAAACACAACTACTTACATATATAATGACAATGAAAATTAGTTAATAACTGGTATCGATGTATTGTAACCTAAATTGTAATAATATCTTTTTCGTTACACTTTAAATGCACCGTACCGTAAACGATTTTCGTTCAATAAATAAATTCAAAACAGCGCTAGCAAAATTAACGACTATCGAGGAACTTCCATCACCAGCGAGCAGCAAGATGCAACAGGTGTGACCGTTTACGGTATTATAAAATACTTTCGAGATATTCTGACGTTCAAGGTATATTTACTGTATATTTCTGAGGGTTAGGGCGGTATATTTAAACGAAAAATCCACGGTCACACTGTCGCTACTAAAAATACGCTTTTTGGCAGTTTTTTCAATTAAACTTTAAGTTAAGTGCTTTGGCCGAGTATTTGTTAAGGTGAGTGCATTGGAGCTTCAACCAGGTGCCAGCGCGCAGCCGTATCAAAGCATGTCATCAGCTGTTTTGCGGCCGCCCCCAGTCACGCCGGCGACTACACCTGCTCGCTGGCCCCACAACACAAAAAACACATAAAGTGACAAGACGAATCAAGTTCTATACGGAAAGGCGCGCATTTGAAGCTTACAGTTCGCTTTTGAATTTCTCGCGGTGCGGTTGTGACTCCCAAGGGCCAGTGCGGAAACCGGTTCTCGAAAATCGTGAGATAGAAACTGAAATCTTCAAGGCAGCCAAAGCCAAACCCAACCTTTAATTGAATAAAAGGGTGTCAATATTAGCATAGACACGTTTTCGCTATTCACAGAGGCAAAGGCAAGTGCATTTCCTTTTGTTTCGTCACCAAGGGCGGGGGAAACAGACGGCGGCAGTCATGGAAATAGAAAGTTAGCCATCGCAGTTGCAGCAACCAAATTAAAGGCAGAAATAGCAACAATAAAACTGCTAAGCTTTTGCGTTTTGTTGACGGAAGTCAAAAAGAGTCGACAACTACCAGAGACGAGGCGCACGTTCGTAGAGAGTCAGTCAGAGTCAGAGTCATACGTAGACAGGTCGCTGGGCCCCTCCACCCCCCCTTCCACTTTGCGCTTCAATCTTCTTTTTTTTTTGGCTCTGGCCCCCCATACGAGTATTCCACTCTTTGGCCCCGATCATTGGTTGGCTATCTCTAGCTTCAGCTCTGGAGCTGGCACTGGCTCTAGCTCGGGTTCTTCAACTTTCATTCTTTGGTGTTTTGTGTTACCGCTGTTTGGCTTTTTAATTTGCATTTTACGAGCAACACACACACACACACACACACACACTCAACAAGCTCACAGACAGACACAGTTCGATTCTCTTACCGCTCGACCGCTGCCTTCTCTATCTGCGACAAAGTCTCGAAAATAACGATCAAATATTTAGTATCTTTCTAGTTGTCACTAATTAATTTAAAAGCGCTCCCACCTGGCTAAGGCAATTACGCCTGCAGTCAGAGTGCAACTTGCATCGTAAATATCCACAAATACAAATACACAAATATACGTACGTACTCGCATGTGTACTTACTTATAATGATGCAATGTGTCGGACTCCATTGATATACAGAACTAACAATCGTGCCCGATTGCTCGGCAAACAACACATTCGACAAATCTCAGTTGGAAGAGCAGCAAGAGAGCCACAAAGATGGCTGAATACTCTGGCTCTGTCGATTAAATATTAACCTAAAAGCAACTCCAAGACGCCACATATTATAGCTTAAAATGGAGCACGATTCAGCAGAATATCATTTGTGGGTCACACAATAAAACCAACTCTCACAGCAGATCACATATACCCTGCCCTGCCCTTCCCTTCCCTTGTGGCTCATGCACTTGTTGCGCTGACTCAGGTTAAGAGTGTCGCAAAGTGCACTCGAGACGAATTGACTCGTCAAATATTGATAATTGCCCCAGTAATGGCACTGTGGCTAATGGCAAGTCAACCCCAAACTTGGGTTCTGTTCCCCTTATCAACGCCGCCTCGACCTTTGCTCTCCCAATCCTTATCTGAAATTTTCCTTCTTTCCCCCTTAGGCATCATGCTGTCCGCATTGTTTTGGCTCTTCTTCGTGGCTCTGCTGGTGTGTGGTTTCCTCTTCTCGAAGACGACCAAGGAGTTCCCCAAGTCATGGTTCGAGTGGAAGACGGAGTTCCGGTATCAGTACTTGGGCATTGTTGGCCTCATCCACGACGCTCACTATGCGGCGCGTGATCGTGTGGGTAAGCCATAGGAACAGTGAATAATCCACAGATTAAGATGCTTTTCGAACTGACATTAATTTTCGAACATTATCCATTAAAGCACTTTATAAGCAGCCCGACCGCATCGCTGTCATCACGGGAGGCAACCGCGGCATTGGACTGCGCATTGTGGAGAAGCTGCTGGCCTGCGAAATGACTGTCGTCATGGGTAAGTTTGTCCATTCCATTCGATGCGATGCGATCTTTGTGCCCAGTAGGACGGGCAACCGGTGTTAGGACATTACCATTAATCAGTGTTTCACTGTTGCCTCCGAGTGGATAATTATACATTCTGGCAACATTTAATGCGACAACTTACTGTGCAGGCGGGGGCACGTGCCCGGAATGGTCAAGTCCAAAGGAGAAAACAAATTGAATTGCCTTGTCCATCCGCTGCAGCAAAACGTGACTCATGAGAGTTCTTTATCTACTTCAACTTCCAGCTCCGATCACGATCGGATCGCATTGGACGGGGGAGTTATTGCGATAAGAGTTCGTTAACTTCAATTCGGCGCTCTACATGCTTGCTACATGCTAGCTACATGCATGCTACTTGGCTCATGCTTGCATGCTTTGTCGCCAGGTGTCTCTTCTGTGTGTAGCTGCCGTGTAGAATTACTTTGCCCTGTCGAATTTTCGACCAGAACTAAATTTTTTCTTTGATTTGAATATAATTTACAGGTGTTCGCGATCCCAAGAGCGCCGAGGCGGCCGTCGGAGCTATTGTCGATCTGAAGGAGACCAAGGGCAAGCTGATATGCGAGCAGCTGGACGTGAGCGATCTGAAATCGGTGCAAGCCTTCGCGGAGCGCATCAAGGAACGGTACACCAAGATCGATCTGCTGCTGAACAACGCTGGCATTATGTTCGCTCCCTTCAAGCTAACCGCCGATGGCTACGAGTCGCACTTTGCTACGAATTACTTGGGCCACTTTCTGCTCAGCCACCTGCTGCTGCCACGTCTGAAGGCGGCCGGCAAGGCGGGCAAGAATGCGAGAATCGTGAATGTGAGCTCCTGCGTGAATCTCATTGGACGCATCAACTACAAGGACATTAACGGAAAGTGAGTGAATCGTTGCCGCATATTTGCAGGCCTTCCACTCACTTGGCGTTTGTTTTCTTCTCCTCCACAGCCATCACTACTATCCGGGAGCGGCCTACAGCCAGTCGAAACTGGCACAGATCCTCTACACCCGGCACCTGCAGACCCTGCTCGATGCAGAGAAGTCGCATGTGCAGGTGAATGTGGTGCATCCGGGTATTGTGGACACGGATCTGTTCGAGCACTCGGCCACCACATCGGTGCCCATGTTCAAGAAATTCTTCTTCAAGACGCCCGAGCGGGGCTCGCGCACGGTGGTGTTCGCAGCCATCGATCCCTCGATCGAGGGCCAGGGCGGCACCTATCTGAGCAACGGCGGCAAGGGACCCTGCCATCCCGACGCCCGCAAGGCGGACAAGTGCCAGCAGCTGTTCCAGTTCTCCTGCGACCTGCTCAAGATCAAACAGTATGGCAACGGCGAATACTGAGAGAGACCTGACCACAGAAACGCTCCATCTACGACATTCCCTCCACAACGCTAACTTTGGTGCAACGCTTAAACTTTTAACACAGATTCAGTCTTTATTTTTGTGAAACGATTCCCTTGTATAAAACAATTTTTGTATGAACATCCAGGCTGTGTCCATGAGCCCCCCCCCTCCCCTTGTGTTGCAGGCCTTTAATTAACTTGTCTTTGTATGATTGCCATCGACGACGAGGGTCGCACGGGGTGGGAATGCAATTAAAAATGCAGCAATCATAGCAGAAACTATGAGTGCACTCAGTTCTTGGCGGCAGCTTGAAAGGCGACAGCAACAACGTCTGCGTCTGCTATATGTCAAAAAAGTCGCAAAAAAGCAAACAATTTAATTTTGTGCGCCCCCTCAAACAATGAGCGATTAACATTCAACAAAGTTTGTGGAATTTTAATCGACTACAACAGTTGCGAACCATCAAAGAGCAGCGTGGAATCCATGCAGATGAAGAGAGAGGGTAGAGACGCTTCTCAGGTAGGTGTATCAACTGCAACAACAATTCGGCTGTCACTTAACCGATTGGAACGTCCCCAGCCAACTCATATTTAATGCACATCCAAAAGCTTTGCTTGCTGATCGAGATGGAGTTGAAGATGGTCCGCGCGATAACTCAATGTGTGAAGCTGCCGATCGTGTGGGCGCGCTGACATCCATCAAAATCTTAGTGGACTTGGACTTTAGGCGGCACGGATTCCCAGGCTGTCCGCTGTGTGGTGTGGAGTGGCAGCCCAAATGAACACATCTCCCCGGATCACTGCCATCGCTGCTTTGGGTTGCATGTCTGGCTAACATTAGCGGCGTTGATTGGATTTCGACAAGCGACGATTGCTGATGAGATGCCGCCGATTGTTGACTTTGGGATAAGGCCAACAAATTGCCACAGGGGTCCACAAGGGGTCCGTTCAAAAGGTAGTCCAAATGAGTTTTAATTAGTGAATCCCGAAGGTTTAAGGCTGTACTGGAGTCCAGAGCGATTCCTAATGATGCGGCGGGTCTTGCCATGATCCAAGGTACGTCCCGACTTGACAATTTATATGGGAAAAAAGCGCACAGCAGTGTCTAGGAGTCCTCTGATTAACAGCAAAGTTTGCAAATCTTCTGCCAGTCGAGGGCAAGTTTTTTCTGCTTATTGTACTTCTTGTTTGTTGCAATTTGTTGTTGTTGTAGTTTTGTATTTAACATGGAAAGTATGCAACAATTTTCTAAGCTTTCTTTGCTTTTATTTTGTAGTTTAAGCTGCGGCCGCTGATATCTGTGGAAGCGCCACGAATAACACTTGAAATTTAAACCTTTTTGGGACTAGATGGGGAAGATGCCATACCCTCTCTGAGTCTGCGATGAATCATTCGATTGATCTGTTTTCATTTGTCTTTAAATCCATTTAAAAATCTTGTACAAAATCGATTGGGAAGATCGTTCCGTTCCAATCACGGTTATTGTTTATTTATTTCGTAACACCCAATTTGAACCTTTAATAAAATATAACAATAGACATTAAACATAACAAATAAACATCAGCTGATTGGCAGTGGCATGGAGAAACATCAATTTATAGTAATGGAGAACTTCCTTGAGGTAAATTGCCATAGTTAGGCGCATTTCCATTGACCATTTTGTGGTGGTGGGCCCCCCCTCCATGCATCCATTCGGCCAGTGCACAGGCATGCCATGGCCTCAACGAGATTCTTAACTGCGTCCGGCTTCTGCGGCAGCACCATGGCGGCTGCCATGGCTGCCACAATCCAATTAACCTTTTGACATTTTGCGACAGGCGGACCAAAGAGCCCCCAGACGAGAGACCGGAGATCGGAGACCACTTGGTGGCAATGGCTAATGACCACGCGTAAATCAAACAAATTCAGATACAGTTGCCAGTTGCTGGCAGTGGTGGCAGTGGCAGTGGTAACCACTGATCGCACTGGCTGTACGAGTAATTAAAACACTCAACGTGCCTCCTCATCTGACAGCCTCAAACGGTGTGCCGCAGCTGCAGCTTCTTCTGTTTTGGCTGCTGTTGCTGCGTCTTGTGGCAGCTTAATAAACTCATTGGAGTGTGTGTGTGTGCTGCTGGATTCTTTGGTTTCTTCATTTATGCTTTATGTGGTTTATATGGTTTGATTTTGGCACCTGCTACAAGCTCCAAGCGGAACTCCTAGTCTGCGGAGTGTTGCTGCTGTTGCTGCTGCTGCTGTTGCACCTCCAACGCCCACAGCAGCAATTTGTTCGAGTCTTGCCACATCGTTTAATTTCCACACGCTTCTAAAATGCCTAACAGAGCATAACAATGCTGAAGCTGCTCTGCCTGAAGATGGGGCTGGATAGTGGGGTTGAGGAGCTGCCCACACGCGCTGGCTGCGGCTGCTGCTGCTTCTTTTCAGCTCTGTGGCAAAACGTGAGCACATGCGTCGATGGTGATGACGATGGCAGTGGCGTGGGCGCCATAAATCACCGCATGATGAATGTACTCACGCTTGGCCAGAAGAAGCAGCAGAAGCAGCAGTGGCAGTGGCAGCAGCAGGAGCGAAGCTTGTTGAAGCTTAATTGGAGCAGCAAATTGTTGCTAAGAATTTGCCGACAGTTTGCCGAATGTTTTGCCTCTTTTTTTGTCTAGCAACAAATTTAAATAAAAAGTACATTAAAAGGGGGGGGGGGGGGGGGACTGCTGCTGCTGCTGGTCAAGCAGATGCGCACTGAGATGCGCTGTTGGGTTGGCCAACTCGGCACAAATTAATGGCCAAAATGTGTGAAGATTCGCGCGGCACTGGGGAATGCGCGAGAGTGGGAGCGACGACTCGCCCGCTGTGCATATGAATTGCAAATCTCTGGCGGCTGAGTTGATGGATGTGCCAGAGCTAATGTTATTGCGGGTCGCTGGGAATGGCTCTGCTCTGATCTGAGATCACTTGAGATTGAAGCAGTAAACTGCTTCCTCATATTTAAGATCTAGAATTTGTTTGGCGCATCACCTTAGACTTCTTAGCTGTCGAGGATTGGCAACCTTTACCCAATTCCCATGCCTGCACATCACGCATACGCACCGTTGTCTGTCCGTCTGTCCGATTCGCATTAGTTATGCATAATTACTCCACTGGATCGATCTATCGATGAATGGATGATCAATCATGCATCGTCCCTTGCCAATTTGCATATTGACACCTCTGACGCGTTCCTCGCTGCTCGCACTCTTTGGCGCTCTTTTTAGTGGATTATTTTTGAGAAGCACTTGAAATGGAAGCGGCGGCACAATAAATAGATACAGCTACAGATTCGCATTTGCCATGCCATGCCCTTTGGCGCCACTTTTGATGTGGCTGGCGCGATGGTTGCCCCTGCCTGGCCCATTTAACGCTTCATTATTATGATAATGCAGGCAGATCATATGGGCAGGCCAACGCACACAAAGGCCACGCAGTCTCTCAATGAAATTTGCCATCGAGCTGTGGGCCTCGGGTCTCGAGTGTAATTAATCGTAAGGCAAGTATTTACACAGCTTGAAGTATCATTTGGGGGCCCCACTTGAGGATGGTTGGATGGTTGGTTGGTTGGGTCTTCCTTAAACCTTTTGTCGATGGGTGAAAAGTGAGAGATTGTTCAAGGGCCCAAGGAGAAGGAGGAGCTGCTGCTGCTGCTGCCGACCGACTGACCCACTGACAGTCTGCTTCCCTATCGACTTCAATTACCCTTACCAATTGTTATAGTGTTTGTCTGTTGCATAAACCCCACTGGAGAGGGCTGACAGACATAGGCAGACGGGCTCTCGATCGTCGATCGTTGAACGACAAACGACCTTGTCGGCATACCAAAAAACTGTATCAAGTAGCGGCAGGAAATTTGGGTGACTGCATTTCGTTGATAAAAGTGAATGTTTAGGGCACTTGAGATGTCGAAGCCAGTCGAAGTGCCAACAGCCACCTAAGACACCACACCAGAGGCACGAGAGAGAGAGAGAGAGGGAAGAGCCAGGCCACGGACGAACCCAACTGGATTTTCGATGGGATGCGATTGGTTTGGATTGAATTGAATTGAATTGAATTGGTTTCGCGTTTCGCGTTTCGGCTTTTGGTTACGCAGCCACCAAAAAATACTCAAACGACAGCGAAATGCGGGACCCCCCGCGCCACCCACCCCACAGCAGTGGTTAGAAAGTCAAGACCCTTCCAGGGGCTCCCCAACTTGTTTCGATACTTTAATTGAATGTAATCAAATAAAGTAAGCTGCTCCTTATGCAAGAGCAATTTCAGTGCAACTAATTGATTGCTCTGCTGTTGCTTTATCGGGCATCAAATTGGCATGGGTATGGATGATGCATGGGTGGAGCAGGTGTGGGAAAGGAAGCTTCTTTGGTCCCCTTCTCTGTTGAAAAGGGAAACAAGTGAAGAATGCCTTCCCGATCAATGCATATTCCTGTCCTGTCTGCCTTTTCCTCATCGTTCGAAAGGCTGGCGACTGGCTGACTGGCTGCACTTGCGCCTCAATTTGCGCCTCGTCATAGCCGCCAAGCCGCCATAGCCGCCAATGGTGTGGGGGATTGCAGGGCATTGTTGCCACCACCAGACAACAGCCAGCGTTGGCTCGTTCTGGTTGCCAATTAAACCGCTATTTAGTGCCCAGCATTAAGAGGAGGCCTCTGCTCCCGCTCTAATCTTATTTATGCTCATTGATTTCCCCGTCAGCCGTCTTCTAGCTGTGGCTGTGGCAGGTGCAGAGCCACAGAAACAGAAACAGCTACAGATGGGAGATCTGTTGATCTGCCTTGAATTTTTTTGGGTTGTGAAAGAATTTGCTGCCAAATAAAATTTGATTTTTTCGCAAGAGGCCCCAGAAATCATTACGAAAATTCTGCCAGATGGAGACTCGAAAGATTTTTCATTTAGCAAAAATCATATGTCAAACACTCAACACAAATAGACGACGCTGCCAGCCAGCCTGGTCTGCCCCCAACTTCTGGTCTGGGGTCTCTGGCGCTGGCTCTGGCGCTGGCTCTGCACATTCACCTGCGCCAAAAACTGAGCCAAGATTGCTTCCTAAGCTTCCTTCTGGCTGTCGGCACGGCTCAGACTCAAACTGAGAGCCTCAGCCTCTGGCGCTGGCGCTGGCTCTGGCTCTGGCGCTGGCTCTGTCTCTGACTCCATAATTAATCTGCTTTGGCGTCTCATTTTTGTGGAGCTGCTTGTTGCGTGTTGCAGCAATGCCTCGTACGGGTAAGTGGAAGTGGAGTCCCCCGACTTTTGATTGCTAGTCGAAGATGAAACCCCAAAAAATTGCATCGCCGCTTGCCTTAATAGATAGATACACGATAGATACACGATAGATACTTTCAAGTCTCTCCGTCTCCGTCTGTCTGTCTTGAGTTTTTCTTCATTTTATTTGGTGGCTGCCACTCGAGCACATGTGGCAGGCCATCTTTGCGCTACACTTGCACATATTTGGCTCTGTCTGTTGTCTTTTTACGGAGCTTACCGGAGTGTAGCGGGGGTGTAGAACCTTTTGCGAGAACAAAACTTTTGCTATGCGGGCGGGGGACACTGCCTGTTCATTGTTTGATTTTCACACACAGAAGCCAACACGTTTTGGGGTTGCGATCCGGAGCTGGTGCCGGCTTCAAGTCGACAAGGTCGCCAGAATGATTGAATGTCTCTCAGCACTGATGGCAGTCTGACCTTCGCCTGAACCTCGTCCCTCGTTGGAGTGCTTGAGCTGTATGGATGTGGCTGTAATGCGTCCATTGATGCAGCTCTTTGGCCATAGGTTGGGCAACCAACCAACTGGCGTAAATTGATATACTTCTCAAGGCTGTTGCTGTTGCCGTTCCCGTTCGCGTTCCCCTCCTCCTGCATTCTTTTATGCCACTCACAGCGATCTGTCCAAGCTGCAGTCATCCCCAGAGCCATAAATAATGTGCAGCCGATACGTGCATATCTAATTAGCGCAGCGAGCTACACATTCTAAAGCTCTGTAAATCAGAGGAGGCATCACCTGTGGCAGCATCACCTGAGGCAGCATCACCTGAGGCAGAGCCTGAGGCAGAGCCCAGCTAGCTATAAAGAAACAATTTAGAGTCCCATAAAACAGAAACCCATGTAGCACAGCCAGCAGCAGCAGCAGCAGCCCACGGTTGCCACTGTGGCCAGAGGGAGGCAGGGAATTGCATTGGCAAAGAGTGAAGAGTGCAGTATGCAGCGGAGGGGGTGGGTGGGTGCCGCGTCACGTTGTTGTGACTGGCGCGGCAGAGCCATCAAATTGTAACAATTTTTCACCTGTCTGTCGTCTGGGGGGCTGTGCATGATTATTATTACATCAGTAGAAAATCATAAATTTGCGAGATTCGTGAGGCGGCAGCAGATGCGTTGCAACACCATTCCCATCCCCATCCCTATCCCCCATCCTCATCCCTATAACCATCCTCCCACACACAAATCAAATGGGGCTGGATGGCGATGCCCTCGTGGGGCATCTTCAAGGAAGCGTTTGGCGCTGCTTCAACAATGCGTTTGATTTATGCCCCAAATTATGGCATCATTTTGGTCAGAGTTTATTGATTTCGATGGCGAATCAATTGCGGATAAATATGAGTACCGTACCCCCCGAAAATGCCAAAGGAAATACAAATTAATGGTTGCATAAGTATCTTGTATCTTGTGGATGTCGTGTCATGTGTCTCAAGGTTGCATCCGATAATTAGGACCACAACTAATCGTCGCCAAAGCTATCCGTCAGATAATCGTCTCGGACTTTTTAGAGGCCAAGCAATTGGTTTTTGGGTGAAACAATTGAGGCGGACGCTCTCCAGTGGCGCTCCATTCGATTTCAAATTGATTGCAAATTGCTTTTTGCTTTTTACTCCACAAAAAGGCAAGTGCCAAGCGATCCGCAATGTTTATGCGGTGCCTGAAGTCGTGATGGGAGTGATGCTGGTGCCATTAATGCTGGCACTCAGGCAGGCTCCGGTTTTCACTTTCACCAAAAAAAATGTGATTTACTTTTCGAAACGTTAGGCGCAAATTCCTCGCCGAAATGAAATGAAATACAACTAAACAAATCTTAATTGCAAATGGAAAAAAATAGATGACTTATTGATGCATTGACATGAATTTGACACTATTAACTGGGCAATTGAGCTTGTGCCCTTTTTATAAATAATTTTTTTTTAAACCAACCTCAAAAGTTGGTCAGGGCAAAAACAAAAAAGTGAATTGCTGTAAACAGCTGTGGCAGCCCAATTTGGCTGTCGATAAGTCTCTGTTAAACATAACAGAGGCCTATTTGTATGAGCTGGCACATGTAACGCGTGGGTATAACAGCAGTAAATTTCGCGCTTAACAGTACAAAGTGTAAACGAATTCACAAAAGTGGATTCCAGAGCGCTTCGAAATGAAAAATCATACTTTTTGCTGAAAAGTAAAACGCAGAGTGAATGTGAAAACCGGAGCCTGTCTGACTGTCTATCTTCTGGCAGACCCATAAGCTAAATTCCAGCATCAGTGGTTCCGTGTAAACTTCTCCGCCATTTCATAATCACTTGGCCGGCGGCATCGACAGCGGCTGGCAAAAGCTTTCATTATCCGCAGACTGATTATTAATTGTTTCGGGGTCGATTGATTGTTTAAAACATTCTGCAGCAGCATGCAAAAAACAAGAAAGGATGTGCCTTGACATTTGACTACCAAGATTGGCAGGGGGAGCACTCGCAGCACTCGATGGAAGATGAAGATCAACGATCCGCAGATTGGCAATCGTTCAGGCGGTGATAATGATCGATCGATCTCCCACTCTGAAGCGGGTCCAATTCCCCCGCCATCAAAGTGCATTCGTGATAGCGACAACCTCGTCGTCTGCAGCTCACAATGGAAGGGGAGGGATTCCGTCAGAGCAGAGCAGAGCAGAGCAGAGCAGCTGCCAGATCAGCCAAGAGCCATCAGTGAGTGGAGTGCCATATGCAAATGACACGAATTATGCTCTCGCATCCAGCAGCTCCCACAATTTTTGGAGCAATGGGTTTAATGCGCATAACGAGACGTGTTCTACGGGGTAAAAGTTCGACCTGGTGCGACCCACTGGCCCAGTAACAGTCCCAGCCCCAATCTTGCACAATCATCTACTCTGGCTCTCTGGCTCTACTCCACAGTTGGCTGGCTCGAAATTGAAAGTGTTTCGTTTCCCTACTCCACTGGGATGGGAGCCAGAGCCGAAGCCGGAGCTCTGCTGAAAATTCCAACAAATGTTTTGGCTCTTTGTGTAGTTTCTTGTGGTGGTGTTGGTTGTTGTTGTTGGCACTTGATGATCTTTATTACAGTTTTTCGGGTTTCATCTGGCTTTTGTTGTTTGTTGTTTTAATTGTTTTATAAACTTCAGTTGGCCAGAAATCGAGCTGCAAACTGCTGCACAGTGGTACCAGGAGATCAATCATTGATCCATAGAGCTCTCTCTTAGTGATCGCTGCTTGGTGGAACCACTGTGCAGCCACCCCCCGCTCGACTCAAAGTTCAAATCAATTTCAAATGAATTACGAACCGTGGGGCCCAAAGTCAGGGCTGTGAGGCCTCCGCGATACAGCGTGTCAGAGTTTCAATGTCAGTGGTGGCGAGGCAAGGAATGATGGGATGGGTTCAGCATGGAAATGGAGAGCATAGCCTAACCTTTTCTTCTCGTCTCACAGCGTATCGAGTGCTGGCTCGAAATGGCGGAAGTTGGAGCGGAATGGATCGAAGTGGAGTGGAGTGGAGCAGAGTTTGTTTGGATCATCAATCGAGCCATCAAGTGCGAGAAACGTAATCATTTCTGTTTGTCTATCAACATGTGCGCTGATTTCTATTGGAATCTCCAGCAAGCGGTGCTCGGGGGGGGAGACTGCGATGATGTCTTGTGGTGTCTTGTGATGTGGGTAGGCCCGCCAGAAACTGCCAATCAAAGACCTCATAACAGGTTGACCCCCACGCATGAGGATGTAGCCCGTAGTTGCGTTCGAGTTCTTTGTCGAGTGCCTTCGAGTTGAGCCACACGCTAAAATTTTGGCAAGCGGATTAGCTGCCAACTATTTCCCTTCCCTTTGCCACTTCCCTTGTGCAATCGCCGAGACAATGGAAGCATTTCCAAGCCCATACATTGACCTGCAACTGCGCCAGAGCACGCACTCATCGAACGTTCTCCAATGGATTGAGATTGAATCCCCCGTTCAAAGCTGACGTTGTGCAACCCCCACGGAGTCCACAGAGTCCGCGGAGTTAGCGCAACAAAAGGCAAATTTTTTTTCGGTAGCTGCCACACAATCATTTTGTGTTGCCTTGGCCGGCTGCAACGGCTCCAACGGCTGCAGTTGCAGTGGGAACTATTTTTATGACCGTTTGGGCCGTAAATAAATCAGTGGAGTGGACCCGCGATGCTCCCATCGCCCACAAAATGCAAGGTTTAGACGCTTTTGTTTGCTCTCCTCGTGGCTGAAGCGGAGGCTCCTCCTCTCTCTTATGTCCGACTGTGGGACACATCAATCATCGCAGTGGAGCAGCAGTCGGAGCAGCAGTCGAGCAGTCGAGCAGCCGGCTGCCACTGATTGAGCGCCAGAATGCACATCTCTCGACGATGGCGATGGCGATGTCTACCCCTCGAGATCTATTCTGTTTCAAGTTTAATTGCTTCGCATACGTTTTAATTATGCCGCGCACAGAGCGCACCATTCAATGAATGAGAGGCACTTGCAACAACTAATTTGGCAATTTTGCAAAAAGCTTCAACTGGGTGAGCAGACACAGGGGGCAGGCGCAGGCGCACGGGGCAGGCACAGGCACAGGCGCGAGTGTAATTACGTTATGGAGTGCTCTGTGAATGCGTCTTTTATGACAGCCATCGTCGTGCAGACCAGACAGAGTGCAGAGCGGAGGAGGCTCACAGATCGAGATCGAGTCCATCGCCAGCCCAAATGCCAAAGTTGAGCTCGAATGAAGAATATCTCGAGATTTTGCGCAGATCTCTGACCTTCGCCCGTTTGAGATGTGCAGCGCCAGGCTGCGTCGCCTTTGATGGAATGTCATCGATAAATACTTGAGGAAGTTGTCCATCAAATGTGAGGAGTTTTTACTCCATTTATTGAGTAATATATTGGGGGGGGGATAGGCTAACGCCTAGAGATCCATTCTGCAGCCGTGAATTTGCCTTTACTTTCATAGTTCTTAATTGTCCTTCGCTTTGAATTTCAGCCTCAGCGAGTTATCGAGTTCTTCGTATCGATTTTCATTTGAGGAAGTTTTTCAATCCTCTGGCCCTCTGCCCCTCCCACACCCCACCCTATGCCCACTTGTTAGTTCAGTTGATAAATGTCAAGTCTGTTTGCTTTTTAGCCCGTGAGTCAATCAACTTTTACTCTGATTCTGGCAGAAGGCAGCACGACCTTCGCATCGGGCCAAGAATGCAGTCGATCGTCAAAGTGCGAACCGAAATTCCCCCACTCCCCACACTCCCCCCGCCTAGCAATCATCACGCTGAAGATTTTTGATCATTTTTTGAAGTGCGGCGCAATTTACATCCACAAAAAAAAACCAAAAAAAAAAGATGCCTTAATTGATTCTCTGGCCGTGGGGGGGGGGAGCGGAACAGATTGCAACAGATCGGAAATTATTGTAGTTTAATTTAAATTATACGTTTACGTTCCACTCGTCAGCATTCTAGGTTACAAAACGAACGCAGATACAGATACAGATCAGTGTGGTCCACGATACAGATACAAATTGTTGTAAGTATTTCAAGGTCCTCTCCCCCAGCCCCTGTCGAACCAACACTGGAGAAACCATCAAGGAAATTACCTGATAGTCATTGTCTTTTTGGGTTTTGTTGGCTTTGGCGCATCATCACCTGGCTGGGTGCCATTAGCATTAGAGCCCCAGCCCCAGCCCCAGCTCCTCTCCACTCCATAAAGCTCTGTCGCCACCTGCGCGCGGGGCACGGTGCACGTTCAATGTAAATTAGCCGATGCAGGAAATTAAATGATTTTTTAATGTGCTGGAAAAATTATTATTACAAACAGAAAAGAAGAGAGACGAGACGAGACCCCAAAACATATCTCAAGTTGCTCTCGGAGTGCTATTGAATATGAGTCTCAGCTGCGTGGAATGCGGCACAAACGAAGTTTTTTATTTAATTGTTTTTTTTCCGAAATTCAAGAGTCAGGCCTGGGCCAGACGAACGGAATTAACCATTATAAATGTTACCTTACAATGTTATAGTTTTTTTTTGCACAAAACATAATTCCAAATGATATTTTGCCATTACAAAACTTTTGTGGAGTTTATTCTCCAATTTAGTTTTATTATTCAGTCTGGTGGTGGCAAGGTCGCGGCATTACTTGCAAAAAGACAGCACTGAATGCCGGAATTCGCATGGAGGAAGCTGTTCCATTGGAGGGGCATCTCCTTCTGGCATTACCCTACGGGGGTACCCATTCATTATCAGCTCATTTATGGGGCAGGGCTCACTGATCGTACACAAATTGTGAAAGTCAGCCCGTGCCAAATAATCGAATAATCAGCGGCAGGCAACCACAACAATGGTTGTGCCCCTAACCGTTGTGTTGTGGTGCAAAATGCTTGCCAAAAGTTCAATAATCATTTGCCACGCACTCCAACGAGATTGAGATCTCGATCTCCATCTCAGCCAGAGACAAAGGCAATTGGCCAAGGAAATACGAGTAAGTAGTTGCAGATCGTGATGGATGCTACGCCCATACGTTGAGGCAGCAGCAACATGTGGCAGCGAGCACTTTTCGAGTACTTTTAGCGAGCATTTCTTTGTGTGGTTATGCAATTGAGCAGCTTTCCAGGGGATAAGTAGATATTACAAAATAAATTAGGAAACCCAATTTGAATATATCAATCATACGAATCAATCAATTTGTAGCAGAAATTATGTACTGCTCCACTTCTTTCATTTAATCCTCATAAAAGCTAAATCTTTGCAGCAAAAGGAACAAATTTTACGCTCGCATAATGCGCTCTGGGAACTGCAATTGCCCCGGATCATACGCCTGGCATTCATGTCGACACATCTGTGAGATCTATCGCATAATCCGGCTCATTAAATTGGACAGCAAACCGAAACAAAATACCGAAACAAAAACCCCACCGAGACTCCCACGCACTAAGGGGAAACAATTTGTTGGGGGTTTGTATTACTATTACCCCAAAACATGGAGAACATTTCGGATTACGATTACGGTTTCGAGCCGAGCCGCCTTTCCAGCCTGAAGTCTTTTGTCTTTGGCAAAGTTTCGCTGTCGCTGCCGCTGCCTCAGCCGCTGCTGTCTCTGCCGAGACGATGCGTGGAGCGAGTGTAGTCGAGTGGCGTGGCAGAGCTCCGCTCACTTTGCTGTTAGCATCGCAGTCGGCGTCGCTGCCAGCTGCATGACTAATTCCATTACAAATAACTGTTGTTGCTATTACATGAGCGACAACAACAGCAGCAGCAGCAGAAGCAGCAGAAAATGTTTGTAGTAGAAGAAGCGCGCATTACATTACTCTTCTACCGCCCCCCCCTCCCACCAATCATCTCATTTGCCGAGTACCTGTGTAGCGCTCATCTTCGCTGCAGCCGAAGCCGAAGCCAAACCGAACCACACTCCCCGCCTTCGTGTTCGTTAACATGTTTGTCGCGTCGCTTCAATTTCAAAGTAGTTTACTATAACAAAACTCCACTCACCAACCACCCACAACCCACCCACTGGCTTGATCTTCCTCTCTCTCTAACAGTTAAGCCAAAGCTTATTAAGAGAGGGTAAGGCATTCTGCCGTCTCTCTGTGGGAAAAGAGTACTTACCTCACCTTCATTCAATTTCCTATGCGCTTATCTGCCCAGAGAGCAAAATGCTCTTCAGCTGCTGCTGCTGTACTTCTGCCCCTGCTTCCTCTAGCGTATATTTTTTTTGCTTTGCATTTATTTTGTAATGAGCTTTTTGTTGTTTTGTTTTGTTTTTATGTGGCCTGCCCGAAAATTGAAATTGAAATACACCGAAAAAAAAAACGAACACATTTTGGCGCGCGATTTTTCGCAGTCGACGCTGACTGAGATACCGCGTCGTTAGAGAGATCTGCCGCAGCCTCTGCCACAGTCGTGGCGGTGCAGCGCATTTCAAATATAAATACTGGCCTACGAAATTGTTTCAGTATCACAATCCGTTCAACCATCTTCGCCAGAAGAACCCACAGCAGCAGCAGCAGTTCCACAGAGGAAGACAAAACAGATTTCGTGTGTGCCAAAACCCCCCAAACAAGTGACAACACAAAATGAAGGTATATAAAGGATATTCCTCGTATTGGGCGATGGGATGATCCTGTGTGTTAAACTATAAGAACTGTCAAAGATCAGATCAAGTGTCAAGTGGTGTGCAGTGGGCAGGACTATAAGGATTACATGCTGTGATAATTCGAAATTTTGAGAACTATATCGAAGGATGAGGATGTACGTACAGAGTACATCTGGGAGTACATCCACAATGGAGTAGATCTGAGTAGATATAATTAAATCCTTTCGTCAGTCCATCATTCATCTTTCGGTGCTTCGAATTCCAAGTCGAACTAATTTCAAATAAACTAAACTCCATTTTCTTTATATTTTCAAAAAAATCGATCAAAAATGTGCCAAAAATGTACACAAATTTCTGTTAACCAAATTTTCAAATTTTTCGACCATCGATCGATCGATCAATCAATTAAACAACTTATCAAGCTAATGAAGCGCCGTTTGTGCTGGCGGCCATCAGCCAACCCGCACCTCTGGCGTGGCCTAAACGTCAGCGGCATATGATAAACGCGATAAATATGGGTGGCTGGCTGGCTGGGCAGTTGAAGAGTCAAGTTCAGCTGGGCGATTAATCAAGCACCTCGCATAATAAATTTCATAAGCTGCCATCACCATCCATTTTTTGTAGGGGAGCTACTGTTTTTTTTTCTTCTGTTTTGCTCATCTCGGATATGTTGCACAAGATCAGAGACGAAACCAGAACATTCAAAACCATGAGCAGGGCTCTCCTGTTACCTGGGAAGCAATTAAGGCAGCCGATCCCAGTACTTGGAGCGGTGGAAGCCAACACCATCTGCTAGTACATTTTGCAATGCATAAATTAGGCAAAACTTCGAGCGGCGGAAGAAGAACGAAGCGACCCAAGTACGGGTACGGGGAGTCTGAGTACAGAGATGACCAGGCAGCGATAAAAGACGGTCAGAGGCGGTACTCAGCTGTAGTAGCTGTAGTTTGGTAGCGTTAAGGCCAATGAAGCATGAAAGTCATTGACGGCCCTCTGGTACTTAGACAAAGCATTCGGCAATGTGGCGGTGTGTGTGGCGCAATATCAGCAATACAGATACAGCCTCTGCAGCAGATGATGTTCTCATCTCCCACAGGTTGCACCACGATTCAGGCAGCCCTTCACTTGATCAGCGACCCAATTGCCACAGAATTTGCATACATAAAAGCTATAAAAAGCAGGCAAACAAAGCCCCCGCAAATCGGTTACAGGCCAACGAGATCTGCACACAGAGAGCAGGGCTAATTATGGTTATGATTATGGGGAGTTTAATGGGTCTGGGCCTGAGTCTGGGGGTACTCGTATCAGACGAACAGAAAGAACAGACAAAAGGTTTCAAATTTGGGGAAGGTTTAAGTTTAGGTTTCCACTTCCAGCGAGTCCTTTTGTGGCTCAGCGCGATATGCCAGCTGATGGATCTTGAAGCCGTAGAGTCTGAAAAGTGAGAGGATATATGAAATGGGGAATGTGTGGGGGCGGACTCCTCACCTGGGCACAAACTTGGCCTTTGCTCGCTTGGGTCGCACCTCCGGATTGACCATGAAGAGCATCTGGGGGAAGCCAGTGCCGAAGAAGGCGCCGTCCAGGCCCGCATGGCGTGCGGACTTCGGCACGTAGACATCGTTGCACTTGGGGCAGTAGAGACGCACCATTTCGTCGCCGGGATTGTCGCTCAGGCCGATGGGCAGCACGTGCTGGCGCTGGCAAAAGACGCGCGGGCATGTGCCAAAGACGCCCTTCTGGTACTTCTCGAGCATCAGGTCGATGCCGCGATTGGTCAGGATAAAGCGAGCGTGGATCAGGCCATAGAGCTTCTCCGCGCTGGCCTCCACATCGGGCTCGGCGGCATTGTCGGAGCCGGAGCCGTTGTTCAGGTCGAGTATCACCTCGAGGGCGCAGCGATAGTTGTTCACGTCCGTGTCCAGGAAGTTCAGATTGAACTTGTCGTGGATGTAGTCCTCGTCCACCATGGCAAAGAACTCGTTGCCGCGCTGCTTGCAGAACCAATGGATCCAAGCGGTCTCATCCGAGTCGGTCATGGCTGCAGGCGATGGGAAAATTCTCTGAAGGATCCTTAAACTTTAATTTAATTTCGATTTTTTATATAATGTGGCAGGGTGGAATATTTTGGCCAGGCTTACTTGGGGTTTACTAATCAAACACATTTCCCATTTCCCTCCCTCAGGGCTTTACATCGATTGCGCTGCTCGTGTGCCTGGCCGCCTTGACCCGTGCGGAACCGCCAGTGCCCCAGAGCCAGTATCTTCCGCCCAATCAGTCGCCCCAGGCACCCTCCAACAACTACCTGCCACCCACGCAGAACTTCCAGAATCCCACCAGCAACTACCTGCCGCCCCAGCGCACTGGCGGAAACGGTGGTGGCCTTGCGGCGCCCAGCAACAGCTACGGAGCACCCATTGCCCAGCCTCAGAGCCAGTATGGAGCACCGGCGCTGACTGGCGCGATCTTCAAGGGACAGAACCAGAACGGCAACGCAGCCGGCGGCTATGGCGGCGGTAATGGCAATGGCAACGGATACGGACAGCAGCGCGACGAGGAGCAGTACGGCCCGGCCAAGTACGAGTTCAAGTATGACGTGCAGGATTACGAGTCCGGCAACGACTTTGGCCACATGGAGTCCCGCGATGGCGACCTTGCCGTCGGCCGCTACTACGTCCTCCTGCCCGATGGTCGCAAGCAGATTGTCGAGTACGAGGCTGACCAGAACGGTTATCGTCCCACCATCCGCTACGAGCAGGTGGGCAATGGCAATGGCAACGGAAACGGAAATGGCAACAGCCGCAATGGCGGTGGTGGCGCCGGCGGCTACGACAGCAATGCGCAGCAGGGCAAGTTCAATGGCTACTAGAGGGCGGCGGGAGAGAGGAGTAGAGATGCCTTCTAGTGTTCCCGAGTGTTAAGTCGACCCCCTAGCTATACGATCTACTTCGTGGGATTGCTGCCACGATACCTGGCCGAGTATTAAGTCCGCGGCCAGGGGCAGCAGCAATCCCCCCCCCCCCCCTCAAAAGTTTTAAAGCAACTGTCGGACTCCATCTAAGCCTCTCGCCGCTATAACTGTCTCTGCCTCTCTCTCTGTCTCTCTTTGTCTCACTGTCTAGTGGAGCGTCCGCCATTTTTGCCATAGCCAGGCGTGCTCCGTTGTTCTGCCTATCCCTCGTCTCGTCCTTCGTCACTATGCCACGTGCACCATTTTGTATTTTTTGCCGTTTGTTTTGTTTAAGCGCCTCCATTTTGTGTTAGTCCACGCACACACACACACACACCCACACACACCGTCACCGACCATTAACGCATTCACACACACACACCAACACACCCACATACATATAAATAAGAATTGTATTTAATTTTGAAAACTGAGAGGAAATCCAAATCCCCCGAAATGAGATGAGAAAATGGAAAACACGAACAAATGAGATTTCTTGTGTATATTTAATAATTAAACGAATAAAGATGCATTTTTGTATAAAACAAAGTCAGAAAAAGAAAAACCAAAAATTGTTTTTTTTCCCATAGCTGAAACTACTTGAGAATCCTCTCCAGCTGTCCCTGGCTGTTGTACCGATAGACCGGATCCTGCAGCTGACCCACCGTGGAGTATCTCAGCTGTGCCGTAAAGTCCCCATCGCCAGCGACCTGCTGCAGCGAGCGGAATGAAACCCGCTGGATTTTGTTATCCTTCGTCACGATGTAGTAGCGACCCTCTCGTATGTTCGACTGCTGCTGGTCGGCCGAAGCAGACGACGACACCTCCTCATCATCATCGGGATAGATGATTTTGAAGGCAGGATTCGCATTCGCAGGCCTGCTCCTGCTCCTGCTCGGGCACATCCAGTTGGGTGGGCGTCAAGTAGTTCGACTGGGGCGGTCTTATTTGTCCAGCGTATTCCACGCGTTGCTTGGTGATCTCCACACCGGAGCCCAAAGCACGGATGGGTGGCAAATACTCGTTGGGCAGATTGAAGGGAACCCGTGGCTGCCATCCAGCAGGCGCATATGGAGCTCTGCGACCAACAGGCAGCTCTCCTCGCACACTGGCCATCAAAGCGATCAATGGAATAAGCTAAAAGGAAAACACTTAGCTATGATTCTGTGTTAATTCGGGCGCTAATACTCCCCCTTACCTTTGCCAGCATTTTGATGGACGTTGCAATTGAAACTGCAATCAAATGTTTGGGACTTACGCATTTTTATATTGAAATATCCGAACCACACTCGCATCGTTGAATATGCCAGGCACGCGCCCTGCCCTGCTCGGCTGACACACATTGGACGGGGGCGGCGGCATCTGCTCCTCCATCTCAGGCCACATAGTCACGTATCCAATCGACAAGCTGAAAAACACAACAGAATCGCGTGAATATGACCTTTAGACAACAGATGAGCACATTTCTGGCAAAGGCGCAACAGTTTTCGATCAATATCGCAGACGTTGGTTTATTGGTAACATTGTCTAGCTAATGCATAGAGTGAAAGTTGTGAGTCAGTGACGAGTTCATCAAGTTCTAACTAGAAAGAGATTTTAGGGATTTCGAGAGTTCTTTGCCTGCCTGCCATTCGAAATTTAAAATAAAATACGCTACTTACAGAGTGACCAGGTGGAACTACTACTAACCAACAACATACATCGTTGGAATATATCGCTGTATTTACTAGGGCTGCAAAACTAAATGGGCACTACGCCATACAGCGCGTCTAAATTAATAATTAAACCAATAACTAGTTAGTAAAATTATAACGAATAGCAAAATTCTTGAATATTATTTTCCTCGGTATTTTAACGGTATTTTATGAAAAAGAGAAGGTATATTTTGGGTATATTTTGTAAGGATTAGACGGTATATTTTGTCGATAAATCCACGGTCACACTGCACTAAACTAAACTAAAAAAAAAATAAAAACTAAACTAAACCACTAATTTGTGGACATTTGCTTAGTTAAAACACCATGATAAGTGCATTTAAATGTTAAACGAAAGCTGCCACAATTCATTGAACAAATGAGGACTCATTTGCCAGGCCGCACGCTGACTAAGCAGCAACATTATAGCAGTACAGGGATACCATAAACAAGGCAAGACAGCGTGGAAGACAAAATTGATGTGCAGTGCAGGTAATGTACACACACACATATTTACTGGAGCAGCTTTGGCTAAACTTTAATTGGTGTTCCTGGTTTTCAGTGATGCGGTAATTCGTTTATTATGTTATGTGCCAGTGGCCCAGAGTATTGTCCTAGCGATTGATACAACATGTGGCTCAGCAGCAGCAGCTTGCACATCGCGTTGCTTGTCCTGGCAGCGCTGGCGTCTCCAACTATCAGTCAACAAGTTCCTCTAATCATAGCCAACAAAACTAGCAATGCCAACAAAGTGCCTACGGACCTGGGTGTCGAGGGAGCCGCTGGATTTATGCCCCTCCAGCAGACGCCAGCGAGCGTTTTCCTTGCCAACTATAACCAGCAGAATGTGATGCAGCTGCGACACAACATGGAGAGCAAGCTGCGCAGCATACGCAATGTGGAGATGCGAGTGGCCAAGATCCAAGTAAGTGTGCACATTGATTCTCCAGACTAGCGTCCTTCTAATGCCTTCCCATCCGTTGCTAGGAAATCTTCGACTCGATACACTTCACCAGCGCAAACGGTGCGGCTCCAGCGCGTCAGTCGTTCACCAATGACAGCGCGCAGGCCAATCCCCAGCTGCAGCGGGACTTGAAGCTGTTTAGCAAGCGTCTCAGCAAGAAGCTCCTGAAAGCCACCCACTTGGTGCTGGAGCTGCGCGATCTGTTTCGCTACAATCTCAGCAAAGTTCTGCAGTACAGCTACGAGGACGAGGATGAGGAGCTGGAGAGTGAGTTTGACATGGACTCGGAGACGGAAGAGTTGCATGCCAAGAAGCCAGATGCCTCCCAGAATCAGCTGTATTTGAATACCCAAATCGAGAATTGTCAGCCGGACTATGAGACGGATCTGGACACTGCCTCCTCGGGCACGTCCCAGTCTCTGCACTACAACAAGCAGCAGATACAAATCCTCAACTATCTCAAGTCGGATGACACGCGCGGCGGCGCCTTCCTGAATGAGAACAATGCCCGGTCGATGGCCGTCAATGGTTACATATCCGACCAGCTCTTCCAACTCAAGCGGCGGCTCAGCCTGAGCGGTGCCGAAGCCTCGAATACCAGCGGCAACCACTTCAAGCACATTTACTTCCTGTCCAATTCGGACGGAGCCCCAGCCAGCCTGCACTTCCGACAGCTCTACGTTTCGGCCATCAAGCAAAAGTTTGTGCTGCTCCTCATCGATGTGGGATCGGCCCTGAATGCCGAGTTGTTTGATCTAACCAAAAACTTTGGTAATTATTTCATTTGGGACTCTCTTTTTTCTAGTTGCAGAGATTTCAATTTGAGTTTCTTGCAGTTCACGAGATGCTGCAGCTGCTCGAGGACACCGATAAAGTGTCGCTGGTGACGGTGGGCAGCGAGGCGAACTTCATGGCTCTGGACGCCTTTCCCGCGGAAGCCGTCCACGGAGTTTACAGTGCCACCCGTGCCCACAAGGAGGAGATTCTTAGCTATGTGAACAGCTTGAGCAGGGCGCACGCCCTGACCAACCACACACTGGGATTCGAGTATGCCTTTCAGGTGCTGCGGCGCTTGCAGAAATCGGGAATGCTCAACACAGCGGAGCAGCCAGTGGAGTTTGTCTACGTGACGCGTGGCCTCCTCACCAACCTATCGGATGCGATGGCCGTTCTGCGAGTGGTGGCAGAGGGCCAGGGCCACCTCAAGGCCCCCGTGATCATCAATACGTGCGCCGTGGTCCTGGATGAGAAGCGCATCATGTACGAGAAGCAATTCCTCAGCGATGTGGCCACCCAGAACTACACAAAGTACGAGATTGATGTGACCAAATGGTGGCCCACGGGACGACAACCCTTCCAGTTGGCAGGGCGCTTCTTTGTGCTCAGCAAAATGCACGCGGAGACGTTGCTCCCGCAAACCAGTTCCCGCATCTTTGGCCAGCTCTTCGTGGAACGCTATTTGACGGACACGCTGGAGGTGCATCCACCCGTTGTGGATGCAGAGAGCGGAGGTGAGTGCTCAGAGAATTGCTTTCCAGGACAATCCCATATCACTTTTCCTGCCTGCCATTTGCAGATGTTCTGGTGTCCATAACGCATGCAGTGCCGCCGTACGGTGTGGTGGGAGTCAACTTGTACCTGGCGGATCTGCTGGAGGATCTGCTCAACTATCCCAGTGCTGCGCCCAGTGCCAGGCAGGGCAGTGGCTATGCCTTCCTCCTCGATCGCTCCTCGGGCAATACGCTGGCCCATCCGGCTTTTCCCCGCCCCCTTATCCAGCGCGAGACGTCGTATCCCGTGAACATTGCCTACCTGGAGAACGCCACGGACTTCTCCGGCCACATTCGGGATCGCCTGCTGCACGAGGAGAGTGGCAATGCCACAACGGACGTTTACCTCGGCAAGCAGCGGCTGCAGCGCACCTACCACTGGCAGTCGGTGCTGGGCATCTACGTGCTGTGCCTGGTGAGCAGCGGCAGCGATGCCATGCGCAATGATTCCGCGCAGCGATACAACCTAAAGGACACCGTGTCCAACTACGAGCCCGGCTACTACGGCGAGAGCATGGACTTGCTCTACCATCGGCTGGACCTCGTCCAGAGTGGCGCTGCAGTGCCCAAGATCTGTCGCTACTTCAGGCAAATGGCCACAATGGGTGAGTGCCCAGCAGAGTGCTCCCACACAGCCCCCAATGGATTACCCATTTGAATCTCTTGCAGATGCGCCCACGCTGTTCCTCAGCGCCGCTGCCTTTGAGTCCCCCTTCGGATTCCTGCACAACAATCGGGCGAGCACACAGCTGCGACATGTGGAGAACATTATGGCGTATCTGAAGGAGCCGAGCGACGTGCTGGCCAATCCCGGGCTGCGACCCAGCATCCGGCATGAGGTGAGCGTGCTCTACCAGGCCCTGCAGCAGCTGCGTCGCCGGCATCAGGATGCGCGCGGATCGCTGCGGGATCACATCATTCGACGGTACATGGCCAGTGTCAGTGGAGTGCTGCAGCTGTATCCGGGCTGCCTGCTCAGTAGCAGCTACGATCCCACGCGGAGGTCGTGGTTCCGCCAGGCCTTGGCCCAGCCGGGGAAAATTGTGAGCACAGCGCCGTACCTGGATGCGGGAGGAGCCGGATATATCGTCACCCTGGCGCACACCATCTTCGAGGGCAAGGCCCATGCCCTGCACTCGGCCCAGCAGGACAGACCGGTGGGCGTGGTCGCCCTGGATGTGCCCTATGCCTTCTACTACCGCCTGATCGTGGACAGCACGCCGCTGTGCCAATTGCCGCACATGAAGTGCCTGATATTCGAGCACGAGGGCTACCTGCTGGCCCACCCCAGCATGCTGCAGCCGGCCACGCCCACGCGGAACCAGAGGCGACCGCACGAGCATCTCACGCACAAGGAATCCTACCTGGCCAACGACATGCTCAACCACGGCCAGCTGGTGCGCAAGCTGGGCTGCACCAGCTACCAGAACCGCACGCTGCAGCGCTTCTACGCCTTCAACACATCGCTGGCCAGCATCCTGGGCAACGTGGTGCACGGGGAGCGGACCAAGTACGCCATCGCCCTGATACGGGGCAGCAATCTCTTTGCCGCCGTGCTGAACTCCAGCTGCGACGGAGGCGCCTTCTGCCCGTGCAGCACCATTGACCGGGAGTGCCTGAACTGCAAGCGGATGGATCAGACGGACTGCGAATGCCCCTGCGAGTGCCCCATGGTGGGGGACGGCAACACATCCTCGTCCTTTGAGTACTACGCCAACTACACGCAGCACTTCCCATACTGCTCGCCGCCCAGCGAGCACTTCATGGCCCTGCCACCGACCAGCCAGCTGGTGAGCGCCCTGCCCAGCTGTGTGGTGTCCGGATCTGCGGTGGCTGCTGGCTGCGAATTGTACTCCAGCCAGAGGGAGTGCCTGGCCGTGATGGGCTGCGAGTGGTGTCAGCAGGATGTGGAGGGCAATAGCTTCAGTGCCGCCTTCTGTGCCGCCCAAGCGAGCTGTTTCAACGGTGTGCTGGCCTCATTGACACCCTACGGCGAGCTGGACGAACTGGAGCTGTTGGCCGCCCACAATCCCCAGCGAGAGCAGCATGCCTACTCCGCCTTCGGGCCCCTCGGAGGTGCCGTGGTGGTCCTGGCCATTGTGATCGCGTTTGCCATTTACTGCTACAGACACAACCTGGATGCCCAGGCGCAGGAACAGTTCTACGTGGACTCCGTTCAGGAGGAGAACTACGGCCTGCCGCTGTCCAGATTCAACTTTGACGACTGCAAGGCCCACGACGAGCCTCCGCACGGAGGCGGCTACGATCACACGGCCGCCCAGCGGCAGCTAATGCATGCGGCGGACATTTCGCCCTATCACGTGTCCACCGGCAGCAGCTACCGACGGCCGCCCAACGGGGAGTCGGATCATGGGTACAGCACCATGACTCCCCACGAGGACAGCTCCGACCAGCAGTGCTTCACATTGGCCGAGCCGCTGCTGCTGAACGACAAGCGGCACAGCAAGTCGGACACCATGTCCATATCCACCTCCATATCCAGTCCAACCAATCGCCAGCAGTCCTCGACGCAGCCCAATACGCATCCCTACTTGAGCAATCAGCCCACCTCGAAGACGGAGCGATACAAGCATCAGCAGCTGCAGGCCACACCCTCGCCCTGTCGCGGGGGCGTCTATGGCCAGACTACGCTGCCCCTGTGCGCCGTCGAGGGTGATGAGACGCGACCCCACTACATTCTGGCACCCGTCACGGTGCATCGGCACATGGAGACGGTCGAGTCGTAGTCCACATAGAACGATTAAGTTTTAGCGAGTAAGGTGTCCGCTTGTTTGCCAATTAAGTTAAGTGACCCGACCCCCCACGGGCAGTTCAACTGCCGACCAGTCCACAAAGTTGGACGACGTACGCGACGAGTGTATGTGCATATGTATATCTGTTGTTGTTAGAAGCTCTCGCAATCCGGAGGGCATAACACCCAACACCAATTAGTGATGATGATGACGTTGTTTCTGCCATTTTAATATGTATTCGATTTATCGTATTTTAACATATGTAATTTATTGCGAAAAGTATTACTACTATACTATAATATTAATAATAATATGCGGCCTACTTCCAATATTGTTAGCATTTATTCGATAAGCACACCACACACCCACACACCAACACACCAATTGCAGAATTGTACTTACGGATACACGAATACGATACAACCCCGTATGTTTGTATACCATTTATTTGTAATAATAAATCCTATGTCCATAAAGTTACTAACTACCGATTTTAGTACTAATATTACATATACACATACAAATACAACACTTTATTATGTACCTAGCATTGTACGTTTCAAATAAAATGTTTAAATTTTGCATAAAACAAAAGAACTTAACCTTGATCCAGAGCAAGCCCCAAATTGATTCGAATTGAATCGATTTGTATTGCCAATCAGCTGGCCGCGAGCGTTAATGAATGTATTTTTACCCATACTATTCGGCATGCTGTACACCAGTCTATAAGCAAACACAGATGCTGGCCAAGATCTTTCGTTTTATAAATAAAAAATTGTCTAGTCGAGCGGGGGGTTGTCAAGTGCCCTGAGGGTTAAGAATATTTGAGATCCCACGCCAAAAGAATGCCCTTCTGCTGCTTGGCCATAATCATTTTACATTTATTGCTTATCCTCTCTGTAACCGTTTCATAACCGTCATGAACCGATTCGATTTGAGTTGCTTTGGCAACCCTGGCGCGGGGCAAGCTGCAAGCTCTCGCTTTTCTATTGCAACGGCTGCATTTGGTTTTCTGGTGTGGCGCGCGACGAACGTTGTTTTGGGTCCTCTAATTTCAGCCCAGCAACAAAACTTTTACTCCATCTACACTTCAGGCCTTTCTGCACTTCACTTCACTTCCTGCACAGCCCGGTCCAGCACTTTGAAGTGAGTGTTTCCGATTCCCAGTGCCCACCCCCACCATAGGTTTTCGAACGTTTACCGATTCGCACTCGGAACCAACTATTACGCAATACGTCCAAAGTGTTTGCAAGCCAAAGATAACAATAGTTATGTAAAAAAATAAAAGGAGAATGCCAAAAAGCTTCTCCACTATGAAAGTTCTCCCTGCGAAACGGTTCAAGTATTAGAAAACGAAGTTTGATCATTCGTTCAGTTATTGAGTGATTATGGAATAAAGATCACTTTGTGTGCTTGCTGGTTCTTTGTATATGGAAACCGTTTCGTTTGGTTACATCATGACCTTAACCTTAAAGCATCCATCCTAATGCCTCCGTGTATCCCATCTCTCTTTTTAACAGCTTCTCTAGCCAACATGTTCAAATCTCTGTTCGAGTCCGCGCAGAACTCAACGTTCAGGTCGCCGTTCACCAGCGTCAACTGCCAGGCAGCCGCTCCATCCTCCGACCTTGCACTCGCCAATGTGGCAACCCCATCAGTGTCGACCCTCGACGATGTCTCGCCGCGCAAGCATAGCCCCAACCACAATTTTGCCGCCGCCGCCGCAGCTCCTCAGGGTGGTAAGTGGACGCAAATGATGCTGGGCCTACGACGAGGGGTAACCACATTATGATCTCTGCCCTCGTTTAGATTCCTGCGAGTTCGGCTCGAACAAATACTTCCTGCTGTGCGGGTTGGGTGGCATCATCTCCTGTGGCTCCACACACACCATGGTAGTGCCCCTGGATTTGGTCAAGTGCCGCCTGCAGGTGGATCCGGCCAAGTACAAGAGTGTGTTCAACGGTTTCCGTGTCAGTGTGGCCGAGGAGGGCGTCAGGGGTCTGGGCAAGGGCTGGGCACCCACCTTCATCGGCTACTCGATGCAGGGCCTGTGCAAGTTCGGCCTGTACGAGGTCTTCAAAGTCATTTACGGCGATGCCATTGGCGAGGAGAACGCCTTCCTGTATAGAACCGGCCTCTATCTGGCCTCCTCGGCCTCCGCCGAGTTCTTCGCCGACATTGCCCTGGCGCCAATGGAGGCGGCCAAGGTCAAGATTCAGACCACTCCCGGCTTTGCCAAGACGCTGCGCGAGGCTCTGCCCAAGATGACTGCCCAGGAGGGCATCGGTGCCTTCTACAAGGGTCTCGTCCCGCTCTGGATGCGACAGATCCCCTACACCATGATGAAGTTCGCCTGCTTCGAGCGCACCCTCGAGCTGCTGTACAAGTACGTGGTGCCCAAGCCACGTGCCGACTGCACCAAGGGCGAGCAGCTGATAGTCACCTTCGCCGCTGGCTACATTGCCGGCGTCTTCTGCGCCATTGTCTCGCATCCCGCCGATACAGTGGTCTCCAAGCTGAACCAGGCCAAGGGCGCCTCCGCCCTGGATGTGGCCAAACAGCTGGGCTGGTCTGGTAAGTAGTGCCATCCCCGTTTTGGTGCAGGTCCTTTTGTCCTTACACTCTCCTCCTTCTTCTTCACCTCCTGCAGGACTCTGGGGCGGCTTGGTGCCTAGGATTGTGATGATCGGCACCCTGACTGCTGCCCAGTGGTTCATCTACGATGCCGTGAAGGTGACGCTCCGCATGCCACGTCCCCCACCGCCAGAAATGCCCGAATCCCTGAAGAAGAAGTTGGGCGTGACTGGCGAGCAGTAAGCCATAACAGCTTATGGATTGGTGCCTCTTGTTAAACGAATTGCTCCACATTTGTATAGATAAACCACGATTGAATAAAAACCACACTTTACACTATTTAGATTTTTTTCATTTATTTAATTTAACGGAATTCGCTGCCATTGCCACAGCAATAGGCAACACTGTGCAATATTCGATTGCACAACACTGAACAGCTGTGCTGCATAACACCCCCGTCCTATCGAGTGTCAACAAACAAAAACACGCGGTCAGGCGGCATAATTTTGATTTTTATTTAATTTCAAATTAATTAACAATGGTATCCATCAAGACCAAAGCCGCAAAAGTAGCAAAGAAAATCAAGAAAGTTAGCAAGGGGAGCAAAACTGACAAGGCGGAGAACTGGCAGAAGGTGAAAATCAAGGGCCACGTGATCTCCAACGACTTTGATGGCTACGAAGGCTTGATTGGACTGGAGGTTCTGGAGGATTACGATGCAGAGCTGGTAAAGTCCTCAAAAAAGAGAGCCTCCAAGAGGAATGACAAAAAAGACAAGGTGAAGAGTAAAAAAAAGAAAGTCTCCAAGTCTGGGGAGCAGGGGGAAGAGGAGGCTAGTGAGAGCTCCAGTGAGTCGGAAAGCGAGGATGAAGTGCTGTTCACGGCCAAGTCCACCAGGAAGGCGCGTCAGGCCGAACGTCATGCACAGAAAATGGAGAAACTGAAGGAGAAGCGACAGAAGCGCAAGGAAACGCGAAAGCAGAAAAAGGAGAATGTGGAAGAGGAAGAGGAAGCCGACTCGGAGTCGGACGACAACGAGAGCACTCCTTCCGGGCATTACGTACTGTTGAGACCTCCACAATCGGACGAGGAGAATGAGGCGGCAGAGTCCGCCTCGAGTGATGAAGAGGTGCCTCAGCTAGTGCCCGCCGCCTCGACTGAGTACGAGGACGAACTGTCCGCTTGGAACGGCCTGGGTGTGCCGTCTAACGTTCTACAAGCCCTGGCTGAACAGGGCTTCAAGGCACCCACGCAAATTCAGTCGATGACTCTGCCAGCGGCCATCCACGGCAAAAGGATATCCTGGGAGCCGCGGAAACGGGCAGTGGCAAGACTCTGGCCTTTGGCATTCCCATGCTTGCTGGAATTATGGAGCTGAAGCAGCGGAATGTTAGTTCCGGCATCCGCAAGGCTCCCAAAGTGAAGGGCGCGCCCATAGCTCCGCCAGCCGATGATGAGCATGAGCTGACACCGCCGCCCGACGAGCTGGATCACGTGTCTGGTGCCAGCGATGAGGAAAGCGACGCCGAGGAGCGTGCACAGCGCAAGCAGACTCCCCTCTATGGCCTGGTGCTGACACCCACGCGGGAGCTGGCCGTCCAGGTGAAGAATCACCTGGTTTCGGCAGCTAAATACACAGGAATCAAAGTTGCTGCTATCTTCGGCGGCCTGGCCGTGGCCAAGCAGGAGCGTGTGCTGCGCCAGTGTCCGGAGATCGTTGTGGCCACCCCCGGGCGGCTCTGGGAACTGTTTGCCCAGGGCAACCAGCACCTCAACAAACTGGATGATTTGAGCTTTCTGGTTATCGACGAAACGGATCGTATGGTCGAGAAGGGTCATTTCGAGGAGCTTCGAAGTCTTCTCAAGGTGCTCAACTCGGATGAGCAAAAGAAGCAGCAACGCCAGAACTTTGTTTTCTCCGCCACGCTGACTTTGGTCCATGATCTGCCAGATCATATGCAGAGTGAGTCCCTCAATTGATGTCCCAATACCATGTATTTATGCTATCTGTTTCCCGTAGAGCGCAATGTGGGAAAGCGTCCCAAGTTTGTGAAGCAAACGGTGGATGAGAAGATCGAGAGCCTCATAGAGGAGCTGGGCATATCACAGCCCAAGATTGTGGATATAACCAGCACCCAACGTGAGTAGATATCCGCACTGAAATCCCCAAATGGAATCCGCGATAATCATTGAATTATCTCCGACAGAAACCGCACAAACATTGACCGAAAGCCGTCTGCTGTGTCCCATCGATCAGAAGGATTTCTATCTCTATTACTTCGTCCAGCGCCATCCCGGCCGCACCATCGTCTTCTGCAACTCCATAGACTGTGTGAGGCGTCTGGCGACGATCTTTGGCCTGCTCGATTGCAGTCCTCTTCCCCTCCATGCCAATATGATTCAGAAGCAGCGCCTGAAGAACCTCGAACGCTTCCGCGACTGTCCCACAGGTCTGCTAATCGCCACAGACGTAGCCGCTCGTGGCCTGGACATACCCAATGTGGAGCATGTGATTCACTATCAGGTGCCACGCACCAGCGAGAACTACGTGCATCGCTCGGGCCGCACTGCTCGCGCGAATAAGCATGGAATAACCGTCATGTTCATGGAACCTGGCGAGGTCAGGAGCTACGTGAAGCTCTACAAAACCCTGGAGAGAAGTGAGTGACATTTAGAGAGCACGAAAAAACTCTTTTAAACACACAAAACTTATACTTGCAGCTGAGGATCTGCCACTATTTCCCATTTCGGAGCGTTTTCTGGGCGGTGTGAGGGAGCGCGTGAACCTGGCGCGTGACCTGGACAAGGAGGAACTGAAACTTAAGCGGGTGGCGAGCGAACGCGGCTGGATGAAGAAGCACGCCGAGGAAATGGACATGATCATTGATGGCTACAACGATGAGTCGTGAGTCTGCGTGAAACCACATTCGAATCCTCTCTAATATGACAAACATTATGCAGTGGCAGCGACCCGGATGAAGATCCCTTTGTGATAGAGCGACGACGCAATCGCGTTCACGTGGAAACAGTGCGGGCGCAGCTGCATTCTCTCTTGGCCCAGCCCCTCTTCCCCAGAGGTTTCAGCTTCAAGTATCCGAACAGCCAGGACGCAGATCTGACCACGAGTCACACCACAAGTGCCGTGGAGACGATGAAGGCGGCCATCGAGGACCAGAAGCTGGCCAAAAAGCAGCGAAACAAACGGAAACGAAATGCCTAAATCAACCTTATTTTACTTAGGAAATGCACAGAGGATTATTATGAGAATAAAGTTCCCGATAATTGGCTCAATGCTTGGAGACGTAGTACCTGACGCCAGCCTCTGTCAGAGAGCGCGCGTTCTTGGCCAGCAGTGTGGAAACGGACAGAGTTGGGGTGGTGAAGCACCTGGAAGAAACGCAGTCATTAGACCAAATACCAATATCGATGCTCCCGCCAATGCTTACTCAATGTACGGCTCCATCTCCTCCAGGGTCCATTTGCGCTTCGTCTTGAACAGATCCCGCATGCGCTCGTTGAGATTTGTGGGAAGCCGCTCCTCGGCCAGCGAGCGGATGCAAGGCTGTGCCCCCTCCGCGTCGCAGATGCCAAGACCACGTAGATATTTCATTTCACAGGACATGCCCTCGGGCATGGCCTCCTGCCAGGAGCGCATAAACTCCTCATTGCGGAAGCGCAAACCCGGCTGCAGAATGTTCTGGGCGACAATGCGGGCCACCAGTGATTCCTGGTAGCAGAACTGGCCCGGACAGCGCTCGCTGGGAATGGTGTAGATGTCAAAGAGTCCAGCCACCACAGGCTCTGGTGCGATGCCTTTTAAAGCGTTGATCGTTTCCTCCCTCTCCACTTCATCCAGGGCCCAGGAGTTTTCGCTGATCAGGCCCAGCATCAGGCTGATTATTCGATACTCGAACTCGTATTCCATGACGCGTATGTGGCCATCGAACTTCAAGGCGCGAAAGTTTCGTAGTCCCTCCTCAAACTGTGCCCTGCTGCACTGGACCGTGTCCAGCAGCTGCTGAAAGCTGAACAGCACCTTCCGCTCAATGCAATACTCGTTCTCCGGCCCCGAATACCGCGTCAGTTGAAGCAGCTCGCCCAGTTTGCGGAAGCGGGGCTTGATCTCGCGGCACTCAAAGTACTCGTGGAACACGGCCAGGACCGAACGCTGCTCTAGAGTGCGGCACACTGCCAGCTCATCCTCTGTGCTGTCGTTGAGACTTCGCTCCAGAGAGGCGTTTGCATTGCTTGTGCGCGGGCTCTTGAGTGGCGAAGTGCTGGTGGCAGCGCCAAACTTTAGATCCGGCACGAGCAACAAGCTGTTGGAGATCTCGGCTCCCTTGACATCGTACGTCCGCTCGTCCGTGCAGAGCACAATCTTCTCGTGCAGGCCCCCCTTGAAGTGGAGCGTCTGTCCCTCGCGAATGTGGTGCAGCATGTGGGTATCGAGCTCCAGGAGACGCAGATTGTCGGCCACAATATGTGCCGAGGGGTAGTAGAGTGCCTGGGTGAGTTGGGTGAGCTGCCGCTCGTCCAACTTTGCGTGTTTCACAATTGTCTTAACATCCTCCGGCGTGCGGACGTAGCTAGCAATGGAAGAGGATTTACCAACTGAGTACCAGTTAGATTAGTTGGCTACTTACAGCTGGGGATCATTTTCATCAACCTCCATGGACTCCATCTCAACAAATAAAAATTAAAATAAATAAATGTAAACAATTGGAGTTTAAATCGATACTATCGTTTCGGAAACGATCCAGCCCTAGTGAGTGATCCGTTATGAATGTGTGTTGTGTGTGTGTGTGTGTGTGCGGACGCGACGCGCCAAATCGCCTTAAACTCTCGCCTCTCACTTAAACTCGCTTAAACGCTGAAACTAACTTCGTACAGCAACTACGTAACGTAACGTTAACTAAGCTAGTAACTATCTAGTACCATTAGCTAGTAAGTTATCTTACCTGTAGTTGAGCCCCATTTCGAGCATAGTTACGTGTGTGGACGCGACGCGACTTCCGTACTGACAGTGACGAGGAATGACGCTTCATTCGTTGCGGCCCAGCGTATATCCAAGGTTCCGCGGCCCTAGCATCGTCTGCTCATCCAGTTTGAGGGCATGGCATCCTGGACACGCGCGCGCTGGTAGTACGCGGCTCTTCTTCTTCCCCAATTTGTTTTTAAACAAAATCCTGACTTTTAATAGAGATGGTCTCTTCGGTATTTTTTGTGCGCCAAATCGCAATAATTTTTATCGGGAAAATCAGTCGGACGATCGATTAAGTTATCGGTGCAAAATATTACAGCTGAGATATGTAGCAGTCAGCTTAAATGTGGCACCGCCGCTTAATGTTGGCATGAAAATCTAAGCAGAATTTTCTACCGCTTTAAATTCGTTGTAATTGGATTGTGTGGGGCCAATAATTAAAACGTCCCTGCGGCAATTTTCAGCGTAATTCCCATAGTTAATCATCATACTTCGATCCATTGAATGTCTGATGAGAGGGGCCACGCCACATGGAAATGCTACCCACTAATTACTGAGTAAACCCTGCCTGCTTGGCCACAAACGAGCATTGACAGTGTAATTTCCCTCCGATAGCCCCAATTAAATTGAATAAACATTTGGCATAAGCCAGAAACTCTTAATTACAGTCGTAGGCCTATGAACCTGGGAACAGGAGTACGATTACGTCGAGTCGAGGTAGTGCGGTAGAAAGGTAGGTAGGTAGAAAGGGTAAAATGACACAATTATGGTCTAGGTCCGGTGCGGTACGGTACGGTACGTTCCGTCCTGCCGCAAATTGAGTGGGGGCGTGGCAATTGTTGGGTAAACATTGGACGCTTTCGTGTGCTGCGGTCACGGTAACACATGTTCACATCTCATCGAGTGGCATGAAAATTTAATTTTTATTGTTTTGCCTGAACGATACAATTTAGTGGCGTCCGTTTGGGGCACGGCACACACAGACGTTGGATGGATAGATACATTTACTCTTGTATCTCATTATACGTCTCGCTAGAGCTTTAATTATTTTCATTTTGTTTTCTGTGCGCATTTCTTCTGGTGCAGTGCATCCATCGGCAATGCCAAATATTTGCAACAATTTGTCAGTAAATAATTTCGAATTGTTCTCCGTCTGCGCGGGGCAATCCAAAGAAATCTGAAAAACGCCAGAGAGTGCAGAAGCAGAAACAGACACAGACACAGATGTATCTTGTATCTTGTGTCTGTGTCTGCCTCTGAGGAACGCTGAGAACTGCAAATGGGAATGGGGCTGGGGCCTGGGGCTCGGGTGGCTGGGGCAACATCCCTGGGTGTCAACAGCGCTCTGATTTATTTGAGCGCATTCAACGCTTCGTTGCATTTCGTTAATTTGCCCGTTTTCCGCTGCCAACGAGGAGAATCAGCCAACAAAAATGCTGAGTACCTCCCTCCCCCCTCCCATCACTCGCGCAACGTATAAAATCATAAAATAAAAACAAAACTTTCATCATAATCAGCAAGAAATCGACCAAAATTACCAACGAGCCGCATAATTATATTGTAATTTATGCAGCTGTCGAATTGGTCAAAATGTTTGCCAATGTTCAGCGCTCGTAAAATATTTCAAACAGCCGCACGTGAGTGCGCTCCAATCAATGGGGGGAGGCTCGTTTGCTATGGCCAAAAATATGGTCAATTACGATCAATTAAGCCATAAACATGCAAATTATTATAACTATTTGCCACCTGCTGCTTGGCCAGCCAGCCTGCTTTGGAAGAGTGTGAAAAATGCTTGGCATATCAATGATGAGTTTGAGCTCTTCTCCTCCTGCTCTATGGGTAGTCACTGCGGATGCGGAAGTGCTGGCAGGGGGAAATCTGTGTATGGGTCTATGAGGGATTTTGTGTACAAGAAAAAAGCCCCGAAATTTTAGTATTTTCACTCATTTATGCCATTGATTTTCATCCAAGAGTGGTTGTATTAATATTGAATATTTTTCCCTTACATTTTGATATAAATATGAAAATATTTAAATTTAATATATTTTATATTTAATTTAAATATATTTCATATATAAATTTAATATATTATATTTATTTAAAAGTGTTTTGTATTTAAATTTAATATATTATTTTTATTTTTAAGTGTTTTGTACTAAGATTAAATATGTATGAACGTATTAAAAAAGCCATTTTAATACATCGATATTTGAATCAAAGTGAACTCTATTTAATTTTAATATGTTTCATATATAAATTTAATATATTATATTTATTTAAAAGTGTTTTGTATTTAAATTTAATATATTATATTTGTTTTTAAAGTGTTTTGTACTAAGATTAAATATGTATGAACGTATTAAAAAAGCCATTTTAATGCATCGATATTTGAATCAAAGTGAACTCTATTTAATTTTAATATGTTTGTATTTAAAAATCGTATTTTAAATTAAAATATGATTGTATTTAATTTCACTATGCCTTTTTTCTATCAGTGTATCTATGCTCTGGTCAACCGATAATAATTCTATTCTTAATTTATAATGAAGACAGAGTCTAGCTGGAAGTCGCAAATCCTCACTCAAGCATATGCGAACTTTAACCCCCAGTAAAACCTGCTCCGATTAGCTTGAAGCAGTAAGCGGAACCCACAAATGGAATACATACATACGAGTATGTATGTATGCATGTACTTCTTTGGTAAATAAATATAGTATTATAGTATGTACATAAACGATGAGCGCACTGGTGCCTTTGGTGAGTGTCTGCTAATGATGCACAACTGTCACACCCCCTTTGGAACTGATGTTTGAATTTAAATTGGTCACTAATATGCCTCATGAGAGCCGCAGCCCATTCTCCACTCCACTCCCTCCCAACCGGCATCCGCCATTTCCCTCCACTACACTCCGCTCCAGTTCAACCGCTCCTCTGCTCCCCAGCAGGAGGACTAACGCGACGGCGCATTAATGGCAGGGCGTTCTCTTCTGCCGTAGACATAGTCCGGCGATGTCTGATTACAGAGCGATTCGAGCAGAACGCAATTAGGGCAACGGGGGAGGGGCAGCTAGGTTGGTAGGGGAGGGGAAGAATCATGCAGAGGGTGCAGCTTCTCTCTCTTCGACTTCTATCAATTTCGCATTTACATACATAATAAATAATAAATAAATAAAGTACAAAAGGTTAAACAATTTGAATTTCTCTCCTAAATAATCTCTTCTCTCTCTCGCTCTCTCTCTCAAAATTGTATTTTCTAGCCAATGAAAGCAGAGAAAACATTTTGAACCAATCAAAATCAGCCAAACGCAAGGGAAAGAGAAAGAGAACAAGCGACAGAAAGAGACGACTAGACAACTCCATTTTAGCATGTCGCTGTTTCGCTTTTGTGGCCATTTTTATACCCCTACTCGAAGAGTTAAGGGGTATATGGAATTTGTGGTAAAAGTGTAACGCAGAGAAGGAAACGTTTCCAACGACCCCATAAAGTATATATATTCTTGATCAGAATCAATAGTCGAGTCAATATAGGCATGTCTGTCTTTCCGTCCGTCTGTCCGTCTGTCTTTCCGTCCGTCTGTCCGTCTGGTTTGTCGGCTAGTTCTCAGAGACTATAAGAGCTAGAGCAACTAAATTTTGTGTCGAGACTCATGTGATATCACACTGCTACAAGTGTATTTCAAAATTTCGCTCCGCCCCCTTTCGCACACACAAGAGACGAAAATCTGTGACAGCCACAATTTTGAAGATACGATAAAACAAAAAACGCATTATCGTACAGAAGGACCATATCTACCAGATTGCCAAATCTGGTACAGATCGGATTACTATTATAGCCAGAATGAAGAAATTAATTTTCAGCTGCGCCTCCTCTGGCGCTGCTAAATGGTAGATGTATAATCTACATTTTAGATGTAGATGTAGCTAACAGATGTAGCAAACAAATGTAAAATATTCTCACAAATTCTCACAAATTGATATGCCGACTGATTACGGCTATAAAAGTAGAGTCGCGTCGAGAAGCGACTCACACGTTCCTTCCCGTTGTGTGTGGTCTGGTGGTGGTGTTTTTCTTTCTCTGCCGCGACGACTCTTGGGTGCAGTACGTGCCTGGGCTGCGACTGGCTGCGACAGTTGCCTTCCGATCTCTGAACGGTTCACTGCGCTGCCTCGCCTTGGAATTGAACATTTCTTGGGTGCATTCTGAGAGAGTTTAGTTTGTGAGTCCGTCCGCGCGTGTTGAGTGCCTCTGGCCTGTTTTCTGTGCGTCTTTGAAGGGCAAAGGACGATGGAACGGCCTGCCGCTGTGGATAGTCTGGAGACGAAGATGACCACCAGGCTGGTGCCCAAGCCCTTCTCCATCGAAAGTCTGATTGCCAACCAAACACCTGCCAACGCTCCGGTATCATCAGTATCCGTATCCGCCTCACCGCCATCCCCGCCGGAGGAGCACGAGCAGGAGCATGAGCAGGAGCTAAATGCCCGGGCCATGGTCGCCAGCTCGGCCCTGGGCCTCACCCAGTTCCCGCTCTACAATCCCTGGCTTCATGGCTACTTTGCCCAGAACCACGAGAGATTAACGCATTTAATTGCCGGCGGCGGCTGCTACCTGGGATCCAACCCCTTTTCCAACGGCAAGGAGCCATCGCATCCGCATCCGCACCCCCCACCAGCACCACCACCGCCGCCACCGCCACATGCCTTGGACAAGCAGCCCCACCCGCTGGACACACGCTTCCTGCCCTTCGCCGCCGCCTCCGCTGCTGCTCCGACGGATCTCAGCTACCGCCGCCTGGCGGAGCTCATGAACCAGGATTACGTCCACAATCTCAGCGTAAACGCTCGGCTGCAGCACATGGCCGTCGCGGGTCGCCTGCAGGAGGATCATCAAAGCCACAGCCTGCTGCACCAGCAGGAGCCGATGCCTCTGCAGGCCCATCCATTCTCGCCAGCAAAGTCCGTCAGCCACAGCCCCGTGGAGCCCACACTGGATGTGGGCATGGACGAGGACTACGAGTGCAGCGGCGACTCCAGCAGCGACATCAGCCTTACCCTATCCCCGATGCCAAGGAACTACAACAGAGAGCTGGACAAGAGTCGCAGTGGAGGTGGGTACCCCAGAGATCAGAGATGGGAGTAGAACATTTGTTTGGAGACACTTTTCGGGCACTTTGCCAGAGTTCAGAGATCAGAAATGATTCAGAGATCAATTCGAATAAAAGAAAGGAAAGTTTTAGCAAGTCGAAGTAGAAATGGTTTCCGATGCCTAAAGAAATTAAATCTTGCACAGTCGTGACATTGGTGGAGGTTTTAGGTATACCGAATCGGGAGAGTATCGGGGACTTGTGAATAGCTGCCATGGAATAACATGAAAAACTCTTCAAATCTTAGACAGAAACAGGCGTGAAGTTTTTCGAATGTTTTTTGTAGCTATGGCTGTGAGAAGAGTCCTTTCATAAAGATAGTTAACACTCTTATAGATATAGGAATTATAGGTCTTCTCCAACATCACATCCCAATGCTAGGCATAACCATTATTGTTATAAATCAGATCCATCATTATCTTTTAAGTGGAAAGATCGATAAGAAAAAGCCACAAGTACAGAACCATTAACACAAAATCAAAGTCTGCTTAGAAATAAAAGTAATTCACGAATGCTCCCAACATTATCTTATCTCCAATGCGAATCTCCCCAGTCCCTGCTTATCCACCCCCCACACCAATCGCTGCGACAGTCCCCCTGGCCAGTTCAGTCCGTTGACTGCTGTCTAATGTGGTTTTGTCATGGTAATTAAAATTGAGGCTGCCAAGTCATAATCTGAATTAGCATAAAGCGCATTAAGACCCAATGTTCGGTGTCAATCAAAGCTGTGAAAAGTTTTCACAACTCTTGCTCTGTGATTCGGTCAGCAGCAGCCTTCAGTTCACTTCACGGCAATAGAAGGCAGCAACAATAGAGTCTCACAGTCGTCCTGCTGGCTGGAGTGCTGACGTTTTGACAAACACAACGATTTGGCCATGCCACTCGAATGGAAGGAACATGTTCAGCTCTCACATTTATGAACCGTATCCGTCGTCTGTCTAGCCCCAAAAACGTTTGGAAGGATTCGAGTGCGTTGAAGTAGTCCGTGCCACAATCAATTTACCAACAAAGCGGCTGAAAAGCGCAACAAATTTTCCACTAATATATTCATAACTGTGTGTGTGTTCGAGTGGGTGGTTGAAAGCGGGGGGTGGATGGGTGGTTGGGTGGATGAGCAGTGTACCCCGCCCCCTTCAATTCGAGTCGGATAAATCAGTGACAGAGCGAAGGGCAAAGCGAAGCGTGTAAGTGTTAAAAAAGCGCTTAGCAGTGGATGGGTATGGGGATTGGGCTGTCACCCTCATTCGCATCTTCATTCTGCTCCAAGGAGACATTTAACTTTCACGCTCAACTTGGGGAAGCACCGCAAAACGACAGCTTAAGACAAACAGATTACGGCTCGACTCTGATGGTCTTCTCTCTGTTCGTTGGGGGCTGTAGCCTGGGGCTGGCCATCGTTCAGACACATGTATCCAGTTATAAATAAATATGCTTGCCACAAGTTATGACACAGGCCATTTGCGGCAGAAGTCCGCAAACTTGTTAGGGAGCCATTAAGAGGAAGAGAAGAGAGATTCATGGGTCGGAAGAGGAGATGGAGAAGGGACTAAGCGGAGGATAATCGCTTGATTTCACACTGAAATTCACACATAGCTTGTGGTAAATAAATAAATAATAAACAGAAGAGAGGAGAAGATTGTTTGGGGATTAAAATATATATTTCCCTGCTTTGTATACCCTTCCAGCCTACACCAATTCGGATAGCGAAGACTGCAGCGATGACGAGGGTGCCCACTCGCACCATGATGCCAGCGGACTGGGCGGCAAGGACTCGCAGGGCAATGGCAGCGGCTCCAGCAGCTCCAAGTCGCGTCGACGCCGCACCGCCTTCACGTCGGAGCAGCTGCTGGAACTGGAGCGGGAGTTCCATGCCAAGAAGTATCTCAGCCTCACCGAAAGGAGTCAAATAGCCACAAGTCTGAAACTGAGCGAAGTTCAGGTGAGTGAGAGAGAGAGAGAGAGAGAGTGAGGATCTGTCCCATTAACAGGCCTCCCCCTACACCCCCATTGGTTAGGTGAAAATCTGGTTTCAAAATCGTCGCGCCAAATGGAAACGGGTGAAGGCCGGACTCACATCGCACGGCCTGGGCAGAAATGGCAGTGCGAGCGGCACCAAGATAGTGGTGCCCATACCAGTGCACGTGAACCGCTTTGCGGTGCGCTCCCAGCATCAGCAGCTGGAGAAGATGTGCCTCAGCGGACCCAAACCGGATCTGCGCAAGAAACTATCGACGGAAGCGCTGAGCGGCTTCGAAAAGTTCAATGGAGGCGGCGGCGGCTCCAACCCAACAGCCGCTGGGGCCGGAAGTGTGGGCATGGGGCTGGCATTGGGCATTGGTGTGACGACGCCCCTATCCCTGGGCCGCAGTATCTACTGATTGGGTTCTGTTCTACGCTGTACATACACAAGGAAAGTTGTCATGAAGTTTTCTTTTTTTTGTAAATAAACCAAATATAAAAATCGAATCAAATTTCCAACTGTCTGCTTATGGGGTGGGGGGTGCCTCGAGTACGTACGAGTCGATATCCAGCAAACCACATAAACGGACATACATAAATCCTGCAGGCTGCCGGCCTACGGAACGGAACGCCCTGTCAGAGTCAGGCAGGAACTCGGGCGGGGGACGGGACTCGTTTCGATGTCAATTGGAACAATTAAACTGCCAATTTGTGCGATTTAACACGGCCCAAAGGACTCGCTCCAGCAAGAGCATGCAGCAGAGGAGAGTTGAAGTTGAAGTTCGAGTTGACTCGATTTATCTGTGACTAATTTTTGTAATTTAACGCACCAAATTGTCACGAATCGAGAGCCTGGGAGAGCTGCTGCTGATGGAGGGGAGAGCGAGAAGCTGAGCGCAGCAGAACGATGGCAAACAATCACTCCAGGTGTCTCACGTGTCACGCCTCTTCAGCAGCAGCAGCAGCCACCAGGATCCTGATTCCAGGATCAGCTTCAGCCTCAGTCTCTCCCCTCCCTGCCCTGGGTGTGAATTTCTAATTGCATTAGCAACTTATTGGCTGCTGCCTCCTTTTTGCCTCGACAATTGACTTTTGTTTGTTGTAGCCCACTGCTCGCCCCACTCCACTCCACTCCGCACTCCTCACACTCCCCACTCCACTCTCTAATTGTGGCAAAAGGCATAAAGGGAGGTGGAAACCCACCCCAGCAGGACACTGCTGCCTTCGATGCCTTTGCTGTGTGTCACCCCTGTGCGGATCGTTGTACGTCTCGTTTGCAGCTTTATGTTGGGACACGCCTCCAAGCATGAGTTTTTATTATTGTAACACTTTGCAGGCAATTTGCTGCCGGCTGCGGGGCTTCCCCTGCCTTTTGGATGCTCTTTTGCCACGACTCAAACTGATTCTGAATCCGAATTTCCGATGCCACTGAAATTGCGGTAAATGAACAAAGTGAGAGAGCAGTTCGGCTAGGCTGATGCTGGAAATGCGCTACAACTGAAAAGCATACTGCTCTTCCTTCCTTGTGCAGCTCATTCGTCGTTCGTTGTGGCTCCGCTCTGCCATGGGAATCTGCCTAATTCTGTGATTTTACCCTGCCTCCCTGGCCCCTGGCTGCTTTGTTGTAAATTATATTGCCATTAATTACGCGCGGATTTGTGTTGAGCTGAACAGCCTAAGCAGCTAAGCAGCGCCCATAATGTTGCGCGTTAAAAATCACTTTAAAATCATTAAAAGAAAACGAGACGAGAGGAAGTCGGCTGGCGGCTGGCGGCAGGGTTGACATTCAAATGCTGAGATCCTGCTGCGAGTCCAGTGGGCAAAAAAGGGGGTCATCGTTGAACAGCGAATGGCCATAAATCAAGGCATGAATGCGCGCTGTCATAATTTGTCATAAGGCCGGGGCACGCCCACTTTTAAGCATAGTTAGGCAACACACATGTGGCCAGAGCTGAGGGAGAGGGAGAACGTTGCCTGCAAGTTTGTTGCTAGCCCGTCCAAGAGCCAGAGCAAGAGACAGAGACAACAACAGAGACCTTCAAAGGCACCGAGGACGACTCATTAAAGTGCAGTTGTCAGCGGCCGGCCAGAGACATCAGCCAGAGAAATATCTCCATGAAATCGTATGCAAAGTGGACACGGACTGTGACTGCCCCTCATGGACAATCAGCGGCAATCAGCAATGTAAACGGCTTGTAAACCCAAAGGGGGGGTTTCATTGCCTGGCATTGCCAGCCGATCTTTCAGTCCCGTCCCCCGGCACCCAGAGGAGCCTGGCTCCGACTGTTGAAATTCTGCTGAAGACGACCGAACGAAAAAAGAATCAAACGAAAATGCACTCACGCACCTGAATTGCTAATCAGCGGCCAGCGATGACGATCGATCCGTCAGCTTGGACAGGCGGCAGCTACCGGCGGCCACTGCATCAGGTATCAGGTGAAGTATATTGGGCTGCCATGTAATGGACAGAGAGAGAGAGAGGGAGAGAGAGACAAAAGAGACTCTCAAAGAATCATTCAACAATCAGGGAGCTCTTGCAGGCGTGCACTACCAGTGTCCAGTTTTTATCAATCTCCTACACTCATAGAAAAAAGCTTTGAAATTTTAATATTTTTACCCATATTTTAATATTTATGCCATTTGTTTTCACCCAAGAATGGTTGTATTAATATTGAATATTTTTCACTTACATTTTGATATAAAATATTTTGAAAATATTTAAATTTAATATATATTAAATTTAATTTAAGTATATTTCATATTCAAATTTAATATATTATATTTATTTTAAAGTGTTTTGTATTAAGATTAAGTATGAACGTATTAAAAAAGACATTTTAATACATTTATATTTGAATCAAAGTGAATTCTATTTAATTTTACTATTTTTTTAAATTCAAATATGATTGTAGCTAATTTTACTTTGGTTTTTTTCTATCAGTGTAGAGGGTACCTCTCTGGTCGAATCTCTCTGCCAAAATGCACTCCACTCTTGTTGGTTTTCTTTTGTTTCGGTTTTGTGAATTAATTAATTACAATTTTTATGATTTTATTAATTTCCAAAAGCGAAACATAAAGAATGCAAGCGGCAGACCAAACCTCTAGCCAGTCCCTCATCAATGAAGCAGTGTCGCCGTCGCAGTCCCGTCCCTGTCTCTGTCTCTCCTCAATTGTCCGTCCGTATTCCAATTCCCATGGCTTATGGGCACGTACCTCGAGCTCGTAATAATAATGAATGTAAATTGCCGCAATGAACGATTTAATGTCTTAATTCTTTATTTATACTGCATTTTCATACATTACATATATGTCGATGCAGGCACGCCTCCACTGTCTCCACGCCTCCTCCACTCTCCAGTCACTCGGGCCACTGGAGGGGCGGGAGTTTCACAAACAATTTGAAAATAGTTATTACCTTTGCTGTGGCTGGCATTAGTTCACCGCAAACGAACGAACAAAGTGCCGACCGCATGAATAATGCAATAATTAAACAACAAATTGAATGAATTTCAATATAAATATGAAAATGAAAATTTATATTCGAATTGAACAATTTCCCCAAAAGACTTTTCACGGCTCGCACTTGGTCACGAAGGAAGCCGTTTGTCAAAATGTCTACAACGATTCCGTGCCATCCAATTATAAGACCCTCCCCCCCCCCCCCTGACCCTTTTGCACTAAACGTTTCCTAGAAGAATATTAGAAACGGGTGTCCAAATGTCTGGGGATTGAGCAGCCGCCAAAGGGTCGGTCGGCACCTCAGAGGTCTGGGACGGTTTTTGGGCGAAGAATTACTAAATTTATTTGAATTACCAAAGGAAACCAAAGAACAGTTAAATCAATATAATTCTCTAGCTAAATATTATCTAAATAAACTCAAATGCCCGACAGGATATGGATATCCTCTTTGTAGATCTAGATATCTGCACCGCCCACACGCACACACAGAGCTAATCTTTTTGCATAATTTGGCATTACGATCCAGCATTAATCAGGGGACTCTACCAAACCACAATCACTTCCGCTCCGTGGTAGACCACACTGAGATCTGAAAAGAGGGATCGGAACACCAACAACAGCCCTGCCCTCCACACAGTTCACATAATAAACCAAATTGTGGCGTGTGCACGTATTCGAATCGGCATCCCTGGGTGGCCCAACTAGAGATCATTTAGAATGAGTTACGAGGCCAGTGTAGAACGGTTGGGTCTACGTGTCCTCTGCAGGGGCACGTTTAAACAGTTTCAATATGCCTGCCCAAAGGACACACCACACGTGTGCAGATGGAGATGGAGATGGATATGGGTAGATAATTGATAAGATTCGAGCTGCCGTTTAGATAATTGATATTCATGTCCAGAGCAAAAAGAGAGAGTCACAGTGATACGGGGGGGACTTCCCGCAGAGCCACTTCATAGCAGAGCAATCCTCGGTATTGTGGCCACTGACTAAAAAAACGACGGACGCAATTTATGCCACAGCATCCGGATGGGATGGCATGGGAGGCCACACCCACAGCTATCCGGCCACATGTGATTTGGTGAGTTGGCAAAATAAAAGCAAAATAATAATAAAAAAGAAGATGTTCGATGCACAAAAAGCAAATCATCATCATATGGACAGGACACTGGCACTGGGGAGCTTTATTCTTGGCAACGCCCACAGTCACACACACACACACTTCCACACACACGGCACATAGAGACCCGTATCAGCTGTCTGTCTGTCTGTCTGGACTCGCTCTAGTTCCGCCCACCGACTTCCGGCCCCGCAAAGTGCCAACTTGCTGCGGGAGAGTCTCTCCGTTTTTTGTTGCTATAATTTGAACGGGAGCCAGCGCTTAATGTGCCGCAATGCCACGGAGTGGGTGGCGCATGTCCATAATTACAAACCACCCACCGAGTGGGCAACAAAAAACTGATGACGTAGTTTGTGTGTGTGTGTGTGTTTGTGCCGAAACTGAATTGTTTGGCAACGCCCAGCGCTCAGCGGGCGCTCAAATTTTGCGGTAATCATCGACGCGCCAGGGGGAGGAGATGCTAAGTGCTGGCAGCAATCTGGGCCAGCAACTGGACAGCAGCCAAAGCAATAAACATAAAAAACTAATTTAATCTAACAGCAGCAATGTGGTGTGGTGTGTCGTAGCAGCAAGCTTTTGCTGGGGATCCATTTCGATCGACTGGAGCGAAAGCTATCGGTGGAAGGCGCGGAAATCGAATGTGTTTTTGGAATCAAGTGTTTATTATTTAGGGTTTTCGACCTGCTTAAGAACACATTCATTTGCTAGTTTAGTAGCCGCACGGTAAGCCTCCATTTTGCGCTTAAACAACTAGAAAAAGTAGCCTTGCACTTGGCCTAAAACTAAATTTGACTATGATTGCATGCAGAAATGGCCAATATCTCAAAAAGTTACAACTTATCACATGACAAAATGGAAATCCACGACAGTCTACAGTCGCTGCACACAGCGCCTCACAAACTTGGCCTTGTGCAGGCACATGAAGCGCAACAGGAAGATGATCAGGAGCATGCTGACGCCGTAGCCCACGACGAGAACGGCGCGCTTTCGACGCCGCCACCTCTGGTAGTCGCGCCAGGATTCGTAGCGATTGCGGAACTGTGGCGGCAGCTCGAACTTGCTGCGACGCGGGAAAAAGGAGAGATAGAAGTCCTCGAGAAGATGGCGCACCAGATCGTTGTCCTCCGTTCGCCTGGCATCCAGGTTGTCGTTGATGCAGTTAAACTTGCGCGGATTGCGCCGCATCTTGTCCAGGGACTCCACAACCTCCGTGAGATTCGAGGTGAGCATCATGAAGTTGCTGTGCAAGGACCGCTTGGGACTGATGTTGTAACGGTACCGGGAGCGCATCCCAAAGTTCGAGGTGAGGGCCTCGGTCAGCAGGGGGCAGCGAACGACCAGCTCCCGCGTAATAGTTGGCTGTGAAAGGATCTTGGAACAGTTAGTGGCTTTCTTCGTATGCCATTCCAGTCACCTACCAGATTGGAGTCCTCGTAGCGCTCGTAGACCAGCGTCGAGTGCACCACTGTATCGGGCGTGACGTAGAGGCCCAGGGCTCGGGTGCAGTTTTGAACAACCTCCTCGAAGTAGTGCATCGCCGACCAGTCCAAGGGCGGGGCATACATCCGGGTGAGGAATGTGCGCACCTCCCGGTCTGACCAGGTTCCGGAAGCATCCGTGTCGAACTCGTCAAAGATCTCCTCCACGCTCAGCAGCTGCGTCTCGCTCATGAGGAAGGAGTAGTAGGCGAAGGCGTACTGCAGGTCTGTGGCCGAGCGGAAGCGCTGATGTGCCGTGGCCAGCACCTGCTGCGGGAAGCGCTGCTGCATGGCCTCCACAATGTCGCGGTCGAGCAGGAAGCCCACGTGCGCCAGCACATGGCGAGCCTTGAAGCCATAGGCTCTGTTCAGCAGCATGTTGGTGACAATCAGCGAGTGCGAATAGATGTCTGTGGAGGACTTGAAGTCCTCCTTGTGCAGCCCCTTACGCTCGCTCGTTGGCATCACTGTGCTGCCGTCCTCCAGATCGGGATTGAGCGACATTAGCTTGTCCTTGTTGAAGCGCTCCACGATGCGTCGCAGCTCGAGCAGAGTGGACACGTTCCGGTGCCGCATGACATCCTTGAAGTTCGAGGAGCTCTGCTTGATGAGCTTCTGCAGGCCCATTTGCGGGAATTTTTGTACCGGGGGCGGAGCTGCTTCCTCCTCGTGCGTCTCCTGGCTGTGCATGACGACGTGGGAGCCCTCCGGCTGCTCCGTATCGCTGCAATCGCCGCCATCGAACTGGCACGCATCGATGTTGCAATGGCGGTCACAGGCCCCATCTCCTATATACGTCCAGGGACAGTCCAAGGCGCAGTCGGGCACCATCCACGCCTGATAGACGCGCACACCCTCCGCCTCCGTATACAGATCCTCCGGAAAGAGCGGCGCCCCCAGGAATATATCGTCGTTTAAGTACAGGAATCTCTTGGAGAGCGTCGGAATGCGATGCAGGAATGTCTCGATGGCCGCACTAGAGAACGTCGGCAGCTGCGTCGGGTCGGGGGCCAGCGCCTCGTGGGGAACCACTGTGACGCGCTCGTAGCTGAGATCCAGCCAGTTGGGTATCTGGCCATTGGTCACAATATAGACGTGGCGAATCCAGCTGGCGTGCTTCTCCAGCGAGCGCAGCGAGTACCGCAGCTCGTTCTTATCGTCGAACCGCGAGGGATCATAGTTCGGGTCAAATTGCCTGATTGCCTCCACGAAGCTGGGATCCGATCCGTTCACCCACGTGTATACCACATCGATGGGTGCGCAGGGCGTGCTGTTGTCGCTTATCTCGTTGTCCTCGGATGCAGACATCAGACTGCCAGCCAGCCAGAGCATCAGGCACAGCCCCCCAACCACTGGCAGGAGAGGAAACACACACATTTATTCAAGACCAGACGCCAAGTGCCCACAACTGAGATCTTACCCGTCAGCAGCTGCAGCTTGCGGCGCGACTGCATCCTCAGCTGCTCGATGGCGCGCCGCATTTTACGTTGCCACGAACGGCGGCGCAGACGCATCCTCAAAGGTCTATAGTGCACATTTCATTGATGATTTTCATGGTAAATGTTTAAATAAAAACAACACACAAAATTGTTTGTATTGTTGTTGTTTCCGATTAACGATAACTGGCGGCCTATCGGTCAGCTGGTTGGTATATTACGTTTATGCTCACAAAAATACCGACATTTTTCGCTCTCAAATCGTGGTGTGAGCAACATGAATCTAACGGGAACGTACCAGCATGAATCTATACGGTATATTTTATCGATAAAAATTATTGCGATTTGGCGCACAAAAAATACCGAAGAGACCATCTCTATTAAAAGTCAGGATTTTGTTTAAAAACAAATTGGGCAAGAAGAAGAGCCGCGTACTACCAGCGCGCGCGTGTCCAGGATGCCATGCCCTCAAACTGGATGAGCAGACGATGCTAGGGCCGTGGAACCTTGGATATACGCTGGGCCGCAACGAATGAAGCGTCATTCCTCGTCACTGTCAGTACGGAAGTCGCGTCGCGTCCACACACGTAACTATGCTCGAAATGGGGCTCAACTACAGGTAAGATAACTTACTAACTACTGATACTAGATAGTTACTAAGTTTACGTTACGTAGTTGCGAAGTTAGTTTCAGCGTTTAAGCGAGTTTAAGTGCGACGCGAGAGTTTAAGTCGATTTGGCGCGTCGCGTCCGCACAATACACACACACAACACATTCATAACGGATCACTCACTAGGGCTGGATCGTTTCCGAAACGATAGTATCGACATAATTTATAAATTAGATTTATATAAATTGCAAGATATATAGCTATTATAGTTATAAAAGTCTTCTAGGATTTCCTCCTAGAAAAGGAACAACAAATTTAACAGATATTTAAGGAAATAGGGTATACAAATGTCCATACGCATGCAGAAACTGGTTGACAGCAACAATTACGGAATGTGACATTACGTTTTATGTTTTGGCTCTTTGTGTTTGAACCTTATTATGTCAACAATTCAATAAAAAGGAGCTCTGAAAACTAATCAATCCTGTACTAAATTCATTGGTGAATCGGATAAAATTACTTATTTAGAGCTAAGTGGTCAAACTAGCTAGTATTTTCAAACCGAACCTCAAAATCGCGGAATATGATTTGTACATTTGCGGTATATTTTAAAAATGATTAGGTATATTTCTTCAGATTTCGTTATACTGCGGTATTTCACTGCTGATTGTCGTCGTGTTTCCTCGTGTTGTGAAAATTAATTAAATAAAAAGGTTTTTTAAGTAAAATATAGGTTTCTCGCATGCCCAAACACAAGCTAGAGTACCGTCGGCATCTGGAAAAATCCGAGTTCACAGCGCACACAGCACATCAGTGTCCCGTTATTGGTTCGCAAGTCAAAGACCTTGGCAACAAGTAAATTTCCTCCCTCTTACCGACAAAATGCACAACTTTAAGCAAAAAGGTACGAACAGGGGCAGCAGCAATCAACATCAACGCCGACCAAGAGCCAGCACCAACCATGCTGGTGACGCAGCAGCTGCTGCTACTGCTGCTGCTGCAGTGCTGAAGCCCGCAGAGCTTACTCCACTGGACACGGGCAACGATGACAACGCTTGTGTGGTGTGCTTCAAGAACTTTGATATATACTCTATTGGAGATTGCGACCATCCGGTGTGCTATGAGTGCTCGACGCGAATGCGGGTGCTGTGTCAGCAAAACGAATGTCCGATTTGTCGCCACGTTCTGTCCAAGGTAATCCCGGGCTGCATCCACACACACACTCACGTTTCGCAGCTGAAATAAACCACTTGTCCCATTGAAGGTTCTGTTTACACTGGAGAAACTGCCGTATCGGGAGCTGGAGGCGAATAGCCGCTCCGATTTCTACAGCAAAAAGTATCGCATTGGCTTCTGCACGGCCGAAATACAGCAAAAGTTCTTTCAGCTTCTCGATCATCCATGCCCAAAGTAAGTACTTTTTCTTGCTCGAAGTGCGAACTGCCCTCCTTTGACTGCCTTCCCTTGTGTAGTTGCGAGGCGCCTCCATATCGGACGTTTGCAGGACTTCGCAATCATGTGCGGAGCGAGCACAACTTGCACTACTGCGACCTGTGCGTGGAGACTCTGAAGATATTCACGTTCGAGCGACGCTGCTACACGCAGAGCGAACTGAGCTTGCATAATAACAAGGGCGACCCAGACAATCGCTCCCATCGCGGGCATCCGCTGTGCGAGTACTGCAAGAAGCGATACGTGGACAGGGATGAGCTGTTCCGCCATTTGCGACGGGAGCACTACTTTTGTCACTTTTGCGACGCCGATGGCTGCAACGAGTTCTACAATGACTACACCGATCTGGCGGATCATTTCCGGCAGGAGCACTTTCTCTGCGAGGAAGGAAAGTGCGCAACGGAGCAGTTTGTGGGAGCTTTTCGCAATGAAATTGAGTACAAAGCCCATGTCGCCAATATGCATGGCAAATCGCTCAACAAGCAGCAAGCCAAGCAGACACGCACCCTACAGCTTGAGATTACACTTGGTCCGCGCGGACGCAGCGGACAGAATGAGCAGGGCATTGCCAATATGAGATCACGGTAAGTGGGTCGCGCCATTCACAATATACAACACACAACACGTAGGCTATATATCGAAATCTATTTGGCACTTTAGAAATGACGAAAACCACGACTACTTGGATGATTTCCCATCGTCGAGTTCGCAGCGCGGCCATGCTGTCAGCATCGATGCTGGCAACGAGGAACAGTTTCCAACGCTGCGCGGCGCTGCTACAGGGCCAAGCGTATCGTTGGTGAGGCCGCCGCCGCCTTCAATGCGCAATCTCAGCGGAAGCTCTGGACTGGCGCGCACCAAAGAGAACTTTCCAGCCCTTGGCGGGGGCAACAGTAGTCCCGTAGCTGCTGGTAGTAGCAGCAGTCTAGCGGCTCGAGCCGCTCAGTCCCAGCATCCGGTGGCAGCTGTCTTCAAGAAGTCGGGCAGCGCTGCATCTGGTGGCAATCGGGCTGTTCAGCCCAACAACGGAATGCTTTTGCATGTATCAAATCGTCCAGCAGGAGCCAAGAAGCCAGCCAGCCAGACACCCCAGTTCGATTTCCCCGCTCTGCCGCAGGGCAAAGGAAAAAAGAACACGCACATGCGCAACTTGGAAGAGGATATGCTGCCCAGTACCTCTACCGTCCCAATGACGAATGTCTCGGCCAAGCATCGCCTGCTGGTCGATGACTACGTGTCGGTGGCCAATCCGAGCACCTATCACAAGCTCCAAATGGTTCAAAAGGAGGAGACCGAAGCCAAGGCACGTGCGGAGGCATTGAAAAAGAACGCTCCGAAGCTAACATCAGACGAGTTTCCCACCCTCGGGCCATGTGCCAGCACCAGCAGGGTGGCTGTCGCCCCAAAGCCAAGCAACGGATCGTCGGCTTTAAATTGGTCCAAACCGACGTCGGAGAAGAAACAGCGAGAGTTGGAGAACCGCAAGGCGAAGGTGGCGCCGCCACCAGTGCTGCCGACCCCCAAGAGCGTGCCGAAGGCCAGCAACAACAACCAAGAGTCACAGGCAAACAGGCAAAAGGATAAGAAACCAAAGGATAAGAAGAGCATTCAGGAGAGCCAACCAAAGGGGGGCGGCGGTCAACCCAAGCAGAAGGAGAAGAACAATAACAGCGAACAAAAGCCACCGCCCAATGGGAATGCAACAACTCCGACGCGTGCTCCGCCTGGACTCGCCAGTGCGGGACCACTCAAGCCGCCGCCCGGATTTATCTCCAATGTTACAGTTAACTCGGTGGCCAAGTTACCCAACAACCTGACATTCACCAGTTCGCTGGGCGAGTCCTATGACATTGTGCCCAGCTATTCTTATACCGATCCACCAGATACCCCAGCCAGGAATCAGGTAAACTTATGACACATGGACATACATAAATGTCTATAACTATTCATTTTACTTTGTATGTACAGAATTTGGTGGACAAGTTCAGAGAGATACTTAAGACGCCGGAGGCATTGAACGAATTTAGAACGTTGTCATTCAAGTTTCGGGAAGGCTCCTGCAATGGTCAGGCGTACTATGAGCACTGCCAGTGCGCCATGCTAGATGCATTTCACGGCCTGTTTCCGGAACTCCTCGTGATGCTGCCCGACATCAACAAGCAACAGGTGAGCATCGATTTGAGCTGTTAAACCATACGTCAGTCATCACCTTCTCGTTTCTCGTTTTTTCCCAGGAGCTGTATCTGGTGTACAAGCAGAATCTGAGCAAAATATCACCCGCCCAGCGCAAATCCCTACCCAGCTTAGAGGTGTGCGCTGTCTGCAAGCAAGTCCTGTTGGCCGTCGATGCGAGTATCCATCGGAGTGCGCATGAACTATCGCAGAACTTTCCCAAGCTAGGAAGCGCTTCACCGAATCCTCAACGTCATTAGGGGGACAGCAAAAAAGCTTTATCCTGTATATTTTAGTGTATATATTTGAATGGACCATCCAATCCACACACACACCCCTGGAATACACATGTTGTATATGAAAATCAAAATTTAAAGTTAGTCGTCCCACTATGATTGGGAACTTAAATTTGAATGTTTATGTGACGTTGAAAACGTTTCATAAGCCCCACAGTCCAGGCAGCAATGCGTTTTTAAATTTTAACTAAACTAGTGAGCTTGTGTGTCAGAAATACCCGCAACCAAATTCAGTGCAAATCAATAAAGTTGTAATTGTAATCAGCCCACATCAATTAGCTTTGGGATCGAATCGGATCTAATCAAATGGCAGCATATGGGAAGTTGAGTTGGCGATAGCTTATCATTCGTGCATATTTTCCATTTATATTCCTTGTTACATTTCAAATTTGGCGCTTGCTACGCTCCGCAGCGCTGCCATATCTTGGAAAAAATATGGTCGCAACAGATGGTGTGACCGTGTCATTTTGGTTCTCTGTTAAACCACTAACCATACAGTATATATATATATATATATATATATACTGTATGGTTAGTGGTTAAACGTACTGTCCGTTATAAGTTTGAAATAATGCTATTATTTTTCCCCAATTAATAACAGATTAATAGTTAATTAACTAGTTAAACCATCCTTCGTCCCAAAATCATAGTGTTGAAGTATTATCGGACGCCCTTTTAGTGAAACCGCACTAGGTCAATTGGAATACCAACTGGCGCCACTAGCGCCAATAAGCGGCACAAAATTTCCAGTCTCTCGATGTTAATTAACAGTCATTCCATTTCTCGCCTGTTAATTAACAGTGCTTAAGAGATCTTTTTGTCGTTAAGAGTCGTGTTTTTGTGTTATGTTAAGTTTGATTCTCTTTCAACTACGGTCGTTTGAGTGATTTCGGTGAAAAGACTCACTCGACTCTCTACTCTTCTTCAGCGCCGTGATCTTACGAATATTGTTAAATTGTTAAATCTATGTTTTAAGAAACTTAATTAAACTGCTGCATGGTCCCAACCTTGTGTGTGTGCTGTGCTATGATCGCGGGTTATTAAATCGCGTTGCGCTGATTAAAAAAGTATTGTCAAAAATTTCGCAGTACGGAACAAATTGTTCAACAAAATTATTTTTATTCATTTGTGTGTGTGTGTGTGTGTGTGTGTGTAGAGATCACGTCTGTTTTGGAGTGCGATCGGGCGTGTGTGTGTGTGTGTGTGTGCGTCGAGTTGGTTGGACAAATAAAACACATTTTTTAATATTTAACTAATATCTTACACACACACACACGACATTGGCATTGAAATTGGAATTTTGTGTTAAACGCTGAAAATGGTTAGCTGCGGAATAACCAAAAAAGTTTAACTCAAGGAAGAAAGTGCGTTTTCGTGCGTGTGGGGGGTGGGGTGAAAAGTGCATTATTAGGTGGCCCAACTGTTGAACAATTATATTGTTTTCAAGATTCCTTTCCGTGTCCGCGGTCCCCGCATACATGCGCATAAATTAGAGTGCATGAGCGTCGTTGTATGCCAGTGTTGGTGCCTCTTGGCTTCTGCTTTACTCTGCATCTGTTTTGTTGCCTTTGCTGCTTTTGTTGTGTTTGTTTTCGTGTTATTGTTGCTTTTTGCCGTCTCGCGATTAGAATTAATTGACAAATGGAAAAAAATGTCGGTTTGGTTTGCTATTTCGGTGCGAAACATTAACTAGTTTGCTCTCCCCTCTCTCGATCTCTCTCTCTCGCTCTCTGTCTCTCTGGAGTAAAAGTAACAGGATGCAAAGAGAGACAAGAGAGAGAGAGTGGGAAGAGGAGGGGAAGGAAAGAACATGAATAAATCATAACTAAAGCTGAGTTAAGCGGCTCTCCCTCGATCGCCTGAGCATAAAATATAAGCAATAAAACGTAAAACATTAACATTAGCCGCAACAGAACCCCCCCGGAGGTTCAATGACCTCAGCAGCGCCGGAGCGGCGTCTGTTCATAGAACAAGCATAGAGGCCGAGTATTTCGAGCCTATTAACACCTGTCACACGTATGTAGCTTTATCGCAAGTTTGGTTAGGTTATCAGTGTAGAATCTTACTCCCCCCGTTCCACCGTTGCGCCTTGTACACGCGCGGATATCAAGGATGCTATCGATTGTCTTAGAAGTGGTTACATTCACTATATGTGTAATTTCCCCATAGTGTCCAGCCTGTTGTGTGTCTCTGAAAGATCGTGTCCCCACGTAAACCCAACCAAGAAGCCCAATCAAAAGTAAACACATACACATGTCACAATCGCCCCAACACAAGCGCCAGAAGATGTCCCATGGAAGAAAATTTGGCGAAGGGGACCCGTTTAACTACGAAGAGCTCAATATCATTGGAACAGGTAAGCGGATTGGGATAGGTCGGGTTGGATACGATGGAAAGAATTTAGAATGCAGTTGATCCAGCAGGCTATACTAGGCGAGTGTGTAGAGTGGAGTAGATGATTTGTTGTGTGCTGTTGGCGAACTGTTTCTTAGAACCATGACTAATTTTTCGTGAAAAACCGCAAAACAGGGGAAATAATTATACCTAGAGTCTGGAGTCTCGTAGTACTTCCCCCCTATTGAGAATCATTGCGTGGAATCTTCCATTTCCTTGCATACTTTTCAGGTTCATTAACAGGGTCCACGTGGTTCCTGGTCCGTAATCTGTACCGATCTCTTGAATCCCAGTTCGATGCTCGGTCAAGGGGGCAGCCACACACACTTTGTGGGTTATATTAACTTGAATCAATTGCGTCACCGAGCCGGGCATGAAGCTTGGTGAATGTTAATGATGAATGTTGGTAATGGTTTTGTTGTCTGTAGGCCTTTTGGTCAGGGGCGACGCATTTGGGCTGGACACTGGGCAGCCTACGGTTGCTCAGTCGGAACCCCCTGCACCAGGGTGCTCCCCTGCCCTCCCCTGGCCTTGATATTGTAAGATTTCATTTTATCATACACATGTACTCATATATTTGTACTCTTGTACAAGCTTTTTCGCATTCATTCAATTATTGCTTCTCATTCGCTTTCGCTCTCCAACCTTTCGGTTCAGTTGTTGTTGTTGTTTTGATTTTGTGCAAAATCAAGAAAGAAGCCGACGGCAGCCCCCCAAAAACGAGTTGAATGCGAAGTCGAGAATTGAACTGTTGTTTGGAGCTCGGCTTGGCCTTGGTGCTCGGCTCCAAGGTGCATTTATGTGGGGTGAAGCGTATAGGTGACTATTGTGGGTCGATCTCACCTTGAGCTAAGACGCTTTGCGCTTGGGCAGCAAGGTGGACCGGCACACACTCTGCTCCCCTCCCTCCCTCTCTCTATCTGTATTGACTCTTTCTCTGGCTGGCTGTGCGGAATATCTGATATGTTGATGCCATCAATGTCAACGAAAATAACTTCTGCCATGTCCCACGCATGCCTATGTCTGGGTCTGGGTCTGGGGTGATAAATTTCCGGTGACAAAATTGTGTATTTTCCTTCGCATTTGAATCGATATAGAATCTCTCTCTAGTTCTTTTTTCTGCTATCTCTGCTACCGGCTTTCGTCATTCCTCCAACCTCGCAAGGCAATCGAAATGGGACGTGTTGGTGGGTTTATCGCGAATCAGCCGGTTCTTTTTTGTACTTGCCTATCAACACAGCTGACTACTCTCTCTCGCCCTCTCTCTCCCCACCCAGCCCGTGCGAAATTCGGTAATTTCACTTGTTCTTATCTGGCCTTGGCGTTGCCTTTGTTTTTTGTTTTTGTTTTTGACATTTGCTTTTGTTTGATTACCATTTTGTTTTCAATTTGCGAATTTCACTCTTGCAGGCGCTTATGGGACTGTCTACAGGGCCCGGGACATAATGACGGGCAACATTGTGGCCCTGAAGAAGATCCGCATCGCCCTCAATGAGAACGGAGTGCCAATGTCCACGCTGCGGGAGATCTCCCTGCTGAAGCAGCTCAATGCCAGCGATCACGCCAACATTGTCAAGTGAGTATGGCGACCGTTATCACAGCCAGTCCATTGGCTATGGGGTGGCGCCCCAACTATTTGTCAACTAATTTTCGCAGGGGCGAGCTGGAGCAGCTGATTACAGAACGAATTTTGTCTGGGTCGTGTCGTTCACTTTATCTAGCACTTTGCTGCCATGCAATTCTGTGGGTGGCGACAGAGAGAGAGAGAGCACCAAACTGCTACAATGTTGTACTCTCACCCCCTCCCACTCTGTCTGCCTGTCACTGTCAAGCAGTGTGGCGCCGACTGTAACGGCTCACCCGTTCTCTTCTTTTGATAACGTATGCGAAGTGAGCCGAATATTCTCTCACACTCAACGGATATCGTACAATATATATATATAGGTATACGAACTATATGTATATACAATTCGCTCAGATACGGTAAAGCGATCCAGAGAGGGAGAACACTCAAACAAGTTGTTTCTGTTGTTTGATATCGAACGTGTTGTTTGGTATGAAATGAAATCAGAAACAAATCCCAGACACGGCACAAATTTGGTAAACAATATAAATTGAATTTGAACTAAAATTGTATGTGAAATTTATGACATTCTCTTAAAATGTTTGCTAAATCTAGAAATTCTAGTAAAATATAATAATTTTGGCAAGCAAAATAAAGAGACGAAAACTGTTGTCTAACATTTTGTTAGCCGCTCTTAAACACCTACGCTGTTTAATCACTCAAACTCTCTCCTCTCTCATAATCTCTTCTCTTGATCGCACATGTGTTTGTGTGGAGTGAGATTTTTTGTAGTCCAGGGATTGTCCGCAGTATGGCCACTGGCGCCACATAGCATTTTATAAGGTCTGTAGCGCAGATCTCTAGCCAAATACTCTCTCGCTCTCTTCTCTCATATATGTACAAACGTACATATAGCTCACTTCTGATTTCCCCTTTTCTTGCAGACTGTTCGAAGTATGCCAGTTTCTGGAACGCGACGGACAACTGATGATTCTACTGGTATTTGAGCACCTGGAGCAGGATTTGTCCGACCTCATTGAACGCCTGCCCAAATCGGGCATGTCCCCCACCACAATCCAGGTGAGTGCTCATTGTAGCTCCATATTTCGAAACTAACCGATCCTATTTGGCAGCGTCTGTCGCGGGAACTCCTAACCGGCGTGGACTTTCTGCACTCGCATCGCATCATCCACCGCGATTTGAAGCCGCAGAATCTGCTGGTCTCCGCGCAGGGCCATCTGAAGATAGCCGATTTTGGCCTGGCAAAAACATACGACTCCGACATGAAGCTGACATCGGTGGTGGTGACGCTGTGGTATCGCTCTCCCGAGGTGCTGCTTGCCCAGCCCTACAACAGTTCTGTGGATCTCTGGAGTGCCGCCTGCATCATCTTTGAGATGTTCAACCGCAAGGCTCTGTTCCCGGGCACATCGGAGAAGAACCAGCTGGATCGGATTTTCGAGTGGGTGAAGAATCGAAATATTTAACTAGTCTAAATATATATGTAAATCTCTGTTGTTGTTGTTATAGGTTGACGGGACGACCCACAGATCAGCAGTGGCCCAAAACCATCTCTGTGACACGTGAGCATTTCCCCCACCGCCTGCCCAAGCGGCCACGTGACTTTTGTCCCAGCCTGTGCGAGTGCTCCGACGACCTGTTGAATGTACGTTTCTGTGTGTTGCTCCCTGCTTTTCCGTGCACCCGACTAATAATCTATTTCCTCTGCTTATGTCCTTCATCCAGCAAATGCTCTCGTACGACATAAGTATGCGCCCATCGGCCCTGGTTTGTCTGGAGCACGAGTACTTCACGCAGGAGCCGCTTTAAGGCAGGGCCGCTGATGGGTACGATGGACAGAGCTCCCCAGACGTGGTCGGGTGGAGTTCGTACACATTGGATGGCCTCAACCGGTGTTTTGTTCTTGTCATAATGTTCCTTTAAATGCAGTCCCAGCATGTCGTTCATTTTCCAGTCTAGGTGTCCTGCCCTGCACATGAACAGAGCCCCCCAATGAATACCATACCTTAAATATGTTTGTTTGTAGTCGTTAAGTTAAGTGTAGAACGTGCGCTGTAGATAGCTGCCGCTAAATCCGCTAAATGTGAAGCGATTCTCGGGGGAAGATCAGAGTCCCCATTCGAAATGTGATACAACAAGTTCAGGAATACATTATACAATTTCAAAATTTTTGTACAGCAACAGAAATCTATATTTTTTTGTGTGTATATGCACAAATATGTTTTGTACATACCTAAGCATACATGCATATATACATACATACATACATAATTTGTTATAGATCGTAAGGAACATAAATAAAAGTACAGCCCCTCCTATCTGGGTTGTTGAGTATATCAACAATATCAACCGAAACTTTCTGCATTCAGAAACAAAATTCTACAGTATTACCGCTAATAGACACCGATGGATATTATGGGATTCACTTGGGTGGAATGAATGCAGTCTGAAGGAGATCAGAATCAGGCCAGGCCGACGAGTATATAGAAGACTAGGGGCAGCACCAGATTGTCCACCTGATCGGTGAAGGCCTCCACCAAGGCCGAGTTGATGGCCGCAAAAATGGTGGCGAACCACTTGGCCTGCGTCATGGCCAGCAGACCAGTCGCCTCCAGCAGCCAGACGGACAGGAGGATGGACACCACGAAGGCGATGGTGCCCTCCAGGGAGCGCGAGGAGTCTGCAAGAGAAGGAAACGTTGCATCAGTCAAGCATCAGTTCAATGGGAATCCAGAGATCCAACTCACTTCCCCACATGTTGCGTCCCAGCTTGGAGCCCACCACACTGGCCGCAGTGTCGCCCACGCCCACCGCCAGGACGCCCGACAGCAGGAGCAGAGTATCGTTTCCGGAGCAGGGGCAGGGAGTCAGCCAGAGGGGCAGGGAGCATCCGATCAGCAGGCAGAACGGGGTCAGTGCCAGAGCCCCAGCATCCTTTTCATCACGGAACGAGTGGAAAGCCTCGATCAGCCTGTCGGAAAATGGGGGAATCTGCAGCAGACGCACCAGCTCCAGGACCACAAAGGCCGCCAGGGCTATGCCCGTGGCTAAGTACAGCAGAGCGCACTGGAAGAGCACTCCTGGAACGAAGACGAGCACGATCAGCAGGTGGAATATCTTACGGACTCGGGTGTTGGCTTGAACCGAGTGCCGCAGCTGCCAGCTGACGGTGGCGCCGGTGAGGAGAACGAGCACCAGGTAGAAGCCGATGATTTGCAGTCGCTTGGGGTCCCTGAAGATGAACTGGAGTAGAGCCACAATAGGCAGAGGACTGGTGACGGGGGCACAGGTGGCTGCCAATATGAGGAGGCCCAGCAACAGGTAGAACGGAATGGGCCCGCGCAGCCGTGGCACCACGATAACCAGCAGGCAGAGAACGAGCAGCCACATCAAAGCGTTCTGTGAAAGAGTGGGCTCTGATTAGAAGGGCATGATCAGATGAGGAGGAACGATCGATCACCCACCAGCATTATAAGATTAAGCCGGTCAAAGTCACCGAGGGTCTTGGCATCCGCGGAGCACAGGTCGTAGAGCCGGTAGGCGACGCTCACCACGAACAGCATCAGTCCTTGGAACAGAATGGAGGCCTCGCCGTAGGTGAAGCAGCGCGAGAATCCACGCATCATGCAGACGTAGAAATGCTGGTAGCCAGCCATCATCAGGAAGCCCGCGACCACGGCAAACAGCCAGGAGGTGCCCAGGCAGAGGCCAAATCCGAGGGTCGTGAATGTTCCCGGCAGCAGGCTGATGATGCACTTGGCCAGTATGCTCGTGTCCGCGAAGAAGTACACGAAGAAGCAGAGCGTCTCCACGCACATCCCAGTGGCCGTCACCGTCAACATCAGGTGGAGATGGACCTGCTCCGGGCAGGGCGGAGCGTTTAGAAAGCGCGACGCCAAGGCCAGGGGCATCAAGAAGCACATCCACCCGCCACTCGAGGCCCAGGGTCTGTTGGGGTGATTGGCGATTGCCGATAAGATTAAACACACTCAACTGGGGGACTTTGCACCCTGCGTCAGAGGCAGGCTTGACTCACCTGGGCAACATGACATTGTCTCGCCTGGCGCTGGGGTCGAGTCGGGTCCTGCTGTTGTGGTGTCTATCCTCCTCTTCGCAGTCGCTGGAATTGCTCTCCGTTGTGGCGCCGGAGGAGAGATCCGAGTCGGAATGTTCGGTTTCGCTTATGGAGCGTCGCATTGTGGATTATTGTTGTCTCGGCTTAAAACATGCCAGTGTCAGTGCCAGTTTTTGTGTGGGCGCAAGGGCCGTTTAACAAACATTTACATCCCAGTACCACCCCCTCAGACGGTTAACATTGCCTTTACATATGTTAACTCAGCTGGGCAGTACAGGGCAGTATTTCAGCAACCGCGAACTTATTGAAAAAATATACCAAACAACCATCACCATGTACAACATTAGCTAGTTTTCAGAATATACCGTAAATATACTGACGGACACGGCAAGCTGTGATGCATGATATTCCTCGATTTTAATATTCGGCTTAATATTACTAGCAAGTTAGCCCTAATAAAACAGTTTTATCCAATTCCTCAATCAATTTTGTACAAGATTGGTTAGTTTTTAGAAATCCTGTTTAGTGGATTTCTTACATAATAAGGTTCAAACAAAAACGGCCAAATCAAAAAATGAAAGTGTGAACCGGATTGTGACGTCAATGTTGCTGGTCAATTAAGAGTCTGCATGCGTATGAACATTTGTACACCCTATTTCCTTTAATTGGTGTTACATTTGTTTATCAAAGCTGCTTTGAAACATTAAATTGAATTTTTATTAGATTGACATGTTATTTAACCATTAATGCATAAAATTGGTGTTTTATATATATATTTATCCCGGTCCCGATACCTATATTTGGTGCCCATATGCTTCAAAATTTCGTTTATATCTTTAAAACAGAGACTGATTAGTTTCTGCATTAATTGAAGCCTGAAATTACATACAATATCTTAATTCTATAATATCCTTTCTCCCAAGGGTAGCAGTCTTGTTGCGCATTCCATGCCAAAGTTGCAGAACAATGCTGCTAAATCATTTTCCATGTTGCCGAAAATTTTCCCATACGAATCAAATGTATCTATCGTTAAGTGACGCACTTAACGATAGATGCACTTAACGAAACTTAGCAGCTTAACGAAACTTAACGAAAGCTGAGCGCCTCTCTCTCTCTTGCTAAAAGCTCTCTCTTGCTAAAAGCTCTCTTGCTAAATGTTAATGTTAAGATGCGACTGGAATGGTGGGATTTTTTAACATTCTTGAAAAGGAACAGTCTCTGAGCAAAAAGTTGGCGCGAAATTCAACACTGGGACAATTGCCTTCCGCATGCCTTCCCAAAAAACATACTAAAACCCAGATTCTTTGTCATTATCTTTGTTAAATTTTAGTTACGTTTTATGTTTGGGTGTGTGTGTTTGTGTGTGCTACAATAATTTATGAATTATTTATGAATAATTCAAATGAAAGCAACTCTTTCAGGAAATTGATTAATTAATTGTAGAAAAATATATGGCTCTGAAATATCAATGCATCTTGTCGTGTCCGTCAGTATATTAAAGGTATACCAGTATATACTGGTACACGTAAATTTAAACAATTTCATCATATATTTTTTAATATATTAACTTTTCAAAATTACCGCCAAACTCCATTTAGCGCACAAAAAATACCGAACTTCTTCGCTCACAAATCGTGGTGGTTTTCAAAATGTTCTCTCTTTTCGTGGTGAAGAGAGCAAATTTCGTGGTGAAGAGAGCATAATTCGTGGTGAGTTCCCCTCTTTTTCGTGGTGTGACCAACATGTATCTAACGGGAGTATAAAATGAAGCAACAATGAATCTTCATTTTAACGCTCCCGTTAGATACAGTTGATTCGTATGGGAAAAATTTCGGCAACATGGGGAAAGGAGTTAGCAGCATTGTTCTGCAACTTTGCACGGAATGAGCAACAAGGCTGCTACCCTTGGGAGAAAGGATATTATAGAATTAAGATATTGTTTGTAATTTCAGGCTTCAATTAATGCAGAAACTAATCAGTCTCTGTTTTAAAGATATAAACGAAATTTTGAAGCATATGGGCACCAAATATAGGTATCGGGACCGGGATAAATATATATATAAAACACCAATTTTATGCATTAATGGTTAAATAACATGTCAATCTAATAAAAATTCATTATTAATGTTTTAAAGCAGCTTGGAACAACAAATTTAACATTAATTGAAGGAAGTAAGGTATACAAATGTCCATACGCATGCAGAAACTTGGTTGACCAGAGTTCACACTTTCGTTTAATGCTTTGGCCGTTTTTGTTTGCACCTTATTATATGTAAACAGTCCAATGAAAAGGATGTCTGAAAACTAGCCAATGTTGTACAAAATTAATTGATGAATCGGATAAAATTATTTGTTTGGGGCTAAGTGGGCAAACTAGCTAGTAATATTTAACGGAATATCAAAATTGAAGGAAAAAGTCGTTGCGATCATCCGGTATTCTTTTACAAATGATGTAGTATTTTTCGAACTGTCAGATTGGCTGGGTCACACTGCGTTTCACTTTTTTGACCACCCTGTTTAGGTCACACACCTTGCATATTTTTATAGTTTGTTTAGTATATTTCGTATAGTTTTAGTATTTTCCAGTATTTTTTAGGACGCGTTATGGGCCTAACCCTCTTGTCCAATCCACCAATGTAGAAAATGAGTAGAAATGCTATTTGAAGCCATGTCCCAGGCCACATCGAATACTAATTCATGAAGAGCATCGAATTCCTAATGGTTTGGCATCCCAATCTCAATTTTTTCAAAAATGTCCGAAAAAAAGGCATGTAAAAAAGTGGATAACGGCAGTTTTTCACACTGCCGCTGCTATGAAGCTCCCATACAAAAACAGCGGCCAAAATTTTTCTGAAACGTACACATTTTCTCGCTAGCGGTCTCTGTCGAATTTTACATAAATATGTAGTTAATTTGTAGCAAATGTGTAGTTAGCACATGCTAACTACACTGTTACCCATGTAAAACATTAAATTTTTCATCAGAAGACGCTCCTCTATCTGATTAAACCTTATTTATGAATAATTCAAATGAAAATGAATAGCAAGTCTTTTAGGAAATTGATTAATTAATCGTAGAAAAATATATGTTCAGCGCTGAAAGTCTTAGCGTTCTAGTAATTTTAAGCCGAATATTAAAATCGAGGAATATCATGCATCACAGCTTGCCGTGTCCGTCAGTATATTTTGGTATATTTTTATATACTGACAAGGTATATTCTGGTATATTCCTGAGGACATACAGGCATATTTTATCCATACATCCGCGGGGTCACACTGGCGAGAAACAAAAAAATTCGAAGCCGAAAAGACGCGTCGCGCGTCGAAATGTGAGTTCCTGTGCTAGCTAGTGTCTGTGTGTGTGTGTGTGTGTGTTGGTGCGCTGAAAGTGCAGCTGTCGCTTAAAACAAATAAAACCGCACAATTTCCATATAAAACGCCATTGCAAAACGCAGCTTGGCAGCAATATAGTCGGTAGTCGGGACCCATGTCCCAGTGCGAGAAAACATCGAGGCCCAAGGCGAGCGAAGAGCAAGGCGCGACGAGAAACAAGAAATGCATGTAGAATAGAATAATTTTAACGCCCAAAAGTCGCCGGCCTGTCGCCGACGCTGACGCTGACGTCGACGCCGCTTGTTGAAACAAATGCAACGAAATACGTGCATTTCGGTGAAAATTGAGTTGAATTTGCACAAATGCAGTGCTGACAAAGTGAAACGAGAGAATAAAAAACAATATTCGTGTGTAAAATATGCGAAAAACTGCCTCGAAATATGGACAGAGCAGCAGCGGCAGCAGCAGCGGCACACAAAAGAAGGAAAGAGAGAAGAGGAGAGAAGGAATGATGGCCGCTTATACCTGCTTTGCTTGGAAAAAATGAAAAAATGAAACCGAAATTAGAGTAACCAGCCGGCTCCTGCTGCACACTTCGGAATGCAAACTGGTTAAGGTTCATTTCCAGACACAGCCACGGCTACGTAACGCTATTTTTCCGCTAAATCGTCCGCCTTCCACCCCTGCACACTACCAGTATCCGCACAGTCCGTCCGTCCATCCGTGCGCCCGACATGGCTTAAGAAACTGTGTGGCCATATTTTTTCTTCTCTCGCGCTCTTCCCTTTTGAAACTCTTCGCTGTGCTGTGTGCTGTTCTCGCCGCCTCCGTTTTGTGCCGCACTTCTAAGATAAAGAGCGCGCGTCTCGAGATAAATGCGAAAAATATTGTATCTCAATGGCCGCAGTGTTGTCCGATGTGAAAATTAAACGAAAACGTATTCATTTTGTGCTTGTTTTGCCCAACAGAAAAGTGTGTATTAAAAACCCCAATAGCCCCCGCAATACGACACGAAACCCCAAACGACGAAACCACACGTTGAATTGAGTGAGAAACATATAGAGAGAGAGTGAAAACACCGCTACAATGTCGGAAGAAGTAGATCGCAACGATCCCGAGCTGAAATACCTTTCGGTGGAACGGAACCAATATAATGATCCGGCCACACAGGCCGAATGGACACAGAAGCGTCTGGTCTGGGTGCCCCACGAGAATCAGGTGAGCTCTACTGAAGAACCTTCCCGCCCTATCATCTTGCAGCTCCTTCTTCTCTCCTGCTTTCACCTGAAGCGACCTGAAAAACCTGTAGAGCTCGGCCAGCGTTGGCGTTGGCTTTGGCTTTGGTTTCGTTTCATCTTGCTTGGTTCTTGACCAGTTTCGAGCCGCTGTCCCAGTTCACAGCTCCAGTCTTTTGGGGGTTACTTTTGAGCTGATAATTTTGGAAAAATTTTACTGGGAGATCTTTTAAGCCGATTAGGCCAGGCAGCAGCAACAGGCGAAAACGAGGCGCATATACATATGTATGATGTTTTTCCTGCCATAGCGATACAGTTTTGGGAACCACGCCCGAAACACGGAATTACCTGACATAAAACCTATTGATAGAGCAGGGCTGCGAAGCCCGAAGCAAACTAATCAATTTGCGCAGTGTTTCGTTTGTTCCTTCTCTGGGGCTGGGCCTTATCGCACTCTCCATGGTTTCGAGTCATCGCCGTTCGGCGTCGACATGAATCATACCATACCTCATTCATTCGCATTTTGGTTTCATTTAGCCGGGCCAACTTCTTTGAATTGGGCATTACTATCGCGCTGCGGTGATAAAATTGAGTAAACATCCGTCGAACAGGCACACTAAATGCCCCTCTGTTGATTCATAAATTTCTCTGCTGAAATCATCAGCGTTAAAAAAAAGATGCCACAGTTCTTCAAGTTGGTCAAAATCCAAATCAATTTGCCGCTAAAAGGGTTTTGCACAACATTTCCCAATTTGCATATCCAGCCACACTCTGACTCACCTCACGCCAAACAAAAGAGATGGAAAGAGCGGGAGAGCAGGGCCAGGGATCCAGCGATCCAGCGAGAGCGAGGCAAAACAAGTTTTTAATCTCTGTCCCTGTATTTGTGTTGAGATATGCTTTGAATGTGTGTGTGTGTGTGTGTGTTGGTGTACGAGTGTGAGTGTAGTGCTGCCTCCAGCGAACATTCGCTTGAAGCGAAGGAAGAGTATGTCGATCGAAGACGATCAGACGATCGCTTAGAGGAGCCATATAAAGTGATCACATATGGCTCAAATTTTGATGATCTATATATGGTGTGCCTCTGGTGAAAATCACAATACCTTTCTGTGTAAAAAGTGCACATCAATTCTCCTTCGCTTAAAATGCTTGCGATTGCGAAATCTTTGTCGGGTGGGTTATTGGCAGGGTAGCATATGTGTGCGTGCGAGAGAGAGATGATAACAAGTCAACAAACGGTTCTGCTCTTGTGTGTGTCTCGCTGAATTGTTTTGCTAATTCTGCCTCACCTCTTTCTTCGCACTTCTTTCTTTTATTTTGGGGGGCTGGGAGATGAGAAAGAGATGATTTCTTTCAGGTGTCATTCAACTGCATTCCTTAGTTTTATTCCCCAAGTCATAAACGGATAAAATTAGCAGACACGTTTATTTTAGGTTACTTTAATTGCTTTATTTGCCCAAGATAATGCTCAGCAGGGAGGGAAATGGGAAGATAGGGGCCCTAGAATGGTAGCACTTTTTGGGTGACTTCCATATAATAAAAACAAAGCACTGAGAAACGAAAAGCAAAGAAAAACGAGCAAACAACTCCACATTTTTCAGTAATTACGCGTTCACTAAAACAGACATTTACTTTACAATGGAATCTCAAATGGAAAAACAAAGATAAAGTCAAGAAATAAAACACAACAAAAATAAATAAAATAAAATAAAGAACGAGCCGACGAACGGCACGGCTTCGCAAACGGTCGATTGTCATGACTTGTCAGTCAGCCATTCAGACGGATGGACGGACGGATGGATAGACAGAACGACACATGAGACGGAGGCAAAGAAATGTTAAGAAATTTGCATATGGCCGGCCCAGCCACAAGCTGTTGCTCCGCTGGAATGTCCAACGACAGATACTGCGACAGATACAGTTCTGGCAAACACTCGAGCGCTTAACGGGAACGGACTCGGCCAAAAGGGTATTCGCCAATTGTGTCAACAAGCAGTTCGTTCAGCCCCCCCCCCCCCCCCTCGTTTCGTTTTCGCTACTGTTTTTGGGCTTGCCTGACAGCAAATTTGTTGGCGATATCTCCCATATGGATATCCATATATTTACTTTTAGATATACAATGAAACTTATTGTTAAGGCTCGCTCAGTTTTGTTTACTGATCGGATATAGTTTTTGTGGTCATGTGCTGGGAAATTGTCGCATGAATTTCATTATGAGTCACTATTAAGTTTAGGGAAAGCTTTCACTTGCAGACAGCTTTGGTTAATCTCTGGAAATCTTCAAGTAGGATTTGTAATGCTCAAAAAGACTGGAACAGATAATAGCTAGGTGAGGGTGAATTCTAAAGAATATGAATCAGGGGACTAAAGTTCTTATCTGATATTTTTCAATCTCTCCTTATCAAGTGTTCTATAATTTCAGAGAATTCCCTTGCACGCATTTCCGTAATACCAAATATCTTTCCATATTGTTAGCCAAATTGAAGTCGGTCTTAACCTTCGTCATGCCCAAAGAATCGAATCGATTGTATCCACAGTCCGTGGCAGATCATAAAGGGGTCTCCGCTCACACACACACACACACACACACACACACACACACACACACACAGACACCCACACTCTCCATACACACACTCAGAATATCGTTTGTTGTCTTACTTATATTTATGACCGCCAGAAACCACTTTGGACTTTGTTTGGGTCTCCTCGCTCGCACTCTCTCCCTCTCTCTTTCACTCTTCCACTCTTTCACTCTACCACTCTACCACTCTCCCACTCTGTTCTGGTGGAGATGTCTTGTACCCTGTTGTTTTTTTTTCGGTTACGCCAACGACAAACGTAGCCAGCTTTCGGCTCTCGTCCGTCGTGCGTCGTCCGGTTTACGGTCAACGAACCTGTGACTCGTATCTCGTATCACGTATATGTAATATACATTTCTTACCCCCTCTCACTCTTTCTTTCTCTGTATGTGTCTCTCTCTGCATATGCGTTGATCGATTAAACGAAATGAATAAAATAAAAGAATAACAAATTATTATTATGGGGCCACAGTTCCAGTCTCATGCCCCAGGTCCATCCATCGTTCTTCTTGTCAGACTTTAAGCCTGTATGACACTTGCTGCAAACTCCTCTGACTAATTAGATTGATTCATTTAAAGTTAAAGCGAAATGGTTAATGGTTGAAAAAAAAACAGAATGCTAGAAAACAGTTGATTGAAAAAAACTAGTGACAAATGATCAATGAATGTGTTGTGAAACAGCTGTTCTATATGCTATAACAACAAATTGATCTTCTTATACTTTTTAAAATAAATGTAATACAGGCTTGAGTCTCGGGTTCATTCAGGCGCAGCTACAGAGTGAGGGAGGGAGGGAGCGGAGGTTAAGGAATGCGTTAGGGAAAAAGAGCAAAGAATATGAGAGTATGCATAACAAGTGGCATAACAAAACCCTTATTTATTTATTATTCATTTCATATTTAAATTTTGGGGATCAAAACGTAAACAAAAGAAATTGGCGAAAACCAGACGTTTCTTCCAGCGAGTAAATATTGAGAACATATGTAAACACGCCTGTATGTTTATTTACTAGCTACTTTTGGGAGCTTCAACAGGTTCAAGGTTGCGTTATGCACGTTCTGGCCAAGCGAAACCGTCCAACTCCTGGATCACGGCATTAGGGGAGCTCCCATATCGGTCTTCTTCTTTGGGTTTCCTCCTATTTTCTTCTTTATCTCGCTCTTCTTTGGATCTATGTACCTACTCCACCTTCCTTCCTTCTCGCCTATTGTTATGTAGGTGTTTGATATTTCTTCTTTGGTTTTGCTTCACTGATTCCCTGGAATGCCAAAGAGAGTGAGAAAGAGAAATGATGCCCGCTCAAAGAGAGAATTGAAGACTGATGACCTCACATGCTATGCCCCAACTGTTTCTGTCTTCATCTCTCATCTCTCTATCTTTGCCAATTTCTATGGCTCCACAACTCCAATACTTCTGCTATCAGGAATTTCACACTCTCCCCACCTCCCAGCGATTATCATGAGTCATAACCGACCGAGCCCCGAACAATGTTACAGCATTTTGGTCTTGCCTGCTTCTCTGGTATGGCAAATGCTGTCCGCTGTAGTGTGTCCAAACTGTCAATTGGCCAACGTTTTTTATGCGCAAATGTTTTGCACAAGTGACAGCCCACAAAACAGACAAACGACATCTCTCCCCACACGACAGCTAAAAGGGGAAGGGGAAAAGTTTAGGAAAAATATTAAAGTGCCTCTACAAATAATTATTTTGTACAGTGTACATTTTTCTTACTCCCAAGCTAACGATTTCTCCCAACAGCAGAGACATAGTTGGTTAATGTTTCACAAAGTTTATTTAATCGATGAGTATTTTATTTGTCTTGCTAATAGGATCGTTCGTCAAGGGTTTACACCACAAATATGTACAGCAGGTCTTGATAAAAGTGTTTAGCGGGACTATTTTCCGATTAATTACAACGTTTAACGAGCCATAGATCCAAAAACAAACCCTGCAAAATGTGTACATATGTACAATCTTGATCTTGAGGCGTTTCCTTCGATTAGTACTTTAGTTAAATGGTCTTGCCCTTAGGATCGTGTTCCCCTGTGAACATCGAAAAATTATTCATCATATCCGCTCGGATGGGCTGTAAGTGGACTGGGGATAACGACTTTCTTATGACTGTTTATCTCCTGGGCCGGAAAAGCACTAAGATAACACAGCGAAAAGGAAAGAAAGAGTGGTGCAAGAGATAGGAGCTGTGCTGTGTGGGCAAGGAGTGGCAGAAAGGGAGAGAGCGAGATAGAGAGAATTGAAGCAGGGTGCGCGCGCGGGTTTTTCCGAATCTGATCGCTGGGGCGTGTGCGTGTTTAACTTAATGGAGCCGGTCGTCTGGGATGTGTTGCAGATGCTGTTGCGTACTCCCTCTCGTTGCCCTTCTCTGTGGCTGTTGTTGTTGTTGTTTTTATAATGCATTTCTGCTTTGCTGGCGGCACTTCACTTCACCCTTTAATGACTGAATTACGGTTTAGCTGGCTGCCGCCGCCTGCCTGCCTGCCTGCCTGCTGCCAAGTGGGCTTGCTTGCCCCTGATTTGATTAATGTCAATGCGCCGCATGCACCATGCTGCATGCTTCACCATGATCTCCATTGTTGTTGTTGCTTCACTTGAATTCTAATTGAAGCTACTGCGGCTGCAGCTACTTGCATAGGCTTGCATATTTTGGTTTTATTCAACTTCTGCCAGTAGAGTGAGAAATTCCTGAAAAGTTCATTCAGTGAATCACAATCAGTCCCGTTCCTTGCCATCCATCCATCCATCCATCCATCCATCCACCGGTGATTGCTCATCTCCATGAGCCAGAACTAGTTCAATCCACAGACTAATTAAATGAGTCAGTTCGTAACGGAAAATACTTGACGAAAAATACCAAAATGACACTGGTGAGAGATTAAGATAGAGTGAATGGGAGAGGGAATGTGAGTGAAAGAGCTCTTCTTATGTTGGCGCTTGTCTCATGCAGCGCTGCCAACGCGAGACGAGAAAAACACTCGAAGGCAGCATCAGCAGATGCAGCAGAAGTTACGGCACATTGTTGTTGCTTTTATCGACTACCCGCTGAGATAAAGCAGTGCACTCATTCACTCACACACTCATACACAAAATAACATTTTGATTTGCATATTTTTCTTCCTGGAAGCAGAACCGTTAAAGTTCAAGTGTGACTAATTGAATGGAAATTTTCTTGTCTCTTCCTTTTGCAGGGCTTCGTGGCCGCCAGTATTAAGCGGGAACATGGCGACGAGGTCGAGGTGGAACTGGCCGAGACCGGCAAGAGGGTCATGATCCTGCGCGACGACATACAGAAGATGAATCCGCCAAAATTCGACAAAGTCGAGGATATGGCCGAGCTGACGTGCCTCAACGAGGCCTCCGTGCTGCACAACATCAAAGACAGATACTACTCTGGCTTGATCTATGTAAGTATTAAAGTATTATTTACCACCTGAAACTCCATATGCATATCTAGGTTATCGATAGCTTATTCCCCAAGTCTGCACGTTCAGTCGGTTCTTTAAAATTTGTCTAAAATTGGGTTCCTTCCCTCCACATACATATTTGTGTTGGAAGACTTGAAAGTTGCCGCTGTGCCAGCTGTTGGCAATATGACGACGACAGGCCCATGAGGCTAATGGTGATGATGACGACGACTCTAAGTAAACAGCAACAACCAATCCCTATGCGTCTCTAATTTTTCTGGAATTATTGAAAAGCGAAACTCTGTCCACAGCCCAGACGGTTCGTCTCTTTCTTGGTATTTGCTTGAAAGCATCGCAAATATTTGACACACAAATGCTCCAATCATTCGATTCCCAACTCTACCATGTTACCCTTCCCCCCCTCCGCACTTAATTGTTATGCCAAAAGCGTTTTCTTGTCCAAAAATTAAAATTTTGCTGAAAACAGAAAGCCAGAAAATAAAAGATTTCATGCAGCGCATTCGAATGGGAAGGGAGGCTATAAATTCAAGTCTGCTTTTGTTGCTACGCTCTCCCCCGATTTGTTCGGTTTATAAATCATTGAATTAGCCGCCTCAATTGCATCTTCAATTAATATCGATTTATCTGATCACATAAATTAGCCCCGAAAAAAGCCGGAAAAAAGAACAAAAAGATGTAAAAAGAGTGTGAGGTCTGCAACATTGTTGGGAACTGCTTGCATGGAGTGCTAATCGCTACCAACTAAACTTAACTTAATTTCTTCTCTCTCTCTTACATTATTCCATAAAAATAAATTAAAAATGCATTAAGTGTGGTTGTCCCTCACCCTCTTTTACCCCCTCCTGGGTCATTAGAGGCTCTCGTAGACATAAATTAGAGCTCTGTGTCTCAAGGCTCAGCTCTGGCAACATGCTGCTGCGGCATGTTGATAAACTGCTTGATTTGAGCGGGGTTTGAAGCGTGGGTGTTTCTCTCGCTGGCTCTTCTCTCTGGCCATGTGGCAGCTTCGTTTGCGGCTTCGTTTATTTTATTTTATTGTTTTCTAACAAATTATGTGCCGCTTTTTTACATATTTTATGTGCTTGTTGCTGCTACTACTTATCTCTTTCCGTCTCTCTCCATTGTCCTCTCTCTGTCTCTGTCTCTCTTTCTGGTTTGGGAGTTTTAATTTAATGCCCAAACGGTTGTTTCTGCTGCTTTTTGATGTGGGCGCGAACTGCTTTAAATTTGTTTAGATTGTTGTTGCTGTTGTTGTTGGGCCACGCTTCAGCGCACTTTCAGGCATTGTTGCTGCTGCTGCTGTTGTTATACCCTACATAGAGGGCACTTCGGTTGTTGCCAGACGATTCGCAGGCGAGTAGATAATACTGCATAGATTTACCATTAGCGAATGGACGATGTAAGATGTAACATGACAAATGGAATATTAAAGAGTATCAACAACTTCGAGCAACCCCAAAGCTAGTTATCATTTCTTGTTTTGTTGTTGCTGTCAGCGAATTGTTGCGCGCCCGCTTACAATTTACACAATCATGCCACGCACTTTGTTTCACCTCTCTCTTGCTCTCTTTTCCTCTTCCTCTTTCTCCACCCCTATCTCTTTCGGCCTGTCCCATTTAATTTGCTTGCCAATTGTTGCTGACGTGTTTTAGGTCGCTAACTTGTTGCATGGCCCCCAGTGCGGCTGACACAGAAAGACAGAGCGAGAAAGAGAGTGACACGGTGGAGTGGTGACTTTTGTGGGGGGGCGCTGCGTTTAACGGCATAATTATTATAATTTGTTGACATTTTATTTGATTTTTAAATTTCATTTAAATTAATTCGACTGGCAGCTGCTTCTGACTTTCTGACTGCCGGTAGCTTGTAGCTTAATTAATATGCGTCGGCAGACAGGCAGGCAGGCAGAAAAAAAAAGATTATTAAATTCACACACTTACACACACTTTTACATGGATACAGTATGCAAATCAAAGTGTCAACACCTCTGCTGCAGCAGCAAGAGCAACAACTGCAATTGCAATTGCAATTGCAACTGCAACAAATATGGCCAATTTGTTGGACATGAAAATTTTTGCAGCGAATTGATTTGGGCGGAGAAAATGTTGTCTCAGCAGCCCACCAGAGGGAGCAGTGGCAGGGACAGGGGCGGGAAAATGCGGGGACGAATGAAACTGACCAAAGACCTCCCACAGTCCAGCCCCCATGCCAACCTCCTTCGTGCACCCTCCCGGTTTCTTCTTCTGACAATTAGTTGCAGCCGATTGCAAATGAAATTGGGTTTGAAATATTCCACAAAACATTTCAATATTCTTCATTTTTATTTTTGTACTCTTTCGGAGGGTATAAAACTCTCAACCAGAAGCTTGAAACGCTCAGAAGCAAGCATAGAATTGCCTTCTATAGAGTATGCGCTATTTCTGATTTGCTTTATTCGTATAAATTATTCATGAAATTACAATAGAAAAGATCTTACGGCTAGGGTATTGAAGGCTTCGTACGTTCCTTTATTCTGTAATTTTTCTTGCAATTAATTGATTTATGTCCATCGGGTGAATGGGTGCAATTGCTCGCCTACAGAATGCTTCGTAGAAGAAACGCAGCAAAATTGCAGTTTACATTCGGGATTGCTTTGGTTTCGGCCCATGCGTTGGCAGCTAAATATAATTGCACTTGACGATGCCTTCCCCCCAGCGACAGGCAAGATGACGTTGGTGCCTTGGCAACTGTTGCAGGGCTGTCCCACCTCCTGCTCCTCCTCCTCCTCCTGCTCATATGTATCTTTGGCCATTCTCTATCCCTATTCGGATCCCATTCAGCTCTAACTATCTTTGAGATACGCTAATTGAAATGGCAAACGCAGGCGACGCCGAACCGTACCGAATCTTGTGTGGCATATTAATATGGGAATTCTGTCACTTAATTTGCTTTGCCAGATTTAAAATTTTAGCCACGAGCGAGTGCAAATGTGCCACATGCTGAGGCAGAGGCAGATACAGAGGTAGAGCGCCAGTGCAAAGGCGGCTGCTTCTGCGTCTGTGGCCACATGAGGCATGCATTTTGTGGCAAATAAATTATATTTCTCACATATCAGCAGAACAATTTGTTCATAAACTATTGGCACTAATAGTTTGCCCCTGCAACATGTGGGGGATGCATGGACGGGGAGGTGGGAGGAAATTAGTGATGTGGATAGAGGTAGAGGTTTAGGTAAAAGCAAAGGCAAAGGTGTCTTCGAGCACGTAATTAACATGAAAGACGCCGCCGTCTGTTTTTTGTTTGTTTGTTTGTTTTTGCTGGCTGGCTGCCCTTGTTTGCCTGTCTGTGCCCCACGCTTTGCCCTGCTTGCAACACGTTCGACACACAAATAAAATGCTTGTGACCACATAAGGCCTGAAAGCGGAGACAAAAATGGTCTCCACGCTAAATGCCCGACAAATCTGGCAAATGCTTTCCATGAGGCTAAATGTTTTGTTTTTCGATTTATTTCTTCCTATCTGTCTCTCTCCCACTCGCCATTAGCACAAGCAGCTAGAGGGAAAATGAATAACAAAAACTGCTTGCAGATAAATTCCTTATTGCTATAGCTAGAGTGAGATGCAGCACTGTTCTAACTGCACTTCATCCTCAAAGTTCAACTGCTTGTGCTTGAATGTATGTATGTAAACTGCTTGCACACTCTGTAAACATAATTCTCCACCCAAAGCCCATTCTCTCTTCCTCTTTCTCTCGCTCTTTGAGCTTAGCTTAATTGATAAACATTTCACGTTTACCTGTGCGGTGACTCGCCTTTGTCACCTCTCTCTCCCCCCATATAAATACCTCCTCCCCCCTTATTATACATAAATAAATCACGCTGTAATTTAATTGCTTCTGTCGCTGTTGCTATTGCTGTCGCTGCTTGATTCAGATTTACATAAATTTCATGATTTTGACTTATCCGCCGACCATATAAGGCCCAAGATCTGGGCAGGCCACGCAGGCTCCATTGATTGATGATGGTCAATGGCTGCCTGGCTGTATCATTCATCAGGATAATGACTCAGTGCAGCAGCAAACAAAAAATGAAGTGCCTCAAAAGCGTGTGGAGAGTTGAGATTCCAGATGTGAGAGTAAACATAGCCGTCACGAGTGACGGCCACTTCTAAACGATTGCCAAAAAAAAGCAAAGAAACAACAGAAAAAACAATTTTTTATGCCATTTTTGGATGCCTGACACACACACGCACACGCACACATGTGTACATCTATGGATACCAAAAAGCAAGGTTACTGATTGCCGAGACGTGATTTTGTTGTTTCTTCCAAGAGGCTCTTAAAACTATGGTACACACATATGAGTCAGTGAGTGGTCTGTGCTGTGCTCCTCCGCTCAAAGAGAGAGATTTTTGGGGAGATTTACTTGGGGCCAGTACTTTCCATTTCAATCTTTATCTGTCCCAATGGGCGTTTGTGTGTGTGTGTGTGTGTGTGTGTGTGTGTGTGTGTGTGTTTGTGTGGGCTGTCTCCTCCTCCTTCCCTCGTGAAGTTTATTTTTTTTTTCCTTTCGCATTTAATGTTTGCTGGATATTTAAATGATACAACAAATAGCAAAAAGCCGCATACTTAGTGCCCACGCCACAGTCAGAGTCGCGATCGCAGTCACAGTCACAGTTATGTAGGCTGATAGATACCAGCGGATACAGATACAGCCATAGATACAGATACAGCAGCGGATACAGACACGGAGAGAGACACCGAGAGATACAGATACATGCGTTTGCTGTTTATGGTGCTGGCCAACTTTAAAGCACATGTCTTGCTTCAAGCCCATGTAGTATCTGTGTGTGCGTTAGAGTTTTGGGCAACACTAACTAGGCCACTGAACATCAGCCGCCGCCGCCGGCTGCCGGCTGCCGGCTGACGGGGTTGCCGCCGATTGCCTGCCGTTCGTCGTTAGCCCCATGGGTTCGGTTCGTTCTGCAGAGCTCCAACAACCAACATATGCCACACATGCCACATGATGATGACATGCCATTCGAAAATGACTTGAAAACTTTGCTAAAAACTTTCAGCCTGCCACATAATAAGAAAATAATAAGACGAATTGTAATAGTTATAGTTTGAGAATTGCTCAACAATTGCGGCAGTCACCTTACATTTTTATAGACTTTAAGATCTAAATTCTGACAAAATGAACAAAGATTATGCGCGGCTGAAGCTTAAAAGCCAATTTAAAGGTGGCATAAGGTAGGTGGCCACATGAGGCATCCATCCCTATTATCATTATATTCATATGAACTGACAGTCTCTTTTTTTTGGATGATAAATCTTCTAGTGAATACTTACACATAAGATCAGCATTACTTAACCACAATTGATATATGGATGTTGATGTACTAAATGATTCCTTTTTTTCCTTTTCTTTTTCAGACATATTCCGGTCTCTTCTGCGTTGTGGTCAATCCGTATAAGAAACTCCCCATCTACACCGAAAAGATAATGGAACGGTATAAGGGCATAAAGCGACACGAAGTGCCACCGCATGTGTTTGCAATAACGGATAGTGCCTATAGAAACATGTTGGGTGGTAAGTATTTGCTTTACTTCTTGAATGTAACCCCCCCCCCCTGATGTGATACATATGTATGTATGTGTGTGGAATGCATTACGTATATAGATTTCTTTTGGCGTAGCATTATCAGCTCCCTTTCTCTTCTCTCTATCTCTGGTTCATGTTTGCTATCGAAAATTCCATTCCATTCCCGCATAAACAAGCGAAAAATTGTGCTCAACAAAAGTTGAGATTAGATAAAAGGTCGCTTGGTCTCTGGTCTCTGTCCCCTTCCTTTTTTTTCCACGAATTGCGTGAGTTTTCAGCTGCTGCATGTCTCATGGTATGGCATGGGGGGGCCCATCTACTTTTCTTGCACTTCATTTCCCAACTGTGTAGATTCCTGAATGAATCATCTCGACTCACACACACAGAAACTGGTTTGGCTTTGTCAGCCTGCTGCATTTCAGCCTGCTGCTGCTGCTGGGCTTCGGTTGTGCTTTTGGCTGCTTCGTTGATTTTCGATGGTTTTGCATGTCCGTTTCAAGCGTAACGTCTCGCCGGTAGGATGACTCACAAACCCCCTGGCTCTGGCGGTGACTCCAAACTCGAGGCATACCTCAATCTATATATGTGTGTGTGTGTGTGTGTGTGTGTCTCCCTGGCTGAGTTTTGGTTAACTAATATTGCGTATACGTGTCATTACCATATTTGGATCTAAAAAAACTCAACTTTGCTTCAGCTCGGACTCGAATTTTGCTTGTGTGTTTGCCCCGATCCCCATCATCATCATCGTCTTTGTCGTCGTCGTCGTAATCTTTTTTGAAATGTTCAAACAAATCGTCACCTCACTCTACGGGCCTCACCATATTTGACGGTTAATAAATTTCTGCCTTATGCACATTTACCGGATTGTTTTTTCATTTTTGTGAGAAATTTACTTCACAGTATCAATGGCGGCGGGGTAGGGTAGGCCAGAGGCCGGAGGCCCTGGCCATACCTTTGGGGTGTGGCAGTTTCTTTTGATTTATTTCGCTGTATTTTAATAATCTCTCCACCCGTGTTCCTGCATTGCCATCATTCCTCTGGTGGTGACTCCATTGCCCCGAAACACGCACCACAAATGCAGAGGCAGAGCCCCCAGGGGAAGTTGGGGCAACTGGACAATCGCTCCACACACAAACACACCCACACCCACACCTCGTGTCTCTCGTGGCAATCGCAAATCTCTCAGCCAGCTCTGGACAAACTGCAATTTTTATGGCATTCCATTTCCAAGCCATTCGAGAAGCCATTCCATAATGTGCAGCCCCAATGGTCAATGTCATAAGAGTGTGGCTCTTGTTCATGATCAAATGACACGCCTTGACTTTGAATATGAATACTTGTTTTATGTTTTATATACGATATGCAAAGGGAAATATGTCAAGTCCCTCCATAAGGTTCCTCCCTCATAGTCCTTTTCGCATTCCCTTGTTCAACAATTTGTTCCTTGTTGTCATATCTCATATTTGTGCAACGAAATGTGTTTCCTCTGAGAATTTCCCTAGTTATGGCTATAAACCCCTCAACGCTAATTTATATATTTTTATTTTCCGATTCAAATGTTTTCTTTTTTCCCTTTTTTATTGCCTGCCATTGATTATTCTTATAAACAAAAGCAATTATCGAGAAATGCAAGGAAAGTCTGTTGACAGATTTATGAGTATTATTAAAATTCTTTAAACAAAAAAGCCAAAACAAACAAACAAAAAAAATGTATAATTAAAATAAAGGAAATAAGCAATCGACTGAATGAACGAATGATTTTAATTGAGAAATAAATTGCTCATAATCTATATCAATAATGGGAATCATAATAAAAGAAAGACCCATACAAATGTGGCGCCAAATTTAATGCCTTTTGATTTGTGCCCCCATTCCTGCTGCTGTTCCCCCTGCTGTTCCGCTGCCACATTTTTATGATCTCTCTGAATGATCTTCGCTGTTGCATAAGCAGTGCATAGATCTATCTGCAACATCCCAATATCTATCGCCTTTTGCTGGAGCTGTTCAACTATAAAATTAAACTCAAAAATGGATACCAAAAGACACACAAAAAATAAAAATAAAAGAGCTTGTCGAAAAATTCCCATAAAATGACGTTTGCCGAGATATATAAATTTCGATCCATCTATGGTTAGATATATGTACGTACATATGTATACGATGCACGGCGATCGATCGACCGACCGAGCGACCGGCTTTGGCCATAATAATAAATAAGTACGGGGTCGTTATGTGGAAGCTGCCTCGAAATCTATGGCAATCAGAGTGGATATACATATCTGACTCTCTGTCGCTGGCGCTGGCTCTGTCGCTGTTGCTGTTTCGGTTTCTGTCTGTGTTTTGTGGTTAGCTAAAATATTGGATCGTATGACTAGGCCATGGAGGGGGGAATGGGGAATGGGGGATGAGGGATGAGGGATTGGGGTGCAGTGCAAATCTAGTTCGAACGATTCTAGACGGGATCACTGGCGCCATATCAATAGCGGGGCAAAAGCAATTTACTGCCATGCCCGTCCCGATGTTCGGTGATTGTATCTACGAGTATGTACCAGTACGTACGTATGTATCTATATATCTCGGATACGCAACTGTTTTTTGTTTTGTTTTGTTTTCATTTTCAATTGATGTATGTCTCATTTTTTCCTCCCCCTCTCCCCACTCCTCACTCCACTCTCTGCATTTTATTTTTGTTGCTGGTTTTGTTTTGTTTTTGCTTACATGAATTTGGGTCAACAGAAACTTCAAGCTGAGCTTGCAATATTTTTCCTTAAACATTTTTTTTTTAACATTTTAATTTTAATTTCAATTTTTGTTTTGTCAGCAGCCAAATTGTTGCGTTAATGAAGTGTGTCACTCTCGACACCCCCCATTCGGCCGCCTCCTCCTACTAATCGTACTTATAACTCAACCCATTTCTCCCCCTTCTTTTCACCCTGCAGATCGCGAAGACCAATCGATTTTGTGTACTGGCGAATCGGGTGCTGGCAAAACGGAGAACACCAAGAAGGTCATCCAATTTCTGGCCTATGTGGCAGCCTCCAAGCCCAAGGGCTCTGGTGCGGTAAGTACAAGAAAGAATTGCCGCAGACTCAAACAAACAAAAAAGATAAATGATTCCACAGCAGAAACGAATGCAAAGTTGTTGCTACACTGGGGGAGGGAAATAATCGAGCACTGAAAATTCAAATATTCCAAATATTCATCCTAACATGTTCCGAATCAGTCGTAGGGTTCGTAGGGAATGTCTCATTGGAATAATGTCGAAGTTCTATTAAAAGTTATTTCCCTCAGTGCATCATCTGTTTGGTGTAAAATGTGTGGGGGAGTTAAGTTCCCCCACCCTCTACTCGTGTGTACAGTTCCATTTGGGGATTGGATATGTGTGCTTATAAAATGCTTATTAAACTCACATTAATGACACGCAAGCTGCTCTCTCAACAATTGTTATTGTTTGCCATTGTAATTAATTAGAGAGAGAACGTTCCAAGGGGAGATGCACGCTTCTTATGGCTATTTACACATATGTACAGATTAAGTATCTGCGTATATATTTATACATACAAAAATCTATGTAGTAGAATTGTTGGATTGTCGGCAGATTGTCTTTAATACGCCCCCGAAACTATAAACTAAACTTCTTCTGTGGGTGTTGGTTGTGCTGCAAATCAATTTACAATTTCAATGTAAAAATTTTTGTTGTTGTTTGCTCGCTTGCTCGTTTTATGTCTCAAGTTACCGAAAACTAATTTCCATTTCGTATCCATAATGCGGTGTGGAATTATTCTAACGTGATTCGTAGAAATCATTGAAAAATAGTAGAATTAAAGAACTATGTGTGAGAAGATAGAGAGGCTGCAAAGTTTGAATTCAAAGGTTCTCCCTATGGTTTGATGGTTCCATGATGATCCATGGTTACTTTTGTAGATTTGGCTGCTCAGTTGGCTGCCCGCTGGGGGGCGGGCACTAAGTCAGAGGGGAGGGCCAGCAGCACACTTCATTAATCAACTGAAGCCCTGCCTGACAAATTTTTGTCATTTACAGCAATAAAATAAACACCATAAAAAAACAACAACAAAAAACAGAAGCGAAGCAAAATTGAATTGCAGCAGCAGCAGAGGAGGAGGGAGAAGTCGCTGCTGAAAGGGGAGGGGCAATTGATAAAAATTGAAAATTAAATCACTCGAATTGCGACATTCAATGGTTCTTCTCCTTTTGTGGCATGGCAACTGTTGCTGTTGCTGGTGCTGATGGTGGTGGTGGCGCCCCAATTCGGGCTGCTGCTTCTGTGTGCAGCTTCTGTTTGGTTCGGTTCTGGTTCATAACCATAATTGGGGGCAAAACCAAACAGATACAGATATCTACGTACACTGTATATATATATTTATGTGTGTTTCTTATGGGCATACACACACAGTCAAGTCAATCCTTTTCAGCACAAACACACAAAAAAAAACAAGCTGTTCTTGAGCTCCAAACACACTTTTCATTATGTTTTATGCGTTTACTGCCTGCCTTATATGAGCCTGATGTGGCTGAAGGCTGGGAGGCTGCTGCTGCTGGGGAACGGAACGTGATAAGCTGCAAACAGACTTAAGGCATTTATATATTTAAGAACATTTATTTAGGTCTCATACTAAACATAATTAGGGGAGGGCACAGTACCCTGGAAGTGCTGAAGAACCCTAAGATTGTTGTTCTCTCCCATAACCTTAGCCTGCGAGATATCTCGCCATGAATCGTGCACTAAAAATCTTGGCTAGGCACTGCTGCGAGTGAGTGGCTGTGGCTTCTTCCCAAATTGAATTGCAAACAAAAATGTTTGTGTAGCTTGTGGGGGGGGCATAATGCTCGTAGTAATTGTGATTACAATGCCCATAAATAGACGCTGATGAAGGTAAACGACTGCGATACGATATTGAATCATCAGTTGGAATCGAAGGGAATTCATTCCGTTCGTTCGTTCGTTCGTTTGATTAGATATTAGTTCAGACTTGCTTGGGCTCCTCCGATGTTGTGTCTGTGTCAACAGCCGCGATATTTACGATCTGGGGGAGAGGTTTCCTTATCAGGTTACCCTAGATAACAGATACCAAGAACTACAAACTGGAAGGAACAAAAAACAGAATTAATAATACTTTGAGCACAACTTTGCATTCTGCGTTCTGGGAATTATATTTCTTTATTTATTTTCTCTTTTTTTTGCACTGCCATTTCTAAGGCTAAATATGACAGAAACTTATGGTATATATTTTTGATTTATTTATTGATCTTCTTTATTTTCATGTCCTACTACACACACACACACACACACACACACACACACACCTATAAATACACGCACACAAAACACGAAAAAAAACACTCGTTGTACATTTGGACTTTGGGTTGTTGTGTCTTCCACTACACTGAACTTTGAACTCGAATTATCCCTACATACCGATATATATATACATATATATATTGTACATTCCTATATGGTATGGGTGTATATATATTTTGCTGCAACCCGAACAACCAAATCAACCACACACCAAAAATAAAAAAAAACCCAAAACAGGTGCCGAATCCTGCCATTCTGATTGTAAGTATTTCCAATATCCAAATCCAAGTGGAAACGAAAGGTGGAATAAATGGATACCATATTAACCCATATTATGTATTATGTTAACCCAGCCAGCCCCTCTGTGTTATGTTTAACCCCAACCCAAACCCCCTTTTGATGGTTAATAATTTATATATTATTTTTAATCCTTTTTGATGTCCCAAATAAGTTCGCATTTGTATTTGTTTTACCTGTGAAAGAGCAAAACCCCCTGCTCGTTTTCTTTTCGAGTTTACGGCGACAAAAGAAAACGTGCAAGGTTTCCCCCTATTTTGTGTAATTTTAAAGCCTTTTATTTCTAACCTTTTACGTATGTTTTTTTTTGCTTAAAAAAGTTCCACAAAGTGTGGAAGCTGCTCTGTGTGTTGCTCTGTTTTCCATACATGTTTGCCATTTATCCATCGTTTCCCCTGTTGCTCAATCATTTATTCAAAATCATCTCTCTGCTCTTGCCCCCAAAAATTCCATGCCACGCATTTGCCTACGCATTTTTAGAGTAGTCAAGAGGCATTTTCGGTAAAGTATGCTCCACCACAACTACTGTACACACTGTACCCACTCTGCTAGTACTTCAAATAAAACCGAAAAAAAACATAAAGAATCATTTATATACATATATACGATTTTCAGTTGTAGATAAATATATAGATCTAGATACATATGATTTTTGGGGGCTAGTCGTCACTTGTTGTATCCCAATATAAGCAGCTATCATCCCCATAACCCATACCCAATAACTCCTGAATAATTGCAGAACTTTTCGCTGATAACGAAAAAATATCTAACCGTCAAGATAATGGGACACAATTATAATCCTAATTCAAGTTCAAATCCAACTCAATGTAAATATCCAAGGAATATCTATGTAGCGATGGAGAGTAATGGGAATGTAACTGAGGTAAAAAAATGGAACCGACTGGAGTCGATGTCGTCGCCGAACGACAGCATATAGGTCTGCGAAAAGCTGTAGAGGAGATTTGTGCCGTGTCCAGTATGCCGTAGATTAATCCTTAGATTTTGATTGTAGAAAGTATTGCATGTGGTTGTCCTTGTCCATTGTTTATTTGCATGTATTTTATGTGTAGCTTGTAGCTTGTTTTGTTTATGTTGCTAACCCAAAGACACCATTAGATCTCTGAAGAACATGTGCTAATCCCCATACTCTTGTGTCTCCCGCTACTCAGGGTGAACTGGAGCAACAACTGCTGCAAGCGAATCCCATACTGGAGGCCTTTGGCAATGCCAAAACCGTCAAGAACGACAATTCATCACGTTTCGTAAGTGTGTGCGTCTCCCAATCTGGAACTCCCTACTAATCTTTGTATTCCTTCTTCTTGGGCAGGGCAAATTCATACGGATCAATTTCGATGCCTCTGGCTTCATTTCGGGTGCCAATATCGAGACGTATCTGCTGGAGAAGTCGCGTGCCATCCGTCAAGCCAAGGACGAACGTACATTCCACATCTTCTATCAGCTGCTGGCGGGCGCCTCGCCAGAGCAGCGCGAGAAGTTCATACTCGAGGATGTCAAGTCGTATGCATTCCTGTCCAATGGCAGCCTGCCGGTGCCCGGTGTGGATGACTATGCCGAGTTCCAGGCCACCGTCAAGTCGATGAACATCATGGGCATGACCTCGGAGGACTTCAATTCGATATTCCGGATCGTGAGCGCTGTCCTGCTGTTCGGCAGCATGAAGTTCCGGCAGGAGCGCAACAATGACCAGGCCACGCTGCCCGACAACACGGTCGCCCAGAAGATCGCCCATCTGCTCGGCCTGAGTGTGACGGACATGTCGCGCGCGTTCCTCACGCCGCGCATCAAGGTGGGCCGCGACTTTGTCACCAAGGCCCAGACCAAGGAGCAGGTGGAGTTCGCGGTGGAGGCCATTGCCAAGGCCTGCTACGAGCGGATGTTCAAGTGGCTGGTGAATCGCATCAATCGCTCGCTGGACCGCACCAAGCGGCAGGGGGCCTCCTTCATCGGCATCCTCGACATGGCGGGCTTCGAGATCTTCGAGCTCAACTCGTTCGAGCAGCTGTGCATCAACTACACGAACGAGAAGCTGCAGCAGCTCTTCAACCACACCATGTTCATCCTGGAGCAGGAGGAGTACCAGCGCGAGGGCATCGAGTGGAAGTTCATTGACTTTGGGCTCGATCTGCAGCCCACCATCGATCTGATCGACAAGCCGGGCGGCATCATGGCCCTGCTCGACGAGGAGTGCTGGTTCCCGAAGGCCACCGACAAGTCCTTTGTCGACAAGCTCGTCTCGGCCCACTCGATGCATCCGAAGTTCATGAAGACGGACTTCCGGGGCGTGGCCGACTTTGCCATCGTGCACTATGCCGGACGGGTGGACTACTCGGCGACCAAGTGGCTGATGAAGAACATGGATCCGCTGAACGAGAATATTGTGTCGCTGCTGCAGGGCTCGCAGGATCCGTTTGTGGTGAACATCTGGAAGGATGCGGAGATCGTGGGCATGGCACAGCAGGCCCTGACCGACACCCAGTTCGGGGCACGCACCCGCAAGGGCATGTTCCGCACCGTGTCCCACCTGTACAAGGAGCAGCTGGCGAAGCTGATGGACACGCTGCGCAACACGAATCCCAATTTTGTGCGCTGTATCATACCGAATCACGAGAAGCGGGCGGGCAAGATCGATGCCCCCCTGGTGCTCGACCAGTTGCGTTGCAACGGCGTCCTCGAGGGCATCCGCATCTGCCGGCAAGGCTTCCCCAATCGCATACCCTTCCAGGAGTTCCGCCAGCGGTACGAGCTCCTCACACCGAACGTCATCGCCAAGGGGTTCATGGACGGCAAGAAGGCGTGCGAGAGGATGATCCAGGCGCTGGAACTCGACTCGAATCTGTATCGAGTCGGTCAGTCGAAGATCTTCTTCCGCGCCGGCGTCCTCGCCCATCTCGAGGAGGAGCGCGACTTCAAGATCTCCGACCTGATCGTCAATTTCCAGGCCTTCTGTCGCGGCTTCCTCGCCCGCCGCAACTACCAGAAGCGGCTCCAGCAGCTGAACGCCATCCGCATCATTCAGCGCAACTGCGCCGCCTACCTCAAGCTCCGCAACTGGCAGTGGTGGCGCCTCTACACCAAGGTCAAGCCCCTGCTGGAGGTCACCAAGCAGGAGGAGAAGCTCGTCCAGAAGGAGGATGAGCTGAAGCAGGTGCGCGAGAAGCTCGACACGCTGGCCAAGAACACCCAGGAGTACGAGCGCAAGTATCAGCAGGCGCTGGTGGAGAAGACCACGCTGGCCGAGCAACTGCAGGCCGAGATTGAGCTGTGCGCCGAGGCGGAGGAGTCGCGCTCCCGCCTGATGGCTCGCAAACAGGAGCTCGAGGACATGATGCAGGAGCTGGAGACGCGTGTCGAGGAGGAGGAGGAGCGTGTGCTGGCTCTGGGCAGCGAGAAGAAGAAGCTGGAGGTGAACATCCAGGATTTGGAGGAGCAGCTGGAGGAGGAGGAGGCGGCCCGCCAGAAGCTGCAGCTGGAGAAGGTCCAGCTGGATGGCAAGATTAAGAAGCACGAAGAGGATCTCGCCCTCACCGACGACCAGAACCAGAAGCTGCTCAAGGAGAAGAAGCTGCTCGAAGAGCGGGCCAACGATCTCTCGCAGACGCTCGCCGAGGAGGAGGAGAAGGCCAAGCATCTGGCCAAGCTGAAGGTCAAGCATGAGGCGACCATTGCGGAGCTAGAGGAGCGCATGCACAAGGATCAGCAGCAGCGGCAGGAGACGGACCGCACCAAGCGCAAGATCGAAACCGAGGTGGCCGACCTCAGGGAGCAGCTGAACGAGCGACGCACCCAAGTGGACGAGATGCAGGCGCAGCTGGTGAAGCGCGAGGAGGAGCTCACCCAGACCCTCATGCGCATCGACGAGGAGTCCGCCAGCAAGGCGACCTCCCAGAAGGCCCAACGTGAACTCGAATCCCAGCTTGCCGAGATCCAAGAGGATCTCGAGGCGGAGAAGGCGGCCCGCGCCAAGGCGGAGAAGGTGCGACGCGACCTCAGTGAGGAGCTGGAAGCCCTCAAGAATGAGCTACTCGACTCCCTGGACACCACAGCCGGTAAGTGGAAAAGATTCCACCAAAATTAAACCATAATTAACATTTTCCGTGTTCCTTCCTTCCCATTCAGCCCAACAGGAACTGCGCTCCAAGCGCGAACAGGAGCTGGCCACGCTGAAGAAGTCGCTCGAGGAGGAGGGTGTGAGCCACGAGGGCGTCCTCGCCGATATGCGGCACAAGCACTCGCAGGAGCTGAACGGCATCAACGATCAGTTGGAGAATCTGCGCAAGGCCAAGTCCGTGCTGGAGAAGGCCAAGGGTACGCTGGAGGCGGAGAACGCCGATCTGGCCACCGAATTGCGCAGCGTCAACAGCTCCCGGCAGGAGAACGATCGGCGACGCAAGCAGGCCGAATCCCAAATCGCAGAGCTTCAGGTGAGTGCAACAAAGGCAGGAGGCAGGCAGGATCAGGATCTCTATTCAACTTTTGTTTGCAGGTGAAACTGGCGGAGATTGAACGCGCCCGGTCGGAGCTGCAGGAGAAGTGCACAAAGCTGCAGCAGGAGGCGGAGAATATCACCAATCAGCTGGAGGAGGCCGAACTGAAGGCCTCGGCGGCTGTGAAGTCGGCCAGCAATATGGAGTCGCAGCTGACGGAAGCGCAGCAGCAGCTAGAGGAGGAGACACGCCAGAAGCTGGGCCTCAGCTCCAAGTTGCGCCAGATCGAGTCCGAGAAGGAGGCGCTGCAGGAGCAGCTCGAGGAGGATGAGGAGGCGAAGCGTAACTTTGAGCGCAAGCTGGCCGAGGTCACCGGGCAGATGCAGGAGATTAAGAAGAAGGCCGAGGAGGATGCCGACCTGGCCAAGGAGCTGGAGGAGGGCAAGAAGCGGCTCAACAAGGAGATCGAGGTGTTGGAGCGACAGGTGAAGGAGCTGATTGCCCAGAACGATCGTCTGGACAAGAGCAAAAAGAAGATCCAGTCGGAGCTGGAGGATGCCACCATCGAACTGGAGACGCAGCGCACGAAGGTAGGTGGTCCCTGGCCATGGAAAGGGAACTCCCATGCTAATCCTTGCCTTCCCATCCCATCCCATCCCCCATAGGTGCTCGAACTCGAGAAGAAGCAGAAGAACTTCGACAAGATCCTCGCCGAGGAGAAAGCCATATCAGAGCAGATCGCTCAGGAGCGCGACACGGCGGAGCGGGAGGCGCGCGAGAAGGAGACCAAGGTGCTGTCGGTGTCCCGCGAGCTGGACGAGGCCTTCGACAAGATCGAAGATCTCGAGAACAAGCGCAAGACGCTCCAGAACGAGCTGGACGACCTGGCCAACTCGCAGGGCACCGCCGACAAGAACGTCCACGAGCTTGAGAAGGCGAAGCGCGCCCTGGAGTCGCAGCTGGCCGAGCTGAAAGCACAAAACGAGGAGCTCGAGGACGACCTCCAGCTGACGGAGGATGCCAAGCTGCGTCTCGAGGTCAATATGCAGGCCCTGCGCTCCCAGTTTGAGCGCGACCTGCTGGCCAAGGAGGAGGGGGCGGAGGAGAAGCGACGCGGCCTGGTCAAGCAATTGCGCGATCTGGAGGCGGAGCTCGATGAGGAGCGCAAGCAGCGGACGGCAGCCGTGGCGTCGAAGAAGAAGCTGGAGGGCGACCTCAAGGAGATCGAGACCACAATGGAGATGCATAACAAGGTGAAGGAGGATGCATTGAAGCACGCCAAGAAGCTGCAAGCACAAGTCAAGGATGCGCTGCGCGACGCCGAGGAGGCCAAGGCGGCCAAGGAGGAGCTGCAGGCGCAGAGCAAGGAGGCCGAGCGCAAGGTCAAGGCCTTGGAGGCAGAAGTATTACAGCTGACTGAGGATTTGGCCAGCTCGGAGCGGGCACGACGGGCCGCCGAAACGGAGCGCGACGAGCTTGCCGAGGAGATTGCCAACACCTCCAGCAAGGGCTCGCTGATGGTCGACGAGAAGCGGCGACTGGAGGCCCGCATTGCCACGCTCGAGGAGGAGCTGGAGGAGGAGCAGTCCAATTCGGAGGTGCTGCTCGACCGCAGCCGCAAGGCGCAGCTGCAGATCGAGCAGCTGACCACGGAGCTGGCCAATGAGAAGTCAAACTCGCAGAAGAACGAGAACGGACGCGCCCTGCTCGAGCGCCAGAACAAGGAGCTGAAGGCCAAGCTTGCCGAAATCGAGACGGCTCAGCGCACCAAGGTGAAGGCCACCATTGCCACGCTCGAGGCCAAGATCGCCAATCTGGAGGAGCAGCTGGAGAACGAGGGCAAGGAGCGGCTGCTGCAGCAGAAGGCCAACCGCAAGATGGACAAGAAGATCAAGGAGCTGACGATGAACATCGAAGACGAGCGGAGACATGTCGACCAGCACAAGGAGCAAATGGATAAGGTAAGCAATCCGCGGGGAGCATGGGTAACATTTTGAGCTTTGAATACTAAATGGTTTTTCTTTTTTGTTTTTCTTTGCTACCCACAGCTGAATAGCCGCATCAAACTGCTCAAGCGCAATCTGGACGAGACGGAGGAGGAGCTGCAGAAGGAGAAGACGCAGAAGCGCAAGTACCAGCGCGAGTGCGAGGACATGATTGAATCGCAGGAGGCCATGAACCGTGAGATAAACTCACTCAAAACTAAACTACGGTAGGTGGTGGTGATACCAGCCTGGGCATTCCCAGGGCTATGCGGCGACTGGGGGGAAGTCTCTCTGTAGCGCTATGTCTCTCTCACTCTCGCTATTCGGGGATTCCGAGATTCTTTCATTATTTTTTTGACATTTTTTGTGTGTTTGGTTTAAGCTCCATCCAAGTGGCCGAGACCGAAAAGGCCAAGGCCTATTCGCCCAAAAAGGATGCCGCACTCATTATGAATTGTGAGGGTCTGCATTAGGTTTTCGAATCGTTTCGCTTCTCGTTGCTCGTAGGCGCTGTAAGTGCTTCTGGCCAAGATCCATAGTCAGAATCCTCTCCCCCCCCCCCAAAAACCAGACCTAGAACCAGACCTAGACCCAGTGAATGTGAAACCAGAAACAACTCCAAACCAAAGAATACCTAGCAACCACACCTCTGTGTACTTCTCTCTGCATGTTAGGAACCCACAATCAATCAATCAATCAATCAATGAATCCATCAATCAACAGTGCAAACTAATGCCGTTCGAACTCCTCTTTGAAATAGAATTTAGTTCGTGCAACCCGCCCTTTTGTTTGTTCATTTTTTTGTGTTGCCCCTGCACTGCACGTATTCGTATGCTAAACTATATGCTAAACTTATATACTAATTCTGCATTTTGTATGTCTCCATTCCCTTTAGACGCACCGGCGGCATTGGCCTCAGCTCCAGCCGGCTCACGGGCACACCTACAGCAAAGCGCGCAGGAGGCGGCGGCGGTGGTGGCGGCGGCGGCGGTGACGACAGCTCATCGGTGCAGGATGAATCATTAGATGGCGAGGATTCGGGCAATTGACGCGTTAATTATTAGGTCAAGATTGAGAGAATAGGACGGAGAATAGGAGAAGAGATGATGAAGAGAAGAGCAAAATAAACGATTATATTTAATGTTTCTTTTATATAATTTCTCTGTTATTTTTTATATAAACTATTATACATACTTAAATTAAAAACGTAAACCAACAAAAACAACATTTTTATAACGACAACAAAAAAACACAAAATAATGAAACAAAAAAATGCGAAAACAATGTTGTAAAACACTCCAAGTACCCCTAAAATTTATATACATAAAACAACCATAAACACATAAGACAAACACTTTCCCCGCATCCCTCGAGTGGCTGCCGTTCGGAGCAAGCATCGAAATCGAAAATAAAAACGACATTTAAACAACACAAAAAACCAAACAAAAAAATGCCCAGAAACTTATTAAAACTTCCTTCAGCGAGTACAGACAGCATACACACACTCACTTCCACATTGCAATCTTTACGTACATACATAAATACCTAACATAGAGCCCCATAGCAATAGCAATACGATGCAAAATATGTAATTCATGCATTTAACACAACTAAACTAAAAACGGTTTTCAACGTGGAAACAAATCCAATCCGACACAGAGCTGAGTAAAAAAACAAAAGAAAATCAAATGTTGAACACAAGCAACTAATATACGAATTTAATTTCGTTTTTGTTTAGAACTAAACAATAAAAATTTGCTATATTATATATATAAAATGATTTTATACTGTTACGTTTAAGGAGCAGCAGTTCCAGAAGCATTATAATAGAACTGTGCCTAAATGGATGAACGTGCCAGCTGTAATTTCTTGGAAGTTTATCGATAACATTCAAATTAATTTTCATAGCATACTTTGGGGCATAAATGAAAATTGCATTGGTGGGTTAAATTATATTATCAAGGGTGGGGAGGGGAGTATCTGCATTGCATGGATAAATTATACAATTTACGAGAATATATTTATGAAAATATAAAGTTTATTAACATTTTTTAACATATTTACAAACTGATGGCTACAGACTACAGGTAACTGGCTGACTCTTTGTAGACTAAGGTTGCGCGCTTAATCCTAGGAAAATTCGAAAATCTCATACAAGTCTGGATAACTTTCCCCCGTTCCCGCCCCTGACTAACTAACTAGCTAACTAACTAACTAACTAATGGCACTGTTTTGGTCACGTGATTTACGCTGCCCGATGATCATCCGCTTCCAAGTGGAGCGGCGCAGATGGAGCACATGGAACGGGTAAGTTGAAGTGGTGCATCTGCAACAAGACGACGCCGGGACTGTTCAGTGCCTCGAGCTCAGCGGAGGACTTGCTCTCCTGGAGATGCTCCTCTCGCTTGCTGTTCAAATAGTAGACGACGGCCACGATCAGGCTGAAGAATGTCACGGAGATGAGCAGCGTGCCATACTTCAGAGCCAGCTGGATGGCGTCCAGGCCGAAGGTGCTGACGTACAGCATGTGCAGCACCTCCTCCGAGAAGTCGCCCGACGTGATCTCGATCCACATTAGTGGCAATATGGTGGCGTTCTCCAGCCGCGCACCCTGATCTGAAATTATGCATTAAAAAATATCGTCATCAGTGCTCCTCGCGGTCACTTACTCTTCAGTAGCGGGGTCTTGTCCAGCATAATGTTGATTTGGACGCGCGAAGCTCCGCTGATGGGGAAGCCAAAGCGCGGATGAATGTCGGCGTAGGTCTGATGGATCTCCGCATCGGGCTTGATGCCATCGAAGATCTTGTAGAGGACTGGATCGCCGGAGAAGAAGTGTGGGAAGGAGGGAAAGATGGGCGAGTCTGCGTAGCATTTGGTGGCATTGATCACTCCGCTGGGCAGGCAACGCTCCGTATTCTGGCAATAGCACTGATTCGCCGGGTTCTCGGACGGATGGTCAAACACATCCATGGGCGTCCGGTAGCGCAGCACATCGATGTCGTCGTAGATGGTCACCTCCTTCTCAAAGTGGAGCGGCACCTTGCGACACAACACCTGCAGGAAGACGTGAACTGTGTCGCGAGTCTGCAGCAGATTCGGCGAGAACATCGATGGCTCCGAGCCGTCAATTCGATTGCACTCCTCCCCCTCCCAGTAGTCCAGCTGGGGCATGCCATTGAACTGGGTGATGGTGCTGTACTTGGTGATGTCGTCCTCGCCGGTGTTCACCTGCACCGAGTCCACGCTGGTTCCATTTCGCTGCGGGGGCGGCAAAACAATTCTGTTCGGGTTAAGAGAGTTCTGGCCAGAGGATCGACCCACACTTACGCTCATCAGCAGGCCGAAACGTCGCTTGCCCTTGCCCAGGCTCTTCAGTTTGATGATCTTGTCCTCGTAGCCCCAAAGGTACTCTGCAGCCGTTAGATTCTTGAAGAGGGGCTCGTTGAACGCGTTGATTAGCATGCCCGAGATGAGGCGCGTAGGATAGGGCATCCGCTTCACGTGGCCAGCGGCACTGATGAGCGGCACATTGGGCACCAGCAGCACATCATCCTCCCGCATGCTCGACTTCTCCGGCAGAAACTTGTACGACTTGCGATCCTGTAGGGGGAGGAAGTAAGCTAGGAGTAAGTTCTGCCTGGTCTCTCAAGTGAGTGCGTCCTACCCTGAAGGTGACTGTGAAATTCTTGTTGAACGAGACCTCGTCCTTGACCGTGTGCTCCTGATACACCAGCGGGCCCATATCTCGTATCTGTATCTTATCGGCCCGCCCTGCCAGATAGTCTTCGATGTTGGGGTAGTGGAAGATGTGAGCCTTCAGCAGCGTATCGAACTTGGGGTCTGGATTGAGCCAGCTCTTGGCCGTGTCCGAGTTCTCGGCCAGCACCAGATTCTGTGGCGGGATTATAGGGGTGAATTAAATGGGCGGCCACTGGCTAAGTTAATACTTTACCTTCAGCATGGTGTTGTTGTAGTACTCGGTGAACCACATCACAAAGAATCCGGTAACACTGATCACAAATATGAGAAACATCACGCCCAGCACTGCAAAGTGGGTTCAGGTTAGGTCGGGGAGGGATACGCGTATCAGTGTGATCTGCATCAACCGTGCTCTACTTACTTATCAGTGTGCCAATATCCTTGGACGTTGGCTCGCGCTGCTGTGCGTGATTGCGCAGCCCGAAGGCCTCCAATATCATCTGGGGTATCGTTGGCTTCCCGCCGCTGCTGTAGCCCCCAAATGTTCCGGTACCTCCCGCACCACCGACCCCATTCCGCTGCGAGTTCAATGTGTTGGACTTGGATCTGCTTTGGGTGGCTACTGTGCGATCATCTTGTGTGGGTGATGGCAAGGCCACATCATGGCTTGTGGCACGTGGCATTCTGTGTGTGTGTGTGTGTGAGCTGAAAGTGTAATAATAAGAAAATGTTATGTTGGCCTTTTAGCACAGTAATTGCAGTATTTTGTTGCCTAGCTGGGAGCATGCAAGCTAAAGGATGCCAGTCTACTACTATCGGTAATAGAGCTACCATCATGGGTGCTCCTGGTAACTGATTCTTGTTCACTGATATTCACATTATGCATAATTTCACTTAATATTATCTTTTGGGTTTCGGGGAACACGTGGCGCAACAAAGGGATCTTTTTGACTGGCCCGATTATGGCCTTATCAGAGACTCGCTTCTATATATAAACTTGTAGAAATCCAAAAGTTCATCGAACACATAAGTGAACGCGAGAGTGTTAACACTTCACCCATCCCATTGAAGGGAATCAAATTCATTAATACCTTTTGTAGGGTTTATACTATTTAATTATATTTGCACATGTGCGTGTGCGTGTGTGTGTCTTTGATTTAATCGGAACAATTTTCCGAGGAGCACAGATTATTAACCATGCGATCGTTTACAGAAGTTTTCACAAACTAATCTAGGTTTCAGCTCCCAGAACCTTCGCATGCTGTGGCCCAGCTGAGGCTTCTGCTCGTGCTGAAATCAAAGTACAACCCATACATATGTATGTGCTCTAGGCCTTATCAGTAGCTCCTACGAATATATAATACTGATAATTGTATGTACTATACGAGTATTAGCTAGCAATTAATAAAATTATGGAATCAACAAGCTGAGGAGGAGGCATCAGTGTGCACGGACTCTGTGTCTGTATGCCCATAGAGTTAAGCTCTGAAAAATAACCACTTGAGGGGGGTACTCGTACTTGTGCGAGTTTCAAAAACGGGTCAACGATACCGATAAGCCCCAATGGGGCGCAAATTTTCCAATACATTCAGCACGATCTTGAACTTACATGAATGTGAACGAACGGTTTTGAGCTGGAACTACTGTGATTGCAAATTGAATTGATTTCGAATTTTGATAAGACTAAGCATGAAATTGCGTCTTAGGCTAACCAACCCACCCCCCCACACACACACACACACATTATGTATTGCATATTGTGTTTGGAAAAGATTTTGTTTTAAATTTAAATTTGCACTTGAGACCTACGCTTAGAGGGCGGCAGTGGTAATCCGTTTCTCCTTATTATTGGTGTGGTGTGGGATGCGTCGCGACGCAGGTTGATTGTCTTCACCGTTCCACTGCTTCACCGTCTGCTCTCTGTCTGTCTGTCTGTCTGCTTGTTTTCAATTAGTTGCAGAAAATTGTCGCGAGCGCGGGGTGCAGGCAGTGCCATTGACTGATAACGGCTTGGAGATGATGCGGGTGCAAAGCGACCAAAAAATAAAGCGTCGGCGAGTGAGTGAGTGAGTGAGTGAGCGGAGCGAGATCGTGTGCACAGACAGCTGTTCATGGAAACGAAACGGAACGAAATGCAAACGGAACACAACACACTCACACAATCTCAGGTAATTGCACCCGCACTTATCTCTCTCTCGCGCGTTCGCTCTCTCTGGTTTACTTTACCTGCCGCCGCCGCCACTTTTCTCTGCACTCGCGACGACTGCCAAACATTTGGCGTCTTAATTAACAATTTTGTCGTATTTACGATGTGTGCACCACACACCCACCATTCGTATTGAGCTTTTTTTTTTGGGGGTTTTCCTCTCTCACTCTGTCTCTCTAAATGATGTGGATGCTGGGGCTGTATCCGTATCTGTATCTTGCAGCGACACACTTGCACATTCGAGTATCTCTATCCGACAGAACTCTTGTCGTTGTCCGTTGTAAACAGCTCCAGTTCGGGCTCTCTTCTCTTCTCTCCTCTCTCTCCTCACGCTACTCTGTTCTCTGTTTTTCTTGGCCTGGGTTCTTTGTTCGCCTGCTTCTTTGTTTTTTCGTTATTCTCTTTTGTCAGCCCGATCGTTGGGGCTAGCTGCTCTTGTTGTTGTTGTTGTTGTTGTAGTTCCTGCTTCGATTTACAAACAAAAAACAGTGGAGCTGTAACTGCAGCGGGAGCTGGTTTTCCATACGGAATACACTCTTCACTCTTCACTTTTCCTTCTCTCTCTCTCCTCTGGCATTCATTCAGCTTCTTCCACTGGCACCGCACTTGGAATCGATTCCGTTTCTGGTTTGTCTTAGTTTTCCCAACAACTGCAACGACAGCAATTGGGAAGGCAACACAACACAACAACAACGAACACTACATATTTGCACCAGCAGCAGCAGCAGCACCAGCCATTGGCTTGGCTTGAGAGATTATCTTTCGTACGTTTAGCCACCGAAGTGCCACTGGATCAACCACTTGTCCGTTGGGGTATGGTATTTATTGCGGATTTCGCGATTAGAGCCCACGCACTATCTGGCCGAGAGATTGGGTCGCGGTCCCTGCAGAACCGATTAGATTTCGCTTTCTGGGGGAGGAGTGCTTGTAACTCGAGCGAGCTTCGATAGACGCTGGTAAACACTGGCACTGGACACGGGGGACTGTGGTGCGTGCTGCCTGCCTGCCTGCCCACCAAACAAGTTATTACTACGACGGAATCCGCTCAGCTCCGCTCCGTTCGGAATCAGCAGCTGTTTCGTTCTCCTTCCTCGTTCTACGATCTTGCTTTCGGTGGCGCTGCTGTCTCTGCTGCAGCTCTGCCATTGATAAGCGAGTGGTCAGCGCTATGCTTTGGTTTGGTTGCTGATAACCGGGATTTCTTGTTTACTACGTAGCAGCCAGCCATTGTGCGTGTGCCAGTTCTTCCACTTGTTTGTGTGTGTGTAATGAGACAAAGTGCAAATTTAATCATCATTCCACACAAAGGAGCCCCTCAATGATACTCACACGCATGCACACACACATAGAGAGCAGCAGCCATCTGCAGCAGCAGCAGCAGCCCCATTCCAATCCCTGCATGGCTTTCTCTCTACGAGAGAGAGACAGAGAGAGTAGTGGCTTCATTATTATCGAACTAGATGAGCGGCGTAAACGGACTGCTGGCATCCAGAAACGTTTGTTCATTGTTTCTCCTCCAATCTGCAATGCACATAGAGAAAACGGGAACGAAATGGAAATGGAACCAAGTGAAGGCAGGAAGAACCTTCTTGCAGTAGACACAGCAGTTGAATACAATGTGAAGAACGCTTAAGAGTCGTCTGATCGAGAATATATGCAATATATGTCTATATATAGGAATGTTCAAATGACCAAATACAATTAGATACGTACATAAATAGATATTTGTCTATATAAATACATATGTACGTAGGTATGCACGTGCCAACACAATTTAATTAGCATTAAACCGCCTTGGGACTGCAATGGACTTTAACCAATCAGTTAGCGATGAACAAAGAAAAGTGCATGCGCCATTTTGCTCAGTGCATTGGGTGCTCAAGGTGTCTACCTTTTTCTTTACTTATTTTCTTCTCGTTCTGTTCTTGGCGCATGTATAGGATATATTTAGATAACCTTATCTTCCAGTTGTCTGTATGCTCATTGAGCTAGCAGAAAGGCACCCAAGCCCCGCAACGTGATTACTCGCATAAATACACCCGGCAGGAGAATCGCGAGTTATTGAACCCCACACGGCCAGAGAGACCGAGCCCTAGGCCCCAAGCGCAGGCCTCGATTGTGTGCTCAGCATTTATCAGTTTAGTCAAGAGTTTACAATTAATCTATCGTACTCCCTATATACATATGTACATATGTATGTACTCCATCGTGTTTTGCATCAGCACCCGATTGATAGCCTCTCTGAACTTTTGTTTTTCTAGAAGGCGCTATGACGCGGATGAAGCTTCGCTTCAATGGCTCGATCGCTTAATCGTTCCGTGCCGCTAATAGCTTTCCAATACTGTTTGCCTTTTGCCTGTATTGGCTGTAGTCTCCGCCCCGAGCAGGTCTCAAGAGCTACGCTTCAAAGTCTAGTTTACGGCGGAGTATTTGCCTGAAATGACAACTTAAGTGGCTCTAAGTCAGCTGGTGCCAAGTAGCTGGGCCCTCACATAAACTACCTTAAAACGCTAAAGATCGTGTGCAAAGTCGTTTCCATCATGTTAAATGTAGAGCTGTTCCCTCACTCGGCTTCGATTGGCTTCCAGTTCCCGTTTCCTGGAATGCCCGCTCATTAGGGATCTTATCAGCTCTGACGTCGAAATAAGTGGGTGCCTGGTGCCTTATCAACAACCTAGGCTGGCGGGTCGTCAAGTGCCAAATATAGTGCTTACATATACACAAAAACAAACTCAAAATTAAATCAGAAAAGGTTTCCACGATCATCGGACATCAAGAATCTGTAGATAGGATAGATACCGTTAGACACTGATGATTGGCCATGCTGGTGGTCGAAGTTCTGTATCGTAAGTGGAAAAACAAATTTTCGATTTTAATGGCGTGGTGATTGTCGGCAGCAGGTGGGGTGGTGCGTCGGCGGGGGGAGGCAGGGGCAATTGATGGCACGCAACAACATTTAAATTAACATATGCGTATGTTGTTGTTGCTGTTGTTGCTGTGCTTTTATTATTATTTATTGCATCACTTACAACAAAAACTGCGCCACTTTGTACGACAGTTTACATAAACAGAAAGGTCGCATGCAACCCGGTTGGCCTTATTGGCATGCAAAGTCGTCGTAGAGTTAGGCATTGGATACGGGTCGCGACGTCAGTCGGTCCGTCCGTCCAACAGCACTATATCTATGTGCGTGTGTGTGCGTGTGTGCGTGCTGTGTGTGTGGTTGGTCTTGGAGTGGAATGTCAAACACATTGAGGCGATAATGTCTTGGTTCGCCTTCTAACTATAGAGTTATTGTTATGGCGCTTGAGCAATGGCTTTTGTTAGGTTTTCGGCAAAATGATAGTACTCGCACAACAGTGGAGGTTCGGAGAAGATCAACAAATTTTCGCTGGTCTGTTTAGTGGGAAAAAAATTATCCTATCACTAGTATGAAGTTTCTGTTCAACAAAGATTAATTACTCCAAAATGGGAATATTATTTGAATTTTTCACATCTTGCCATGTCAGTTTTACAGCAGGGACTTCTTGAGTCCATGAATCCTAGCTCAAAATAAGTCACATTCATACACTGATAGAAAGAAACCAAAGTAAAATTAACTACAATCATATTTGAATTTAAAAAGCGGTTTTTAAATACAAACATAGTAAAATTAAATAGAATTCACTTTGATTCAAATATAAATGTATTAAAATGGCTTTTTTAATACGTTCATATTTAATCTTAATACAAAACACTTTAAAATAAATATAATATATTAAATTGAAATATGAAATATATTTAAATTAAATATAAAAATTATTAAAGTTAAATATTTTCATATTTATATCAAAATGTATGTGATAAATATTCAATATTAATACAACCACTCTTCAATAAAAATCAATGGCATAAATGAGTGAAAATATGAAAATTTCAGTGATTTTTTTCCATCGGGTGTATAATCTTCCGAGTCTTTTTGTGTGTAACACCCATCAGACTTCAGAACTTCCCCTCTGATTCATCGAAAGTGGGAAAACTCTTTCTTATCTTTTCAGAACATTCTCTCTCTTTGAAGTTTTCCCCCCAGTGAGCAATTTCTTGAATCACATTTCCTAGACATGGTCTGGAAATGATTTCCCCCTCGGTGCTGTTGGTTATGCAAATGCAACAAGTTTTTTGTCGCCTGTTATTTCCACAGTTGTGGCGCATTTCCCAAAAGCCTGTTTATGCTTTAGCACGAAAAGCTTTTGCAAGATTCCGATTCTGGAGACAACAACAAACAAAAGAAGCCCATAAACCTTGCGCAATGCAATGCCAAGCGAAACTGCAACATTCAGTGGCAATAACAATAATTTGTGATCGTTGAAGCTGTCAACTTTTGCATTGCATACTCGTATGCCACATTCTGTGGCTTCAACTTGATCTGTCTTCGTTGATGTTTGGGGGGTTTGGCAACGGCTGCCACAAACAATAACAACAACAATCACTCGCATAGAAGTGAGTCATTTGCAACAAAAACAAAACACAAAATATCATAATCGTTTAGTGCTGCCACTGGTATTGGTGTGGCAATCAATGGGGATCGCTGTCTGCGTCTGTGTGCGTCTCTGTGTGCAACATAAAACGGAACGGAACGCAACACCAAAACGAAAGACTTTAATGCAAAAGCAACAAACTTGTTTTTATCAGTCGCCGCCGCCACCCCATTCCCCAGAAGCATAAGCAACAGCAACAGCAACAGAAAGAGGGAGTAAGAGAGAGCGCACACATTTATTTCGAACCGATCGAAGTCAGTCTATTCGAATATCCAAAAGCTTCAATCGCTTGCATTTGCAATGCATTGAGCAAAAGCTCAAGTCATGCACTACACACACACACACACACACACACACACAGAGCGCCCGCTTGCTTGCTTACTCTCGCTTTTGCTTTGCTTCTGCCTCTCTCTCTCTCAGCCAGCTACATATGCAGGCACATACGCACACAGGTGTACCTGTTTATCAGGTTTTCGAGTTTCGCTTTGTCGCAATGCCAAGCCAAGCCAAGCCGAGCTTCAGGTGGAAGCTTTCGCCGCACCAACATCTTACGTTGTGGGGCCACTCGAAGACATCGAATTCAGTTTCTCGGCGGCTTTGCGAGCGTTCAAGTCGTGCACACTTTTTGCCGGCGGTTTGGTTTGGTGTTCCGTTCCACATTTTGGAGGCCCCCCGCCCGTTCTAAGAATCTATCTATCAACAAAACAGCCCAGCCCGTACGTACTAAACTTGCATCCGTGTAAACGGCCAATTTCGACTCCGATTCCGGCTCCCGTGTGAGTGGAGTGGAGTAGAGTGCCTTGTCTGTGTGTTAATAGTATAACTATTTTGAAATGTCTGCGGATTGCGACTTGCGGCTTGTGGCCTGTCCCCCCCCCCTCTCTCTCTCAGGCTGGACAGGTCTGCGTCTGCTTTGCGTCTCTGGTTGTGTCTTTCACAAAATCCAGCAGCAACAAGTGTGTATGGTGTGGTGTGGCAGTAGCACCTCACATTCCAGGCCTTTTGCGGCAGTAAAAGTCCATTTTGTTGTTGCTACTCACTGCATTCGATCATTGATAAACCTTATAGATGCGGTCGGTCGCAGTCTCAGTCTCAGCGTTGAGCAAGACCTTGCCCACTCAGCCAAAATGAAACCACTTCCATGGTGGCTCGATGATGGCTTGACGGGGCGCTTAATAGCGCTACAAAAGCGGAAAATCATTGAATTATGCTTTGTGGCTGCTGCTGATGATGTTGCTGCTGCTGCTGCTGATGATGATGCCTCTTTCCCCCTGAAACCAGGCGGCAGCCGATAAATGTTGTCTACGGCCCTGCCTGCCTGCCTGCCAAAAGCGCATTTTACGAACGTGCATAGTTTTTATGATTACTTGTGTGGAAAAAGTGAAATTTTCGCTCTGCACAGAGCGTTGATTGGCGCTGCCACGAAGCAGCGACTCAAAACGAAATCAAATTAAAAAAAAGTTTACTCAAATATGAAGAAAAAAAAAACACCACACATACAACAACATTCAAAATCAAAATTTAAAAATCAAAATGAAGCGTGTGTCCAGGGCAGAAAACCCCAAAGAAATCAAATCAAATCAAATTAAATTAAATAAATGCATAAATACTCGTATATAAGTGAAGAGTGGCCGCGAAAGCTCTCTTTTTGACCACATAACGATGACGATTATGTGAAGGTTGCACCAGCAGCAGCAGCAACAGCAGTTAACCCACCCAATCCAGAGTAAAAGCTTTGAATCATCATCTTCCATCATACATATACGACGCGACAACGCGACGCAACGCAACGCGACGGCGAGGGGTATATTTTGTTATCTTGTCTTGTGGCTCTGTTTCTGAAGTTGGCTGCTTGATTTCGTTGCCAAGTTGGTCATAAAATTGAGGTGACAATTGCCAGGCTTTGTCTTTGCTGTTGCCCGTTGACACATTTCACTGCGAAAGCAAAAAGGCAAACAACACTTTGTACCTCTGCTGTCTCTCTCTCTTGATCTCTCTCTCTCATTTCTGCTGGTCTGTGCCATGCACTTGTACCTGTCCCTGGTCCCTGTCACTGGGGTAATTGCCACCAAAACTGACCTACTGAAACTCCAAGATGAGCCCCGCGGCGTCGCACATGTCTGTCACGCCATTGACAACAACAACATAGCGCACAGCGCATAGCCGAGCATTGTTAAAAGCACAAAAATTTAAAAATCATTTCATTTTGTATTATCAAAAAAGGCAGAGCGAATTTTGTCAGCATTTCGTTTGCTTTTTGGCCAGGCCAGTGTCGCAGCGGCAGCAACTACAGCAGCCACAGGTAGAGGAGAGGAGAGGGGGCACAACTCTGAAATTGGGTCAGGGTAATTGTTTAAAATAAGTACATACATAGCTGCTACCGCTTGTATTTATTTGTGCAACACTTAAACGCAGTGAATTTATGAGACTCGACTCCACGTTGTCTTCGCTCTAACTTCATTTCAGTTCAATTCAATCCAAGAGCGCCGCCAAGCTGATCAACAGCTGAACGTGGAGAGGGGAGCAGCGGATGTGTTCGCCAAGATTCCGCTTTCAGTTCAATTCATACAAAAACGTGTGTTTAGAAAGTAAATTTCTATTGAAGTTGGGATTCTGTCTAAGCCGTATAACATTCAACACATGCTCGCACACACACACACACACACACACTTGTACACAGTGAAGAGATTAAAGCAGAGCCAACACTTGGCTGGCGATTTCACGTTAAACACAACACACAAAGTTAGCTGCTAATTGAACAGCACAGCTGAAAGAGCAGACAGCTCCCAGCTACCAGCAACAACTAGCGGGCCTGCGAATCAACAAACAAAAAGTAAAAATGATTACATCAGTTATCGCATTTCATTGGCATTCCAAAACTGCTGAAATCTGGCTGGTACGCTGTGCTGTGATTCTCATAACAAGGTGTTTCGATTGCTGTTTCGATCTAGAATTTCCCAGTCGAGTCACTCCAGTCACTCCATTCATTTACTTTTGCATACTTCTTGGGGATGCGAGACGCAGTTAGTAATTTCCCGAGAGCCAAGAACTGAGTCACCGACACTGCATCTCAAGTGGACTCCATTCCATTACCCATTCCCCCCCATTCCGCGTTCTTTGTAAACATTTGTAATGCGCTGAAAAGTTTCTTATATAATCAAGCAGGGCCCTAAGCAGTATCCGCGAACAAAGCGCACAATCAGCACTCAGCAAGCAGCAGAAAGCAGAACAGAAACTGCTGCTGGTGTACTCTCAGCAACGCAAATGAAATTCCTGATGGAATTCACTGATTTTTTGGCTCGATGACGGGTGTCACCGAAAATCATTTGAAATAATTATGGGTTAATTGGTATTCAATGGGCATCGCTCGACCAGAGCCAACAATGGTGGATCCAATGCAAAACACAACACACAACACAAATCACAAGCACACACAGAGAGATATTGGAGTCGTCGGGCCAGCTCGACCTTGTGGCATTCAGAGAGCGCAGTAAACTCGGCAAATACTCGTACTAAAAAAAAGTATACGAAAATACGAAAAAACTTTGGGCAAGTGGGGAGGGTGGTGGTGTGCGTGTGAGGTGTGTGTGCTGCTGGCCCAGGGCCCAAAGTACAAAGTTTAATGCTTTTTAGCCGAAACCGTAAAGCGAAAACATCAAAAACTGGTTGTGTAGGCCACCATTTCCGCAGAGCATCCAAAGAATTTGAGAGTCCAACTGGCGTCTGGTTCTCATGTTCTCTGTTCTCAGTGCGCAGATTGGAATGGAATTAAATGGAAGGTGTGAACGTGCCCAAGTGCCACCCCCCCCCACTGGAGTTTCAGATTGCCGATAAACGACAGCAGTTTGTATGCACTTCACTCTGAGCTAAGAATTATCTGCGGATCGACAGATAGCCAGATCGAGTGGGGCAATTAAAACGTTTAATTTCTATTGTCTGCGACCGTGCGACGCCTGCAAATGGCCCAACAACCATTAGCCGGACTCCCATTTGGCTGCGTTGCTTGGCGTTGCGTTCCGTTTATGAATATGAATAATGGCTTGCGGTCTGTCTGCCTGGAATTGTCAATAACAAAATATCGTTGCTGTTTACGCACGAGTTCGAATATTAAAAGATATACGAGTATATATATGTATATGTATGCCCCAGCACAGCTCTAGCCCTGGCCTCGGTCAAGGTTTCTTTCCGACATTCGTTAAATGCGAAACCTCTCAGAGTCAGAGTCAGAGAGTGGTGAGTGGTGAGGGGAGAGCTAAAGCTGGAGCCTGTCAGTCCATTAAAAAGTGCTTAATTGCCTGAACCGAGCTGAACGGCAGCCAGCCAAGGTCTGTCCCTGCCAGGAAGGGCGCTGTGTGCAGTGTACTCTCGTACGAGAGTATCATTGACAGAGACAGAGACCCGAGCAATTATCCGCGGCACAAAAGAGACCCCAGCTGAAAACGTCGTTGTGCTGACTTGAAGGTTCTGGAGACAGCCAGAGCCAGAGCCAAAACAAGATTGCAGATCGCTTTTGCGCTCGTCTGTTTTGGTTTTGTGTCGAAAAAAGCATCGCTGATAAATCAGCCACAGCCACTGCCACAGCTCAAGCGTTGTCAAGCCCCACAAGGCTAACACGCCCCGCAACGTGTCTGAGGTCTGGGCCAAAGTCGGGGCATCTCTTCTCCCCCACTGTCATCTTGTTGTCTCTTGGAGAGACTCATGGAGACTAGACATACATAAGTAAACATATGAAAAGAGTGGTGGCAAAAAGATGTTGATCATGATCGTGAATGCTGATCGCTGATCATGAGCCCCAATGTCGTCTAGAACTTTATTGAATGATTGCATTCCTGTTTACCTGGCTTATGCCTGTGGATAATTATCCACTTAACCGGTATTACAGCTTATCTATCTCTAGGTTTACCCCCTAAACACACAGCTTGATCTTTCTTTCTATATATGAATTTTAATTTGCTTTTCTAGCTAACAACTGCAAGGCGGTCTGCTCTTGAAACAACACAACGACACCCCAATAACAGCCACAACATGAACGGTCCCAAACACAAACTATGCACTAAGCTGTCCAGCACGTATCTGAGAAAATGGTGTAAGTATAAAGTTAATGATTATGAGGGATCTCCCATCCCATTCCCATCCCATGCCAGAGAGTTTCCCCCCACTGCCATTAGCATCTGATTAGCCCAACAGCATTCTTTCCCTTCGCCATTGCAATGGGGTACATTTCCATATGGATTTCCGTATTCATTTATTTTGTGTAATAATTTTCCCATCCCGTCCATCAATTTATGCACAGCGCAATGGGAGGTGAAACCACACCAACTATCCAACGACTGAGTTAATCAAGGCGATTCATTCAATCCAATCCAAACTATATATCGTATATACTCGTAGGTATATATAACTCCACGTGCCATGCCTGATTCTTGATTTTGCTCTATAGTTTGCGGCTGCTTTTCTGCTGCTTTTCTGCTGCTTTGCTGCTGCTTTTCTGCTGCTTTGCTGCTGCTTTGCGGCTGCTTTGCGACTGCTTTTCTGCTGCTTTGCTGCTGCTTTGCTTTGTTCGTGTATGACTGGTTATACAGGTATTCAGTCGCTTTAGAATTTCTAATTGATTCCGCTGAAAGTGCGCAGAGGATAAACTTGGAACTTTATTTATACTATCCCATCCCCCTCCCACCCCCTTTCACTGCCTTCCAGGTAGCTGCGAGACTATTGCGTAGTGGCAAGGACTGGCATCGGACTCTGATTCAGATTGCTGCAGTTTAAACGATAATTATTCAATCACAACTAATTGGGGATGGGATCGTAGCTCTATCGGATATTGTACGAGTACTAATGCTAATGCTAATTGGATAGCAAAGTGTATAAGGTCAAAGGGTCAGTGGACAAGTGATTCATTGCGGGGCGATTGTTCTGTTCTATTCGTTTGATATATAAATATTTATGCCAAGCATTGCCAGTCGAGTGTGCCAACTCAAGAGCACCCCCCACCCCTCCTTGGTTGCCTGTCTGACTCATCCCAATCATCCCAGTGATTGATGCATTCATTTCGCTGATTAATTCGCTTTGGTTTTTGCAGGGATTACGATCGCCATTGCCTCAGTTTTGATAGTGGGTGGCGTTCTGGTGGCCTGCGAATTCTCCGTGCTGATCAATGCCATTGTGGACCGCATGGTGGCACTGCGTCCCGGCGCCAAGACCTTCAACTGGTGGGCCAAGCCCCAGTGGAGCCGCACATCAGTCTGTACATCTACAATGTGACCAATGCCGATGATTTCCTCAGCAATGGCTCCAAGGCCATTGTCGATGAGGTGGGACCCTATGTCTACAGGTAAGTGAGGTCTAAACTGAATCTAAACGACAATACCCACACCCCCATCTCCACCCCCATTCTCTATCTGTGACTTGCAGCGAGAGCTGGGAAAAGGTTAACATCGTGGAGAATGACAATGGGACGCTCAGCTACAATCTGCGCAAGATCTACTCATTCCGCGAAGATCTGTCTGTCGGTCCCGAAGATGACGTCGTGATTGTGCCCAATATTCCCATGCTGAGTGCCACCTCCCAGAGCAAGCATGCGGCCAGGTGAGTGTCCCTGCCCCTGCCCCCACACATACTGATTAACCCCTTGATCTCGCCTCTCTCAGATTCCTGCGCCTGGCCATGGCCAGCATCATGGACATTCTGAAGATTAAGCCGTTCGTGCAGGTGTCCGTGGGACAGCTGTTGTGGGGCTATGAGGATCCGCTGCTCAAGCTGGCCAAGGATGTGGTGCCCAAGGAGCAGAAGCTGCCGTACGAGGAGTTCGGGCTGCTGTACGGCAAGAACGGCACCTCCTCCGACCGTGTCACCGTCAACACGGGCGTCGATGACATCGAGAAGTATGGCATCATCGACCAGTACAATGGGCGCACCCATCTGTCCCACTGGACCAGCGATGCGTGCAACAGCCTGAACGGCACCGACGGCTCCATCTTCCCGCCGCACATCGACCATGACCGTGTGCTGCACGTGTACGACAAGGACCTGTGCCGCCTGATGCCGCTGGTCTTCGAGAAGGATGTGATGACGGCGAACGAGGTGCCCGGCTATCGCTTCACCCCACCCGAGTGGGTCTTTGCCGATGTCGAGAGCCACCCGGACAACATGTGCTTCTGCCCAGCCGGCCAGCCCTCGTGCTCACCCAATGGCCTCTTCAACGTCTCGCTGTGTCAATACGGTACTACCCCCTGCCCCCTGTCAATGCCACGTCTTTACCCGACACTAACTCTCTCCCTCTTTGCAGATTCCCCCATTATGCTAAGCTTCCCCCATTTCTATCTCGGTGACGAGAGCCTGCGGACACAGGTGGAGGGAATCTCACCGCCGGAGAAGGAAAAGCATCAGTTCTTCATGGACGTGCAGCCGGTAAGGGAAATCCGTCGTGACTCCTCCTCTCAGTTCTCCTCTAATTATGATGTAAAATCTCCACACACACCCACAGAAAATGGGAACCACTCTGCGTGCTCGTGCTCGCATCCAAATCAATCTGGCCGTCAGCCAGGTGTTCGACATCAAGCAGGTGGCCAACTTCCCGGACATCATCTTCCCCATTTTGTGGTTCGAGGAGGGCATCGACAGCCTGCCCAACGATGTCACCGATCTGATGCGCTTCGCGGAGCAGGTGCCGCCCAAGATTCGTGTGGCCCTGATTGTCGGCCTGTTCGCTTTGGGCGTGGCCCTGCTGCTGTTGTCGACGTTCTGCCTGATCCGCAACTCCCATCGGCAGAGCACCCTGCATCTGGAGGGCTCCAACTATCTGGCCACCGCACAGGTGGACATGAACAAGAAGCAGAACAAGCAGGACACCCAGCAGCCCGCCAGATATTAGAGATTTTTGTTCCGCTCTTTGGATGGCATTGAATGATCTGATCAGCTGGACGTGTCGAAGGGGTCTCTGGGTGTCTTAGTTTAGTATAGTTAGGTAACTGGGATTAGCCCATAACCCCATAAACCCATAAACCCATCCCCATCCCCCGCCCTCAAACGATTCGATTTGATCCTTTGGGGGTGTGTGTGAGTGTCTGTAGTCTAGAACAAATGGAGCTGGGAAGACTTGTATGTATTTTGTATGTGTATCTGTATCTGTATTTTGTATCTGTATCTGTATCTATTGTATTGTATGTAGGTTAATCGTTGTAAGTAATCGTTATGAAATTCTGATGAGAGATAAAAAGGAAGATGAAAGATGAGTGGATGATGTGTAGTCCTACGCAACAGTCGTGATCGATAGATAAGGCTCAAAGCTTCGATTTAGCTTAAACTTTGATTTGTTATACCAAAACTGAACCCCGCACCGCACCCCCCGTGCCCACTTACAACCACTTGTTGAAATTCGATGTCAAGACAATCAAGTCACAAAAAAAACCCGAAACGTTTCTCAAATAAAAAAAAAAATAAAGCAAATGTTCCGTCCTCCATACAAATGTGCTTCATTATCATATCGGAAATGTATACCCCGTATGCCCCCGTACGTACGTAGGTACTCGTAAACATCCATTGTATCCATTTGTGAATAATATGCAATAAATTACGATATTATTTTAATTAGCCATACAGCGAAATTCCCAACCCCTACCCCCACCCCTTCAAACTACCCCTCCAAAATGTTAACTTAGCTTAAGGCTCTCTCCATTTGGCTCTCAAATTGCTTATCCCCAGCATTAGTTATAGAATATTTGGTGGGCGCGCTCCCAAAACAAAGGAATATTTTTGAAATAAATTCAATTAATTACTGGGCGGCAGAAAATCCAATTTGAAAATTTATTTTTGCCAGCGATATATTGCTTTGTGGCTGATCATTGAAGATTTTATTTTATTGGCAATCAGTTGCGGGGGAAACCCAAAAGTATGCAACGAAGGATGTTTCAGAATATTTAGAAATATTTTATGATGGTTTCTGAAATGACATAAAACTCAGCAAGCGAATGCGGTCCCAGCTTGTGTGTCCTTTCATAGGAATGACAAATGGTTTAAGTCGATCCAACTGCACTGCAGGAGGCGCTAAGTATTTGCAAATTGGAATCAATAATCGAAAGCCAAACCTAAAAGCTGCGATATATTCCCTTGCTTGCATTAGATGCACCTTTTGTGACATCTTGCGACATAGTATTCTAGCATCTGTTTGGATCCCAAAAGTATGCTGCCCAAGGGCCCAACATGCAGCGAGATCAAGTGAAAACGAAAACGAAAACGAAAAACGAGATTAGCTTTATCTCTGCATCAGTTTTAGTTCCCTTTAGTTGTAGGCTTTAAGTGCGCTGCGAGGTCATCCAACATGGCCCAAGACATTAAATGGAAACATTAAAAGTGTCATAAACTAAGAGGGCCCGTCGCCAATCAGCAGAATTCAACGCAGAGTGCCAGATTTAGGAATTCAGTTTGTTTAATTTCGATTGAAGATGCATTGGAAGACCTCCAGACACGGACACGGACACAGGCAGACCGGATTCTGCAGAGCAGCCATTAAAGCGTCTATTTATATTGGGTTCCTGATTGCCGATTGTGATTGCGGATCACTGTGCCTGTTCGATCAGAGCAGACTCTAATGGCAAGTCATTTGTTTCGTTGCACGTTCTGCTGCCCGCTCAACTGATAAGCGGAGTGCCGTCTACGTCTGTCTGCGTCTGTGGCTGATAAGGCAACAGCCTCTGCTGCGACCCCAGGGCAATCAGCACCTGCCAACGACCGTGGTTAGCCGTGAAACCACGCAGGGGGGCAACCACTCACACCACTTGCACCACCTGAATGGCAACAGGTGATCCAGTGAGACGTCATTCGATTCGCAGGGGACAGTTTGAGCCACCGAATGGCAGCAGTTGGCTCCTTCAGTGCAGACTGACTGCCTATCGGGCAGCATTTAGTTTTTAATTTGAATGTGCGTAAATTGTACGATCGGGTCAGAGATCCCCCATTATCGCTGCAGAGAGGCAGAGAGCAGCCGAATCAGCCTTAGGTTCCAGCTTCAAGCTCCCTGCGCCAGCCCAGCTCGAGGGCTTAGCTGATAGCCTTTCCGTTATTTTGATTTTATATATTTTGTTTTCATTTCATTGCGTTCCGCTGGCCAAGAGCCGTGATAAGTGGATTGGATTGTAGCAGCAGTCAGTGTCCAGTGTCCAGAGCAGAGCAAAGCGCAAGTCAAACGGATCGCGTGTTTTCTACCGAACGGACGTGGCTTCCATCTGATCAGATCAGATCTCTCAACCAATATGAAAACCGGACAGCAGGTGAGGATAGCCCTCTACGCGCTGCTCGGCCTCACGAGCCTCTATCTGTTTGCGCTGTCCTGCCAGTGCGACTATCGCCTGGTGGTGGCCCGCGAGCATGTGCGCTTCCGCCAGCAGATGCCCACCATGGACAGCTGGGTGCACTCGCCGTTTGGTAAGCTCAAGAGCTACATGTTCAATGTGACGAACGCTGCGGCGTTCGAGAGTGGGCGCGACAAGCGGCTGAAGGTGGAGCAGATCGGACCGATCACCTACAACATTGTGGGCTTCAACGACGTACTCAGTCGCAACGAGACGAATGTGACGTACCGCAAGAATCGCTACCGGACTGTGGAGTTCCTGCCGGAGGAGAGCGTCGCGCCCGATGTCCTCAACTGGACCATCATTTCGCCCAACAATGTGTTGCTGGGTGCGGCGGCCAAATTCAGCCACTTGTCACCGCTCTCGCGGCTGGGCTTCGATACCATCACCAGGTTCGAGGAGCTCTTCATCAGAAACTCCGTCTACTACTTCCTCTGGGAGTTCACGCGTCCCTCCCTGCAGCTGGTCTCCAACCTACTGCCCTTTGCCGTCTCCGCCAACTGCGGCCCCCTGTACAATGTAAGTGGCTCTCCCCTCGGCTCTCCCCTTGGCTACGTTGGCTAAAAACGCTTCTATCCGCAGGCTCTCAAGGACAAGGAGGAGGTCTACACGGTGAACATTGGTCCGGAGCGGGGCATCGATAACTTCTTTCGCATCGAGACGCTCAACGATCAGCACGTGATCAGGGAGCAGCTGCCGCGCAGCGAGAAGTGGTCCGACGACTCGTGCCCCTACAATGTGAGCGGCGCGCACGACAACTCGCTCTTTCCGCCCTTCCTGCAGCCGGAGACACCGCTCAAGATTGTGGCCATCGAGTCCTGCCGCGTCCTGCCCCTCATCTATCAGCGTCCGCAGCGCTACGCCGGTCTGGACACCAACCGCTACCTGCTGCTGCAGCTGGACGAGGCGCCGCCACCGTGCATGGACACCACCTACGGCTTCAAGCTGCACAAGGGCATGTTTGACGTCTCCAATTGTGTGATAAGTAAGTGGAAGTGGAAGTGGAAGCCTGATCAGGGCTGATCCCTAATCGAATGTTGTTGCTATTGCAGATGATGCCCCATCGGCGTTTTCGGCGCCCCACTTCTATGGCAGCAGCTACAACTGGAGCGAGCACTACGAGGGCTACAATCCGAATGCCGAGGAGCACGAGCCGTACATCCTGATGGAGCCCACCACGGGCATACCCGTCAACGAGAAGTACCGCTTCCAGTCCAACATACCCATGCCGAATCTCGCCTTCTACAGCCGCAGACTGAGCAAGTTCAGCAACATGCTGCTGCCCACCTTCTGGTATGAGTTTGTAAGTGGAAAACAACAGCAGCCTCCCGCTTCGCCTTCGCCTCTTACGAGTTTCTTCTTTCAGGAAATGGGTGAACTGCCGGACTTTGTGCTGCGACTGATGTGGTTCAATGCAAAGGTCGTGCCCCACATGCAGACGCCCTGCATGGCTCTCCTGCTGCTGCTCGCCCTGTGGAGCGCCCTCAAAGTGGTTCGTGTGGCTTGGGGCGAGGGCGAGGGCGATCTCAGTTACGTGCAGCTCTATCGCAAGATCTGCGGCCGCGGCTCCACAAACGCCTGCCTTGAAACGGTGTTTCCGACAACCGATCGCCACCTTACGCAATGCGGCCAAGACTCTGATGAGGCTGTCAAATAGTCTCTGATTTTTTTTGATTTAGGTTGTCTAACTGAGACGGCGACTGCTGCTCGGACGGGACTAGTGTACATATAATATACAAAATACTCGTAGTTTTAGGCTAGAGGTGCGGCTGGTCGGTCTGCCGGTCTGCCGGTCTGCCGATCTGATGATGCTGCCTGCCAGCCACTGCACTTATCAGTTGTTTTCTTTTATGTAATATACGATTAAGGTTGAAAATTGAATGTGCCTCATTTCACCTTATCTGTCAGAGAAGAGCCCAAGCCCAAGCCCAAGCCCAACCCCAAGCCTAAGCCCATCCCCAGACATTAGTCTCATCTAAGCCCCAGTGATCCTCCTCCTCCACCGATCCCTCTGTCGCCAACTTTGCCGTGTTGACGGGTTTGAGGTCGCGGCTTTTGTTTGATTCGCCTCGCTTTTTGTGTGGTGGCAGCACCAGCAGCTCGCAATGACAATGAAAACTTGGGCACGTACCAAGTGGAAGATTTATTTTGCGCTTTATTCAATCTCTGTACATTTAACTTGTTGTTGTCATTGTTTCCTTTAGCTTCTGCTGCTTCTTCTTCTTCTTCTTCTTGCTCTGTGTATCTTGTGGTTTTGAATACCCTCGAAAAGGGTCGAAACATTTACAGCAAACTTGCAACTTGCTTCGAAAAACTCATTTCCGCGTCCATATCCATTGGGTGCAATCTGCATATTTATTTATTGTTTTCAAAACTAACTTTTATGTTTATTAAATCGAGCTAGAAAGTCGAAAGTGTCTACACTGATAGAAAACAAAACAAAGTAAATTGAACTACAATCATATTTGAATTTAAGATGCGATTTTTAAATACAAAAATAGTCAAATTAAATAGAATTCACTTTGATTCAAATATAAATGTATTAAAATGCCTTTTTTAATACGTTCATATTTAATCTTCATACAAAACACTTTAAAATAAATATAATATATTAAATTTAAATATTAAATATAAAATATATTAAATTTAAATATTTTCATATTTATATCAAAATGTAAGTGAAAAATATTCAATATCAATACAACCACTCATGGATGAAAATCAATGGCAGAAATGAGTGAAAATATTAAAATTTCAGGGCTTTTTTCTATCAGTGTACACAGGATATTCAGCACATAGTCCTGTGTCATCATGCTAGGGGGTCTCAAAGGGCATTCAATGCTTCGATGATCGTTAGCCTTCTTTTCTTGTTTACATTTATTTTACTCGATTTTTGTTCATCTTTTTTGTTGTTGTTTTATCTTTCCTGAACCTGAACTTTTGCACATTCCCCCCTGTCATGCCCACGTCTCTCTCTCCCTCTCTCTCTCTCCCCCGCTCTGGCTGATGCCCTGTTGTGGTTTCAAGGTAATCAAGCCAACCGAAACCCTTTGTCTCCTTGCCTTGCCCTGCCCTGCCCAACGGTGTCGTGTGTTGACCGTTTATTTTTCCTTTCCCGATCACTCTCGATTTGCATAAATCGAAATATATACTCGCACATGCATATGTACATACATATATATGTACAAGCAATGTGTGACGAGCAGGTCGCTTGAGGCAAAGGATGCCCCAATTTAAATGGTAATCGCAGCCAAAACAAGCCGAAAGTTGTTTGTATAATTGCTTCGGATGTGATGTTATATCACAAGTGGAGAGCGGAGAGTGGAGAATGGAGAATGGAGTGTCGGGTCAACATCGGTCGAGGTGATTTATTAACCTTTTCGCTGCGTGTCCAGCTGAACCGTTGAACCAACAGCAGCAGCAGCTGCAGCAGATCGTCTTCATATGCCTGATAATTTCGCGTTTTTTTTCTAGAATCGCCTGCGTCATTATCAGTGCCATTTGATGCCATAAAAGTTGCCAAAGTACATAATTAAACGAATATAAAGTGTATTTTTATTTTGTATAGTTAATTGTTTATTTGTGCCCCCCCAAAAGCGACCAGAATTATCAGTCTGAGCTCGAGTTCCAAATCCATTAGCATGTCCCATGTACAGTGGACCGACCGACCGTTGGCAAATACGGCGGAAAAACCCCCTTAGTCAGGGCTAAGATGTCAAAAAGTATATGGTATGTCCAGTCCACCCAATGCAGTGGGGGTAAATCCCGATTGGCTAGACCAGTTGAAATTAATCGTAGCTAAAGCTAAGGCTAAAGCAAAAGCTTTCGCAATGTGTTCGGGCGTAGACTTGTGCGTGCGATCCATGATCCAAAATATAATTAAAAGGGAAATGGAAATGCATAAAAGCGATTACAACACAGCAAAAAAACACCAGCACCAGCACTAGAAACAACTAAATGCGATCGTTAAACCAAGTCAGAGTCAGAGACCAAACACAGAGCCAGATCTGTGAGTGTCTCAGATCTCCGCTGTCCACTGTCCGCTCGCTCTCAACTGTTCGCTCTTGGCTCTCTGTCTAACTCCAGTCAGCTTGAAACTCGACACGGACTGGCAAAATCAACATTTAAATTTATATTTTCACGTACGTCAATGTTTTTCTTACGAATTTTGTACGTGAGAGCAGCCAAAAAAAAAGAAGACAACAAAAAAGCAGTGATATGGAGCAGGGGGCGTGGGGAGTTCACAGATAAAACTCTGTGATAAAACTTCCATTTCCATTCCACCCTATGAACTGGTGAACTGCTGTTTTGACTGCTTGCCGAAAAATTCAGCTGAAAAAACGTCGAAGCAGTCATCGAAAATCCGGTTCCCCCCATGCGAAAGCTCTGTGCGAGCGGGCGGGCGGTGCTGCTGGGAATTGCGCTCAGTGTAGTGTATGAGCCGTTAAAGCTCCTTGGTATAAAAGTCAGCTAAACAGGCTAACAGCTCGCAATCAAAGCTGCAACGTTGTACGCACCACAACGCAACCACTCCGCCCCAAAAAGCCACCGCCGCTCAGCCAAATAAGAAGTGAGTAAAATAAACTAAAACAAGCAGTGACAAGCAGAAGTGCTCCTACGATTACTCGTACGTACCACCAGGAAATCAAATCAATTCAAATCAGGCTGCAGAGAGCATCATAGTAGGTCCCACTTGACGTCCACAATTATTGCGTAAATGTTGGACCAAGCACGGGCCGCACTGCGCCCGAGAGTCTGTGGTGACATGGCTGCACTGATTTGCATAGCCAGAAGAGTAGAGTAGAGCAGAGCAGAGTAGAGCAGAGCAATACATATGTATGTATGTACATATATGTATGTAGTGGGGAAGGGGAAAAACAGACAAGCAGGCGACGTGGTCTTCGGCTATTGAGAAATTGTGAAATCTTCTGTGTAAAATATCGAAATTAAAATAAACACCAATTAGTATGCATATGCGATATATATGCCAAGGGCCATTAATAATGCATGACAAAGTGGGCTCAGCTCTCCGCCATCGGGCGACTCAACGCAATCACCTCCAGATGATTCTTATACATAATAAATACACTTTCGGAGACTGGACGGCGACGCCTTCTACACATGTATAATAGATTTGCATGTTCAAGCCGATTCCAGATAAGCGTACTCTGGCCAAGTCGGAAACCATTCCAGGAAACCATTCCAAATTATTTGCACTCCAAACAATCGCCTCTGTATGCATCAGGCAAACAATAACAGCAGCAGGCAGTGGGCAGGGCGGGGGGTCTAATTTGTATTTGCTTTGCCATTACCCAAATTTGGGGGACTAACCCAAAAATTCTCCTCCTGCTCTTTACAGCACTCGTCAAGATGAAAGCTTCGCTGGCCATCGTGTTGTGCGTGCTCGCCGGACTGGTGGCCGCCGCTCCGGACCAGTACACCAACAAATTCGACAATGTCGATGTGGATGAGGTGCTGGGCAATAACCGCGTGCTGAACAACTACCTTAAGTGCCTGATGGAGAAGGGCCCGTGCACGCCCGATGGCCGGGAGCTGAAGCGTCTGCTGCCTGACGCCCTGCAGTCCGACTGCTCCAAGTGCACCCCCGCCCAGCGACGCAACTCCGAGAAGGTGATCAACTTCCTGCGCGTCAACAAGCCCGGCGAGTGGAAGCTGCTGCTCGACAAGTACGACGCGAAGGGCATCTACAGGTCCAAGTACGAGGCGGCGTCCAAGAAGCACCACTAAGCGGGAGTCTGCTCTCCGTGGTTCACAACTCATTTCACATGAATTTAATTTAAAATCAGAAGCTCCACAATTAAAATTTTAATTTTTTTATACCTTAAATGCGGCAAAACGAAACTTTTATTCCAACGTGGGTGGGTGGATGCGAATGCGAATGCGAATGAGCTAACGAATATCAACTAGGGCTTAACGAACAGAAGGAGCTGCATTGCGGCTGGGGCTTTTGTTATTTGGTTTCGTTGATCAGATCAATCGCCCTGAAGTGATTGGCCACATTGATCGTCCAGTCTGAATGTTGGCCAGCAGTGAACTCCTTGATGAAGCGATAGTTGCAAATGAAGACTTTATCCTGGTACTCTGGCAGAGTTCTGCAATGAAAATGGAGAGCCATCAGTCTAAGGGGTCTGTGGGAAATACAGCCGTCGACACCACTAACCCCATGTTCCAGGGTATCTCCTCGCCGCGCTCTCGCATCTCTGAAAGTCCTCGCATCACATGAAAGACCATGGTGACTTCAACAAAGCGCTTCTGCAGCTTGTCGTTGGCCTCGTCGAACATGATGCCCACCTGGTAGGGGAACGAGAGGTAGATGTCACTCTCCTTGATCTCCAGCTGCCGGCGTTGCGACATCGACAGTTTCTGTATCACGGGCTTCAGTTCCGCAATGGCATCCGCTGAAACCAAATTGTCCAAGGTGTTCAGTTCGCCGCCCATCAGTTTGGAGGAGACCACCTGGCAGAAACTCGAGTTAGACCTCCGGTTAATGACCCATTGGCTAGCCATACACACCTGCAGTGCCTGCTTAGCGCCGAAAATGAAATCCTTGAGCTGGAACTCGCTGTCGAAGTAGGGCCGGATGATGAACTGGATAGTGATCCAGTTCTTGATTGTGTTCAACGCCGAGGGCCACACAATCTCCGGAAAGTCCATAAGGCGCGGCAGATGATTACGGTTGCACCTCACCTCCTGTTCTTTTTTGTTTTCCTCCTGGGGCACTGATGCGAATGTTCTTCTCGTTGCGACGGCGATGGGACTAGGATGCAGGCGCAGCAGGGGCGTCTGGGCCATGCTCAGGCAACGTCTGAGTGTGTGTTGCATCTTAAATTTCCTTTAGAAGCTTAATCGGCGTTTTATAAATTAGCCTCGACTTATTTATTGTTGCGGAGATTATATGCAGTGTTGGATAGCGAGCGCTTGCCATCAGCTGATAGTCGATATTTCAGTTGGTCATTTCTACTGTTCGTATGACACTACTCTTGACTACATCTCTTATCTAAGAAATGGAGATGGCTAGTAAGTGACTATTAGTCACTGTCTAAACACGAATTAAGTATGGGTATCCAGTCACGTCTCCCGGCTGTCAGTCGATCAGGTGAGGGTGTGCCAAACTTATATCTTTCAGATTCTTTAGTTAGTTAAGTGAAGTATCATACGACCTTAAAAAATGGTGCTTACTTCCGCCTAGGGCTGCATAGCATTATTTTCATCGAATGTTCAAACTATCGATATATCGTCAAATCAACGAACAAAAACCAACAAAAATTAACTACAAAACTGCATAAGCTCAATGCTTCTGTATTGCAGCGAATCTGTATCTTACAATATAATTCGCATAGGGCAAGAATTCCCCATGTCAAAAATATTTCAATGTATCGCACATTGATACTATCGATAGTGCCAACGATGGTTTTGCAGCCCTACTTCCGTCTGTCAAATTTTTCTTTCTTTCCCAGCCACGACGAGCAAGCGTCGACAGCATGAGGTACATTTGAGTTTTGTAAATATGCGTGAATTATCCGTTTTTGTGGTGACAAAATATGTGCAAAGTGCGGCGGGGCGATGGTGCAGCACGGTTCGTGCCGCACCAAATGGTTGCAATTCAATTTTCGACAAATAATTGTGAAATAACCTGAACGTGTGAACGTCGTACGCACACATGCACACACACACGCAAACGCATAGGAGCAGAGCCCGAGCCACGCTGTTTTCATAAACTAATGTCTCTCCATTATTTTGCAGTTCTCTAAAGCTCCAGAAGAGGCTCGCAGCCTCTGTACTGCGTTGCGGCAAGAAAAAAGTTTGGTTGGACCCCAATGAAATCAACGAGATCGCCAACACAAACTCGCGTAAGTGCTGCGCTGCTCGCCGGATAGTAGATATGTGCGGCACATTGAACCCATCTAATCTTCCGTCTCTTGTATTGCAGGTCAAAACATACGCAAACTAATCAAGGATGGTCTGATCATCAAGAAGCCCGTCGTGGTGCACTCTCGCTACCGTGTGCGCAAGAACACCCTGGCCCGTCGCAAGGGCCGTCATTGCGGTTTCGGTAAGCGCAAGGGTACGGCGAATGCCCGTATGCCCACCAAGCTGGTGTGGATGCAGCGTCAGCGTGTGCTACGTCGTCTGCTGAAGAAGTACCGCGACAGCAAGAAGATTGATCGCCACCTGTACCACGATTTGTACATGAAGTGCAAGGGTAATGTGTTCAAGAACAAGCGTGTCCTGATGGAGTACATCCACAAGAAGAAGGCCGAGAAGCAGCGCAGCAAGATGCTGTCCGACCAGGCCGAGGCCAGGCGACAGAAGGTGCGCGAGGCCCGCAAGCGCCGCGAGGAGCGCATTGCCACCAAGAAGGCAGAGCTTGTTGCCCTGCACGCCAAGGAGGACGAGCTCGCTGCCAAGGCTGCCGCTGCTGCTGCTGCTCATTAAGGAGTCCACGCCTCGCTAGTCGAGGCACATAATATTGATAGTAATTGTTTATCAACTGAATAAAACAGAAACTTAAGTTTGGACGAAATGATTTTGTACAAACGCGAAACCCCATTTGTCTAGTTCGATCTGTTCTGGCTGTGCATACTTTTAGTATACAAACGCCAGCAGTATTTTACCCCACCCCCCACCAAGGTGTTAACCCCTTAAGTGCCAAAACAATGGGGGAAAATGCATTTGAACCGACTGCAACGAACGTGAAGTGCGCGGGCCTTCGATTCGGTTGGGTCAGAATACATCAGAAAGCAGACATAGTTGCACAGAGCATCGGAAAAATGAGGCCTGGGCACCATCGTCTGCTACAATTAAGATTGTAATAAAGATTGTATAGACATATATGTACATAGCTATCGCAAAAATGACCGTGTTGGTGCGATAAAGCTATCGCAACTCGGGTGCGTTTTCGAATTCAATCGAAATTCATTCGATCTACACGGTGCTACTCGACCAGTTCAGAATATATGTACATATCTACAGAGCATCGGAAAAATGCAGAATTTTTCAAGACTTTTCTTTCCTTCTCTCTGCCATTGCCGTAAGTACATAGAAATTAAGGAGCATGAAAAGGCAGTGTATGGTAGGCATGCCGAGATCCTAAAAACAATCATATTCGCGATGTTACTGAAGGAAGATCCAACGCTGGCGTTTCTTATTATCGAAATAAACTTGGAAGGTAAGTTGCTCTATTTTTGCAACAGTACTGATGTTTTTTCTCTTCCCCATAGCCATGACCTCATCTTGTTGCCCACCTTACTTGTCCCCTGGATCTGTCTTTAGCCATTAGTAGCTATGTACATAGTGTCTAATCGTTTCAAGTGCCCCCTACTTATTAATCATTAGCTGATCACTGGGTGAAAGCCCCACCCAATCCGTCCGTGCATTCCGTCTGTGCAATCCGTTTTCGTGTGTTGTGTTCGTGTCAGAATTGTCCGGCTGGAGCATTGCATCGCATCCCATTCCCCCTCCGTTGGGGGTCGTGTTATATTAATAATTATTTTCGGTATACGGTTTTCGCGTATGTTTCGAAAATTCTCGGAGGCAATTAGAAAGCTTCAACAAAACTCTATTCCCGTCGTCTCGTATCCGTAGTAGAATCGTGTGCGCCGTTTCCGCGTCTTTTAGTTCGAATAGTGTCTGTCTGCTTTCGTCTTGCAGGCAGCTCGGGAACTTTATTCCCGTCGTCTCGTATCCGTAGTAGAATCGCGTGCGCCGTTTCCGCGTTTTTTAATTCGAATAGTGTCTGTCTGCTTTCGTCTTGCAGGCAGCTCCGGAACTTTATTCCCGTCGGCTCGTATCCGTAGTAGAATCGCGTGCGCCGTTTCCTCGTTTTTTAATTCGAATAGTTTCTGCTCTCGTCTTGCAGGCAGCACGGGAGATATGTTAAAAATCGCGAAACCAAACGAATTCGATTACGTATTTAAACTCAGGATTCCGCACTACCGAAAAATAATCGCGACGCGAGATTCGAAAATGCCGGGAAATGTTTTACTCGATTTGACGGGCGTGTTGCAGCAACTCGAAGACGATCCCTGCGTTCATCAACAAAATATCCGCCGGCTGTTAAAATCACTCGTGAACGCGCATAACTTCCTCGTCGTGGAAAAGATGCAGTACTGGCTCCAAAGTTGCTTCCGTCGCGCTCTCAACCGGATCCAGGATCAAATCGTAGTGGATGGCCGGGCATCCAAGCTAAAGTATCGAATTTGTGGTCCGGCCCACACCATCGAGGTCGAGGGATTGGAATATTCGGTTGATTTTGTTCCTGCCATCCAACTGGATGCCGAACAAAACGTGTTTCGGTTCGAACAGCCTAATTATTTTGCGAAAATACCGTACTGGGATGCGATACCTAAACCCATAAAAAAGGCGCGCAAAACCGAAAGTATTTCGTTTCGATCTTCGTTCTACGCGGCGGAGAAGACGGTCTTAAGGGGGAAACATGAAAATTGCCGGAATGCAATCAAGTTCATGAAGAAGTTTCGGGATGTAAAGACTAATTTATACAACTTAAAAAGCTATTTCATTAAGACTTTGTTTCTTTGGAAGATTCGGTCCGAACCGGAGGCTTACTGGCAGAAACCGCTCACAATCATATTGATCGATGTACGATTCAAAACTATGACATCCGATCGCCTTTTGCTAATCCACGCCACTTCCATTCTAGATGTTCGACGAGTTGACGGAATGTTTGAGCCAAGGAAGACTAAACTATTTCTGGGATCCAAAGCTAAACATGCTTGACATCTACACAAGGTATCAGATAATGGAAATGTTTCGATGTGTCCAAGAAATGTCGGACAAGCTAAGAAGGGCGGCCAGAGAACCCACCTACCGCAGTTGGTTGACTGTCCTGCAGGCTTTCAGTAAGTGAATTCACTATTGTTTCCACATTAAAAGATGTATTTCCTACAGCTCATAAAAGGGAACGCATTTTTATCGCAAGTTCGTTGCAGCGAAAGGCTTATCCAAAACGAAAGAGCGTTAAGCGCCTGACAAAATCACGACCGATTATGTCGTGTAAGCAATAGCCCCGAGGAGACTAAAGCCCAAAAAGGACAACTAAACAAAAAACAAGCTTCGGCTTGGTGTCGCTAGGGCAACTTAATGTTGCAATCATTTCGTTGCACGTTAACGTCCGACTTACAACACACAGCTGATTCCTCAGCCTATTTTAGGCAGAATTCAGCACAGTTGACCTATTCACTAGATGTCGCATTCGGTTTTTGCACAATACTTTATTTATTTATTTTATCTTTATCCTAGTACTGCAAGAGAGATTCACAAAACATATATAGAGTAGTATTATTAATATAATGTTTAAAGGTCACTTCACTAAATTCTTAATACAATTTTTCTGAATAAAGGTATCAATTTAGTTTCTTCACTGGTAGTTAGCTAATACCTCTAGCTTTAAATTGGTACACATATGTTTGTATAACATGCAATTGATCAAAAGTTATGAGGCAAAAACAAAACGTGGTCCACAACCGGGCCCTCTCCCCTACATACATATGTCTGTGTCTACTGTACTTGATTGAATTCTAAAACATTCTAACACAAAGAAATGTCTCTCGGAATTTAGTATTATATGTCGTTTGGGTGATAATATTGCATATTCTGTAATATTCTATTCTGTCGTTGCGCCAAATATACATATCTGTTTGTCCAGTCAGTTGGCTGTCATAACGTCAATTCAAGTTCAGCTTATCGCACAAAAATATCGAAATTTATTTTCAAACTATCGATGAAAGTGGAATCAAAAATCGCGGGTATGTCTGATCTAATAAAACGACGTCAAACAACATAAAAAAAAGTTCCCTTTGCTCCAAATATATTCCACAAATATCCATGTTCAGCACAAAAACTATTACCTTCAAATATATTGTCAACAGATAATATATATCGATACATTGAAGTATATTTGACATGACATGACATCACTAGATGTATTGTGTATTTCAAATTTAAATAATTTTCCTCTCTCGTTGGCTGCGGTTGTGGTAGTCCGTCGTCCGTGATAATCATCGTTAGCGTCATCAGTCCAGCAGTTCAGCTGCCGTGCGCGTGCAAACTGTTTAGAATTCTGATATATAAATTAATTGAATCGGACAAGATCATCAGCCATAGGCCGTCCGTCCACCGTGCGTGCATGCAAATTTTTTGGCATAAAACGGCAGCGACTTCTTGAAATCCGCGCAATAGCAAACGCGCCGGGGCCACAGCCAGTACAAGCTATCCAGCCATTAAATAAAAGAAACCAAACTAAACTAAACTAACTAAAACAAGAGCTGCATATCAAACTGAACTGAACTGAGCTGAGCTGAACTACCTGTAACTGCAGTTGGACAGCGCATTTCGTAATCCAAAACCAAAAGCAAAGCAAGAATACGGGTCCGAGAAACAGCTGAAGGCAACGCAACGGCCAAGTGAAAGTGCGCGTGTATTTGTGAAGAGCGGAGGCAACCAGAAAATTTCCTATAACAATTATAACCTGCGTTGTCAGCAGAAGCATCACAAGCAGAACCAGCTAAAAAATAGCAAGCCCCCAAGCACAAAATAGCAGCAACAATTCAAAATGAGCGGATACACAGACCTCACCAAGCTGGAGACTAGTCGGTAAGCATCGAATTCAGTTCGCTAGTTAAAGTGCTTAACTTGAGTTCAATTTAATCAAAACGATGCTAAATTGGTGGAGAGCACAGTGCAGCGGGACAGAGAGCCGAGCCATAAATTCCTCTCTTTCTCTCGCTCTCTCTGTCTCTCAGCAGCACCAACCGCACCCTCCCATGCGTGTTTTCTCTTTCGTTTGCACCGAAAACGAGATACAAGAAATTTATCGTACGATTTTGTTGGACTCACAGACGGACGGACAGATGGACAGGCAATTCAAACACGAAAGAAAAAAACCAAGCCACCGCGCTGCTGTCCGCTGTCCGTTGCCTGCTAATATGACACAATCGGCTATATCTATATATCGTACACCTTTCTGCTCTGCTCTCTGAAATATGTAAACGCTGCCTGCGAGCGTCTGTATGTATGTACATCTGCGAGCGTGTTGTTTGTTTAAACGTTTCAACCTAATACGAGAGCGATCAGCGATAAGCGTTTATCTATGCGGCGGCACTGACTTCCTCCGCCTGCTCTAATCAACGGACACCTCGCCTGCCATTTACCGATAATAGTTATTACTCATCCACAAACATATGAGGGCTATATTTGCCACATGAGCAGACCAGGCCAGGCCCGGCACGGCACGGCCCGGCCCTCCGCCTTGGTAAATCACAAAAAAGTTCTCTGATTCATAGTCTTACATACATATTTACGTTCGTATGTAAATGTATGCATGTATGGATAGTTTTGTGTGTCACCGTGATTGTATTACTATTACTAACGACGCTTTTGTGGCAAGTGTCGCCTTGAACAGAAACTTACGGCGAAACCCATCTCCGTTCCCCCCGCCTTACTGCCCTCTGCCAGTAAACACCTGTGTGTGTGTGTGTGTGTGTGTGTGTGTGTGTGTGTGCCGTTGGCCAGTCTCGATCGAAGCTAGAATATCAAATTTGTAGTGCGCGGGAGGGGGAGGGAGGGCCCATATCAAATATCGATTATGTTTAGTAGGCCCGAACCCCAACACCGCTGCAGCGATGGAGGTCAGGCGAGGGGCCAAATCGAAGTCAAGCAAAGGCAAAGGCAAAACCAAATATTGGTCAATTCGGTTCAACAACAACAACAACAACAAAAACAAAAAGAGTGTATGTATATATGTACATACATATGTATATGACCGAGCGACCATTGCCCAACATTGCAAATACGAGAAATACCACAAAAACATCCAACAACAACAACAACAATCACAGGGAAGAGCATCGCATCGCCAAACGATTTCATTCATCACGCTCAGCTGATAGAAGGAAGATGTGGAGGAGGGGTGGGGAGGGGAGGGAGAAGCGCGCCTCTTACTCTAACAATCGGCCGTACAGTTTGCTCGGAAACATCACGCCACACACTCCACAGTAAAGAGAAACCCGCCTGTACATTCAAAGAGAGCACCACAGGCACCATTGTTTGAGCGTAACGGCCGCTCTCTCTCTCTCTCTCTTTTGTGGCAAGAGTCAGCTTGTGAATATGCTGCATCCACATACACCACACCACCCACTGTCTGCCGCCACTGAATGAAAATAATCGCCTGATTTCGGCGTTGTATGCGGTACAAGCCATTTCTCTGCCCTCTGCCTTTGCCTTTGCCTCTGCCTCTACTTTTTGCGCATGTCGCGTGACGCCGCGACTCGTCGCCTCCTCCTCAGCTTAGCCCAATTCTCACAGTCGGCCAGGTGTTAGCCAGGGGGGGGTAAGAGAAAGAGTGCTCTTTGTTGTTATATCAGAGACGGCGAAGATGGAGCCGAGTAAATTTCTGTTCATGCTGCTCTCCAATTGGTTGGCTCAATGTGGCGTGTTGTCTTCATGCCGGCATTTCTTCTTCTTGCATGGAAAGAAATAGGGGATAGGATATCAAAAGGGGACGGGACAATGGGGGCAATGAGCAATTGTTGTATTTATACACAAAAGGTCAATAGCGTGTACCCCGCCCTCCGTCCCTCCCGCTGACTGGCGTGTGGCCAACAATCTAGTGTCGCCTGATTAGAACTATCCAAGCGGTGTCTCTTCGCATTCCTCGCAAATAATTGAAACTAAATTGAGATGATTAAACAACAATCAAATAAATTAGATGCTCTTGCCCCTTGCCACCTCTGGGGCGACAAGTGTCCGAAGCTAAAAATCGTTGATAAGATGATAATTATTTTTGCATTCCTACGCTCTCCCCTCAGTCTGTCTGTCTGTCCGTCTGCCTGTGATTGGAATTCTACCCAATTACGTTAATTAGTCATTTTGTGTGAGTACTCTACCCCTCCTTCCCTCCCAGACGCCCAAGTGTTTCTGGCCCTGGAACAGGAATGCCAGACAAACCTTGACACAACGCTACTGGGACCGATAGCTATCTATCTTTGAGTCGGTCAGACGTTGGAGCACGCTGTGGTCGCGTGGCCCGCCCCCATCCCTCACTCTCTGCTATGTCAGAACGAACGAAACATCAATATACATATAGATACGTTGTACACACACACATACACACACACCATATGTATGTAGATATTTGCTTTCCCTAGGCGGCAGACTTTGGTGGGTGGGGGTGGGTAGAGGTGGTCTTTGAATGGCGCAGTCACTGAAAAGAAAACTAAATTTATATCAGTTGCTCGCCTTTCCACAATAGTTGCGATCACGCGGCTACACCCTGACTGGGTCGTCGCTGTCGCTGTCCCAATCTTCACCCAAACATGAGCCATTTACAGATTACGAAGCAGCTACATGCTTCTCCAGCTGCTTCGCTTCGTCGTCTGGGGGCTGTCTGGCGGCGATAAGCCGGGTCGGGACTTTGGTTCGTACTAGTTTAAGCTCTCGCCCTGGGGGGTTAATGGCTGTCAAGTGCCCGCGAGTTGCGAGTGCTTTTTTTTTATGGAGCTTGACGGGAGGGGAATGACTGTTACGCGATCCCAACGTGAAATTAGCACTTAATGAGAGACCCCGCCGCTGACCGGCCAGGCTTGCATAAGGTGTCCGTTGACAGCCACTCTACTCTGCTTGGTTCTGCGTTTGCTACGTTTCCAGCTCTGACAGATTCGACTCGACTCGACTCTCTTCCCGCGCTCGCAGTCCCAGCACGTGGCTGGGTCAAATTGGCTTTTACGTCCAGAAATAGAAATCTTTCGATTCGTCCGTCCATCCGTCCGTCCGTCCGTCCGTTCGTCCGTCTGGTCTTTGTTTTAGACTCGCGCACGAGCACTTTCAGGTACAATAGCAGGCAGACGGACGAACGGCCAACAGGTTTCTCTATTTTATACAAATTTTGCGACAACGATTCGCTAATTTGCATAGAAACCAATTCATATCTGTCATGCGCCACGTTGTCCAGCCAATTGGGCGCACCACCGCACCCATAACAGAGCCCCCACAACCCTCACCATCCACCATGCGAAAGAAAGAAGATTTCGGCTTTCGAGTGGCGGAAGTCTAAACGCCGCAGACTTAACGACGCTTGAGAATGGTCAGCGTCTGGTCTGGTCTGGTCTAATGTGGCATGGGTCCCCAATTATGGTATCTATTGTCTCAAACTGGTTTCCACTTCCCCCCCCTGTTTACTGGTTTGCCGACACAACTCAAGATCTCATCTTTATCTTTTGCTCTTTTCAGGAACTGCCTGCGCCGCATCGCCCGTCACGATGAGCAGCAGTTCTCCAAAGACAGCATCGTCAATGTGATGGAGAAGTTTGTGAAGACTGTCAGCATTATGGACGACACCATATTGGTGCCATGCAGGCTCATGGATCGACAGGTATAGCATCTGACCCCTGACCCTGACAAAAAAAAACAACAACCTTCCCAAACTCTTGCGCCGCCCCTCCTAATTGATCCACTTGATCCCCAACACTGATGTATGCCATCCTCTTTGCTTGTTTGCTCTTCCGCAGATCGGTGACAGCACTGACATTATACCAGCCTCGGGCAAGGACACCACCGCCAACCAGCTGACACAGAGCTCCAGTGCCCAGGGCAAGCGTGGAGCGGCCCACTCGAAGAACGTGCACGACTTCCTCAGCGCCTCCGAGCTCTTCAATCTCTACAGCATGCTGAATGCTCTGAAAAAGGATCTGCTCTGGACCGCCAATCAGGAGGACGACGAAGCTGTCGAGATAGAGTCCCACCAGCAGCAGCAGCAGCAGCAACAGCAACAGCGCAATGCCGCCAGTCCCGTTTCCAATAGCAGCGAGAGCAAGACTGAGTCCACCAACAACAACAACAACCCGAGCAGCATCAAGGGCCATGTGCGACGCACCTCCACCGCCTCGATGATGTCCACCACGTCGGTGAGCAACATGAGCGACTCGGACTCGGATATCTCGCAGGAGAACGACTCGGGCCTGGAGTCGGATGGCAACAAGAGCGATCATGCCCAGAGCAGCGATGGCAGCGACATTGTGGACGATGCCTGCCACAAGTCGAAGCAGGCATCCGGAGACAAGGCCACAGAGCTGGCGAAACGCTGCCGGAGACATCTGAACGGTCTGTACCAGTGCCTGGAACAAATGACAGAGGCGGCCAACTATCTGACCGCCAGATACCAAAGTGATATTGGGCCCGTTTAGGAGGTCCAACTCAACATCCTCTCCTTCTCCTTCTTCTTCTTCTTCTTCTTCTTCTTCTACCTTCTATATGTAATCCTTCGAACTGGTCGGGGCTAATACTACCATTTATACCATAGTCTGTTTTAGTGGGCGGGTCTGTTTACACTCATTATTAGTATCGATCGAAGTCTATCTCTCGCAGAGTATCTGTATCTATATAACTATAACTATATCTACTACTATATATCTATGCCTATACCTAAAACTATATGTATATGTAACACGAGGGGGGTGCTATGTGCGACACACGGGGATTGTATGTATGTATATGTGTGCCAGAGGAAGTTTTGTATAAATGTAAAACAGTTGGTAGTCTCTAATACTTATTATAGATAGTGCAGCAACTAAAGCAACAAATCAACACATTTTCTATTGTTAAAATTGCAACCATTTTGTTTTTATCTAATTGTCTATCTGTATCTGTATCTATATCTGTACCGGGTGCAAGGGGAATATCGAAACGAGTCACACAAAAAAAGCAAAGCGAATCAACTCTTAGCATTCCTCCCGTCTCCGCAGTTGCGCTACGAGCTGTGGACTCAACTGTACTCAAGTCAAAATATTTAATCTTAGTGCTTGCGCCTCAGGCCCCCGTTGATAAAGTTAAAGTATTGTGTTAGCTATTCGAGATATACATTTAAAGATATTTAAAGCTATAGGAACTGCAAACCACTGAAGCAAAAACAATGTTCAACAAGTACAAGAAATCTAATTTCTAACTAAATTACGAATACGAATACGAGTGAAGTGGGGATGGGGTAGGGGGTTGGGGAATCACAATAAGAATGAGGGGCTAGGGATTAGTAGGGGACTGGGACTGTGACTGGGAATGGGAAGGGGAGGATCTGCACTTCACTCTTAGCCTGTATGCATGATTAAATATTCCAAAATTGTTATTGTAATTGTTTAAGCCAACTATTTTGTGCCGTTATTATGTCTCGTTTTGATTTTTCACTTCGCAAAACACCAACCAGCGATCGATTAATTATGCTCAACAAAGTGGGGGGAAACGGGAACGGAACGATCCCCCCTCCCCCACCCGAAAAGTCATCTAGCAACCCAATTTGCATATCGCTGGCCCGGCCATCGAAGCAGAACACTGAACAAACTGTAAATTACTAAAGTTAATAGCGCTTGTGTGCGAGCTAAATGAGAATTATTTATACATAATAAATAAATTTACTTAGAAAATACATTTTAAACTATTCGTCGTTTTTGTTTCATTTTATTTTCTCCTCAAGCTCGTTTCTTTTCGTGTGTGTGTGTGTGTGTGTGTGTGTGTTTTATCGGAACGGCAAAGAAAGTGCCAACGGAGCTGAAAATGAATGGATTGTGGCCCGTGCGATGGGTACAAAGGCCAATTGGGTCGAAGCGAACGATGGACAAGTGGCAATGGTCATCGTAAATGCACCATAAAGATTACAGTGGAAACCCAGCTAAAAGTACTCGGATGTCTGCACAAATTTTCATTATCTTTTTACAGGTTTTGCTCTCTTCGGAAACATACAAATTAGACAATGTGTTTCTGTTCTTTATACACTGATGGAAAACAAAACAAAGTAAAATTTGAATTTAAAATGCGATTTTTAAATACATATATAGTCAAATTAAATAGAATTCACTCTGATGCAAATATAATGCTATAAGGCTTTTTTAATACGTTCATATTTAATCTTTAAAATAAATATAATATATTAAAGTGAAATACAAAACACTTTAAAATAAATATATATTCAATTTATATATGAAATATATTTAAATTAAATATAAAATATATTAAATTTAAATATTTTCATATTTATATCAAAATGTAAGTGAAAAATATTCCATATTAATACAACCACTCTTGGATGAAAATCAATGGCATAAATGAGTGAGATGAGATAAATGAAAATTTCAGGTCTTTTTTCTATCGTTGTATGTACATACATACATTTATATCGATGGCTTTTCTATCTTATCTGTGTACAAAGAAAGCTTCAATTTAGATTAATTATTTTTGTATGGATATCAACAGCCGAAAGGTTTTTTGTTTGTTTATTTTATCTCTACTTTGGAATTTGTTTTGATTCATTCCCTCAGTTTCTATACACCGGAAACAAGATAACATTTCAAGTTGGAAATCTTCAGTTTTTATTTTGTACTTATAGTCCCAATTAAAGATACCCATCCCATTCCCATTTCGTAACCATAAATTTTCCAGTGCATCCGAAATCGGAGATTGGACTATCTAATCTGTGATTCTGGCTAAACTGATTGCGGCTGGCGCGTGTCAATGATGGAAAGTCATTGGGTTTATTCCTCTCTTGGATGGGACGCCGAAACTTTCCTCCGCGCACATCGATAATCACTGAACGGAACCCGTTTGATCTTATCTGTGACATGGATCATGTGCTCAAGACATGGGAGAATGCTTCAAATGGTAATCCCCCGGCCGCGCACGTCACAGGCAATGCCCATGAAAAACAATCGATCATGGGTCTGTCTCATGGCCAAACCCTGTAATGTGAGCCACCACCAGCTCAAGTTCAGGCCAGCGGAAGGGCAAGGAAATGCGAGTTGTCGAGTTCTTGGTACTTGGTACTCGGACCGCGAGTGAAGAGCAATACAAACATTTCCAAAGGGGTCTCTTTGGGTTGCCAAGTACCTGTATGGCAAGCACTTCCTTGGCGTATGTCACCCAACTTGAGATTATGTTTATTAACAGCGATTGGGGGCCAATAGAATGTCCGGCCCGTTCTGGCATGTATCTGGGCCAAGATAATTCTGTTTTCTGCTCTGTCCTCTGTCCGATGCCGCCGCTGTGGCTGTGGCTTGCTGTTGGTTTGTGTGTTGTTTCGGTTTCTATTTTGGCTTCGCTCGTGGACATGGCCTTATCGATGGTGGTGTGGTGATGAGAATTTGCGACAAAATCTAATGGAAACCATGAACTTGTTTCGCCTCTATCAGCAAACTCCACTTGAGCGGTTTCCAGGGTCCCTATGTCATGGCATGGCACAGGCTGAGTCAGAGGCAGAGTGCGACGTTGATTCTGATTCTTGGGGTTCTTCGTTCTAGTGTTCCCAGTCAATCAATTAACGCCTTTGCTAAGGCTTCCGCATCGTCGGGCTAGCGAATGGAGGGGGGCTGAGGCACGTGGATATCTAAAGTTCCAAGCCATTTGCAAATTGCGTCAGTCTCCCGCTTCAGCTTCAGTTTCGTTTTCGTTTCTATACCCTTGCCTTGCCGAAGGTATTAGAGCTTTACCCGGAAGATTGCAACATCGTCTCCCAGCCCCATAAACTATAAATATGCACACGAAATTATATTCTTGTCCCGCATTGATAGCCGGAGTCCATTAGTTGGCATCTATGAATAGAATTTCAGGCTGTGAAAGACACCTACCTGTGGCTGTGACAACAGCTTTAATGGAAAAACTTTTTATACTAATAGTATTATGTGTCTCTATAGTCCTTTCAGGTCCTTTATTCAGTTTCGAATCATATAGCTATTAGGCCCACAAGGGTACTCGCAGATTCGGCCTGCAGAGGCTAGTATTTCTCACTTAATGCCGTACGACTTCTACTATGTATATTTGTTTTGGCGATTGTCTCGCATTTTCGGCGGCTGTGGGGCAAAACTTGTTTACGGTTCTAGCTCTGGGCTCTGGCTTCCGCCTGTTGTGCCCGGCGGTTTGCCTTAACCCCCCGACAAAATTGAAGATAGACGGAAGTATCATAACTCACCCCAACAGCAAACAGATCGAAGACAGAAGATTCAATATATTGTGATTTTGATGCTTCATTTCCGTTTATTGACCCCAGCGCCGCCTACCAAAGCCAAAACCGAACCTTGAGCCCCAAAAAAAAACAAGCCGAGCTTTGATCGCTGATCCCCACAAACCGATGCCACATCCCCATCCCCAGCCCAGCCAGAATTAGCATAAGCAATCTCATATCGACCTGTTCTGCCACAAAAGAAAGTCGCAATCGTCGGTGGTGATTCAGCAGTTTGGGCAGCTTGTAACTGCTCAAGCGATTTCGTAAATGGCCCCAAGGTCTCTGCAGACAGAGTGGCAGAGTCGTCAGGCACAATGAGTCTCGGTCTCCCAAGGCTACTTGGTTCGGTTCGTTCTTCGGTTCTGCAGCATTGAACTGCAACAGTGGCAAAAGGGTGGGGGGGGGGGAATACATTTGTATGTACATAAATCACAGAAGCACAACGCCGACGACAGTGGGGCCAAAACTCGGAATCACATTTTATCACGTGTCGAACTCGAGCTCCGAAAATAACTGCGCATGCAAATCGAAACGAGCAATTAATTAATAACGGCATTTCATCTTCAGTCTCCGCTTTAGATTAGCATGAGAGAGCTTCGAAAATTTACATACATATGTACATCTGTATGTACATATATGTACATCAAGCAAACACTTCCGTTTGACCCCAGCCTCAGATTCAGCCACAGACCGCCCATTCAAGGCGGAAACGCTAAAGATCTTTATTCGACTCCAACTATTATCGAACGGTTATTAACTAACAGTTAACAGTCCCCCCTTCCCCCATCAGTCAGTAGCGAAGCCGTAGCCGTAGCCGACTTCCTGCTTGCCAAATCCAAAGCGATCAGAGCTCACGGCTGATCTCGCTATGGAATACATTGAGATACGCATTGACTGTCCCGTCCGCTAGAATTGTGTATGGCTAGGGTTCTGCAACCAAATCGGGAACAGAATTCCTCATTATGCTGTCATTAGAGTGCGTCACATTATTGGAATAATTAGAGCCTCACGCCCCATTCCGATATCCCAATATATACATACATATGTACATATGTATGTAGGTACAGGTACCCATCCCATCCCATTCCAGCTGAGAGCTGCTTGAATAGATGGCAAACCACTCTCTGCTATATATCACAATCACGTTAACCAAGGGGAGTGGGAGGGGGTTTGGACTTGGACGGTGCCCGTGTGTGTTGGCGGCCAGTGCTTGAGCTGAGCGAGCAGAGCAGAGCTGAGCAGAGCAGAGCGGAGCGGTTCATGGCTAGCCACTGGTACAAAGTCCAAAAACTCGAAATTCCACACTTACACACGAACAGAGATAGAGTCTGAGGTGGAGCAAAAGCAAGAGACACGCAGAAACATGAATACTCGTACTCATACATACATATGTATGTACAAACATATAGCAGATATTACAAAGCGCTAAATCATGCCAAAGATTCATTCACGAACATTCTGCGACAACTGAATATTGTAAAAAAAACAAAATAACAAATTGGTACGCCTCAAACTGGTTCCGGGATGCACACAACAACAACAACAACACAGGTGAGCGGCAGCGGATGGAAACAGTTTACCAAAGTACTCGAAGATCGTCTCGATATCCGATCAGAGTCAATGGGAAATACGCAAGTACACAAGCGCTAATTGAGTATACTCGAAATTAATTAGCTTGACTGGCCCACACCACACAAACACACGAATAACGAAAGGGAACACACACACACACATACAGAGGGATATTTGGCTCAAGTTCAAAGAGCGACGCGTCGCTGTGACGCTGTGACGTCAGGGACCAGGCCAGAGTAAGGTTTCCCAAAATACATAGTAAAAAATACCAGCATCGCATCTGAATCAGCGGCACTTGATCTTAATGCGAAGAACACGAACGTGAACAGGGTCAAAGAGGAAGGGAGAGCAGAGGAATAGAGCAAGCTCCACTCAGCATGATCTGTCAGAAAAATTAATGCTAAAAGCTGGCATAGCTGCCGCAGCCGCAGCTACCGTTTATGGGTACATCATCATTATTAGCATCCCAGTGTGACCTGTTTACGGAAAGAGCGGGAGAGTGGCAAAAGAAAACAATAAGAGTGGGTGGAGGAGGAGGAGGAAGAGGAGATCAATGCAGAAGGGCCTTCCCATTCGAGATAGTTCTGCCGCTCTGCCTCCTCCCGATTGCTCCCGCCACCCATTAGAACCGGACAATCAGCTACGCAGTAGACAACGCTAATCTTTATCATGACACTGCTCTTTTTTTCCTGTGTCAACTCTTAATTTTTGTGTTCTCATCCTAAAAGCTCAATCTCTCTCTGTCTCTCTCTCAGCCTCTCTACTCTCTGTGTCATTACGTCCAGGGGCTTTTGATACTGCGCACATTTTGTCTCACGTTTTTTGTAGACAGCAGAAGTGAGCTGATGAAATATTGAGAACTGGCCAACAGCAGGGCAGGGCGTTCGTTGGAGAAGAGTGCCCAGACACGTTCAGCGGCGCTTTGGGGGACGCCTCAATGGTTTGACAAGCATTTGGCTCAGAGTTTATCTTTATTTCACGAATTTTCTATGCAGACAAGCCACAAAGAGATGTGCGCGTTGTATCTGTGTAATTACAAGCTTACAAGAAGACGAAGCAAAGGCAAAAACTCAAAGTTGGCACACACACACGGATAGACACTCTCACACACACACACACACACACACACACAAATGCATACAGAGCGAGTCATTGGACTAGTTTCATAACTGCCAAAACAACAACCTGCCCCCTTGGTTCTCCTCCCAAGCCCCTTCACAGCGATTCCCCCCCCCTTATGTCCGTCACCCGTTTAGCGTTGGAGCGCAAGCGCAGCCACGCCGTACCGTGCCGCAGCACTTCGGCTCGGACTCGGGCCGGAGCTCAGGTGAATCTGAATGCCATACACCTGGGCATGACCTTCACGGCTAAAAACAGCAGCGACGGCTCCGTTGGCAGCGACTGCGACTGCGACAGCGCCGGCGAGCAGAGTCAACACAGAGTAACATTTTACGGCAAAAAAAAAAGCGACTGCCTTAACGTTGAAAATACCAGCAACAAGAATCACAATAATAATAATAACAATAATCGAGAAAGACGTTAAAAAGCAACAAAAATCTCAACAGCCAGCAGGAAGGGAAGGGGGGAAGCAGAAGCAACAAGAACAACAGCCAACAAGCCGCAAAGCTTTCGAAAACTGTGCATCGAGCATCGACAATCGATACGAAACAGAATCCATTGCACCGCACGTAGCAATACCCTAGATAGTCTGTAATGAAAATATATTCAAAATCCAAATCGGACTTGTTTTAGCCAAGAGAAGAAGGGACCTAGCAGAAACCACCTTTAGCATATATTTGGCATACCCTTTCTGCTTAGGGTATAACAAAGCAATGTTGGAATGTGTAAGCTTTTTTGGACCAGCCCCTACCTATTCCATTATTGCATTCCGCCTCCTGGCCACGACACACAAGAGATGTCTAACCAGTTTTTTGGCCATGTTGGGTTGCATCTCCTCTGCTGGCCCAGCAGGTCGTGCCTCCTTCACTGGGCCACTGGCCCAGCCAGTGCCTCATTTTGTAGATGATTTTTTGTCTGGCTTGCCCGTATTTTTGCCCACTTAATGTCGAATTGATGTTTTAAGCGTGGCCTGGTCACTTGGTATTCCACTTGGGCACCCGCTTCCCCGCCTTTCCATTTGCATAATTAGCATCAGAAGTAGAAGCAGAAGCAGTAGCCACAACAGCCACAGCCAGTCCATGATCTGTCTGCTAATTTTCCATTGTCGATGCTTTTCTGGGGATTTTTAGAACATGTCAAGATTATTTTTACCTTTTTACAGCCAGGCATAATAATGAACGAGATGACAGAAACGGGGATGGTAAAAATTCCGCACTCATACTCAAGGCGATGGGGGCCCCTGCCCCTGTTCCTGTCGCCAATTAAGATAGGAGACGAGACTCACAAAATTGGTCCTTTATTATAAGTAAGTACAATAATAATACGAGTGTAGACTGTAATAGGATATTGGATACACATCCATAGTGAGAGGGCATAGTGCACCCCACACGTGTTACGGGGATGATGTACCTGCCACGCCACCCATTAAAAGGTGAACCTCGCTGCAGTCTTTGTCTAGATTGTGTTTTGTAAATTGTCTTTTATCAGAAAGCTCGTTGGATTGTCTTAAGGTCGCTTCACATCGGAAATCCAATTGAATATTTTGAATTTAGGGCGCATAAATTAATTAGCATGAGAGCTGAGAGCTAAAGGTTCAAGCCCGTCAACGTCCCGGACTGGAACTGCGCATCGGCGCCGCGTTCAATTTAAGGTGCGATACAATTTCTTCGTACATGCGTCGTTCGGTGCCCATGTCCGCGCGGTCGATGTTCAAGTGTCGCATTTGGGTGAAACTAATTAAGTAAATTAAACACGGCATTCCAGACTACTAGCAGCCCATCAGTTTCCAGCCCTTGACTAGGAATGATCGACTGTGCGCTCGTACGTAAGAGTAAATGAAAACTAATTGCAAATTCAAATACAAAGGGAGACTACAAAGGTAGTGTAAAACAATAAATCACAGTTACAACTGTTTAGCTATAGCTATTCTATATACGGTACATATATACATATGTACATATGTACATACTAATACTTACTACGATTGCCGCTTTAATTGAGGATCTTGGGGTTTTCATTAAGTTTATTATCACGTTACATTATTGACTTAGATTATGGTATGTACGCTATGTATGGGTTCTATATAGCATCTATATGCATATTAATGGGGGCAACACAATAATACATAATTCCGAAACAGAATTATCCAAATTACAACCAATTTATCCGAATTGGAAATCAGCATAAGCTTTGCCAATTGCAACAAATTTCAAATTCATAGATAATACAATACGATATACGATATCGGTTCATCTAAGCAACCAAGGAAACAGAACAATTTGAACAATCTTTCATTCTTTTTGAGTTCTCTTTTTTTCTCGATTAAACTACAAAACAATTTTGCTAAAACAAACAATTTTCATTTGGATGGATAATAATTTGGTTTACTTAAAGATCTAGTTCCGAATACTCTTCGATAATGCTGCTGGTTAAGTGAATTCATTCTAGTAATGAGCAGATGACGTGGGCGCTGCTGTTCATGTGGGATATGCATAGGATTCAGTCTCCACACTCGCACACAAACGCTCGCTAAGTATTGAGTATAACTAAGGATAAGTATATATCAGTTATTGACACATGTAGTTCCATATAATGTCTAAGATCAACGTATTCAAGCTAAGACTTTGGTATAGTATGGTATGAGTGGGTTAGATAGCGTTACCTAAAAGGATGCCACCGAGAATGTGGTGTTTAGAACACCTTTCCAGCTGGGGCAACCCAACGAAATAATACTCTCCGATTTTAATGATATTCATATAAAAAAATTAATGCAAATCTACAGATATAATACTCGAGTACGAATCTAAAATTACGAATAGCAAACAACAAACTCAGATGAAATATCCGCCTGGTTCAAACAGGTAAAAACAAATGTTAAATCAACAAAATACAACACAAATAGAACACAAACCCTTGGCCAAATGTCTACGGTTAAAACATACGTATTCCATTGAAAACAAACTACAAATTACATTCTATACGTATTTTAGGGATAACTTTCTGCACCAGTCCATAGTTTCCATTTCGACCCTTGAGTATATCGTGTAAATAATCGGGTTCTCTTATCATTTAGAAGTTATTGCGCTCAGTTTCAGTGTCTAGTCTGAGGGGATTCGGTTGGACTTGTTAGCTTTGGCCTTAGCAAGCTATTTACTGTTTAGATGTCTAGATTATGCATGGGTTACGTATGATAATGATGATCTTAGCCTCTGTAGTCAGTTCACGCTCAGTTCTAGTCACCGTTCAAGCCACTCAGCTGATGGCTCTGATGCTCCAGACTCCTCTTCAGATCCACAATGGTGCTCAGTATTAGCTGCTGCTTTCGGTCACTGCCTCCATCTCCGCCGCCCATTGCCACAGCCTGAGCCTGAGACTGAGCCTTCGCCTCATTGCCGGTCACATCATGCATCGAGCTCTTGGCCGAGACGGAAGTCGACAGCTTGGATTGCGTGCGTTCGTTTGACTTGCTGCGTCCGCTTATTTCTGTGTGTTTGGGTCAGTAGAAGGATGCATCAGGATGTAGAAGGGCTGGACATTTGCAAGGCACTCACCTAGCTCCAGGTCAAAGTTCTTCTTGATGCGCTCAAAGGAGGAGCTGCCCTTGTAGACCTTTCGCTTCAGCGGCTCGCTGTGTGGACAATAGAAATTGTTGTTGTTGCTCTGCGTTGCCGACAGCGGCTCCTCCACGTTGTTGTTGCCCACATCCTCCACAGCAATGCACTCCAACTCGGAGTCGTCGTCATTGAAGCTGAACACTGTGGTCGTAGTCGTCGACGTCACCGTCATCATGCGTCGCTTGCCCAAGGGACTCTCCTGGAGTCGCCGCCCATTCAACTGCAGCTGCGGTGAGAGCGGAGCAGTGGGTGGGTTGCCGTTTATTTTGCGCGGCGGCAACTCGGGCGGAGCATTCTGATTAATAAAGTTGGTGAGATGCGTCTTCCGGGGACTGCAGCGGCCGGGCTTGGGACTATTCGGTGGCGACGATGCCGCAGAATTCTCAGCAAACTTTAGCATCTCGATGCGCTTGTTGATGGCGGCGGCCAGCTCGTGCTCCGACGGAGGAGTGGTGGCCGGTGGCGCCGGCTGCTTCTTTGAGTCCACCTCGCCGTGCTTTAGCATTTCCACGCGCTTGTTGGCCAAGGGATTCACGCGCCTCGGACTGGCGACGGGCGTGTCCCGAGGTATACTGAAAATTATTTGATTAGAATCGAATCCTCAGGAATCCCTGTAGGCGTTGCATACCTCTGCAAGCTGTTTCTCATCGACTCGAGCATTTGTTCGGCCTCCATGATGAGCTGCTTGTACTTGATGTCCGCCTCCAAGTCAGCCTTCAGCAGCGCCTTCTCGCTCTCGGCAATGGTCAGCGAGTTCTTCTCATTGATGCTGCCAAAGATCAGCGAATTGGAGCGATTCGAGAGCGGCGATGTCTTGTAGATCCTGGCAGACAACAAAAGAACATTTGACATAATGATATAAAGGCCCTTCTGCAACACACGCTCATCCTACCTCTCCTTGGGGCCGAGCAGTTTGCGGCGCAAACAGACTGGCGTTCCGCCCACACTACGCGTGCCACGAGGCTCACGCAGAGGTGATGCCGGCAGTTTTTCGCGGTTCTCGCAGCTCTTTTTGCGCGTCTTGAGGAAGCGCTTCCGTCGTCGCTGCTGCGAACCTTCGGCCGTCTCCTGGCCGCTCTTCCGACGGGAGCGGGTCGAGGACTTGCGCTTGATCAAGGGACTGATCGGCTGATTGAAGTAGTACTGGCAGCTTCCCAGATTGCGGGCCAGATCCTGGCGGTCGAGCACCACCTCCTGCATGGATGATGTGTCGATAAAGTCGATGTCCAGCAGCTCATCCGTATCACACTCATCGCCCGCATCCTGCCCGGTGTCCAGCTCCGAGGCACAGTCGTCTGTGGGATCAGAGTCGCTGCTGCAGGGGCGAACGACAAAGGGCAAGTAAGCAAATTAATGGAGAAACACACGAAAGGGTGAAGACTGCCCGACTGACTCACCTGAGTATGTCGGTCTCCTTTTCGTAGATGTAACTCTCGTCAAACTTGCCAATCATCTCGTTGAGTGTCGCCTCATCGTCGCTGAGCATGAACGAGGTGGTGGTTACGCCGGCTCCACCGCCAGCAGCCACCAGGGCCGAAGTTGTTGTCGTCTCCACGTGCTCCAAGTGGCGCCGCTTTATGGTGTGTGGGGCATGCAGATTTTCCACTTCAGTCGACGACGAAGAGCCCTCCGAGGACTCGTAAGCAACTCCCCCAGCTAACCCAGGTGCAACGCCACCCTCCACACCCACTCTAGCAGACTTTCTGGGAGTGCCTCTGCAGCTGCTGCTGCTGGTGGTGGTTGCATATGCTGTTCCCTTTACTGTTTCAGTTGTTGTTGTTGCTGCTGTTGTTGTTTTGGCAGCCGGAACTTCCAGCTCATTGCCCGACTTAATGCCCGACGATGTGGTGGAGGTGGTGCTCGTGGCATCCAGCTCTAGACGCGTAGGCGCCGATGAGGAGGGTGGCAAATGCTCGGCCGTGTTGTACCAGGGATTGGTCCTTATGCGACAGCGCTGTCTCGGCGAGGGAGCTGCAATGGGGATGGAGATGGGGATGGGGTTGGGCCTCATTTGAGTGGGTTGTCACTTGACTTGAGACGAGACTCTAAATGGGTTAATTGCTCAGTTTGTTGTTGGGTGGCTCACGCGATTCAAAGGAAGGGCGCTCTCCACGCTCTCCAACAACGCATCTGACCAAACGTAACTTTTCTGCACTACATTCAAATAGCTTTGGCTGCTTCCGAAGTGCCAGGGGACTGGGCGACGACTCCAGGCCGTGAATGGCATTAGCGAAGTTGGTCTTGGGCAACGGGTCCATGGGTGACATCTCCTCGATGCGATTCAAGCCAAACTTGTAGCGCTGCGCCTCGATGGCCAGCGAGTTGACGCTCTTGGGGAAGTAGTGGGTGCCCGAGCGCATGTTGATGTAGTACTCGGGCGGGTTGTAGTTGCTGGCGGCGCATGGCGAGGTGCCGTCGGTGGAGTAGCCCGTCGAGTAGGCACTCTCCGGCGATGGCAGACTATGGGGACGCGGTCCGGGCATGAAATTAGTGCGCTGCACTCCCCGTGCTGTACGAATCCTCGAGCCAGCGGCTGCAGTGGACGCAGCGGGTGGAATGGGGTGAGGCATGATCAGGCTGTCCACAGAATCTCCTAGTTGAGCAGGAGCCAGCTTCGAGGGCAGCAGACGGCCATAACGGACATGATTGGAGTTCGGTTTGGTCTCCTCCTCCTCGTAGATCAGACGCATGCCGGCCAAATTTTCCGATTGCGGACGCTGATAGTTCCTTATGGGGGCCTGGGGGCGCAACAGCAGGGCGCCCACCTCCTCGTACTCCACCTCATCTTCCTCTTCGGGTGGAATGTGGTAGTCCCCATTGGACTGCTGCTCCTTGAATGTAGATTGCTTGCCCGACGAGGGCTCCTTGGAGCCCGTCGACCAGGACAGCGACGAAATGGACGAAGAGGAACAGTTCACCTTTGTGGGTGACTTCTCCGCACAGGAGATTTCCTTGCAGTTGGGCACGCTCAGGTGATGGGCCTGGTGCGGTTGCTGCCGATGCTGCAGCTGCTGATGTGGCTGGTAGCATTGTGGGGCATACAGCAGATTGTCCGATTTGGGTGATGTGATGACGTAGGAATCTTCATCTGGTGACTGCCATCCATACCGACGACTAGGAGGCTACACAATTTCGAGAGAGAGAGAGAGAGCTTCGGGTCAGAGACGTTCACAAAAATGTACCCCAAAAAGATACTTACATGGCACTGTATGGGCGATACTTCGCGCCTCCGCACTGGACTGGCGATGCTGTGGCTTCCGCTACTTGTCAGCACGGGGCTGGTGAGGTTGCTGCCCTGTGGAGGCAGTGTGCCCGCCTTCTTGCCATTCCCAGTGGTGGTGCTGCTACTGTGCGAAGCCTCTGTGGCTGCCTGCTTGTGCTTGTTTCCCTTCTTCCGCGGACGCACAATGTGCGTCTCCATCCAGGAGCGCAGCTTGGATCCAAACATAGTGCTAGCTTCTAATCTTAACGAAATTGGACGGATTGTGTTCGCTGCTGATATAACTGAAACGGCAGAAAGATAGAGCGAGAGTTTAGCAGAGCCTGTTCTCTGTGCTCTGTTTCAAATGCAATTTAGTTGCAACAATAGAGGCCGAGCGGCCTCCTGGGACCACTTAGGGCTGATAAGAAAATCCATTTATGACAGCACAAAAGCCCACCCGGAACCCAGGCAGGGCAGGGTCACATTTTCAATAGTTTTTGCAATTCCCATGCTTCCTATAATGTGTGTTGGTGTGTGTCTGGATGTGTTGGAATTTTATGCGAAATTACCTTATTCGCAAATGCGGCTATCTCTCTCTGCTGCCTCATAATATCCTTCCGTTCTTCCTTCCTTTTACGTCTGTTTTTATTGCGGCGCACAGAAAAACACACGAATACGCGAGATGAAAGGCAGACCAACGAACGGTAAATCTATACGATGGCACACACACACACCCGCACGCGTGCATACAGACAGCTTCGCTTGTTTATTTTTTTGTTGGCGGTTCTTTTTTTCAGGCCGAATAACGACGCACCCAACGGTTTGGGCCACGGTATTGGGGGTGGTTTGTAAGCCGAGATGCTTCAAGGACTGCGACTCCACTCCTCGCTTCGTGCTGTGCGCTGGAGTAACTGTATGCGTGTGCGTGTGCTTGTATGGGTTGTCTGTGTGTGCTTTGGCAAACCTCCCCCGCCGAAATCAACTCTGCACGGCTGACGACGGGTTGTAAATCCGACGTAACTGTGAATTTTTATGTCAAGCTATTTCTCTCCATTTTCCCCCACTCTTCACTTGCTGCAGACTCAAATGCTTTACGTTATTTTGGCACTTTATGTGTATTGTTATTGTTGATTGGCAATGGTCGAGTCAATATGTGTATTTCATGCAAATTATTTGTAAACGTTCTCGGCAAATTATATGAAGAAGCAAGATTTCGTCCAAAGAGAAAAAACCACTGCGAGATTCCTTTAGTGTAGTCTGCCTGTGCTGCTGCTGAGCTGTCTACCGAGAATATACTTTTTCACTACATTCTAAGTACTTTCACTGCCATATTTCTATGCGAATTATGTATTGGTATGTGCTTAGTTTATATGTTACTGTATGTATAAACTGTTATGTATGTAAGTTTGTGGTAGTAGCGAGAAAAGCGTGCGGTAGATTATTTCTGCGAACGAATGTGCGGCAACAGAGAAAAGAGCGTCCGTTGCCGCCGAAGAAAAAAAGCTAATGAAGGAAGGACTGTAATGCGCAGTACACACTTCCGTTGCAAGTTTGAAATATTTAGGGACTCTACTTCATTGCTATTGAATGACAGCCAGAATTTTTAAATAGAATTTTTGAAATAAAAACTTGGCTAAATTAGTATTAGCTACTAGCTTAAAAGTATGCAATTTATTTATTTAAATGTTTGTGTATCGCATCGTTTTGCAACACTAAAGGTGCAACGAATTTATGAGCAACAGCTGTTCAAGCTTTTTCGTAATACAACACTGCCTTGCACATCGAAATTTCGTGTAAACATGCTTCTAAACGTGGTTTAAACAATTAAAAAAGCTCCAAGAACCTTTGCCAGATGCGCTGCTATTACGAGGAGCTCGGGCTCCAACGAGACGCCAACGATGGTGAAATCAAAACAGCATATCGCAAATTGGCGCTCCGCTGGCATCCCGACAAGAATCCAGACAGCTTGGCCGAGGCCAAGGAGAAATTCCTACTGATTCAACAGTCTTATGAAGTGCTCTCGGACCCACAGGAACGCGCCTGGTATGACAACCACCGCGAGCAGATTCTGCGGGGCAAGAATTCCGAGTATTCGGAGAACTGCCTGGATGTCTTCCCATACTTTACCAACTCCTGCTACAAAGGCTACGGCGATGGGGAAAAGGGATTCTACAAAGTTTATAGCAAGGTCTTCGTCCAGATTGCCTCAGAGGACATTGAGTTTATGGACAGCGATGACGAGATGGGTTGCGCACCCTCGTTCGGCAATTCAGCTAGCAGCTACGAGGAAGTCGTGGGCCCGTTCTACGCCTACTGGGCGGCCTACAGCACCAAAAAGACATACGAATGGCTGTGCCGGTACGACGTGAGGGAGATCAAGGAACGTTTCATTCTGCGCAAGGTAGAAAAAGAGATGAAAAAAGTTGTTCAAAACGCCCGCAGGGAGCGCAACGACGAGGTAAGCCACACCAAAGCCTCTCGAGATAATTTTGTTTAATACGAGTAATTCCCTGCAGATTCGTAATTTGGTTAATTTTGTGCGCAAGCGGGATCGCCGTGTCTTGGCCTACAGACGTGTGCTGGAGGAGCGAGCCGAGGCCAATCGGCTGAAGCAGGAGGAGAAGCGTCGGGAGCAGTGGCGCAAACGCCAGGAGGAGATGGCCGCCGCCAAGGAGAACAAAGTCTACAATGAGGGCTACGAAGAGCAGCTCAGGCAATTGGAACAGGCATACGGCAGCGACTCGGACGACTACACAGATGAGGATGATGAAGATGCAGACGGGGACGGCTCTGAGGCAGACAGCAACGGCAATTTGGATGCCGAGGAAGTCGAGTACGAGCTGGAGTATGTGGACGACCTGTACTGTGTGGCCTGCAACAAATCCTTCAAAAATGCCAAGGCGCGGGCCAATCACGAGGAGAGCAAAAAACACCGAGACAATGTGGAACGTCTGCGCCAGGAGATGGCAGCCGAGGAGGAAGCCTTCAATGATGCCTCGCCCGCAGATAGTCTCCATGATGTCGAAGAAACACTGGATGAAATGCATCTAGCCGAAGACCAGGAGGACGCCCAAGAGGAGGAGGCAGCGCTTAGTGAAGAGGAGCAGGCGGCGCTTAGTGAAGAGGATTCAGCGGCGATTAAACGCAACAAGAAGAACAAAAAGTCAAAGAAAGCTGTGGCCAAGCAACAGCAGCAAGAGGACAGCGATGTGCCCGATGATCCAGCTATTCAGCTAAACCAAGCCAAGAGCGACTCTGAAGACGACTGGAGCAAAGGAAAAAAGTCAGCCAAGAAGAGCAAAAGCAAAAAGTCAGCGACCACCAAGGGAAAGCCTGCTGAGCAAGTGCCCGATCCACCCAAAGAGGTCAAAGCCACACCAGCAGCAGCAGTCGTCGCAGCCAACAGCGAGGAGCGAGAGGATACCGATGCCAATGCCGATGCTGATCCATCAAAGCCCCAGCACACTTGCGTCACCTGCCGCCTTGTGTTTGACTCGAAGAACAAACTGTTTGCGCATCTGAAGAAGACCAACCACGGCGTCTACATCCCAAAGGCCCAGCCGGATGTGGTGGGCAAACCGCCAGGCAAAGCCAAGGGCAAGCGCAGCAAATAGAAGCATGGCACACTGCCAGTTGTTGTACATTATATTAAATTGTAGAAATGTTGCAGGTTTATTTATCCCTATACTAGTTTCAGTTAATTCGCAAATGAAGTTAAGTATTCTCGCTAAATGGAAGTTTTGTAATTTTCTGGGGGCTGCTACAGCTATGGAATGCAGACCAGCTTGCTGCCCTCCTCGACGCGTCGACGAACGCGCGTGCGCATGTTGGAGGACTCCGCCTTTAGGCTGATGCCAGCGGCCGCGAATGTGAGCAGTATGCCGATGACGCCGCAGTAAAATGAGATTCCTGTGGGGGGAATGGGTTAAATTTAGCTGGCATATGCGGACGATCCCAATATAGTACCTATACTGCAGTCGGCTGGATAGAAGGGTTCTGCATCCGGACCACACAACCGCTGGACACGAGCCGCTCGCCAGCCTAGCGGATGTAGGAAGAGGGCCAACATCACGCTGATTCCTGGAATGCAAGCAAATGAAAAGTCTCCTCTGTATACAGCTTCTGGAGCATTTTCTCACCTGACACCACCTGAGCGCAGGCGGTCATGTTGTGGATGCTCTTGCCGAAGGCCGATTGACGGCAGCAGGTGAGCAGAGTCAGCAGCACCGTGACCGAGAGCAGGGCGAAGCCCAGTGAGATGAAGAACATGGCCGCCTTCCACTCGCTTGGATAGACGCTGCTGTCTGTGGACAGGCCATCCAGGTCAAAGCGTCCGCAGTGGTAGCCCACCTGGTGCATCACCTTACAGCGGGTGTAGATGCCCACGGAGGAACGGCGCTGGCTGGCGACGGAGGAGAGCCCATCCACGTGCGGAACGGGACCAATCAGCCACCTGGGCGTGACCAGTGCCGCCGCAATGAGCATGTCCGCAACCAGGGTGCAGAGGAACCAGACTAGACTGCCGCTTGTGATGATAACGTAACACATATTGGATGATGATTCGTTTTCGCAGAGTTCAGAGATTGTCCGACGGCGATGTCAGCACGCGAACGCTGCGTCAGCACTTGCCGGATACATAATAGATTCTAAGCATTAGCTTTGCGCGAGCACGCACTTCCACAACGGGCACATCCCACAGGCCCACACCCACATCCACCACCACCACTCCGCTGCGCCACCACCAGCAGCGTTGAGGCCAGAACTTCCTCCCAGCTGACCGCCCGAAATGGTATTGTTTATTTTATGCTTTCGCCCGTTGTCTGTTTTATGTTATTCACCCCATACACACGGATACACACACACACACACTCGCAAGCACGCTGAGAATGACGCAGGGGCGGAGTGGGGAACGAGAATCAAGCATTCAATTTATAATTGCAATTGAAGCGGTTCGTTCGTTGCTGGATGTGGATGGAGAAGAAAAGCCACTGAAAATATCTGATGCGTTTGCGTTTTTATTGTTCTCCAATTTCCCCAATGGCGACTCGAATCCGAATGTATTCGCACTCTGATCAGTGATCACCGATTGCCTTCGATTTTGCAACTTTGTGCCACACTTGGAACTTCCGTTCGCGCAGGCGTCGCCGTTTCTGTTGTGCCGCTGACTTTGTCTTTATCGCTGCCGTTGCCCGATCGGGACTGGAAGGCCGACATTACTCTCGGACCCCAAAAGACTGAATGAATGGGGCGCATTCAAACCAGCTGCAGATACAGCTACAGTTGGAGTTGGAGTCGCTGGCCGGAGCCGGGGTCCCCCAATTGCAGGGCAATGCGCGGTGGGGGTGAGAGCGGAGACGCCACAGCCAGAGTGTGGAATCCAGACATTCCAGAATTGCGCTCTCATTGGGTCTCCCTCTCTATCTCTAGCGCTCACTTGGGTGTGCATACATATCGGAGTTGGATCTGTCTCTCTCTCTCTCTCTCTGTCTCTTCTCAGCAGCTGCTGCGATGAGTAATGCGGCGTCGGCGTCTGTTGGAATCGTTTGCATGCAAATGCTTTTGTTGTAATTCAGATTGAGAGGCTCTGCGGGCGAGCGGTTATCAGTTGTCCATTGCATCATCGGCGTAATGTTTACACATGGCGATCGTGACCGCCTCAATAACGGGACGGGACTAATGGATTCTGTACACAAATTGCTCCGCCTCCGGAAAACACTTTCACTCTCATTGCCCACGCCGGGTCGAATCGGTATGGTACACCATGATGTCCAGGAGATCATTTGCAATTGTCAAAGATGCTGGTACGGACGGTGTTCGTGCAACTGGTGCTCCAGCACGTCCTGGTCCAAGGATACTACTACTACGACTACGGCTACTGGCAGATCAACGACCCACCGCCACTGTGCTCCGACTACGAGATGCTGATTGTGAACACCCGACAGTGTGTGCGACGATGCAACATTGTCTGCCAGGAAGGCGTGTGCTTTGAGGATGGCGGCTGCCCGTGCGCCGATCAGTACGTGGGGGCCAATCCGGACGGACTAGTCTGTGCTGCCGAGTGTCTGCCTGGCTGTACGGAAGCGGGTGGGTACTGTGCCGCCCCGGATCTGTGTGTGTGCCGGAAGGACAAGCACTACTACTTTGATGCTCTTTCCCGTCGTTGCCGCCATCGGGGTGCACGCCTTCTTGACCCGTGCCACGGGTGAGTTTAATTGCAGTCGGATTCAAGGTGTTCTCTAAATGCTTCTTCTGCAGGCGATGCACCCACGGGCGGTGCTCATACGATGGACAATGCATTTGTGCCCAGGGCTATGAACTCCGCGCCACCCTGCTACACGGACAGAAGTGCACGCCCATCTGCCAACAGTAAGTTAACCGATCCTTAACTTGGCTCCACTCCACTGCCATCTGTGAATCCTTTGCAGCGATTGTGGACCCCATGCCTACTGTTTTGCTCCCAACATGTGTGCCTGCCGACACAAGCACCACCATTATGCCCATAATGGCATTTGCACCAAAGACTATTAAGTCGTCAGGCGTCTGTTTTAAGTTCCTCTGCTGCTGACGTCACCCGTTCGAATTTTATTCAATTTGCCATTGCAGATTCTATAATTAAATTATTTTAAATCAACATCTGTTGAATGCTTTACTTCTCGGAGGTCTGTACGATCTAATATGCCACACACAACTATTGTAGGGCATCATCCAAATGTGAGCGATTGAAAGAGAGACAAAGAGAGAGAGCAAGAAATATGGATAGAGAGCGAATTCAACGCGCCAAATTACAATGCGAATTTGTTATTGTTTCTGGCACATGGAAGGAAGAGGCCCGTCGCTTTAACTTTTGTATTAATTATATCTTTAATCGGACGCTGATCGACTGAAGAAACGAGAGCTAAGCTGAGAAAATTAAAACATGCGTACGTGCGCTCCAGAGGCGTAGCTGTGGAAAGTTTCGCCGAGTTTCCAAAAAGGGGGTTGGTCGACTTCCATGGATGCCACTGAGAGTGAAAGGGACAGCTACCTGTTTGCCTGTACATGTGTGTGTTTCTTGTTTTTCCGATAAGCCCAAATTTGTAAAATGTGTATTAAAATCGGACTAGTTTTGAACTAATACACACCCTGGCTGTCTGCAGGGTATTATTTGTTAGATAAAGAATTGACATCAGCAGCGACGTCGACGGCGGCGTTGGCGTCTTTAAAGGCGCGCGTGTGGCGTGTTTTCATATTGTTGTTGTTGGAGGGGGACGGACCGACGGGCCCCAACAGAAAAAGCGGCAGTACCACTTGTGTTCCGTTTGTTCTCCGTCGCGTTTAGTTGGAGTTTTGCTTTCCAACGGCGCGGTTCGACTTTTCAGCTGGAGCTCTCTTTCCCAGGAGCGTATATTTTTTTGTCTCTCTTGCCAACTGCAGCAATTTGCAATTTTAATTAACTTAAAAGACCAGCCTGCTGGAAAAGAAGAAACGCCATAAAAGCGAAAAATGGGCCAAGTCAAGGTACGTAAAAGAGATGGCGTTGGACACACACACACACATTCATATGCTTGTATGTATGCGTATCCTGTTGTCCTTTGGCTTTGGAAAGTTTGCAGCCCCCAAAGGGAAGAAAGCGTGGGATAACTTCAATTCAAGATGAAATTTAAATTCGTGGAAGTGATATTCTTAATGTTATCTTGAAATTTTATCTCCTCATATGCTAATGCATGTATGTATGGGTGGGTGTATTATGTGTGCGTTTGTTCCGAGAGTTATGTAAGCAGATGAGTTGACTCAATGCAACGGTTCATTTAGTAATGACATTGATTGAAGGCCGGATAATACACACCTGGACAGAAAAATAGGTGTGCGTTTTTTTTTTTTAATGAGGTAGATTTTATATTTTTATTAAATGTAGCTCAAAGATCCGTTTTATACAAGAAATAAGCATCTTTCAGAGTACAGAAAATAACTTTTATTCAGAAAAATGTTTTGGGATAGATGAGAATTGCGTTAATTTGTAATTAAAGCCAATTTTTGCCTGGACAGAAAAATAGGTGTACGAAGATTAATGTTTAAATTAAATCGATATTTTACTATTTTTGGTCTTGTATTAAATTAAATTGCGTATCTGGCAGTTAATACCCGGTATAACCGCCATTATTTTGCAGGACTTTCTCCATTCGTCTTGGCAGGGAGGATATTAACTTGCGACATGTTCCAATTGGAATGTTGTACCATGTTCTTTGGACAATATCCCAAAGTTGATTTTTATTTTGACAAAAAGTCTTTCCGACCTCTCTTTTGAGTTCACCCCAGAGATTCTCGATGGGATTGAGGTCCGGGGATTGACTTGGCCACTCAAGAACATCAAAAGTTTTCTCTCGGAACCAAACCATTACTACTCGAGAGGCGTGCTTCGGGTCATTATCCTGTTGGAACTTCTATAAAAGTGGCATATTATCCTCGGCATATGGTAGCAACACCGTCTCCAATAGATCCTTGTACACGAATCTGTCCATTATTCCGTCAATACGATGAATCGGACCAACACCATACCATGAAAAGCAGCCCCATACCATTAGGCTACCACCTCCATGTTTCATAGTTTTACATGTGTACCTGGGATCAAATTCTTTGCCTTTCGGACGACGAAAATTCCTTTTAACATCATTTCCAAATAAATTTATCTTGGTTTCGTCACTCCAGAGGATATTACGCCATTTTTTCTCACCCTCCGGTCCGCACCAGGTTCTACGTTCTAGTGCAAATTTTTTCCTCATCTGTAAATTTGCCGACCGAAGCAAAGGAACCCTGCGAGCAATCCTACCTGGTAGGTTTGCTATTGCTTATCGTCGCCGAACGGTCCGTGATGACACAATATTCCCAATTTCGTTGGCAATCGTCCTGGAAGACTTCAATGGGCCAACTGAACCATGCGATCATCGGTCTAGATGATGATTTTCTTAGTGCTCCGCGAGTTTCACCAATTTTTTCCGGTTTTAAGGCATTGGTTACAAAGTTGTGAGATCGTTTCAATAGCCTGGCAACGGATTTATAGATTTTTCCTTCATCTCGAAGTCGTCGAATGATCCTTCTCTCCTCCGCACTGCAGTGACGCCCACGGCCCATCTAATACAATTTAATGGTTGTTAAGTCACCATTTTGTTATATTTTCCCAATACCTTTCTTTCTCCAACCAAATAATTATCTTGATAAACTACAAATTACTGTTTTGGCTCATGCACCTATTTTATTGACCAGCCGCTTTTGCAGTCTAAGCAATAAAACAATCCACAATTCTTCCCAGAAAGCTAATTAATTCCGGGAATTAGCCCAATTCGCACCGAAACAGTGCGACATTTTAAAAAAGTATAGTTCCCTCATAAAAAAATATGTTTATATCGATTTAAACCGAAATCTTAAAAAAAAACTTCACACCTATTTTTCTGTCCAGGTGTGTAGGTTGTCTAGCAATAGCGTGTGGTTTTCATTTACAGCAAATGATTACACCGACTTAAGCAATTATTTATGCACCTAATCACGCGCCAGCCCAGCGGATGTAGGAAGAGGGCCAACATCACGCTGATTCCTGGAATGCAAGCAAATGAAAAGTCTCCTCTGTATACAGCTTCTGGAGCATTTTCTCACCTGACACCACCTGAGCGCAGGCGGTCATGTTGTGGATGCTCTTGCCGAAGGCCGATTGACGGCAGCAGGTGAGCAGAGTCAGCAGCACCGTGACCGAGAGCAGGGCGAAGCCCAGTGAGATGAAGAACATGGCCGCCTTCCACTCGCTTGGATAGACGCTGCTGTCTGTGGACAGGCCATCCAGGTCAAAGCGTCCGCAGTGGTAGCCCACCTGGTGCATCACCTTACAGCGGGTGTAGATGCCCACGGAGGAACGGCGCTGGCTGGCGACGGAGGAGAGCCCATCCACGTGCGGAACGGGACCAATCAGCCACCTGGGCGTGACCAGTGCCGCCGCAATGAGCATGTCCGCAACCAGGGTGCAGAGGAACCAGACTAGACTGCCGCTTGTGATGATAACGTAACACATATTGGATGATGATTCGTTTTCGCAGAGTTCAGAGATTGTCCGACGGCGATGTCAGCACGCGAACGCTGCGTCAGCACTTGCCGGATACATAATAGATTCTAAGCATTAGCTTTGCGCGAGCACGCACTTCCACAACGGGCACATCCCACAGGCCCACACCCACATCCACCACCACCACTCCGCTGCGCCACCACCAGCAGCGTTGAGGCCAGAACTTCCTCCCAGCTGACCGCCCGAAATGGTATTGTTTATTTTATGCTTTCGCCCGTTGTCTGTTTTATGTTATTCACCCCATACACACGGATACACACACACACACACTCGCAAGCACGCTGAGAATGACGCAGGGGCGGAGTGGGGAACGAGAATCAAGCATTCAATTTATAATTGCAATTGAAGCGGTTCGTTCGTTGCTGGATGTGGATGGAGAAGAAAAGCCACTGAAAATATCTGATGCGTTTGCGTTTTTATTGTTCTCCAATTTCCCCAATGGCGACTCGAATCCGAATGTATTCGCACTCTGATCAGTGATCACCGATTGCCTTCGATTTTGCAACTTTGTGCCACACTTGGAACTTCCGTTCGCGCAGGCGTCGCCGTTTCTGTTGTGCCGCTGACTTTGTCTTTATCGCTGCCGTTGCCCGATCGGGACTGGAAGGCCGACATTACTCTCGGACCCCAAAAGACTGAATGAATGGGGCGCATTCAAACCAGCTGCAGATACAGCTACAGTTGGAGTTGGAGTCGCTGGCCGGAGCCGGGGTCCCCCAATTGCAGGGCAATGCGCGGTGGGGGTGAGAGCGGAGACGCCACAGCCAGAGTGTGGAATCCAGACATTCCAGAATTGCGCTCTCATTGGGTCTCCCTCTCTATCTCTAGCGCTCACTTGGGTGTGCATACATATCGGAGTTGGATCTGTCTCTCTCTCTGTCTCTCTCTCTGTCTCTTCTCAGCAGCTGCTGCGATGAGTAATGCGGCGTCGGCGTCTGTTGGAATCGTTTGCATGCAAATGCTTTTGTTGTAATTCAGATTGAGAGGCTCTGCGGGCGAGCGGTTATCAGTTGTCCATTGCATCATCGGCGTAATGTTTACACATGGCGATCGTGACCGCCTCAATAACGGGACGGGACTAATGGATTCTGTACACAAATTGCTCCGCCTCCGGAAAACACTTTCACTCTCATTGCCCACGCCGGGTCGAATCGGTATGGTACACCATGATGTCCAGGAGATCATTTGCAATTGTCAAAGATGCTGGTACGGACGGTGTTCGTGCAACTGGTGCTCCAGCACGTCCTGGTCCAAGGATACTACTACTACGACTACGGCTACTGGCAGATCAACGACCCACCGCCACTGTGCTCCGACTACGAGATGCTGATTGTGAACACCCGACAGTGTGTGCGACGATGCAACATTGTCTGCCAGGAAGGCGTGTGCTTTGAGGATGGCGGCTGCCCGTGCGCCGATCAGTACGTGGGGGCCAATCCGGACGGACTAGTCTGTGCTGCCGAGTGTCTGCCTGGCTGTACGGAAGCGGGTGGGTACTGTGCCGCCCCGGATCTGTGTGTGTGCCGGAAGGACAAGCACTACTACTTTGATGCTCTTTCCCGTCGTTGCCGCCATCGGGGTGCACGCCTTCTTGACCCGTGCCACGGGTGAGTTTAATTGCAGTCGGATTCAAGGTGTTCTCTAAATGCTTCTTCTGCAGGCGATGCACCCACGGGCGGTGCTCATACGATGGACAATGCATTTGTGCCCAGGGCTATGAACTCCGCGCCACCCTGCTACACGGACAGAAGTGCACGCCCATCTGCCAACAGTAAGTTAACCGATCCTTAACTTGGCTCCACTCCACTGCCATCTGTGAATCCTTTGCAGCGATTGTGGACCCCATGCCTACTGTTTTGCTCCCAACATGTGTGCCTGCCGACACAAGCACCACCATTATGCCCATAATGGCATTTGCACCAAAGACTATTAAGTCGTCAGGCGTCTGTTTTAAGTTCCTCTGCTGCTGACGTCACCCGTTCGAATTTTATTCAATTTGCCATTGCAGATTCTATAATTAAATTATTTTAAATCAACATCTGTTGAATGCTTTACTTCTCGGAGGTCTGTACGATCTAATATGCCACACACAACTATTGTAGGGCATCATCCAAATGTGAGCGATTGAAAGAGAGACAAAGAGAGAGAGCAAGAAATATGGATAGAGAGCGAATTCAACGCGCCAAATTACAATGCGAATTTGTTATTGTTTCTGGCACATGGAAGGAAGAGGCCCGTCGCTTTAACTTTTGTATTAATTATATCTTTAATCGGACGCTGATCGACTGAAGAAACGAGAGCTAAGCTGAGAAAATTAAAACATGCGTACGTGCGCTCCAGAGGCGTAGCTGTGGAAAGTTTCGCCGAGTTTCCAAAAAGGGGGTTGGTCGACTTCCATGGATGCCACTGAGAGTGAAAGGGACAGCTACCTGTTTGCCTGTACATGTGTGTGTTTCTTGTTTTTCCGATAAGCCCAAATTTGTAAAATGTGTATTAAAATCGGACTAGTTTTGAACTAATACACACCCTGGCTGTCTGCAGGGTATTATTTGTTAGATAAAGAATTGACATCAGCAGCGACGTCGACGGCGGCGTTGGCGTCTTTAAAGGCGCGCGTGTGGCGTGTTTTCATATTGTTGTTGTTGGAGGGGGACGGACCGACGGGCCCCAACAGAAAAAGCGGCAGTACCACTTGTGTTCCGTTTGTTCTCCGTCGCGTTTAGTTGGAGTTTTGCTTTCCAACGGCGCGGTTCGACTTTTCAGCTGGAGCTCTCTTTCCCAGGAGCGTATATTTTTTTGTCTCTCTTGCCAACTGCAGCAATTTGCAATTTTAATTAACTTAAAAGACCAGCCTGCTGGAAAAGAAGAAACGCCATAAAAGCGAAAAATGGGCCAAGTCAAGGTACGTAAAAGAGATGGCGTTGGACACACACACACACATTCATATGCTTGTATGTATGCGTATCCTGTTGTCCTTTGGCTTTGGAAAGTTTGCAGCCCCCAAAGGGAAGAAAGCGTGGGATAACTTCAATTCAAGATGAAATTTAAATTCGTGGAAGTGATATTCTTAATGTTATCTTGAAATTTTATCTCCTCATATGCTAATGCATGTATGTATGGGTGGGTGTATTATGTGTGCGTTTGTTCCGAGAGTTATGTAAGCAGATGAGTTGACTCAATGCAACGGTTCATTTAGTAATGACATTGATTGAAGGCCGGATAATAGGTTGTCTAGCAATAGCGTGTGGTTTTCATTTACAGCAAATGATTACACCGACTTAAGCAATTATTTATGCACCTAATCACGCGCACATACATATACTATATAGATACATATGTATGTACATGTGCATAGGTATGTTCGTGTTTGATGGAGGCGTATGGTAGCTGCTGCGCAGTTTTGGAGGAACGAACCCGAAAATAACTCTTTATAACACAATGGGCTATAACAAACAACAAAACAAGTGTGAATGCACCAAACCGGTTAAACCAATCATCACCACACACACACACACTCATCTTCTTCGGCAGCAGAACAACGCGGCCCAAATTTTATAAATAAATACGAAACGCCCCAATATAATCGCCGAGACGGAGACGTCTGGCTCGTGTGTGGCGCGTTATCAGCAAGTTGGTAGGGGGCTTTAAAGAATGGAAAATACTCAGATCAGTGATAAGCTTGACAAAAAGTGTTCGATATTAAGTAGAATGTAGTCCTGGCCAGCAGCTGCCACACTTCTTTAAACTCTGCAAATCAGATCTTTAACCTAACCTTACTTCTGCTCTGCCACACCCACACAGAAAGCAACAACTGCCCTGAGCAAACTTTTCGTCTACGGAGCTCTGAAGTACGGTCAGCCGAGCAACTCGATCCTCGCCAGCTCTAGCAATGGATTTGCCAAGTTCTGGTGCAAGGCCACCACCACAGAGAAGCTGCCGCTGGTCATTGCCACGCGCTACAACATACCCTTCCTGCTCAACAAGCCGGGCATCGGCTATTATGTAACCGGTGAGATCTACGAAGTGGACGACCGTATGCTCAACTCCCTGGACAACCTCGAGGACTGCGAAGACATCTACACGCGCGAGAAGCAAGACATGAACATCGGCGTGGGCGAGGGGTGAGCATTGACGTCATTCATCTGATCTGATCGACGTGTATTTACGTACATCAATTTATTCGACTTGTTTGCAGCACCATCCCATGCTGGGTCTATCTCCTGCAAAAGTATCCGGAGAAACTGCTTTCGCTGCAGTACTTGTCCAGCTACGAGAACAGCTCCACCCACCCGTACATCATGCGCCACCGCCGCACCCACAAGCATCCGGCCCAGGACGATCTGAGCTACGAGGCACAAAACTAAACGGTTTCCCCTTTGGGTGTGTGATGTGAAGCTCTGGGAAGCCTGGCCAATTATTAATATAATGTTACCGGTAGTTGCATTTGTAGACCGTACAATATTGATTCCCCTGGGGAAACAGACGTAACAGATTGATATATACACATATGTAGATATATATATACATTTATGGGCAATTGATATATACAATGATATGTACTGTGCGCATTAACTAGATTTTAGCGAACGTAGTTTGTAATTTCATAAGTTTTCGACAAACAAAAGCAAATAAAACTGAAGCAATTCGAAGTAAATTTAATCGATGAAGTTGTATTGAATTACTGCTTCTGGAGCCTATCATATGTCCATATTTATGTTCAGTAATTTTCCTCTTCCCCCACCGATTTCTCCCAGTGCATGGCAACAAGTCGCGCGGCGAATGGCAAGCGACTGCCCTGCCAAACAAGAAGAAGAGCGAGTGGGTTGGCTGGCGACGACTGAACAAGAATTTGGGTCGAAGTAGATGAACAAGTTAGGCCGCGCAACTGATAAGCCCAGCGGAAAAGCACACTTCCAATGATGAGAATGTCAGCGAGAGTCTTTGTGTACGGCACGCTGAAGAGCGGCGAGCCAAACCATCACTGGCTGACCAAAAGGAGAACGGCCAGGCACGATTTCTGGGCCGTGGGACAACGGCGGTGAAGTTTCCACTGGTTGTGGGCACCCGGTACAACATTCCATTCCTTTTGGCCAGGCCCGGCGATGGCCACAACATACAGGGCGAGATCTATGAGGTGGACGAGGCCATGTTCTCCAAGTTGGACCAGCTGGAGGACTACCCCAATTACTACGATCGTGAGGAACAGACCATACGGACGGAAGCAGACGGGTAAGCATCGCGTTCGCTCCTACTGACGTAACCCCTAACCGTGTGTGTTGTTGTTGTTGCAGACCAATGCAGTGCTGGCTATACCTAATACGGAACTTTCCAGAGAAGATGCTGGCCAAGCCGCAGCTGAGCGCGTACCACAACACGCCCGAGCAGCCGTACAGTGAGAAGTCAGTGCGAGATCCCACCATTTCGGCCAAAGACGATCTCTCTTACTGATGATGTGCACTGTCTTGCAGCTATGCGGACAGCCGTCCAGAGGACCTTGTCCAGGATGACTAACGGATTAACACAAAACGAGAGCCGGCGGGGAGGTTATACAAAAGTAACGTTTATAAACGGATTTCAACGCATGGCTATTATTCATATTCTATTACATTGACTCCATACTTCAAAAAATGCAAAAACGAAATGAACAATAGTGTATGTGGTATAGGGATTAGGAGTAGCAGTAGCAGGAGGTGGCAAAGATGAATCAAAAAGCCTAGAAAAAGTTGACATATGCGTGCCGTACACTACGAACTTGTAAATGACTTGCTGCCGGATTGTTGCGGCGGCGAGCTCAGCAGTGGACACAGTGGTAGAAAACGGTTTCTTGGGGTAGCAACAGCCTCGACAGGAGCTGGCACCTCCTAGCTGTCCGCTTCATCGTCGAGCGACTGGAATCGATTGGTAGCCGCCACGGGTGCGGATGTCGGCTCCTGCACACGCTGAAAGCGTCCGCCGTGACGGACTTCTTCGAAGGCGGGTTCGTTTTTCTTCTTTCGCTGTTCCTCCGGGCGCGCTGCACTGAGCGTCGGGAAGAACTCAGTATTGGTGATGTCCGGAGCAGTGCGTCGCGTACGCGGTCCCCCGCCAATTCCACTTCCAAGCCCACTGATTTGCTGCAAATTTTAAATTGGGAATGGGTAACATGCTATGTTGATTGCGGTCAGCTGATCGCTACTTACGCTGTAACGTAACGCGGGTGAAATATAGGGCTTTGAGGATGACTTTTCAACCTCCACCGGCACTGGGATTTGCGTAACATCCTCGGCAGCTATAAGTTTCTTCCAGGGTTTCTTACCGCCGCCGCCACCGCCACCGCCACCGCCGCCGCTCTTACCGACCTGCACGTTTTCATAGCCATTGCTATCATCATCGTCGTCCTCATCGTAGTTGCCGGCATCGTTAGCGGCTGCAACGCGTGCTGCCCGAGCCTCCTCGGACTCCCTGGCAGAGCTGTTACGTGAAGAAAAGTGGTTAGCATGCAATTTCGACTATTCAAGCTGGGAGAGAAGTTGTTCGCGGCGTTGGAATCACGCGACTGCAGCTTGCAAAGATTGCCATTCTCCACTTAATTGGACGCATACGCATACACATGCACAAGCACAAGCAGAACGGAAACTCACTTTGCGCTCAGCTGGCCAATCTTCAGCCCGCTGTAATCCTTGCGCTGCTCAGGCTCCACCTCATTCCACTCCTCTTCGACGGGCTGCACACGAAAACAAACGACAGCAATTGTAATCAATTAATTAACTATTTGATATGCGCTGATTTCACCAGGCTTACCGCTACGGACTCTGGCACCTTGGTGTCGGTCTCGTTTTCGCCTACTACTGCCACGCCGCCATCGACTACTGCAGCTGCTGCCGCTGCTGCGGGTTCGGGTTTTTTGGCTTGACCACTTCCCGTTTCGTGTTGTCTTCCAGGTTCTTCACCAATTCGTCGGCGGTCACAAACTTGGTCGTTTTCTTGGACTTCTTCTTATCCTTTTTCGCGAAAAAGTCATCAAGTTCGGCCATGTTTTGCAATTAAAATTTGGAACAAAAATTTGCGACAGCGAACTTAGCACGTTGAGTTGGTAGAGGCGGGGAACTACTGATAGCACCTATCGATAACAGCTTAAGAATTTGTGGCGCCACTGTGCAAGTGAAGTGCATGTAAAATTAGTTTAGACTAGCAGACTGCTTTAATCTATTCCATGACATGACGTAAATTTTTTTAGTATAGATTCTAAAAATGTGTGACGTAACAGCAGATGCTTTTTTTTTATCTCTTTGCACACCCAGAGCTATTTTTACCAGTGAACTTCGATAGATATGTTGGCATAGACATCGATACCCAATACTATCGACTAGTGCTATCGCAGTTTAACATAATGTGGATGTGGCGGCACTTTGAATATTTGAATTGGCAACAATAACGGACTTGTATTGTCTATTCATTTGTGCAACAATATTGGCAATGCGCTGAATTTATGTTTTGCCAATTTGCAAAAAGCAGACGAAAGCGTAAGCGTAAGCGTAAGCATTGATTAAGTATATTCGCAATATTGGGAAACACAGCAATTTGCATTGGAGATTGATAACCACCCAATTTGTTTCAGCAGCCACAGTCGCAGCAGCAAGCGAATGCAAAGCGCTGGGCCATTGTGTAATGGAGACCGAATCCGACCGACCATGGCTAATTTTGCATCTATAATGACCCAAATATGCATGCAAATTTATCTAGAGCCCGCGACAGAGTTCAAACAATGCTGCTGCAAAGCCAATAAAATCTCGGCCAAATTGCGCATCTAATTGCGCATCAAATATGTTTACATATGCCCTGGGATGTGGGAATAATTTAGCCGCGACTAAGTGCCAAAAGGCAACACTTTCCCAGCACTTGCAGAGCCGATACCTAAGACAGTTCCGCTTAAATTGGCCAAAACTAATAGATATATTGGTTTCTGTACCAACAACAACAACAACAACAAAAAACACCTTCCCCCGCAGGCAGGTTTCGCTTTGGTTTGCCACATCCCCAAGAGCGAGTGCCTCAAACGCAAAATCAACCAGTTGGGCCAGAGCCTCAGAGCCCCCACCACCAGCACCACCACCAGGCCAGCCCATTTCGAGACCCATTCATATTGGCAAGCATTGGCCTGGCCGCGTTCAGTCTTCTGTCGAGTGTCGTAGCGTGCACATCGAGTCTCCACCTCCAACTCTCGATCCGATCCGATTCGATTCGATTTGATCCGATCTGATCCGAACTGTCGCGCTGTCTCACTGTCCCTCGCTGCAGTCTCTAGTGTCTCGCGTTCGTGTGTGTGACGTGTTTGTGTCAACGATATTGCAAGCGTTTTTAATTGAAGCGAAGAATCCCAACCACTCGAGGTAATTGAAACACTTGAATGCACCAGAAATATTCACCACAAATCCACCCACCCCCCCTGGTGGTCCACTTACTTGCCATTTGGTTTTCGTTTTTCTTGGACTCTGCCTTTCGATGTATGTATGTACATAGTTGTCTTTTGATTGGGAGGGGGGGGGGCATTGTCTTTCGCTTTTCGGGGCAATTGCAGGCAGGCAGCAGCAGCAATTTGAAACATTTACCTGCCCAGCGAAGCGTTTAATTGGAGATTATATAAACATATTTTTTTATAATCGAGCTGGCTCTACTGCTCTACTGCGACGGACTTTAAGCTACTCAAACATGTTCGTGTTTGTGCGTGTGTGTGTGTGTGTCTGTGTGTCAGGGTCGTGTCATGACCTGTCGCACTGAATCTTCAAATTATTTAAATATTTATGCACACATTACGCTGGTAAAGTTCCATGTGGAGCGGGGGAGAGCGGCAGGCAGCCCTTTTGCATAAATTTGATTCGGAGCTTAAACGTTGCCTTTGCCTTTGCCTTCCCTTTGCTTTCCCCTTGCCATCCCTTTGCTTTGCTTTGTCGCTCTGTTAATTTTATGCCCCCGTCTTGGCTTGGCTTCATCTCATCTGTATCAATGGCCAATGGCTGATCCGATACAAAAACCAATTTACATATTCAGGGGGTTTTTTTTTTTATTTTTATTTTTTAATATTTTTGTTGTTGTGCTGTGAGACCTGCAACCCAAAGGCCAAATGTTGGAATGGAATGGAAGAATTGCCAAACATTTACAAATTTGTTCGACTTCATGTTTTAATGCCCAGAGCCTCGTCTCAAGTGGTTTTTCTTAATGATCCTACACACAAGCTCACGATCGCCGCCGCCACCACAGCGCTCTTCAGTTCGTGGCGGAAGCCTTAGCCCAGAGGTCAATCAGTCTGCGGTCCATCTGTCATTCATTTCAGCTGTGGCTGATTAGCTGCCACATCAGACGCATAGACAAAATTGAAGGACTGTGTAATGCACATTCGATTGTGTTAATGGATCCACTCCATCTATCATCGACAGCCAGTGCTGCGGCAGCGACTTCACTTTCATTTGCATTTGCAATATGCAAACAAGAGGGAAGCTAGACCAGCTAGACAGCCAGACAACCAGACAACCAAAAGTTAATCAAATATGCAAAATGTTTCTACTTTCAAATGGGAATGCATAAGCCAACCGGTTTGGGGGGGTGTTTGAGAGCTATTTTGAAAATATGACAAATCCTAGGAGCGAATTTAAATGTCATACACACATTTATATGGCTTTTAATAGGGTCAATTATTTATTTATCCGAAAAAAAAAAACCTTACAATGCTCGTCCGTCCGTGACAGCCAAGTGGCTCTTGGAGCCTCACTGTTGTGTTGTGTTGTGTCGTGTGTTGCTAGAAACAAGTTTCAGTTGATTGATTTGAGAAAACCTAAATAAATAAATGGCCTAGAAAGATAACCAAAACATTTGCCAAGTGTTCTAGGAACTCAAACTCAAATTCCAACTTTTATGCCCTCTGAGTTCTTCTTTTAACTGTCTAAAATTCTGCATCTTTCCTTCCTTGGACATCTGTGCTTGCCTTAAGTTAAATATTACTTCCTGCGTGCTTCCTTTCGTGCCATTTCCGCTCCCTTGGCGGCTTTCTTTCAAGCATCGCCCTCAAGTTCGTTGCCCAAGTCTTTTGCTTTTTGATCTTTTGTTTGCTGTCAGTCGCAACGTGAAGCGTCGGCGCTTTGTTGTTTTAGCTTGAGGCTGGCTGTGTGTTTGTTGTTATGCTGATGATTTTGGCTTTGACAACTTGCTCGACCTGGCTGGCTGGCTGGCTGGCTCTATTTGTGGCTCTCGAAATTTGGCTCAATGTGTGCTGCGCGGATTGCATAAGTTGCAGCAGTCGACTGTTCGCTGGCTGCTCTTGCTGGCTTCACACATTCGGCAGACGCGTTTTAATTGGCAATAAACCCCGAAACTGAGGCTAGGTAACAAGCCCCCTAAAGGCAGGTGCTAAGTGATGAAGGAGAACCGCAATTTGGCGCTTAGCCAAGTTCCAACGTCAGCTAGAGACACAGCAACAGCTAAAGCCTCAGCCAAAGCCGCCTCTAAGGCTGTGGCTAAGCTTTAGCTCTGCCTCGAGCTTGTCTAGTTCAAGGTGTAGTGCTGCAGAGGTGCAGTGTCATGCTTTCATTGCAGTTTCATCGCCAAAGAGCTACCCTAAACACTAAACACTTAGCTTGAAGGCGGGGATACAGCTACACACAGATTTGGATGGGGATATGGGTGTGGATATGGATATGGATATATGGCTATGGGCTATGGGCTATGAGTTATGGGTTATGCATGGCCGGATGGCAAACAAACACGTCCGTTCGGTGTTGCATGAAATGTCATGACATGGCCAAAGTGCAGGGCGTGCGCCGGGATCAGAGCGGAGATCGCAGCCAGAGGTGTAGACACGGATGTGGCCAAGTGTAACGCAGCTGCAATCCAAATGCAGATTGGGCAACGGCAACGGCAACTTGCAACAGTCCCCGTCCGTGCAGAGCAGAGTGGAGTGGAAACCACAGCCTGAAGCCTGCTACCCACCCCCCCCCCCCCCCACGCTGGCCATTGCATAATGCCGCAAAGAAATGCGAATCCACAGTGCAGGCGCAATCGAAAAATCCAAATAGAAACTGAAAGTCCGATCTGAAACCCGTTTGCAGCAGGTGGCTTTGTGGCAAGAGAGGCACGCGTGCCACACTGGGGCAGCCCCAGCCGAGGCATGGCACAGAATTAGCCCCAGTTTTTCCAGCTGCGGCTGCTTGCGACACTCTGCAAGTCGATTGCGAATTTTCCTTTGACTGGTTTTTGCCGTTCCCGGAATGCTTCTTGCAACATCCACAAATTATAGGCCATCCCCCCATCCAGTGTGCTAATACCCGATTCTCTCTCTCTCGGTTTGTTGCAGCAAGATGACGGTGGATCTATCGCCCGTGCAGGAGTACTACAAGGACAAGACGATCTTCATCACTGGAGCGTCTGGGTTCATGGGCAAGGTGCTGCTGGAGAAGCTCCTCTACTCCTGCCACTCGCTCAAGGAGGTGATCATCATCTGCCGCCCGAAGCGCGGCAAGAGCCCCGAGTCGCGTCTGGAGGAGATGTACAAGCTGCCAATCTTCCAGCGCATCAGGGACGAGCGCCCGCACATGCTCAAGAAGGTGACCATCTACCAGGGCGACGTTACCTTTGATTGTAAGTATTGGAAGGGAGTTCGGTCTCTGATCTGGTCTGAATTCCTCTCTCCCCTTCAGTGCTGGGTCTGAGCGGCGAGAGCCTGAAGCATGTGACGGAGAACACCAACATTGTGTTCCATATGGCGGCCACCCTCAAGCTGGAGGGCAATCTGCGCGACGCCATCGACATGAATCTGGTGGGCACCAAGCGCGCCCTGGCTGTGGCCAAGGAGATGAAGCACCTGGAGGCCTTCGTCCATCTGTCGACGGCCTTCTGCAACTGCGACCAGGAGGTGATGTACGAGAAGGTCTACGAGTTTCCGCACAAGCCCGAGGATCTCATTCGCATGGCCGAGTGGATGGATGTGAAGACGCTGGACACCATTACGCCCGATCTGCTCAAGCCGCACCCAAACACCTACACCTACTCGAAGCGACTGGCCGAGATTTTGGTGCGCGACCACTACGAGAGCATGCCGGTGATCATTGCACGGCCCAGCATCGGTAAGTGAACTTTTTGGCCCCCGCTACATCTGTCCGCTGTCCGCTGACTGCTGTCTGGTTGCTTTGGCTTGCAGCTTTACTATCTAAGATTTATTTATGTCATTAATTTACCAATACTCGTATCTGTGGCTATGGCTATGCCTGGGGGCGGCTGCCATCGAAGCTGCTCCTGCTGCTAACTAATCTTGCGCCTTCGCTTGCCTTTGGCTTTTGGCTTTTGGCTTATGTCTGCTGTGCATTATTATGTCTGGGGTCTATTGGGTTACCTGTGGCCATTTGCTTATGCTTTTCTCTGGCCACCTGCTGAGTTTTGGAATGTCTTTGCAAGCTTTACGATTTGTCTGCCAATTAAACTTTTCGATTGCGAATTTTGGGCAAAAACCTGATGGAGCGATATCCAGTATACCCATCTGGGAAGAGGCGCATTAGAGAGGAAAACGTCTTTGGTTTTGAAATCAGCCAATTGGCCAATGTCTAATCATATAACTACGTACAGATTCGCAGTAAAAATGAGCATTTATGGGCTGCCAGTTGCCAATTCAATTTCAATCAACGTACGTCACACGATCTATAATTAACCCATTGTCCTCCGATTGTGTAAATGGAAAACTTTAACACTAAAATTGCCCCAAAAGCCAAAGGTTCAATTAGTCTACAGAAAACGAGTTTCAATTCGTACCCTTAGCTAGGCACAACATTTAACTGGTTCAAAGACTCAGTTGCCCCCCCCCCCCCCCCCCCTCTTTTATAACGAGGTAATTAACGGCTTGGGGGATCAACTGCGTTCGATGTCACAAGTTGCCAAGTTGTTACGCCTCTCTGTCTGCTCCATCCGTTTGGGTTCAAGGCATTGCTGTGATGACCCCCTTAGCTGGGTAAATATCCCATAAACATTGTCAATAGCGTCTTCATTTTTGCCTAATCAACTGGCAAGTGGCAAAGTTCCATGTTGATGAATGCTGGGCTGGACGAGGGCGTGGCTATTTAGTGGCTACATTTAAGATGCTTCTTGCTGCTGCCTTTTTTTTGCTAATTGGTCAGGTATGTGTGGGTGTGTGTGTGTTTTTTGTATGCTTTTTATGTGTGTGTGTGTATTTTTTAATGGCAAACCCGACCACCTCGTTCCGCTGCTGTCCTTCACTTGACTCTGCCCTGCCACCATTGCGCTTATGTCACCTCCCGCCACCGCCACCGCTGAAGATTCTTCTTTTGCTGAGAAGCTTCTCTATAAGAAAACAACAACAGCAACAAATACAACGAATGTGTCTAAACAAAAACAGCAAACAAAAACAGCGCTTAAATAAAAAAAACCAAAAGCAAAAAGCAAACAGAAAACTGAAACAAAAAAAAAGAAAAAGTTAAATTACATGGCAGGGCACATGGTTAAAAACATTGCTTAAACAACAACAACAACAGAAACATAAACAACAACAGCACACAAATGGCATCGGCAACGGCAGCCATCGTCATTGACCAAAAAGTTCAATGGGCGTGCAATGCAAACAACAACAACAACAACAACAAAAACAACAATCAGCCTCGCTTTACCACCAACCCCCTACCCACTGCCTGATTACTCACGCTGCCACACAGCCATGCCTCCGCCTTCGCCTCCGTCCAAGACCCCAGCCCAGCCCAAGACTTTTGCCTCGCGGCTCCTGTTGTCACGCACAGCGCACGCCTCGCCTCGCCTCGCATCGCATACAAATTGCTCGGAATCCTCTCCCGTGTCCCGTATCCCAGTCCAGACTGATTCCCACCGTTCACTGCATCAGTGTCGCCTTCGGCCTACGAGCCCGTGCCCGGATGGGTGGACAATCTGAATGGACCGACCGGCCTAATTGTGGGCGCCGGCAAGGGCGTCATCCGCTCGATGCTGATCGACACGCGCTATCTCTCGGAGGTGATACCGGTGGACTATGCCATCAACGGGCTGTGCGTGATCCCCTACCAGTATGCGGGGCTGCAGCAGAAGCCCGCGGAGGTGCCTGTGTACAATATCACGTGCGCCGACCATCGCAAGATGCAGTGGGGCGAGGTGATCGAGATGAGCAAAGACATTGGCTACCGCTATCCGTTCGAGGCGGGTCTCTGGTATCCGGACGGCTGCATCACCACCAACAAGCTGCACCACAACATCAATGTGCTCCTCTTCCACTGGCTGCCCGCCTACTTCATTGACTTTATGCTGCTGCTGCTCGGCCAGAAGAGATTGTAAGTTGCGTTGCGCCAGGCCCAGGGCCAATCCCCCCAGCCGGACTGACAGTTTCTCCTCCCTTTGCCCCCTCCTTTGCTTAAGTATGGTCCGTGTCCAGAATCGCATCTCTGTGGGTCTCGAGGTGCTGCAGTTCTTCACGATGCGTGCCTGGTTCTTCAAATCGGACGCCTACTCGTCGCTCTGGAGCATCATGAACGATGCGGACAAGAAAAAGTATGTACACGAGGAGTACGGAGGAGTGGAAGAAAGTAAATGAAATGAAATGAAATGCGATTCACTCAAAAGCTTCAACATGGACATGGACCCCGTCGAGACTGTGCCCATGTACATCGAGTCGTGTGTCGTGGGCGGGCGGCAGTATCTGATGAAGGAGTCGCCCGACAGCCTGCCACGTGCCCGGCTGCAGCTGAAGCTGTAAGAGAGAGAGAGAGCAGCTCCCCGTACTTGCCTGATCTCGATCTATTTCAATTTTAGCATGTACATCTTGGATCGCGTGTGCAAGACGGTCGTCGTGGGCTCCCTGTGCTACTGGACCTACGGTGTGGTGGCACGTCTCTTGGGCATCTAAGGTGGTGGCCGTCGACCTCGACTTCGAGTCGGAACCAAAAACAATTCTCAAATTCATTTTGCGCGCATTCCACAATCAAATCAAACTCAAACTCAATCTCTGCTTAGGTACGCTTTGGGGCACTACTTTCGGGGGGCATTCGAGGCACTCGAGCCTCGGATTTGGTTTTCATTTCTAGTTTAAGTGATCTTTTTTATGTTTCATGTGAAATAAAACAACAAAATAACAAAAAAAAAGAAAATCAAAATACATTTGTATGTATATGTGTGTGTTATGTGTCTGTGTATGTGTTTCAAGTGTCCAAAGTGTTGATCCAGTGCTGAGAACCATCCGCTCCAGAGACAACACAAACAACACAAACAGAAATTACACCAACGAACGATATGTATATCGATATATATCGATCCCCTGTTTACACGAATATACAAAAACAATATCCATACACTCATACATTCATTCACTCACACAAACAAATATATACTCACACACACACACACACACTTACACACACTTAAAATACGGCTTCGGTGATCATCATCCTGGGGGCTTTCGTGGTATGTCAATCAATCAATCAATCACTTGGAATCGAAACTCCATCAACCCACTCGACCGCCTTCTAACCGGACTCTCTCTCCTACGCCTCTTCCCCCCCACCCGCAGTCTCACCCGCTGCCTACGAGCCGATTCCCGGTTGGGTGGACAACATGAATGGACCCACAGGTCTGATGATTGGCTGCGGCAAGGGCGTCATCCGATCCGTGCTGGTCAATCAGGAGTACAAGGCAGAGGTCATACCCGTGGACTATGCCATCAATGGGCTCATCGTGATCCCCTACGAGTTCAACAAGCAGGCCAAGCGCCCCTCCCAGGTGCCCGTCTACAACATCACCAATGCGGATCACAGGAAGATGACCATGGGCACCGTGGTGGAGCTGAGCAAGCGCATCAACAGGCAGGTACCCCTCAACGCAGGCCTCTGGTATCCGGATCCCTGTGTGACCACCAACAAAATCTATCACAACTTCAATGTGCTCTTCTTCCACTGGCTGCCCGCCTACTTCATCGACTTCCTTTTGCTCCTGTTTGGCCAGAAGAGATTGTGAGTATTTCTCTTTAAAGTTCTTGCTAGACTGACTCTGACTCTGCTCTCCCTTTCCCCCGTTTCAGCATGGTGCGAGTGCAGGAGAAGATCTCCACGGGCCTGGGCGTACTTCAGTTCTTCACACTCACCGCCTGGTCCTTCCGCTCCGAATTGTACTGCTCCTTGTGGGACAAACTCAACGAGGAGGACAAGGCAATGTAAGTAGAGTAGCCAAGGGGCGACATCAAAGTCTTTGCTAATCTTCATTCCTTCCCTCCCATGGCAGCTTCAACATGGACATGTACGTGAAGGAGACCGAAGAAGATTACATGGTGCAGTGTTCCCTCGGGGCTCGCAAGTTCATACTGAAGGAGAAGGAGGAGGATCTGCCCTCTGCTCGCCTGCACATGAAGATGTGAGTGATGTGCTGCACAGTGGACAGTGAACTCTGATCTAACTCTGTCTTTGTCTTTGTCTCTCTCCCCCCCTTTGCAGCCAATACGTGGTGGATGTCGTGTGCAAGACTCTCTTTGTGGGTCTATTCCTATACTATGTCCTCAAGTTGACGGGGGTGCTGGCGCTGTTCTGAGACCAAGGATACAGGATTCTCATTGGTTTGGTGGTCACAGGCATTTAATTAGTCACAAATCTTAGTCATAGTTACGCATATATAGTCGAGGTTATGATTCAATCCAAATAAATATGATCCTAGGTTGTTGTACATACACATCTATCTCCAACCAAAGTTTGTTTGCTCTTCCTGCCCCCCCCCCCCCCCCCCCCTTTAATCTAAGGATTAAGTAATGTTCGAATGTGTTCACTTATTTTCTCTGTGTGTTCCATCAGTAACGCCTGCTGTGGCTGAGCCGCTGCCAGGTTGGGTGGACAACATGAACGGACCCACGGGTGTGCTCATTGGAGCCGGCAAGGGCGTCATTCGTTCCATGATATGCAATGGCGAGCTGAGATCGGAGGTCATACCGGTGGACATAGCCATCAATGGCCTGATTCTGCTGCCCTACCACAACAGTTTCGTGGAGCAGAGGTAAGTCGCAGCGGTGAGACGTCTTCTTGCCATCTTGCCGGCCAATATTAATGGTAGCCTGCCACCGTCACAGGCCCCTGCAGATACCAGTCTACAATCTGACGGTGGGCGATGCCAAGAAGCGCACCTGGAAGTGGATTATGGACGTGGGTCGTGACCTCGCCAAGACGTATCCGTTCGAGGCCGGACTCTGGTATCCGGATGGCAATATGACGTCCAGCAAATTGTACCACATGTTCTGCAGCATCATGTTCATGTGGCTGCCAGCGTACATCATTGACTTTCTGCTCCTCATCTTCGGACAGCGTCGCTTGTAAGTGCTACTGTCCCACTGTACCCCACTCCAGCACTGGTGTACTCTCACTGTTCCTCTTCGCCTTAGCATGGTCCGGGTGCAGACGAAGGTCTCTATGGGTCTGGAGGTGCTGCAATTCTTCACCACGCGCAACTGGGACTTCAAGTCGACGCACTTTGAGCAAATCTACCAGGAACTGGGCGAAACAGATCGGCAAAAGTAAGCTAAATAAATGAAACCTGTACTTTGCCCTCTGATCTGTCTAATGCGTTCTGTCTCCCATCTTCAAGCTTCAAGATCAACAGCGACGATATTGACGACTTTGAGTACATGAAGTACAGCATTTTGGGCGGTCGCCAGTATGTGATGAAGGAGCCGCTCACCTCCTTGCCCAAGGCGCGCATACAGCTGAGATTGTTAGTAACTCTCCTTCCCCCTTTATGTGAATCTCCTTAAACCATTCAAATTGCAGCTTGTATTGCCTGGATCGTATTTGCAAGGCACTCATCGTGACGGGCTTCCTTTATTGGTGCTCTTTGAAGCTGGGACTCATTGAACTCGTGCGGAATGGACTCTTTTTATCCAAATGAAGTCTGTCTGTCGGCTAGTCTGCTGCATCGAAACTCATACATAATTATTCCATTTAAGAGTTGGGTTCACTTAGCATTTATTCGTCATTTCCTTCGTTACCGCAATGTTCATATACCTCTTGAGATGTTTTAACCTTGATTCCTTTTTGTACAAATATTCAGAACTTGTATACAGTATATTAAAATACACTTTTCAGTCATATGGCTTTGAATTATTATTGCCGACGCAAGCTTAAGCCCAGAGTTATGTTGTGGTTTTTCTACGCAATGAATGTGCCGTCGCACAGTGGCGCTTTCGTGCTACGCGTGACCGACCGAAAATGGAAGCTTTTGCCGACTATCGATAGCGTGCCTATCGATCGGAACGATCAGCCGTTTTATTTAGACAGCCCGCCAACTATTCAATGCTTCATTCGTTCGCTGAATTTGCAAGAAGAAGGTAACGTGCGTGTCATAGTGTTAATAAACCAAAATTAAGAATTTTTAAAAATAATTGCGAAACCGAAATATGAAAAAACCCTGAGGTGTTTTCGAAAACCAAATCAATGATTCGTCATCCAACAATTGTGTAAATCAGGTCTAAGTGATGCTGTGCTGTGACACGGCTTAAGCTGATGAATCGCGGAGAGATTTTGATTTATTATTAGCTATGGTGAATGAATCATGTGTGTAATGCAACGATAAAAGGAATGAGCAAAACAGCAGTTGCAAATATCAGCTTGCTCACTTCCAGCCCACTCAATAACGGCGGCAGCAGTAAAAACAAGTTTTAAAACGTCAAATCAAGGTTAAAAAACTGCAGAAAAACGGCGCCCACGGCGAAAGCAACAAAAACATATATTAAACCAAAAAAAAAATCCTCCTTTGTTTTAATGACGTCGCCGGCAGCTAATTAATTGATTGAATTGCATTTGATAAATGATTAAAATATTGAATTAACACTCAAACTGTGACATCATCGCCAGAACGAAGTTTTCGAAAAACGATTTTCTAATGTGGGCCGGCAATGGTCACGATCACTTTTTTGATGTGCCCTAAAAGGCAGCGCCTGCGGTGGCCTCCCCTCCCGTTCTCTCAAGTGTCTATTGTGCTGTGCTATGGTTTCTCTCAAGAAAATAATAAAATAGTGAAGAAATAAACGAAGTAATCGTGTCCGTCGAGCGTCAGTCGATACCCTCAGATTGTGTGTGCAACAGGCGGTAAATGGAGTCCCAATCGAGTTCGGGAGTAATCCAAGCCTCGCTTCATTTGCATGTACTTTGGGCGTCAAATGCTTCCGTCCGTCCTCCCATACCCCATGCATGAGGTACATTACACATGTACCGAGCGCTGAATTTGCATTTTTTATTACCAATTACAATTAAATAATCCATCGATTAGGCGATATGTGGAGAGACGAGTGGCGCAGGGTCTGGTCCCAATTGTCCCCTCTCCCATATACGACGACCGACTACCTAAATCGTTGGCTGGACTCATTCGTTTGCCGTTTTGGCTCCGCCCACAAAGCTTTATTTTTGTTTATTCGTTTTATACAGCTAGCGGTGCGCACAAGGGCGTAGTCCCATCCCAGAAGGGGTGCTGTAAATCAAAGTGATTTTTAATTAGGAAATCTTTCTGGGCTCTTGGGCTTCTTGAACAATTGAAAGTTCCGGGGAGAATCGTGAAAATCCGCTGTGTTCTGCTGCCACGCCTGAACTTAATTAAATGATTCGAAATTATCGAAACGTGCGGGGCACTGACTGACATCTCCCACCACTGCACTCCCCTCTCAAATCTTTTGTTGTTCCGAGTACATGATGTAGGCCGCCAGCCAATTGTTTATGAAGTGCACAGCGAGTACGATCAGTATATACCCAATATAGAGCATATACTCGTACATGTGCGATCCCATGTGTGTCTGTGTGTGTGTGTGTGTATCCACTTTAGTTAAGTTAAGCATGTGCCCATGTGTCTGTGAGCTGTCCGCATTTTGTTGCCAGCTAAACATTTCATTTCTTGTATACAACTAAATTTCGTTGCTTTGCTGTTTTTTCTCTCTTTTTTTTTTGCTGCGGATGCCACTCGAAGGCAGTTCAGCATGAAGTCATGCTTCGGCTCAGCTCCAGCTCCAGCCCCATCTCCTCGCACGCATTCATCTTAATTATGAAGTTTTTATGATGACAATTTCGGGGGCTGCAAAACAAAAAGACTTCAATTGTAGATCAAGATTGTAGTTTTTTTTTTTGTTTCTGCCACTCCTCAAGTACATAGATACTTTTTTCCTCGTACTGAAATTGCTGGCTATTTCCTTTTGTTTTTCCAGTCCCAATGCCCCAAGTGTAAACACAGCGGCCATCGCCTCGTCTGTTGTTTATTAAGTGCAACAAAATCGCTGGAAATTCATAAAAATAAATGAAGTACACAATCGGAGCACAGTTTGCCAATAAACAAACTTTATGGACAAGTAAATTATTTTAGTGTTTACTCTGATCTCCTCCTCCCACGACAAGACTTCTGGAGAGTTGGCATTTGGATCGGATCACGTCACGTATGCGGGAAGGGTAAAGCAAAATACTCGCATCATGTGAGAATTTTATAGCAGTGTAGCACAGATAGAACAAAATCTCTGAAATTTTAATATTTTCACTCATATTTTAATATTTATGCCATTGGTTTTCATCCAAGAGTGATTGTATTAATATTGAATATTTTTCACTTACATTTTGATATAAATATGAAAATATTTAAATTCAATGTATTTTATATTTAATTTAAATATATTTAATATTAAAATTTAATATATTATATTTATTTTTAAGTGTTTTTGTATTAAGATTAAATATGAACGTATTAAAAAAGCCATTTTAATACATTTATATTTGAATCAAAGTGAATTCTATTTAATTTTACTATGTTTGTATTTAAAAATTACATTTTAAATTCAAATATGATTGTAGTTAATTTTACTTTGGTTTTTTCTATCAGTGCATTTATATATAAATGCAGCTGATCCTGTACAGCTGAGCAAATATAGTTTATCGTGTAACGAGCTTTACATTTATCACGACCCCCGTGCTACTTCCCCTTTCCGAAGCTTAGTCATTTGCTGATTTCCGTTGGGCAGCTCCAGCAAGCACCACAAAGAACTGCAGCAGACGATTCGATCTGGCACTCAGTGCTAATTTTGTTGCGAAATTTCAGGGGCCACAGCTCTGTCTCCAAGTTCCAGATGTTCCTTCGGAGCACCAAGACGCACAGGGCTCACTCAGAGAAAATCGTTTTATTTATTTTTATAAAAAAACTCGTAACAATCAGCCATTTATTGTGGATAAGAAGTGTTGACTGTTCCGTTTCCTTTTTGTCACACTTTATTTTTAGTACGCGTACTTTTTTTTACCAGTGTTATGGTGTACATATCTGTGAGAGCTGCAAGAGCAGGGGGCAGAGGCATTAAAATGCTGACAATCATTAAACTTCTCGTGATACGGGATATTTGTTGTCTGCAGCTGAGAGTTGTGCAAGACTTCCGTTCAGTGCAATTATTTCCATACTCCTTTTTTATACCCGTACTCAAAAAGAGTTAAGGGGTATATTGTATTTGTGGTAAATGTATTTACTAACTGAGTACGGGTATAAAAGTAGAGTCGCGACTAGAAGCGACTCGCGTTTCTTCTCGTTTTTTGTTGTTTTTTGCTGCATTTCCCTGAAAACTTGATCAACGGGTTTCTGCTGTGACAGGCTGTGATTGCATTCCAGACTCCAGCCTCCAGCCGTTGGATACTCTGCGATTTCGATTGGTTTCCGTGATGGATGCAAATATTGCGAAATGCTCGAATTTTCCTGGGTCAGTCGCGACCAAGAGAGGAATTGCTCACTTTTAAAGTTGTTGTCAGTTTTCTGTTAATTACTGCGAGTATTACGCCATTCTGTCAACCGAAGACTTGGCAAGACTTTGGGCCAAGCTTCAGCTTGGGCACAAACAATGAGGCTGGCTGTTTGTCAATTGCTTGGGCAAATACTCAGGTGAACAAACAAATAGCAAATAGTGGGGGGGGGGGGATGCGAGAACAAGTCAAGACCAAATAAAGGGCCAATTAAGGAAGGTGATTGTGCGATTCCGTTTATCTTATCAACGACAAATTTTGCCCACCAGGGGCGTCGTTTTTGTTTGCATACTTAAACAACATTAGCCAAAGAGGCTACCTACAATGGAGTGGATGTTTCCTGATTGCCCATTCTTGAGCCATTGATAAACAATCAGTGGGGGGAATATTCAAATTAGCCAGTTCTCATGTGTGATTAGCCGATTTCTCACACATTTCAAGCCTCAAAGCAGACAGCAGCACAGAACGGAACAGCATCGAACAAGAGAAGAGAAGAGAAGAGAAGAAGTTGAGCTGGCGGCTGGAGATCGATCCCCACAGAAGAAGCCGCCTTGAAATTTACGAAAAAAGCCGCCTATAAATCGCTAGATTTCAGCACTCCCCCAGGGCCTTATCTAAAGCTCCATTCGGAACAGAATTCAAAGCATAAAGCGTAGCCAATTGATTGCTAATTGATATTGATGTGTCGATTATTTTATGATTATTCTTTATGATCGTTAAATTTTGATATCATATCCCAAGCAAAAGCGAGACCCAAAACTTGATTCAAATTTGTAGATCACTTTGACCGATCGCAGCCCCACTCCTTCCCAAGTACTTCTCACAGACCTTGCCTTGTCTGCTCTGCAGTTGTGTGTATTTCGTTATGATTTAATAACTACACGGGAGGGCAAATTAAGTCTGTTGGTCTGTACCACAAAAACCACTTAAAGACGCTTTCTTTAATTGCCCCCCACCTCCCAAAAAAAACGAAGATTTTGGTTTTTGTTTTGCGAGAAAACCTGCGGGGCAGCTTTCAGCTGTTGGCTCTGCCACCACCAGCTGCTGGCCCAGCTCCATGGACAGACGGACAGACAGACAGACGGACAGCCAGACGGACAGCCAGACGGACGGACAGCCAGTCATTTGTGTGAAAATCATCGTAGCATGAAGCGTTGTCAAATGCCGTTTGTTGCGGGGGTCCGACTCGTACTCGGTCCACTCTCATGCTTTTGTTTTGGCCATTTCAAGGTCTAGCCAGAAACAGAAACAGTCTGCTGTGTGACCCTCCAGTGACCAAAGCAGAGCTCGAGCAATGCGGGTTCTGGCATCATTTCGATAGAAATGGCATCAGAAGTTACTCATACGCAGCGTGGGTTGGCCAAAGCCCACATAGACATTGCTCATCCGCCGCCGCATTCTCACTCTCACTCTCACTCTGCATTCTCTTTGCAGACAGCAGAATGGACTTGAACAACTGCGGCTTCATCGATCCGCAGGGACAGCTGAGCGCAGCGCTGGCCAAGCGAGACATACGGGAATTCCACACGGCCCTGGACAACGGTGCCCAGGCGAATCTGCAGGACGATCGACACACGACCCTCTACGAGAAGGCGCTCTCCACACCGGGATGCGCACAGTTTATCGAGGGCTGCCTCTCCCACGGCTGCAATGTGAACTACGTAAGTGGTCCAGCCCTTCCCCATCTTCTTCTTCGTCTTCGTCTTCGTCTTCCGCTAAGAGACGCCCCTTCTCTCTCTTTGCCACACACAGATAAATCAAAAGCTTAACAAGGCTGCCATTAGCTACGCCGCAGACTCGCGGGATCCATCGAATGTGGCCGTGCTGCTGCGCCACGGGGGCGTCCAGGTGGACCGGAAGTACGGCCAGTTGACGCCCCTCAACTCGCTGGCCAAGAACCTCACAGCGGAGAACGCCTCACAGGTGGGCTCCTGCATCCAGCTGCTGCTCGAGTACGGCGCCTCGCCGAATGTGGTGGACCAGGGCGAGTTCACGCCCCTCCACCATGTGCTGAAGAACAGGAAGATTGAGGCGGGCACCAAGCAGGAGCTGATCCGGCTGTTCCTGACCCAGCCCCAGCTGGACATTGACAGCTACCGGAACGGGCAGGTGCGCCAGATGCTGACGGATCAGTATCCGGACATGGCATTGCCAGAGCTGCGCGAGGCCGGCGGCGAGATCGACTGCGAGCGACTGCTGCGCACGCTGCGGGATGGGGACGAGCCCCAGTTCGAGCAGCAGTTCGCAGAGTATCACCAGAACCTGAGCGGGAACGCGGACAACCAACGCAACGCCAACCAGGAGGAGTACCTGTCCCTGCTGGTGGAGAGCATCAAGCGGGGCAAGCAGCGAGCCCTCGAGGCCATCCTCGAGACGGGCATCAACATCAATCCAAGCACACTGAATGCCACCAGCCCCGTGGAGCTGGCCGTGATCTGGGGCAACCACAGGGCGCTGGAGAAGCTACTGAAGCATCCGCAGCTGAGGCTGACCTCGGACTCCAAGCTGCTGAACGCGGTGATCAGTCGCCTGGACGAGCAGCCGCTGGACGACTTCTGCGACCATCAGCGCTGCTTCCAGCTGCTGCTCGAGAGCGATCGCGTGGACATCAACGAGGCGGACAAGGGTGGCCAGGTGCCGCTCTCCTATGCGGTCAAGTATCGCAACACGAAGGTGGCGCAGGAGCTGCTGCGCCAGGGAGCGTACATCGGGGCCAGGAGCGCCTTCGGGGAGCTGCCCATACAGGAGATGGACCCGAAGCTACTGGAGGAGCACTTCGACTCGTGCATCACCACCAACGGAGAGAAGGCCGGCGACCAGGGCTTCGAGATCGTCATCAACTACAAGAATCTGATGCGACGGCATAGCCCGAGCATGGACAAGCGGAGTCCCATTGCCGATCCCCACCAGCTGCAGGACGAGATGACGCCCGTCGCGTACATTGCCGACACCAAGGAGCTGCGCCATCTGCTGCAGCATCCGCTGATCACGAGCTTCCTCTTCCTCAAGTGGCACCGCCTCTCGGTGATGTTCTACCTGAACTTCCTTTTCTACTCCCTCTTCACCGCCGCCATCATCACGCACACGCTCCTCAAGTTCCACGAGAGTGACCACACGGCGCTGACTGCCCTCTTTGGGCTGTTCTCCTGGATAGGGATTGGGTATCTGATCGTCCGCGAGCTCATACAGTTTGCCATGTCGCCGCTGCTGCACTTCTGTTCGATCACCAACCTGATGGAGGTGGCTCTCATCGTGCTGTCGATCCTCACCTGCATGGAGGCCAGCTACGACAAGGAGACGCAGCGCGTGCTGGCCGTCTTCACCATTCTGCTGGTGTCCCTGGAGTTCTGCCTGCTGGTGGGCTCCCTGCCCGTGCTCGCCATATCGACGCACATGCTCATGCTGCGCGCCGTCTCCAGCAGCTTCATCAAGAGCTTTGCCCTCTACTCGATCTTTGTGCTGACGTTCAGTCTGTGCTTCTACATACTGTTTGGCAAGCCAGCCGAGGTGGAGCAGACGGACAGCCCGCCAGAGCCCGCCAAGGAGGGCGATGATGGGCACTTCAACACCTTCTCGGTGCCCATCGAGGCGCTCATCAAGACGATTGTGATGCTCACGGGAGAGTTTGATGCGGGCGACATTAAGTTTGATAGCGTCTACACCTATCTGATATTCCTGCTGTTCGTTTTCTTTATGACCATTGTGCTGTTCAATCTGCTGAATGGTCTGGCTGTGAGCGATACTCAGGTGGGTTGCCTCCCTTTCCTCCCTTTCGCCGGCTTTAGCCAACTGATTTATCCTCTCTCCCGCAGGCCATCAAAGCACAGGCGGAACTGAATGGCGCCATTGTGCGCACCAATCTGCTGACCCGCTACGAGCAAGTTCTCACTGGCCGAGACGGACACGCTGGCTTCATTGTGGGCAGCGAACCCTTCCGCAGGATTTGCCAGCGACTGATGAACATCTACCCGAACTACCTGAGTCTGCGCCAGATCTCAGTACTGCCCAACGACGGCAACAAGGTGCTGATACCCATGAGCGATGGCTTCGAGCTGCAGCCACTGAGTGGCAAGAGCCCGGCCAGCTTCCAGCAGCTGCCCACGAGCGCCACGCAGAAGAAGCTGCTGGATCCGCCGCTAAAGCTGCTGCCCTGCTGCTGCTCCGTGCTGACCGGCCAGTGCTCCCAGATCGATGGTCGGACCGTGAAGCTCGCGCTGGCCGTCATCGATCAGAAGTCCAGTGCCGAACAGCGGCGCCAGCGGGACCAGATCAGCGATCGACGGCTGCAGGTCATCGAACAGAAGCTGGAGAATTTGCAGTTCATCGAACAGAAGCTGGACCATCTGCTGCAAGTGCTGCAGGAGCGCACTTGAAGGACCACGGACCACGGACTGGGCCCCCTAAGCAATAGTATTTATTTAAACGAGTAATTAAAGCCTCAGCCTAGCATTTAATCCGCCTTTAGAGCAGAGCAGACTCCAAGTTTAAGTCAGAAATTGTTTTTATTAACATACGAATAATGAAATTGAACAAAACCCTTAATAATTTGTTGTCAGTGAGTACATAAGTAGTATATAATGGTTATATAGACAGTAAATATTGTATAAACGAATATCATTACTGTACCGTACCATTTTGTACCCGAGTAAATATATTTTTTTTTGTATGTAATTGCAAATGTTTAGATTTATGCATTCTTGGATTTTCATTTCATTTTCATTTCTTTTTCTTTACGTTTCTTTTCTTTTCCTTTCTTTATTATTATAATTATTATCATTAATTGTTTTTTCCTTTTTCCTTTTGTTTTTGCATTTGATATGATTCGGTTCAAAATGTGTGTCTGTGTGTGTGTGTTTGTGTGTGTGTTGTTTACCCACACACTCGTATTATGTTTAATGGTTCTTAATCTTTTGCGTTACTCTTTTATTACCCTTTTTGTATACCTTTTTTTTTTTTTTGGTTTTATTTTATTTTATTTCATAAATTAATCTTTTTAGCAGAGCTGCGGAGCGTTGCGGATCGTAGCGGATCAAATCAATCAAAAGTTGATGGCTCTAAGGGGGGTGGGGGCGGGGCTAAGCTAAGCTAACGAGGCAGTCAATGGCAATGAAAATCCAAATGGAAATGGAAATTAATGCGCGGCAATAATTTGTTAACAATTTGCTGCCCAATTATCGCACAGTTTTTGAAAGAGACAAATTAAGCGGAAATTTTGATTTGATCCAGCGGAGTGTGGAGTGTGCAGGGGGGGTGGAGCGCAGGCAATGTTTTAAGCGAAGCTAGAATAGGAATTATTATATAAAACTATGCATTGTCTTCTTTTTTGGTTTGTTGGTAATATTTAATTGATTTTTGATTATGCCAAAGCTGTGTTAATGTTACTGCGATTGTAGGACTAGGACTAGGACTAGGACTAGGACGACCAATAAGGCGGCAAATCAAAATAATTGACTTAGTTCTCAGAGTTCTCTGCCTATGGCTGCTCTTGTTTGCCATTTTCTGTACGTTGTATTAAATATTTATCTCTATTGCTGTTTCTTTGTGTTCTGTTCCTCTGTTTCCCCATCCGCTGAAACGTCTCAATACCTCTCACCCCATCATCCATCCATATATCCCCAACAATATGTATATATAAATAAAATCGTGTATTCTGTATTCTGTAAGGCATGCCTAATCAAACCAGCCAGCCGTATTGCTAACTATAGGTATATCTGTATGTACTATACGTAATCAGCCCCTAGTCCGTCTCGTCGCGTCTCGTCTATTGCTAATGTTTGACTAGGGGCTGCTGTTCCTGCTGCTGCTGCTGCTGCTGCTTTTGCTGCTGGTGCCATGAACTTTAAATGCATAGGACTCGGTTCTGTTTCAATTTCTGCATTTGCTCGATTGATTTGGTTCTTGACTCGACTTGAATGGGATCAAAGCATTATCTACTGCGATTCGATTATGTCTAATATCTAAATCATCATTTTTCTGTTCACTTTTTCTGTTGCTGCTCTGTGTGTATGGTGGTGGCCTGATCTCTGTTCATTTTCAATTTGTTTAGGTTTTTGGTAACGATGTCTATATAATTGAATATGCCTCATTCATTTTATTGTCGTTATACTCTATGACTAAATTAAACCTCCCACATCATTGCATCATTGCATCGGCTTGGCTCTAATCGTAAGTAAATATCGGTTGAGGCGATTATTATTGGAAAAGATAACTCAAATTGAAGCTTCCTTTTTCTTTGTTTGGTTTTGGGTTTGTCAATTATTTGCTTTGATGATTCATTCGGATGAGAGGTTCTATTGCTATTTCGTTACCGTTAATCATTATCGTTTATCGTTAATCGTTAATCGTTTATGTACAATCGAATACGAGTACTAAATATTGTAAATCCTACAATCATACAATATATAATCCTTGCAACTGTTAGGCAATGTACCAATATTAAATATCACTTAATTGACGAGTGTTTGGTTTCTGTCTGTTGTTGGTTTTTCTTTTGTTTTTGTTTTTGCTTTTGCTTTATATTCGGGTTTTTTTCACATTTTCATATTTCATCTATCTCTGTTAACATTTCTAATTAAAAATTATGATTTTAGTTTGGTTTTTTTATGTTTTTGTTTCACTTTTTGTTTGTTTTCATTTTGTTTTCTGTGTAAAAATTGCTGTTAAAATCACAATTAATTTTTGTTTGTTTGTGTGTGTACGTTATTTTGTTTGTTCTTGGAGAAAACGATTTAGTTGGTACCATAGAATTTCAATTTACTATCAATCGCTGTCTGATTGTCTGTTGTTAGGTTTCGAAAATAGATTTAAGAGTAAGTTTAGAGATTAGATCGAGTGGAGTGGACTTGAGTGTGTGTGCGCTGCTGCTTTAAAGGCTCTGCTGGTGTACTTCGGTTTCGGTTTTCCTCGTTTAGTATAGTATATACATAATAATCATAATAAACTCCTGTTCGATGTGTAAACTTAATGCGATCACAATGAGGACTTAAGAGCGATAGAACAACACTTAAAATGTAACAAAAACGAGACAAGTTTCTTGGAAACTTCTTGGGCCCAGGGCCCCGCACAAAACAACAAACCCTCATCAAAGTTGTACAAAGAAGTCGCGTACATAATTATATAGTAGGTGTAAAGTGTAAATCATTATGTTTAAATAGAGTTATTGTGGAAGCTTATTGGTTTGTTTTGTTTTGTTTTGTTTTGTATGTTCTTTTGTTTCATAGGAGACAGACCACAATTGTTGCAACTTGGTTTTTGATTTAAGCTACTCTAAATCATATAATAAATTAACTAAGTAATAGTTCACAACAATAAAAGTTATTCGTTAGGTAGGACTGCGGTTCATCTGGCTGATTGCTGATTGATTTCGGTTTGGTTTGGTTCGATATCGATTTCGATTTCGATTCTGGTGCTGGCTTTGCTGGATAGTAGTACATATTTAAAGTTACCCGATTGGGCTTAAGATTGGATTCACTTGACATTGTTCTTTTTGGCTGAAGAAGAGAGATGGATATAGAGAGAGAGACATGTGTACGGGTACCATCAAGGTGTGGATGTGGTTAACCATGTGGATACTCGGTATGTATGCATGTACATATGTAATCAAATCTAATAATACTTCGCTTTTGTACTTCGAACAATCGATAATGGATAATAATCGTTTATAGTTATCGCTAGCGCTATCGTAATCGTATTGGTAATCGATAATCGGTAATTGTATGCGTTATCGTAGCCGTAACGAAAAACCATTATAGATATTTCATTTAAATTTGCACTAACTAATGTTATATGTACGTATTGTTAAGACCTCGTACGGCGTACGCTATGGTAAAGGTTATGTATCTATGTATCCCCCTATGTCTATAAGTAAGTATAGTATTAGCTCATTAGTTTAAAATACTTCCTTTGGCATATGTACAAAATATATATATGTATTCCATATGTATTGATAATTGAGAAAAATAAATCTACTGTCATATGAGCCTAGATCTGACTGCGATAGTTAGTTACATATGTATGTATGTATAAGTGTGTGTGTGTGTGTGTGTGTGTGTGTGTGTGTAATGCTCAAGTATTTATGCATGTAATGCCAATCTCTTTGTAAGACAACCTTCGAAAATATCCAAGAAATTACCCCGATATGACTACGACTAAGAACCGAACGACTCCGGTAAGCTATTTGACATGTTTTCTGCCCTTATTTTTCTCCGATACCGATTCGGATTCTGATTGTGTTAAGTTATTCTCTATGATTCTGATACTTATTCGGATTTTTTTTGTTTTTTTTCGTTTTTCGTTTTTGATTTGATTTGCGTTACACACAGTGTACACAGTGTACGGTTTGTTTAATGCACGTTTTTGTTAACACAGAGTTTAATATTGATTTCTTCTCCACCTCCTCCTCCTCCATTTTCTGGCCAGCGTAGATTGATATTTTGTATATAAATTTCGGGATATTTCCGTATATATGTATATATGTATCTGTATCTGTATATGTGTATATATCGTATAAAGCGACTAGTATATATCGTGTATATATATAGGTAATCGACTATGATAACAAATGGGGCAGGCACACAGACCCAGCCCTATGCCTAAGAAACTACGAGTTGTGAGACAAATGCACACAGGAATCGGCATCTGCATCGGCATTGGATTCGCGCTCAGGCCGGAGGTTGTCAACTTGGACGCCGGCCAGCGACAGCCGAGGATGTTGATGTTGTTGTGTTTGTGGATGAGGAGCAGGCACTGATCCTGCTGCTGGTGCTACTGCTGCTGCTGCTGGAATCCTGCTGCCGACTGTTGGCCAAAGGTCATCTCTGCTGATCCTCGGCTGGAAGTGCATCTGCTTCGCTTTCTCTTGTTGCTGCTGCTGTCTGCCCCTCATCCTCTGCTGTGACAATCTCGTTGCCAGTGGCTTTGTCGGGATTGTAGTCGTAGAACACCTGCGACGTGTCCCCCTGCACATTCACATCGATGGGAGATGGATCCACCACCTCCGCAGCAATCGTGGTGGATGTGGCAGCCAATTCCGTGCTGAAATCGCCGCGTGGCGGCTCCTTGGGACTGTCCACCATTATCTGCACGCTGGGCATCAGGGACGTGTCCATGGCGCTCTCCGACGAGCCCGCGCTGATGCGTATCTGCGGCGGCTTGGGCTTCTCGTGACCATTGCCATTGCCATTGCCCGTGGAGGAGAGGCTGCCCTCGTCCTCCTCCTTGTACTCCTCGCTCTCACGGTGCACCAGCACATGGACCAGCGTGGCATTGTCCGGTCGCAGGCCGATGGCATGCATATGCGGATGCGTCTGCTGATCCGGCGATGGCCGCGTGACGATCACCTCGGGGGCAGGTCCCTCCGCTGGAAGGTTTGGTAAAAAACGCCGACTTTAGTGGGGGTTTGCTCTCGGGGGGCGGGCATACAGGGAGTACAAATTACACATACAGACAAAAGCGTTCTTGTTAACTCTTAAAGCGCTTTGTGCTGACAAACCTCTTTCAAGGGGGGGTTTCTTGCGTATGAAACTAGAGGCGCGCTTACGTGAGTTAACCGGCCCCCCCACCACCTGTGGTCTGTCGCTGTCGGTGGCGGATGCTGCTGTCGCAGTGGCGGTGGCGGAGGCGGAGGCCGCACCAGAGGCGCTTACGGAGACAGAGCCTGAGGCTGAGGTTGAGGTTGAGGCTGAGGTGGTTGTGTTGGTCGTGGTATTTATAGCAGCTGTTGTGGGTGAAAGGCACGCATTAGTGTTTCGACAATTGTGGTGGGGCACAACGCACAGAAAATAATACAAAATAAAATACAAATACAAATAGGTTGTGTGGATAGGTTAAATACAGATACAATTACAGTTACAGTTAGTTACATATGTATGTCAGAGAGAGAGATTGCGAGAGAGAGAGAGAGAGTATGAAGAGGTTTGGTTTGGTTTGGTTTCAATGAGAAGTAGAAGCCATTTATGGTGATGTTCTCGATGGATGCTTGAATTGAGATACAGGTGCAGGTGCAGGTGCAGTGGTGGGTTCAAGGTGCTGCAATGGCTATGTACAAAGCAAAATACAAATACAAATAGCAAAACGTGGGGCTGGGTGGTTGAATGATTAACTGGAGTGAATTGGAGTGAAGTGAAGTGAATTTGTGGTGGGTGGCTGGGTGATACTTGGCACTTGTCAATAATTACTTTTTCTATGTACTGAAGGTGAGGCTAAGCTGTCATCGACAGCATCCTGATGACGCAAAAAGAAATTATAAAAGCTTCGGCGACGACTTGCTCTAGGCGCTTCCACAAATATGCTACCGCTAATAATAGTAATAGTTAAGTAGTTGAAATAGCAGTAATATTAACAGTAACAATCATAAACATGAATCTGGTTTCGATTTGGAGATCTGTGGAGATATATCAGATTCGAGAGAATGTGTGTATAGGTATGGGTAGGATTCCTTATAGCTATAGCTATAGCTCCGAGAGACAGAGCCATTGTTTCGTAGCATTCGTTTTTTTCTGCAATTTTTCGACGATATTACATGGGAGATTATTAGTTGTTGGGCTTGGATGGGGGTGTGGGTTCCGAATAAGTTCCACAAGTCCGAATTTACCTGGTGAGTTTTTTTTGGATGGTTTGCTACAATCAAATCAACTGAAAATATATTTAGCAAAACTAGAAATAACTAGGAATCAATCTAAGGGCAGGCAACCAATAAAAATTCAACTCAAATTGCGCATTCTCGATGCCGTAGAGAGAGAGAGAGAGAGAGAGAGAGACGTAGTCGGAGTTGGATCTACAAGTTCAACGATTTCCGGTTAAGGCCACTACTTATAGTACAAATCAAATAATATACTCAATATACGCAGTATATTAGAACTGCATACAAATTGTTGTTTGTTCAGAATAGTTGTTGAATAGTTAGTTAGTTAGCTAGTTGTTGTTGTTGTACGAGTAGAGAGAGAGAGCGGCTAATGAGTATTTGACATAGTCTTTGCGTTCGCTTTAATGATCTGAATATAGCTTGAGTTTGGAGTTTAAAGTTTGAATGAAGAAACTAGATAAGAGATACATTTTGTAGCAGTCGACTGGTACGAGTACTGGATAGTAGTGGGAATCAATACATATATACTTATACATAATATATAGCCAGAGTATACATATACATATATAACAAGTATGAGTGAGAACTAAAGAGAGCGAAGTTTGTTTGTAGATTGCTTATTTGGTTGAGTAGAACTGATTGATTTCTGATTGTTGTTGTTGTTTTTGTGGGGGTTTTTTTTTTTGTTTTTTGGTTTTGGCCAGCTAAGCTAAGCTAAGCTAAGCAGCTATTATTATTATTATAGGATAGGGATAGGAGTTACCTAGGTAATTCAAGCCACTAGGCTGCGAGTCACTTCTGAGCACCGCTGTGACCATTTCTGCGAGCAGGGACTCATAGTTTAGGGAGATACAAGAGGATATGCTAGAAATAGGGCTTAAGTTCATATAGGTACACTGTGGACACACAAATTAACATTAAATTTATCGAGCATGGATCGTTGTCTGGTTATTTTGGTTGCATGGTTTCTTGGAAGGCGTTTGGCATGAGCATGGAAAGCCTTTCAATTTCGTATTCGTCTAAAAATTGCATTTCATAATTCATCGCAGCCATGGGATACACATACACATATAGTACATATATATATATGGAATGTCTGTGTGTGTGTCGTGTGTGTGTGTGTCTGGGTGGATGCAGTGTGTGTGTGTGGATGGAACTGAATATAACTACCGTTTGCCCATCTCCTCGCCCTGCTGCTTAATATCCTTGACAACATCATCGGCCCCCGAGACGAGCATCAGCGGCAGATTCAGCCAGGGCCCTGCCAATTCACTCAGATCGGAGCCATCAGAGGCACGCGACGACTTTCGCGATGAGGCACGACTGGAGCAGGCGGTGCCCCGACGACTAACCTGCAATGCAATTCGAAAAGTTAGCCATAATTATAATAATTATAAATGCGATGGCGACGCACCTGCAGGTGGAAAAAGTTGAGAGCCGAAAGCTTCGATTGCCATCCACCGGGGCTGGAGTTTTGTGTGGCACTGTCGCCGGAATTGGAGCGCTCCTTTTCGTTCTTGCGCCTGCGAAGAGACACACCACAAGGCGTTAGAATTGTTGGTATATGTAAATGCAAAAGAGTGTTGTTCAGTGGACTGGACTGGTGGTGTAGAGGGGTGTAGTGTGTAGTACCGCAAATAGTCCTTCCAGCCGGTCTGTATGGTCTTGGCCGCCTTTTCCTGGCGCTTCCAGATCCGCGTCGACGAAACAATTTCCAATTCTTTGCGCGTTGGAAACTGTTTCTTGAACTTGACATCCATTTGTTCCTGCAACTGTTTGAAGTTATCGGTCTCCTCGACATGACCTAGCACGTGCTTCACGAGCGCGTGCAAAATATCGAGACAGTGTATTTTATTACCCTTAGAGATGGGCAGATTAAATGACACTAGAGCGACATTATTAGGCTTCGAGATGCCCAATGGTGGATCGAGAGAGGCAATAAAATCGGACAGTTGCGAGAAGTGTATAAACTGGGTGGCATGTGGATCATATCTGAAAGTAAATCAATTGCAAATTCCATTAATCCACATCGCTCTCAATCCCTGGATAGCCGTCATAGCTGCTCTGAAAGTGCTCTCCTGACGGGTAAGAGGGCGACACCTACTTGGACCAGCGTATGTAAAACATCTCCAAGTCGTCCTCGACAATCCCGATCTCCTCCTCCTGGTGCGCCTGATTGAAGTTCTCCAGTATGATGGCAATGTACATGTTGATCACGATCATGTAGCTGATTATGATGAAGCTCGTAAAGTAGGTAATGGCCAGCAGGGGGTGGCCGCAGTCGCCATTTGTCTGGCGATTGAAGAAGGGATCGCAGTCGGGCGGCTGGATCATCAGCGACTCGAGCACATCGTTCCATCCGGCCGATGTCATCAGGCGAAAGAGCAGCTGCATGCTCCGTCCGAATGTCTGGAAGTTCACCATGTCGTCCAGGGCGCCCTGCAGCTTCACGTGGCCAAAGAGCGACATGCCCAGTATCGCATAGATGAAGGTGATCAGTCCCAGCAACGCTCCAATGTTGAAGAGAGCCGGCAGCGACACCACCAGGGCAAACAGCAGCTTCCGTATGCCCTTGGCCGCCTTTATTAGGCGCAGAATGCGCCCAATGCGGAACACTCGGACGACGCGCAGTAGCGTCGGACTGATGGGCAGGTCGATCATGATGTCCTCCATCAGAATGCCGAAAATGGAGGCCAGCACCAGCAGGAAGTCGAAGACGTTCCAGGGCACCGTGAAGTAATGATACCGCAGTCCCACAATCTTGACAATGGCCTCTGCGGAAAGAAACAGATGGGCCAAAGGATTAGCAATGGCTCCCTCAATGGTCCCTGGTGTGCTGGTGTGCCATGCTACCGCGCTTCCTTACCCAGACCAAAGACCGTCGTGAAGAAGGCGTTGCTCACTTCCAGGATGAAGAAGACCGCATGCGGCTGATCGTAGTGCTCGATGCCCATGGTAAGCATGTTGAGAAAAATCAGTACAAAGATCGCAATCTCGAACCTGCACAGCACATCGTCAGAGAGACACCACAAAGATCCATTAATTTGAGTCCTCAAAGTGGAAGCTTCGGTTGAACCGAAGTCGTGGTGCTCCTCAGAGATACAGACAATAAATGGGGGTAGGGATATGTGCAGGCAAGGGGGAGGAGCACCATGGGTTGCTATAGATATATAGAGAGGTAGAGAGAGAGAGTAAACTAGATCTAAGTCTAAGTACAGTAATACACATGCTGATTCCATTTAAAACACACACACACCAAGAGGTAAAACCCAAACCCCAACCCAAAACGGATGACAGCCCCAGGACAGCTACTCATGCCCAGAGTGCGTTAGGTATATTGGGTATTAGGGGGAAGTATATCCAAGTATCGTAGTACAAAAAAAATAGGTGCTCTACAATTATTACTTAAATAATTATGCATCGGGGGATATGGGATACAGAGAGAGAGAGAGAGAGAGAGAGAGTTGGGAGGCATTTTTGATTGATGTTTGGCCGTTTCTTCATCACTGAAGAGGCGGCAAACATCCTGGTGATGTTCAAAAAAATGCTGGGAATTTCAAGTGTTCAAATGATTTTTATCACCAAATCAGAAACAACCGAGAGTTGTGTGAACGCCTAACCGTATATAGACAACTAATAGTTACAGTTACAGTTAAAGAGTTTAAGTTAAAGTTTAAGTTAGTTTTAGTTTTAGTTTTAGTTTTAGAGTATAGTCAAGAGACAAGTGGTAGAGACAGACAGTAGTTAGTAATAGTAACTAATAGTAGGCATAAACTATAAGAGATACTCGCATAGGGATACGTAATTTGCTGGTCTTAGATTGAGCTGATTTTTTGTATTTTTAAATTGAATTGTTTTTGGATTTGGATTTGGATTTGATTTCATATGATTTGTTTTGTTTACCTTCTCGAATTGGATAAATCATAAAACATAGCTAAAAAATGATTTATAGGTCGCTTAATAACTTTCTGTGGTTTCTTTCGTCCCAATTTTTTCATAGCCGTGTAATAGTGTTTTTGAGATTCGGTGAGAAACATTTCCAACACTCCTCCTTCATACTATATAAAAGTGATGAGAATAGAAATGAACATTTAATCATATATATACAGTCGACAATTAGGTAACGTAACGGTAACGCTCTAAGCGCTCTAAGCTCTATATACAACTCGAGACAACAGATACATATACATATCAGCAACACATGATCAGCAATACATTAAGAGTCGATCGATCGATCGATTGATTGATTGTTTGGGTGGGTGGGTGGTTGGGTACACATTGATGGATGGGAACGTATAACAATCAAAACAAAGATCGGTGAATGATATGTACAGATTATACATTTACATAAAGAGATATATTTATGTGTAGTATAAGGATTCCGGCCCAGATGCTGGGGGCCCGGATGTACCATAGGCCAAATGGACTTACCTTCTTCTTGAGCATATTGAAGTTATCAATGATAACTCCAATGAACAGATTGAGTGTGAAGAACGATCCGCACACAATAAATATAACAAAATAAATATACGCATAGAGATTTGCCTCCCGCTGCGGCTGCAGATCCACGCCCCGTGCGTCCACGGCATCGGCCATCACCTCCATCCAGCCCTCAAAGGTGGCGACCTGCAGCAGGGCCAGGTAGCCCATGCCCACATGATCGAAGGTGATCTTTGAGTTGATCCACGTGTAGTTCTGCTCGATGCAGTCCCACTTGTCGTTCACCTCCTGCAGCACAGCACAGCACACACACAGGAATGTGAAAATGGAGAATATAAAAATATGAATATAAATATAAAATGGTAAAGGTGGAGGTGGAGGTCCTCCTCCTGCTCATCCTTTATCGTTGAGAGAGTACTCACAGTAACTGGCAGCAATTCTCCCATTTCATTGACGCACTTGAAAAACTTCCCACCAAAGAACTGAACACCCATTATGGAGAAGATCAACCAAAAAACCAAACAAACCAAAAGTACATTGAAAATTGATGGTATTGCATACATGAGAGCGTTTACTACAATCCGCATTCCTTGCCACCTGGAATAGAAATCAAATGGAATGGATGAAATGCTAAACATTACTGGGGCAGGATAGGATACTGGATACGGCAGATTGTCGCGTAGTTGGGTGCTAATTAGTTACGCTAGTGGAGTTCTTTTGCTAAGGTATAGGCTATGTACATTGTCTACTTAATATTATAAATTTGAGCTTATATACAAACAGATTATACATATAGTTTAGGTAAAGGATAGACAAGTCAGGCTACAGACAAGACAGAGGCGAGATGGATGCAAAGCAAAGTGTTTTTTTCTACGTATTTCTATTCGAAATCCATAAAGAAGACGAGATTGTATTAAACACTGCACAGCTCTGGCGAGAATTGACCCAGAAATCGTAAGAGACACAAGAGAGTACGAGTACGAGTAGCAGTTGCAAGAGGCAAGAGGCAAAAGCCAAGGCAAGAGGCAAGTTAAGTGGCCTACGTGGACAGCTGACAGCGCTCTTACTTCACTGGATGCACTGGTTGTTTGAGAGTAGGTTGTGGTGCAGGCCTATATGTAGAACAGGCGACTGGTCAACTTACCGAGAGATGGCTCTCAGGGGTCTCAGGGCACGCAGTGTCCGCAACGAGCGCAAAACCTTGAGGTTCTCGTTCTCTTCAATGAGCAGCGAGAAAACCGATACCTAAGGAGCGGAACCACAAATTCAATCAGAGATCAATCAGCATCACAGAGTGCCCTGGTAGATGTACTCACAAACACTATGATAAAGTCAAGTATGGTCCAGAAGCTCGTGAAGTACTTGGAGAAGCCCAGCGCCAGCCACTTGAGTATCATTTCCACCACGAAGATCAGGCAGAAGGAGAAGTTGGTCCAGTAGAGCACGCGCTTCAGCGTCTTGTTGCTGTCCAGGTAGATGTCCTCGAAGCAGAGCGTAATACTCGACGCAAAGATCAGCACTAGCACAAACCACTCAAAGGCCGGAGTATCGACAACCGTCAAGACAGCCGTCCTAATGCGTGTCCACTGCTTGGCGCTCGGCGTGTCCATGCAGGACATGAACCAAGGGCAGCGGAAGTAGAAGCTGCCAAGTGTGGAGATCGCATGAGATGCTGCAATTGGCGGGGAGGGATTAATCTAAAATACTCACTGATCGTAGCACTTCTGGGGGAAGCAGTCGTCTGGCACCTTTGGCGGCTTCGCCTGCCCGTAGCTCGGAAAAGTCATGGGATCATTGTAAGCGCCCTGCGAGTTACGTCTCCCACCGACAGTGAGGTCGTCTACGTAGGAAACCAAACAATGCCATGGTTTTTCGGTCAGTCGTGTGAATGCCGACGGCTTCTGTGCCGCCTTCTCCGGCTGATCGGATTGCTCAGTCTTGTGGGTGTGGGCGAGAGCCAGGGCCAGGGCCGAGCTGCTGTCGGCGGCGCCCGAGCTGTGCGACTCGGTGCGCGCGGACTGGAAGGAAGCGGCTTTGTCTAAAGTCGATTGTGGATGCTCCATGGGGCGGCGCCTATGCCCGGCCGTTGGGTGTGCTTGTGAGTGGCCGTGGCCGTGGCCAGGCCCATGGGTCTTACCGTGACCATGGCCGCCATGAGAGGTGGCCGTTTGGATGCTCGTGGCATGAAAGTGCTGCTGGTGCTCGGTGAGGGCGGCCAGCGGGGGCGTGGGCGTGGCCTTTAGCGATGAAATTTGCGCCAGTGTCGGTGGCTCAATGCTCGACTTCAAGGAGGTGGGTGGCGTGGCGGGTACACCACCACTAGTGGACACCAGTGGCAGCACGAGCTTCTGCTTCTGGATGAGCAGGTTCTCGTACGAGTTGGTGCTCTTCAGCGAGAGACTGTCGAGCTGTCGCAGCTGTTCGCCGTTGAGAAACTTGCGCGGCATCTTCTCCGATTCGATGCGTAGCGTGGAGATTGGCTTTTCCTCCTCCGGCAGCTCCTCCAGCCGCTCGATCAGCGACAGCCGCTTGAAGCGATCGAACTGAACCGTAAACGGATCGATCTTGCGGCGCGTAAACGGCGAATGGCTGGCGCCGGTACCTTGGCTGGTGGCTGCCACTGCCATGGCCTCCATGGCCACGAAGGGCGCATGGATTTGATCACAGATTTTGCGTATTTCATTCGATATGCTAAAGTCCTCGTCGATCTTGCGCTGCTTCTCCAGGCTGCGACGCTTGATCTTCACGGACTGGCGCTGGGCGGCGGAGCTGACGGACTGGGAGCGTCTCGGCACGCTGGACAGGTCGTAGCTGTCATAGGGATTGAGTGGATGCACTACCTCATCGGCGGCCGTGCGCTCTGAGGCGCCCGTAATGATGGCAATGTGCTCCATGATCGCTTTGGTGGCCTCATCGGCCGCCGGCGAGGGCTCTGACAGGGTGGAGATCTTGCGCTCCAGCGAAGTGGTCGACCGCTTGATCTCCTCCAGCTCCTTCTCGAAGCTCTGGATTATGTTGTCGAATTCGGAGTGCTCCGCCAGTGCCTCGCTCTCTGCCTGCTGTCCCCCCTGACTGGAGGGTCGGCGCGAGCGCATGGGATTCGACGAGATGTAGCTGAGATTGGACTTGGGCATCTCGTCGTCCTCCTGCAGGAACTGAAAGAGCTCTTTCTGTTCGCAATTGAGCAGCTCCTCGCGCAGATTCCCCTGCTGCGAGAGCAGCTCGTCCTGCTCGATCGATATGGAGTTCAGGGAGTGGCCACTCGAGTGCCTCCGCATCTCGGCCTCCTCCGACTTGAGCAGCGAGCGCTGCGAGTGCCCGCTGGACTGGGACAGTCGGTCCAGGGACTTCCTGTAGCTGGGCGAGCGCGTCAGCAGCGACTTTTGGTACTTGAGGTAGGCCTCGTCGTGCTCCTCGCTGCCGTAGCGGCGCGAGGAGTTGTCCTGAAAAGAGTCGCCGCGGTTAAAGGAGCCGCTTCGCTGATCGTTGGCATAGGGATCGGTGTCCGTGGAGTTGTACTGGCCCAGCAGACGCAGCTCGATCGACTCCGTGTAGGTGGCCTCCTCCCTGGAGTCGTTCTGCTGGGTGCTCACCCCCGAGGAGATCTGGTGCTGCAGCCGTCGCTCTGCCAGGGCGAACGGCGTCAGGTTGTTGCTGTGGGCAGACATGATGGCCGTCTCGTAGGTGGGCGGCAGCGAGTCTGTAATTGGTGGCAGTGGCTGATCCTGCAGCTGGATCTGCTCGGGCACATCCGACGCCTCGTCGTACTCGAGCCCATCGACAATTGTGTGCAGGCCGTCCCTCAGGGGTATCTGGAAGCCAAAGTCCGAGCCCGAGACAGGCCGATTCATAGACTCCTGGAACGAGAAGAATGTAGAAATTAGTCGGTCTGAAAAACAGAGTTTCATGCCAGACACCCACCTGGTAGCTCAGTCTATGGAACTTGGTCTCGGCCAACAGATTGGACTTGTCCATCTCCATGCCCCCCGTGCCTTGGAGCTGTGCCTGTCCCTGGCTTTGAGCATGAGCCTGGGCCTGGGCCTCGAGCACAATCTGCTGGAACTTCTCGGCAAACTTTCGCTCCTTACGATCCTTACGCTCCTGCCGCTTCTTCCTGATCAGATCTCGCACCCGCTCAATACTCCGCGCCAGCTTGGACTCCTCGCCCACCTCCTATGTACCGGGGGAAAGAACACAAATGGGAAACACATTAGCCAATAATATCGCACCCAAAGCAGAGCAACAAAAAGTTCGCTACAAGAGTTTGTTTTTTTTGGTTTGGTTTTGGTTATTTTTGATACATCGATACATGGAGTTACAATCAGAATTCGGGGGGTAGGGGGTTCCAAATACATACAAAAAGTAAGGGTTAAGGGCAGGCAACACAAAAGATTATACTATATGTATCTGTGTGTAGGTACATATGTATGTATATATTGCCTGATCAGCTTTTGGGCTACTCTAGAAGTATATATGTATGTACACATTTAATTGGTTTGGGATTTAGATTACAGTTTGGCCAACAGAAACGAAGCAAGCAAGTTTAAAGCAAGTTTAAATGATTTAGTTAGTAAAAATTACCTTCTTCTTGAATATCTGTTTACGGTTTTTTTTTGTGTGTGTATTTAAATTGTTTCAGATTTGGATTTGTTTTTCAGGTTTTTCGGGGTGTATTTTGTGTGGTAAGTAGTTAAGATTAAGATTAAACGCATGGTGCAAAGTTGACAACAGAAGATTCGATTAATTCGATTAGAGGTAGGTTATTTCAGGTGCATTTCAGAGAATTATTTAACATTGATACTTAGACAAGAGACATAGACATAGATAGATTAGATTACTAGGAGTACAAGTACGAGGTGTGCGTATGTGTGGGAACAAACCCCATACACACACACACACACACAAACAACAAAATTCGAACAGAGCCGAACTGCAGAGCGCCCAACAAAAGGCAGTCAATAAACCTTGTGCTGGGTCTCTTATTTAAAGGAACAAAATTTAAGTTTAGTAGAATACAAACATTTAGGCACAGTTACAGTAACGTAATGCAGAGTGTGAACAATGATGGGGAATTTTTGCCATAAAAGTGAAACGTAAATTGAATTTTTGCTTGTCCGAACAGAAGAGTAGAGTGCCCGATCGTATGGTGTATGATATAATTGGTTCAATTGTGTGGTTCAATTGGGCGATAAATACGATGAAGGCTAAGATCACACACTCACACACACACACACACACACACAGAGATTAAGGATCAAATACAGGTAACCGGAAATCACATCAAAGTGCAATAAAAACATTTAGGAAACGATCTAACCAGCGTTCGTCTGCATAAACATACATATATATAACTATATTCTTTTAATGGTTTGATTTTATGACAAAAGAAGAGTAAAGATTCCTCTCCTGTCCATTCCGGAGCTATTCACGTTTAGTTGTTAAATTGTTTAAGTAACTTTTTTGCTGGCACACACCAAGACGTACGACATTGACATTCACAAAACGTTTAGAAACATAGAAACATAAAAGGGGTTGGAGGCGCGAAGCCTGTGACTTGCCTCTTTCTTCGACTTGAGCTCCTCGGAATTGAAGCTGTTGAGCAACAAGGCCAAGAACAAGTTGAGCACCATGAAGTTTCCCATGACCAGAGTTGGCAGAAATATGGCAAAGCATGTGGAGGCACCTTGCTGCAAGATATGATCAATATACAATCTGTTTGCTGCGAACATGTCTGTCTACAAACCTCCTCTTCGGCTCGCATACAGTCCCAGAGCGGCTCGATCCATTCGCCGCACAATATGCGAAAGATCATCATGAACGAGTGAAAGAAGTCATTGAAATTCCATCTGCAAAGGGAGTTCAAAGACAAAGGTAAGACCATAAACGAGCGTAATTAAAAAGAAATAGCTCAAGTCTTGCCTTGGCACTGGGTCCGGGTCAAACTTTTCGGGCGTGTAGTCTTTGGAGAACAATTGCATGCCAATGACGGCAAATATGTAGATGACTATGACCAAGATCAGCGTGAGGTTACCCAGCGCCCCAATTGTCGATATGATAATGCTCAGCAGCACCTTCATTGTGGTCCACGACTGAGCGAGCTTCAGCACACGCAGCTGCAAGTGCGAGCAAAGGTTAGAAAATGAATTTATGTATTTCGATTTCATATCGCAGGGTCGCAGTACCAGTCGTAGTCCCCTCAAGACACTCAGGCCATCGACCAGCTCGAAGATAATGTCCAGCAGACTAGCCGTGACAATGAGCAGGTCGAATATATTCCAGCCGCACAGAAAAAAGTCCTTGGACAGGGCCATCAGCTTCACAATGCACTCAAAGGTGAAAATGGACGTGAAAACCTGTGGAAAAGAAACGAATTTAGTACATTTTTGGGCCATAAGCGCATGTTCCACTTGCCTTATTGCCCACATCCAGGGCATTGCGAAAGCTCTCGCTCATGCCGTGATGCTCCATGGCCAGGAAGGCTGTGTTCAGCACAATGCACAGCGTGATGGCCAGCTCGAAGAGTGGGTCCCTCACCACCTTGTAGAGGCAATTCTGGATCTGCAGCCAGCTCTCGTAGTCGGCGCAGCAGTGGACACAGCGATCGCAGTTGCGGTCGGGAAGATCATCTGGGGGGCGAGTAAATAAAATCAATTAAAATTCCCGTTCCACGGAGAGATCGTAGGGAGCACTCACCGATAACCACCACCTCCGAGGAGAACTCCTGATGCAGGGCATACACATTGTGATTCTTGATGCGGGCTATGTTCCCATTGCACTTGATGAGGCGCACTTCACGCGGGGATAGGGCCAGCTCCACGGTGGACACGTGACCCAGCTCGTGTGCCGGATCCTGCTCCTCGTGATCGTCGACCACGCCGGAGTCATCCTGCGAGGATTCGCGATTGACGCCACTCGAATTGGAGCTCGCCTGACGGCTGCTGGCGATGAGCTGTCCCTTGTAGTCCGAGGGATACAGCATATTGGGGTTCTTCTGCGGCTCCTCGTGGAAGCTAATGCGGTTCTTGGCTGTAGCAGCCGCGGGCTCCTTGGCCAGCTGATGCTGCTGCTGCTGTTCCATTTGCTGGTATTGCTTCTGAGCCTGCAGCGTGAGGGCGGATGGACGCTCTGTGGCACTGTGACGTGGACTTGGTCCCGGGCTGGGTGTGGCGGAATGGGATTTGTTGGCATCGTTGTCATTGCCATTGCTGCCGTTCCCGTTCCCATTGCCATTGCCATTTCCGTTCGTCTCTTTTCCGCCTTTGGTCTTTTTTCGGCGCGTCTTCTTCTTGCTGTACGAGGCCAGGAGGACGCCCTTCCGGGAGTCGATCTTCTTCTTGTTGTTCTTGTTCAATTTCTTCACATTCAGCACGGATGGATCAAAGCTGAACGTCGAATCATCGCGATGGTCTAGCAAGTCCTTTTTCCGCTCCTGCAAGAGATTAAAGCGGTTAGAAAACAGGATCAGGCTGCGGCAAGGAGTGCACACTCACCTCGTTTGTTATCTCCGCCTCCTCCTCGTAACTCAACGCGACAACGGCTAGCATCAGGTTAATCAAGTAGAATGAGCCAAAAAACACAACCACCGTAAAAAATGTGACACTCATTGGACCACATGTAGCCAGCACCTGCAAAAGGAAACCTCGATTAGATCGTCACGACGATGGGAGCAAGGATCACACTGACCATATTGTAGACGTTCTCCCAGTAGTCCAATGTAATCAGCTGAAAGGTCGTTAGCATTGACCACATGAAATTGTCAAAGTTGGTGTAGCCATGATTGGGATTCTCGCCGACGCAGATGCACACATAGCCGATGGGGCAGTGACGGGCGCCCGTCAGGTTGCCACAAAGCATGGGCATCTCCTCATCGTCGTACAGCCAGTTGTCCGTGTCGTTGACCCAACTGAAAGGGACAATCTTTCCATTAGCATTCAATCATGAAATAGGACTCCCCCACATACATATGCCAGTCGAGATGCGAGACGTTGGTCCACTCGGAGGGCACCTGGCGCACACACTTGTTGCGCAGCTCGCCCATATAGACCTGCAGTGCGAAGAGGGCAAAGACCATCAGACAGAAGATGGTGAGCGTCATGACCTCCGCCAGTTGACGAAAGGAGTGAAGCAACGCGTTGATAATTGTCTTCAGTCCGGGCATGATGGAAACCGTCTTGAGGGCGCGCAGCACGCGAAAGGTACGCAGCCCCGCCAGGTTGCCAACCTCCATGCCAATGGTGGCATAGCCACTAGTTATGACCACAAAGTCCAGCCAATTCCATGGGTTGCGCAAATAGGTGTACTTGTTGAGCAGAAAGCCTTTGGCAATGATTTTGATTACCATTTCGATGGAGTAAATGGCCAGAAAGATGTACCTGTGTGTGGATTAGCAAAATTGAAGTTCTGAAGGTGAAAGCATCGCTTGGCGGTACTCGTGTTTGCGGTACTTACTCAGCCTCCTCCACCGTCTCGGTCATGGCTAGGAAAATGCAGTTGAACAAAATGGTGGCCATGACGCAGTAGTCGAAGAATTGGTTCGTTGCGATATAGACGCACACGCGCCGCGCTGGACTCCATGGTTCGAAGAGGAATAGGCTCTTGGTGCCTGTGAAACGATGGATGTAGTTCTTGCGGAAGCGTTTCGACACCACACAGAATGTCTGAAATAGAGAGTCATTTTTTATGTAGGGAATTTTGGAAAAATGCGAAGAACAAGGCAAGCGTAGGGTCGTATCAGAACCGTTGGAATCAGTGCTACAAAACCATCTGATTCTGCTTATCGCACATAAGTATCGATTAACGAAAATATCAACCGTGAACTCGATATTTGGCCGATATTACTCGATATTCAGACTGTCAGAGCTACTTCCGCTCATAATCGTTCCAGGGCTGTTTAGTTTTTAAAAATCTAAAAATCAATATATTTCTAATTATGTTTTCTCGGTGTGGCGAACAAAATAAATGCTGACAAAACATAGTGTGTTTCCGCAAAATGTTTAAAAATCAAGTGCACTATAATTATTTAAAAGCTGCAAATATTTTCGTTGCAAAATGTATAAATCATATGTGGTAAAAACCAGGAAATAAGACAGATAAATTAAAATCGCACCCAGCTATAATATTGTAGCGAAAAATTCGCATTTTATACGACAGTCGTCTAATTTTTAGTTTGGCGCCCATAGATCCTTAGCGATGGTTACCGCCTATCGCACAATAGTATCAATAGATACATTCCCGAAATCAACCTTGGACTCGATATGCAGCCGGCTGTCAAAGAACTACTCGATATTTGCGCTGTCAAAGAAAACACTAGCCTTCGAGCCAAACTTCCGCTACACAATCGTTCTTTCGTTCTCGACCCGTCAAACCGACCAGTAGGAAAATGAGAGCTAAGGTAATTTTCCCAACCAAGTGAACTAAAAATGACTTAAGATTGCAATAAGTGCAAAAAGAATTGTTTTTGAGCATCAGTGAAAGTGGATGCAGAGTTAGACTGTAATTTAATTGTGTTTTTATCTCGTTTTCAGTGGCGTAAGAAGCGTATGCGTAGGTTGAAGCGTAAGCGCAGAAAGATGCGTGCACGTTCCAAGTAGGCACAGCACAGCACCGCATCGTCGACCACTGAATGGTAAGTACCCACCAGCTTGGCCAGAGGAGCCCTAGCGACACGCAAAATGCTAATTGGCCGTTTTCTGCTCGTTTCAGGAACTTTTGACTACAAGCACACTACTACTGAAACATGCCGTCTGGGCACCACATTGAGGCCCGAAAGTAATTTTGCAAAAACAGTTTTCACGCAAAACAAGAAAATGTGCATTTAAAATACACTTCCAAATTTCACGTTTAAATTGATTCTAATAAATTACTGGATTTTCACAAAAGTTCCCACTGAATTTGCTCATGTGTTCTTAATAAGAGAGTGGAGGAAAGAAAAAAAAAGTTGAGCACCAGCGTGCTGCCTCAACCTAACCACATTTGTATGTCATGTGTGTGTGTGTGTGCGTATATGTGTTAGTGCACAGAGCACGTTTTGTCAAAAATGTAATACTTTGCTTTCGACATTTGGATTATTGTTGAGTTTAGTTCATCTTGGAATATCAAGTAGTTTACGCCCAAGTTTGGATGTTAATGACGCGGTGCCGGCAGAAATCTGGAGAGAGAGTGGTCGCTTGCACCAAGAAGATTAGTGAGAGTGAGTAGCATTTGGCGGTCGACGCCAAGTAACAAGACCAATCCAACTCAACCGACCGACTGACCACATTAAACATTGATCATCGTGCTCACGGCCAAGGCAGTAAATTTCCACTTAATCGGCTAATACAATTATTCAGAGCATGGGCTGCTGTTGCCCTAGCCCCTTGGGAGCGCGTGTCGTGCGCTCGTCAGATTGGCCGGGCTGCGTTCTGCTCCTTGGGCACCATTCGGAAATATCGATTTGTTTGCGGGAGGAGGAAACCAGAGCGAGCGGGGGGACGCCGAGCCGAGCGTTGTTCATTAGCGCCTTGATTTCTTCAATTATATATGCAGATGGGCCAGTCAGTCAGGGCAGCCTGCCGACGCCCGCCTGCTTGTTTTCCATGCTAAGGATGATGTTTCTCTCTGTCTGTCTGTCTGCCCGACACTCCCCCACTATTCTGAAGGTCGTTTGTCACTGTAATACACACATAAACGTCGCTCAGCCGAGTAAGCAGAAATTTTAATGTAACAAGCAAAAATTACGATTGGGTGGCAGTTTTGCCATTTACCATTTTGTGTGCCTTTTCTGTAAATTTGCATGCGCCTTTGGTTACGCTACGCTGCCGTTGTCGTCGTCGTAGTCGTCCCTTCCACCCCACTCCCCCACATCCCTTGTCCTGCCCCACCATTCTAAGGAAGGGAATGTGGCATGGGTGGCGAGTGGAGCTGAGCTGTGGAGGATAAGCATGTGTACTTTTAAGTGCACAGAATGAAAAGTTGTGTAGGGTCTTGTCTTGTTCGGGCAAACATGCGGTGTCTGTAACTGTGGCTGTGGCCTGTGTCTTATCACTGGAGCAGACAACTGTCGTCGCCATCGTTTGCGAAGTGAGGCAAGGCAAGGCAGTTCAGTTGTTTGCTTTGCCTGGCCGGCACTTGCCACTTGCATAAAGATTGTCCCATTAAATGCAATTAAGCACTTTGATTCTCCTCCGCCCTTCCTCTGTATAGGTTTTTGTACCGCAAAACCATAAACACACACACACACGATCATGTATGGATGTACGTGCATGTGTAAACATTGCATTGGCGTTGCCAATGGATATGGATGCGTGTAAATGTCCGGCAACATTGCGGCACATGTTCTAAACAGAGATGAGCAGTGTCGTGATTTTATAGTCACGACATTGATGGTCTTCCAGTGACTGGATCGACCATTGTTCGTTATTAACTTTTGGTTGGCTAAGCTTTGGGCAAACAATAAGATTTAATTATAGATTGCCAAACTGTTTGCCTTGCCAGTACTTGGCCCAATCGATAAGGAACATCACTCGATGTCAGGTGGTACTTGGTCACAGGCTGGTGGCGGCGGCGGCAGCGGCAGTGGCTCATCTCCCATCCTGGTCACTTGCATGTTTATTTAGCCAGGCCCCGTCTATGTATGTGCCGTTATTTGAAAAAATATTTCGCCACGACACGTGGCATGAAAAGCCGCCAAGTCTTGAGTACACTTGCATGTTCGTCTATAATTTGTCCTTTTGCGGGCTGCTGCGGCTGTGTTGGCCAGTTTTGTTTGAGTCACGTAAATACGGTTGTCAACTTTACCTCTGCCCCAGAGTCCGTACCGTACCCCGTGCATGGCATGACCCATATTCCTGCCAGTAAACAACATGCGAGTGTGTGTGTGTTTGGTTCATTGTTTGCCGTAGTTCCAAAACTTTATTCTCACTTTTGAAATTTAACGAGCCCGCCGCGACGGCATTTACGCTGATTTCCTTTTCGGCTTTTCGAGAGGGCCACGAGGGTCGTTCTAGGCGTTTCCATTAACCCCCGCCCCTGGCCGCTTGCCAGGAAAAAGTGCATTTCCACTTGTGCACACACAATGCGAATGCAAATGCAACAAAATCAACAGCAAAAACAAAAACCAAAGTCGCGTCGCGTTCCATTTCCGTTGTGCCACTTGCAGTTGCAGTCGCACTGCCCCTGTAGCCTGTCCTGCCCACCCCCACCCCCCGATTGTTGCCCCTGCCTCTGGCTGGGACTGGGTCTCGTCTGTGTGTGACTTTTTAATTAGTGGCAATGGAGGCCAAATGGGGTGGCAGGCAGGACTTCGCTTCGCTTCGCTTGGCTTGGCCCCGGCACATTTTGGGTATGCGGATAATGGATACTGAGCCACTTACCTCCTCGTATATAAAGGTGTCAATCTCCTCGAGCGGCTTGCCGTACATATCCTCCGGAAAGGGCTCAAACTTTCGGGGCAGCACATCGCCATCCTCCACGGAGGCTTTGGTGCGTGGATGGAAGCCGTACTCACGCACCAGCTGGATGTGCCGGTTCTCGTGCTTGACCTGCGACCTCTGCGTGTAGGCAACGACCTGGTGTTTGGCAATAGCTGCAAAGAGACGAAGCACAAAGATGATCAGTGGTTTACAGTGGTGTACAGTGTGGTTTGGATCCCCCCTCAGTTTAGCTAATCACCCGCCCTTTTTTATTCCAGCAATATGAGTGATAATACGGCGTACGTACAGGTGCTGCAGGCCTTGGGCGGCGGTGTCGCCGGCGGCCTGACGAGGGCCTTGGTGCAGCCGTTCGACGTGATTAAGATTCGCTTCCAGATGCAAGTGGAGCCGGTGGGCAAGCACGAAAAATTGTCCAAGTACCAGGGTCTGTTTCACGCCTTTGCTGACATCTACAAAGAGGAGGGACTGCGAGGAGTCTGGCGTGGTCACAACTCCGGCCAGCTGCTGAGCATTACCTATGCAGTGGTGCAGTTTTGGTCCTACGAGCAGCTCCGCGTCAAGGCCCACAAGTTGGCCTTCTTCGACGACCGACCGTTGCTCTTGTACTTTCTGTGTGGCGGATTGGCCGGCTGCCTGGGCACCGTAGTGGCCCAGCCCTTTGACGTGATCCGCACTCAAGTTGTGGCCGCCGATCCGCACAGCAAGAGGAGTCGCATGGGTTCCCTGAGAGGTGTGCGCTTTGTGCACGCAACTGAAGGACTGCGGGGCTTGTCCCGTGGCTTAATCTTTACCCTGGCGCAGATCTTTCCGCTGGTGGGGGCCAACTTCCTCTTCTACAAGTACCTCAACGCCCTTGTCCTGTTTGTTGCCAAGAAGTCGAACCCGGACCACAACATTCCCGGCTTCTTTCTGTTCGTGAATGGAGCCCTTGCCGGAGTGGCGTCCAAGCTACTGGTGTATCCTGCAGATCTCATGAAGAAGCGCATTCAGCTGCACGGCTTTCAGCAGGATCGCAAGACGTTCGGTCGGAATCCCAATTGTCCCTCAGCAAAGCAATGCTTCATGAGCACCCTAAGGGATGAGGGCGTCTCCGGATTTTACAAGGGCGTCAGCCCCACGCTCCTCAAGTCCGGCATATCCAGTGCCTTCTACTTCACCATCTACGACAACATTAACCGCTTCGTCATCCAGCCGGCGCAGGACCGGGAAGAGAAGCGTCTGAAGGATGAGCGGGCCAAGAGGGGCGAACCCAAAAAGGCCAGCTGGACCTAATAAAGAATGCCCATGTGTGGGTGCCCATGCCAGCACCACCACCACCACTCTGTGTCGCATCTCTGAGCATCTCCCATCCCACAGCTGACCCCAAGCAGACAAAGACACGGAAGACACACGGGTATGGTTTAAATTATTACACTAACATGATTTATTTTGTACATCGGCAACGTTGTGGAGCGGCTGAAGGAGGAGGAAGCAGTGCGTGTGCCCCCTTCGGATGTGGACATGTGGAATGTGGATGAGCGAGCGCATGCCATATGAGTATTATAAGTTAGAAGTCCAATGGAGTCGGGTGAACATGTGGGAATGAGCAATAGACTAGATGACCGGATGACCGGCCAATGCTGGGGAACGGAGCCTACGGCCTATCCCGACCAGCCACCGACGGCTGGGGGCGAGTAATTGTAACCGTCTCCACCACCGGAGGAGGCGCCGCCATGAGAGCCACCGCTATATCCTCCGCTGGAAGCGACAGCAGCAGTCACCACCTGGCTATCGTAGCTGCTTCCTCCGCCGGAGCTGTAGCCCCCAGAGCCGTGTCCGCCGGAACTATAGCCTCCACCTCCTCCAGAGCTATAGCCTCCTCCTCCTCCTGAGCTATAGCCTCCGGAGCTGTAGCCTCCGCTGCTGTATCCTCCATCGCCAGAGCCCGAGCTGGCTGCAATGACCGCAACCTGTGCATCATCGTGTCCGCCAGAGCTGTAGCCACCTCCTCCGCTGTAGCCACCTCCTGAGCTGTAGTCACCTCCTGAGCTGTAGCCCCCTCCTGAGCTGTAGCCTCCCGAGCTGTATCCACCACCACCCGAAGAGCCGTGGGAGGAGGTATCAGCGCTAGCTGCAATCGCCGCAATGTTGGCGATGCCATGGCCAGAATCGTGTCCACCAGTGCTGTAGCCACCTCCTGAGCTATAGCCTCCCGAGCTGTAGCCTCCACTGCTGTATCCGCCACCACCCGAAGAGCCGTGGGAGGATGAGCCAGCAGCAGCTGCGATGGCCGCAATCTGAGCATCATCGTGTCCGCCAGAGCCATGTCCTCCAGAGCTGTAGCCACCTCCTGAGCTATAGCCTCCGGAGCTGTGTCCGCCAGAGCTGTATCCGCCACCACCCGATGAGCCGTGGGAGGATGAGCCAGCGGCAGCCGCGATGGCCGCAATCTGAGCGTCGTCGTGTCCGTCAGAGCCATGTCCGCCAGCGCTGTAGCCACCGGAACTGTATCCGCCGGAGCTGTGTCCACCAGAGCTGTAGCCACCAGATCCACCGTGGCTCTCGGTGACTATGGCATAGGTACTGACGTGGCCTCCGCCGCCACCACCACCGCCGCCTCCATGGCCACCATCATGGGAGTGAATCTCATAGCCTCCTCCGCCGCCGCCGCCACCGCCTCCATGGCCACCGTCATGGGAGTGAATCTCATAACCTCCGCCGCCGCCGCCACCACCGCCTCCATGATGATCACCATGATCTCCGCCGCTCTCGGGCAGGTGGATGCGAATGTGGACGTGTTCCCGTCCAAATGAGGGCTTGCCCCACACCGCCGGACTGGCCAGCAAGAGCGCGCTCAGCTAGACAGGGGAAGGGGAGAGATGACACTATTAGGATCCGCATTCGCTCGCAGCTGAGTGGAGTCCACACCACCACAACTTACAATAAAACAAGCTGCCATTTCTCCTGAAGTCGAAAGTTGCCAAGGATTTGGGGATTGTAGCTCGCCGGCTGCTGGGCTACGAACTATGTGACTGGAAATGATTCGGCAATCGTCTCTGCGCGCCGTTTTATACGCGCGCCTGGAGCAGAGCGCTCTCGAGCTCTGGAGTTGAGGTTATGTAAGTGGTGCGGAGCGACGGTCGCTGTGGCAAGTGCAGGCGATAATCTCTCTGATGACGAGCTCAACTGAACTTGTGTGGCACAGGCAGGGGGGCTGCAGATGGAGCTGGCGCAGGGGCAGAGCTACCACCAACGAGCACGACCCATTGAAGGCCACATTGTTTCGTTTTACCTTTTCTTTCTCTCCACTCTGCCACTCTCCCCACTTTCTGCCTCTCTGGGCGATCGCCGAGAGTGTTGACCTTTCACATCAGCCTCATCATTGACTGCCCTTTGCCAAAACTCTCTCTCTCTCTCTCACTCTCACTCTCGATCTCCATCGAATGCTGCTCTCGCGCCGCGCTTTGCTTTGCCGCTGTTGTGCTCCACTTTCGTTGGATCTGGGAGAAAATTCGAATAGCCCTAAGCCGGCCGCCTATTATTGGGTTCGCTGCCGAAAAACGTTAATAATCATCGAAATTCCAGATCCAGTTTTAGTCTCTGTCCAAGTCTGGCCCAGGGCCGGCCCAGCCAGTGTGGAATGGCTGTTAACCGTTAGTTATGTAGTTTTCGTTCATGTTTATGTATGGCTTATGCATGCTTATGCAGATACAATGCGATACGATACGATACGGACTTCCTATTGGCAATTCCTTATTGTTGGATGATGTCTGGGGCACTTGCATAACATAACGGATTGGCCAAGCCAAGGGTCTGCCTGTCTGTCTGTCTGCCTGGGAGGTTGCTGCTGCTGCTGCTGCTGGTCGTCGTTTGTCATTAACCCATTGATGGCCATTCCCGTGCCGGAAATTAACCCGATAACATTGTTTACTCTGCTGCTGGCATGCTGAAGCGAAAGCATTTCTCTCTCCATCTCCATCTCCCTCTCCCACTCCCACTCCCTCTTGCGCTCTGCTCTCTTCAACACACAATAACAGGTTTTGTTCTATTTATGGTTTATTGGGTTAGGTCATTGTCTGTAACTTCTTCTATGGCGTTGAGAGCCCCGCCCTCCGACTCGCCCTCGCCCTGTCGTTATTGGGTTGGTTAAGTCTCGCCTGCAGCGAATCCCCAGCGCCAGCATCAGAAAACTATCTTGTCATGCTCGTGGGCGCTGCAACACTGGCGAAACAGCAGACAAAAAGTACCGTAAGCTGTTTTTCTCGCACATCATCGCGCTCTTACATCAGCGGAGAGGCGAGGTCATGGCCAGTGGCCGCACTGGACGGACGCCCTGCGTCTCGTTCGCTATCCTATCCTATGCCTTCCCTGGGCATTGTTTTGCTTTCGCCGCTGATTAGCTACAGTTTTCATTAGCATTGAGTGGTTGGGGTGGTTTAAGGGGTAGTGTGCGGGGCTGCAATTTTCATCGGAAACGGGGCCATATGGCAATTTCGATTACGAACACCCGACAGTTGATTAACATGCCTCAGCCTCCATCTTCCCATCTTTCTTTCTTTCCCATCGGATCCCCCCATTCATATTGCCAAACCAATTAATAGACATTTAAATTCAGTCAAAAATTTGTAAACAAAAGCGTGGCATGGAATGGCACCTCAATGTTTTGGACGCGATGCTTACATAAGGAACCAGTGGTAGTAGTGGTAGTGAGACCAAAGCGACGCCAACGCAACCAGCTGTTGCCAATCAAATGATAATGATAATCATAATCATAATGATGCTGCTGATGGGATCTGTTCCACTGGGAATCGGATGCGGAGTCTACGACTGCGACTGCGACTGTGTCTCTGTCTCTTGCTCTTTCTGTGGCATTCGAAAATGCATTTCATTAACAGGAAAGCTGGCGTGCAACACTCGATGGGGATTACATCTTCGGGCAAGCCACCAACCGAGGGCCACGATGCTCATGATGATGATGACGGGTCTCGGCAACCGGTTGGCGATCGCACATTAACATTATATGCAACAAAGACGCATCTTCCCCGTATTGCATAATGGTCCCACCAGGTCGGACCGCTTGCCGCATCTTCATGCGGAAGCAAAGCCATTCTCAAGGGGGCCAAAAACAAAAAGGAAATTACACACAGACACAGAAAGCGGCCAGTCTTTTGGTTTTTCCCCCAAAAAAAAAAACCAGTTGCATCTAACCAACCGCAAAAAGGGGGGGGGGGCGTGCGGTGTCGGGAGTGGCGGCACGTTGCAGTTGCCGTTGCAGCTGCGCAGACCTTTGCACAAGTTCAATGGTGACGGGAAATGGCAACACGATTGGGATTGTAGATGTGGATGAGACTGCAGACTGTGCTGCAATTATGAATACTCCATGGAGATGCACTTTCTATGGGCAGAGCAGTGTAAGCTGCAGCCAAACCGAATAGAAAATCTCTAAACACCCAAGCAGAAGAACAGAAGGACTGGAGGACTCCTTTGGTTTTCCAGTTGCATCTAAGAAACCGCAAAAAGCAGGTGCTGGGACATTCGTTGCAGTGGCAGTTGCAACTGCGCAGACCACTGAAAAAGTCCCTTTTCGGACGGAAAATGGCACTGAGATTGGAATTTGTACTAAACTGAGATTAAACCACAGAGCGGACAGTTGTTGCTCCACGTCGATAGATGCTTTACGCATCTTCATACGTGAGTAAGGTAATTAACTTTCAGTCCCAGTTCATTTGGACGGGAAATGCTACCGAGAGTGGAATAGGAATTTCTTCTCGGGCTTAAGATTAAAGATAGGTGATGAGCAGCAGAGACCACAGACAGCTGGGGCAATTATAATTCAATCATTGGTCTCCAAGGGACCAAAAACAATGAGGAAAATGCGCACAGACACAGAGAGTAGCCAGTCTCTTGGTTTTTCCCTAAATTACTTTGCATCTAAGCAACCGCAACGGGAGGGGGGGACCTTTGCACAAGTTCAATGGTGACGGGATATGGGAATGCGATTGGGATTGGAGATGCAAAAATGAGTGATGGAGGCAGACTACAGACTGCTGATGCAACTTTTCTCCATGGGAATGGATGCAGATTTCTATGGGGCGCGCTTTCTGGCCCCATGCGAATCCCATTCGAGGCGGACAACGAGGAAAAGAATGCGGCACAAGGTAAACTGAAACTGACAACAGACCAAAACGAAACGAAACGAATAAAAAGAATGGGCCAATGGAGGAGGAGAATAAAAGCAGATGCAGCCATTGCTCTACATATTTAATTAGTTTCCGTTTCCGTTCATATTCGTAATCCGCAGTTGGCATTGTTAACCCCCCCCCCATGGATATCCACCACTTACAATGGTCCCGTCCCCATATCGCACCGTGCCGCCACCCACGCAATCCTGCGAGAGGACAATTTGTCTGTGCTGTGCTCCCTGTGCCTCCGCCTGTGCCCTGTGCCACTGGCTGTGGAAAACGGTTGCGTAACTTATGGCCAGTCATCAGTCGAAAGTTTATCCGGCAGCTGTTGGGGGAGGGGGAAGTGCTTCCCATTTTCGATTTGTTTATCATTTATTTAAATAGCGCCGGCCTTAGGGTCGGGTCCAGTGCACAAGTCTTGGCCGGCATTAAGCTGCTTCGATCCACATTTTATCGGCCCAGACATAGGAGCAGCAGGAGCAGCAGAAACAGACCCGAGCCCGACCCGACCCGAACCAAGGGCACACACAATGAGCAATGCTATTTAATTATGTTGATGAGCACTGGCCGAGCAGGAGCCCCCCCCAAAAAGGAAAAGGCAACACGCACAAGGAACAAATTCCTTGTGCTCCTTCTATTGAATCTCCAATCTCTACCTCCTGGCACAGCACAGTGGTTGCACAGCTGCAGGAAAAGGCGGGCACTCTCGGGCAATGATATCGTCAAACATTCTGATGACGATGACGACCACTGTGCCGCATGTTTTGCTGAGTTGGCGTGCAGGTGTCGCTGTCAGAGTGTCAGAGGAGGAAGGTGCCTTTTTGGCCCTGCCTTCGCCTTTGGCCCTCTTTTCGTATGCATGCCCTCGTATCGTATCCAGATTTGATGGCCCACCCCGAGCATAACGTTTATATGGCCGGTGGGGATGTGTAGATTGTGTAGATGGTAGGGAAAGTGGGGAAGTGGGTGGTGGCACACAGAAAACTATCAATAGGTGGGAGTTTAATATTTCAGACTCACCTTTTTCATCATTGGCCCCGGCTTGATCATCACTCATCTTGACTGATTGTCGTCGTTTTGGTTGTTTTACGGCTCTGCTGTTTGCTGATGCTGTTGTCTCCTGTATCCGGGTGTCCCGTGTCCTATGTGCTTTATATATGTATATATCCTATGTCCTCAGCGCAGCTGCATGTCTCTCTCTCTCCCACAAAGCTCGTCTCTTACTCGATAACGGAATGTATTGTGTGTATGTAGTACCATACATACATACATACATACATATATCTCTCACTATCTCACTCTCACTTTTCATGCATGCGGATCGCTTCGTTTACCGTTAAATATTGTCACCGTTCCCTTTGTTAACCATTTTGTTGCTATTTCTCCTATGATTGTTGTTGCTGTTTCAGTTTTGGATTTTGTTGTTGTTGTAGTGCTTATCACGCTGGTGCTTTTCATGATGCTACTACTATTGCTATAGTATGCAAATCTTATGACTACGACAGTTTCCAATAATGGCATTTGGCATCGCTGCGGCTGCTGCTGCTGCCTGCTGCCTCTCCTCTCCTCCTCCTGCCCAGCACTCTCCTCCCCGCAAGCTGAGCCAAGCGGTGCTTGGTGCTTGGTGCTTCTTCTTCTACTTCTATTGTAAGCTTTTGCTGGCTTTTGTGCTGATTATTGCTTTACATTTTGTGATGCGTCTGTTTGGAAAAAAAAGAGGGAGAGATATACATAGATAGAGGTTAGAGAGTTTGGAGAAATACATACTATGTATGCTAGTGGAGAGATTTGTAGTTATATAATGCCTCCATCCCATCCCAAGCCAAACCAACCCAAACCAAACCAAAGCAAAGCAATTGAAGGAGCAAAAGTAAATTAAATCTGTTCTCTTAGGTCTTTAGCCCATGGACGCCGCAATTGCTCTTCGTGTCATGTAACGGTAATTGGCAACGCGCTAATCCCCAGCAGCTTACGTGCACACATGTACATACATATGTATGCACGTAACGACTTACTCACATTACGTATATGTATGTGCGTAACGGAAAAGATAAACACACCCACGAAGGTGGGAAGGAAACGGCGTTGAGAGCGACAGAGAAATGCTGAGACCAAGAGCTGATTGAGACGAGGGCCTGAGACGAGGCCGCTTTAAGACTTGAAGCTTAAAAAGATAAAGTTAATTAACATTATGGGCGTCAAGCACACACACACACACACACACACTTGCTGACATCCGTTCATACTTATACATATGTATGTATGTATGTATGTACTTACTCGATGCTCGCACAAAGTAAGATACAAGAATTGATAAATGGGCGCACAACAGAAAGCAATGATGTTGCGTGGGTAGTGCGGGGGGTAGTGTGGGAATTTCTGATGGGCTGGTGGGTGGGTAAATGAGGACATGCTTGGAAGCTGCTCATTGCTCAGTGCTTTGTGTCTGTCGGCTGTTCTTCTTGATGTTCCTCCTGCCATTGTTGCTGGCGTTGCTGTAGGCCTTCTTCCTGTTGTGTTTTACAAAACTTCTTGACACGTCTGAGCACGCTGCGAGCGCCCAGCCACTGCCAGCCACTGACGGACGGGCAAAAATGGCAAAAACGTTAGATGAAGGCGCCCATAAAATATTCAATATCAAGTTTGCCCCCCTGCTCTACCTACCACCACTCTCCTGTGTTGGCAGGCAGGTGATGTTTGCTGGCGGAAATTTGCTGTGGGCGGTGTCGTGGGGGTGAAGCGTGGGCGGTACGTTGGGCCAGAAGCCATTAGGCGCCCGAGATGCCATAGAAGATCTCCTACCTACAATCCTCACCTGCATCCCTGTTTACGTTACACACAAATCGTCAAAAATATTTTTATTACAACAATAAGAGAAGAGAAGGCCCACAAAGGCATTAAACAATGTGTTGTTGGCTTACAATTTTATGAGAGGGGAATCGGAAAGAGGAATTGGAAAGGGGGCCTGCCCCAAGGGGAAAGTACTAGGGGTTTGCTGCTGCTGCTGCTGTTGTTGTTGTTGTTTGCCGTGCTGTTGCTTTTTTTGGGCGTGACCAGCGGTTGGTTTTAAAGTTGCCCCATAAAAGGGAAAAAGCAGAGTTCTCTCTCTGCCATTGTAGCCCCCAAAGTTGTGCTACAAATTTGGCTGTGCCCCCCACTGACTGTGGTTCCTTCTGCCACATGCTACAGCTACTACTCTTTGTTTGCTCTCGCACGAAAGCGAACGAAAAGTGTGGCCGCCTAGTTAAGTGCACATCAAGAGCTAATTTATGGCCCAATCCTCGTGCCACACCACACAATGCCGCACACTATGCCACACCACACCACACCACATGAGTTGTGTTGTGTTTTGTTGTGGTTGTTGTGGGCTGCATGCAAAGGCATGCTATTTCTCCTCGCTCTCTCTCTCTGCTTTCCCCTTTTAGCATTTGTTCGATTTTACCTTTAAAAATGTTCCTTTAATTGTTGTTTACTTTTTAGTTTGTTTCAATTGCTGTTTCCCTTGTTGTATTTTCTGTGTGTTGTCGATGTGTTATAAATGATGATGTTGCCACTTTATGTAATCGTTGAACGTGAGTGCAGTATTTCTATTTTTATATACGCGTTTTATTCGGCTGCATGGCACACAAACAAACAGAGAAAGCCCCCGCAAAAGGAGTTTCGTTTCATGCGTTTTTCACACGTTTTGCATTTCACTTTCACTTCCCAACACTGGCACTCACACTCGCACTCACACTATGCCTATTGTTGCTGTTGTTGCTGCTGCTGTGTTTTATTTGATTTTATTTTACATTAATTACATTTTTATTTAGCAAAAATTTTGGAGTGGGTGGCGTTGAGTGGCGGGGGGGGGGGGGGGGGGGGCAACCACAAAAACAAAAGCAAAACGAAAAGTAAAAACTTCAGGCACGCACATTGTTTGACACACATACACATACACTCGCGCTCGCTCGCTCGCACACAGTCTTCGTCCTGAGAAGTGTTATTACAATTTACTGTTGATTTCTTTTGCGAGAGAGCGCGAGCGTCACAGTTGGCTCTGCTCCGCACAAGTTACATTTGATACAAAGTACGGCAGTCCAGCTCTCCATTTGATTGCTCTCACGGATTGTTTTACCTTCTATCGAATATACCTTGGCTCTGCATGTGCGTGGTGTGTGTGTGTGTGAGTGTGTGTGCGAAAGCGTGCGAAAGAGCGCGAAAATGTAGGTTAGTTTCCGTTGTGTGTCCCCCCCACATTCCTCTCCGCACTCCACACTCTTCCTTCCTGCGCTGCCCTACAGCAGCAGCAGCAGCAACAACAACGGCACCATCATGCAGCACATTTCACTCTATTTTTGGGCGCTGAAGAATTTTTCTTTGCGCTGCACTTGTGCGTGTGTAACAGTATTTGCCAGCATGTACATCCACGTGTGCTTGTGTAAGTTTGAGGCTTCCTTTTAAACATTTCTTTTTCCTTCTCCGTCCTTTCTTTTTATACAAAAATTCCTTGGGCTTTCATTTAGTTGCTTTTGCTTTTCAATGGGTATGCCACTGTGTGTGTGTGTGGTGTGTGTGTGTGTGTGTGTGTGTGAGTGGCAGTTGAGGAATATACCGTACGTTCTAAAGGACGCGTGCGTTTACTCTAAGGTTCGTCGTGTGACTGAGCTGTAAACGGGTTTTCGTTGCCGTTTGACGTAATCTGCAGAGCAACCGCGATGCAGAGCGATGAAACAGCAACAGTAGCAACAGCAACAACACTGGGTGGCCAATGAGAATTCCCCCCCAAATGCCACCAAAGGCCCTCCCCCCCCAATGCCCTAAAAGAACAGCCAGGAAATTCTCTCCCACGCTCTCTGTTTTCCCTATCTGTAACTAAAATGTCAGCAAGCGAAAGCGAAACGAGTCCTTTTTCATCTCCGCTCCTCTCTCTCTCTCTCTCTCTCGCTCTCTATATATGTAAATTGGAGGCCTGCCGGCATAAACAAATGCCATGCCATGCCATGCCACATGCCACATGCTATGCTCTGGCAGAACTTCCCCCTATTCTGCTGCTGCTGCCTGCCACTGCTGCACCGCGGGGCAAATGTTCACGCTCCCTTCTCCCCGGTGTCGCCAGCAAACCCTAAGAAAATGTCAAAATGATTAAGCTTGAATATGGGCCACTGGCTAACAAAGCCAGGAGGAGGCAATGCTGCCCCTGCCACGGCTGCAGCTGCCACTGTTCATCTGTCTCCATGGAAAGTGGGCTCTGGTCAGTAATTCAATTCGATTTCCGCATCTTAAGGCGCGCACTCGCCGAATACGTAATGCCCCCAAACGGTTCGTATACGTAATATTTCGTTGCATAGATCTAAAGATCAAGCTCCGAGCGTTCTCTTTCATAATCCATGCTCGTCTCGCAACCCTGGTCCAATTGATAAGCAGCTACAGTGAACACTCCCCCCCAAACCGAGCAATGGGCTAAAGGGTAGAAGAGACTTACAGACCCCCTTAAGCAGAAGGCTAGCAGAAAGCAGCAAGGAAATCCATAATAAATACAAATTTCATTTACAGTTAACCCTATCGATGTGGCACTGTGTGTTCCAACCGAATTCAAGCCGTTCACAGCGCTCAGCGCTCAGCGCTTAGTTCTCGTCGCAGTTCCATTCGACTCGGAAGAAACAGCGCAAAAAGCAGAGCGAACTAAGCACAGCACGAACCGCAGTGATAAGCTTATCGGTACCCAGTCACAAAAGCGGAAGCCAGCAGCCCCCTGCCACTATTATGGGGCACGCCACGAAGAACCTTCGACTGATCCTGGTCATGGTAGTGGCCCTGATAGCGACCTTGGCGAGCTGCAGCTTCAACAAAGCCACCTCCAATCACTCGGCCAACTATGAGCAGTCCACAAGGGAAATCCTCGATCAGGCCACCGGGCGAATGCAAGCCATTTGGAACATGAAGCAGAGGATTTTCCTGCAGCTGACATCCAAGGGAAAGTCACCGCTGGGCGCTGGACAGGCGCCAAGCAAGACGGAAGTGGAAATGGAGACCTATCGGCTGATGTACGAGTTGGCCGCGAATCTGAGCGTGGTGCCCGTCAATCAGTTGGAGGATCCGCTGCTGCGACGTCGCGTCCAGCGCATGTCCAAGCTGCAGCTGCAGGGGCTGCGGCCAAAGGGATACGAGCAGGCCAAGGATCTGCTGCGGGCCATGAGGAACTTTGTGAGCGGGCCGCTTGTCTGCACCTTCGAGGAATGCACCACGCGTCGCCCCCTGGCCATGTATCCGCACATCATCAACAAGAACATGCGGGCCAAGCACTACGAGGAGCTGCTGCTCAACTGGTCTAGCTGGCGGCGGGCCATCAACGACAAGGACACTGCCAAGAACACCTTCATTGAGTACGTGCGGCTGCTGAGGATTGCGGCCACCTACAATGGACATGTGACGCCATCGAGGACGTGGTACCTCAACTACGACACCGAGAACTTCCAGGCCGAAATGGAGGCGGTTGTGTGGGAGATCATGCCGCTCTACCGGGAGCTGCACGCCTATCTGCGGCACGAGGTGCAGATGGCCTACCCCAAGGCGGACACGAAGAGCGACGGAGCAATTGTGGCGCCAGTTATGGATCAGATTCTGTCCCAGGACTGGTATCCGCACCAGTTCTTCCGCACTCCGCACCCAAGCAGACAGCACCAGCTGCCGTCCGTCCATCGTCGGCTGGAGGAAGTTCTCGTCACTCCGGTGAAGATCAACAGGAAGGCCGCCGAGTTCTTCGAGTCGCTGGGCCTCAACAACATGACCGAGTGAGTACGAGCCGCACAGCCAGGCCTCGAGGATCTGTTCTGATCACTCAGTTTCCATTTTCAGAGGGTTCTACGACCGCTACTCCCGACGGATGAACGATGACGAGGGCGGGCCGGACTGCAAGTCGCAGGTCTACTACTTCCCGCCGAACGTGGCCCTGCGCTACTGCCCCAAGTTGGACTACAAGAAGATGATGCAGATCCACGGTACGATGGCCGAGCTGCAGTACAACATTTACAAGCGGCATCTGCCCTTTGGCCTGGACGTGGAACCCTGTCCGGGCTTCGGCAGTGCGCTGGCCGAGACTGTGGTCCTTGCCTCGGGCACCGCCCGGCACCTGCACCGGCTGCACATCCTGCTGAACGAGAGCCTCTCGGAGGAGCAGTCGCTCAATCGGCTCTTCCGCATGGGGGTGCACACGCTCGTGGCCGTGCCGCAGTACTTCATCAACGACAAGTTCCTCGTGGACGTCATGGATGGACGCATCGGGGTGAGGGAGTACAATTGCGCCTACTGGCGCCTGCAGGATAAGTACGCGGGTGTCCAGCCACCGGCCCTGCATTCATCAAAGGATTTCGATCCGGACTTTAAGTTCTATCGGGGCATGAACCCAGAGACCTCCAACACCAAGTAAGTGAATCATCCCCCGCCGCCTTGATTGACTCATCCAAATCTTCTCTTCTCTTCTCTTTCCTGTTGTTGCAGAAAGTTCCTGTCGGAGATCTTGGGCTTTCAGTTCTATCGCTCCTTCTGCCTGGCCAGCGGCCAGTACAAGCCCGGAGATCCAAAGTTTCCCCTGCACAACTGCGACTTCTACGACAGCAAGGAGGCCGGCGATCTGATGCGTGAGATGATGCAGCTGGGCGCCAGCCGGCACTGGCGCGATGTCATGGAGATTGCCACGGGTGAGCGAAAGTTGAGTGGCCGCGGCATTCTCGAGTACTTTGCACCGCTCTTCACGTGGCTAAAGGAGCGCAACAAGCAGCTGAACATCGAGCCGGGCTGGGATGCCGACGATTGTGAGTGGAGGGAGGCATTTAGGCATTTGTTTGGATTATCCTATTTATTTTGTATCTTTCTTACAGTATGCCGAAAGGAGTAGCCCCAGAATGGGTATAAATATCCCTTACGTATCGTATTAATTTCCCAAGGGATGCAAAAAAGAACTAAAAATACAATCGATAGAAATATAAATATAAATATAATCCCTTGCTTTAGCCCTTGCTCTTTTTCGCTCTGACAAACGCATCGATAATTGTTTAGATTTTTATTTACAAAGGCACTTTGGTAAAACGACAGAAACTTACATCTACTTTAGGCACTACTGCACATATATATCTATGGGTATATATGTATGTACGTATTAGGGATTAGCGATTAAGCATACACTCTCCATGTATGCACGTACAGGCTATGGGTTCTGGCTATGGATGTGGCGGCTTCTTGCACAAGTATAAATAATTTCGGGCTGGTTGGGCTGCATAGATTCCGAGATCCTTGATGAAGTTGATGAAGCTGAAGCTGAGAGCTTAGAATGGAAGCGGGCACACCGCTTGCCGCCGCCTCACATCGTTGTCTCCGAGTCTGGTGGCGTGTGGTAGTTGAGATTGTAGGCGGGCGGTCCGTTGTTGAGGAAGGCCATCGAACGAATGCTCTCACGCGAGGCGGTGCGCTTTGAGAAGGACATGGCGCTCACATAAGCTGGCGCTGGCTCCATTGGTGGCGGTGGAAGATATTGCTGCTGTTGCTGCTGCTGATGGAGGGGATGCTGCTGGTAGAGCGGTGGCGTGCAGGGAGGCTGCGGCGGACTGGCATTGGCGCCACCCAATCCGACGAACACATTTTCGCCCGCATTGGCGTAGGCGGTGGACAGGGGCCGTGAGCCGTGAAAGTTCGAGTAGCTGGAGCGCACCGAAGGCGGCCGATTGTTGTACACCTCGTCGCCGTGACCCACATCGTTCAGGTGGGTGGTGGAGTGCTGGTAACTGGGATTGTAGTGGCCACCGCCATGGAGGGTCGTTGCTGGTGCTGGCACAGCTGGCAGCGGTGGCGGTGGGGGCAGCATGGTGGGCGAGACGGGTGGCGCTGGATCCTGCTGCTGCTGCTGGATCATGCCCTGCCCGTTGGTGTTGTAGTAGATGGGATCGAGCGGAATGTTCTTGCGGTAGCTGTGATAAAAGTGGCCATTGTTCTTTGCCAGGCTGCCCAGCTGGCTGCCGGCTACGTTCGTGTTGTTTAGCATGTCATCGTTGAGCGACTGCAGATTGGAGACGGTCAGCGAGAGCTTGTCCTGGCGATGGAACGAGCCCAGGTGGGGCTGCTGCAGCTGCTGCTGTTGCTGCTGCTGCTGCTGCTGGAGCTGCTGCTGGTCGATCAGTTTGGTCACCGGATTCTGTTGGTACTTCCTGCGGGAGCTGCGCGTGCTGCTCCTCACATAGCTGCCGCTGCTGCTGTCCCCGGCTGCACCTCCGTGACCGCCGCCATGCTTGGATCTCAGTGTGCCGCTGGAGCCATGATGCGAGCGCCTGCTGCTGCTGCCTCCTCCGCCACTAGACTGCCTGCCCTGGCTGCCTCTGGCCATCACCGATCTCCGTTTCACGCGCCTTGGTGTCATCGGCTTGGGGCTCAGCTCGCCGCCATCCTGGTCGCCACGTGGATCGCCCAGCCCCAGTCCCATGCCCATGCCCATGATGGTGTGACTGCTGCCATGTCGGATGGTGTCGCTGCTGCTGCAAAACTCCATGGAGTAGAGCGACTGGCGGTGCTTCGACTGCTTGCTAATATGCTTCACTGTACGGTATAGAAAGATGTGATGTCAGTAGGGGATCGTGATGGGTTGCTCTCTCTACATAATCGAATGGCAGTTACCTGGGGGGGGGGGGTTAGGTTTGATATTTTGTGTGTGTGTTTTTTGTGTGCTTTTGGAGCTGTTAAGTAATTTTTATTAGCTACTTGGCGGAGAGAGAGAAGTTCGTTAGCGATTGGTTAGAGAGGCCACAAAATGCTACAGAAAGCCATCTACCAGTTGGATACTATTGTTGTAGAGCCTATATCCATATAAGTATATATATTTAAAGACTACAAAAGAGACAGAAAGAGAGAGAGAGAAGAGACTGCAGAGAGTTTTTGTTTTTTGTTTTTTTTGGTGTAAATGAACATTTATTGGAAACGCTTTCGAATCTCATCGATAATTGGCACCACAATCCGCACCAGAGCGGGGCATATATATATATTTAGATACTCTACTAAGCTATGGGATTGGATTTGATTTGCTCATCTGCTTGGCGTTGCTTGGCGCGACTATAAACTACATTTTGTGTGTGCTTAACACTAAACTTAAACATTCATATACATATATATGTATTATCTATATAGAACGTTTGCTTTTAACGTTTGCACGAATCTGATTCCATTAGGCAACTTTTTTAGTTTCACAAACTAATCTCTACATATGTATGTAACGCTTGGTATATGTATGCATTGTATTGTAAATCGTATTTTAATTAGTTAAACAACAAAAGGCAGCTGAAGGGTGGGAGCACTGCGCACATCCCCCCTTACAATTTGTAACACATCTAAATAGTTTCTTTCTTTCTTTCTTTTTTGTTTTGTATGTATGTAAATCTCTAATCCATTCTTAATCCAAGGCATCTGGTTGCAATTGGCTCTATAAATTTCTTTTCGTTTCCATTCAATTTCAACAAATTTTGTGACACTTTCTCGACTTTATAATTAATTCGTTTTGTCGTTCTTTTTGTTTTGTTTTTTTGTTTTTGTTTAGAGTTATCACAGATCAACATAAAATTATGCAGGCTCTCTTGTGTGTGTTTGTTTGTATGTGGGGCCTTTCCGCACTTCGATTTCCTATCACAAGTCGACGTGGAAAGAGCCCCTCCTCTATGTATGGTAGGACATGCGTGTAGTGTGTGTGCTCTGGCTGATACATAAATACTTGGCTTGGTTAAATAAGTTAAACAAAATTTGCTAGGCCGAATCCGCATCGATGAGGCACACGCGCTGGAAGCTTATGGATATGCTCCTCCCTACCGCAGGGGAAGAGCCATCAGCCATGGTTAGGCACAACATAGAAACAACAAAATGTATGCATGTACGTGTCGTATATGTGTGTGTGTGTGTGTGTGTGTGTGTGGGTGGATCGGAAAGGGATCCTCGCTACAAGTTAGACATGACAGCAGCAGTTGGCCTGCAGCACCTGCACGGACAGAGAGAAGATTACAGAGAGGTTGCTGATTGCAGATAGAGAGTGTAGGGGGGAGTGCTGGACGTACGTGCTGGAATCTAGGCCTGTACGCCCACAATGGAGCTGCAGAAGGAGCGGGGACGGGTCTTGTTGTTGCTCCGCCGATTGACGCGGGGAGCCGCCTCCATCTGCTGCTGATCCGCCTCGACCAGTCGATCGTCGCTCTGGGTGCGCACCACATAGCCGGGCGGAGGGGCTCGGATCTGATCGCAAAAGTTGGCCTGAGCCGGAATGGCGGGTCGGTGGCGACGATGGGTGCGTCGCACCATGGGCGAGCCGTGTGGCACCGGAACGGGAATGGAGGAGGGCACGGACACATGTTGTGTGGGCATGGCATACTTCTCGGCTATCTCGGGCGAGAGATCAGGATAGGGCGCCTGGCCCAGGCGCTGATGGAAGATGTGCGGACGGGGCACGGGTGGAGGCGGTGGCGTCAGCATGTGATCCCCCCATTCACCTCCTCATCATCGTCTTCGTCCAGCACGTGGCACGTGTGCAGCGGCACTGTGGGCAGCGGAATCTGTGTGGGTCGCCGGGCCTTAGGACTGGGTCCCACACGGCACGGCAATGGCGAAGGCAATCCATTCTGCTCATAGGGAAAGGAGACATTGTTGTTGGGACTAGAGTGCGCGGCAGAGTTGAAGACGATGTGCGGCTGAGAATTGTTGTTGTTCTCGTGCACGAAGAGAGTGCTGGGCGTGGGACTCCGGAAGGGCACATAAGTGACGCCATTGGCCCCGGAGGAGAGCTGCTGCATCGAAAAGTTGTCCTCCTCCTCCACCTCGAGATTGCGCGAGAGACGTTCGAGCGGACGGACTGGCGAATGGCCTATGGCTACACCTGAATCTACTATACCCGGTGACTTGGGGACCTTGGCCTTGTGATGGATGCGGGCAAAGTGCGTGCTGCTGCCCCCACACTCGGGTATGCCCTGGAAGATGCTATAGTTGCTGTTGCTCAGCGAGTTGGTGGCCAGATAGGGATTCGAGTTGGAGTTCTGCAGCGAGGCGTACGAGAGCGAGGGCGTGGTCTGTGGGGACATGGGACTGGGACCGGTGGAGCCCAGTCCGGTGGTCTGGTGCTGGTGGCGCTGGCGCCTCAGGCTGCTGCTGTTGCTGTTCTCGCCGCTTGTGCGCTGTGTTAGATGGTTGACTGATTGGTGGTGGTGGTGTTGGTGGCGTTGGAATGATGCATTGTGGTTAATTGTTGTGTCTAGCTGAGGCGGCTGAGGCGGCGCCTGACGCTGGTGAAGATTATTGTTGAGTGTATTATTGTTGCTGTTGTTGTTCAGTTGGTAGTTCTGGCTGAAGTGTGGTACTTGTTGCTGATGATGATAGAGTTTCAGTGAGTTTTGCTGCTGCTGCTGCTGCTGCTGGCTCTGCAGTTGCAGCTGCAGCTGCTTGTTTGATTGCATTGTGGCGCTTGCGGATGTTGTGGGTATACTTGTATAGCTCACGTACATTGGGTGCACCACGGTGTGCTGGGGACTCTTCGCGTCGCCGTTCATGAAATCGACTGTAAACCAGAAATTGATTAAAGATGCTTTAACAATCCAATAGATACATCGAATATCGCAAGACACTGTGCAACAGCGCAAAAGGGAATCAAACTCATTTGCCTGTCTGAATCCCGCACTCGGTACACATGCTGGATTCAAATGAAATGAAATGAAATAAGTTGCAGTTAAAGATGCATTTCCGTGGCAAAATATCTTTCATTCGATTAGTCCAGTCCAGTCCAGTCCAGTCCAGTCGGAACTGCTACAAGAAACTGGATAATCTCTTGGCTGCCTAACCACACTGAACATGTTAAAAAGTTTCATTAAAATCCCAGTACCGAGTATCTCTCTCTTGTTTGTTTGTTTGTTTTGTTGTGTTGCACAGTGTCGTTATCGATAAGCAAACACAATGTTGTTGTTGTTGTTGTAGTGGTGGTTCTTGGTGTTATGAGTGGATGGCGTCTTAGACATATGTACATATAACATGGATTACATTCACAATGTACGAGTATATATATATATATATAGATATAAATTATGTATGTATGTATGTATGTATGGATTATGTGGCGTTTCTCACAGTTCACTTGGATAGGAGGATCACAATGGGGGGGGGGGGGTTTAATCATGGATGTATATATATATGTATGTATGTATGTATATGGGTACAATCGCATTCAGTTATAGGGGTATGTATTTGGATGCCAGGAGCTTACACATAGATAACTTTAACGGTACGTATTTTACATTCGATTCACATAGGGGGAATATACGATTTAGGTTGGAAACGGTTTTAGGGTAAGGGGACCAATAGATACGATGTACCAGTTACCAGTACCATATACCGTGCAGAGTGATACACAATAGAGAATAGAGGATGCTGTTAGATGATATATGTAATGGCCGGTGTCCCAGTTAATGAAAGAGTATGACAAACGACATAGAATAGACATAGAATTGCTGGCTGCCACTTACATCTGTCGTCCTCGTCCAGAAATATGCAACTGATCAGAATCGCACCGAGTATACCGAGCAGCTGGAGAGACGAGACGAGACGAGACAAAACAATTTACAACAATTCAGAGCACTTAAGGCCTGTTAACCACTCACCGCCAGGCCGCACTGAACTCCCGAATGAATTATCTCCACCAGCGTATAGTCGAGCAGGCATCCCTCTACGCTCTCCGGCCGCTGTGGCCGGAACGGATCATCCGCCGTCATGTTGTAGGTGGGACGGCAGCCATAACCGTTCGCCTCGAACCAGGAAACGCTGCCCGTGCCCAGGTTGAGTAGATCACTGTCCTGCTTTGCACATGCATACATATAGACGATAAGTTTGAATGAGTATCCAGCGTTACTCATTGGCCTAATAATACTCACCCTATCCAACTGCCCCACATTCAGATAGAAGCAAATGAGAAAGGCGTTCCAGCCGATCCATAGGAAGTTCCATATTAGATACTGGCCGCCCACAGTCAAACGCAAATACGAAACGAAAATAAATTTGGGTTATCGTAGTGATATGATAATGGGGGCCCAAGGGATTGGGGGCGGTAGGGTACTCACGGTGATGATGTATTTAACGCGAAAGTGATATGCGCCATAGAATCCGAATATGATAAATAGAATATGAAAGAAATTCACCAGAATGGGAGCCCACATGTATCCGAGAAAGTCGAATACCTGGCGTTCGATAATCGTTATCTATTGGTTGTGAAATGGAGCGGAGCGGCAGCCGAGGAGGAGAAATGCAATCGATTTTTAATATATGCAGCAAAAGCAACAACAACTGGTTTTCCCAGTGAGTACTCACCACTTGCAGGAAGCATATTGACAACAAAAAGTGTCGCCGCGTACACGAGCACGAGCCCATCACATAATTATTCCATTCAAAAATGTATGCTAAAGGTTCTCTGGCTCTGGTTCTCAGTTGCGATCGCTGCAGTTATTCCGCTTCAGCCCGATCGCATTATCTGGTTTTTTGTGTGTTACGTTACGCTTTTATCTGCAGTTTCCGCATCACATGCAGGCAGCCTGCTGCTGCAAGTTGAATGTGGTCAAGTCAAGCGTGGCAAGTGCAGCCACTTGTCCCTCTCTCCTTCTTGCCTCTATCTAGCTCTCTTTCGCTCTTTCTGTATGGCTATTGCACCTTAGAACACTCAAGTATGCTTAGGGGAGGGCAGACGCTCGGAGGGTAAAGAATGCAGCTGAACAAAACCTGATCTGTGTGAACTAAAAGTAAATAAAAAGAAATTATAACGAAATGAAGCAGCAGCAGCTACCGAGAGAAACTTTGCTCACACACGCACGCACACACAGGGGGATAGCATAACTACACAACTACAACTACAACTACCACACGGGGAGCAGCTCACGTAACGTAACGTAAACTAAACACACGCACTACTTTTCGCCTTTTACCCAATTTCTTGTGTACTCATACATACATACATACACAATACACATTTATTGTTGCTTTCTGTTCGGTTCGTTTCTGGTTCTCTGGCTAGTGTCCAGGTCAAGTATGAGCAATTAATTAATTAACACACAGCAGCCCTCTCTCGCTCTTCAATTACGCCATGTCTATATTTGTTTCTCAATGGTTTTCTGGTTTCGAATACTAATTCGATTGTGTGGACTGGCTGTGGCAATCAAATTAAACCCTATAGCTCCAGGCTCAGCAATAATTCAATATAAAACGCATGACGCGCGCTCATGAATATTATGAGTCAAACACAACAAAATGTAATTCCGTTTGGCGACGACACGGAAGCCCCACACTGTCTCACTTTCTCACACAAACGCACAAGCATCACTGTCATCAACTGTCCACTTTCCATATGTTTGGAAATGCTGTCTGCCTCTATCTGCACTTGTCCATTTTACGTAATCAGGCACAGCATTTTATTATCACTTAAATTAATAACTTTTTGGCTTACGTCGAAGAGGAAAAACGGGGAACGTGCGGGCGACAACAAAAATTCTAGCCAGTGTGACCGCAGACTTATCGATCTAATATACCACGTCTGACCACTGTTGCCAATTTAGCTATTTTTAGCGGAAATTATGGCTATTTTAGCTTATTAAAAACCTCTGGCAACTTCATGTATTTTAATGCCACACTATATACAAATATACAAATCGTATTCCATGATTTTGATATTCGGTTAAATATTACTAGCAAGTTATCCCTTTCAGACCTAACAAAAACAATTAAATCCAATTCCTCAATCAATTTTGTACAAGATTGGCTAGTTTTCAGAACTCCTGTTTAGTGGATTGCTTACATAATAAGGTTCAAACAAAAGCGGCCAAAGCATTAAGCGCAAAAGTAAACACTCGTCACATTCCGTCATTGTTCTGGTTAACCAAGTTTTTGCATGCGTATGGACATTTTTATACCTTATTTCCTTTAATTAATGTTAAATTTGTTGTTCAAAGCTGCTTTATATTATTAATATTGAATTTATCCTAGACTGACTTGTTTTTTACCTATTCATGTATATGATTTGTGTTTTTTTCGGCTACATCTTTCTCCCAAAATGTCCCGACCCGAAAACATTGATGGGATTTAATGGAAGCAGTCACAAATGATCACGCTTCAGTGTTTTCAAAACAAATATCCATTTGAATATCTCCTCTTCGTCAAGTTTGCCCTCATCATCATCATCCATGTCCAGCAACATATTTTGCTGCTGAATCACATGCACAAGCATTGGAATATTATTAATATTCATTTTAATTAAAGACGTAAACAAATTATCGCACGAAATTATGAGCATCAGCTGTTTTTCATGGATTTTGGCAGTGTGAATCGGAGTTTCATTTTTTTCAAAAATTCCCACTGTTCCTCCGGGATGGGCTCAGTGTGCAGAGGGTATTACCAGGGATGCAAATCGATGCAAATCGATACTTCGATACCAGTACTGGCGGGAACCAACAAAAAATTTCTGCGCTAAATTGCATTTGTTTTAAAATTGCATAAAAATGCAACAGTCGTCGATAACGTAAATGTTTATTTGTATTAACTCTACTATATTTGCCTAATCCATGTTTTTATTTTCCACAACAGTTCCTATTTTAAGCAAAAATCCGATGTGCCGGAGAGCCCTGGCAAAGCCAAAACAGTGGCCAAGTAAGACCGAAATGCATATTATTTGACAAAATGCAACTAACCATTTTCGCAATTTTCTGAATAGAATTAAGGAGAAGATTGATTTGCCGGAAAATGGAAAACCAAAAATCAAGTGTGAAGATGAGACTGCTGAAGTTAAGACGGAACCAACCACAATTGAAGCTATGGATGTTAAGGAAGAGCCGACAACTGACACCAAACTTGATCGGAAAGTAACAACAATTGGATTGAACTCTACATCTAAAGATAACAAAGACGAAGTGGAAAACTACGACCCTTCGAAGGAAACCTATCATCCACTGAAGCACGCATACTGGGCGGCCAAAGCGGTGTAAGTAAGTCCAATTCTCAGTCAGAGCTATAATTGAATGAGATAACTCTTTCAGGACACCGTATTTGGCGTTGGCTAGAACGTTTCAAGTCATAGAAGAGACCAAGGGCCGCCTCAAGATGATTGATACGTTAAGCAACTTCTTTTGCTCGGTTATGTTGGTTAGCCCCAGTGACCTGGTGCCCAGTGTGTACCTCAGTATTAATCAGCTGGCCCCCGCCTACGAGGGTCTGGAACTAGGTGTGGCGGAGACAACGCTAATGAAGGCAATCTGCAAAGCTACGGGCCGCAACTTGGCACACATCAAATCTCAAACCCACTTAACCGGCGACCTGGGCATTGTCGCCGAGCAATCGCGTGTTTCTCAACGCATGATGTTTCAGCCTGCACCACTGAACATCAGAGGAGTGTTCAGCAAGTTGAGAGAAATAGCCAAGATATCTGGTCAGTCCAAGATGACTCTTGTCTATGATGTCTTTGTGGCCTGTCGATCATCTGAAGCTCGCTTCTTCATACGCTCCCTGATCGGTAAGTTGCGCATTGGCATCGCAGAGCAAAGTCTTCTCACCGCTCTTGCCATTGCTTTGGTTAAGAAAAATCACATTGACGACTGCAAGGCGAACAAAATAGTCGACGTTTACAAGGATGAAATAACGGAGACAATCTTGTTGCTGAAAACAGCATATAGGTATGAACGTGTTAGAAAAGCAGAGCAAGAGTATGCATCAATTAAAAAAATATATATTTTCTAGCCAATGCCCCAACTACGATATTATCATTCCTGCCATATTGAAGCATGACATCAAGGAGCTGCAAGAACGCTGCCCCATGCATCCAGGCATGCCGCTTAGGCCTATGCTCGCCCAACCAACAAAAGGAGTCCATGAGGTGTTTGAGCGTTTCGGGAGCATGCACATAACGTGTGAGTGGAAATATGACGGGGAACGAGCCCAGATTCACTGCAACGAGCAGGCAGAGATAAGCATTTTTTCGCGCAATTCGGAGAACAATACGGCAAAGTATCCGGATTTGATTGCTCGGAGCAAGGGTTTCCTCAAAGGCGCCGTGCAGTCTTATATCATTGATAGCGAAATCGTTGCGTGGGACGTTGAGCGAAAGCAGATTTTGCCATTCCAAGTACTGAGTACGCGTAAAAGAAAGAACGTGGACATTGAAGAGATCAAAGTTCAAGTGTGCGTTTACATATTCGATCTTCTATATATCAATGGTAAGACGCTTGTTACCAGCCCATTGTCGGAGCGGCGCAAGCTGCTGCTGGAGCACTTCCAGGAGGTCGAAGGTGAATGGAAATTCGCCACAGCTCTGGACACTAACGATATGGATGAAGTGCAGCAATTTTTAGAGGAATCAGTCAAAGGTCAGTCGAGCAGTCAGTGTAGCCATTTCGTAAAACTAAATCGTCCATATTCGAACAGGTAATTGTGAGGGACTCATGGTCAAGACACTCGATGAGGAGGCGACATATGAAATCGCCAAAAGATCGAGGAATTGGCTCAAGTTGAAAAAGGATTACTTGTCAAATGTGGGCGACTCCCTGGATCTTGTGGTAATTGGCGGCTATAAAGGAAAGGGACGACGAACCGGCACCTATGGCGGATTCCTACTTGCCTGCTATGATACCGAAAACGAGGAATACCAGAGTATCTGTAAAATTGGAACAGGTACTATTTTCATTTGATATTTATTGACCTCTAAATATTCACTAAATTGTCTTCTCTTTAGGGTTTACCGATGAAGATTTGCGGACACACTCGGAATTTCTGGGCAAACATGTCATTGCCAGTGCCAAGTCGTACTTTAGATATGACTCAAGCTTGGAGCCGGACCACTGGTTTGAACCGGCTCAGGTGTGGGAAGTAAAGTGCGCAGATCTCTCGCTTAGCCCCGTCCATAGGGCAGCAATAGGCATCGTAGACACCGAGCGAGGCATTTCGCTTCGATTTCCCCGGTTCATTCGAATTCGGGATGATAAGAGCAGCGAAAACGCAACAGATGCCAATCAGGTGGCCCACATGTACCAGTCGCAAGATCAGGTTAAGAATAATCAGAAAACGTGTACGCAGATGGATATGGAGAGCGAGTTCTACTGACTGCGAACTGCGCCATCCCCCCCAAGAGTGAATGTTAATTTATTTAAAAATAAAAATATTCTCCTTATTTTACGGTGGCCAAGATATTTGCACTGCAGCTATTCTCTGAAGACTTGGATACTACTCCTTCGCATGGCTTTGACTTATTGCGTCGACCTGGCCTCTTGTTTTTTCTAGCCGTCTTCTCCTCAGCCACAGAAACCTCGCCATCCGAAATTGGCTCCTCGCGCGATTTGGCGGCGTCTTTCTTGCCATTATGAGACTGATCTCCCGATCCCTTACGAACGCGGGCCTTTGGCTGATATATAGCAATAGAGGGACGATCCTGCAAGCAAATTAAATGATAATTTCTATTTTTGTTTTTCAATTAAAAGCAAAGGATGAGGGAATACCTTATTTCGAATGCGACGCTCCTCGGATGACCGAAAGCTGGAAGACTTTCGGTTATCATCGAAACTTTTCGACCTAGATGGACCTGCTGCTTGCTTAACCGTGGAAGCTGTCGAATTGTCGTTTTCCGATTGATCGCTGACAGCTTGTACACTTTTCTGTGTGGTACCGGGAGCGCTGGTTTCTTCCTTCGATTGTGCCAACGTCGTTTCCGGACAAGCATCTGCAATCGTTTTCTTGGTACCCGATGGCAGTTCTTCAGATTTCTTTAAATCAGATTTGTTTTCTTTTCTCAAAATAGCGATATCCTTTTCTGTCTTGTTGAAATCTTTCAACTGTTTTGATTTTTTGCCATTTTTATAGCTCGATGGCTTTTCCTTATCGGGGTTATCGGGATGGCGCTCAGGATTCTTGATGTCTCTCTGGTCACGTTCTCGGTCCATCTTTCGCTGCTCATGCTCTTCACGTCGACGTTGGTCGCGCTCCGTCCGTCGTTTGGAACGCGAATTCTTGGTTCCTTCAGTTGGCTGATTCTGCGATTGAATCTCTTTACCGCCGGCCTTGGGCTTGGCGCCCGTATCCTTTTTGACGTCAGCAGTGGCTTCTTTCGGTTTGCTGCTTTCCGACTGTTCCATCAATCTGACCTGCTTTTGCTCCTCGCGATGCTTTTTTTTCTCCTCATTCCGTTTTCGGGCTTCCTCCCGCCGCTTTTCCTTTTTGTTCGCCAGGTATTGAAGCAGCGGTGTGGACCTCACCCGGTCGTCTGACTTTCGGTCGAACGTCAAGTCCAGCTTAACTTCACCCATGCGGGTCGCCTCTTCTCGCTCATCAGCCAGCTTCTGCAGAAAAGCCTGATAGTGCGCCTCGGCCTCAATCGTATTCACCTTGTCATCAGTTCGGGACTTGTTCTTAAGGAAGCACTGGAAGGGAGCATACTCCACCATGGCATGGTATTCCACGCCATATTGATCCACGAACACGTATCCATCGAATCGATCGCGAAACTGCAGAAGCTCGGTGTTATCCTTTAGGGTCATGTCGATGTACGCTCGGCATGTCGCGTCATGGCCCAGAGACCAATCTGCTTGGCAATAATAGTAGGAGTCGCTTTCCGGCAGCGGCCCCACTTGATCCAAGAATTCCTCCTCCGTCATGGTTGGCGGCAAATGCCGCATCACTATCTTGACGGTCGGATTGGCCTTTTCCTTCCTGTCTTTCCTCCGGTTTCCTCGCGATCTCTCTGGCTTACTTTCAGGGTTACTTGTCTTCTGCTTTTCATCTTTAATTTCTGACATGCTGCCCCAAAAATCAAAACAATAATTGCTAAGTTATGTTTTTTTGTTGCTGCTAGTGATGGCAGTTCACACGATAGGCGAACGGAGTTGAAATATTCGGAAAATCGAACAAACGCAACTTTTTGCCACCACTAGGCTAGTGTAAGTAGTGGAAACAGGCTCAGTCAGCTGTTTTTTGTTTATAAGATGGAACTGACTTGATTTGCGCGGTAACACTACGATTCTAGACAAGGCGAAAATAAGACGCCGCTTTTATGTTGTTTTATAACTTTTCGACGGCAGCCGAGGAAATTCAAGATGGAGGTCAAAGTTAATGTGCAATCGTACGGATCGGCTTTAAAGTGCTGCGTTTGTGTGTACAACCAGGCCCGTGATTTGCAAGCCATGCGATTGCTCGGAAAGAATACTGAGAAGCTCGTCGATCTCGAGCCCAATAATGAGAAAACCCCCGAAGTGGTGTGCAACGATTGCAAGATGCAAAGATACTGTAGTGTTGCCCATCTTAATCAGGATCGGAGTAGCGCGGAGCACCGCGACTTCTGTAGGATTTTCAGAGATATTCAACAGGTGGAGAACATCGAGCATCCTCTGTTTCTGAATGGTATAGTTCTGTCCCGCACCATGCTGAACCAGGCCATTTCTCAGCTGAAGCTCATCCTGAGCGTGAAGCTCCGGCGAACACTTTCCTTCCGCGAGCAAGAAATTATGTCAAGTCCTGGTTTCTGCGTGATTTGCTATCGAACCACGCCTCTTCATGTTTGCGCAGGCTGTGCTGGCGTGGCCTACTGCTCTGACCACCATCGGCATCTCTACAAGGATTATCACACGCCGGAAATGTGTCGGACCCTAGCACTCCTCTACTCTCCCTACCGACTGCTGGACTATGAATTTCAAATCAACGAATTCCACAGGAGCAGCATCATTCCAGAGAGCCATCTAATTGAGGCATTCTACAATGCTACATTGCTGGTGGTGAACGACAGACCATGGGAATCTCTTCAGCAGTACGATCTGTTTGCTGCTTGCTCCTCCTTTAGTACAGTTGCCACCGTGTGTCTAGCTTTGACCCAGATCAGCATTGTGGCAGAGCCAGATAAGGCTGTCATTGTGTACATTGTGGGTGCAACGAGTGAGTGTCTACGCTACTTTGAGGAAATGCATCTAAAGTTCTTCTTTCTCCAGTACGAAAGTGTACACAATTTGGAATTGTATTTTATTGGAAACATGCTGGAGCCCCAGGAACCAGTGGAGTCGATTATTTGCGTGGGAGATCGAAAGAGAACAGTTGCAAAACGAATTATTCCCTTTACGTTTACACGTTTTTCAAAGACAAACAAAATAGATCCGACTCTGATTATGATGCTTCAACCCGATTTAACCGGCATCGGAAACATGACGCAACTTCTTGTTAAGCAATTTTATCCTCGTTCGGCAGAGAGAGAGGAACCAGACGATCGCCATTGGCCGGAATGCCTCACAAAGATTCTTCATACCTATGGTGCGCCAATTTGTTTTACATCTTTATCAAAGGTGCAAGCCCTTTCCAATTGTTCAGTATTCAATGATTTGGCCAGGGAGAACGACATTGTCATCAAACGAGCGTACAATATCGCCGAGAATCCCTATCGCGGTATATTGCCATTGCGCAATCATTGTGCCGAAGACACTGAAATGATAGTATACACCAACAACTACGTGGAGGTGATGTTTACGAACCCCAAATACTGAGATCAAATTATCCATAAGACTGAACTCTTTGAAAGAGTTCTTACATATACACAATAATCAATACATGTTCCTAATAATACCCACGTAAGGGTTATAAAAAGTTGACTCTGTTTATAAGAAATATTTTTGAGCAAAGACTTCATTGTCTGTTATATTCGCACTTAACAAATATATATTCTTAAGTTAAGTATCCGTTACATTCCAAAATATGTGAACAAAGAGTTCCTTCTTACCTGTCATACATATATCAATATAATAAACGTACCATGAAATAATTTCAAACATTTTTTGTAAATTACATTTTTGGTAATTTATTACACAAGTACAATTTGATATCTATTTTATAGCCTATGTATATATATATTAAGTATAAATGCGTAGCCATTAACTTAGTTTAGAAAGAATTTAGGAATCCAAGCTGTACTTTTCGTACTCGCGGTCGCTCTTTTGTGTGTGTGTTTAGCTGCATTTTGTAAACTGGAGATTTTGGAGTTTTTTGGAGACCTACTATATGTGGTCTGGTCTAAGATGCCTTTTTTGAAATTACAACAATTAGATCGATGAGCCAATAAAATGACTGATGAAGGTCTCCTTCGCACAGATAGGGAGCCTTCGTCCAGGACTCTACTTTGAAACCACAGTTTTCCAGCAGCTCCATAAACTTTGTGGCCTCTTCTTCGAATGAAGCTTGGCGTCCGTTGTTGCTGCTCTCTAGGAGTGGGCGAATTGGCAGATGCGAAGTATTTGTCTCAACATAATGCATGTATGGAAGCACTAGGGCTATGACCGCTCGACCCCCAGGCGCCAGTGCACTGTGAATATCTTCCAAGAGTTTGAAAGGGTCAAAACATCTATCTAGCACGTTCAAGCATAATATCAACTCCATGTTTTGCAAGCCTCCGATCTCGGTAATCACATTGAAATTTAGTTTCTTCAGTCTATCTCGCATTGTCCAACTGGCCTCAGTCGCAAACACCCTAAGGCCGGCATTTCCACTTAGTTCGGCCACAGTGTTGGCCACTCGCAATGAGATTTCGCCGTCGCCAGCACCGATATCCAAAAGCGTAACCTGAAATCATATTATACTCGTTAAGTTTTGTTTGGTCTTCTACATTGAACAACTATACCGGCTCCGATGATGCGGAAAAGCCCCCTGCCACAAGCAACTTGTTGAATTGATCCTCTGATAGAATAAACATTGAGCCACGTTTTAGAAAGCCATTTATATCGGTTTGAGTCATGAAAAATTGAAGAATAGACCGTGCCAACGCGTGCCATAGGTGCATCCATATGTTGGTGCTGTTGGATTTAGTGCGTTCCAGCCAGTGTACTGTGGTGCTGTCCGGCTGCTCGAGGGGCACAAATTTCGACTGAAACCTCGGGGGCAATGCGTGAGCTAGCGAGTACCACTAGAATTGGGAAGCAATAAACTATTAGATCGATTTATAGAATCAAAAAACTAAGTCCATACAAACCCTTCGAGTGTCAATGTTGTCCAAGGAGTTGTCGTTGTGGAATTTAGCATGAATTACTCGGGCTAGAGTACCTCGCGGACGATAAACAGCCATCTTAAAGGCTTATTTACATGTTCTTATCTAACTTAAATTTTGTTCTTGTCTTGTTTTTTCTTAATTTAATCTTATCACAATTACTTCATGTATTAGAGGGGGGAGAAACATCGTTGTTAACATCGTTTTTCTCCATCGACTGATATTAGGGATGATGTTCGTATGAAACCGATAAGATTATATAATCGAATTAATAATCGAAATAATTAAATAAAAATTTAATCCATAGAGCATGCTATATAGCACTTTCGGTCGACGAAAAATAGATATTAAAAAGTTGATTTTTAGTTGTATATATTTAATAATATAAATATTGTGTTAGCACTAGCTAGCTAGAAATATTAAGCCAAATATAAAAATAGAGGAATATAATTTGCAATCAAATCAAGAACGTTTAACCCCCAGTGGGTATACGATGTATACGAGGAATTACCATCTAGGGTTAAAAATATAAATGAATTGGGTGGCTAGTGGGTTAATGTGAATGTATACAAAATAAAAAAAGCGGCGGCGAATTTATGTTTTTTTACATAAAGCGCAAGGAATTAATAATATAAATATAAATGAATACAAGCGTGGTAGCAAACGTTGAAGAGAAGCCGGCGGTAGGCGATGAACTTCCATACTTGCCCGAACAGTTTCCGGGTAAGGTTTGCTGTTTATGCAATCTCGGGGAACGAAGTGCCTTGGGCCAGGGGACGATTCTGCAACTAAAGGCTCCCGCGGACATCAAAGATGAATATCCGCCTGATCGGCTCACAGAAGACGGGAGTAGACCGTATTATGGATCCAAGCAGGAAGCCACTTGCACGGCCGAGAGCAACTATGAGTTGGACAAAATTGGCCAAGCGGAGATAGTGCATCCTTCACAGTTCCTCGACGAGGGCTTCGTTTATGTGCACCGAATGTGTGCAATGTGGTCATTGCGCAAAAGCCAGATGACCGACTTGGATGCTGCGTACTTTGTGAACCATATTGGCGAGTTTTTGGAACAGAAATGCAATTTCTGTGGCCGATATGGAGCCTCCATCAATTGCAAGATGAACTGCCGCCAGGCTCATCATTGGCCGTGTGCCGCTGCCGCTGGATGTCTGCTAATATTGGAGAGCTTTACAGTATTTTGTACAGAGCATTTGAGCCAAGTGCCTTTGATATGTAAGATTTATATTTAAGATACATCCCTATCCCTTGACTTTTGAACTTTAAATTGGTCTAATTTGTTGCATTGCAGGTAGTGACAATAACGTCGAGTGTCTGTCATGTTCTTCGCTGGGGGATCTATCGAAGCTGATTATGTGTAGCACCTGTGGCGATCATTTCCATTCCACCTGCATCGGCTTGGCCAATATGCCAGGTAATGTTCTGCCTTCTATCCCCATTCATTTCTCAGCCAACCCATTGCTACGTTCCGATTTCCGTGCAGATACCCGTTCGGGATGGAACTGTGCTCGCTGTACCAAATGCCAAATTTGTCGACAGCAAGATTCAAATGATTTGAAATACGTGAAATGTGAGCAGTGTCAAAAGATCTATCACGCCTCGTGTTTTCGGCCCGTAATCTCAGCAATTCCCAAATATGGATGGAAATGCAATGTAAGTTGGATGTACATATGTACAGTGTGTACATACTTATGTTTGCATGATAATTTATTATTTTAGCGCTGTCGAGTTTGCACGGACTGTGGATCTAGGACTCCTGGTGGTGGTAGCTCCTCTCGTTGGCATAGCCACTACACCATCTGCGACTCTTGTTATCAACAGCGCAATAAAGGATTTTCATGCCCGATTTGTCAAAAGGCATACAGAGCAGCATCCCACAAGGAAATGGTCAAATGCAGCTGGTGCAACAAGTATGTTGAAGCGCTGAGCGCATCCCCTGCATTGTACATTTATGAATGGATTTGTTTTTAGATTTGTGCACAGTACGTGTGACGAGGAAGCAGACCTGACGGCCTATCACAAGAAAAAGGAACAGAATCCGGACTATGATTACGTCTGTCCGAACTGCAAGCTAAATTCTTCTGGCCCTGCCCAGCCGCAACAGTTGATCGACTCGATCGTGTTGACTGCCATGGACTCCTCGGCAGAGCAGTTGAGTGTAAAGGACATGGAACTGGTTGATCCCCTAGAGAGCAAACCCATTGTGGAGGTGTCCACCGAGGATGTGCAAAAGATGCCGCCCACTGGTAAAAAGAAGATGTGTCTGTCAAACGTACGCGGAAAGAGTGGAAAATTTGTACTTCAGCGCATGGGCGTTCTCTCGCAAATAAACAAAAAACGCAGCACTCGTGGCAAAGGACGGACGATTGTGCTGCCGAACCTTTCAAGCGATCGGTACGTAAATCGGAACATGGATGCGGACCTAACCAGCGACAAGAAGATGGTGTTGTGCTCCACCCGGGACAAGTACACAATGAATCAGGATATTTGCGTCATGTGCGGTTCATTGGGCATTGAAAGTGACTCGGTAATGATCACCTGCGCCCAGTGCGGCCAATGCTATCACTCGTATTGTGCCAGTGTCAAGCCCTCCAAGGGAATTCTACAGAAGGGCTGGCGTTGTCTTGACTGTACGGTGTGCGAGGGATGTGGCAAGAAAAATGACGAAGCGCGGCTGCTACTGTGCGATGAATGTGATATTTCATACCACATTTATTGTGTCAATCCCCCACTGGAGACTGTTCCCACCGGCAACTGGAAGTGCTCCTTCTGTACGCTATGCCAAAAGTGCGGCGTGAATCCCACGGAAAAGAGTGATTATGGTGACTCCAACATGCCCGAATGCCCGCCGTGTACCAGCCAGTCGGCTTGTTCAGTGTGTCGAAATGCTTACAGTACTGGCGAAATGATAATTCAATGTGAAAACTGCGAGCTCTGGTCGCATTTCCAGTGCGACGCCATCAACGCTCAGCTCACCATTGAGCACTATGACCAGAATGTCTACAAGTGCCTGAAGTGTCGTTGCTCTGGCAAGCCACCGCTGACGTTGACCGATGGCAAGCCCGGTAGCTCCACCCAGACACAGTCCACTAAGGTATCGGCCCATCCAGGCGGTGGAGCGGGTGCAGCAGATGGAAAGAGTGCCAGTGGCTCGGATCAAAGCCAAATGGGCCAAAACTTGTCAAGCGATCTGGTCGAGACAACTCCAGAAGCCATACATTGGATTGACGGCGTGTGCCTGAGTGAGAGTGGACTAACCATGATTAAGTCTCTGTCCACTGAGATCAAGCGCAAGAGAAAGATGCGACAAACAATTGGCAATGGCAAGGACTCGCAGGGTGATGCGGCGACTGCTGAGGAAGCTCAGTGCGAGAAGTACAAGGACGGCATGGTCTGGGATGGCACGGAGAATCCCATACCCGAGGGTTTCACCATTACCACAAATGACGAGGGTGTGCATATTTTGCGGAAGAAACGGCAGCGCAACTTGCAGAAATTGGGCATTGGCGGCTTCTCGGTTCGCAATCGAGCTCTCAAAAAGGACAATGAGGATGCACCAGCGGCCGACCAGCTGAATACTATAATGGCAGTCGACAAGAAGAAGAAAATAATTCGCAAAAAGCAGAAAAATAAGCTAATTGAAGCGTATCCACCGTACTTGCAGGAAGCCTTCTTTGGCAAGCCTCTGTTGGAGTCGGGCGAGCTTGTGCTCGGTGAATCAGACTCTTCTGACGAAATAGATGCATCAATGAAAATGTATTTTACACGTGTCGAAGGCAAAAGCCCCGTTCAGGATGCTGCACCGCCGATAAAGAGTCCTGCCAAGTCGTTGAAGAAGGTGAAAGCTGAGAAAAATCAGCCCGAAAATAAAAATACCTTGACAGAGCAAATATCGATTGGACCCGGACTCCAGCCGAAAACAGCGAATGGATCGGCAGCTAACGTTTTTGGTAAGCACACGAATCACAGCTCTAGTTTGAGGATGCAACTTTTAATGAATTAATTTTTTTGTTCTCCATTCAGATGCTTCACAATCTGAACTAGCAAACACGGTGCTGGCCAACAGGAATCCCTTAGATTCCTTGGCCTCGCCGAATATTTCAGAGTTGGACGGAATGAATACGTCCGTGAACTCGGTAACATCATCGGAAAATATGGAAAAACCGATGCGGTAAGTGCATATTTCCGATTTTGGGCGGGGAAAGGCTTCGACTAATTTGTTTGATATTTGCAGCGAATCACCTGTTGTGTTGGTCGATAACTACGTAGTGCCTCAACAGATTGTGCCGGATCAGAAGTTCCACAATCAGATGTATTTGCCGGGAAATGTAGTTGCTAATCCCCCACAACAGCTGCACTATCACCCACAGCCGGATCATTTGGGTGCAAAGAATGCAAATAAGCAGAAAATGCAAAGCATGATGGGTCAAGTGTGCTTGCAGGCCGAAAAGAGAGTCGAAGAAGAGCCCAAGCCTGTGGAGCCCGTCACGGAGAGTTTGAATGCTGGCACACAGAAAACGGCTGAAAAAATGCGCAAGGACGAGGGTAAAGCCCATTCATTGTACATACATCTTTTCAGTTCAATATCTATAGCGTATTTCCTGTTCACAGATCTTGGTCTAATGGCGACCATCTCGGCTGTACTATATGCCAATACTGAGCATCCGAATCTAAAGGAATTGTTTCCCAATTGGAATGATCGGTGTAAACAGATTCTAAAAAGATGGCGCTCCTTGTGCAACGAAAAGAAGGCTCCGTTCTTGCAAAAGGCAAAGGATAACCGCTCGGCATTGAGGCAGAGGCGTGAACAGAACAAGATTCCTTTGCCAACAAAGCCCCAAAAGCAAGAAGACATTGGACGACAATGGAAGCATCAAACGAAATTAAAAGAGGAGCAGTCGAATATGTTTGTCACTTATAGTAAGTATAATAACGAAGAGTACGACGTACGTTTAATACAAATGAATCCTCTCCCTTCTGTTTAGATGGCAATCAATATGACTCGTGCTATGTGGGTGGACCGACGGCAGTCGCTGTTAATCCGCATCTTGCGACCCCGAGCTTAAATGAAACTCTTGTGGTCAAGGCCCCGATGCAAAGAACAATTGTCCACGCATCAGCAGCAGCATCAACATCACCCACTGTGAAAATGGCCACAGTAGACAATCGATTGGAGCTGAATTCCGTTTATGGAACCGAGCCGATTGGCGACAAAAAGCTAAGGAATCTATTGCAGAAAAATAGCTCAGAACCCATGCTAATGGGATCAAATTCTGAATTATTTCTACAAAATGATGTTCTACGGATGGGCATGGGCATGTCGAATACACCCCTAACACAGAACAATCCGATGCTGAGCGTAAGTGGAAAAGCACCGCCAACGGATGGCAGGACCCTAGAGCAAGATGTCAAGATGAACGAGTCGCAGGAGGGCACAGCTTCTGCTGTAGAATTGGAAAATGTTGGATTCGGCGATCTTTTGGGGGGGCTGGGTGAAGGCGATGACGATGATTTGCTGAAATCGCTAACCTCCGAAATAGGCGATGACTTTAACATTCTTGAGTATGCGGACCCAGAGCTAGACGTTAATGTCCTCAACACATTGGACTTTGACGACAATGAAAAATGCTCTGCATAGATATGAATGCAGCATGTATGTATGTTCAGTTCAGACCAAGAGGATAATGCTAATGATTAGCCGACACAAATTGAGATACGAGATTTAAAAAAAAAAGATATTGTTGGTGGTAATGTTACTTATATATCATGTTTTTCTGCAAATTTTTGAATAAAACCTCTTATTAAATATGCTCGAATCAATTTCAGTTCATTTTGTGGGCTTACAGTATGGGTCCCGAGTAGCTGGAACCAAAGAGAACATGGAACTGGAACTGGAACTGGCCACTGATTTCTCACAATCTTGTTTCAATCGCAAGAGAATTCGTACGACAATTACCTCTGTTTTCTAATTTATGTTCCTATGAAAAAAAGTCGATAATGACACATCTTCGATTTTTCAGTTTAAATGTAATTATTTTACTGCTTTTAGTTTATAAGACTAACTCTAAGCTGAACCTAAAGTATGCAATTTTAAGGCGCGCACCAAATCTGGCGGCACGAAATGAAACCATATGTAGGTACAATTTGCATTCAATGAAAGTTGTTGTCTCCAAAGCAGAGTATTTTCTATTGAAGCTTTCCGACCGAGAACCAAATATGATGTACAAAAAACAATGCGACTTATGTTTTATAAGTAAGTGCCATTTAAACAGAGACATGTACATACATATGCGTATATTGTATACCTGTTCCTTCTAGAAACAACACAAAAACCCTAGAAGCATCCGCTTTTGACGAAGACTATTTGCAAAAAGGTTCTGGCTGCTCCCCATCGGATAAATTTGCTATTGTGTTGCATGGCTGGATCCAAAGTTGTGCTGATGAGTGGTCCCTCGCGCTCATCGATCGTAAGCAGATAGTGATCTGTTTAAAACTTGGCTTAATCACATATATGTATTCCAGGGTTAAGCTACTATCGTGGAGGCTGCGTGATATGTATTGATTACAGTGTAATTGCAAGTACATCGTATATGCGGTAATGTGGAACAGTACAGTACTCTGTACGTTGATCGGTAAAATCTTATACTACACCCTTTTGCCGCACAGGTTGTATACAAATTTCGAAAACATTACTGGTGCCATTGTGTCAGTCATTCTGACTCTCATTAAGAATGGATTCGATGCTAATCGAGGCTATATGTTCGGATTTAGCTTTGGCGGCCAACTTGCGTCAGCTGTGGGCCGCTCTCTAGGACCACAACACATGATCCAGAGCATAGACAGTAATTATATTGCGATGCATTTTATTTCACAACACCAGCACTGATTAATTGCTCTTTCATTGGTTAGCGTGTGACATGGCAGGTCCCGGATTTGATCCGATTTCAGTGGATCACTCGAAAGCCGGCAAACATGTGCAATGCTTCCATTCGAGTCGTGATAAAGGAACCTTTGTGTACTCTTGCCACAGAAACATAATGCTGGGCAGCTGTGGCCTGGCCCAGCCATCAGTAGCCAGTCAACTGCATCTTGGCAGCCATGGGCTCTGCGTTGACATCTACATGAATGCATTTGATTACCCCTTTTACGCGCTCAACTCGACGCCATCCGAGTGCATAGCACTTAAAAAGGTGGCGAAAATTCCTGCTGACTATACGGTCGGCTATGAAGAGAACTTTGACAAGTAAGTTCGAGTTAGACTGTTGGCTTTTAGCTCAAAGCAATTGTATATTTACTCACAACTTGTCTCTCTCCGTTTGCAGTCGAGTTACTGGACAAATCTTCGTACCCACTAGTATACATTATCCTTACAATTTGTCAAAAAAGGAGCTCAAATTATTAGCTGGAAAAAAGTAGCTCAACACGAAAAATGATTTTCTTCTGCTCGTTCCTATTATAAGCCTAATAAAATATAATCCTACCAGAATTAAATTTACATTGTATGCTTAAGGTTTCCTGCCCTAATATCAAGTATAAGACCACGCAAGCATGGAGTGAAAACTCAAAATTTAAATCAAATCACACACATTTTAGTAGTAGTTCACTTTCGTTTAGTTTAATTCACCAAAAATATATTTCAAATTAAATTTGAATTATGTATATACATAATATCAGTAAACACTATTCCAATCGATGAATCGCAGCCATCGTGTGTTGCGGATGTGACTACTGGTTGGGGCAGTCATTGGGCGACTGTTTCTTGTTACCAGCCTGTTTGTTGTGCCCCTTGGCTGGTGGGGGTGCACCTTCATCGTCATCTTCCTCCTCTTCGTTTTCATCGAACTCCTCTTCGTCTTCATCGTCCTCATCATCGACAATGTCCCCAGTAAAGTAAAGCACCGCCTTTGGAATAATTCTGGCACGCAAAAAGTGACCAATTTCAAAATCGGTTGCCAGTATCTGCAATGGAAAATAACAAACAAGTAAGAAATTTAGATGCCATTTGATTACTAAATGAGATTAGATTGTTCTTACCTGCTGAGATTCATCATCGATTTCCTCCTTATCAGATGGAACCTCTGGTGGGTTGAAGAAATTGAAGAAGGAGTCGGTTGGAACCTGTTTGACAATGGTGCGCACAGCGCCACGCTCCTTATGCTTCTGCTTCTTACGGATCGTCTTGACAGTAAGGTTCATTTTCTTCTCCCAGGTGATGTTGCATCCCTTGAAATCAATTGATTAAATTAATTGTTGTTCTCCCATTGCACGGGCGGCCAGCTCAACTTACCGAGCATTTGTAAATTTCTGGTCCTTCAAAGGCGAACGGATCATCTCGGGTCGACAGTGGACTTCAGAACGTACTGCTTTGTAAGGATTGTGTTCGAAAAGTACTCGTTCTTATCGAAATGGAACTCCAGTGTGTACGAGTGCTGGAAGATTAAGTTCAAAAGTTAACTATGCCCGAAGGATGGAAGCGTAGTTGCTTTTCTACATACCCCGTCATCGTACTTGATGGATATGTCAGTTAGTTTGCGCATAGCTGGCTCATCGTGGGGCTGGACCATTTCCGACAGAATAGCAGTATTACGGAAAACCGTTAGCCAGAATCCGGGAATGCCCTTCGCATCTTGAGGAATACTTTTGATAGCCTTCAGTGGTTCACTGAAGTGCTCTTCGGTCTCGGACTCTGTTTCAGGGTTCTCGGGCTCCGTCCAATTGGGCTTCTCCACAGCGGGGTCTACTGTCCCGATGACAATGTCCTTGCGCTTATCGAACATGGGCTGGTACTTGAGCTGATATTTCTGCTCCAGCTTGTATACCTCCTCAAAGAACTCGGCCTCGATCTTCAGATGCTCCAGCTGAAGATTTTTAAGCACTACAATTCTATTTTGAACTGGAACTGGCAGTGCTTTAACCATTTCTTGCAAATACTGCCGGCGCAATAGCGAATTCATGTAAGCCGGCCTGCAATTTCCAAATTTCAGATGTTGTCTTCAAGCCTCAAGTGCGCATTACTTACATGGACTGGCAGTCGGAATTGACAGACTTCTCGTCGTCGACCTCATTGCAGGACTCGGCCTCTACGTGTCCCTCTGGTGGAGCGTCCATTTCGAATAAATGCGGAATTCTTTAACAAACCAAATAGTTTATTTAATAGCTTTTCACAATTTGCACATTCTTATTTAACACTTATTTAAGATGCCAAAGCATACACGCCCTACACATATGTAAGTACATACACATAGGCATCAACATTGATGAAATTCGGGGCGAGTAAAGGAATCTAAAGATGAATGCACATGTCAAAAAATACATACATATGCACAAGAACATTCAGCCAACATACAGACAATTTTATTAAAAGTAATACGCCATACCGATCGCCCTTACACAAATATGTGTGTCGGTATGTACATATTCAATCACATCGCGTTATTAGAAAACACGTGTTAGGGCAGAAACGCGTCCAGGCGCACAGCATAGGATTCGTTCATATTTGTCGGCCAATTAATATGCGCAATGTCTTTGCGCGAGTCAAGCGAACACCGCGCATCATTCCTCCAGTCAATACACTTTTAAAAAACAGTAATAAGCTGCTTACCTTCAATTAGAACAAAAATTTTGCAAAAATTCGACAGTACACCGCGAAACGACGCCAAAGAAAGAGAGAGTGTGCCCGCGGCCCAGTCGCTAAAATATACCGGCTGACCCTCGGAAATATACGGAAAAATACATTTTCATTATCAAAATATACCAAAAATATACTGACGGGCACGATAAGATGCGTTGATATTCCTCGATTTTGATGTTCTGTTAAAAATTACTAGCTAGTTAGCCCTCTCAGACCTAAAAAAGTAATTTTATCCAATTCATCAATCATTTTTGAACAAGATTGGATTGTTTTCAGATATTCTTTTTATTGGATTGCTTACATAATAAGGTTCAAACAAAGACGCCCAAGGCATTAACCCTAAGTGTGAACTCCGGTCACACATGATCATTGTTGCCGGTCAACTAAGATTCTGCATGCGTATGGACACTTTTATACGTTATTTCATTTAATTAATGTTAAATTTGTTGTTCAAAGCTGCTTTATGTTATTTTTTGTGCGCTAATTGGAGCTTGGCGGTAATTTTGAAAAGTACTTTAATATACCTTAAGAAATATATTGGAACTTGATTAAATATGCTTTTATCAAAATATACCTTAAATATAGTTACTGACAAGACAAGATGCTAATTATAAGTACTCATACATTCGGATCAGATAATAAAGTTCAATTAAAAAATGGAATAAGGTTTTGAATAATACCTAAAAATACTATCATGTTTAATCGATACACAGGTTTACAGAAATATCGGTAAGAAAAACGCGCGAAAAAGCTAACCCAACAAACAAGTTTAGTATGCAGACGCTATGTATCGAAAAGAAATTTACCGGGTGGGGCGTCCATTCAGCAAATAAATATTTGTATTCTATATATTTATATATTTTATATATATTGTAGTTTTACTTAGATTGATAAGCTGGGGTGTAATTTTCGACAGACAAAATACATAGTTTAATAGAATATACGAACAGGCTTTGTATGATTTTGTAAGCCTCTTACAATGAAGTAATGCCTATAAAAGAGATATAATAATTTCAAAAATGTATATTATTTTTCAAAAAGAGAGCACCACCGATAAGTATATTAAAATATGAACCTTCTAAGGGGGAACGACTTTTTCTAAATAAGTGCAAACAAAACAATCAAAATCTTCATATTCTCAGAAAAAACATTCAAGAGTGCTGTGCTGTAATGATAGTCATACGAATTATCATAAGACAAATCCAGTCTGAAAAACAGAGATAGCTTAAGACAAATTGCTATAGTCGAAGACCTGTTGCACATTTTGGCTAAAAGAATGTTTTCCAGCACGCACAGCTGACTAAGACTGAGATAAACTAATTTTTTCAAAAAACAAAACCGATTTAATATATAAGCCAGATCATATATTTGTTTCGCTCACACTGCAATCTTCTCCATTAGGGTTTTCATATCTGGTCTCATCGCCTTAACTTGAAGTGTAGTGGATACGACCAAAAAAATATTTAAATACTGGAATATTTCGCTGGATGGTATTTTTCCACAGCTGTGTCTATGTTGATTTGATTAATATTCATAAAAATTCCTGCCAAAATGTTTAAATACCTGTCATCCACCTATACATCATAAACAAATGTACAATGTATGTATACGTACATACATATGTACCTGAATATGAACGTAAAAACGGTCGAACGGGTGCACGTCTGTACATTTGTATGTATGTATGTACATGCAGCTGTATTAAAGTTGGCCCATATAATCTGAAGAATTAAATGCTGGATTTAATGTAATAGCATATGTTGGCAGCTACATACATGCGTTTAAATGTACATATGCTTATATTTATATACGTGTGCATGCATGCATGCATGTATGTATATACATATGTACGCATGTTGGCCACTTTTAACTGCTTGATAAATTTGGACCAGAAACCGTAAATTTGTGCGTTCACAAAAGCTGAATAAAAATTATCAAAAAATGGTATCATATCATTGGAATTAGGGTGCTAATTTCCAAAATACAATCGCTACTCATGCGTCGCTCCTATGCGTTACATTTGATTTCAATTAAACTTTTCATTAATACAACAGCATTTCCCCCAACTCGCGATTCCAAATTATATACAGTAGAAAACCATTTTGTATTACTCATGCGCCTTTAATATGATAGTTTTATTTTATTCGTACAATTGAAAAGTTCACTAACAATAAGGAGGACAGGAGGAGAGGAGTAACAATAATTAATAAATAACAAGAAGGAAGTTACAAGCCAAAGCAGAGTGTCGTCGATCCCCGATTACCAGGCGCTTTTTCAAGTAAATGGAAATATAAATTTTGCTACGCGTAAACATTTCATTTTCCCCGTATCATAATCGTATGAAATGTCTGTGCGTATGTACATACATATGTACATATAAATGTTTGTTTTGGCCAGTGTGATATTTGTTTTAATTGTGCGACTCTGCTCCAATAAGTACTGTATCTGTTCCCAACGATTTGGTTGTTGTTAGATAATACGTACATACATATTATCCGAGGCATATTTTTACGCACACATGTTCCTGATGAAATGCACCTCTTGTACGAGTGTGCATGTACATATGTATGTACATACATTTGTGTATGAAGATTTTTATGAACGATAATCTATTTAATGATTTTGTATGTAAAGACATTAAGTGTCCATACATGTATTCTTACGTATACATAGACAAGTCTACTTTTATGAATTGAGAACCGTTGCGCACACAATGTACATACATATGTATGTACCCACATGCACTGCTACTAGCCGAAATCACAGAGGAGAGATCATGGATAAGCTTGGATGCAGATATTTTACGCATGAATTTACATACATATGTATGTATGTATGTGTGTGTGTAGTAAATGTACAATATGCAATCATCCGTTAGTCAAAACACTTCATTTATGTATCTTATGGGCCTTACTCTTCGGATTAACGTATACATGCATTTTAGTGTCAGCGAAAAATGTGTTTTAAATTTATATTTTCCCATCTTTCAGAATGATATTAGTACGTACCACTGACTTGGGCCCTGAAATATGGAAACTCTTCTTGTAGTCGAAAAATGGAATGTATTTCGAAGTGCATATATTAATGTATCTTTTGGTTCCGTAAAAATGGGTCATGTTTTTAAATTTATTAATATTAATCATTTATTATGCAACCGATTACATACATAAGAAATATTGCCCACAAATTCAAAGAACGTTATCTGTTAGTGAGATTCCAGAAGATTCCAAAATGAATAAAATCGCTTCCACTCGCACTATCATATGACATCAGAAAGTTATAAAATATTTGATGTGATATAACAAAAACATGACTTAGGCGTGGCGTGACCACACCTGTATTTCCTAATCATGAGTCGATCCTGAGTAGGATAGGTCTAGTGACTAAGAAATCAGTCTAGATATGGGAACAAATAATCCCAACATATTATTCCCAATGAATGAAAATTTATCGTTAACAATATTTTCTTACTTTTTCAGAGTGCCTTTGAATAACAAATATGCCAGATAGATTTCAAGTCACAAAAGCAGACGAAGACACGGTATTGGATTATCATCAAGATGAATCGGCAAGTGGAAAGCTTTTGGGAGATATTCACGATGAAACATTAGGTGAGAATTAACGTTACGTAAGTTAATGGGATGACTACAAACCATTTTTGATGATCTTTTTTATGTTAATGATGAAAATAATCATAAGTACTACTGTTAGGGATGCTCGAGTAATTTGTGTATGTATTTATGTATTTAGGACATCGCATCTTCTGGCTAAAGTTAGAATATAAAACATTTTTATTGATAGCCGTTGTAAATTTGCCTGCTTTATTGGTGACTACTGTACCGTCCTATGAGCTTATGAGCTTTCATTTCAATCTAATGTGCTCCAATTGAGAAAATCCAGTGTGCCCCTGACACATTTCCTCTCAGCTGTAAAGCAAGCTCAGGGGGTGGGTGTGTGGTGTGTTGTGTACGGTACCTGTGAAAAGCTTGAGCCGCCCAGACAGCGCAGCTTTTGCCCTGGCATTTCCAGCGGATGCTGTGTGCGCCCTGTGCGAGAGTGCTGGATTGTCCTGGTAAATTTGACTGTGAGTTTGTGTGCTAGTGTGTGTGCGCCGTAGGCCAAGAAATGTTCACCTGCAACGGCTCTCTCTCGCTCTCTTTTCGCATCTCTCTCGCCAAGAGTGTGTGTGTATAGAAATTGTGTGTAGACAAAAGCTTTCGATTTCATCTCAATTGAACGCTCAGGGTCCCTGGGCAACATAATTTTTATTCGGCCGAATACACAGTTTTCTTAGTTTTTCTATTAATCTGAACGAGAAGTAGCATACATTTGAGCGTTTTCGCTCGCCTAAAATAATTTTAGAAAGAATATTCTTTCAAATAAATTTAAAAAAAAACCATGAAAAACCAGTTCTTTTTGAGCGCTTATAATATGTAACATACTTTTAACAATCGACGAAAATCCAACAATAATCAAATACACACACACACACACACACACATGAATAAAAGTGCGTTCAATTATTAAGTGTTTTGCAAATTGAGAAGTCATAATCCGAAGGCCTGCGTTTGAATGTGCTGTCAAGTGCTGTCCGTTTGCTCGTTTCGTAACAGTTTGAAGAAATATTAACATTGATGGGTGCTCCGCTCCGGCCAGGACGGCCAACGTGCAAAATTCCAAAATAACACCAATTCACTGCATAGCTACCTACGCCCGAGGAGGGCTGAAAATCCTTGACCTAAATTAATCGGTTACATATTTTCTGTGTTTGCGATGCCACTGTGTGAGCATCGAGCATCCGCACTTCACTCTGGAGCACCCGTGGCCCTTTCCTTGTTTTGATCTCCTGCCTTTAATACTCATATAAGTGCCTCTCCACATACTACGAGTTCATATGTACATATATGTGTGTGTGCACAATCCCAAGTGATTGCAAATCCACCTATTTCAAAGGAGGAGAAAAAAAAACGTACCTTCTGTCCCGCACCCGCACTGAATGGACCACGCCTTTTGGTTATATAATACATATGTATATGTATATGTATATGTATATAGGTTTTCCAATGCTATGCCTACTAAATTCTCGTTCGATTCGAACTACTTTCTAGTGTTACCTAATTTTAAGTGAAAAAAGTGCAATCTAGAAGAAAACTTTAAACCCGAACATAACGTTAACATGCAAAGTAACAGTGCAAAAGATGATTCGGATGAAATGGAAATAATATCATCCGAACACAATGGCACAGTACACGACACAAAAAATGAAGGTATGCTGAGAATCACAGAGTACTTGTACCCCTACCTGTACCCGTACCCCCATATATTTATAACTACAGTTACGATCTACATATACCCAAGTAGAGACTTGTAAAACTTTAAGCCTATTGCATAATCTAAGTTACTTAGAATTTGTGAACCGTGAAAGACTTTTAATGAGACGACTCTATTAATTCTATAACATTTATTTGCAGACTCAGGTGATATCCACAGGGCTGAAGAAAACCAGAAGTCTAATATCGACCCAAATCTCTATCTATACGATGATGATTTGGCGACCAGGCCCCATATATCAACATTCATTTCATCAATTGCCAATTATGAAAACACGATACCAGCGGCCACTGATCCCGATGCAAAGCCAGCAGCACCATCGGCTCGAATGGGTATGTTGTACACAAATTAATTAACTTGCGAGTGCGAGTCTCGTACGAGTGCTCGTACGAGTATTTCTCGTTAAATAATCTTAAATGAATATATGTAGAAGCAAAGGGTTTCGTTCCGTTCCGCCAATGCCACAAAATAATCGTAAATCGTGGGAATATCTTAACTAAACGAGATCTACTTGATGATCTTGTCCATCACTTTTAAATTAACTAAACGATCTCTCTGTGGCTGGTTGCCTTTGTATTTGTATTTGTATTTGTAGGTACCCTAATTGGAGTTTTCTTGCCATGCATTCAAAATATATTCGGAGTAATATTGTTCATTCGGTTAACATGGGTGGTCGGTACGGCTGGCGCAATATGTGGATTCTTAATTGTCTTGACCTGCTGCTGTGTGGTAAGCGACTGCGACTGCGACTGCGACAGTCTTCCAGCCAAATGTTGTAGCACCATTAACACACCATTTCTCTTAGACAATGCTTACGGCGATCTCAATGTCAGCCATTGCAACAAACGGAGTAGTTCCGGCGGGAGGGAGTTACTTTATGATATCACGGTAATTGTGCAAATCCCCAATCGGAGGACTCTCCCAACCCTACCCTAATGTATAATCATGTGTATGTATGTATGTAGATCCCTTGGACCTGAATTCGGTGGTGCGGTGGGGATGCTGTTTTATACGGGCACCACACTGGCAGCGGCGATGTACATTGTTGGTGCTGTTGAGATTGTTTTGGTAAGTTCGGCAAATATATTACACATTCAAATAGATCTACAACGCCCCTCACTATACACAGACATATATGGCACCATGGGCATCGATCTTTGGGGACTTCACAAAGGATGCCGATGCCATGTACAATAACTTCAGGGTCTACGGCACAGTGCTGCTCATTTTTATGGGTAAGCATGGGTAAATCGCATAAGAAAGGGCATCATTTAATTGTTTATTTTAATTCTGAAGGCTTAATTGTGTTCGTGGGCGTCAAGTTTGTCAATAAGTTTGCCACGGTGGCCCTGGCCTGTGTAATATTTTCAATCATAGCCGTGTATGTCGGCATTTTTGACAATATTCATGGCAACGAAAAGCTATAGTAAGTGCAGTCAGTCACTAGCGAGTATCAAATAACATTTTTACTCGATTGCAGCATGTGTGTCCTTGGCAAGCGACTCCTGAAGGACATTCCCATTGACAATTGTACAAAGGATGACACATTCATGCGCGACATCTATTGCCCGAACAACAAGTGCGATGATTACTATCTAAGTAAGGAAGATACAACCCGCCCGCTCGAAGCAGAAACCTTTTCAAATCCCTCTCGTTTCTCCATAGATAACAATGTGTCCAAAGTGAAGGGCATCAAGGGTCTGGCCAGTGGCGTTTTCTACGATAATATCTTCCCCTCGTTTTTGGAGAAAGGACAGTTCATATCGTATGGCCACGATTCGGTTGACATTGAGAACATCGGCAACGAATCATACAATCAGATTATGGCTGATATAACCACTACCTTCACGCTGCTAATCGGCATCTTCTTCCCATCGGTCACAGGTGAGTTTTCATTTTGGTTTTGGTTTTACGCACAAGTCATCCATTTTTAATCGGTTTTGGCAGGCATCATGGCTGGTTCCAATCGATCGGGCGACCTGGCTGATGCCCAGAAAAGTATACCAATAGGAACGATATGTGCCATCCTGACAACCAGCACCGTCTACTTGTCCAGCGTCTTGTTCTTCGCCGGCACAGTGGACAATCTTCTGCTGAGAGACAAGTAAGGCTGCCAATAGATATAGATATACATACAAATATTTTGGATCGACTTCTACATTCATTCGTATTTTAGATTTGGACAATCGATCGGTGGCAAACTGGTCGTGGCAAATATCGCCTGGCCAAACCAATGGGTCATATTGATTGGCTCGTTCCTGTCGACCCTTGGCGCTGGACTACAAAGTTTGACTGGCGCACCACGCTTGCTGCAGGCCATAGCCAGAGATGAAATCATACCATTTTTGGCCCCTTTTGCCAAGTCCTCCAAACGCGGAGAACCCACCCGGGCTCTGCTTCTCACTATTGTCATTTGCCAGTGCGGCATTCTCCTAGGTAAGCCACAGCCACAGCCAGAGAGCCTACTTATTAAATATTTCTAATTTCCAATTCATACTTTGTGCATTGAAAAGGTAATGTGGATTTGCTGGCGCCGTTGCTGTCCATGTTCTTCCTCATGTGCTACGGATTCGTTAATTTGGCTTGCGCTGTACAAACATTGCTGAGGACACCGAATTGGAGGCCGCGCTTCAAGTACTATCACTGGAGCTTATCCCTGCTTGGCCTGACGCTCTGCATATCAGTCATGATCATGACTTCCTGGTACTTTGCACTGCTTGCAATGGGAATGGCCATCATCATATATAAATACATTGAATACCGAGGGTACGAAAGATCAAAACAATTTATACGTTGCTAAAAGTCTAGAACTTTCTTTGTGTTCTTCCCTTTTCCTGTTCCCTTGCAGAGCTGAGAAGGAGTGGGGTGATGGCATTCGTGGAATGGCTCTCACTGCCGCCAGATTCTCGCTTCTACGTCTGGAGGAAGGCCCACCGCATACGAAAAATTGGCGTCCGCAAGTCTTGGTGCTTTCGAAGCTCAACGACAACTTTTTGCCAAAGTACAGGAAGATATTCTCCTTTGCTACACAGCTAAAAGCTGGCAAGGGATTGACAATTTGTGTGTCCGTGTTAAAAGGCGATCACAAGCAAATTGCAAACAAAGCAGTCGACGCAAAATCCACATTGCGCAAGTACATGATCGACGAGAAGGTAAAGGGATTCTGTGATATTTTGGTGGCCCAACAGATCGGCGAAGGTCTAAGTTCAGTGTAAGTTGATCTCTTCAGACTCGACTCCACAGAGCCCCCAATATGAATGAGCATATCATCCATCATCTGTTTCCTGTAGCATCCAAACAATTGGCCTGGGGGGAATGAAGCCAAACACAGTCATCATTGGCTGGCCCTATAGCTGGAGGCAGGAGGGCCGCAATAGCTGGAAGACATTTATCCAAACAGTGCGAACAGTGGATGCCTGCCACATGGCTCTGATGGTGCCAAAGGGAATCAACTTCTATCCAGAATCAAACCACAAAGTAGTAAAGCAAAACGCATTTCACTTGGCCTGCCGGACTAATTGTATCCGCTTTTCAGATTGGTGGCAACATTGATATTTGGTGGATAGTCCACGACGGAGGTTTGCTTATGCTGCTGCCATTCTTGCTAAAACAACATCGCACATGGCGTAACTGCAAGCTACGCATCTTCACAGTTGCTCAAATCGAGGATAACTCGATTCAAATGAAGAAAGATCTAAAGACATTCCTATACCACCTTCGAATTGAAGCGGACGTTGAAGTGGTTGAAATGGTACTACATGCAGCTGGGAGCTATCTAATTCATAATAAATATATTAACCTTTGTTTTGTTTTGTTTGTTTGCTTGCTTGCAGAATAACAGCGACATTTCTGCGTACACCTATGAGAGAACACTCATGATGGAGCAGCGCAATCAGATGCTGAGAGCCTTAGGTTTAAATAAAAAAGAAAACTCCAAAGTGGTGAGTATTTGGCTATTTATCAGGATAACGAACCCATTGGTTTAAACTTCTGCTCTGCAGATTAATTCAAGTTCAGGTCTTCATACTAACATGATCTATTTTTTAGTTCAAATGTTTTCAAACTCATACTGCACATTAAGTTATTGATTTAATTCAATTTTTATTAGCATAATTTCTATACGAAGATAAGTTATTTATTTTACTTCAACTGTAGAACAAAAAAAACAAAAACAAAAAAAAAGATCTGTAGAAACCGGCATCGGCTTTTGTTTCCCCATCAATATACATATCGACTTGACTTCTTACCCATATGAATATTGAGATCGAAATTAAAACTTTACAATTTGTATATTTGAAAATCAAAAGGTTCAGACTATAATGGATTTTAAGGAAACACCCAGTGATAATAAATTGTCTTTGGTAAAGAATATATACAGAATCACCACTATACACATAAAGATACAAATACAATCTGTTCATTAGCCAAAAACATTCTGTGTGTGTTATCTATGTACATATGTACATACATACATGCATACATAATGAGCATGTGTGACTCTCATTGTCATCCTTTCATATCATACATACATTTCTGTGTTGTACCAATAATTGTACATTGTAAAAACCCTCTCGACTATATTACATATATTTTATACAAAGAATTCGCACCATGGGACATTCCATACACGCAGTATTATTCATTTGCCCATGCGAAGGCATTTCTCGGAATTCTGATTCATTAGAAAGTAATCTTTATCAACATGCTGGCCTGGGCATGGTCATTTGTCCGTTTGTCTGGATAAGCATCCTATTTATATACATACATACATGCGTACATAATAATATATATTGAATTATTGCTTTATGCTGGATAGTTCTAAGTTCCACCGTGCTCCGACTATGAGTTTCATTTGAATGTTCTTTTATGAAATTTGGTTTACTGCTGCAAAGTTTTAGCTCGTATCATTACCCCCCCCCCCCCCCCCCATTATAAGTATGTATATTGTAATCAAGTGTGCTGCGGTCATACATACATACTCGTATATGTATATGTATTCATTTGGATAGCTTTATTTATTCACCCTATGGCACCTATGAGTGGTTTATCCAGCTTGGTATACTCAATCTTATACAATCTTGATATTTGTTGCACTTTAATAAATAATTACGGCATGCGGATCCAAATATAATGTTCAATGATGTTCAGATTAGCTGAAAATTTGCCATTGGGAATACATACCCAGATTGTATAACAGATAGTTCCCCTTTATTTTGTGTGTGAAACCCAAGACTACCTCTACTCGTACTCCTATTCCCCTGAAAAGTATTGGCCTCTCTTTCGCTTGATCAACCGTTTTTTCATATGCATCATGGTAACATTTTCAGGTTCAAACAATTGTAGACCACCATTATGACGCCACCAGAACGGCGTCGAAAGTTCGGTTTGCCGATCCAACTATAGAAGAAACACAGAATCACGTATGTACACTCTATTTAAATTATTATTTAGCATTACTTCCAGCCCTACAGCCCTACAGTCCTACAGTTGAGTGGGGAGCAACGAACACTTGAAGCGTCAACCTATATATGGACCCCCATCCATCCATCCATCAATTCGTACATTAATTTAGTTGTAATTAATATCGTTTTTGGCTTTTTGACAATGAGCTTACATGAAATTTTCTGTTCTTTTTAAAATCAACGGCACTTGTCATTCGTGAATAGTCATTCATTTTTGTGGTATTCTGAAAATATTTGTGGTTTCTTCACTCTGCAGGAGTCTCATAACGATGAGAAACGTAACTCAATTGATTCGGATGTTCCGGAGGAGACGGACGCACCCGAAACTACTTCTAGCAAGGATGAATCGACAGAGAAAGCCGACAGCAAATTCAAGTCCAATGTGAAACCGTAAGGCACAACCTTAAAGCAGTTCGAGGCAGCAGCTAATTTGTTCCCAACTTTCCAGGGACGAGTTCAATGTTCGTCGCATGCACACAGCAATAAAACTGAACGAGGTTATTGTGGAAAAGTCGCAGGATGCCCAGTTGGTCATAATGAATTTACCAGGACCACCTAGGGAAGTGCGAGCGGAGCGTGAAAGCAATTGTAAGTAGATCGATGATCTACCTGGCAATGGGAATTGGGGAACTTACTTTTCTTGTCTCTATTTTAGATATGGAATTTCTGGAAGTATTAACAGAGGGCCTTGAAAAAGTGTTAATGGTTCGTGGAGGAGGCCGTGAGGTTATAACAATTTACTCTTAAGAGCATTAATCGCTCAGTTTTATAAGAGTTCGCAACACTAGACAAGTTTAAGAATCAATCAAATTTTTAAAAGAAGGTTATTAATTTGTTATATTCAATCATATGTCCAAATATTTTATTTTTACGTAAATAAAATATCAAAAAAATTGTAACAATAATTTAACTGAGTACTTTTCTTGGCCCATTGTATTTGCTTGGAATTAAATTATGTTTTCATGGTTTCATTCATTCATAAAGGTGCAGGTGCATCCATATTGCCTTCGACTCTGTGCTAAAAACCAGCGGAAGTAATTTAAATAAATCACATACATACGTATGTACATTTCACAAAGTCTTGTTGCGTTGGTTACCTCGCCAAGGAGAATAAACAAATTTAAATTCTACCAATATGTGTACCTGTGTACATATGTATGTTTGTACAAACATATCGTTTCGGTTAGAAAGATCTATGAGAAACGTTACCCAACACTATACAGTCTCTCGTCTCTCTCAGGTAAAAGAAATAATTGAATCGTAGAGAGTTGGACGACCTATTACCATCGATGGTAACATACGAACAAAATAGATTGTTTCGCAGAAATACCTGAAAATACTCGATTTAAAATTACAAATAGTCTGAACGAAACTAATAAACCCATCATCATTCATGAATCCTGAAGCCAAGGACTTGGATTTGAGAAAGGTAAGCCCTGTTTAGGCCCATTTGTTTATTTTGAACACGCAAGCAGTTTGCCTGCTGGCAACAAAAGAATTAAGCCACAAAGCCCATAAATATATGCATATACATATTTAGTATGGCATGCATTGAATTAAACAACTGTTTAGATAATTAATTAAATTCAATTTCTCTTTGCCAAAAGGGCGATGCAGAACGGCCACATTTCGAAGCAATTACCACTTTGTCAGACTCGCAGGCGATTCGTAGTCTCGATTTTCATCCGAATGGAAAGTTGTACGCTGTGGGCTCCAACTCCAAGACTTTTCGCATCTGTCAGTATCCACAACTTTCCAAGCTAAGGTAGTATTTGATAGCCCATAGGCCATTTTTCCGCAACGGAATGTGATTTACTTAGAGCATGTACACCTCTTGTTAGAAATGGCCAGACGTCTGTGTATCCCCCTCCGTTCTGTGCAAGCGAACGAAACACCATCGCGGCTCAATATACTGTACGTGCTGGTCCAGGGATGGCGAGATAATTGCCACAGGATCAAATGATAAAACCATCAAGTATATGAGATTCAACAACGATACGAACCAGCTGAATATGGAGATGGAGTTGAACATGCACGATGGCACTGTTCGCGATATGTGCTTTCTGGACGACTCGTCCACCAAGTCGCGACTCCTAGTGAGCGGTGGTGCTGGAGATTGCAAGATTTACATTACGGACTGTGTTTCAGGAACCCCGTTTCAGGCGTTCAGTGGCCATTCCGGCCATATATTGTCCCTGTTCAGCTGGAACAATGCAATGCTTGTGTCCGGATCACAGGTAATCATGAATCCGTGCCAACTACATGTGTGCGTTGCTATAAACTGACTTTATATTCAGGATCAAACGATACGCTTCTGGGATCTTCGAGTAAATGTTTCGGTAAACACCTTGGATGGCACACTGGAAAACTCTGCTGTGACGGCCGTTTGCGTTGATCCCACAGGCAGGCTTCTCGTAGCGGGTCATGCGGATAGCTCGTGCGTACTATATGACATCCGTGGAAATCGGCCAATACAGCGGTTTTATCCTCACAGCGCTGAAATAAGGTAATGGCTCCGAATGGCTCCTCGTAAACGGCCCACAAACTAATAGCCTTCTCCGTTTTTTTGTATCTGTGAAGGTGCGTTCGCTTTTCTCCCTCCGCCTATTACATGCTGACTTGCAGCTACGACAATACAATCAAGCTGACAGATCTGCAAGGTGATCTGGCACACGAGCTATCCTCCGTGGTGGTGGCGGAGCATAAGGACAAAGCAATTACCATTCGATGGCATCCCACAGAGTTTTCATTCATCTCAACATCCGCGGACAAAACTGCTACATTATGGGCCTTACCACCCTCGTAGTAGCCTAGCCACGGGAGTCTTTCCTTACCTTACCCTAATGACGGACCACGAGTAAATGAATTCCATTTCGTTGTCAATATTGTATTTGTGCAGAATTTGTGGATCAATGCATTTGTTGATCAGACTGATCTAATTTATGAAATAAACCAGAGCTGAATTAAATTCCATGAATCTTGCTCGCTTAATTTAAATCTTTCCGATCATAGAATCCGGGCAAAGGCTTACTGGGCGCATTGCAATCGTTATCTCTCTTGGAATTTATAATTAAAGCAAACAATTCACATAAAATTACTATTTAAAACCCGAAGTAAAGACAAATAAAATAAAATAAAATAAAATAAAAGACCAGGCTATAAGTTTTATATTTGGTATATATTTATTTAATCCTTTCTTACTAACCCACAGTTCCATTAATGTTTTTACTTTCTAAAGCAAATAATTTTATTTATGTTGGATTCAATGTTGCAGTTGCAAGTAACAGGGCTGGCTTAGCGATTAATACACGAATGATAAAGGTCGAAAAATTTGTCATCCTTCACATTCATTTCCACACATTCGTATCCGGTTATGGTGCGCAAAAACCGTTACCACTTGTCGACGACGGCGTCAGGAACTACATTTTGTATATGCAAACAATGGTGACGATTATTACCAAATTGTTTTGTAACCGATCAATGCATCATGAGCAAACCAAAGCTTGATGGGGGATAAGTACTGGGTATGGTACTTCAGCGGATGGTGGTACTGCCATGGGGGAGGACCATGACCAGGTACAGGTAAGCAGCTTCTTGAGCACTGCGGCTTCCGAAACTCTGGAAATTGGCAGTTTCGCTTGGCATACGGCTTACACTTGCAGATGCAGGGTATGCATTATTATAAGAGGGTTGGGGGTGGTGGGGAAATTACATATGTACATATGTGTAGACCAGTTTCGGATTTCTTGTTTGTTTTTATTATTTCGTTTTTACGTTTAGATATCTTACATGCTGAATTTCAAATCTGTGTTTTTCTTTTTTGTTTGTTTCGTTTATGCCATCGAGTGCGATGTAATGTAATAGACCACAATGTACAGCGTACAGCAACTGTTCGTTCTGTTTTTTTTTTTACATTCACCACGAATTTGGGCGCACTCTCGACATAATATAATAACTGCACGTACTTTTCTAAAGCAGGGATGGATTCATTTTATGTTATTGTAATTAATCGGGGATCCAACTAATGAAATCTGGGATTGACTGTATAAAAAAATAAACAATAGTTCGTTGAGAATGTGTAGTATATTGGTAGGTGGGGGTTTGGGCGCTGGTAAGTAAAATCAAGTCGTGTCGTTGGTACTTAATTGCCAGGTCGATTGTTCTTCGCACCAACGACGTGCAGCACGTGCAAGCATACAGTAAATAGAATTTGCAGCAGCCAGGGGAAGCTTTTTTTTGTTTTGTTTGGAGCAAGAGATGGAGACTCTCCATGGGCCCTGCCCTTTGGTTCGGGTTTCGTAGAGCTCAGCATGTTTTAGTTCTGCATTATTTATTGAATTAATGTTAGGTAATTGTGTGGGTAATTTTTGTTTAATCAATTCACAGCGTCTCTAATTGTATAACAAAATAAATTATGTATTATGTTAATTTAATTAAGTATTCGCTAAAAATGCTAGAAGGATTACTTAATTCCATAGAACTGAGACTGACATAAATTACACAATTCGATTCCAAGTCAATTAAAAACCTTAAACATGTTCAAAATGATTGCTGCACACACACACACATAACCCCAGGGTATCCCACCCAGGCCAGGCCAGGCCAGGCCAGGCTCGTGGTCCCTTTGGGTATGCATAGAATTAGACGATATGCTATAGAAGATGGTGGCTCCTGAGCATTAGCCTAAATACATATGTACAATACAATGCAAACACATTCTGATGCCGTTACGAAACGAGACGATACGAGCGCGCCCAATATGATGTAGCTGAATCATTGACTTTGTTCAATATCTTGTGCTCAAAAACAATTCTTACAGCTACGGAATGAGTTTACCAATATTTCAGATTTTATTTATGAAAATTGTATCGCACGCAAAAGATTATTATTATACATGTGTGTATCTTTGAAAAGATGAATGAATTACGTTAACCATAGACTGAGTTCAAATACGAAAAACTTTAACAAAAATTAGATTTGATTTTTTTGGAAGGCTAAACAAAATGCCCACAAATAATGGGGTCTAGCACGAATACGCAAAACGTAGCAAGAGATGGTAAATTTAAATTTTAACTTGTTTGTTCTTTTGCATAACTAAACCTACAGATAGATTGGGTTGTCTGTCAGTTACTCAACGCGGAGGAGGAGGAGGAGACTAATTGTTCAAATCGATTTTCATTTCCTGTTCAAAAAGCTATTCTCATTTACAGCGATCTTTTTGTATACGCTCCTTGGCTGACCAGACAGTAAACATATTTTTGGATAAAACCTAACTATTACAATTGAAAAAATATACCCGGTTTGGAACTCTTATGAACCTACAGCATTGTATGTACAAAAAGCATCCTGCTATAATTTAATAATATACAAACACAAATATACTATATATGTATATGCATATGCATATTTGTTGGGTATATATGTACGTGTGGGGAGTGTGTGTTAAATGAATCGTTAGGATTATAGGGTCATAGGGTCATAGGGTGGTGGCTAAATATTCTGACGCTGTTTGTTCAATGCCAAAGCAGGGAGTGAGTCAGTCGGCGAGTCCCCGTATCACTAGTAGTCTGTGATACCGGGGAGGGGTGGGTGGAAATCAGTAATATTTTTGGGAACAATCTTTATATTGGTTATGTCGTTACGTTAGATATTTATAATTGTGGATTTTCTGTTTTGTTTCTGTTTCTGTTTATATTTAGTAACATTTTATACTAGAAATTAGAATAATGAAGTTGGGCTTATCGATTATCATTATATTCTTAAAGCATCATAGCGTACAGCAGGCCAAAGAAGACAGCCCACATTAACACAATCCCATGCATCTTATATATAGGACTCTCACCATCTGCGATTTTTCTAGCAACAAACTTCAATGTTTCGTCTAATAAAACTACAGGAATTGAGAATTTCATCACAGTTATCCATTCCTCTGCAGACAACGGTGTCACTTGGAAGACGGTCTATAGACGAAAGATGTCAAGTTAAAGTTAAAGTGGGGAGGGTAGGCACTTGATACTTACGGAGAGGACATCAACGTAAAGAATAACGAAGTGAAGAGTGAAGGAAAGTGCCATCGATCCAATCAGCCACAAGTTGCACCATGGGGGCATGCTGATCAGGGACTGATTCTCAGACAAGCTACAAAGATAAATGTCGCCGTCAGAAGTGCATACATATGTATGTATAAGGGTTCGTTCTCACCTGTTCATTGCATTCAACATCTCAATTGTCACGAGTACGGACAGAGCCATGGTCATCGCCTTGGGATCGCTGAAGATCTTGCAGTCGACACCCTTGAACTCGTCGCCGCCTCCCAAACAGGACAGATGGTGAGTGAGCTGCCAGTAGGAGAGACCGGGACCCTCGCTAGAGGCGATGAACCACCAGGCAGCAGCACCAACTGTAGCAGCGCCGACATAGAAACCAATGGCCATGTAGCTACAAAACGAACCAGAAAACACATACATATATGAGATTAGGTTCCCTCAATTCCCTCAATGAAGTAATCCTACCGGAAGAACAACCAGCCGGAAATGAGACCTTCGTCGGCCTTCCTGGGGGGCTTATCCATGATGTCCAGATCGGGTGGGTTGAAACCAAGAGCTGTAGCTGGCAGACCATCAGTAACCTAAGCAGACAGCATGAGCTTTGTTCATTGTTCAGTCAGCTTTCACTTACCAAGTTGACCCAGAGCAACTGGACGGGAATCAAAGCTTCGGGCAGGCCAAGGGCAGCGGTAAGGAAGATGGATACGACTTCACCAATGTTTGACGAGATGAGGTAACGAATGAACTGTTTCATGTTGTTGTAAATAGCGCGACCTTCTTCAACGGCAGACACAATGGATGAGAAGTTGTCGTCGGCCAAGACCATTTCGGCGGCAGATTTGGCAACAGCAGTACCGGAACCCATGGCAATACCGATTTCGGCCTTCTTCAAAGCCGGGGCGTCGTTCACACCATCACCAGTCATGGCAGAGATTTCGTTCATGCCTTGGAGGAACTCAACAATCTTGGATTTGTGCTGGGGCTCCACACGGGAGAAGAGTCGGGAGCGTGCAACGGCAGCCTTCTGTTCCGCGGTGGACAGATCATCGAACTCGCGGCCGGAATACGATTTTCCAGTGGTATCTTCATCCTCAGTGAACACGCCGATTCTGCGGCAGATGGCTTCGGCAGTGGCCTTGTTGTCACCAGTAATCACAATAACGCGAATACCGGCAGCACGGCAGCGGACGATGGCATCGGCGACCTCCTTGCGGGGGGGATCCAACATGCCGACGACTCCGACGAATGTCAGATTGACCTCATACTGATAGAACTTATTGGAATCTCCCAAATCCATATCCTCTGGCCGAATGGGGCTATCGGCAACAGCGAGGGCCAGGCAACGCAGGGTGTCGCGTCCAGTGCCGTACTGTCCAGTCAGGGCAAGAATCTTGGCCTTTAGCGCCGAAGTCAATGGAACCTTGCTTGTGCCGACACGAGCGTGTGTGCAGCGATCCAGCACACCCTCGGGGGCGCCCTTGACGAAGAGTTTGGGACCAGTGCCCAGGCGGGAGGCCTTCAGTGGTGTGCAGTACGAGGACATGGATTTACGATCGCGGGAGAATTCCAGGGTGAATTCCTTCTTCCACTTGGTCTCAATCTCACCGCGAACGGCAATGGCGTTGGATCGGCGATCCAGGCCAGACTTGTTGACATTGAATGCGTTCAATTTCTCGGCCAACACAATCAGGGCAGTCTCTGTGGCCTCACCGACCTTCTCGAAGGCAGCCTTGAACTCATTGAAATCAATGGCAGAGTCGTTGCACATGATGCAAACTGTTGCCAGCTCCTGGAGTGCCTCGTAGTCACCGGCCTTCACCCTCTGGCCGCCCAAAAAGAGCTCGCCAATTGGCTCGTAGGTGGATCCCGTCAGCTCAAACTCAAGGAAGCTGCTGTCATTGCCCTCCACCTTCTCGAAGATCAACATGCGGGAAACGGACATTTGGTTGGTGGTGAGAGTGCCGGTTTTATCAGAGCAGATGACGGAGGTGCAGCCCAAGGTCTCGACAGATGGCAGGGAGCGCACAATGGCATTCTTCTTGGCCATGCGGCGTGTGCCCAAAGCCAAGCAGGTGGTAATAACGGCGGGCAGACCCTCTGGGATGGCAGCGACAGCCAAGGCGACAGCAATCTTGAAATAGTAGATGGCACCCTTGATCCAGGAGCCACCGTGGGCGGGATCATTGAAGTGACCAATGTTGATGGCCCAGACAGCGACGCAAATGACGGAAATAACCTTGGACAACTGCTCGCCGAACTCGTCCAGTTTCTGTTGCAGTGGTGTCTTGATCTCTTCAGTCTCCGACATTTCGGTACGGATTTTACCGATAGCAGTGCTCAGTCCAGTGCCAATAACGACGCCACGGGCCTTGCCAGCGGCCACATTGGTGCCGGAGAACAAAATGTTCTTTTTGTCCTGGTTGACGGCGCGTGGATCGGGAATAGCGTCGGTGTGCTTAATAACCGACACAGACTCGCCAGTGAGGATAGACTGATCGATTCTGATGGTGGTGGAGTAAATGTGGGTTAGGCGAATGTCGGCGGGGATCTTGTCACCAACGGACACCTCGACCAAGTCTCCGGGCACAATCTCTTTCGCCCTGACCTTCTGGATGCCAGATTTGTCTTGACGGACCACCTTGCCCATCTCTGGCTCATACTCCTTGAGAGCCTCAATGGCGGACTCGGCGTTCCTTTCCTGCCATACACCAACCACCGCATTAGCTATCAGAATAAGTAAAATAACTAGGGGCTCTACAAATGCAGTGAACGTCTCTTCGTGTTCTTCAAATAGCGCCAATACCTGTGATTAAATAGAACGATAGATAGCATGTTTATATGCGGAACCGAGTGGAGCTGGTTTATACAACTCCGGAATGACTTGGACTTACAAATGAAATGATGGCTGCCAAAAGCAAAATCTTAACTAGAAGATCGTCGAACTGCTCTAAAACTAATTGCCAAATACTCTTTCCTGCGAAATAGAACAACAATGGTAAATGTGAATGACATTAGGACGGTGTTTGTTATCATGAGCATGAGCGAGCGCGTATTGCACTCGATCAGAGATTGAATGCGCACCTTCCTCAGTTGGCAATTCTGAAATGATAAAGAGGTGAATGCGGGTGAGTCAGTGTTGCTTTTGATATTGATATTGAGCAATTTGAATTACCGTTTGGTCCATATTTCGCCTGGTTCGACTTGATCTGCTCAAGGGTAAGACCGCGCTCGCCGTCTGTACCAAAGAAGTTCAGAGACTGTTCGACGGTTTTCGAGTGGCCGTCTTCCATTTTGATTTGTTATCCTCTTCGTTCAGTAGCCTTCACTTCATATGACGTGTAGAGATTGAAAATAAAAACAAAGCCAAGTACATTTTATTATTTTCTGATAATAGGTTTCAGTGCGCGTACCGAACTGACAGGAATAGTAATTGAGAATATCAATATGCATATGCATACGCAAGTGCTTTCATATGCAGTTAAAACTACCTCATTAGATTCTGTATGTATGTACATATGTATGCATGTGCATGCGAGCATTTACAAACGTACATACCTAAGTATGTATGTACCTGAATACATACATGATGTGTGCAAATAATGTACGCTTGAACATACATATGTACATCCCTACTGTAGAGTAAATATGCAAATTCGTAGACATTTGGGTAAAGTAAATGAAAAGGTGAGGCAGGGAGATGGAGTTGGAGGTGGAGGTATGGACCAGTTGAGACGTTTGGTGGTCGAACAACTATTACTTATTAATTAAGTACTAATTAAGAGTTTGTAAGAATATTGGCATTACCGCTCGAGCCAGACTGGTCTAATCTCCACTTATGAGATTCACACACGTGTCACTTTGCACAACAGAGGCAATATTTGCCAAGATCGCCAACACGCAATTCGATTTCTTTACGTGTGTATTGATTCAGTACAAATCATACGAAACAACGAACGCACTGCGTTTTAAGTACTGTATTTTCACTGCAACTTGTTATATATTATATGCCATGGCGCTTTTTTCTAAATATGTGTGCTTCTGATAATATTGCATTAAGTCTCGAGCCGCTGATTTGTGAGTTTCATCGGCGTTCTTTTCACCTGGCGACTATGACACGACATTTATTGGCAGCAGGGTTGCATGTAGCCAGTCATTTATGACTATATCGATAGTGCAGCAATCGTTTTGTCCTGTACCTGATAATTCAGTTTTTTTTATTAATATAATAAAATATATTTGATCAGATGAAATCAATTGTTGTGTCTGCGACGAAACCAGAACGAGCCGAGCCACCACTGTCGACTGAACACACACAGCAGGGAGTTTGCGCCTCTACCCAACACTGCTCTTTCGCGCTCTTTCGCAGAGACATTTCACTTTTGAACAATAAAAACGGGACATGACATCCAGAACAGAACCGTGGCCTAGATATACATCAGGCGATGCGGAAAATTTTGAACCGGATCCAACAATTTGAATATTGTTTGGGTTATGTGAGAATATTTACGAGGCACAGTCGAATTCTAATTATATACGTGTCACATGTGTCAAAATCTAACGGTATTTCGACTATTACAGTTTCAACGTTAATTAAATAATTCATATTTTAGAGATTTTTCAAATTTGCACGAATGTGTCTGGCTAAAACGTATTTATATATGTGTTTTTAAAATATACACACATACTGATGTATATGTATGTTCTATATATTCCGTTTATACATACATGATATATGCATGTATAAGTCTATACGTGTGCATTATGGAGCAAAAAAATTGACTCTGGCCGAGATGAGCTAAAAATAGCAACCTAGCACCCGAAAAATACAAGCTTAATTTTGAACACATATGTACATATATAAATATGTACTGGGAACACACATAAATAAGTATGAACATACGACCATACATACATACATACATATGTACTGGGAGACGATCGTAGGGTGGACTTTTAATATGTATATTTTTACGGCTCAAGATATTTAGAGCATTCTGATGGATGTCGACAAGTGTAGAGGAGAGAGAGCTCTCCTCGGCATAATTTTCTAATTCCAATTGACAGTTGGGCAGAACAGATCTGCTAATGAATTGTATAATTCATGTGTATGGGTATTGCATACAGTACAGTACATATCTACATATCTTTTATCCTTTCGGCAGGGGAAAATCTTACGTAGGTCCACAGCCTGGTCGTTGCTTACAATGATGGGTTCAGGTTCAGATTTCTCAATCTGTCAGAAATTAATTATTTAATCATATTTTCGAATTTACACAACGAAATAGCCTGATACATAGCCCAGTTAAGAAAACGATATGATTATGATATGATATGACATGTAGATACATATGTACATGATGGTGTAAAAACGTAGCATGCATACAGTGTTTCGTTCCTACTATACGCCTCGAGGGGGGCTGACACAACGGTTGCATAATCAGTTTTTCTACCACAGATAGATGTAGATGTTATGGCTATGCACGGGGCTACGATATGTAGGACACAAGTGAAAACTTTACATCAGTGTGTCTCTTTGGGACGACTGTGCATTGGTATTGGTGACATTCAAAAAATTCAATATGACTACGGAGGTCGAGGTTGTGTTGTTCACTGTTTGTCCTCTTTACGGATAATTTCCAATGGATGGATATCTGTAGGCGGGGGGGAGGGGTCTCTCAACTAGTAAACTTATAGCTAAAACTGTGGAAACACTTTAAAACACCAACTCTCAAGTGTGTAAGGGCGTATGTAGGTAATTTATATAAATTGTTGAATTTTCCATGAATTTAGGCGCGCGGTTTAACATTTTTACATTTTGGGAGTATTTTCTTTTATTTTTTTTTGGATTTGGTTTTTTTTTATGGAGAGTTTGGAGTAAAACACTACTTATTTTGTTTTGGAATTGTTGCAAAAAAATCAACAAAACTTACAATTATTATATTTAGTAAAAATTCCGTTATTATATAATAAATTTATTTCAGTCGGAAGACCAAGAGCTAACACATAGATCGCGCTATTATAACGATCAACGGCAACTGAACGCAAGGAGAACGCTGCCTGATGAGAGTGTCTATTTGAATTACAAAATTCATATATTTTGGCAAAATTCCCAAAACTACATACACTCTCTATTTTGGCCCGGGAAAATACTTTTAGCACGCACAAACTTTTGAGCACTTACCACCTATCCGATTGTTGGCGGTTGTGCTCGTGTTTTCTTCTGCTCGGATCTCGCAGAAGGAAAATATATTGTCGGCCGCAGATACATACATATACGTAGGTAGGTAGATGTAGATACATACAGGCACCTCCATATGGCTGTATGTACCAACGTGTGTTGTGCTCAAAGACACGAAGCGAAGCTGTGTGGGGCAATATGGGGAGATGATCATCATCGGTATTTGTGAGTGTAGAGCGTATTTCAAACTGCACGTGTGTCTGTTTAATATTTAGAAATCAGTATTTATAAACTCTGCCCCGTGAATCGTAGTATGTTAGTCTAAAGCGTTTGACACCACACACAGGATTATTTGGATAACAGCTTGCAGATTCTCGATTTATCAATGAATAGTTTCAAAAAAGACAAATTCATCAAATTAACTGTCAATAATATACATATATAAAAAAAACCACACAATCTTTCAATTTCAAATATAGATTAATATAGATATAGATGGTTATCATTTGTACCTAAGCATGAACATTATTTTCTCGGTACTGCACATAGCAATCAGAAAGGAAAGTCAGAACAATTTTAAGCGTATGCACGTTCCGGATATTTCTGCTTTTTTTCTTCTAGTTTCGGCAGAGACTGGCAGCCGTCGTTTAGCCGCTTAAAAATAGTCATGTAATGCCTTTATGGCCTCTCAAAAAAGTTGGCATGAGCGCAACCGCTCTCCGCACATGTTCTTTTCTGTATTATATCCGCCTTTTGCAGCACCTATAACAAAATTTCAGAGAGCACCCATAAATATGCATTTGTCTACTATTTTACCTTTTCATATATGTACATATACATATATGGACACTGTTTTGTAAACTACCTGAACAACTTAAAGATATAAATATGCCAGTCAGGGTCACGGCTCGACTCCGGTGCTAATCCCAATCTGCTGTAGGTCCCAGAGCGCATTAATAATCGTCTGCTTATTGAATGATTTTAGCATGGTTATACGCGATATATAATCATAATAATGTTAAATTATATAAACAAAATCTTACAACGAAACTGTATCAAAAATTATCCCAAAAGTGCTATGTTTTAAGGAAGTTTATAGAACTGAGTAATATGGAATTATTTGCTTTCAGAAATTCTGATATTATATAAAATTTATTTTGTATTCTTTGACTCGAAAGATTACAATTGTGTTATGTAACAATTGCATTTGCAGTTTGCTTTGAAAATAAACGAGCAAAGGTGTGTGTGTGTGTGTGTGTAACTCCGACAAATAAAAGCCAAAGCCGAAATGTCCTTCCCCGCGAAAATGCATTTCCGCCTATAAATATATTTCAATAAATAATAATTTTCGTTTTGCAATGACACATATATTTTCATTATAAAAATATGTACACACGTTCGCTGTAAGGTCTGCATTGTGGGCTATTTATGTCTTTGTCGAAAAGAGGTAGGAATCTTTTTTTCCCGTGGTCAATTTAAGCGCATTTTCGCTTCCAACGATGTTGCTCAAACTAAGAAGGTCATACTTTGTATAGAGTATATTGACACTCATTTCATCTCCAAAGCCGTCTCGCGGATTCTGGTTGGATTCGAGCATCAAATTGATTAGCTCTGAGTAAAAGTGCGGAAAATTGGGCGGTTGGTACATAATCAAATTTCGGATACCCTTGATTCGGGTGCGTCGAAAGAAGTGAGCCCTTTCCGAATAAAGCAGAACAGACGCTCCGCTGTGGAAGAATATATCTCTCGCCCGGGAAATTTTTTCCTTCTTGGTGTACTCGCTTATCTGAACGAAACTAATCATATCAGTTTTGAACTGATTGCGTATACGAACGAAGTCAAAGTAGCTGGGAACGTACAGCATGCAATGCGAAAAGCCGGGCTTACTAAATTGGGGCATTATATGCTTGACAAAATGCTGAAAGCGATCATCAAATGTTGACTCCACACTGGAGCAGCTAATTCGGCGGAAAACTTGTTGAATTGGCGTGATGACATTCCGGATAACGCCATGCTCCACTAGATTTGTGATCCGCACTTTGCCTTGGTAGTTCTGGCACTTGCTGTTGAGCACGGCCCGAAATTCTGGAAGTTCGTGGGATGAGAAAAACAATGTTTGGCGGTAGAAGCTAGAGGCTCCGCTCAGACACCAAGTCCGAACCCGTTGGCAATTTGTGTCCGGCAGTTTCTGCGGCTGCAGATGAAGGTGGTCCAGCGAGTGAAGAAGATTCTCCCAGTTCTGGGCCAGGAAAAGTTCCGCTTGATCGATTATAAGCAATTCAATTGAGTTTAAGAAGTCAAAGTCATTGTCCTTGTCCGTAACAAGCATTCGCAGTCCCAGCGGAGAAGCGATCAGTATGTCCGACGAGTTCATATCAGAAAAAAGCGAAACGGCTTTCTTTGTGAAACGCATTCCAATTTTAAAGTTGTCATCTGTGTTTCCACTGAATGTTTGCTCATAATCGGATGGTTTTGGATTCGTTTTGGGGAAATATATCGTATTTCCCGAGTAGTCTTGAAGGAACCGCTCATAATTAGCCATTGAGTTTTTCCTCGTTTGATCTGCAAAATAAATGATGGATTGTTTGTCTCTGGCCAACAACTTGCATTTCTTACCGTCTTGAATTCCAAACAGTAAGTCTCCGATAACCTTTACTATCTTCAAAGCTGACTCCCTGAAGGGCACTATGAAGAGCACCTTCATCCGCTTCAGTCCTTGGTCTCTGAATGTCTCCGGAATGGAAATTTCATTCGGTGACAACTTTAGTGATTTGGCCAGGGCCGCCACTTTCTCATTATTACGCAGAATCAGTGATCTGACCTTTAGCATGTGGTTCAGCGCATGCAGGCAGTACACGTACCGGATCTCTTCGGCATTGCTATGTGTTCGGTGGGGATAGTATAGGTCCTGATAGTTATTCGCTATGTGAAAGAGTTCAGACTGTAGCGCAGAAAGGGGAAACGCAACCTTTGCGCTTATGGACATTTTGACCTCCAACTTTTGAAGATCAGAAGAGTTGGAAATGCCACTCGGTGGACTGCAGTCGGGATTGTGTGCGTTCGCATCTAGCCGGGGTATCTCAAACTTTAGATTTCCCACAGCCGGCCAACTGCTCTTGATCAAAGTGGCATCCGTCCGTGAAATCAAATCGTTTATATTGTCTGCAGATAGGTCGAAATCAAATCGTTTCGAAAAGGAATTGTACGATTCAACGTCATCATTCGATTGGACTGGAGTTTTTATCTGTTTCTCGATGCTTTTTATTGGTGTAGGGTCCGAGGCCCCGTCGCTCTCGTTTGGGCTGAGAAAGTGGCCTGCAAAATCAATTTGTAGTCAAGGAAAATGCTTTGGAAATACAATTCATTGTTCACATACTTGTTTGTACGTTGTTGTATCCGTTCACCAGCTGCTCATAGAATCCAGTTTCGTCAACGTCGTCTTGTGGTTCGGGCAGCAGATCTGCTACAGGCTCAAAGCCCAAGCTGCCTGTCCGGGCCGGGAGTCGCTCCTTTCTGTGCGACTCCTCCATTTGCTTGCTTCTCTGAATATAGCTATAGTTTTTCGAAAATTTCTCATTTTTGCGAACGGGGGCCACCTGCCGGTATGGCTTTGCTTTATTTTTCGAGTGTTTCTGCTTCATGTTGATCTCAATCTCCTGGCAAACAATTTAAAATTGAACAATTGAATTAAATTAAAAACACGCACGTGCGGTTCTGATAAACATAAACATATGGATCCGATCACAAGTATCGATAGTACATAGTGGTGGTAGAAATTTGGGCACGCTATTGTGAATGGAATTAAGTTAAGTAAATGGGAATGAAATATAGCAGGTTTATGGTATGAATATATAGCTCTATTGGTTACTAAGACTTAGCTTTGGTTTATTATAAAACATAACTTTGTGACCGAGAGAATTTTATTAGATTATATTATATTTGTAATGGTTGTTTTTGTTTGAACCCCTTTTATGTGAACAATCCAATGAAAAGGAGTTCTGAAAACTAACCAATCTTGTACAAAATTTATTGATGAATCGGATAAAATGATTTGCTTAGGGCGGAGAGGGCCAAATAGCTAGTAATATTAAGCCGAATATCAAAATTGAGGAATATCAAAGCATCTTGTTGTGTCCGTCAGTATATTTACGGTATTTTGCAAACATGGGAAGCAGTGTTGCTAATTTAGCTATTTTCCCACAGATCTATCGTGTTTCAATTGGCAAACGTTATCCAATTTTTGTCCAGGGGGGTATTTAGTATTCCCACGAAATGTATGTAACTTTAACATATCTTACGCATTACAGGTCAAAGATTTCGATGGTCAGTAAGGAGGAGGATGGAGCTGCAAGGAACCTTTACAAATAGTATTATTTTCCGCGGATTAACAAGGGTGTGTTAAGTGGGTTAAGTCTCTCAAACATCGATGACGTCGATAACCCACTGCCACTTTTTTTTATATTTTTGTAATGGGAAGCGATCGCACGTCAAAAAAGCTTAAAATGTCGGTCCTGCAACAACTTAAACAAATCACCACAATTGTGGCTGACACCGGCGACTTTGAAGGTACTTAAATACATATATACATATATACAAAGTAAAGTTAAGGTGAGGTTACTAGTTCATTTAAAGCTGAGTTTGATCTGGAACAGATATACACACACACACACTAACAAAATAAGCCGAAACATGATGTAAATGATATGCTGTAAGTTCAAGAGTTCAATGATAATCATAAAAATGTATGTACATACATACGTGCATGAATGAATAACATCTCTATTCGAGTTGCTGTTATCTTCTTTTTGAAGAACAAATAAAAGTGAAAAGCAGAATTCAAACTGACTTTAGTTTGACCTTATGTCATACGTGTGTTGGAAATGTGACCGCTGCAGTGATAAGGTTTCAAATCTACATACATACAGATGTGTTTTAGAGAGCTGTGGCAATGGAAGGTCAAGGATTTGTTCACAAAAAATGAAAGTCGGCCGGCCTGTGGTTTTGCTGAAACTGGTTTAAAGGTCGTTTTGAAAAGTGAAAAAACCAGCCTTATGCAAATTGGTTTATTCTAAACTCCACTGCAAAGCTAACTTGACGTTCAATTTCATTTTTAGCCATCAATATCTACAAGCCAACCGATGCCACAACAAATCCTTCCCTTATTTTATCGGCGTCGTCCATGGAACGGTACCAGCCCTTGGTACAGAAGGCAGTGGCTTATGCCAAGAGCCAAAAAGGGTATACATCTTCAATATATTTCCTATACTTTCATGCCACTGAGCTCTGCAATCTGTTTTCAGTTCTTTGAACGATCAAGTTTCCGAGGCAATGGACTATTTGTGCGTGCTGTTTGGAACCGAAATTCTTAAAGTTGTTCCTGGAAGAGTGTCTACCGAAATAGACGCCCGATTGTCATTCGACACAAAGAACAGCGTGGCGAAGGCATTGAAGCTGATCAAGCTGTACAAATCGCTTGGCATCGAAAAGGAACGCATCCTGATCAAATTGGCATCCACCTGGGAGGGAATCAAGGCGGCAGAGATTCTGGAAAACGAGCATGGTGTGCACTGCAACCTGACCCTTCTTTTCTCATTCGCGCAGGCAGTGGCATGCGCAGAGGCGGGTGTCACCTTAATCTCACCTTTTGTGGGCCGGATATTGGATTGGTATGTGGCCAACACGGACAACAAGAAATACGAGCCCCTGAAGGACCCTGGTGTGATTTCGGTAACGAAAATCTACAACTACTATAAGAAGTACGATTACAAAACCCTTGTTATGGGGGCTTCATTCCGGAATGTGGGCGAAATCAAAGCGTTGGCTGGATGTGACTTGCTGACTATTAGCCCGTCCCTGCTGAAGGAACTGGAGAACGATATCGATTCGGTGACAACATATTTGTCGGTGGACAATGCAAAGGTGCAGGACATCGAAAAGATTTCCGTGGACGAGAGCAAATTCCGTTGGTTGCTCAATGAAGATGCGATGGCAACTGATAAACTTTCCGAGGGAATTCGAAAATTTGCAGTGGACACCGTGAAGCTGGAGAATTTGATCAAAAGTTACTTTAAGTAAGTCCTTGGGCTTTCTCCGGTACCAGTTTCAAACCACGTGTATGCGTTGTAATGGGTGGAGGATGAAACATGTTTAAAAAAACCTATATTTTTGTACTTGAATAAAAATTTTAAGTTTAAAAATTAGCGTTTTTTGACGAGACGAGGCCTTAATTAAATTATTAAAGTTGGAAAGTATGTATCTTGTCTTCTGGCGGAGCTATGCATACCTATATACATAATCCCGTGACAAAATATGTGTAGAACCGCGGAATAATATCATACTCCAAACTATTTCATTAACTTTAATAATTTAATTTAAAAGCAGATTAAATTGATGCACTATACAACACTGGAATTGAACAATTTCGATATACATGGCTCAGAATTAGAGCAACATTTGAAACACAATACCCTTGCAAGCAGGATATTAGAAAATGAATGAAACGAGATGTTTGTAACAAAAGGACGTGGATATATTGCTATTTGCCGATTTTAGAGTCGTTTATGGCACAAAACTACCGATATCACTACATCGATATCAAAAAAATATATCGGCATTGTATCAATATATATTTAACATCCCATCCCTAGGTCGAATACATAAAATAAAAAATATAAAAAAAGTGAGTTAGTGTGGTATTAAATGCATTTTTAGAGTGATAATTCATGCCATTGCAATACAGAGCAGGTGGAAAATGTTTGGCCATTTCCGCTCATAGTCATAGTCCGCTCCGCGTCAAGTGTCATCAAAGTATCTTTTTCTGCACCTCCGAAAGTTGCTCTGCTCTCCGATATCGTGTGCACCTTTTGCTTTCAGCCCCAAGTTGCTCCCATGAATAAAAATGTTCGGTAATGCACGGTAAACAATAACCATACCATTGTCAAACATAGGGAACGGAACGGAATATTTGGTGTACATGCAAATATACGCCTGTGACAATTAAATTCGCGCAATGATGTGATTCGCTGGCCGAGGTCCGAGTCGACTTCCTTTCATCCTTAGACCCGAAACGAAATCAGTGAAAAATCGTTCGCGCATGAATTCAAAATACTATCAGATGGGTATAATATAGTTTCCCAAAGTGTCAAAGAAATGGCAAATATTCTGGGCAATACATACATATAGAGATATATATGTACATACATTTATTTATGTACATCCATTCACACATGCAAACTGAGAACTTGTGTCTATATGCATATATATCCAAGCACATACATATGTATATATGAGTAGATGTAGATACACAACGATGTGTACACATATCTGTCTAATATATGTACATATGTATGTACACATATATGTACCCGCTTAGATCCCGATGAATTTATGCACATTTATTTACAATTAAATATTCTCCAAGTATGTATTTTGGGTGGACACCAATAATTAATAGATTAAACACTTCTACGCACACTCGTACATGCCGATGCGTGCATATTATTATTAATATGTATAGATATTCATATTCAAAGTAAAAGTTTAATCAAATTTTCGCCCATTTACATACATATATTTCGGCAAAAAATATATACATATATATTCGCCCACTGGCTGTGTACACAAAAATTTAGACATCGTACATATGTATGTATTTTAACTGCCTTACGGGCCTGCAGATGAAATTATGTTGGTATCTCTATGTACATGCGTACCTGCACCTTTGTATGCGCAAAAATTCCACCCGCCCTCTGCTTCACCTGTTACACTGCCCTGATGTACACGATTCGTCCTGCTACGCTACTGCTGATGGGGTGCTGTGCTGATGTATTCGAGTAAAATATTTCTAAAATTGATTTTGAATGTACTCCTAGAAAACGCGCAACATAATTTTTGGAGACATTAAAGCTCTGCTTCAGCCCAGACATTACATTCAATCCGTGACTCACATTATAAATGTCGTAAATTCGTTTGTACACACCTGGGTTTATATACACATACATATGTACACACAAATAGTACACAATAAGTAAACAAAAAGTGAATTTTAAAGCTTAGAGATAGGAGTAGGAGTTGTGCAAAAATGAATGATCTCTTCCCTTCCAAATATAAGGTCTGCTGAAACTTACTGCATTTATTTGTATTTCTAATGCCCTGAATTCAGCTTTCGGCGCGTATCTCTCGAAGCTCTGAGCGACCGGTGGTGTTACTGAGATTGGGGAAGTGAACGATACAAAAGGAAATTGTGTATTGACTCGAAAACTCAGCTATACTGGAGCAGAACGGAGAAAATACAAGGGGTGCCGAGTCACCCGACGCCAACCAGGAAAATCGAGCGACGTGTTGGTGGACGCCCTGGGCTGCAATGGGTTGCTTTGGGTCCCCCACCTCGAAGCAGTCCGATGTGAACTCGGAGGATTCAAAAGTCAAAAGCGCCGGAGCGATGCAATATCTAGACAGTTGCAGAAGGATAAACAGCTCTATAGGGCCACACACAGGCTGCTCCTGCTGGGGGCCGGTGAGTCTGGCAAATCAACTATAGTCAAGCAAATGCGAATATTGCATGTCGACGGATTTTCTGAAACAGAGAAAAAACAGAAAATTGATGATATTAAAAAGAATATTCGAGACGCTATCTTGGTAAGTGCTCTATACACAATTGTTCAATATTTTGTTTTTTTTTCAAAATAATTAACATTATAAACAATTACTTACCAATGCAAACATTATCCAATTCTTTTTCTTACAGACTATTACAGGAGCCATGAGTACACTTAATCCACCTGTAGCTTTAGAAAAGAAAGAAAATGAACCCAGAGTGGAATATATTCAGGATTATGCATCTAGTAAGATATCAGATTACGAAACTGTGTACAAACTTCAATTAAATTAAAATTTAACTGTTTTTGTTTACATACGTTACAAACAATTATAAACCAAATGCGTTAATCTCTTTTTTAATTCTACAGGTCCGGACTTTAATTATCCTCCTGAATTTTATGAGCACACCGAAGAACTATGGAAAGACAAGGGCGTTCTTCAAACCTATGAGAGATCAAATGAGTATCAATTAATTGACTGTGCGAAATAGTAAGTATAGAATTTAAATTCAAAATGTTAAGAAACTGTCGGATTAGAATTTCAATGTGTCATATACATATGTATAATATCAGTGTGCTTGCCGGGTCTTGGCTTAAATTTGAGGATCACACAGACATCAGACATCTACACCTTCAAATCCAAATTAATGTTAAACAAAATACCTAAACTGAAAATATTCTGATAGTTTGTTTGTGTGTGTTTTTCCTGCAAGTGCCACAAACACTGAAGATTAAAAGTATACAGTGGATTGAGAGTATGAATTAACTATTTATAATACTAAATAACACATATTGCTTGAGAAACAAAAACTAAGTAGGCTTCTGAAATATCTTAACTAGATATTTAACAATTAATAAACTATTTTTACGAGTACTTGCTGTAATAGCTATGACATATTATTGGATTGTAATTCCTAATTTGAATTAATGCTTGCAGCTAAAACTTTATATGAAAACCATATTCATGCATGATATTTTATATTCAAGCTTTCTGGATCGTGTTAGCACAATTAAGAACCCAAACTATACCCCAAATGAGCAAGATATTCTTCGATGCCGTGTTTTGACTTCTGGAATATTCGAAACAAGATTTCAGGTGGACAAAGTTAATTTTCAGTGAGTAGAAAATGTCTTTCAATGCATATTATTTGAGTCTTAACTAGAATCTTCTCGCGTGTGTGTACAGCATGTTTGATGTAGGAGGACAGCGGGACGAGCGCAGGAAGTGGATTCAATGTTTCAATGATGTAACTGCTATTATATTCGTAACAGCGTGCTCAAGTTATAACATGGTTTTGCGTGAAGATCCCACCCAAAATCGACTTCGAGAATCATTGGATTTGTTCAAGAGTATTTGGAATAACAGGTAAAATCACTCAACTCGAACACAATTTGGGTTTGCTTGATATTCTAATGGTTATTTATTTCTCATTTTAGATGGCTTCGCACGATTTCTATTATACTATTTTTAAATAAGCAAGATTTGTTAGCAGAGAAAATTAAGGCTGGAAAAAGTAAATTGTCGGAATATTTCTCCGAGTTTAACAAATACCAAACGCCAAGTAAGTATTACCTAATCCAACTCCGCATCAATATAAATATATAAACACTTCGAAATCAAACAATAAAACAAAATAAAAATTGTATATCCAAATTATTGCAATAATATACGAAATATACACCCAATTCTGATCGTAGAGCAGCTGGTTAATTGCCACTAAGGATTGTACCTTCGAAGTTTACTTTTAAGCTCATCCACATGTTGATAGAATTTCTTTAATGGATAATATGATATTGTCTTTTTTTAAAATGTGTTGTCGACATAGGTGACGCAATAATGGAATCAAATGACGACCCAGAAGTAATACGAGCAAAATATTTCATACGAGACGAGTTTCTAGTAAGCCCTGCCCTCCCTTATATGATTGGTGGTACAGTACACGACAACAACTAATCGTTGATATTTCTGTTTTGTTTTCAATAGCGTATATCTACCGCTAGTGGAGATGGTAAACACTACTGCTATCCACATTTCACATGCGCCGTTGACACAGAAAACATTAAACGAGTGTTTAATGATTGCAGAGACATTATTCAAAGGATGCACCTTCGTCAATATGAATTGTTATAGGTTATCCCCCATCGCCGTAATGCAAGTAAATAAAAATATTAATGACTTACTGTTTTAAATATAATTATCAAATGTAATTTGTATTTAAATAGTCCCTTGATTAAAAGAAAAAAAAATTCGCTGCATTTAGATCTGGTATGACCTTTCACAAAACTCAACATTAAAGAATAATAAATAAACATGTTAATAACAGTCATATTCGTTTTATTTATAATACATATTTGGGTGCATTTATTTTATTTGCTATAAATATAATCCCTTGACATGAAGCATATTTTTGAGGAGTGAGTATCTGTAGTTTCTTTCGGTCATGTATCGTTCGTTCGTAGCCGTGAGCATTTACAAGCGCTTAAAATGATGATCATATCACTAGACAAGTTGGTTCAGAATGCTGAAACTGGCCGATGCCTTGTCAATTTCATCGAAGTTCCTTTTGAGTTTGCTGCCCCAAGTATCCTTGTTGTAGATGGGATCCATTCTAATAAGATAAGGCACTGTCTCCCTGTGGTGGTTACTTCCGACGGACTTCCCCGGTGTTAATCGCTCCGCGCAGGGCTTAATGTTGTATTTGGCTTTGAAATCCGACTGGCTGCACTCGTAGCAGACGACTGTTTGCCCGTTCGTGGTAGCTATTAATCTGCAATAGAAAGTACCTGGGTGTCATCATTTGTTTCTTTTTTATGCACTCTGTATACTAAATACAGAAAATATAATAATAGAAAACAATAAGTTGCATTTTAGCACCGAATAGTTTATAGACCTTTGAAGATAGAAGGTTTAACATGGACGGAGCTGTTATCTGTATGTGTGTGTGTATACTTCATTTGTTTCGATAACATTCGGATAAGACCTGATAACAGCAGTTTAATCTTGAATATTTGATAAGTCCGTTAGACAGTTAACTATTAACGTGCATATGTTACTCGCTTTTACATTTGTATGTGTGTACATAAATACATATGTACATACATACACACTCTAAAAATTGTTGAAAAAACAAAACTTTCTTTTGTGGGTGGATAAAAGTTTGCAGTGCAGATCTTATAATAACTAGATCTAAGCACTTACCTGACGAGAAATGGTCCATCATATTTTTTTGATCCGGCTTACAAAAGAGAAGATATACATACATATGTTAAAAATAATTCGAAGAGTTAATTGAGGTTGTGTTAGAGAATATATATAATGTAAAGCAGATTTACCAGATACATACTTACATATGTACATACTAGTAAGTGCTTCAGAATCTAAAATATTGGAATATTACGACTATATGTATAAGTGACTATATATTTACATGATAAAACATAAATAAATCAATGCTCAGTTTTATGTGGTAAAAATTATAAAAAAAAAACTACGTATTAATGCAATAATTTATTAACAAATAGTAGCTACATCCTTTGATATGTACACATCAAATAAGTATCCCTTACATTATTTACACTTTACAGTCAAATCATACAGTTTACGAGGCTATGATCGATGGTGCGGTCTGCATGGCTAGAAAATCTTAGGCACTTAGAAGTCTGCTGCTCCTCTTGATCAGATGTCCTCCACCAATGCTATCTAAATTACGCTTAGACATTGCTCGCGACATCATTTCAGACAGAGTTTCAAAGTTTTTGTTCTTTGTAAGTAACATGCCTCTTAAGAAACTGTTGTAAAATTCATTGAAAAAAGGTAAAGTTGTTGAAATGTCATCGCTTATGAGGCTGTTTGGACGAAAACTTTCGCCGTTTCCGTTACCCAATTGCTTTAAAGCTGAACGATCTGGCCATAATAATAAAAATTAAAAAATAATTAATTACATATTAACAGTTTGGCCATTTAAAATAAAATAATATACATTTTTTTGTATATGATATTGGATTAATCGAACTGATGATAGATTTTGTCTATATCTGACAAAGCTATTTATAAACCGTATTTAGATATGTACATATGTACATATATCCATATTAATATGAAATACGAAGTAGTAGAATATCTTTTACCTTCACACAGATATTTTCCATCCATCAATTCGTCATTACTTATGTCCTGCAACAAATAAGTTGAACAATTTTAAAGATTATTTCATTCTTATGCTTTCGACCGACTTAAACCTTTCGATGTACACATGCCAAAACTAGGAGTAACTATGATAGTTTTCTACTATGATGGTTTAAGGTATTCACTCTGAACAATTTGAAATACATACCACGCTTGGTGCGGCTCTTATAATGTTTAAAAGCGTTGTTACAATAACCAACACAACAAGCAGATTCATATTCTCAATTATAGACCAAGTCCGGCGAAACTTCATATGGGGAAACAATACTCCTTGGAGTTCGAAAGAAGACTGTGCGATTCAGTCATTCCGTTGTTCGTTTTATACTGTTTTGTGTCCGTAAAGTAAAGCAGTGGCAGGGCAGGGTAAGGGAAACACACAGAGTAACGATAGCTTCCGACCGCTAGGAGCCCCATCCCGTGTAAAAGCACCCACTATTAACAGCTTAGTTGTGTGGTTTCCTTTATGCTCTTAATGCGTCACTTGCACCATATTTCAAATAATTTGTGGTAAATACTCCAACAAACAGAACAGTAGTGGTGTCAAGATTTCAGCAAACATACGTGCATTCAAACCATATGCTCATTTTTATTATATTTAGTTTTCATTTACCATCGTACAGTTGGTTTGATTTGCCTTTACTTTACAGAATTCTTGTCTTTTGATTGTTAATTGAATTATCTCTGAGTATGTGTTGGGTTCAAATGGACTCTTGAATTAAACTTCTAGACAAGTGAAATAGTATAGGTCTTTTCAAAAATGTACATACATCGTGACTTAGTATGCCAGGGTCCTCCGAGTCGGTTTAAAAGGTGTTTACATTGAACATCTTGGATAGATAAAAATTAAAAAATTAATATTTAATTCTTTAGTTTTCTATTCTAGTTCTAGCATTTCTTTTATTAATTTAATGGGTTCAGCAGCAGATGTGGAAATTGTTAGATACGAGAGAGAGTCTACATTAACAAGTGTGAAAGTTAGCTACGGCTATGATAGGCTTACAGATGGAGAACCCATGTTCTAGCTTCTTGTTGGATTACTTTTAGCTGATCTTAAAATTTTTCGCATATGTTCCGATTGTTCCTAGGTTCCTTTGAAATAGTGATACATTATTGATTCAATTTCCAGACTTGGATTGAACTGCTTTCAGAAACTGCAATGGTTTTCTGTATATATATTGATAAGGTATAGCCCGATATTGGCGGATCCGAATGTTCAGATTGTTACAGAAATAGTTCGGCTACCTAGAAATTGACCGACACTACGGGGCCCAGCTCACTTACCTGGAAAACCATTTGTCGCAATCAAAATGTTGTTTCCTAGTCAAATTACTGTGGTGTCAGGCCTGGAAAATCTAAAGATTTGAGAATCTCTGTTTTATAATTGACAACTTCGTTCTACGCACGGCTACGTATATCGAACATTTTACCCAGAAAACAAATCAAATGCATGAATAGGTAAAAAACATGTCAATCTAAATAGCAGGCATTCATAATTAGGGTTCAAAGCAGCTTAAAGAACAGAATATTAGCTTTAATTAAGGAAAATAGGTTATACAAATGTCCATACTATCGTTGACGATCAACAAGTGTTCAAATGACGTAACATTACGAACAGATTTTATTTGAAGTTCTAACCTTATTGTTTTAACAATCAAATAAAAAAAAGACTCGCTTTAGTACGCTAGATTGTAGAAAATTTATTAATCTATCGGTTGAAATTATATTTCAATTGATGTAAGCATTAGTTAGCTTGTAATATAACATCGAATATCAAAAACGAGGAATATGATTTACAGTCAACAAAACAGAAGGTTAGCCCATTGTCGACCAGGTGTTAAGTAAAATGCACTCCACGAAATTTATGAAACTTGAAGAATTTTAGCGCAGCTCAGTAGAAATTTATCGTATAAATTTTTGTTGCAAGCCAAAAAAGGGTGGGACTTCAAGGATAATATACAAAAACAGTTATAATTTACGCCGCTTAACTCAAGCTTTTCACCTGTATTAATAGAGGACGGTTAAGTGGGTTAAGATAGTTCACTCACTCATGATTAATGGTATATCGGTATATAATTTAGTATATTTCATAACTTTGTTGGTATATTACGGTATATTTCTGAGGAAGGGTCAGTCACACTGCTTCTTAGTCTGTTTTGCTTTATTTTTATATCAAAATCAGCACATAAATTGTTTAAAAATGTCCAGATTTCTCCTATCTTCGCGAAGACTAATGCCCCAGGTCTGTTGGAGAGCTGCCAACACAAATATTTGATTTGGAATTAATGTATTAACCTTTTTTAGCAAGATTTCCTGCTTGCCGGCTCATGGATTTCCACCCAGTTACGCGGAAAGGCTTCGACTCCCATGAACACCGTTGTAATGTTTGTACCACAACAAGAGGTATGTTCTAATGTTGGATAATACTTACGCTGTCTGATTCCAATTTTAAATGTAATTAATAAGGCCTGGGTAGTCGAGCGAATGGGTAGATTTCATAGGATTCTAGACCCTGGCCTCAATGTTTTGGTTCCTGTTGCGGACAAAATCAAATATGTCCAGAGCTTGAAGGAAATCGCGATAGACGTTCCGAAACAGAGTGCTATTACATCCGACAATGTCACACTCGACATCGATGGAGTGCTTTACTTGCGGATCATTGATCCATACCGAGGTTAGTTATACATTACATCGATTCGCGTGCGTGTGTGTGCTCGTATTTACATTGTTATATCATTTTTAAGCGTCTTACGGTGTGGAGGATCCTGAGTTTGCTATAACACAGCTCGCCCAAACCACAATGAGGTCCGAACTGGGAAAAATGTCATTGGACAAGGTGTTTCGCGAAAGAGAATCCCTAAACGTGAGCATTGTCGATTCAATCAACAAAGCAAGCGAAGCGTGGGGCATTGCATGCCTGCGTTACGAGATTCGAGACATCCGTGTGAGTATTGGAACAAGCGTCAACAGAAATACAATAATTAAATCTTGTAATCTATCTGATCTGCATAGCTGCCATCAAGAGTCCATGAAGCAATGCAAATGCAAGTCGAGGCAGAAAGGAGGAAAAGAGCTGCTATATTGGAGTCGGAAGGCGTTCGTGAGGCCGAAATTAATATTGCAGAAGGCAAAAGAAAGTCGAGAATCCTGGCATCCGGTAGGATATTTGAACATACATTTACATTGTACACAACTTGCGACATGCAACTAATCACTTTCGTTGGTTCTTTCCAGAGGCTGAACGGCAAGAGCATATAAACAAGGCTAGCGGTGAAGCTGCTGCCATCATTGCCGTAGCTGACGCAAGAGCTCGTAGCCTGCAGGCCATAGCAAAATCTCTGGCACACATTGTAAGTATAAAAACACTTTTTTTGTTTTAAACTAAGTGCGTTGGGGAAACTAGAGACTCACATAGACATAATCACAACAAAAACTGAAAAAAAAAACAAAACGCAAAACGCAAAAACACAATACATAAAATTAAGAAATGTTCCAGCCGGAGTATGAGAAACGACTGCTTGAGGGATTAGGGATACCGGGATCCAGTGGTCGGGAGCAGTTTGACTTGCGCAGCATTCCTTCACGCGCCAGAAATAACTGGGCCCGAAACTATTCTTTGGCGGCTGATCCAAACCCGGTTGTGGCGGAACAGCTGCATAATTCCCCCTATGGATGTCTGCTGCGAAATGAGTTGCTAGACTCGGAAGTGTCCTCCATCGATGATTGCAAGCGAAGCAAAAAAATATTGTTGGAAACGGGCGACTTCACCAAAAAGGAAAACATTCGCGTTTTCGAATATGGAAATTACTCTCCACCGAATAAGATCGAGCGCCACCCATTGTCAAGGATTAGCGAATACAGTCGTAGTCTACTGGGCAGTCCGACTAGTGCAGGACGCCGGGCAGCCCGACTGCCGTATAAGGTTCTTGACGCCCCTGAGCTGCAGGATGACTTTTACTTGAACGCTCTTGATTGGTCGTCAAAGGACATTCTCGGTGTTGGCCTTGGATGTTCCCTCTATCTTTGGAGTGCAGTAGACTCGCAAGTAACTCGCCTGTGTGACCTTAGCGATGAAGATAATCTGATAACAGCTGTCAAATGGCACAGCGGAGGAAACGAGCTAGCCGTGGGCACAAATCATGGATCCGTAGCCATTTGGGATGTCGACCGAGAGAAGCAGATCTCCAGCCTAAGTGGACATTTAAACCGTGTCACCGCTTTGGACTGGCGAGGCAACAGCTTGGCGAGTGGCTCCCGTGATCGGACCATTTTGCAACGAGATATCCGCACCAATACGATCACCAGCTGCTTGCAGGGGCACACTCAGGAGGTTTGTGGCCTGCAATGGTCTCCGACTTGGGAGTATCTAGCCAGTGGAGGCAACGACAATCGTTTGATGATATGGACGGCTCGCAGCACAGAGCCACTTCACAAGTTTACCGAACATAATGCGGCCGTGAAGGCTCTGGGCTGGTCTCCTCACAAGTCTGGCCTCTTGGCCAGCGGCGGGGGTACCGCCGATCGTTGCCTTCGCTTCTGGAACGTGGTGAGCGGTCAGATGGTACAATCTGTTGATACCGGGGCACAGATCAGCAATTTGGCATGGTCGAAGAACTCAGCTGAACTTGTTACCACCCATGGATTCGGAAAGCCACAGATTGTGGTATGGCGCTATCCCTCCCTGAAGCAAGTTGCTAAACTGTCAGGCCATAACCGCCGTGTGATCTATCTGTCTGTGAGCCCAGACGGCAGGTCAATAGTGACGGGCGGCGGGGACGAGACACTTCGCTTCTGGAATGTATTTACCCAACGAAAAGATCCTATAGAACCACGATCACTACTGAGCCTTTACTGCGATATACGTTAAAGTCAAAATTCTCGAGTACCCAGCACTAAAAAACTACTTCGCGCATTTCGATGGATAGTTCATCGTGATTATTATTGGTTCTATATCTTATTACTAACATAAATATATATTTTAAATGATTTGTGGGCTGTCTTTTCTGTCTTTTCATTAACAACAACAACAACCTCTTTTTCCAGGATGGAAAGAATGCTGCTTCCCTCACACTTGCCGAGCAATATATTGGAGCGTTTAAGCAATTGGCCAAGACAAATAACACCATGATTTTGCCGTCTAACGCCGCAGATGTAAACGGATTTGTGGCGCAAGCCCTGGCAGTGTACAATCATGTTTCCAGCTCAAACCAGTCCAGCATCGAGTCTTCGGCACATGTAAAAAACGTTGGTGCTTGTCTCAATACCAATAACATTGAATACAATCAGATCAATGACGAGAAAAAGAGTGTAAAAATGAATATTGAATAAGGATGAATTAAATGATTGTTGCTATTACACATTGAATCTCTTTTTGATCCAGCGACTCCATTCCGAGCCGTCTGACTCGGCAATAGCCTGCGTCCTGCGTAGGTGAAATGTCAGTAATTGTAGCTTCAGCCCACCATTTAATAAAACTTTATTAGAGTGCAACTGACTGACTGTTTGAACAAATCAACTTACACAAATGCTACCTTAGTTCAGTTCATTGGAGTTCATTTACTTGGGCAAATACTTTAGGAAGCGAATCTCGTGAGATAACCAAAGCGCAAAGCTAAGAAGGACCAGCGATCCAGACTGATGAGCCGTCGCCAAGGGTACTGGCACGTAGTTCAGTAGTGTCGTAACCCCTAGGGTAGCCTGGGTCCACGCCATGGCGAACACAGCGTTGATTGCCCAATTCGTTCGCTTGGGCAACTGCATACGCCTCGTGACTAGCCATAAGGCTGTGGCCAACGAAACTGTGGTGATGCCCAGGATGCGGTGGTTAAACTGAACCGTCGTTGGGTTTTCAGTGATGTTCCTTTGGACTGGCTTAAACTGCCACATATCGTCAGGGATCCAGCTGTCGCCCATTTTCGGGAATGAATTGTAAACTAATCCGGCGTCAAGTCCGGCTACAAACGCCCCGGAGATGGCAGTTAGAAACACCATTCCTTTTGTCATGTGTGACAGTCCTTTGATATTGAATGCTTTCTTTGCCTTCACCACGAATGGCTCCGAGGGGAATAGCTTCTTCATGGCTTGTGATAGGGAAAGGGCATACAAAAAAATGCTGCCGCTAGATGGGAGGCCAATCTGTATTGAGAGACGCGCGGCACATCATTCTGGTCCTCGAATCTGTTCTCCAATCCGGATTTAACCATGTACCATCCCATGAGCCCTTGGAGACCGATCAGAGTCCCCAGCAGTAGGACACTCTTCTTTGTTTTCGGACAGAAATAGCCCTTCCTCCAGAAATACGCTGCTGGTACAAGGAAGAATCCACCAATGGCACGACCCCACATTCTGTGTATGTACTCCATGAGGTATATAAATTTGAACTCTTCAACAGTCATTCTTGCATTTTTCCTAAAGATAGATACTCAAAGCATTAACACGTTATGTAACAGGTCACTGCATTTAATACTCGCAGTTTATATTCCGGATATTGTTGATACTTGGTGAATTCTTGAACCCATTCTTCTTGACTTCTTGGCATGCGTTCCCCAGTCAGCTTCCAAGTAACCATAGAAAGGCCAGACTCTGTTAATCTCGTTACACCACCTGCATGGAAGAAAGGAAGGGTTATACTTAGCCGGCAAATTGGTCAAGAGTCATTACCAAGGCCGACCGCAACAAAAACCATGCCGCTGACTCCCAGAAACCATCTTCCTACAGTTTTCTCGCTTTTGGAAATACTTGCATGTTTAATCGTTGGTATTTCCTACGAGATATTGGTTTTAATGGAAGGAAGTTTAACAGACACATGTTCGGATTAACCATTTAATTAAATTACCTTTATTGTGGTTTGCGCAATAGTTTGCTGTAGCCGGGGTCTGGGAACCATGAGCTTCATCATACTAGTTCTTTTGTGCAGCATTCGTAGCATTTTCTCCAGCTTTTTTAATTTTCAAACAATAATATTAATTAATTCCAATTGTTTACAATATTTACAAAGCCGCTTTGAAGTGCATGCGAGGGATGGCACGATATTTCTGATTGGCACTTCAAGTTCAAGATTGTTCGTGAAGTGTAGTGGAATGAAAAATCGTTTGCCTTTCAGGCCAATCGATAGTTCATGAAAACACCAATAGTGCCATCATTAGTTATGCAGCATTGATCAAATTTCCCAAAATTTAATTTTGATTTGTTTCTAGTGAGATGGAGGCTATTTTAAATACGCAGTTTCAGCAATTGGAAGATATCATCGGGGAAATATTGAAGGTCAAAAAGAGCGTAAGTGTTTAAAAGCTGAACAGACACGGGTAATTCATTATTTTTGATACAGGGGCTCAACTCGGAGACATTGCGCACTGCGGCGGCATTAAAATTTGTTGCATTAAAGCATGCCAACCGAGAAGTGAAGCATAAAATAAAGTCTGGACGGGATAACTTACACTTGGAGAAATGTAAAGTGGACATAAGTCGATTGCAATTGCAAAATCTTCTGTACGAAGTGAGCCACTTGAAAAAGGACATTGTGCGTTGCGAGAAATTCAAGAGCCGCGACTCTGACTTGGCCCTGCTCTCAGATAATGAGTATTCTACCAAGCTGCCTAGCACTGCAGACAGTAAAGCGGAGCCAGAATCTAAGCACCATAGGCATTTGCAGCGCTTGGAGTGTGAGCTGCGCTTAAGAAAAGACCTGGATAAACAGTATAGCTCCTTGTTGAACGCCAAACAGGAGCTGCTGCAAGAGAATCTTAACCAGAATCATAGGTATGTTTCATTCGCCCCAGCTCTACGCACTCTGAAGGGTGCCACAAAGCCACTGCATGACGCGCTGCAGCTGTCTCTTGATGTGGAATGGAAGCTAAGCGCTGTGGTCAAATATCTGCCCAAGCCGCTTTATATATTGTTCATCAACCTGCAAAGCCTTCAACGTGCGAGCGAGGAGCCATCGTTCAATGCTGAAGTGGTGGGATATGAAAGCGAAGCTCAAATGCAGGAGTTGACAAACCTGAAGCAAAATCCAACAGCAAGGCGCGACTATTCTGAAAAGGACATCGATTTGTCGCGAAAATCTGTGGAAAATCCTTTGGACAAAGCCTTAAGTCCTCATCCCCTGCACATTCGTGTTACGGTAAGATTAAACCAAGACACTCGGCAATATATTGAAATACCTCAACGTTTAAATGTTTTTTAGCTTGGCGCTACTGGCTCGATTCAACTCGTGTTGCTCATTCGCTATTTCGAACAGATTAAATGTGTCACAGCCTGGCCCCAGTTGAGCATTTCCAATAACACGAACCATCAAGGGTGAGTCTCAACTACCGACTTGATTTAGCAGTTACACTTACAGGATAATATTTTCATACTTTTAGTGATCCCAATTTCGTTCAGCATCTGCTTCGGCATTTGTTTGCAAACGATTTGGGCAACGAAATACCTATACCCGGTATCCAATACGATGTAAGACAACGCCAATAGCTTATGGCTTCATATTTTTAATATTTTACTTCAGTTACAGAATAAGGATCTGACGCCCGAGGAATGCTTGCGATATCTGGAGTCTAAGGACTTTGGCAAAGCATATTGTTGGTTACAGAGCATGTGCTCTATACCAACAGTCAACAGCTCGATGTTGTATAAGCATGAGCTGAACTTGAATAAAAGCATGCGGGAGATCATAGCTCGCATTACACGGCGTTGGAACGCCTGGCTAAAACTGAGTCAGCAAATACGTGGCCTGACCAACAAGGATATCGATTTGTACACACTAAAGGAAAATGTCTACCCTGCGGCCTTGTCTTGCAGCCTGGTGCAATGGACGGCGATCACTCTCGAGGAATTTCTAGCCCAAAATTCGGACGTACTCAATATTTCTCCGGACGATAAGGGCATAACATATAATTCCTATCGCGCCGTGATCGTTCGAGGCTCTGCCAAGATGGAGTGTTTCATTCGCATACCGAGTAATTATCCCTTGGAAATGCCCCTCTGGATATTGAGTGTGCATTGGAACGGTCGCCACACATCGCAGAATAATCCAGCTATCAAGGTTAGTGCCTTAACACTTACATATTTGTATGCGTCACAAGGCTTTATATATTATTGTTTATCTATTTCTAGATGATGGAATACTGGACAAACTCCTTGCAGCCCAAACAGCTGGAGGCGAATGATCGTTTCCTCTACGCTCAGCTTTTCCGAACCATTTATAGTTTTGACATCTTCCTGGAGACGGAGGGTTCTATGCAGACTACTATAGAGTATAACAAGGAAAAGCCCTATATAAGTGCATTCGCAAAACGATCCCGATTGCGTCCATATAAGTACATAAAAAAGGGTTCCGTATATGCATTCAAGCAGTGATATGTGATGGATGAGAATGGATGAATTTTGTACAAAAAAAAACTCAAATGCAGTTACTAAACATCTTCACAGTTGCTGTTTATTATGTAAAATAATGCAATAAATAAGTAACATTTAAGTCTAGCTACAGTTTCATTGACAGCTCAGTTTCTGTGTTGCTGTCGCTGCCAGGGACTCGGCTGGCAGAGTTGTTTCAGAGGTATTTTTAACAGACTCTCGACTTTCATCCGGCATGACCTTGTCAACGATGTGTTTTTCTATTAGACCGCTATCTCCCAAGTAGCAGATGGAGAAGCCGTCGTACCATGCTTCCTGATCCTGCAGCACTTCCTTCAACTGCCACACCTTGTACTTCCAGAACTGGAACATCACCTTGAGGCCGGATATGCCCCTCACGCGCCACCTAATGCGCACGGTGTGGTCGTCGGGATGCTTCGTAATTTTAAGAACCTCAAACTTAACGTAGGCGTACTTTAAGTGGCCCACTGTTCGAAGAATGGCAATTTGCTTAACAAAATGGTATAGGCCGACGGTATGCTTGCCGGTAATGTTGTTCTCAAAAATGAGGTTTGGGCTGTATATCGAATAGTCCAGCGGTTCCACAAACAGCTTGGGCAGCGTGGCTCGCAGTACCGCGTAGGCCCGCTCCAGATCTTCAGGCTTTCGAACATTTTCATTGTCTTTGGCGGAGGATGTCTGTGCATTACTATTTTCGTGAAGACTACGTTTTGGTTGAATGTTGCTACTCCGCTCACACTTTGACCAATTGTGGTTATATGATCCTGTGCATGGGGAGTACAGTCGCATGGTGGAAGCCCACGCCCGTTCCTTGGAGCCCAGCAAGCTTATCCAGTTACTCTTTCTCATTGATAAAATTCCAAAATTTCGCATCATTTTGACGAATTTGACCATTGACGAATTTACCGGACTCTGAGGACTGTGCTGTATTTCACGTTATAATTTATATATTTCCTTTCCTCCTTACAAGCGTCACTCTGCCGGCAAATGCAAGTTCAAATTCTTCATCTGGTTGCTCAATATGTTGAAATGGGTTTCTTTGACAGGTTTTAAATATTTTTTAGTTTGGTCGTGCTCGTGTTTAGGTAACGTAACCAAGTTCCAATCATATGTTTGTATATCGGTCTGTATATAATCGATATCTAGTCTACAATGTATCGCTGCGAACTACTAGAACATTCATATTCATTTCTAGCCTGAAGTGCAGTGGAATACACAACCCTACACAGTCAGTGCTGTAAAGCGACGCTTTGTCTTGTTACACAAATGTAAAACCAAAATGTATTTCAACCGGTTTATTTAGCTTTTAAGTGATTAGGTACATGACATAATTAGTTTAATTTATGAAATTTTTTTCAGCATTTTTTTTTTTTTTTTATCGCTGTCGGTACAAATATCGCATGCTTGCACGAAACTGTTGCATTTTACAGTACTAAGTCGATTTTTTGCGCAGAGTTCTGCGCAAATTTACAAGTTCAAACCACATATACATAGGATAGGATAGGCCTGAAAGTGTATAAGTATATATACACATATAGTAAACACGTTGTTTACAGAAAGCTAAATATATCTATCACACTAAGTGAAGCTTTCGTTAGCTTAATATAAATTATTGACTTTTCTTCGAGCTTAAATGTAAATTCTCTTACTTTACACAGTAACGTAACGGTATTAACAGGTGCCAAAACACTTGATTAAGTTTTAATGCAACGCCTTTTGAACTCTGCAAGCCTATGTATGAGAAAAATCAATATGGAGTAAATAAAAATGTTACATGAATAAAACACAATTTCGTGCATATTAAGGAAGTTGTAAATTCTTTTATTGAGAAGTGACGTATCCAAAATGTACGGAATGACTCAACCAACAGTAAACGTAAGTTCTCAAACCGGCATGCAAATTTTGTAGATAAGTTAGTCCAGAGTGGGGAAATTTAAAAATTACATCCCGCTTTTGTTTTAGAATCAACGCTTTCGAGTTCGTGATATTGATAACGAGCAAATCATGTCCACTTTTGGCAACATAGGACACCTGCTAAACATAGCTGTCGAGCGATTCATAACAATAGGAGAAATAATTGCAGAGGAGAACATCGATATAAAGGGGGACATGTACGAGGCTGCCAAGGAAGCAAGAGACGCAGGTATGTACGTTAACGTCAATTACCGTTGTAAGCCCATTAAAATGGAAAGCAACAAAACTGGCCAATAAACTTGCCCATGACTGAAATGGGAGGAGGTAGTAGAGTGCAGTTTACACAATTGATTTTCTTCCACAGGCAAGTCCATTGAACGGCTGTGTGAAATATCCCCGTTGAGCGGTATGGAGCTACGGCATAACATTGAGCCGTTGAAGGACTACGGTGCAATAATCTTGGCTGCCAGGTCTCTGCTCTCCTCGGTTACACGAATACTGCTTCTCGTGGACATAATAGTTGTGAAAAAACTATTAACTGCTAAGAAGCGAGCCTCGGAGAGCCTAGAGAAGCTCGAGTCAGTGATGAATTTCACCGAATTTGTGCGTGCGTTTTCTGTCTTTGGCACAGAAATGATCGAATTAGCCTACCTCACGGGCCACCATCGTAACTCGTTTAAAGAGGAGCGGCGGCGAGCTCAAATGTTTTCTGCCCGTCAAATTCTGGAAAAGTCCATCGCAATTTTACTAACTTCATCGAAAAATAGCCTGATACACAGTGACTGTGTTATTGTGAAGGAGAACCGGGACACCGTGTTCTGCCAGATACGAAGAGCCATGGACCTGATACACTTTGTTGTCAAGGACAGCATCTTCGATTCGGCGAAACATATGCCCTACGACAAGCAAGCCAGCAATCCACACTACGAGAACGAGAGCATATACACGACAATAAAGCGCATTGTGAACCTGATAAAAAGATACAAATTCCAAATGAGCTACTACGACAGCAACACTGAGGGCAATAACAATTCCGATTCATACTTTAATTTCCTTGACGATGATCTTTGGAAGTCGGAGAAGAACGTAGCCCCATCCGGTGGTGGCGGTGGCGGCGGTGGTGGTGGCTCTGGTCGAATGATCAATAACACTAACTTTAGGAAGCATTTAAATTCAGAAAGCATGGACTTGCGCGAGGAGCTTACACTGGCGTTTGAGAAGTTGTTCGAGAAAGCCCACGACTTCACAGACTCCCCGTATATCAGTCACAATCATCGAAAGAACATTTTAACCTACTGCGATAACTGCAAGCTGGAGTTTGACATGTATGTCAACACCATAATGAAGGACCAGCACGAAAATGTTGGAGTTCAGGTGAAAGGTCGCGAGCCGGAGCTGGGCATGCTGAGGAGCTTGGAGGAGCTGTGCAAGCAGCTCGTCATTTCCGTCTCGAGCCAGATTGGGGACTTCAATGAATCACTGAAGATCTGCTCGAAGCTGGTCAAATCTTTCCATGTGCTGGCCACGGCCTATGACATCGATAATCTAAACCAACGTTCTACAAAGTTCCACGACTGCTGCGATCATATTTTCGATATTTGCAAGTTGTTGCAGCATATAGCGCCTACAGAGAGACTGCAGGTTCAGGCCAAATGCTTGGCCATCAATTTACGGATCTATGGGCCGCAGGTGTTTATTGCCGCCAAAATTCTTTGGAAGTACTCAAACAGCAGTGCGGCAAATGAAAATTTTGAATCATTCTCAGACATGTGGAAGTGGCTGACCAATGAGATCTCAATGATCGCAAAGAAGATTCTTGTATCAATTAATCCAACAAAGAGTGAAAGAGAAACTGAAACTGAGGTACTTATACATACATACATATGTGTATTTACATACCTCTATTATTTCCCTGCCTTTCTTATCCCTAGAAATGTGAAGCAACAGATAAACTATCAAAATCCGGTGTACCTGCATCTGATGATGGAGAAATGGTCGAGTTTTCGGGCCTCGAAGGCAAAAATAATGGAGATCTAAGCACATATCAATCAAAATGGAGTGAAGACTTGTCCGACGACAACGACATATTGAAGAGAGCCAAGAACATGTCGGCCATGGCTTTCCTCATGTATCAATTTACGAAAGGAAATGGTTCTTTAAGAACAACTCAGGATTTGTTTACTCAAGCCGAATATTTTGCTGAAGAAGCCAATCGTCTTTATAAAGTCCTACGTCACTTTTCATACCAGGTACAAGCTGGTCAAGCACCTCAGCAAAACATTTATGTACACTCACTCCATTCCATTGCTCTTTGAACTTTCAGGTTCCCGCTAGTGACAACAAGAAGGATCTTCTTAACATTTTAGATAGAGTGCCGACTTTTGTCCAAGCACTGCAATTTACAGTCAAAGATCACACTGTTGGCAAAGCCGCCACCTTTGTTAAAGTCGATCATGTCATCAGAGAAACGAAGAACCTTATGAACGTTATCAATAAAGTAGTATCGAAGTGCTTTGAGTGCGCAAACAAGGTAACTTAAACCAAGAAAATCCCCCAAAAGCCCCCAAAAGTATTTTCCTTTGAGTTGAACACTCTCTAAACGAATTTCAAAATCTAAAAATATTAGGGTTATGTTTAACTATGATACGATACCGGTATACACACATTGCAGGTATGATTTTACTATTATGTTCCCTAAAGGTTAGTTACGAGTGTATGGTGCTTGTTATCCAATTCCGAAACCGATGAAAGTTTTTGCCTGTAAAATAGGAATGCTAAACAATTTAGTTCAAAGATATCCATCAGTACAAAATATTCCAAAGCTAAATAGATTGGTTTGTATTCGAATCCCAACGATTCAATATCGTTGTATCCACACAACACGATTTAATAGCTAATGGATCAAACAATATTCAACTGATGTATCGCCAAGTTTAAAACACATTTTTGAGCTAAGCGGCTAGCAATAGAATAATAGTAGAGTCAAATCTCATGTGATATCTAAATACTTTCACTCCTTCTTTCGCAGTACAAACTAAATTTAACTGGAATAACTGGCGGACTTACGTCCGGGGCTGTGGGCGGCGAGAATATGGCCGGTGGAATGTGCGACTCCAAAGGAACGACCAGCAGCAGCGAGGGGAGCATGTGACATTACGGGATGGCTCGCAGAGCCAAAGGAGATGCCAGAAGGACGAGAGTATCATTTTTACTGTTCTGAGCCAGAGCAGCTAATTACATTCATTATAGTATTTATTATAGTGTACACACTGTTAGCTATTCGTAAATCATATCATACAATTTTGTGTATTTGTTGGAAATGCTATTAGCGTTTATTGATGTCAAACTTACTTTTATTAAACATTCAAATTCAAAGTCAAATTCAAATTAGTTACCTTAAACAGCACGGATCTTATAATGCATATTTTGTTTCACAACATTTGAACAATTAAGGCAATAAAAGTAATGACAGATGCGTATATGCATATGTATGTGTGTATGTAAAAACTGGATATTTGATTTCCCCTACAGATCGGTGGTTCGTAAGACACTTTGTTCATTTCGCACACTCATCTGAGGAAGATTAGAGGAAGAGCTGTGGCAGCAATTGGTCTTGTCTGCAGTCGAAACATTAAACACTTTCATTGTCACCGTTGCAGATTCCTTCGATTGATGATCCGTTTGGGCAGAGGCGTTCTTAGACTTCAGCAGGTTCTTGAACAGCATCAGATCCACAGCGAACAAGGCGGCACAGAAAAAAGAAAGTGCCCCAAGGGAGTAGGCATAGGTTAAGATCTCCTCCGGCAACTGTTCCACAGTGAAAAGTATGAGCAATCCTGCAATGAAAAATCTGTTTTATTTATTGCTAAATGGGAGTAAATGGGATCGAATATAAATACCCTCGATGGTGAAGAACAGACATCCGAAACATAAGAGAATTACTTCGCAAGTATCATAATTTGAATTTCGTTGAATTATCCTTGAAGAAAAAGCTGATTAGAACTGAAAACAATGGTGTGCACGTAGAATTTGGCAGCCGAGAACGGTAGGTAATTGGCATGCAATTACCTTGTAAGAAGCAAAACCGAAGAAATGAATGTAAATCCAACGAAGGTTAGCGTACTGAAATCGTCGCCTTCCTTTGTCCCTGAAATGCTGTTCAGAAGCCTCCATTCTCTCGACTGCTTCTGGTTGCTGACATAGACTCTCTCTGAATGTTTGTCCGACAATCTTTTCACAATTAAGGCTGCCACTGTAGATATCTGTAAACAATTAACACACACACAGAGTACATGAGAGCATGTTGAATCGCTAGAAAATTTGTGTGTGTTTTCCTTTGGTCAGATCTCTCATTCAGTTTATTAGTTTATTTATTATGTACGTATGTATGTACGTATGTGTGTAGGTCATGTTCCATGTGAATTTGTAACGACACTTGCAAGTTGCAAAACTTTTGTACAAATACAAGCCGCTAGTCCCATGTTTGACGTTCTCAACAGGTAACTCTTAACTGAAGTTGCATCAGTGCGGTGCGGTACGCTGCGCTGCAGTGGTTACCCGCACCCGTGTTACTTTTCCCACATTTATGTTCATTAAGTGTGGGACAAGTGACATACATATATGTACGAGTAAGAAGTTGGATAGCAAAGTTAGCAAAGATACATACATTTTTGAGATGAGTTGTCTGAAAGAATAATCATAGATATGATACGTAACGATATTGGTTGAACAAGGTAAGGCATTATTCCATGTCGAGGTTTACACGAGTACAATATGGTTACCCTTGTCCATATTTTACGGGTATAAACATGAACATGCATACATACATATAATATATTTATTGGCCTCAGTAAGTAGCAAAGATTGTTGAATGCTTACAATGTTATCAGTGAAATATTAACAATCAGAAAATTAAATAAGAGCGGATGTTTGACGTATCCCGAACAGCAGATACACTTTGAAAATATATTGAAAGTGCAACGCTCGTTTTTTCCATCTTTCCAAAAACAGAATCGACAGATACACCGACAGAAAAAAGGCCCTGAAATTTTAATATTTTCACTCATTTATGCCATTGATTTTCATCCAAGAGTGGTTGTATTAATATTGAATATTTTTCACTTACATTTTGATGTAAATATGAAAATATTTAAATTTTATATATTTTATATTAAATTTTAATAAATATTTAAATTTAATATATTATATGTATTTTAAAGTGTTTTGTATTAAGATTAAATATGAACTTATTAAAATAGTCATATTAATAAATTTATATTTGAATCAAAGTGAATTCTATTTAATTTTACAATGTTTGTATATAAAAATTTCAAATATGATTGTAGTTAATTTTACTTTGATTTTTTTTCTATCAGTGTATGTATGTACTTATGAACATAATTTGTTATTGAATCAAGATGGATCAGATATACATATAATCCACCCGCTTCTTAAGGGTATGCCAAGTAAGGGAAGTCATAAAGCTCTTGATTCTGGATTCGAATTCAGTTTCGTTAAATCAATCAGACGGTAGAGAGCAGAGCAGAGCGAGATCGATCGGCGTATCGCCCATAGAAACAATTAATCGGAGCTACATATCTGTAATACTATGATGAGTTTATGTATAATTGGTGCTGGCACGGCGGGACTTTGCTGTGCCCGACATGGCATTGAGCACGGGTTCCAAGTAACAGTCTTTGAACTCTCTGACCGAATCGGAGGAACATGGGTGTACAACCAGGAAACAGGTGTCAAAAATGGCATTGATGTTCATTCTAGTATGTACGAGAATTTGCGGTAAGTACTCGTATCATTTACATTGATTTCTTTATAGTATTTCTTACTGACTGTACAGAACTAATTTGCCCAAAGAAGTTATGGGCTTTCCGGACTTTGAAATTGCTAAAAACGACGTTTCCTATATCCGATCAGATGAAATTTGCGATTTTTTGAATCAGTATGCGGATCATTTCAAGCTGAAGCAGTACATACAATTTAATAGCTATGTTATTCGAGTTATCCAAAAGAATAAAAAGTGGCAAGTAAGTTTTATTGAAGGAAAGTCACTTAAACTATTCATGTAAACCATTTCCTTGTAGGTTCTTGTCAAAGATCTGCTTACTAACCAAATAGAATTCCAATATTTCGATAAGATCATGGTGGCCAACGGTCATTACCATACGCCAAACTATATTCGGGTTCCGAACATGAGTCGTTTTCAGGGCGACTATTTGCATAGTCACGACTACAGAACCAGTGCTGTCTTCAAAGGTAAGTTAAATTCAGCTCAATACTACATAAAATCAAAGTTAAATGGGTTACTGTAGATAAAACTGTACTAGTTATCGGAGCAGGCCCAAGTGGCATGGATCTGTCCAATATAATATCGAGATCTGCTACGAGAGTCACACTGAGCCACCATTTAAATGACATTGAACACACAAAATTCTATGACAATGTTCATCAGAAACCGGACGTGAGAGAGCTCGACGAGAAGGGAGCCTTTTTTATGGACGGCTCTTACGAAGAATTTGATACCATCTTCTTTTGCACTGGATATAGATTCGCTTTTCCCTTTCTGACAGCAGATTCTGGCATATATGTTGAGGACAATTATGTCAAAGACCTCTATAAGCACTGCATTAATATTAGAAACCCAACAATGGCATTAATTGGGTTGCCATTCTACGTTTGTGCCGCGCAAATGATGGACATTCAAGCCAGATTTATTTTGAGCTACTTTAACGGATCGAATCGATTGCCATCCAGCGAGGATATGGTCAAGGAAACCCAAACGGCAATGAACAAGCTTTGGAAAGACGGCTACAGAAAACGACATGCACACATGCTGGGACCAAAACAGGTACAAATTAACATCTCTAATTATTATAGATTCAAATTGACTCCGACTCCTTTGCTTTTAGATTCACTATTTCACAGACTTGGCAGAAACTGCTGGAGTGAAGAATATTAAGCCTGTCATGACTAAATTACACAATGAGAGCAGCAAATGCTTCAACGACAACTTGCTGAATTTCCGTGCGGATAACTTTGCGATTGTTGATGATGAAACTTTTGTAAAATTGAATTAGTGAAATGTTCTTAAGTCCCTAAGGTTAATGCAAGGCTTTTAAGTTTTACTTCAAACGAATTTCAATTTTGATGCAGAACAAACATCGATAGTGACATTTCACACCTAGACTAGCTCAACAAAAAGGTAGAAATTGAATAAAAACATCGATACTATCAATGGCTCAGGTGTTTAAAAAAAAACAAAAAACTGTTTAAAAACAAATATTTTTGTTGCTTTCTAAACCTATTTTAATTAAACAATTCAGAGTACAATACAGCTGCGGCAAAAATAAAAGCACTAGTTGCACTTTTTAAAAGTTGCGGGCCCAACTGCCAATTGGGAACATTCCGGAAGTTGGGCAACATGGGGAAATGAATTAGCAGCATTGCTCTGCAACTTTGGCACGGAACGAGCAACAATCTGCTACCCTTGAGAGCAAGGATATTTTCGAATTGAGATATTTTTTGTAATTTCAGACTCCAATTAATGCAGAAACTAATCAGTCTCTGTTTTAAAGATTTATGGGAAATTCTGAAGCATATGGGAACCAATAAAAGGTATCGGGAACGGGAGAAATATTTACATACAACACCAATTATATGCATTAATCTAATACAAATTCATTATTAATGTTTCATAGCAGCTTGGAAAAACAAATGTAACAATTATTAAAGGAAATAGGGTGTACAAATGTCCATACTCATGCAGATACTTGGTTGACCAGAAACATTGACGTCACATTCCGGTAAACATTCTTTGGCCGCTTTTGCTTGAACCTTATTTTGTAAAAAATCCAATAACAAATAGTTTTAATAGCTAGCCAATCTTGTACAAAATTGATTAAGGAAGTGGATAAAATTGTTTTTGTTAGGTCTGAAAGGGCTAACTTGCTAGTAATATTAAGCCGAATATCAAAATCATGGAATAAGATTTCAATCAATAAAATATAACTTTATCCCATTGTCGACCAGGGGGGTATTTAATTTTTCCACGAAATTTATGTAACTTTAACATATTTTACGCATTACAGGTCAAAGATGTCGGTGGTAATTTTTGTTTGTAAGTAAGGAGAAGGATGTAGCTGCAAGAAACCTTTACAAACAGTATTATTTTCCGCGGTTTAACAAGGTTTAACAATTTGTTAAATATAGGAGTGTTAAGTGGGTTAATTCTCGTTTAATCGCCGGTGATTCGATACTATCGTCACTATCGTCGATGGTTTTACTGCTCAACTTGCATAATTAAATTGAATTAATTTTACTTTACTTTCAAAGTTCAATAAAGTAGGTTCGGAGAAGTGCGTCGTCATGCAGTGCCCGTTTTTAAACCGATTTACTGCCAACTTCGTCCGCAATTATGCGGAGGTTTTGTGTCAGTCATATGGAATGTACTGCCCCGTGGTGGGCAAGACGTTGAGTGGTGGGGGTGGGAGTGGGAGTGAGAAAAAACTTTCTCTTGTCGCCTCATTGCCATATGCTGCAACTGTTACAAGGCCGTTGTCCAAACGCGAATACTCAACCGAGAGTAGCTTTGGGAGCGATGCAAATGCAAAGGCGAGCCATGAGAACGAGAGGGCTAGGGATACGTTTCCCTACGAAAAGTTCTTCAACGACCAAATTATGAAGAAGAAACGAGACCACTCCTATCGCGTGTTCAAGAAGGTCAACCGATTAGCTGGCGATGGGCTGTTCCCCCACGCACTTGAATACTCCGAACGGACGGAGCGACCAATTACCGTGTGGTGCTCCAACGACTATTTGGGCATGTCTGCACATCCTAGTGTGAAGAGGGCTGTGCAGGATGCTCTGGATATGCATGGCTCTGGCGCAGGGGGAACTCGAAACATTTCGGGAAACTCCTTGCATCATGAGCGACTCGAGGAGAAGCTGGCGGATCTTCACCAAAAGGAGGCAGCCTTGCTGTTCACTTCGTGCTTTGTGGCCAACGACTCGACGCTGTTCACGCTCGCCAAGCTGCTGCCAGGATGTCACATATTTTCGGACGCTGGAAATCACGCCTCAATGATTCAGGGAATACGGAACAGCGGAGTCCCAAAGCATATATTCCGGCACAACGATGTTGACCATCTGCGCATTCTTTTAAAACAATTGGACAAAAGCACTCCCAAGATAGTGGCATTTGAGACCGTACATTCCATGACAGGGGCGATATGCCCACTTGAAGAGCTGCTCGATGTTGCCCACGAATACGGTGCCATTACGTTCATTGACGAAGTCCACGCGGTGGGACTGTATGGTGACCATGGGGCCGGGGTTGGTGAACAGGAGGAAGTGCTGCACAAAATGGACATCATATCTGGAACCTTGGGAAAGGCCTTTGGCAACATTGGAGGGTACATAGCTGGGTCCGAAAAGCTTGTCGATATGATTCGCTCATACGCGGCTGGATTTATTTTCACAACGTCGTTGCCACCCACGGTGCTTTGTGGCGCTCTGGAAGCGGTCAACGTTCTGGCCTCGGATGAAGGGCGTCATCTACGTAGCTTGCACCAGCGAAACGTTTCTTACCTAAAGAACTTGCTCAAAAGAGAAGGTACGTGTAATTTTACGCTTTATGTAACGCGAAGGTTATTTTCTGAATAATCTATTTTTAAATGTTTCGTGCTGTAAATAGAAAAAGCATTGCAACAATTTGAAGATATCTAAACGCATCTTTTCTGATCTAATTGTCCGTTTTGTATGCTTTCTGGTTTTAGGTTTTCCAGTAGAGGACACTCCCAGCCACATCATCCCAATTAAACTTGGTGACCCGTTAAAGTGCACCCAAATCTCAAACATGCTAATCGAACAATTCGGACACTACCTACAATCCATAAACTATCCAACGGTTGCCCGCGGCCAGGAGAAACTTCGACTGGCTCCGACACCTTTTCATACATTCGAAATGATGAACGCCCTCGTTACGGACTTGAAGAAGGTGTGGCAAATGGTTGATCTGTCGACAAATGTTCCGCTGTCCCCGAACGGCTGCATGTTCTGTAACACTGAGAGCTGCGGACACCAGGATACGTGTCCCGACCTCGAGTGTGGGATTCCCAACTGCCCGCGTCTGGAAATGTCTGTAGCAGCATAGTTATCCAAAGCATTCAAAATATTCAACTTTGGCTTTAATTCTTTTTATGGTTTTGGACAAATAAACAAATGGTTTTGGTGCTTTAAACATGACGATAGGTTACTTTAATTAATTTATTATCACGCGATTCTCTCGTTTGATAAGAAGGTGCGTGTGGCACATGCCGAGTTCATAGGCACGCAGGGGGCTAATCAGAAAATAGACTCGAAAACTTCTCCTTGAACTTTGCCACAAAGTCGAATAGCGAATAGCTGACCATCTACCGAACCGAATGTTGAAATTGATATCAATTTTCTTTGGGTAATTGTGACGCTGCATTTGGGGCTGATAGCGATTGCCACCACAAGTCCGACTATTATTTATTAGTTTACACAATTTCATTAAAATAATTAGCTTAGCACTTGAAGATTATACACAATGATTCTGCCAAACAGATCTGAACTAGACCCGAATACAAACTTTATCTTTGAACAGCTTTGTGTAAGAGATGCATCCTTAAAGTAAAACTGCTGGGGAGAGTTGATATCTTCGGGATAAAATGACTCTTGGCAGCTAAGATCTCCTTCCCGTGAATACACAAAAGCTGTAAACTGCTGACCAGAAAATCCGCCCTGAAACTGTAAGCACAGCCCACTGACATTTTGCGGCTCATCCAGCGTCACGCTAATCCATTGAGGGGTTCCCTAGGCGAAAGTTTGGTTTATCAAAGAGCTGTCCTGTCGCAAGATGCAGAATATGTATATAATACCTCATCTGAACTCCAAGAGGTATCATCGTTCGGATCAAACATGTACTGCTTTCCATACTGCTTCACGTCTTTATTCAACACGGAGCTCACTCTGCGGATGTACAATGGACAATTTACTGATAGTGGCCCAGCAAGGTGCTTAACCTGAACTTAACCTGCATGTGAAGTTTACTTTCGTCAAAACATTCATCTCAATTCAATCATATCCTGCATTAATTCGACATAAACAAAACAGAAAACATCCACGTTAGAGGCATTAGTGATGGCGATAACACGCACCTGTTACTTGTGGTCGAGTTCCAGTGAACTTCAAGCTGAGCTGATATCTCTATATCTTTCAGACTAGAGAGGTAGTGAAGTAGAATGCAATAAGTTCAGTGCTTAGAAACTATCGATAGCTTCAAGGAAAACAGCTGGTTGCTCAAATTATTGTTTTCTTTCCGTATTTAACAAACAATTGGAAATGATTAAGGCCATTCTTGTATTTAACAACCATGGGAAGCCCAGGCTCTCCAAATTTTATCAATATTTCGTAAGTATATCTGTTGCAGGATTTACTATGACGAGAGATTGGTGTTTGCCGATTGAAAAAACGTATGACGACTGCAGTTTTTATACGCTGTATTTTATGTTCCAGGATGAAAACCTCCAGCAACAAATTATAAAAGAGACGTTTCAGCTTGTCTCGAAGAGGGACGATAATGTTTGCAACTTTCTAGAGGGCGGCAGGTGAGTTCCATAAATACCGAAGGCCCTCCGTGCTCAAATGTACTGTATGTATGTATGAGGCTAAATAAATTGATATTTACCTACAGTTTGATTGGTGGATCGGACTATAAGCTGATATACCGTCACTATGCCACCCTATACTTTGTCTTCTGCGTGGATTCTTCGGAGAGCGAACTGGGCATTCTGGACTTGATACAGGTGTTTGTCGAGACACTGGACAAGTGCTTTGAGAATGTTTGTGAACTGGATCTAATATTTCATGCCGATGCCGTGCACCATATTCTATCGGAATTGGTCATGGGTGGGATGGTGCTGCAAACAAATATGAATGATATAATGGCTAGAATTGAGGAGCAGAACAAGATTGTCAAACAGGAGGCGGGTATTTCGGCAGCACCTGCTCGGGCCGTGAGCGCCGTAAAGAGTATGAACATTCCACAACAGATTAAAGATATAAAGCTGCCCGATCTGCCGCAGGCAATTAAGGACTTGAAGTTCTGACAAATGTATGTTCCACCATAGCGAGAAAGAACTTGTTACCCATTTGGTCGACTAATTAATATTTTCCCTCAGCTATATGAATTCCCCATGAGCACAATGCCGTATTCCACGTTTTGATGCTTTAATAATATTAAGCCATGTTGGATTTATGTACCCACTCTCATTTACCGAATAAAATGCAACCTAATTATCTATAGAACCTATATGACTAACGCAACCTATATTTTTGCTTAATAATATTACGCTCAGAACGCTTACATGTACATACATCAACTATTGGGCCCAGCGTTTTCTCGGTCATCCTCTTCGCCGACTTCCAGCATAACTTGCATTATTTTCCGCTTGAGTCTCTTGCGTGAAACGTCCGAATTCAAATTGCGAAACTCATTAGCTATTAGTTCACCGAACGAGTCCCACTGGTCCCGGCCAATGCTGACTTGTGCTGGGACAGACACGGCCGCATCCACTGGTCGGGTTGGGACAGTGCTTGTACAAGTTGTCGTTGCAGATAGGATGGCGGATACATATTCAGGAATACACGTTTCAATTGTATCACAGATGCTTTGATGCGCTTTACTCTCGTCCACAACAGTGACTAGTTGGTCTACTGCCTCGAATTGGCATTTCGACACTGAAGATGGTCTCTGTGCTTCTGCTTCTTGGTCGCCCTCCAGTTTTGCACTCATTTTCTAAAATAGTCAATAGAACATAATTAAGAATGAGAATATTTCAGGGACATTTTGGCTCAGACCTTGCATTGCGTTGGGCCATTCTGATATCCAGGCCTCGGCTCAATGATAGACCGCAAAAACATCAGAGATTTGAAGTGTTCCCAGCGACACGTCTTGTCAGCCACGGGACTGGCCGTCTCCTCCTGGCGACGCTCCAACTTTTTCAATTCTGAATTGAATTGATTTCGCAAGTTATGTACTTTTTTGCCATAATCGTTCTTTGTAATTCCAAGGGAGGCACAAATGTTGTCAATCGCCTTCGTGCGGCAATCTTTGTTTTTGTACAACTCCGAATAGTGGTTCCATAAACAATCAGATTTTCGGTACAGCTGAATTAGTTTGGAAATCTTCTCGCGGGTCCATATACTGGTTGGCTTGCGTCGCCCTCGTCTCTGTCTCTTCGCTTGGGGAAGGTCTCCAACATCATCAATGTTTGCTGACATCTTAAGATATTTAATTAATTAATTAATCCATGAACTGTTGTATTTTCTTTTCCTTCTGTCCAGCAAACAAATGCGATAGGCATCGATAACATAAGTTGCAGGTGTTTCAATATTTAGTCTGATTCCGTCTACTTTTAATTTAGCCTAGAAACATAAGGGATCGGCCAACGGAATAAAACCAACAAGTCGGTCAAGATCATTAACGGCATGCAAAAATAATTCGTTTTTATTGTTCAGTCCTGTCTGGACTGAACTCTGACGATAGTTTTTCGTCAGAGTGCCATCAATAAATGTCAGTCAAATAGGTTTTTGTGCCCACTCGATATTTTTCATCGCAATAAAATAAATGTTAGTATATAAATAAAAAAAAAGAGTCAAAGGCGAAAGAAAATTTCTGCTGGTTTAAATCTATAATTAATCTATGGTGTACGGCCCATGCAATACAAAACTAAACTGTTATCCGTGCTGGCTATGGTGACGAGGGACCATTTACTGATAAATACAGCCGACGCCCACTGAGCAGAATTTCCTTCACATGAATTTCGGACAAATATAAAAAGGGTAAAGTAAAGTAAATAATTAGACTGCATTTCGTATTTGATTGTATATTTGTGTTTATTTGAAATTGCAGACTGGATACGGAACAGATTTCGTTTCGCCTTTTAAGGAAACTCAAACGTGAGCGTAATGTCTTGTAACACGCCCACACCCCAAATGCTGACGACATCAACGTTAACGCCTATAGAATCCATGAAACCACCACCAGCGTTCCCGACACTAGCGGGCGGCACACATTTAAATGAACAGGCGTCAGATATAATACTTAGAGCCTCGACCATTTTTGGCGATCTTAAGCATGATTCAGCGCCATTAGATCTCGAAAATTTACACAACGGAGTTGAGACTGAGAATAACCGGAATTCGAACGGAGATGGTACACAATTCACCGGGAATTCGAAAATTCGCATAATGCCCACCATCAAACTACTAGCTACTCCACATGCGGCTGATCCCAAACGAAAGTTCGTTTGTCCCTACGACAACTGTACGAAAAGCTACGGGAAAAGTTCTCACCTGCGCTCCCATCTCACGTGGCATACGGGCATTAAGCCGTTCGTTTGCAGCGAGCCGAAGTGTGGCAAGGGTTTCACCCGATCGGACGAGCTCAATAGGCACCTGCGAACGCATACAGGTGAGAAGCCTTTCGAGTGCGTGCAGTGCACCAAGAAGTTCTCTCGAAGCGACCACCTAACGAAGCACCTGGCCACACATGACCGGCAACTGAAGGGCAGCACTCCGAAGCGTTCGATACCGAACAATGTTCGGTTAAAATCATCCAGGAAACAGACATCAGAACCAGAGTCGGGATTCCACTTCATGGCTGTGCTGGGCACAGGGGAGCAGAACATAGACCGACACCAACAACAGCCTGCGGATATAGTTGATTTTCAGCACAAGCCACTGAAAATCAAATTGGAACGACCCGAGCATAGCGACAAGTACCAGATTGTAGCACCTTTACCTGACAGTCAGATGCCATCTTTCCTTAACTCCAAGCCTGAGGTCAAGTACGAGCCTGCCGACGAAATTGTAAATACACTGTCTCAACTACCGCCACAGGATGGTCCCGGTACCTATGGCATACCTCAGTTTGTGCAGGATCGTCCCTTCCGCTGCCGGCAATGTGAAAAGCGATTTAAACGGCAGGATGATCTTAACCGGCACATACGAACGCACACTGGCGAGAAGCCCTATGTGTGCGGTGTTCCTCAATGCGGTCGCCGCTTTGTGCGCAGCGATCATTTGAAAAAGCATCAACAGACGCATTTGAAAATACGTTAGTTTCTTAAATATTCAATAAGCTACAAAGCCATTGGCATCCCGATTTATATTGGCTTAAAAGGGGCGTGTGTTGGGTGACACACACAGTACAATAAAATAAATAATTCTGCAATTTAACAATATTCCTATCCCATATTTATTCCGTTCGTAACTTTATGTGTGTAAATATCTCTTCTCTGTATTTCATATGCAAATTTTGTTTAAATTTAAATGAATTTATTACAACTTTAAGATGTATGTATGTATTTTTAAATGGACTGGGCTGTTTTCATTAAAAATTGTATATATATCTCTTTAAAACATTAATTTAATCTGAATTCTTACATGAAAAAACCACCCACCCACCTTCTGAACGCAGCGGGATATCGATAGTGGTATCGAAGTATCGTTCAGTTTTACAGCATTCCAATTTTACATTTTTTCAATAGAATAAGATGTGCGATTTTGATGCCTTGTGGATAGATGTGCTGAAATTGTTTCCAGTTCTGGGTGGCGTGGTAAGTTTTGCTAATGGATATAATGAATATATTCTTAATTCGCATTTCATTTTAACAGAGCCCTGAACCTGCCCAGCCGGTTGAAGAAAATGTGTACGAGAATGTGCGCCGGCACCTACAAGAGTTGGGAAGCATTGAGACCTTTGCGGCAATTCTGGATCTAGAAATTCAGTCGGTGATTCGAAACGTACTTGCACCCAAGTTTTGGAAGCATTTTCATGGGGACAGCGTGCCAACAGATCTGCAAACGTGCATCAAGGACCAAGCGCTGGTCATAGAGGCTCTTCCGGATAAAAACAAATTGTTTTCCCAGTTTATTGATGCTATCAATGAGCTGTACCATAGCTTCAACTGTTTAATGCAAGTTAAACCCCGACTTGCGAATCTTATCAGCCCGGATAATAGTTCAGCCCTAAGCTCGGCGAAATTGTTGCACGAAGATTCCATCAAATCGTACCTACGTGATTCGTTGCTGTCCCAGCTGCCACCAGCATTTAGTGTGGTTGTGGGTGCCTTCTATTGGGTTCATTTCAAACTCTACACCAAAGCGTCACATCTTGCTTTAACAACAGTCGGTATGTATATACACTATAATGGATAATTTACGCTCCAACTTGATGATTTCCAATTTGTAGACTCTGAGGTATTCGACGAGCTGTTATGTGTGGGCTGCAATTTCGACGTAGAGCAGTGCTGCTGTCTGCGACTAACGGAAATGGTGAACAAAACTAATATGAAACTGTTTGAGATGAACCTAATAGATCGTTTAACTGGAAGTGCTCTGACGTCCCTCATAAAGCTCAAGATCAAAGAGCACATACACGACACATGCCAGGGTATCTTTGATAGAAGCCATTTGAAGCAGCTGGAAAAGGTAAGCCACGTGCAGACCTCCAAGTGGAGGCTACCTTGTGCTCATTGTGGACTTTCCTATCCCTTACAGTGGCTGGCAGATGTTATAATGACGTGGTTGAAAAGCATTTTCACCGAATGGCAGACGCAGACCAAAGATAGTGCCAAGGAACTGGAAGTTCCCGCGTCTGTTCAATTCTTCAAAGTCAAACTAACGTATTATATGTACGAAACGTTTGCCCAGAGCGTTATTGGCCAATTCTTCAGTATTATAATTGGTATGTTATCGGGTCCATTACTTATGTTTATTATTTTCCTAAACAAAAATCCAACTTTCTACTGTAGACTACCCAGATTCAATACCAGCCATAGATGACTTGAAGATTTGCATGGAGAAAATTGATATGCGAGTGTACCTAACGGAGTCGCTAAGAAGCTCGTTGGAAGCTAGAATTCTCCACCCCGGAGTCAACACGATGGATATATTAACTGGATACGTTGCCGCCATAAAGGCAATTCGTCATTTGGACCAATCTGGCGTTATTTTGGAGATGGTTACCGCCCCAATCAAAGACTATCTGCGGAAACGCAGCGACACAGTTCGACGCGTTGTAACAGGTCTGACAGAGGAGGGACCAACCGACTTGTCCGAAGAATTGGCCAAGGGAGAGTCAATCAAAGATGGCAAGGACTCTGGTCCCGACGAGTTCAGCAATTGGGAGAACTGGGAACCGGATCCATTTGGCATCGATGCCAATCTCATGAAATACAACAGCTCAAAGATAATGCGATCCGCTGATATCATATCAATGGTGGTTGATATATACGGAAGCAAAGAGCTATTTATGACCGAATATCGCAATTTGATGGCAGACAGACTACTCGCACACCTCGACTTTAATTCGGAAAAGGAAATTCGAAATCTAGAACTGTTGAAAATTCGCTTTGGAGAATCGCTTTTGCATAGCTGCGAGGTGATGTTGAAGGACGTAACCGATTCAAAGCGCATCAACGCGCACATTCATGGCGATGGCGATGGCAATGTCAATGAAAGTGAGTGGAACAAGCCACAATATGCGGAGAATTTACGGAACTATTAATATGATTTCTATTGCTATTTTAGATCAGATGTTTGACATCTCTTCCCTGATTATATCTGCCCAGTTTTGGCCATCCTTTAACAAGGAGAGTCTTCAGTTGCCCGAGGAAATCGAGAACGAGTTCAAAAAGTATACAAAAGCGTATGAGGGGTACAAAGGGAATCGCACGCTCAACTGGCGTACGGTGACCGGTCGCGTCAATATTGTCATTGAAATCGGCGACCGAACAATGGACATGGTGGTGAGCCCAACGTTGGCCGTGATCATATACCACTTCCAGAACAAGAGTAAGGGAAATGCCATAGAAAAGAACTAGCCTTAATCTATTGAAAACCATTTTTAACAGGTGAATGGGCCATCGAGGAGCTCAGTTCAATCACAAAAGTTCCCGCATCAGCACTCAGGCGTCGCATTAGTTTTTGGCAAAATCATGGTTTGATATCGGAATCGTCACCAGGAATATTTACACTGCTGGAAAAGGAAACGGAAAAGTCACAGTTTGAGGAAATGAGTCTGGCCGAGGCCGACGAAGAAGACTTGGAGTCGGCCATGGCATCAGCCAGCGATCAAAGGGAGGAAGAGCTTCAAGTAGGTGTATCCCAGACTCACTTCAAAGTGGTTTATTAATTTGAAATCGCTTTAGGTATTTTGGTCCTATATTGTGGGCATGCTCACGAATCTCGATTCCATGCCCATCGATCGAATCCATCAGATGCTCAAACTATTCGCCTCACACAGTGGCGGGGTGGAGTTCACTCAAGACGAGCTAAAGCACTTCCTGCAGCGTAAAGTAAGAGAGCATAAGCTTCTATTTTCTGGTGGAGTTTATCAATTGGCCAAGTAAATCGGATGGGGGAACCCATTGTTCAGTACGCACAGAAGAAAGAATGAAGAAATCAGCCACGAAACGTGATAACAATTATGAAATTTAACGTTGGAAGAAGGAATCGATTCTCTTATCGCAGCTTATCGGAGTGCTGTTAAAGAGCCCCAAAGAAGTCGCTAGCTTTTGAAATCTACATATGTATAACTTCATTGATTGACTGAGAAAGTTATGATTTATGCATACATATATGAAGGGGAGCACCTTTTGGTTACCAGTTACAGTTAGGCAGCATCAAATACGTCTAAAACTTATTTTATTTAGCAGTTTAATATTATCTTATCCCTCTATCAACAAATCCAATTTCCTTAAGGTACTAACTAATAGCGGAAAAGCAAAATGAAATTTCGTTTGACGTGCTAGCCATTACAGGTTTGAATATTTTTGGCTTGGAAAAGGTCAATCACAAGCTCAGCGGTTGCATCGATTACTCTACACTCCAACAGTGTGCCTAATAAATGTAATCGCAATCGTGCTTAATTGTAATATGTATTTACATCAAATATTAATTCAGGTATGAATAAAAAATAGAAAACGAATTATTTATTCTACATTGAGGAATCGAGCCTTGTAGACTTGTTCTCTGTGATTTGGAGTCAGGATGGGATTTAGAATTGGAGCAACACGATGTATCCTCTGCTGAAATCTGAAACGATCACGTGCCATCACCTGCCACTCGCTCCTCCGCGCTGCCCGATAAGCAAAGTTCCAGGCGAGCATGACATGCACTTCGGGTTTCAGGTTGAAGCGTACCTATCAACAAGACAATAACAATAATAAGCATCAAGTGCATTTACATTTATGAAGATTCCATACCTTTTTGTTGGTTGTCGAGCTGTCGTTGCTGCATTCACACACCTCGGACTGTTCGTAGTCATCATCATCATCATCATCGCTGCATGCTGTGGGCGGCTGCACGCTGCTCTCGTCATCGTCTTCGAAGCAAATATCAAAACTATTATCGCTGCACTCCGAAATACTCCGCTGCCGCTGCATAGACTTCTTAGCATTACAAGATGAATCCGCCGTGTCATCCGCATTATTGTTCTTGTCGTTAGATATATGACTAGAGTTATTGCTAAACTCCTCTTGAGAGTCCATGAAGCGGCTCGTAGTGTTTCGCAGATCGATAAAAAAGTAGCAAGAAGACGACGGCTCGCATTGATGAAACGCGTCGAGTCCTGGCATTGCAGCGTTTGGTGACGCCTTCGACGTCACACGTTTCTTCAAGGCCGTTTGCATGTGGTTGACAACATTGATGGCCATTAGTTGCAGCGAATTGAACATGTTGGCCAAAGGTTCTGGCTCCAGAGAGTCCATGAGTAGGTTCTCCGCACCTGTTCGCTGCTCCAGCGAAGGTGCTGGCTCTGATTCCTGCATATTGTCGGGTTTCCACAATGATCCCGGCTGATGCTGGCGCGACGGGGCGCACCGATAGTGCTCGTATATTGGGGAGCTCATGTTGCCAATCATTCGAAGAACAAAGAGGAGGAAATAGTCAAGCAGCGTTCCCATAAGGGTGTGAAATTTCGACATCTATTCTTCAAAACACAAGTCTGCGTGTGCAATTCCTTCTGAAAGGCCATTTTGTGTTTTGTTTTGGGTGGCATTCTATAAGCCAACTTTAATTTGAAGCAGATTTATCCATGATTACTCGATGAACAAATGGTATATGGAATGAAATCATGCATCTATGTTGTGAAATGTTACGTATATTTGTCATCCGTTCCGTTTCGAAAAGATTGTGTATCAATTGTAGCCTTGCTGGGTTTTGCTTTTGGGTACGCACAGTGAAATATATTGTCCAGTTATCAAAATATCAATAATTTTACACGTTTTACACAATTAGTTCCCATATTTTTTCACATTTATCGAATTTATGCGAACTTATCGAAAAAATATACCAACAAACCATCAGAAGTATACCGAAAATGACCTTGTCAGTTTTAAAATATACCTTTAATATACTGACGGACACGACAATATGCGTTGATATTCCATGATTTTTATATTCCCTTTAATATTACTAGCTAGTTTGCCCACTAAGCCCTAAAGAATTAATTTTATCCGATTCATCAATAAATTTTGTACAACATTGGCTAGTTTTCAGAACTCCTCTTCATTGGATTGTCTACATAATAAGGTACAAACAAAAACGGCCAAAGCATTAAACGAAAGTGTGAACTCCGGTCACACTTGGTCATTGTTGCTGGTCAACCAAGTTTCAGCATGCGTATGGACATTTGTTTACCTTATTTCCTTCAATTAATGTTAAATTTGTTGTTCCGAGCTGCTTTAAAACCTTAATAATGAATTTGTATTAGATTGACATGTTATTTAACCATTAATGCATAAAATTGGTTGTTTTTATATACTTCTATCCCGGTCCCGATACCTATTGTTGGTATGCCTTAACTGTAGAGTATTATTAACAACTTTAAAACAGAGACTGAGTAGTTTCTGCATTAATTGAAGCCTGAAATTACAAACAATATCTTAATTCTATAATATCCTTTCTCCCAAGGGTAGCAGATTTGTTGCGCATTCCGTGCAAAGTTGCAGAACAATGCTGCTAATTCATTTCCCATGTTGCTGACATTTTAAATGTATCTACAGCAAATTTCGAACGTTTGTGATTGGTTGAAAGTTGAAAACGCGTAGCAGCCGTTACTTTTGTAGCATAACCAGCACCAACCAATGAAAAATGGTTGAAATTTGTGTACAGTTTCAGTATATAATGGTAAAAGGGAATTATCGGTTTGACATCGTGCAAGCTCTGCGGATTGCACAGATATCTCTACGATCCTTCAGCAGCAATGTCTTCTGCTTCAGACTGAGGGGCAGTTGTGCAAGAAAAGAAAGATATATAGATATGTCGTCGCTGGGAAGAATATGATTTTCGTTTACTTACAATATATCGGGTATCGAAAATATATATCAACGGCGGTCAACGAATCAATGGACTAGTCTAATCCATGGAATGTTTTTGGGGTGGTTAGCATAAGCTGGCGACGGGAGCTGTTCGCCGAACGGCGTCGGACCGGGCAGCGGCCGCCTCCGCGCGTCTTCCGGCTGAAGACCCGGGTACGGCTCCCCTCCGATGCACCGCTTCCGAATCCGGATACCCGCATGCTGGGGGAGTGCATCAGCCGGGAGGGCGACACACTCATATGGAGTGCCCCGAGGGGTTGGTGTGCCCCTGAAGGGTTTAAACCGAGACACATGGAGTCGTCCCACCAGTGCTACCACTGCTCAAAAGTGTGTAAACGGTCGTCGAGGAACCAGCACGAGGCAGAGTGCGCGATAACAGAAAAGCAGCTCGTATGCCCGAATTGCGCGTTTTCCTCAAACAACTCAACGAGCATGAATCTGCACAGGTGCCTTGCGGAGCAAGCGCCTATGTTCAGGGAATAGTCCCCCGCAACCTGGCAGGTGAGTCACTCAAACAAAATTATAACACTCACCCAGTGTATGTGTGTTCCACAACAAGTATTATTAATAAAAATAAAAACGAATTTGCAATTATTGTCGATGTAGCCTTGCGACTTTTCGCAATGGTCAAACTTTGTAGAGTTTTTTGTGTTGTTGGTGGTGGTAAGTGGCGGGGGAGGGGCGATATTGACACTCGCATGTTTTGACAGGTGACAGTGTTGTGTAATCGCAAATCAGTGATCTTGACTACCATGGATAGCCGCAACATTTTTTTCCGTACATATTCAAATTTTAGTCAGACCGAAATAGCTGTGAATGAACAAGAGCAACGGATTTGCTCAAATTATATGAAGGATTACAAATCACTGCACTCTTTCCAAAGCCCATTCTGTTTGATTATAGACGAGTGGCATCTGGCTGACATGGTGGAAACGGTAAATATTGCAATGCACTCAAGGGGGAAAAAATGGGAGCGGGAACAAAAATATTATAAAATTTTCATAATCTATCTCTATCTAACTCTTTGCAGGAATGTTCGATACAAAAATTTAAGATGTTAGTTGTCGCTGCGCGCTGCATTGATGGCAGCTCATACAGGACAATATATTTACGTTTGGTAAGATAATTCAAAAAAAAACTTTAATATATTTCAAGTTTAATTTAATTTGTAACAGGTGTCTAATGAAGAAGAGCGGGAAGACGACGAAACCATAGGCTCGGAAGAGATTTACAACGCCCTCGCCGGTACTTTGCTGTACATTAAAGAGGAAGTACCGGCAGTGGCCAAATGGTGCATCGGAATCATATCCGATTATAACCCGGCCAACGATTTGGCCATGAAGTATGCGGTGTCGCAGGGCTACCCCTGGGACATTACGCACCTGCGTGCCAATATGGTCCGTCTGGGTTATCTGGCGACGGTAATATTTCCAATATAAATTAAATTAAAGTCAATATAAAATATTTTTTTCTCTTCCTTTCATCCGCTCTATAACTTATATGAGCACCATGAATTTACGGGCAGCAACTTCCAGCATAAAATAGGTGCGTGCGTGCGGATCAGAGAACTGAAAGGGTGTCAGTTTTTGCCACCCTACTCACACCCTACGAATAGTGTGTACCGGTGCCACTCGCCACCGGCTAAGCAAATCAAAGACACTCACTCATCAAAAGTTGTGTGTGTGCTGCGAGTTCCGGCAATATCTCGCACTCACTCACACAATCACCCGTTCTTTTTCTGCACGCACCCAGATGTTTTTAGGCAACGGGTTTCGGTCGTACCCAAGCAATGCGTATCACCCGGGTGTTTTGTAGACACCATGGTGCCTGTGTGTGTACTCATGAGTAATTTTCGGCTGTAAAAATTAAGTTAATTCTTCGTGCTTGTTGAAATTTTCATATTGCGACTAAGCAACGCATTTGCAGCAGCAAGTACTAAAAAAGCAACACAAGCTAGGCCTTGTACAAAAGAAAACACCCAAGGCACTCTATACATTTTGTGCTTCCCTTTTCACCCACCCTTTTTTCGACTACGATGCGACAATGTATGCCACACACACTCATGCACACAGCTACCCACTCAATTTTGTTACTTGTGTGTGCAAACACCCATGCATGATTGTATTGTACACTCAGTTGTCCGGTGGTTAGAAACACCGGGTGTCAAAATCACCCTACATTTACCCGGTGCACCTTAAGTGCCGGTGGATTCTTGCAGTTCTCTGGTGCGGATCCTAAATATGAACCCACACCATGCTGTCCTAAAACAGGAGCTCGGGCAGTTGGAGAGGCTGCTCGATAGATATTTTCTTCACTTTCCCCTTGGGAAGCTTCGCCTGAACGGGCTTAAGAGCGACGATTTGGAGAGTCGTGGGAAGCTTCTCAAGGCGGAAGTGAAGAAATTAGCTAAAAATGTAGCTCGCCACAGTGTGGCTACAACCTCTGCAGCCCCAACTTCTACGATGTAAAAAACGATTTGACTAGTCTTGTCGTCACCTATTTGGGTATCATGGAGTCGAGGTAATTTTGAATTTGAATTTGAATTTTTGCGCCTTCCTTACTGTTGCACAGTTAACATTCACATGTTAACATTATTTCGTCTTCTGTGAAAGCATTGACATGTGAATGGTTATTATTTAATAATTATATAATTTTATAATAATTATTCTCTTTATTTCAGATCGAATGAGGAAGCGGACGCAATATTGGATTAAAATTTGTATTTTTTATTTTGAATTAAAATGAAATATTATGAAATGAAAAGAAATTTTGCCAATGTTTACGTTTCGAAACCGAGGTCGGTTTTGATTTTTGATTTTTGATTTTTTTGAGTTTCCAGGTTTAAGACAATGCGCCACATCCCACAGGGATAGTGTTGCGACGCGCGGGCTACTACACGATACCCTCGCTGGATGATCTCAAGTCCTACCTGGCCCAGGATGGGTCCTGTGTGGTGCCCAATTTCACCATTGGACGCGAGGGCTATGGCAATGTGTTTTTTGCCAAGGAAATGGACGTGGCTGGAATGAATCTGGATGAGATTGGTAAGTGATTGGGGAGCAGCCAGGCAAGCAACATCAGCCAGGAACAATTCTCTCTCTCCGACTGCAGTTTTCTTCCGTAACAAGGAGATCATCATTTTCCGGACGATGAGAAAAGGCCGCCTATCAACCAAGGCCTGAATCGTGAGGCACAAGGTTCCTCGGCCAGTGACATTTTGCTGACGGCCAAAGCCCTATCATCCTCTGCTCATCCAGTTCGAGGCATCCGATGGAACGCGCGCGCTTGCAGAACGCGCCTCTTCTTCTTCCCCAATTTGTAATTTAACAACTTTTAATAGAGATGGCCCTGTTCGGTATTTTTTGTGCGCTAAAATTTAATTTACTCTAAAAAATATATTGGAACTTGATTATATATACTTTTATATACCGATATACCGTAATTATACTTTGAACTCGATTTCGACGTCAAAATATCCCGTAAAGTATATAATATACCGTAAGCTGAAAGTTTGCCGATAACATTATCGATTGATCACCAACAATGTTGCTTTTGTGGAAATATACAAATTGTACACCCGACAAATTCGTCAAACTGAAACTGATTAAATTTTGATGGGATGAACAGCTGGTTGGTTCAACAAATCCCTATTAATATCCATCTAATGGTCCCAAGCTTAGTCAACACTAAATCGAGCCCAATCATATATTTCTCTCGCTGCCACGGACCGATTTTTCCATAAAGTTTTTATTTACGGTGGAATAGATGGCGATTTTTAAGAATATATATGTATATATGATGCGGATATGTATATCCTGCATCATATCTGTGCGCAAAATAACACTATTAAATTAAACTTTACCTAGCAATTTAGAAGCAGGATATTTTATTCACTATTTAGAAATGTTATCCAATTATTATTGAGAAGGCAAGCCCTAATACTACACATTTTCCGAAACCAAAAGAAAAACGTGACTTGATTCGTGATATGATCAAAGAGATTAATCACGCGTGTGCGAACACGAGTAATTCCCAAAAAAAATTTGTTTTGCCGATGTTCATACCTGCAACTGTAAAAAAATGCAAGTGCATGTTCCGCTGCGTCATTCTCGGATATGCATGCATTTACATACATATGTACACATAAATATGTATGCATGTGCACGTATACAATAATGTATGTACATATGTACTTAGATCTTTTTTAAGTAAATATGTACATACATGCATTTATACATTTATGTGCATTAATAATTAACTTGTATTGCAAATAACTGCATGCATAGCACCAAACATATGTGATTAGATACATTATTGTACATATCTATGGATTTATAATACGTATTATTCAGATTTTACATACGTATGTACGCAGCCAGTATTCTCGCTTGCTTGTGTGGATGTGTATGAATGTATGTATATATGTGTGCCAGCCATATGATTAATACACACCGAAACAGCTGATTCATACGCGTTTCATACATACACACACTCGCACACACACACACACTGTCTCTCTCCCACATGTTACTCACACTAACCAGCTGGGTGCAACAGTTGATAGCCAACAACAGGGCCGAATCGGGGGTAGGTTATTTGTTCGGTTTAATCAGACGCAGTTTTGATTTGGAACAAATTGGAGAGCAAATTAGCAGATACCAGCCTAGTGTTATTAAGTACATTAGCTATTTAGCATTAACATGCTGAAACACTATATCTGCGGCCACTCGAATATGTGGAAAATGTTTTCGTAGCCCCAACACAACTTGGATGCGTCACTGACTGGTCGAGTCTGGTTGAGAGAGGAGAGTCATGGGGACGCAAACACTAACAAAGAATACACAACCTGCTCTCTCGCTCTCGCTGCTTAGCAAAATAAATGCACACAGTGAGTGTGTGTGTGTGTGTGTGTGCGTGAATTTTGTGTGCTCGTATGCGTGAATGTGTCTGTGTGTGCGTACGACGGATTCAAGTCGTAACTTTTCAGTCTGTTCATTCGAACCGAACAGCTGTGAGATCAAGACGCCGTTTGTCGGGAATAAATTTTATACATTATATGCACCATACATATATGCATACATATATGTATATGCATCTACAAAACAAAGTAAAAACGTAAAATCTTTTGCGTAGTTGAACTCGTATCTTCGTCGTCGCGCTGGATGTCTTGTGCGGGAGCAGTATTGACTGGCTTATTTGCTGCTGCCGATGTTTTGACCAGGACAAGAAATGCTCTGGCTGTCGCGACACTCTCGTTCGCCTGCTCCGTTCAACAGCAGCTCAGCGGAGGATAACTAGTAAAATTAACATTAAAACAGGAACGTGTGTGCATACATCAGATTTGATTGTGATTGAAACGAAACTCTAGAATAAAATAAAATAAGCCAAACCACGTTTACTTATACGCAATTAATCCATCTCCCATTGCACTTGGAAGCTGCAGGAAAAATCTACGATAACGTGATAGCATTGAGGAATATTCTAAATAAAATTAAAAAACGAAACTGCAGTACGTAAAACACGCGTACATTCGTATGTGTGTGTGCGGGTGTGTGTGTGGTGACCAATCCAATCCATTAAATACAGTGCATTTACATATGTATAAATTGATACAATGCTCAGCTGAGAGTGTGCATAAAAAAAACTAAATATATATACATAGCATATAAACATATATATATACTACATAAGTATAAACCCATTACACAGACGCAACGCGAAGCGAACGTGAGTCTTGGAATATTGCAAACACAAAACAAAAAATAAATAAATAACGAGGAACCAGTTTCACCTTGAGCACACACATTCACATTCACAATCAAAGAAGACAGAGTATCTGTGTGTGCGCGAGTATATTGTTAAATGAAACAGCACGATCGGGCAGGCAGGCGACTACGAATACATAATCGTACATACATTAGTTACATGCACAAACATGCACAGCACTGGGTAATGTGTGGTTAAAATGCTAACCGCTCTATTTAATAATACCCGATAAAATTGGAAGAGAAGAGCCCTTATCACCCAGCAACAGCAACAGCTATAGCTGCGACGAGTGCACACAAACAAATCCCAAAACCAAAACCAATACCAATATACCAACTCCACTGCCAGCCAGCCAGACCCACAAATGTGTATCTACCACTGCGAATGCTGATGCTGTGCTGCAGATTCTAGACGAACGCACTTGGATAACTAACTGGGCGATTATACCCCACTAACACAGCGCTCCACACGCTTCAAATTTGAGATACAAGTGGAAAGATGATAGCTGAGCAAACTCAGGGAACTCTTGACAGCAACACCGATACGGATACGGATACCGATACTGTTAGCATTGCAACCACCACCCCAATAAACTCAGCCCCAACTCAAACGACGCGGATACGGATACGGACGCCAGCGAGTAAAACACAAAGCGCTCAAGCTATTACTCATTCGTCGACGGCTGTGGCTGGGACTCTGCCTGCGCCTGTTGCTGCAGCTGCAGCTGCACCGTACGATATGACCGATATGACAGTCAACATGGGCCACGACTCCAGTGTAGTATTTGGATCTGCACGGGTGCTTGTCAATTCCAGTACTCCGTATTCAGATGCAACTCAAGTAAGTTAAAGATGCACACACACACTCCTTATCGTCTCTGTTAACTTAGATAAGCCTCCTAACAAAATGTTGCTGATATTTTTTGGGCTAAGACCCACTATGCAGGTCGTACACACATACATACATACATACATATGTATATGTATATGTATGCACATTATATTTCCAGACTGGACAGGTCAACAAAAAGTTTGACTGATAAGATTTCCTGTAGATTAGATTCTATTTCTCTGGCGATTATTTCTTTGTTTACAAACACAAATATGGCAAAACAATTAAACAAGATTAGTAACCGAATATGTATACGAATGCGTACGAATACATTTAATGGTATTTATTTATTTTGATGTATGCTTGGATGCAGCTGTGTTGTGTTCTTTAATGATGAAATACCAATACCAGTTTCAGGGGACAGAATATGGTATGTATGTATGTATGTATCATCGAACTGATCGATTTCAGGCAAATGCGAGATTCTTTAAATGATACGCCTTTTCTTTTCTGGTGTATCCCCCAAACATCCATGGATTCAGTGGAAATGCAGTCTCTTTTTGTTGTTGTTGTTGTTGTTGTTTTTCGTTGTATTTTTTTGCACCAATGCATATTTAAACGGGGCGGTTGTACCCGCGGTTTTTTGCTTCCCTGATGACTCACATGCATTTGTCGTGTAGGAAATACATACACACAGACGTAAATGCGAATATATGTACGTATATATGTATGTGCGTTGCTTGTACACACGAATAGTACGTGATTAAGAGTACCTATCTTTATATTGCACTCTGACCGATACCGCAACTCGTGTCATATGATAGGGCAGCGTCACTTTCTAGCTTATCAAAATGTTCCTGGTATATGTACGTGTTAACCTGATCAATATTCGATACGGTCCAGCCAAAGTTTCCCCATTCAAGAACTCCTTCAAGAACATGCATAGACCCATACATATGCATATGTATGTACATATGTATGTGTGTAAAATGTGAAAAATAATATAATATTATATTAGCAATGAAATGAAATGTCCGATGTGTGCATACACACACACACATACGAATGTACGCGTAGAAACTCATAGAACATTTGGTGCATTGACCTTGCTTAGCAGTTTGTTTTTTACGGTTATTAGTGCGGGACTCGGGGGAGAGGAGGCAATGGCTCTGCCAGCAGAAGCACAAGCAGCGTCACGAACGCCAAACTCAATTGCGTATTACTTACTATACGTAGATACATGCATATACATATGTACATATATATGTATATTCTACACACACAGAAGACGCACATAAGGACACATGTACACATTTAGTGAGACGTCGTTGACTTCTGTTTATACATTTGTATCATTATTGCAAAAATATTGTATATTGCATTTAATGTGGCATGTATGTAAGTGTACGGGATGACCTTTGGCCCTAAGCGGCACTCCACCAACCCACCGCCCACCGCCCACTGGCGCCCCGAGTGAAGAACAGTTAAAATCGAAAGCCAACAAACGGCCCTCCCAGCCCCATTTCATCACTTTTACTTATTCGCGAGTGTACGAGTATGCATACATACATACATACATACTTGCATACATATACATACATATATATATACGAGGAGTATCTTACGGATGCGGGTGTCTGCACAGTAAACTTCTGTTTATGTTTGCGTGTAGCTGTGTGCACTGTCTGTGTTATGTGGTGTGTGTGTGTGTGTGTGTGTGCATGGATCTACGAGAGTCGGGCTGCTTATTAGACTTGAACTGTCTGACGGCGACATTGAGAGTGAGTATTGGAGCAGCAGACTTGTGGCGAGGGCAAAGGCAAAGGCAAAAGGCAACACCAAAAGCAAAAGCAACAGCCACGGCGGCAATGGCGATGGAGCATCGCATCGCATCCATCCCCCTCGTCGGTGCGGGGCCCAGCCCAGCTCTCTTCGGTTTCCATCACTCGTTTCGGCGGAAAGTCTGCTCACTGCTCACTGCTCACCGCTGACTGACTGCTTACTGCCAAGGGTATCGTGTGGATGAACTTTACGAGGTACACGAACTGCTGCAAGGTCGAAGTTAACGCTATTAATAGGTAGTTTTTGCCGTCTCTCTTTTGTGTGAATAAAACGGTTATTCACATTGGGTTGGCCATGTTCTCTCCTATCCCATCCTATCCCAAATGGTTCCTCAGTTCCGTTCCTCGGACACTGTTCTGTTTGTGATTTCGTTCGTTCTGTTCTGTTCTGATTTAAAGGATTAACCGCACAAAAGCATAACCAGGAAGCAGCTGCGGAATTGCTTATTAATTGAATGCATGCGAGTACATTTCGTGCACTTGTCTGTGTATCTTAATAATCGAATGTGAATATACCCCAAGTGTATGCCCGCACAGCTACAGCTACAGCTACAGATATTCGTACATTTATATGTATGTTTGTATGCACAGACATATTTCGTTTTTAGGAGCGTTTTATTAACCTTGGCGAGGGACATTGAACTTCAAACGCTGCGAATACGTATTTTTCGTACAGATACAAATGCATGCGAACGAACATAGACAAGGTGATACACAAAATGCATATATACATATACATATGCATATATTCATATAGGGTACACAGATGTACGGTACTATACTAACTATACTATATGTATATCCGTGCTAGTGTGCGTGCAGTCAGTGTTTTGCGCTTGGTGTGAATTTTTATTTCCTAACTCTTTATCTCTGTGGAACGTTAATATGGAATGAACACTCATGTATGTACATATGTATGTAGATATATATGTATATAAATGAATTTATAATAGGGAAATGTGTTTTCGTATAAAAATATATAAACAGAGCGTTATACATATGCATGCATGTATATCCATTCGAGGTGTTTTTTTATTCAATTCCGCGATCGCATACACTTAGAATATATTTCGGGGAATTCACTGAAATTTACCTAGCATTCCATGCCGGAACGAACACATCAACAATTGATCCTGATCTGGGTTCACGGCCACATCCCATCATTCAGATCATACAGATAAATAATAAAATGTAAATTCATTTTACGTCCCCCCTCTTACTGTGCATATGTAAATCTGTTTTTTTTTTTAATTTAAAAGATTCATTGTTGTGCCCTCGCTGATGACTGTTTTCACCTGTTGTTTATTTCCAGACGAAGAAACATTCTCCCGGTCATATCAAGAGACCCATGAATGCATTCATGGTATGGAGTCAAATGGAACGGCGGAAGATTTGTGAGCGAACGCCAGACTTGCATAACGCCGAGATATCCAAAGAGCTGGGCAGGCGATGGCAGCTCCTCAGCAAAGAAGATAAGCAGCCGTATATTGCAGAGGCTGAGAAGCTGAGGAAGCTGCACATGATCGAGTATCCCAACTACAAGTACAGGCCACAAAAGAAGCAGTCGAGATCTCCAGGAGCGCTGAAGCAGAATCCGGATGCGGATGGCAGCGAAGTTAAAAATGACACACACAATGCTACATTGTCAACAATTGCAATTAATGGAACACCCACAGCCACACCCACTGCCGGACGGAAAAGCAAAAGATCTACCTCTACATGTCAAACTGGTTCAGTTTCGAAACGTATAAGAAATAATGACACGGGTGATACTTCGAAACCTAAATACAATCTTAATCTAAATGTAAATGTAAATGTAAATGCTCCGATAGAGCAGCACAATAATGCCGTTGATATTATGTTACCGTCAACCGATACTCTTTTAAGCTATCAATCATCTGAATATTTACCTCTGAACACGAATAGCAATGCTGATTGCGATCTAAAGCTAAACTCAGACCTAAATGCTGGTCAAATGGAAGAGCTTTCCGCCAATCAGCGTGAGATTTCATCCGAAGCTGCTCTCAAGTATTTTCAATATTTCGCAAGCTCCACCGACAACGAGGACGACTCCCAGTTGGAGGTAAACTCCTCGTCCACCACCAGCCACCACAATCAATCGGATCCAACTGCAGGACTAATGGAGAGTCCATTGAATACCAGAGAAGATGTCCTCAAGTATTTGCCAATGTGTGACGAATCCCTGCTGGATGTGAACTCTGCCAATGGGAGCCAGAGCAACAATAACAATCAAAATCAAAATCACAATCACAATCCCAATCACATCTTAAATGTGATAAAGTCTCACACGTCTCACTTCTCGGATAGCCACAATATTGAGCTCATTGAGCCCGTATTCGACTCTGAAGAGAACATTGTAAATGATGCCAATTTGCATTCGGCCAGCCATCAAATACCTCCGTATGTGCCTGAAAGTCACGAGTGTTTTGCCGAAGACTGTGCCGGTGGCGACAACTCGTCCTCCCATCAAATGGAATTCGAAGTGCAGCCGCAAACTGTAACGATGAACATCGAGATACACAACAGCACTCTTCCATATGGGGGAGCTGGCGGCGGGCATACATTCCAAAATGATGATTTCAATCCGATGCCGTCGGCAGCTGAAGACAGCGACTGCAGCATACTAACCGCCTCACATTCGCCACAAATTGGCTTCTGTAGCAGCAGCATAAGCAATAGTTTCGTTGAATCGGACGCTATCGTGAACACATGTACATACAATACACACCAAGACTACACCGGAAATGTAATTGAAACAAACAATGATCTCAACTACACAACTACACATGATAACAACGGAGCTCTTCTAGATTACACATTTGAGGACCTGCAGCCTCAGCCTGGTAGTCATTTAGAGTTTAACACTAACAAATTTGAGTTTTCAAGTTATTATAAAATGTGAGAAATACGTACGTTTAAGTTTTGTGTAATTTATAACTAATATACATACATACATACATACATATACATACATAATTATACGTTTGTAATTTTACACCAAATTATATATACATATTCCATAAATTCTATATATACGAGTATATACATACGTAAAAAAAAAAAATGATAAAGAATAAAATGCTTTGCATTGAAAATATTTGATACCATGGAGGAGCAGCATTTTTTCTTGACCTACTGGAACCCATATACCATATACGAATATACGAATCAATTTTGCGAAGTATCTACATATGTATGTTTATTTACACGTATAATATATATTTTACATCAATCATTGGTGGCCACACATCAATCAACAAGAAACATCGTCCAACATAATAGAATACACTATGAGATTAAACTATGATCATTTTTGGGGGTTACACGATACAAATAATTTCGATAATAAATTAGTATACTTTAATTTCAATTTTGCACATTGCACATTCCACAGCATGAGAGAGTTTTTTCCAAATTACAAAGTGCTCGCTTCGATATGTGGTATATTGTGTAGGCCGGTATCGGGATTGGACCAGTAATAGTAGGGCGGACCTTGGCTAAAGCAATATTTCATATCCAGAGTCTCCCCATGGTCCACGTAGTACATAAGGTAAAAATTGCACATTTCATCCTCGTTGGTGGGGCTGCAAAGAATATCAAAAATTGAATACTGGCCAATGGACACAATATTATGATAAGTGCATACCCAATTTTAGTTATCCGATGGCGGGTATTTTTGATGGTACACCTTATGGCAAGCTGATCTCCACTCAAAATGGGTTCGGTGTTCGTGACATTGTAAAACATCTGGGGCGTAAGCGGATCCCGCTTGCCAAGTTGAACCCATTCTTGAATTCCCTCGCTATTCGATCGCACTCTATATCCAGCCACAACTTTGCCCATTTCGTGAGTGTGCACCCGATGAGGCGAATGGAATCAGTACCTTGTTCTCAGTTATTTCGCAAGCCGATTCCATGTGTTCCGTTTTCAGAGCGGGAATGATTCCGTCTGTGCCCAATAACAGTGTGCCAGCTAACTTTTGAAGGCTATTGAGAAAGAGAGAGGAAAGAGTGCACAATGAAATCACCAAAAAGTGGATAACAAGAAAAGTGGTCTTACGGTTGTTCTGTGTAGTCCAGGAACACGCCAGAGTCATCGGTGGAACCGTCTGCGGGCAAAAAAATAACCAACGCGATTCAATCACACGACTGCCTTTCGACTGTAGCAACTTGGTTACTCACCCTTGAATCTGTCAATGTGCGCGTAGTGCACCTGCAGCACCAAATACTTAGTTGGCGAGTCCTTGCCCACCTTGAAGCCAACACCCGAAGGCAAAGTAACCTTTTGGGCATCTCTCGCCCATGCATACAGGATCTAAGTTAGAGGGAAAATACAGATTATCACTTTGGAAAACAATTTATACAAATACTAGAGCTCTACTTCGGCAGTGTGTAATCAGTTGACCAGAACAAAACCTCTGTACATACATATGTACATAGTGTATGTAACGTATGTAAGGTATTTGCTTCCGAGATTAAACTCAAGGACTGGCATTTACAAATTGTAATGGAATCACAATCTTAGTAGTCAGTTATTTGTATTTAGATATCTATTTATGTATTTTTAAAGCAAGCAAAAATAGCAACATTATATTGATTTCAAAAAACCCAATTTGGACACTGCAAATTTTGAATCCGTAAGTTAACCCATTCATAAATGGAACCTGCAGTGAAGAGGCTACCCTTTAGGTACTTGAAATATGGCCCATACGATCTGCTGCAAGTGCAATGGAGCAATAGACGACCAGGCAATTTGCAGCTCAGGGAAGACGTACCATCCGGAGCACTTCATATGTACGGAGTGCGAGAAGCCCATAGGAGCGTCGCAGTTCAAGCTTGTCAAGAACGAGCTGGTCTGCAGCGAATGCTTCCTGAACAAGCATGCCCTCAGATGCTACTCCTGCGGCAATCTGATATTGGGGCGTGCCATTGCCGCCGTTGGACGCAAGTGGCACGAAGAATGCTTTAGGTGCGTGGGCTGCTGTCAAAATCTGGTGACCTCGACATTCTTCGAAGTAAACGGATATCTGTTCTGTAAATGTGACTTCCGCGAAACCTTTTCGTCCCGTTGCGCCGGCTGTGGCGAGACGATTGACAAGAATGCCCTAGTGGCCTTGAACACGAAATGGCACCCCCGCTGCTTCGAATGCTTTAGCTGTGGCCATCGAATTACCACTGATAAATTCGATATCGAGAACGGAAACCCCATCTGCCTAGGGTGCAGTGTGGGTGCAGCTGGCGATACTCAAGGTCAAACTGCGAACTAAATTTGTTCTAAAAAGGAAAGCTTTTAAATAAAATTTTTGCTGTAATGTGATTTGATGACAATTTGTATCACAATACTGGCTAAGGTTTTTATTTATGATCAAATTTACCTGAGAGTGTGAACGGGGTCCGCAGGGGCTGGCCTTTTCCTCAGCCGTTGCTTGTGCCATTTCGCCACAGTTCCTGCGTTGCAGAAGAAACAAGTTACATACATTATTGGCTCGAAGGTTAAAACTCTTTGCAAGACTCACCAAGTGCTTTTAGTGGTTCCTGGCTCGCCACAGCCGTACAGCAGCATGTGGTGCGCCGTGTTCATGGTTGCATTCGGATTGAATCCAACTGAGGGAAACAAATGAAATTAGAAATTGTTTTAATCGAACGCCTCTAAGACAATCTGACGTACCAATATAGTATGTGGTAGTTGGATCGACTTTGATTGGAGTGCACAAGTACAAGTCCGGCTAAATGTTAGTAACAAACACAAAAGATTTTTAGATTAGTTTTTGCGCTTAGAAACAATATGCATTTAGTATTAGTTGGGGGTGCTTCACCACGCGCATCTTTTGTTTTCTTTGATGTGCTGTACATATGTATGTATGTACATCTGTATGTATCTACAGCGCAAATCGTGTCCTAGGGTACGTCAAATCGCAATCTACAGGTTTCAATGCATCCCATATGGCAGTCGATTGGTGTGTATCTATGTATGTACATTGAAAAATACACCATCAATAGGTGCAACCATATGGAAGTGTCTCCGTGCATATAACTTATTCGTTTATAAATAATTTTATTGTTATTGAAGCCAGCTGTAGTGTTTAGTTATACACACACACACACACACACACACACATATGTACATGCATACATTATGCACATGTACTTTTGTTGGCACGGTGTACGGGGCTAGCATATGTCACGTGAAAACAAATTGATTTCAGCCTACTTACAGTTTTCGGTGAAACCATGGGCATCAGGAAGGGGAAAGATCCTGTGGAGCCTGTTGCGGAGTCATAACTATTTTTTCGGTACACCCCTGTCCCTGATCCACCAGGCCGTACACACTTATTAAATTGACTAGCAAAATGTACCAAAATGTCGTTGAGATTCCAATCTTTCGAGCCATCTTTCGTGTGTCCTTTTTATGTAGCCTTTTATATATTAATTAACGAATTTAAAACAAAGAATCTACGTGGAAGAACAGAACTGTTCGGTTTGCCTAGGCTAATGTGTATTTGTGAGATACATTTTACACACGTATGTAGGCCCAGCTTAGTTATGTGTATCGATAGCCACCTTATCGATACTTGCAGTATCGAGCAGATGGTTAATCTTTTAAAAATAAAAACATTTGTTAGGCGCCATGAGCTTTATAATACATTACTAATTCATTTACTTTTGCTATATACTTAATTTACTTAACAGAATTAAATGCCATCATGCCGAACCGTATGCAATTTGAATGGCAGAATGGCAGTGTTGTTCGCATGCGCAAGCCAATTGATTTTTGTGATAAATACGGTTGGTTCTCATGTTTTCAGTGTTCCTTCGATATTATTGTATGCTGCTCCAATACTACAAGATTCGATTGCAGAGGCTGGAAACTATTTAAACCATAAATGGCGGATCAATGCGGCATGGTGGAACCTACGAATGGTATGCGCTGCCCATAGGCCCAGTCCACAATTGACCCTGTTACAGCTACATATATGTACATTTGTTTTGATTTTGTCATTAAGAATTAAACACGAAAGATTGGAAAATCTTTCACTGTACATATGTACATCTGTTTCGTGTAGCTGTAGCTGTAATTTGTAGCATCTGTAAATTAATTCCGAATGTTATGTCTTGCAGGTGAAAGCACGCTCAGTTGTTCCCGCTCTTATCAGGACACGTCGAGCATTATAAACATGATGGATCCAAACTCGTTTAATATGCCGCCGCCTAACCTACATTCCTCCAAGGGGATAAACCCGAACAAGGCCATATTCACGATAGACTCGAACACTGGACAGATCTTCATTGTGAACAACAAAGCATGCCACTTGTTGGGATATACGTCGCACGAGTTGCGGAACAAAAGTTTTTTTGATTTATTAAATTGTAAATCGGAGAGTCACATCTCGTCATTGGCGGAAATGCAGATTGATGTCGATGAGGGCAGAGTCGTACTGCTCAGTGGCAAAGTGATAGAAATGACGACGAAACAGAGCACCAAGATATTGGTATCGCTTTGGATTCGACAGATAGACAACGAGGGACGGAATATAGCGGTTGCCGAGCCGGTCCAGAGACACATTTGCCAAATATGCATTGACCGCTTCGGTGCGATAACAATGGCCGATGCGGCCACTGCGACAATATTCCTATACTACTCCAGCGAGGACGTCGTCGGAGTGAATATAACAACGCTGATACCCTTCATAAAACTCCCAGATCCTGACAGCAGAGAGATATCGAAGAGCCTGCGCAAGCAACGAGCCACTGGACGCACCACGGACAACGTTAAGTTTCCTCTGTGCCTGCTGGTAACCACGCCGGAGCCGAGTGGCTCCTCAACGACGGCGGCATACACCAGCAACACGTGCTTCAACATAACCGTGTGGGTTTTCCAGAATCTGAGTGGTCTCATTGTTGTCGATGAAATCGGCAACATTCAGACGTGCAATCAGCCGTTTTCCGTGCTGATGTTCGGATATGGCCAGGAAAAAATAACCAAAATGCATATATCTTCAATACTACCTAATTTCGGGAGAGACTTTCGCGAGGACAAGAGCCCAAACGTCTCGAATACATCCATAACCAGCAACGATTGGGAGCCCGACACAGATCCATTTATCGTTGACAACGAGTCCTCGTTTCAGTCTTGCAAAAAACTGTCCACCATCCCACCTGCAAGTGAACATTCTCTCAACGAGGCGGCTGGACTGAATGGCTACAACCAGGAAGGTAGCAGCAGCGTACCCCCGCCCGAAGACATTACAATCGATGACATTCTGACGCCGGTGAATCCCTCGAAAAAGTTCCCCTCGGATGAGTATGAAGAAATGAGCCTGGACAAGGCAAAGTCCCCGTCCGAAGAGGCATGTGATGCTTCGAGCAGCAATCCAGCAACGAAGCTGCTCAGCTCCATCAATGGAAACTTTCTGGGCGAGGCCATACACGCCGATGGCACCGTCATAGACGTTGTCTACTCGGTGCTGCTGAATGTGTTGCCCTGCTCCCGCCGCGTGTACTGCATTTGGGTGTGCCGGGACCCAGCCAATCGCCTGGAGAGCGACAAGTACAACTATGCCAATCTGACATCGACATTCAACAGCATGGCAAGCACGATTGAGCAGTCCCTGGGGCAGGTGATTAAAACGACAGCAGCTCAGAATTCCAGCCGACCAAACTCCCTCTCACTGATGTCCAAATACGACGACGAGCTCTACTCCGGCGACTATAGCAAGCACTACACGTCGATCCGGCAGATTGGCAAGGGAGCCTACGGCTATGTGAATATGGCTTTTCGGAACACGGATCGGCTGTTGGTTATCACAAAGTTCATTTTAAAGGAGAAACTTTGCCCTCAGTTTATGATCAAGAACCGGGGGGACGGCAAGGAAGTTCCCATCGAGATCCACCTCCTGCAGACCTTGGACCACAAGAATATTGTGTCCGTGCTGGATGTTTTTGAGAATGATTTATTCTATCAGCTGGTGATGGAGAAACACGGCTCGGGCATGGACCTGTGGACGTTCATTGAGCGACGGCCATTGATGGAGGAGAAGCTGGGCAGCTATATTTTCCGGCAAATCGCAGATGCCGTCTATTACTTGCACGAGCAGAAAATACTCCATCGGGATATAAAGGACGAGAATATCATCATTGATCACAATTTCAACATCAAGCTAATTGATTTCGGCTCAGCCACGTTCATGGAGGAGGGCAAATACTTTTCCACGTTCTATGGAACGACCGAGTACTGCAGTCCCGAAGTCCTCGCTGGCAACAGATATGTCGGTCCCGAGCTTGAAATGTGGGCCCTCGGCGTCACGCTGTATGTCTTGATGTTCTTCGAGAATCCGTTCATCGATGTCGAAGACACCGTCAAGGCAGAAGTCCAAATACCAAAGATGGTATCCGAGCAGCTGAGTCGGCTGCTGACCTCCATGCTGAACAAGGATCCCAAATACCGCTGCACAATGCTGCAGCTGATCAACGATCCGTGGCTGACGCAGGACGTCAGCTCGTCGCAGTTTAATTTCTCATGGATTGTGCCGTGCAAGGCGCATGAGGCGGAACCGGACATTCATTTCATGGGCTACTACTCGAGCACATCAGTGCTGTCAACCATTTCGCCCCAGGAGAGCTTCTCTCACATCGAGGACTCCTCCATAGGCGGGCCAGAGGAGGAGGCAAAGCTGCCAGCAACTCAAAGGACGGGCCTTAAGCTATACAAGAACAATGAAGGTAAGCGATGCGATGCGATGTCCATTTATGTTATTTTATTGACAATTTAATTCCATGCCACCAGCTAAGCATAATAAGATGGAAACCCTGTATGCAAAGCAATTTCAATTGAACTCTTCGATTAGCAATCACGAATTGAGATTATCGTTGCCCGCTGCGAGCCACACCACTGAGCCCGGTAAACCAATATGCTCTTCGAAATCGGAAAACGATATATTCAAACACAAGCTCGAACCCTGCGTCTCTGCCTATAACGTAGTTAGCCTGCACGACGTCAACACGAAACCCAAAACGCTGATCTTAAAGTGAAAAATCGTACTCGAACTCGTATGATTTTGTTTTATTGTGTGTGTAAATTTTAAGTATGTATACCAATGTAAATAGATGAAAGTCTATAGCTGTGTGTGAAGAAGACAATTAAAGGAAGGTTCCGGAATCTTTTAAAATGAACAAAATAAATCGAATATTACTGTTATTTCTCACAGTGTTTTTGAATCAGGGATTATACATTGTATACTACACCGATAGAAAAATGCCCTGAAATTATAATATTTTTACTCATTTATGCCATTGATTTTCATCCAAGAGTGATTAATATTAATATTGAATATTTTTCACTTACATTTTAATATAAATATGAATATATTTAAATTTAATATATTTTATATTTAATTTAAATATATTTCATATTTAAATTTAATTTAAAGTGTTTTGTATTAAGATTAAATCCGAATGCATTTTAAAACATTTATATTTGAATCAAAGTGAATTCTATTTAATTTTACTATGTTTGAATTTAAAAATCGCATTTTAATTTCAAATATGATTGTAGTTAATTTTACTTTGGTTATTTTCTATCAGTGTAGATTTACAGCTGACCAGATCATGCAATGCGTAGAGCCTTACTGTCCGATCCTCTTGCAAGCCAACCTGTTGCCTGGCCTTTCCATACCGAAACTTACTCCACGCCACAAGCTATTGTGGTAATTAACACAACAATTAACTGAATAACATTTTTATTTGCATCATATGGAATTGTCAGATAATTAACACCTACACACATAGATAGATACATATATATTTGACTAAGCAAAGTAAGCTGTAACTTAATAGTTGTTTCAAAACAATCAATGGATGGATGCTTGTGCGACTTGTATGCCAAAAGCTCATCTGACTTGAGTCATGTCCATCCATCCATCCAGTTACCAACGATTGCTTAGTGAATACACCTCACAAACACCTCTTCATACAAATACAAATACAATATATAATACGTAATCACATGTATGTATATGTATACTCTAAAATTTTTCTAAAATATTGTATTGGCAATCTCGTATTTACGGTCCCAATATCCTCCAGTATAGCTCCAATCTTCACTCTTGGTGTGGGGGTTGCTTACACTCTTAAACCATCTGTAAAATTTAAGTATAGAATTTTTTTAGCTGGAGTTATGCAACCATAGCCATATGGGGATCTTACCTCGGTGTCCAATCATCGACACTGCTGGTTTTTCGATGCTTGCGAGTGTATCTTTGTTTCTCCTCGAGACGAGTCTTCTCCTTCGATGCACCATCTATGTTTCCGTCTTCTAGGTATAATATATCAGGTCGCAGGCGCGAGTCGGTAGGGCAAAGTGTTAGCGGTGGTTTCATATTTCTATCCATTGCATTAAGCTGCAGCGCAAAGTTCGTAAATTGGTAGTACTGCAAGTGTAGCGTTGGGTTAATGAAAATAAATAAATAAATATGTCACATTCAGTAATGCTGTACCTCGTCACAGTTGGAAGGTCGTGGCTTGCAGCTCCATAGCACTGTGGAGTCGGGTACATCGAGCGAATATGCAGAGTCGCTTTTTGGTATGTCATTTGTCTCTGCTCTAGAGGTGGAATGCTGTCGTTCTGGAAAACGATTAAAATTTCAAGACAAACTTTTCTGTCTCTGCCATTCACTCCTCGAACTTACATCTTGTATGGACATGCTGCGAAAAGAGCTCAGCTTGAAGCTGTTCAATTTGGAGAACATTCTCTTCGGGGTGCCATTCGGTGAATCGGCGGAATCAGCATCGTCGTTCTTTCTGGTGCCCTGTTTTATGTATTGCGCATAGGATTCCGCAGAGCAGCATTTGATGAAGTCTGTCCATTTACCATATAGAAAGAATATATTCTTTTCACTAAAATAAAGATAAAAGATTAATTCGCCCGAGCTCATCGTTCATCCCTCACCTTGAGTCCCGCACGAAGCCCTCGACTCGGTGCAAGTGTTTGGCCCCAGATCCAGCTGATTTGAATGTTAGGTTCGCAACGTGACCAGTGGAATGATTTGTTATCACCATCTTTCCATACTGCTCTATCCACAGCTTTCCGACTATGATGTTGTGCACGCAACAGTTTACGTTAGTCCAGGTGTAAGTTTCCTTCCATCTGACAAAGAGCGGATAGCATAGCATAGCGTTAGTTGGCGTGATTTAACGAATTTATACAAACACAGCACACCCACTTTGGAAACTCAATGGTGACCGTGCCCTTGGGATTCACTTCGACACTCTTTCCCCAGAACTTAATTTTTGGGTTAATGGAACCATGGAATTTAAAGTCATTGGACTCGGCGTGAAATGCAGAAACTGGCGGATGGTGCGAGACCTGCTCACACACAATCCGATAGTCGTCTCTCTGCAATTCGTAAGTTTCACCCAAGAGTGGGTTAAATGGTTTTCCGAGTCGCTCCCAGTTTGAAGCCAAAGCAGAAACGGCAAAAGCTGAAAGTATTCAAATTTGATTACAAAATAATAGCATCTCTACATAAATATGAGCTGGTCACACTCTACACAAATTATTAGCCATGATCACCCTGTTATTTTTCGAATGTATGTGCGTAGAAAACAAAAAATAACAATAATTAAATAAATAAATTCGTTAAAGCTTGCCTGCAACATATTTCATTCGGTCTTCTGGAGTCGTTTGTCGTGCTGCTTGTGTCAACAGTTGTGCATACTCCATATATTCGCACAGCCTCTGGAGAAAGCTCAGCGGTTCATTTAACATCACCGGCATGGTAATTTTGCTCAAATCCTTTCCAATGCAATTCTTGAGGATGGCCCAGATACTGACTTCCTTTCGTGATATCATTGGAGCCGGAAGCTCGGTTCTACGAAGCTCAAAATTGTTACAATCGAAAGTTACAGATGGAAGCATCGGAACTTACCTTTCGACACGTGCAACGGAATCTTCCTCTGCCATTTTAAAAATTAATTGAACGTATTTGTATGTACTATTGATTGATTGATTGATTGATTGACTTTTGTGCTGCTGAACACGTTAAAACAATTGGATCTGCTGCTGCTGCTATGACTTATGTGGTAGCGTTGGGAAGAGACATGTGGGAGATTGGTGATTGGTGAGTCCAAATTCTAAAAAGGGTTAAGTAAAGCAGTTATAAGATTAGTTAAGCTACTTGATTCACGTATCTACATACATACTATAATATATGTACGTACGTATGTATGTACGTATGCGTGTGACCAAAAAAAGTGTGTGTCGTTGTTGTCTGCTTTTGTACCTAGCTGTTAATTGCTGGACGTAAATCTTGTGACCAAAAAGTGTCGTTCATTTATACTCCTCGTGCAAATGAATGCTCTCGTTTCAGGTGTCTTATAAAATCGAAACTTCCGCTTTGTTTTTCGTTACATTGTGATTAGCCAGTGGTTTAGCTTTATGTACATTAATATATTTTCGTGTTGTATCTGCTGCCACTTACTTCACTGTTCTAGCTTCTGGGCGAAAATTTAATCAATAGAATGATAAGAAAGCTTTTAACAGCTTTTTGCAAAGATTAGAAGCTTTCCTACAGAGATGATTTTATTGTATCGATTTATGATTCCAAGTTCACCGATTTTTATTAACTACATACATACATACACACATATGAACACAGATTGACATTAATCAAACAATTAAGAACGCTGTGACGCGACGACAGTGAAATGCCCTTTCTTTCGAATTTATTTACAGCATCGTAGAAGAAGGCGGAGCGTAAAGCTCCAAAAATTCATGGCGGCAATAAATGTTTACACATTGTGTGTGCTCTGTGAAAAAACACCTGATGACCTTTATCTATTTTTAACTCGGGGCGGAAAACGCGGCTATATCTATTAATTTATGGCCGCATTTCGCGGAGGTGAGAACGTGGGAGTGCCGCGATGAGTCGGCAGCCGTGTGGGCGTCTATAAATACATAGATACATACATATGTAAGTCCAACATTGTAAACAAAAATTCATTCAATTCAAATCAGTATATTTTGTTTTTTTTTTATTTAACCAGATAATATATATGTATATTTATGTATGTATATAGAACTTTTGGATGTTGTATAATTATTTTATATTCCATATATACAAGAAATAAAAAACAACATTCTCTTATGCGTACGTCGGAACGGAACTAATTGACTAAAATGTTGTGAGCAGTTCCTCTTGGATGCTATTCGATCGAAGCAGTTGAGTTGGTGTAGGTCCACCTGAAACCGTATTAAGCACTTTGGATGATGTAGCTGTGGCATTCTTGTGGTCATGGTATTCATCGCAGAAAGACTAAATCGGGGGAAAATATTAATAAAAGCTTTAGGTAGAGCATATGTAGAATCGAACATTACCTTCAGACGACTGCCCAAGAATATAGCGCGCTCTCGTTTTCTAACCATATAATCAGAGGACATGAGCCATCTATGCTCCAAGCAATCTTCAGTGTATGGCCGTTTGCTGAAATTTTCATAGATGCAACAGGCAAACAGATTAAATGCAAAATATATACTCGACTTGTATTTCCTGTGTACTTACGTTGGATGACGCTTAAACAAGAGCATAATGAATCGTGTTGCCTCGGGGGTGACCTCCCTGAACAGATTCTCGAATCTATAGCGCACAAAGGAAATATTCTGCTTCGTTTCGTATTCGTCGGCACCGCGGAATGGACTGCATCCGGACAAGAGCAAGTATGTCAGTGCACCAACCGACCAGATGTCACTCTGAGGGAATATTGGCTCGTCGTTGATCATCTCCGGCGGCTGGAAGTCCAGCGAGCCGCATGGCGTCACCTTCACGCCCAACTTGTTCACCTTCTTGGCCGATCCGAAGTCCACCAATTTGACTTGAATCGAGCGAACGGAGGCCATCACCACGTTGTCGGGCTGTATATTGAGATGGCAATAGCCACGCCAGTGCAGATATTGCAGGGCGTCCAGCAGTTGGGTGACAACGCTGGCCACCATTTGCTCGGAGTACTCGTGGCGGCTGCTGAAGTAGGTGAGCACGTCGGCTCCTGCAGCTTCTCCATCACGAATATGGCAATGGGCACGTTCAGCGGCTTGTAGGCACTGAAAAGGGCCGGTATGCGCTCGTGCCGCAAAGTCTTAAAGTTGTCAAACTCGGCCACGACCGAGTCCTCGTTTTCGTCGGTCACTTCGAGAATCTTGGCCACCACCACTGTGTCGGTGGACTTTTGAATGCCCTTCACGATGGTGCTGAACTCGCCGCGCGCTATCTCCGAGATGAAGCTGTACTTGTCGCTCACGGACGAGTCGGTCACCCAGTTGGGGGCTCGCGCTCGCAGTGGTAGTCGGTGTGCACGCGCTCCTCCTCGGGTATCACCTGGTGGCCGTTCTCGGTGAGCTGCTGTAAATGCTTCATTGCCTTGGTGATGTGTATTTTGGGGGCGTCATGGCCGGAGGTGGACGCAGCCACGGGGATTCCCATTTCACTCCAGCCAATGCGGTTCTTGGAGGCCAGCCTGAACTGGTAGCTGTGGTTCGGCTGCAGATCGTGCAGCAGGTAGAACTCGTGGTCGATATTGTCGGCCACCGTGGTCCAGGCATCGCAGTTGCTCAGCTTGTACTGCAGACTGTAGCACAGGACCGTCGAGTGGCCATCGTCGCGTGGCTGTTTCCATCTGAGCAGAATCTCCGTGCCGCTGTTGGCAGAGATCTCGGGCGAGTCGGGTGCATCGGGCAGAGTGGCCACCACGATGCGGCATCTGGCCACAGTTTGGCCCACCTTATTCCTGGCCACCACCTTGTAGACGCCCACATCGAAGTGGAGGGCTGGCTCAAATCGCAGTATGGAGCGACCATCCTCATCGACTGAGATTTTGATGCGCTTGCTCTCGGACAGGACCATGTCGTTCTTGAACCACTGGACGCATGGCTTGGGATCGCCGACGGCAAAGCAGTGGATATGACTCGGCTGGTTCTCGGTGATGGCTATCGTCTGTGGCTTCTCCCGGAAGAACGGCGGATAGCCCTCGCGCTGCGTCTCTATCATGGCCTCCGCCTCAGTGTACTCATCCAGGCGCGGACCCAGCTCCGTGCGCAAACGCCTAATCGAGTACGAGTCATTGGCCGCATACATGCTGATGCGACTGCGCGTGCGCTCGTCGTCGATTTCCTCATCCATAATGTCAGTGAAGCGACGTCGTTCGCGGATCACAGGCAGCTGCAACGGATGATGGATGATGCATAGTGGTTAACAATTACTGTTACTTTACTGTTGTACAGTGTACAGTGTACACTCACCGACCAATCCACAGAATCGTTCAAGGCAAACGATGGGGATCGCCTGTGGGCCACCTTCATGTATTCACGCAATCGGACGGGGAAGTTGACATCACGCAGCTGCAGCAAATATGTATCGGGACCATACTGGTAGCTAGTAGTAGAAATGGTACATGGACATTTGAAGGATTTATTGGCCTGTATTGTATACACTTACTGGCTCTCCGATTGAATCAGACCCAGCTCGTAGTCGGGATGCAAGTACTTCGAAACAACTTCCTCGCGCTTCGCTCGCTTGCGTGGCTCTGGCAGCGGCTCTGGCGTCTGCTCGGGCGTGTACACGTGTCCGGGTGGGTACACCATTTTGGATGGATGCTGGAAGCAGCCGCTCAGCCGACGCCTGCGGAAGTAGTTCTTGCAGGAGGCATTTGCATACCAGTCCCTGAAGTGGTCGTAGTAGTTCCTCAAACGATCCGTACGGATTTGATAGTCCTGGTCGGAGGCCTGGCGATCGAGCATAAAGAACCACGGATGCTTCAGAGCTGTCTTCACATCCATGCGCTCCTCCGGGCTGTAGAGCAGCAGGCGGCTAATAAAGTCGCGCCCGTCGTCAGAGATGTGCGTCCACAGTTCGTCCTTGAAGTCCCAGCGACCCTCACGAATCTTGGTCAGTGTCTCCCTATCATCAATGCCCAGGAACGGATTGTGACCACTCAGCAGTACGTAGGTGATCAGGCCCACGGTCCACATATCGTGCGAGTAGTTCACGCCCTCCTTATTGACAACCTCCGGGGAAACGAACTCCGGCATACCATAGTCCAGTGTCGACAGATTGTGCTTGTTGATTTTCCGCGACAAACCAAAGTCCGACACCTTAATGTAATCACTGCCGACCACCGAAATCAGTAGATCCTTGATCTGTCAAATCGGAATACTATTTGTAGACAGATAATCGATAATGGATCATATTTAGTTGCGCTTACCGTCAGACCCATGTGGCCCACTCCCAGCTCATGCATGTGCTCGAGACCCCACAGAGTTTGCCTCACATAATTGGCTATGTCCCGCTCTGTGTAGTAGTCGCGTCGGAGTAGATTGTCCCTGACCAGCTCGCCTCCAGCTGCCAGCTCCATAATGAGCGTCACACTGCGGTCCGTGTCGTAGGCGTCGTAGGGACGGATCAGGTGCTTGTGATTGAACGTGTTCATCATCTCCAGTTCGTTCAGCATGAAGGGCCGCAGCTCTGGTCTGCCGTACATGATCTTCGCCGCATAATTGTCGCCAGTGGCACGCTCCACCGCATGGTAGGTAATGCCCTGAGTGCCGCGTCCCAGCTCATCCCCAATATCGTACTTGTCCTGGTAGCGCAGCTGCTTTGATCGCACATACGGATGCCGGCCGTAGGTCTTGTAAATATACTGATCCTCGTTCTCCTCAATGTGCACTGTCACCGAGGTGCTGATGGAGCCAGCGATGTTCCGGGCACTAATCGAATATAGTCCGCCATCCTTGATGATCGAATCGTGTATGGAGAGCACGTAGATGTCGGGGTCATAGGAGCTAATCTGTGGACAGAAGAAAAATATGTCAGAGGAGCGGGGGAAAACCTCGAAGAATATTCACCTTGATGCGAGACGATTCGGCGATCGGCTTCCAGTCCTTGTACCAATGAACCTCTGGCAGGGGAATGCCCACCAGCTTGGCCTCGATTCTGCCGTTCTTGCGTGACATTATGAAGGTTTCGTCCGGTCGCTTCAAGAAACGCGGATGCTCGGCAATTTCCAATCTCACCCGCTGCCTGGCCTCACCGTGCTCATTCGTGGCGACTGCCTCGTACCAGCCCACATCGCGATCCAGCATTCTATGGGCAAGGTGTAATTATTATACTATAAGGAGAACGGTGGAGCATGGTAGGTCTCACTTGTTTATGAAGAGCGTGGCCTGTCCATTTCGTGTGTAGCTCTGATCGAATCTCCCACCAGACTCGATGATCATGTCATCGAAGTAGTAGGTCATCTTTGGCTTCGGATAGCCATAAACGAACCACATGAGCTCCGTGTTGTGTCCCTTAACGCCGTAGCTAAGGTCGTTCTCGCGAAGTAGGAATCTGTGCAGCAGAAAATAAAACTATGTTTAGACTTGCTCAATCCCAAATCCCAAAGGAAACTGTAATTACTGGGGCGACTGGGCTAGTCCGTCATGGGGCGGCCTCTCAATATCAAAGTCCTTGGGGAAGTACGGCGAAGTCTCCGGTCTAAAGTCCGTGCCCGGTGGCAGGTAGGTGTACGTTTTCGGTGGCTCTGGCACCAGTTTTTGCCTATACCAAGAACCAATTAATGCATAAAAATGTAACCCCCTTAATGGTGTCTCCTGCTCACCTGTAGGTCTGAGTGTAGGGACTGGGATCGCTCACGCCAAACTTATTCTCCACGCGTATCCTAAATCTATAGTCTCTGAATGGCTCCAGATTGCGGATGTCGCAGGCACAGCTGCGCACTCCGGTTCTCAGGGTGCGCCAGTCTCCCTCGGGCAGGTCCATCATTTCAATCTATCGCATTGCAAATTCCGTCAATATTGATTGATTGGAAGGGTTTCCCCTATCATTTACCTGATATGTGATGGGATAGCGAGGCGTCAGTGGCACCGATGGATTCCACGACAGCAGCAATCCCCGATCGGTCATACGGGATATGATTGGACCCTCCGACAATGGTGGCGGAGCTCCGGACTTTTTGTACTTCTTGAAATCGGTATATTGATCCTCCAGTGGCTTCTGCTGGCTGTCCAGGGCTGCAATAGAAATAGTCTGAGAATAATCTGAGCCCAGGCGAGACCATCCAGCACCACCTACAGTCGTAGAAGAGTTCCGCGTGGCAAATATCATCGCCATATGGATTGAAAATGCGGCAAGAATAACGGCCCACATCGCACTCGGTGACATTCTTGATGGTCAGCCGCAGGAGGCCGTTCGGCTCGATGTCCATGAGGAAGCGATCCGAGGGGAAGAGCCTCTGATCGTTCTTAAACCACTCGACCTCTGGCTCTGGATAGCCCGTGGCACAGGCTGTGAACTTGGCTATCATGCCCTCATAGATGTCACAGTCGCCGATCTTCTTCAGAAATACTGGGGGCTCTGACCGCGAGTGCTTCTTGCTGCGATCGAATCGTAGAATCAGTAGAGATTTCCAAGTGAAATTATTGTACTCACATTTCATTGACAATATCGAGACGTCCTTGGGTTATGTCCTTGCCCTCCCTGTTGCTGGCGATGCACTTGTAGACGCCCTGGTCGCCCTTTTCGCAGTTGTTGACAATGAGCGTGTGATGATCGCCGTCGTTCTTGATCGTGTACTTGTCCGACTTGGGAATGGGCTTGTCCTGGAAGTACCACACCAGGTCTGGATAGGGTACTCCGGAGACGGTCACAGGGATCTTGGCATTGTTGCCAAACACCTGCTGCTGATCGGAGATTTTTTGGGTGAACACTGGCGGCTTGTACACCTTCCGGACATTCGCATTGCAGGCGGACGAGTCCTCGCCCAGGGGATTGGCCAGCAGGCAGGTGTAGTTGCCCGAGTCGGCCGCCTCGGCTGGCTTAATGCTCAGTCCGATGTGTTTGCCATCGCAGGTCATCAGCAGACGCTCGCTGGGCGTGAGAGTGACGCCGTCCTTGGTCCAAATCACCTCGGGCATTGGGTTAGCAATGAACGGCGCGGACAGCACGAGCTCCTGACCCTCGTCGGCATTCACATCCCTGAGTGCGGACACAAACTGGGGCGCTTCTTCGGTGGCCGTCTCGTCCACTTTGGGTGCCACGTAGAGCTTGGCCTTCGACGCGGTGGTGCCCTCACAGTTCTGAGCGATCACCTCGTACAGTCCAGAGTCGCCGGGCACGGTTTTCTCAATGATTAGGCTCGTGCTGTGGTCCGGATTCTCCACAATCGCAATGTGCTTGGGGTCCGGCAGTATTTCGTGTCCGTTGTGGAACCATTGCAGCTTCGGTTTGGGGTTGCCAATCACCTTGATGTCCATTTTGACGGGGAAACCCTCGATGCTCGACGAGTCCTGCAGCTCGGCCACAAATGCCGGCTTGGACTCCTTGGGCACAATCTCCACCTTGGCAACGCCCTCCATCTCACCGCCCTTGTTGACTATCAGGCATTTATAGACGCCGGCATCCTGGGGCTGTGCCGCATCAATGCTAAACATTGAATAACAAAATTGGAAATCCTTTTTGTGCCGTAATGTAAATCACAGTTGTCCTACCTCAGTCCGATTTGGCCATTGGGATTGTTGATAAAGTTTATCTCCGGACTGGGACGCAGCAACATGCCGTCCTTGTACCACTTGACTTCGGGCGCTGGGAAGCCAAAGACCTCAGCCTGCAGCTTCAGAGGTTCACCGACGACAACAGTTTGGCCCGTGAGTGGCTTAATGAACTTTGGCTCCATCTCCTCAGCTGCATTTCCAAGGGAATACTTTAGTGGTTAAAGGATTAAAAGAATGCTTTACATACGTTTAACAGCCACAGCACAGAGTGCCACCTTCTCGCCGTGCGGATTCGATATGATCAATTTGTAGGCGCCCGAATCGTTGGGTTCGCAGTGATTGATCTCCAGTTTGACCAATCCCTCGGGGCTAGTGGAGATCTTTACACTGAAAACAAAGGGTATAAGTGGTTGTGTGTGTGGGTGTGTGGGTGTGGTGCTGGTGTCATACCTATCGCTGGGCTTCACTTCTTCGCCGTCCTTTAGCCATTGGACTGTGGGCAGCGGACTGCCATCCACGGTGCACTCCAGCACGAGGGGCTCACCCTGCAGCACGTCCAGGGCATTGTCCAGCTTCTTGACAAAGCTTGGGGCCAGCGAGAGCAGCGCCAGCTTGAAGGGTGCCTTGGTCACGCCGATTTCATTGGTGGCCACACAGGTATACTGAAAAACAAGGCAAAGGCACTCCAGTTCGATGCTGACTGTTCATGGATGGGATCGGATATCAGAACTTACCGTTCCAGCATCGTTTTCCCTGAATGTTTTTATATCGAAGACACCTTCGATTTGGTCGGATCCCTTCTTGGTGTCCTCCTTCCTGTAGAGCTTGTCCTTGCTGGGCTTGCTGGTGGCCTCGTAGTTAATGGGCTTATCGTCCTTGAGCCATTCAAGTGTGGGCAGGGGTACACCGTGGACCAGAACCTTGGTGGAAACTGGCCGGTAATCATGGATGCTCTGGCTCTCGGGATTGACAATGAATGTCGGCTTCTCCACTGGAAAATGGAAAGTAATTTGTTGTAGCGATTAAAGGGAAACACCAAGGAAGAGGAGCCTAGCCTACCAAGCACAGACAAGTTGAAGTCCACACTGGACCTGCCCTCGCTGTTGACCGCCGTAATGGTGTATTTGGAGGATTCGCTGGGAGACACTGCCTGGAAGACGAGTCGATACTTGTCGGCATCCACGTCGGCGATCACCTCACAGTTCTCATTGTTGCACAGGTTCTCGTTGCCCCTGGTCCAGGACACCTTCGGCTTTGGGTTGGCGAGCACCAAGGCCTCGAAGCAGATGCTGTCGCCGGGCATACACTTGCTGTCCTGCAGTCCGGAAATCTCCGGCTTGGCCAGAACATCTATCCAGCCGCTTGTGGCCAGCTCTCCGTACTTGTTCGTCGCCTTCAACTCGTACCGTCCCGAGTCCTTGATGTCAGCTGCAATCGAATAAGCAACGTCAGCAACTTGTCAACTTTCCAACTGCAATGAACTGCACTACCATCCAGAATATTCAGCGTGCAGGTGTACTGCTGCAGTCCATGCTCCAGTTCTTTCTTTTCCACCTTCAGCTTGAGGTTGTTGCTCTCCTTCACCGGCTGGCCATCCTTCAGCCAAACGATTTCGGGCGCTGGATCGGCTGTGAATATGACAGGCTCCGATACCTTATCGCCCTTGTTCACCTTGATGTCCTTCAGTGCCGATCCCTTGATGAGCAACGGCTTGCGGTACTCAGCCACACCTTCAGAAACGAATGAGCAATGGAATAAATTTAATTATATATCGATATTGATAATGATATCCCACCTGAGAGAGAGAGGTCGCCTTGGTGGGACTTCTCGCCACATTTATTTTGCACCACCACCTTGTACTCTCCGGCATCGACCATATCTAGGGACTGCACCTCCAGCTTATAATGATCCTGCAAAATAAATCAATTGTTTTACTCCTGTTTACTCTGTGCATGGGGGCAGTCAGTGGAAACGAACCCCATCCACGGTAATGGCCGTATGCTTATCCGCTGTGATGGGTTTCCCATCGTGATACCAAATCGCTTCCGGTTTGGGTATGCCCGTGGCAATGACCTCGTACTTGAGTGGAACACTCTCGAAACTGTGCGTCTGGAAGACGTCCACGTGCAGGATTTCAGGCACAGCTACAAGGGAGGGGAGGCAAGTTGTCAGTAAAGTGGTTCATAATTGCTATTTTATGTCACTATTTTATATCTGTACAGAGTATAAGTACTTATAGTACACAATCGAATTGTTTTGGGTTAGTGTTTTGCAGTGCAGCTTTGAGACTTTTGTCACTGAAAGTATTACACAATAGCCCAGCCCACACATCCAGTAAAGTATTAAAATAAATCAAATATGTTAAAAAGTATTTGCTCGACTAGCAAAACATCGCGACGTTGCAGACTTCTTCCAGTGTTGGAGCTCTGAAAATTCCAATTAAATATCACAGTATCCAGCGGAATCTTTTGATGATTATTTTGAAGAGAGATATGTACACATGTCAGCTGAATTATATCACACCTAAAGCAGCGCATTCAATGCTTATAAACTATTTTTTGAGGCACGAGTTCAGTGAGATTCGATGCCGATTCAGTCGTGCGTTTTCTTTTGTTGCTCGTGCATTTTGTCAGTACTCAACTCGAATCATTCCCTTTGCATTCCCTTGGCACGATGCACACAGACAGCAGTTCAATTCGCGTTTATTACAGGATGGTTATTATTCGTCTGGATTAGTGGATTGTGTTTTGTTCTTTGTACAGTTTTGATCGGTGATTGGATGATCAGAATGAGTGAGTGAATGAGTTAATATGTTAATGTTGTTTGTTTGTTCATTCCACATCCATTATATGTATTATTATTTTATGGCTCTTATTGTTGATGTATTTTAAATGTTTGTTTGTGGTTTACCCCCTTCTTCAGGTTGTTCGGTTGTCGCAATCATTGTCTTGGTCACTGTTTGTTCCAGAGACATTGTGTCGCTTGCTGTATCAAAATTTCATATCGAAGATTAGGTTATTTTCAATTAAATATCAATAGAAAGACGACCCTAAGGATTGACGCCTACTCCTTTGCCATGCGCTAAGAATCGTTTAAGATTCGTTTACCCCCATAATAATAATATGAAAAAAATGCCCTGGAAAACTTACTCAAGACAACGACCTTGCAGCTGGATGTCGTCTCGCCAATGAAGTTAGCTGCCTTCACCTCGTAGGTGCCCGAGTCTTCAGTTTTGGCCAGATTCAGAGTCAGGTAGTAATTCTCAATGCGCTGAGAGTCGCGGGAGATTTTGATGCGTGCATCCGCATAGATTTCGTGGCCATCCTTGAACCTAAGCAAAAGCATTCACGTTGAGCAATGTCAACAACGAAAATCTGTATAATTTATACCATTTAATATTCGCCTCTGGCTCGCTGTACACCTCGACCTCCAAGGTAAAGGATTTACCCTCCTGCACCTCGATGTTCTTGAGACCCCGCTTCACCTTGGGCTTGCCTTCGGGTGGGAAAATGGCAGGGATTAACTCAGGGATGGGATCAGGGGAGCACACAGAAATCACTCACAGTTGACGGTCACCACGCAATTGTCCTCAAGCTTGCCGTAGTCGTTCATTATTTTGCAGCAGTATGTTCCCTGCATATTGGTGGCCACCTTATTGAGGACCAGCTTGAAGTCGTTGCCCTCCTCCACGTGACGGAAATCGTTCCGCTTCTCATCGATCTCGATGCCGTCAATGTACCACTTGGCGTGTGGCCGCGGATAGGCATCGATGCCGACAACAAGCTCCACATTGGAGTCGCCCTCCACCACGGTGATGTTTTTCAGCTTCTTGGTGAACTCCGGCGCGCACTTGATCAGCAGCTGCGTGGAGCTGGTCGCCGAGCCGTGCTCATTGGTGGCCTTGACCGTATACTTGCCAGCATCCACGCGGGTGGCGCCACTGATCTTCAGCGTGTAGGCGTTCCCATCGGTGCTTACGCTGTACTTGGAGTCGCTCAGCTTGATCTCAGTCTCGTCGTGATACCAGACGAGCTTCGCCTCGGGGTACGCATCTATCCGGACGGTGATCTGCACGTTCTCCTTCTCCCCGTGGATGTACTCGCCCTCAAAGTGCTTGACTATCACCGGCTTTGATTTGACCGTGCAGCTCCAGTACTCGGATGTCTGGCTGATGTCGTTGGTGGCCCGAATCGAGTAGTTGCCCGCCTGGGCGAGCTTGATGTCCGAAATCTCGACCACCACCTTCTCCACGCTTTTTCCAATGGAACTGGACGTGATCTTCACGTTGCTCTCGCTGCTCACATCCTTCGCATTGTTGGTAACAATCACCGCCGGCTGCGGGAAGCCCTCCACTTCGATTTCCATTTTGATTGTCTCGCCAGCTGAGCAGGTAATGTCCCTGATCTTCTTTATCTTTGGTGGAGCTGCAAGGGGATGGCTAACAACAGTTAATATCCTCATTCCACGCACGATTTGTTATAGTTTTACCCTTTACGACCAGACTAATGGTCGACTCGTCCTGGCCCAGTTCGTTCACAGCCTCAATGGTGTACTCCCCGGCATCGGCTGTGTTGATGTTCTTTATAATGAGGGACATGCTCTCCTCGTCCTCGTACATGAACTTGTGGCGGTCATCGACCTCTATGACCTCGCCCTCGTGCTTGAAGAGAACGGCTGGCTTGGGGAAGCCCTTGCACTGCAGCTCCAGGATGGCCGTTCCGCCGATGCTCGTGTTCGCCTCGCGGTGCTCGATCACCAGGGTGGGCTTCTCCGGCTCCCTGTTCAGGGTCTGAATGGCGCCCTGAACCGACAGCTCGGCACTGCAGGAGATGTTGCCAGTGGATGTCTGCGCCACACACGTGTAGATGCCGGCATCCTCCGGCTTGACGTGCTGAAAGACCAGCGCCAGCGAGTCCTCGTCCTCGCCGAAGAGCACTTTGAAGCGCTCCTCCGGATCGAACTGCTCGCCGTTTCGCTTCCAAGCGAACACGGGCTTCTCGCCGGCAGGCAGAATCTGTCCACTGAGCGCACCGAACGGATTCCTGTCCTCTGCAAAACCAAATAATTGAATAATTGAATTCAATGCTGGACATATCAATCTATCAGCTAATCAGCGAATCAGCGACCTACCCACTGTGGTGGCCACAGCCTCGCAGCTGGCTTCGCCATACTTATTGGAGGCCTTGCACGTGTAGGTGCCCGCATCGCTCTTCTGCACATCGGCAATGACCAGCTCATAGAAACCCAAATAGTCCTTGTCTCTGATGATTTGAATGCGATCGTTGATCTCCAGTATTTCCACTTGATCCTTGTAGCTGAAAAGAATATCAAAATTTGGTTCATTCGCTCCAAGGCTTGGCTTTCCTCTTTGTACTTACAACTTGACCCTGGGCTTGGGATCGCCTTTGATTTTGATCATGAAACGGAAGAGAGTGTTCTCGATCATTTCAGCATCCTTCAAGCTAACCAAAAATGCTGGCGCCACATTGGTTTTGGTTTCATCATGGCCTGGCGCTGTGTGCGGAAAACAAGTGTAAAAATTTGGAATGAAACTCGGCATTGAACCTCTGGCATAGCATACCTTGGCCAACAGCCAGCTGTGCCGATAGCGTTGTTGTCTCTGAAGCGGATTGAGCGCGGATGGTGTAGGTTCCTGCATCGCTCTCACTGCAACAACAACAAATAAAACAAATCTTAATGTGACGAAGGGAGGGGGAAACTCTCATTTGGAAGGCATTTGCAAACCTGCAGTTCTTGATGTCCAATCGATACGAATTCATTGGGGCACTTGTCTGAATGACTCGATCAGCCAAACGATCTTCCAGGGGCTTGTTGTCCTTCAGCCAGGTGACCAGTCCGGGCTGGTCCTTGAACTGGATCTCAAAATGCGCGGTCTCTCCAACTGAAAAGCAAACCCGAAACACCATACATTAGCTGAGTATGGATGGAGTGGCAGTATGAAGAGAACTTACTGTCCACCTGGACGCTCTTCAGCATCTTTACGACAACGGGCTTGTCGACAGAGCGTAGGGGCCGATCCTCTAATTGACGGGAAGCAGACCGGATGCCAGCACGCGATTCGGCGACTGAGTAGGAAGCGCGGCTCTCAGCTCGACTCTCGGCGCGACTCCCGGCGCGACTCTCTGTGCGGCCTGTGGCCAGGAGGGATGAGCGTGCCTCAACCTTGTCAACGGAGCTACGATCGCGTCTGGAGCTCACTCCATAGTGCTTCTCGGCAGTGCTGTCATACGATGTACCTCTGTCGTAGTCCCGCGCTCTGGAGGATGCTGGTGAGCGAAGGGAGCGAAGCGTGGAAAGTTTATTTTAATACGGAATTCATTCATCAATTAAATACAACGTGAAAATACGAGTATATGCATACAACCAGATCGATATACGTGTATTTTTGCATCGTTTTCTTGTATTCTTTAGTATCTGAATTGACTTGAAACCAATTGGGAAATCTGACGCGGATTGGATACGTATACATGTGTGTGGGATTCAATGGAGGATTGTGAAGGTATAGAGATTGACACAAATAAATTGTTAATTAAACAAGCAGAGTCTGTGAATCTGATTTGAACATTGAAATGGTTTGATTTTAAACGCAGTTATTTACGAGGAAGGAACGTGGAACGTGGAACGAGTAACATTTGTGACTCTACAGCAATGGTCGGCACGCACACATTCATAGGTTTTGCAGTACGCAGACAGCAGGCAAAACGGAACATACGAAACTCACGTAAAAGTAAATGAAACTTTCTGAATTTGATTTGCTGGAAGATAAGAAAAACAACAACAACAACCTATTCTTGACATTTGGACATTTATGAACATTTAACATCCATCCCCAACGATCGATAGTCAAACAAATTACTTTCACATACAAGTACAAATTTATATATATATTTGAACTGAAATGGAATGGAACAGAGAGTCTCTGGAACTTACTTTCATAGCGCCGTTTGGAAGCCACTGAGTAGCCAGAATAATAATCATCCATGCCACCGACGCTTTGGCCTCTGGCTTCAAAATCTGCACTTGGCTCTCTGAAATCGTCAGCAAGAGACTCAGTATAATCGCGTTCAAGCTCAAAAATGTTAACGGGCTCCTCGATTATCTCATAAATGGGTCTTTTCTTAACGGGTGGGGTAAATATGTGCAAGAAGTCGCGTGCTTTTGCCTTCTGTACAGTGTCCTGGGCATAGTTAGTGGAGTCCTTCGACTTGAGGACCGTGTTCTTAATGCTTCGAATTTTCTGCTTTGCATTGCGAAGCGATGTGTCCGACGAGGACACGTCGTAGATGCCATCAAAGAAGTTCTGTGTCTTCTGCTCTAGACTCTCAGTATGGACTAGGAGGCGCTTGATGGTGGGCGGCGGCGGTGGAGGCGGTGAGGGTGGGCGTGCTTTGACAATTAGTATCTCGATGGTGGTTTCGTACGAAATGAGCGGAAGCGGTTGAAAGAAGCCGGGCATTCGCGTGAAATGAGGCGGAATTGGGGGCGGAGGCGGCCCTGTCTGCTGCAGGTATTGATTAGCGCCGCTCCTATCGTTGGCTATGTTGGTAAGTCGGTTATTCCAAATGGTTAATGAAGCATTATCGGTTATATTAGCAGTGTATCCCTGTCGGCCCTGCGAACCCCCCCTCGGCGCAGTGTCGCTATCCTGCAGGGATTCGCTGTAGCCAACGATATCTTTGAGCTCTATGGGTCTGTGCTTAGTTACAACAGTGTTATCGCTTTTGTTTTCTTTTACGTTCTCGTTTTCTACTGGATTGTATACTTGGATTGTTGGAATCGAATATTGTGAAGTATTGGGCCTTAGCTCTTCGGGGCTCTTACCAGCTAATAACTCTTCGATCTGGATGCTTTCGGTGGCAGATTCTTCTTTCCGAACAACCGATTCGATTGCAATGGACTCGGTGGTTTTCTCAGCTACAGATACGGCCACGAGCTCGTGTATTTCTTGCTTTGCAATTGAACTGGCAACAGCCACTTGTTCGACTTCCCTGGAATGTGAAGCCGATTCGGGCACTAAAACTGCCTCCGGTTTGGGCTGTGGTTCTTTGACTGGCGGAACCGATGGAGATGGAGTAGATCTCTCTGGAGCAGCCTTAGCAATGGACTCTTCTCTGGAGGCTTCAGTCTTGGTACGAACTTCCGACGAAGTAGACTGCGACTGCGAACTAGAAATCTGTATGGACTCGGCCTTGGTGTGCTTTTCGGTAATTGTCTTTGATGTGTATTGCCGGTCGTGCTGTTTCTTGTACAGCTCGATGGCCTCCTGCTCAAGCTTCAGCAGTTCCTGCTGCTCCAGCTGCAGACGCTCTTTGGTCTCCTTGCTCAGGAAGTAGTTCTCGGCCACATCGGAGGGACGAACACTAGAACTGGGATCGTGCGCCTCTGCGCGCTGTGGCAGGTGCAGCAGCAGCTCGCTTTCGGCGGCCACTTGGGAGGAGTCTACTTTCAGATCGTCTGCGTTGTGCTCCTGCAGCGTAACGTCTTGGTTGGCATGCGAGGAAATCTCCTTGAACCAGGTGAGCGAAGCCTCTTCGCCGTGGGGCTTAATATTAATCGGAAAGATTGAGTTTGCGTCGGGGGCTTTCAGGCCTATGCAAATCTGTTTCTCATCGGCTCTGTGCTCGGTATTACAGAGCGGCAGCTTGACGATGTTCTGCAAGATAAACACGGATCTGCTCTCGGATATTTTGCGAACCTTGGTTATCAATATTCTGGACTTGAACAGGAAGCAGTAGCGCTCATGCGCCTTGCCGTCCTTGTCGATCAAAGTGCACCACTCGTGGAGCAGGAGTCGCCCCAATTTGTAGATGTTGCCGCGACAGCCCTCGATGCTGGAAAGAAATCTGTTGTCATATGCTCGACTCGGCACACTAAGCATTAACTCTAGGGCCCGCTCCAAGTCTTTAACATTCTCTTTCAAGCTTAGCGAGTACTTAATGAAGTCCTGCGAAAACAAACATTTATAGAGTAGTTCTTAGCATGAAGCAGAGAGGGTGATTAGCTGGCATGTGTAGTACATTAGTACATGTGTTGTGTTGTGTGTGTATTATTGTGTGTAACTTATAAAAACAAAAAGATTCCAGAGTTGATTAGAGAAATCACGAGTATGTGTGTATGGTCATGTCCAAACCTTGAACAAAAGTTGATAGTCGTTTATCCGTTGGATGGGTAGCTTCAGATGTTCCGAAAGAGATTTATCGTCTCCAAGTTGTTTTGAAAGTTCCTGCAAGACCAAGACATGCAAAATGTTTTCTAGAATGTTCGAATGTATTGAAAAATGGGAACAAAATTTAATATTAATAATATTTGTTGATATTTGCGGATTTGATAGTTTTGTGCATCCGTTTTGGGTTTGGACTTGCGCCAGTCCCTCCCCCCACCGCCCCCCGTTCCCATCCACGAGCGCATCGAATATTCACTTATACATTCAAAACAACATTTCGTTCTCTATCTCTCTCTCTCTCTCTCTCTTGCTTTTGGGTTATTTTTGGAACGATGTTTAAAAATTTATCACTTGTTGCAAAAATGGATATGTGTGCGTGAATGATTTTCGGTTTGGAAACACATAGGTCTAGTCAGATGTACATGTACATGTACGAATATGTATACTCAATATGTGAATATTCGAATATGTTTAAAAACGATTCACTCGGTCATGGACTGGGGGGGGTATTTCTTTTATTCACTCTTCATATTCACCGCTGAACCAATTTCGGATCTCTCGTTAAAGTCAATGTTACAATAAATAAATATGTATGTATATTTGCCCGTATATACACGCATTTGAATACTTTTAGATGTGAGGTCAAATATGTGTGTTCAGTGCTGTGCTGTAGCTGTGCTGCGGGGAAAAAGTCTTATACTATATATTTATAAATATATATCTTTAAATATATATACATAAATATATATATATGTACGTATGTACATAAGTATTATCGTGCACAGTAAAATGTCGGAAAAATAATGTTGCATAACGGGAAAACGTCACAGATATTAACAAATTGATTTGAAATGATTTTTGGCTCTCGCTTCACTTTTTCACACGCCAATCGAAAGCAGTCAAGCTTTCAATCGATCTCAAATCGATTTATGTGGTTGAAACCCTTTTTTAAACATATATTTTTAAGAGTTTCTACAACTATTCCGTTAACGATGGCAATAACTTTGTGTTGTGAATCCTCTCATTAATGAGAAAAAAAGTAGTTGAAAGGAACAAGCAAGTACCTAAAGCGAAACGGTTACGTATGGGAATAATTAGCACGACACGACCGCCAACACCACTCGGAAGCAACTGAAAACTGCGAAAGCTTTGGGTTGGAAAGCGTCTTGCCTTTTAAAAATAAACTGATGTTCTCGCACATACTCGTACCCATACGCATAATACGACTGCTGCTGGGGCTGCTTGAATTCAACCAATAATTACACACAAATGTACGAGTCAAAAAGTCAAAGATATTATTCGTTTTGGCCAGAAGCTTGGCCAGAAGAACAGATGAAACGAAAGCATTATCGACCACCAGCCAAAATAAAGACTCCCACTAGCTGCCAATTGGGTGGAGTTTACTTACTTGAAAGTATTTGTTTGCCTCTGGATTGGAGCTGAGGTACTCCTGGGCCAGTGGCTCGTTTTGGCAGTACTCCACATGCTTGTCAAAGTCCCGCTCCAGGCGCAGAAACGTTTTGGCCACCATATTCGGCTGATTGCTGTAGCACTTGAGTCCCTCCTTGAGCACACTGCAATTGCAAATGGATGGATGATGCGCTTCTCGGCTCAAATCTACCTTGGGTTGGGTAACTTACTTGTTGTGAAATTCCGCAATGTGCAGAAAGTTGCAGAATATGACATCCTTGTTGTCTCGCACCGATCTGGGCACCACCGGCTTATCAATGCCTTTAATGTACTTCTCCACCACATGGAGCAGATCCCTGGAGAACTCCTCCTCGGTTTCCACCAGCTCCCTCAGTATGGTGCTAAAAATAGACCAAAACAATGATCCACTGGCCAATGGGTAGTACAGTTCGTGGTGCTCACCGCTTTTAAACTCCGCATCGCCGTTTTCCTTGCCATTTGAGTTATTCATGTTGGGATTAAATTCAAGTATTTCAATTGGCACCCAGCCTTCCTTGGGCGAATCCCCACTATCGAACATTCTCACAAAGCATCTGAAATCCAAAATCTCCTGCACCACAAACCTTTGTTACATAGTTTGACATACATACCTTGATTTTTCTGCTGCTTTCGTGCTCAACAGTTCGACTAGGTCGCCGCGGGCAACACTTATTTCGTCCGCGGCCAATGTTTGAGCCTGATAGTCACGACTCACGAACACAATGTCCGGTACCTGTTGATTAAAACAAATAAACAAGGTGTAGTGTGGCGTTCTTTCAAATCAAAAGAGGAAGCACCTCAACGGAGATGATTTGGCTGTGTAATTAAGAGCGCGCAAAAGCTCTCCTCTCCGCTTGTTCAGATTTATCGGATCTGTCCTCATAGCATGCACTGCGTATAGAAAAATTGGAAGTGTCTGTCTCTATGCTGTGCTGTGCAAAAATTAGCTCGTTAGCTGAAATTCTATTTTGCGGTTGACATAGACACGCGGGGCATGGTGGCTCGTCTATTTATTCCGCTTTTCAATTTGACTGAGTGCAAAGCTTGATACGATCGACATCAGCTGATTGCGCACAATGCAACACAGTGTCCTCTCTTCCGATCGAACGGTATCCATTTGGCACATATGTATGTACATATTTACATATTTATGTAAAGTTTGACTTTCCATTATTGGAGCAACTATTTGAAATAATTTATTGATTGTATCCCCGAATTATTGGCCATCAGATTAATGAATTTATTTGAATATAATATTTTCCAATAGAGTTCCAATTTAACCCACAGAACGTGTTAAATCTTATCCATTGTCTGTCTCTCTCTTTGATTATTCAAAATTCTCACAGTAATAGTTCCTCTACTATATGTACATATGTATGTATGTACACTCTGCTCAGTACATGTGTATGTATGTATGCATGTAGGTTGCATTGCACAAATGTATTAATAAGTAAATTTTGGCACATGTTCATATCTCGCACGAATTTATGTTGTGTGTTTACGGGGATTCGACCCTACCCCACCCCACCCGACCCGACCCGACACGCATGACTTACGTTATCCATTGTGATGCTGGATCTCTGATTGCCTTTGTTAGCCACACACTCCACACTCAATTCACATTACACTCTCTGCATAAATGTATGCACTTCTGTATTGCATAACTTATTACTGCAGGCAGCTCAAAAATTCGTATTTCTTATTTATTTTGCACAGGGTTTTTGGACACGCTCTCTGGCCCCGTAAATCGAAGGATTATTATTTTTCCGGAACTCGTTTGTCATAAATTTGTTCGCTATAAATATTCGATTGATTTCGGATTGATACTGCAGCGCGCAGTAGTATATTAGATTTCCTTATAGACGATCGTCGCGAGAAAAGAAGAATGAAAAAAAAAGAACCAGCCGCCGCGTGCAGATGCCAATGAATTTAACTGCATCCCGACAACTGTACGACTGATCGATATTTGCTGATCACAACAAAAGCTCTCCTCGGAAAAAAATCGTTTCAGAATTTAAAAATAATGCACCTCCGAATGCATGTGCATAGCTACATACATACATACATACATTCGAATGTATTTGCTTAGATTCTAATACACACACACACACAAACGCGTGCTAAAAGTTTATAGCTGTCACACTACGCTAGACTATATATTAATGTATGTACATATGTATGTACATCCCTTCACTTACATACCACACCACACTCGTATTGTTGTAATATATAAATCAGTTTTATAAAAATATAATTTAAATATTTATATTGCTTATATGTATACGAGTATGTATGTATATTAACAGGATGTATAATGCATAGTCAGGGTAAGGAAGGATACTTTAATTACTGGCGTTGAAACATCCCAGTCTAATTATTCCCAATACTGAATATAGACAAAGAAGCCTCTGGTCTTTGGGGTACAAAAGGAGGGAACTGTAAAAGCTTAATGATCATTCGGTTTGGTCACATCTCATTGAGCACTTATTGAGCTTTTTTTTCTCTCAGTTTTAGATGATTCATTCGCGAATTTCCAGCTATCCTAGAGGAACACCAACCTACAATCGTTGTAGTAGGAGAGGGTTTTGTTTTCTTGTGTCTTACAACTGAATGCAAGATTCTCTCCTGCGACCACATTGAAAATACTGAGAAAATAAGAGAACCTATTTTAGTTTTTCAACAACAAAGAAACTAGTCTTGCCCACCGTTATTACACCAAGCCCAAAACTAGGCAAATGAGCTTAAATGTGGTTGGTTGAGCAGCAGCAATTTGTGCTACAGGTCCAGGCATTACATTTACATTTCAATTTGTTCCCCCGTTATTCCGCCACACAACTAGTGATATCCGATATTTTCGCGGGGCAGAAAAGCGCAGGCGATGGCTGCGAGCAGTCCAACGCATCCATAGATAGAAACGGCCTGCACTCTGGACGACTCCATCAGTACCTGGGCCACGAACGGGGTGAGCATGGCGCCGAGACGGGCCAGCACAGAGCATCCTGAGACGCCTATGGATCGCAGCGCAGCGGGATATATTTCGGGAGTGTAGACATATATCGCTTGGAATATTCCTGATATCGCTCCCCTGGCAATGAAGAGAGTAGCCGAGGTGGAGAATCGACTGAAAATAAGACTATGATAAATCTATTCAGATGTTAACACAAATAATTGAAACATTACCTCGAGACTGTGGTTAGCACGAAAGTGCACAAGACCAGGACCAGGTATTGCAGGACAATTGTTTTCTTCTTTCCAAACAGTTTGATCACTTTGATTGTCAGCAGTATGCCGGGAAATTCCGACAGCGTAATCCAGAGCAAGTCCATGAAATCGGAGGTCATAAATGTAACGCACTCATTGGGATATTTTTCCTTGTTTCGGGCAACCAGCAGCTCTGTGGTAACCAGCACCAGTCCGTAATAACAGAAGGCCGAGGCAAGCCAGATAAACCATAATAAGAGGGTGGTCCGATACAGATTGGGACTCAGCAGCGACCTGAAGCTCTCGGTGGCGCTGGGCTCATCATCGGCAATCAAGCGACCGATAAGCATATGACGCTTATTATTCTGCGCTATCTAAGCGAATAAAATCAAATCAAATCAAGTTATATATTGGCACTATATCTCTGTATTTTTACCTGCTCTAGAACCTTTAAGGCTTTATCGTTACGTCCATTATTTGAGTGATATCGAGCCGATTCGCTAAGCCACTGAAAGTTTTTAATATATTTCTTTGACGTCAATAGATAGTCCATTTAAATACCGGGGAGAGGAGTGTGAAAATTAACAGCGGCGTAGCCGACAATCCCAAAAGTCCTCGCCATCCAAAGTAGGGATATATAACCAGGGCCAAGACAACCTCGAAGCACGCTCCCAGTGCCCAAAAGCACTGAAACACAAATTTAAACGAAAGTTACAAAAATATTCGATGTATTTATCAGATGTACTTACATCCATTAGGACCACGCACTTTCCCTTGTGCTTTGTGGGCAAAAACTCTGCATACAACGTGACACTTTAAGGGTGCATTAACTTGAGCATGGAATAGTTTCTGTTTATGGCAATGCGAGTATGTACTCACGATTGTGGGACGCATCCGATGGTGAATCCCACGAGCCCACGCAGCGTCAGAAGCCAAGCATAGCTGGGGGCAACTGAGCTTAGAATGCTATATAAAACTAATAATACTCCAAACAATGTGAGTGCCTGCAAAGATGTTAATTAATTTAATTTAAAAACCATTAAAAACCGAAGCGAATCTTACCGATTTGCGGCCATATCTGTTGCTCAGCTGGGTCCAAAAACTGGAGCTAATCATCATTCCCAAAAAGACGACTGTTGTGACTGAAGCCTGCTGCAACTTGCTCACGTTCCACTCGCAGAACAATGCCGGACCGATGATACTTAGAATGGCCATTTCCATAGAGTCTGCCATCCAGCAAAGCCCAACCATTAGCGACAATTTCACATGGAACCATCCAAATCCGAATGCATTGATTGCTTGCTGAACCGTATATGTATCTGCACAAAAACAATATTAATGCTCTTGTAGGCTTAGTTGGGGTGCGTTGCTTACCATCTGGATTAATGGATACAGTCTTTAGCTCTAAGTTGGATACATGCGCTTCTCTTTGGGCGTAGTTCTCCGTCGACGGAAGAGTCGTTTCATTGAGATAATACATTTTATAGGCTTTCCGAATGATGCTCGATCAGCTGGAGCCCCTCCCTATTCACAAATGCAGCCAATCGATACGATCTTTATTAGGAACGGGAAAGAATTCGGAAAAGAGATTGATTGATTTACAAATAACTAAACATTTGAAATGTTTCTAATACTATCAGCACATAGCAACTTTCTTGCGCACTTTCTTTTTTCCAAACACCAAACAGAGAGCAGAGAATCAGATGTAAAGTAAACAACAGGTAAAAACACACACACACACACACCTGTAACTCTGTTGGAAGGCAACGACTATCTCGATATCGATAGACTGCCTGAGAATTGACTGTCAAATTTAAAACTTTAAACAATGTTGGCTGTTTATTTGAGTTCATTAATTGTCTGCCTTAGGGCCCAACAACACACAGTTTTTTTACCAATAACAAGTATCGAGTTAATATAATAACAAATACTACGATGGATAGCAATTCGTGCCAAAATTTCTCATTCGGCTCAACATCCAGCTCTGAGCTGGGTCTGCCGCCGCCTTGTGTTACCAAGAAGAAAAAACCAGATGCGATTATTGTGGAGCAGGAGACGTCGCCACAATGCTCGCAACTGATCACATCGACATCGTCGTCCTCCTCGACCACCATATCGATGGGGGCATTCGACTCCGATTGCCGATTCAACAAGGCCCTGATTAAAGAGCCTCCCAATATTGAGTATGAACTGAATGTGGCCAAGGCCATAATGCAGCAGTACAGCACATTGAGCGGCGACAACTTGTGAGTATTTACATAGCTGTGACTATTCAGTACGTACCCCAATACGTGTCCTCCAAATAGATTTGATCACTTGAGCGATATTATCAAGCGGGTCATTGATGAGCGCCCACCGAATGTGATTGATTTCTTTGAGGAATTCAGCAGAAATGTACGCGAACAGAAATTTCATTTGCCCGAGCGTTTTCCGCCCAATGGAATATTTGACGAGGTCCGCACCTTCAAGGTCGCTAAACAGATTCTCCAATCGATGCAGGTACTTAGCCTAAGATATATATTTTCGATCTGAAAGGTGTACTATGTATAATTATGCCTGCAGCTGCCCTACAACATTGAGGGCGAAGACTTGGCTGGTGCCGAGGATCTGTATGGCGAAGACGGGAAATCAAACAATGGGGAAGAGCTGCGGATAGCCATCGATGACTCCATGCGTCTGTTTGTGACATTCAACGAGCGCGTCCAGCAACTGCAGTTCTATTGGAATCAGTGCGGCTTCAGCATTAGCAGTGACGACATCTTCCAGCTGGCCTGCGCCATGAACCGACTGCAGACACACTCCTCGATAATGCAGTGCCGCTTTTGGGGCTGCATCAATGGCTTGAAGGCTTCCTACTATATAGTGGAGGCGACGCTCACTCGCGAGGAAATACAATCCCGTATGGCGATGATGGAGGACGAGTTGCGAGAGAAGCAGCTGCCAATCAAGATGCGCCGGGACAGAGAGGAGCGACCAGTGCCGCCGCACATTGGCCCAGAACTCACTCCAGGCATCTACGGTTGGGAAAACTATCCCTTTGAGGAGCTAGATATCATGGAGCCAAAAGCAGCAGATGTCCCCCTGGTGGAGGAAATTGAGTTCTACGATGTACCGCCCGAGTACATTGGAGTCGGCTGCAATCGCTATTCGTACTTTGTGGTGAATTCCTTGGCCGATGACTGGATTGAGCTGCCCATAGTGACGCCCCGCCAAGTGGTCGTCTCGCGGCAAATTAAGAAGTTTCTCACTGGCGATCTGGAGGCGGATGTTATCTCGTATCCATGCTTTCCCGGCAAGGAAAAGCATTACCTGCGCGCCATGATCGGCCGCATTACGGCTGGCACCTACATCGCCCCCATTGGCTATTACAGGCGTATGACCAAAAAGGAGAAGCGCATGTTCGAGGGCAATGATCTCGATGAAGGTGAGGAAGAGGAGGAGGAGGAGGAGGAAGATAACTTTAACGAAGGTGAAGAGGATCAGATTGAAGGTAAACACAAGCACTTTTATGCCATACACCATTCAAATTTGTTTTTATACCCGTACTCGAAGAGTGTGAAACGCAGAAACGTTTCCAACATTTCTACACATATTTATATACTGACTGAGTACGGGTATAAAAGTAGAGTCTCGTCCACAGAAGCGACTCACCACGTTCCTTCTCGTTTTAAATGCGTTTACAGATAACGACGTTATGCTCTTAAAAAATGAAAAATATGAAATAGAACCGTTGGGATCTCTGTCCACGCCAGTGGCATGGGTCCACGTCCGATCGAATATACTAAACCAGGGTCGTGTCCTGTGGTTTGATGAGGAGAAGGCCCAAAAGGAGCGGGAGAAGGCTCTGGCGCTCTATTTGAAAATGAGACTCTTGGAGGAGATGGGAGAAGAGGTTGAGGAGGAGGAGGAGGAAGAAGATGTAGAGGATGAGGAAGAGGGCGAAGAAGAAGGCATGATTGAGGGCTTCAATCAGCCGGAAACAGGACCCAGTATTTTGTCGTCGTGCGCCAACGACATGAGCCCGGAAATAGCAGTGGCTTGGCTGATACGCCAAACCAGCAAGTACACCAATCAAAAGGAACGCGTCCTAATCATGCAATCGAACGTGTGGCCAGGCGCCCACACATTCATATTCGAGGACACTTGCGAATCAATATACTTGGGCTGGGGCCACAAGTACTATGCACGCAACATGCCGTTCTATCATCTGCCCATGGTGCAGCAGGAGTATACCCATGGGGCGGAAGACTTTATCGAGGCCAGTGATCCGACCGTTGAGGAGGAGGCAGCCTATCGCGAATGGCTGCTCAGCAAGCAAAAGAAGCCCGCTTCGGTTGGGGAAGATATCGAAGAATTTGACGATGAGGACGGCGATGAGACCGATGATCAGTCTGAAGATAATTAGTACCAAAGCCCGCCAAGGGGCCATAATTTGTTAAATTCAATGTTTCTTGTTTATTATGTATTGAAATAAAATGTATTGTGATTACAATTACAATTACAATAGCAAGCATTGACTGAACTGAACTGATCTGAACTGATCTGATCTAAATATCAAAATTACAATGGTCTGGTGAGCTTGAATCGTTTATTATTTGGACATAAAATGCATATTGAACCTATAAAGAATTATATTGCATTGCCTTACAAACTTCTATTTACAATTACCTTTTCTAAGACGGACTTTAAAAGTAAACTTAACTGAAATCACACGAGTACTCGTACATCCATCCCCATCCTATATTTTGTCATTAAATTAGATAGCTCTCCGAACTATATGTACATTGCAGTTTTCGTGTGTAATGTAAATGTAATTCACTTCAATCGTTGGCTGTGACTTTCACCCAGGCTTATGGGCTATGGGGATTGAATAACTAATAGCTTCAATGCAGTATTGCATTTCTTACAGTGTTGGGGGGTTTTCCTGTAATTTGACTGTGGCATTTTCCGACGGATTCATAAGTTCCTGACCAGCGGCTTTCACTTCGGGCTGTAAATCGAAATAGAAACAAATTTTGTGTTGGGGTCGATGTTGCTTTTATGTTGCTTTTACCTTTGGAATAATTGAGGCATTTTCGCTGTTTGTACCCTGGATACGCTGGATGCAAAAGTTCTTCAACTGCTCAACGGCAGCAGTAAGCATTGTGTTCTTGCTGTTCAAGAGCGATAACTAAGGGTATACAAAAAAAGAAACGAATTAGCTAGAACTCACAATGCACGTACGAGTTTTCCTTACCTCTTTTTCCGTTTTATCCAAGGCCTCATCAAAGTTTGTTACTTTTTGCTTGTATTCCGGCCAGCTATTGCTTATGGTTGCCACATGTGATGTTACATTCTCCGAACGATCCATCAAATCATCTATTTTGGTCTGCAAGCGGTAAAAGGTAGAGAAGAGCTAATACTTATGGTCCAGTTAATTACCTTATGGAGTGATATTTCCTCTCCCAGCATGTTCGTTGTTTGGCTCAATGTATTATTCACGACTTTCAAGTCGTTGGACAGCATCTTCAATGAATTAAGCGTGGTTTGATTAAGAACTGCAATATTGTCCGATAAATTTGTGGGCAACTCGTTGGCATGCAGCATCGGCAACTGTGACAAATTGGCCTGAAAGAGTTTTCATATCTCATTAAATTGTGGTTGTATGGATAATTGTATGGATCACGTACCTTTAAAGCTTCCGTTTCAGCCTGAATGCTTTTCTGCACCTCCATGTACTTATTGTAATGCTCCTTTATGCCCTCAATGTCTGTCGCAACAGCTTCTATCTTGGCCCCAAAGTCGGCCACCATCTTCTCATCCTTTCCGTGATTCCTTTGAACAGCCACTGCTGCCTCGAGGCTGCTAAAGTTCATGCGCAAGCCATCGATAGCCTTTTGCAATTCGTTAATTTCGTAGATGACTGCCGTTTGATTTTTCATCAGATATGACGATGTCTCGTGCCATCTTTGCAGAGTATCCGGGAAGTTTTTGCTCATGGCAGATACTATACGTACGTATAAGAGTTACATAATTACTACACATGTCCAGTATGCGTGATAAATGTGACTTACCCTCCTCGATTTTCTGACGGTAATCGGACATTTGCTGGCGAAGATCGAAATAGAGCCAGTACAATATAGAAACAATTAAAATGCCAATGATGCCCAAGAGGAGGGGCCCACACATGCGAAAGTATGCAATTTTCCGATGGCTACGACGGGTAGCGCCAGCAACATTCGTCTGGAAAACAAAACCACAATGTAAATAAATATGTTCCAGGTATTTATTACCTGCATTCACAAATGAATCACGCAGGTATGTACTCCACTCCACTCGGCCATGACGTCGATCAAGGTTCAGACTATTGTCATATTACATTGTTTCTAAAGGTTATAAGCAAGGTGAAGAAAACTCCTCAATGTACATATGTACATATGTATGTATGTACATAGATATATATGTATACACCAATTAGAATAACCTTGTACTTGACGTCTCATCATTCCCCAACTTACCCAAGCATAATCCTCAGGGTCATCCGTGGACACGGAAAGCAACTTGTCCTGGGAATGCGTCGCGCCACCAGCAGTTCTACGGGTGTTTCGTTTGGACGATGATGACTGCGCTATAAGGGCATCGAGCTCCCTTCGTTTTTTCATTTTCTTTCCGCCTCCAGATCGCAAAGGAACTTCAATCCGATGAACGTCCATTGTGTTGCACCAAATATAAGCGTGTATCCAAATTGAAGCCCGCAATAGAATACTTTGTAGTCTATACGAAGCTCAAACTATTACATTTTCTTAATGTAAATCTCTTTCCTAATGTTTTGGAACGACATGTACTTATACTGATAAAAAAATTACGTCTGCGCATGGCTTAACAGCATTTGGGGTGGGTGTGGGGGTGTTTACTACTACTTGTGTTTAGAGCTGGGAAAAAATCGATTCAAACATCGATATAATCGATTCTTTGTTTTTTGGGTAAACATCGATTATTTTGTTTGGAAATCGATGTTTTTTTTGCGACCAGTTGAACAACATTCCGTCACCAATTTACCACAATTTCTGATTCTGGACCAATAAAAGCAAACAATGGATCTCTATTAGCCATATGACATTAGACTTAGCCAATTTTGGTGCGTAGAGAGGGATAGCATTATAGACAAAATGCAACATTTTTTTTCGTAGCCATCTCTAGACACGTCTAATGACTTTCAGTCGAACTACTGAGACGCTACTTGATACAAAATGATGTTTTCCAGCAAAAGACAGCCACCAAGCCAGCCAAATTGTATCCGCAAAGTCAAATCTGGCGCAGCGCTACTCCCAGCTCAACTGTACGGCCAGCTTGACACATATAGATCTCTCGCCCTGACTGCAGGCATTTCCCATAAGGCCATCTCTATTTTTCTAGCTAGTCAGTTAGAAAAGTCTAACGTCATATGGCTATTAGCAAAGTCTAATGTCATATGGCTATAAACAAAAAATATGTGTTTTTATTCGATTTAATCGATTAAAATCGATGTTTTTGGCTAAAAGATCGAAAAAATCGATTCTGCGAAAATCGATTTTTTCCCAGCTCTACTTGTGTTTACCTGCAGGAAGGCATGTGAGCGCATGGTATAACTACATTAGGTAGGGTTCCAAGAAGTGACGTCGTTTAGTTAAATATAATTAAACTAACTAATAGAATAACTAATCATTGAAGTACGCATCCGTGAGTAAAAAAAGTGTAACTACAATTTTTGTCTCTTGTTAGAAGCGGTTTTTTTCCTGATGGAAAGTTGGCAACACTGGCGATTAAGGTTATTTAAACCGATATGGTACGGACGTATCGATATATCGCTATATGTTTCGAGTTTACAATTACAATTTATCCTGGATCTAACTGACATATGGAGAAAACTCTATCCCAGGATCGGGTTTCCATAATTAATACAACGAATAATATGTTAAATAAATATTTTAACATCACACCGATGTTTGAGAAAAACATCGATATTTCTCAAGCTCCATTGATTTTTCCATTGGGTGCCTTGTTACCGTTCTATTGTAGTTTAATTTAGTTAAAACCAGTCGAAATGTTTAGTGCGCTAATGCTTATATGCTCGAAGTTCCCGTTTAGTGTATTCTAACACAAGATACTCATTTCATCGTGTGTTGTATTGTTATGATACAGGTGCAGCTTACGCTACTATAATTTCAAAATGGCAAAGTACAGCTTTAAAACAATCAGTCAAAAGCATAAAACGTTTCCTACAGACCTCAACATGTATGGTATGCTGAAGTGCAAATCGCAGCTAATGGAGGACCAGGAAAATGTGACATTAATCATCAATCGTCGAAATTCTGTTCGCCCCAAACCCAAGAACTGGACGTGGAACGTACTTCGCTGCAGGTGGCAGAAGAAATTAGTTCTGTTGCTGATACTAATTTGTTTGTGTGTTCTTATTATTTACGCCAACACGCATGTATTGGTTCGGGGAAATATACTCTCGGTATTTATTTCGAGCCGCCTCAACAAATTATCACACATCGAAAGAGAAGAGACAGGATATTCCGATGGCCAACAAACAACGACGGCCGTTCAGCATCAGCAGCCCATCCTGAAGCCTATCCACTATTTGCTGAACTTTTCCTCCCCGCAGCTGGAGCTGGGCGCACAGTTGAATGACCTTTCCTCGGACTATAATATATTCATAGTTTACACCAAAGAAAACTACCATCTAAACTTAAAACTCGATCTGTTTGCACACAGTCTGCTCAAACACACGAGTGCCCAACTCCATCTGCATGTAATCACCGACAAGGAGAGCTCCAGCTCCGTGATGGAGATCCTTCAACGGCAAATTCGAAGATTTCGGTTCGGATATGGATTGATATATACGATGTATGACGTCAAAGTCTGCTCTACCATAATGGAGGATATAGCTGCCAAGTTGTCCCCGTACTTCAGCTCAGCGCCCAACTCTTATTACAGCGACTCGCTGTTTTTTTTGTCCCTCGGGTTGCATAGAATCGCCGATGCAAGCTTAAACAGAGCCATTCTGCTGGATTGTGATATAGTCTTCCGTTCTGATGTTCGGTTACTGTTCAATGAATTTGATCACTTTCTGCCGCATCAACTTTATGGACTGGCGCCAGAACTAACTCCTGTTTACCGTCATGTCCTCTACCGCTACCGCGTACGTTTTCCGAAAACAGGCTTTGGCAACCCATACTATCCAATTAGCCACGAAAAGGGAAATCAACATAATCACAATAACCATGAGCGCCATGGTTATCCGGGTCTGAACTCTGGAGTGGTACTGCTGCTTTTAAATCGCATAAGATCGACAACATATCTGGAAAAACTTACAAACTCTGAAGTGCAGACGCTGGTCGCCAAGTATTCCTTCAAGGGTCATTTGGGAGACCAAGATTTTTTCACATTACTGGGATACGAGTACCCCAACTTGATATACAGATTAGATTGCGTGTGGAACAGGCAGCTTTGTACTTGGTGGAAAGATCACGGATATAGTGACACATTTGATGCATATTTTCGCTGCGATGGCAATATAAAAATGTATCATGGCAATTGTAATACACGAATTCCGGAATAAATAAATAGTTAACAAATTGTTATAGCAATATAAAGAGGTGAGGTGCGTTTTGATATTAATTGATATATTTATGGCACCTCTGCAGTGCACTGTTGTCCAATTTTGTATATAAATTCGGCTCAGATTAACAGCTGGACCATACAATATGTCCAGTGTGGCATAACAGCACTTGGAAATTTAATTGAACTTTTATAGACAACATTTTCAAATGCCACAAGACACATAAATGTTATTATATCAAGACTATTCTCGTGTTTTTAAAAACAATTGCGAATAGCAGAATTAAGTACAAGAATATTTAAAATAAATTATAATTGAGGCAATGGAATTGGAACATGTCGACATATCGATACATCGCAAAATTTGACCTCCATCGTTGCTATCGATGGTTTTGCAGCCCTATATCTTATCTGTTTAACCTTCATTTCTTGTTTAGTTAAGTTCTTGAATTAAGACCATAAGTAAATAGTTTTGTAAATAAACCGAACGATGGCGCCGAATTTAGCTGTACCAGTGGAGCGATATGAGCCCCAAACTACCGGAATCAATGCAATTCTGTTAGGACCGCCAGGTTCCGGCAAGGGAACGCAGGTGGGTTCAATGTTACATAATGTGATAGACGCACGTTTATATACACATACGTGTGTATGTGTAAACGTGCACCTTGGACGCATTTAATTTATCTCTTCTTTGTTATCAAAGACTTATAACCAGTGCACTTATGTAACTACAAAGGCCGGATGTAGGAATGTGCACATGTACGTACATACATCACCAAAGAAAGTATTTCCGCCCATACAGATTAGAAATTTGCTACTTAAACCACATAAACAATGAGATGTGAGAGATAAACAACACATGTACAGATTCTCTGATGTTTGCCCACAGACAATATGTTTTCACGCCTTGGAACTCCCCTGCTCTGCTGTTCGGCAACCTAAGATTAATAAAACATCGTATTATTTATTACCTGTTTCAGGCACCCCTTCTTAAGGAGAAGTACTGTGTCTGCCATTTGTCAACTGGCGATATGTTGAGGGCGGAAATTTCTTCCGGTTCCAAGCTTGGCACTGAATTGAAAAAAGTTATGGATGCTGGAAAATTGGTATCCGATGAGCTTGTGGTGGATATGATTGACTCCAATTTGGACAAACCCGAGTGTAAAAACGGATTCCTTCTCGATGGATTCCCCAGGACTGTCGTTCAAGCTGAAAAGGTAGCGTAGATTTATTTAAATGTGTCATTGGCGCTGTACTTTCAATGACTTTTTGTTTGTATATGCAGCTCGACACACTGCTTGACAAGAGGAAAGCTAACCTGGATGCTGTAATCGAGTTTGCCATTGATGACAGCCTGTTGGTGAGGAGAATCACTGGACGATTGATCCACCAGTCCAGTGGGAGATCTTATCACGAGGAGTTTGCTCCTCCCAAAGTCACAATGAAGGACGATGTACGTAATTTAATTTTCTCTCAGAGAAACCTAGTTCCCAACATCTTTTATTCTAGATTACTGGCGAACCTTTGATGCGACGAAGCGATGACAACGCTGAGGCCTTGAAAAAGAGACTAGAATCATACCACAAGCAAACTCGCCCATTAGTTGACTACTATGGCCTGCGGGGCCTGCACTACAAAGTCGATGCCGCTAAAAAATCCAGCGATGTCTTTTCCACAATTGAGTCGATATTCCAACGCCAACGTACCGCCCAGACTCAATTGTGATTTGTTCCACAAATCAACTGCAACTGCCTCCTGACATTTTACTTTGAAACACACACACACACAAACAAGACTAAGGTCTAAAGTTTATTATGATTCATCTAGAGATCATAAAATGACAAAACAAAACAAAACAAAACTACTATCAAACCATCAATTGAAAAGGGTCTACAGCTACTTTCCTTGTACAGATTTCTAAAATGTATAAGTGTTTGTTACTTTTTACATTTCAATATTTGTAACTACAATAAAACATAATACAAAAAAATACACAACAAGTTGTTCGTTGCATATATATAAAATAATAATATGTTCAAGTCGAGTCTTTATCTATCACTTACGATTCGAGCACGGTTCTGGATCATCTCATCCAACAATATGCAATGTTCTTATGAGCAGGATTCCAGAAACTTCCACAGATTTATGTTGGGAAGCCCAAAACACACACAAAGTTGCCTTGCTAAAACGTGTGTAATCGAATGGAGAAAAGTCATTTAATTTTATTGTGTTTGCACGTTATAAGTTGAGTATCCAAAAGGCACTTTAAGATTGAAGTGTTTCGGTTCACTCGTCTTAATGCCAGGCAGTACAAAGACGACGACTTGATAGTTCGTAGAACAGCTTCGTATGTCACCTGCTTAATATTAAAATCAAATTAAGCTTGTTTAACTATCCCCCATACACAGTATATAAAGTTATAACGACGATTGACTAATCACCGGGTTGACTTTTTAGCAATAGCGATTTGAGCTTCAAAGTCTAAAGTATCTACAATCCTAAGCGTCTGTCTCTGGTCTCTGGTCTGTACATATGTATGTACAGACTTAACACACGCTTACAAATCGATGTCGGTCTGTTTGTCTGTATGTATATATTACACTTGAAGTTCAATCGTAGCTTAGGCTAGGTATAAAAGCAAACTTCATAGACACATTTGTCAGTTAGTTCAAGCTGCTGCACTGCTACGCATCTACCTGTAGTTCGTCGTTACCTTACCTACCTATTCGCTCTCCACTGTAAGATTGCCAATATTTACATTTAGTGCTGGCCGATTGCATACCTAATTTTAATTCAAAGCCAAATCGAACCTGTTTTTGAATTCGCGTTTGGCAGTGATAAAGCCTCAGTAGGGCAGCAAGATGTGTCTCGAATTCGTATCTCTGAATCAGGCATTCATAAGTAGAGCTTAATGCAGTCCCACTCAAACACATTTATATCTATAATCAACGATTTTCATTGGCGCTGTCCATCAAAATCCCCAGACTGGGTTAAACTTCAAACTGGTTTGCAACCAAAAAACAGACCCATATACACCACTGATTATTTGAGCTGTGGAGTGTGACTAAAAGTGCCAATGACTATTACAACTATTACGAAAATATTCCACTTAACACATCATTATTGTACATATGTACTTTTTTTTGCAGCTCCACTTTCAAAATGAAAATGCTACTCAGTCTGTTGCTGCTGGGAGTGGTGCTGATTGCCGCCGAAGAGAAATATACCACGAAATATGACAACTTGGATGTGGATGAAATTTTGAAATCGGATCGACTCTTCACCAACTATTTCAAATGTCTGATTGACACTGGCAAGTGCACACCCGAGGGCCGGGAGCTGAAGAAATCCCTGCCAGACGCCTTGAAAACAGAATGCAGCAAGTGCAGCGAAAGGCAGAGGGCCAACACTGACAAGGTCATTCGGTTCATCATCGATAACAAGCCGGAGGAGTGGAAGCAGCTTCAGGTCAAGTTCGATCCCGAGGACATTTACATCAAGCGCTACCGTGCACAGGCAACAAACGCTGGTATCAAGATCTAATTCTATTGCCAAAACGGAATCGTGATCTGCATGCATACCATAATTCTATTGCCAAAAAATCTATAATTGTTGTTATCTGTTATTATATGTCTATCTGCTCATCAAAATTATATATGTTTCGATCGTACGCTGAATAAAGAGATTCATTTTGTACACACAACGCTTTTGGCTTTCCCAACGAAATGGCTCACAAAGGTGCACTAGGTATAAATTATTCCGCAAGTGGTAATCATTTATAAGCGCAGCAGCTTATGACAAATCATCAGTGGCTGATAATACGTAGGCACGTATATTATATGGACTATAATAGGCCACTTAGAATGTGTTCTGTTAAAGCCAATGACAGCAATTATCGATATGAGAATATACAAATGATACTTCCCATCTGGACATTATTATATGGTTGGTGAGTCAATAAACGTCATCTCCGGCTACAGCTTTCGAAGGTACTCACTCGTACATACTATAAAGCAACGGAGGCTACGGCTATTCGGGTATTGTATTGCATGCGTGTCTAGTGTCTGACGTATTCCTAATAATATATTGTATATACATAGTTTGATGAAGGGGCAGGGCAGTGAAACGAATCAGATCGTTTGTCCGTCAAGTCAAGCGTGAAAGGAAGAAACAGCATGGAAGGACAGCCTTCAAAGAACAACAACCAATGTAATAACAATTGTTTTGTGTCATGGAAATTGGCAATTCATAATACAAAATTATTCAGAAACTATATGCCATAGCTAGAGTTTATCATTAGTGTGTTTAATAATCTTATAAATGTACAAAGCTTAATATAATGGTGAGAACATAGCTTGTGGCGAATTTACGTTAATGTCTCCCCTTGAGCTACACAGGCTTCCAAATAGTCTATGCGCCGCTCTAGGATCGTTAGTTTTTCATTGAGTACTGCCAATCGAGACCGACAGGACATATCTGAAAAGACAAAAAGATACATATGAAACTTGCTTAACAAAATCGCACAACTTTGAGAACAATCAAATAAATAAATATATATTAAAGATGTATGGAAACCATGAGTAACAGTACAGTACTCACAGCACAGTGCCAGAAAGTAAAATGGGTGAGAGCTACTCACAATGTTTCCAGTTGCATATCTACTTGTACGCACATAACAACTACCGGATAATAATGTCTCTCAGTAGCACCTGATTTTGGACAGACAACGCAGAGGAAACTTATGCACAAACGACGCTAAAATTCGCACGTTATATGTATGTAGATATGACGCTCATTTACAATTCATAACAAGTGTAAATACACCTTGCTGACAATGACACTCTTTACGTCCGCCAATAATCAAAAATAATGTCGGTGGATGTGATCTCACATAGAAACATGTACATTTGTATGTATTGCTATGTTTTCTTACCAAATGAGTTCAAAAAGTCCGTGATACGTTTAATGCTGGCTGTTATGACTTCAATGTATTCCCTATTCGCCCAGTCTTGATGAATTTGCTTTTGAATCGCCTCTCTGTGAGCTCCACTCATTTTTATTTCTTAAAATGTTTATTTTCTTTTATTTCAATGGGTGTGTTGTGCTATGGTAATTTTATCTGGTCACACTATAAATAGCGTGACCGTACACTATATGTTATCGGGATTTTGTATTTCGATTCCTAAAATACTGTTTTAGTTTCGCATGTATATAAAATTATTGCAAGACTAAATATAATGAAAGTCAAGTACTAATATAATTCGTAGGGGTATAATCTATAAAAACCGTATTTATATTAGCTCGCACATATACATAATATACTGTATTGTTAGTGGTGATACCGATTGTTATTTTTCAATTCCATTTGTTCCAATTAATTTTTTTGAACGTTGTGTTGGCACATATACTCACACAAACATACAGCTTGGTTTGGGCTAAGTTTTCATTTAGTAAACAAAAATAAAATGGATTTTATTGACGATTTCATAGAGGAATATAAAGTCAATGCGTGCTTATGGAAAGCAGATTCTGTGGACTTCAGAAACAGGAGCAAGAGGCAGGAGGCCTACATGAAGTTAATAGAAGTGGCGACCAAGCATGGCGAGATTTACAATGTGGAAAGAACAAAGCAAAAGATAAACAATCTGCGGTGTGCATTTCGTCATCAATTACGAAAATGCAATGAAATTAAAAAGAAAGGCGAGAAATTTGAGCCCTACTGTCCCAAGCGGCGCTATTTTGAGTCGCTCATGTTCCTTAAGGACGAAGAGATTCCTGATAAAAAGTCAAAGCGTCACGATAACCCCCCGCTGCAGCAGCAATATTCCGAGAGCGCTGTAACTTTAATCACGGCAGACAACTGTGAAGAACTATCCGATGCCGAGAGTCTGCCAAAGCCACACAAAGCGGATAATCAAAAGTTATCACCCAAAAACTGTGCAACCGAATACTGTGGCAATTTATTCGAGGACGCATCTGCTGCGTGCGCTGCTGACCCCATTATCAGTATTCAAACAGTCAACGCCAACAACAACAACAACATCAACCATGGTTCAGGGGCTACTATCAAGGAGGTGGAAATCGTCATGACATCGGCGGACAGCAGAGTTATCTCGGAACGAAGAAAATCCCTACCCGATAATCCCAAACAAATGGGTGATGCCGAGCAGGTCAGGCCAGTGGTGGCCGCTATCCAACAGAAACAGAACAAAATCAACCGAAAGCGCTCATCTTCGCTATCATCGCAACAATCCGAAGATAATGAAGTAGCTCCCGCTGCCAAGTTTCGTGCGGATATATCTACCATCGATTTCGAGCGGCTGTTCTCGCTGGCACTCAAGAGTGCTGACCACCAGCTCGACGACCACTTCTCCAATTTCGGCAAAATCATTGCCCACAAGCTGCGTTCCATGGAAGCCACCCAAGCTATATATGCGGAGAAAATAATCGCCGATGTTCTCTATCAGGGGCAGATGAAAATGCTCTCCACATTGAGTATACACCAGTTCTTGGGCGTAGATAATACAACAGTTTATGTTGATAGTCACAGTAAATAATTAATTGTCTGTAAATGCATATACATATGTAGATTTTATATAATAATAAGATACAATATATACATTCGTGTGTACAAAAGTCGTATCACTTTATTTTGTGTGGTTCATGCCAGTCTACTAACAATTTCAGTCCAAATGGATGGAGGGACCTTCAGTGTTGTGCCCAGACACTGTCAAATTTTCCATCGATATATGCCACGAAAAACAGAAAAAAATGCATACAGAAGTAATGTGGAAATTTTTCGATACTACGATTTTATTTTCGATTTAATGGGTATAAATAGCCTGTGTGTAGTTTGTATATTTAGACACTTTGGTATTTCCTTATAAGCATAGCCCAGACATCGGGGTATCTAGTTTGTAAAAATGTTGTCAGCTTTTGTGCCTTTTGAGCCTGTTGGGGCGAACAGTTTCTGCATTTCCTGGTTATAACTTCTGGCAGAGCAGCTGCAAATGATTGAATTAAATATTGTGAATGTCTTTTGAAAAGTACTCAAAGTACCTTTGAGTTGCTGCCCCAATTGGTCGCACTCGCTTTTCTCCAGAATGCACATTATTTGGCGACTAACCACGACTTGGTTGTTAAGAAGCTTGTTAATATTTCTCTCTTCGGCTTGCGCCTTTGATGAAATAAAAATGATGAAGAAAATAAAATAAAGAACCAAAAACTGCGCCTGATTTTTATTTAATGAAAGCATTACTACTCCTTCGACAACGCGACTGTATGACTGTGTATCTGAACGAGATGGCAGAAACTGTGTATCCCATTTATTCGTGCATGCGCAAAGGAGGCTGGACCTCGAATGCCATTTATAATATCTCACATCTTAGTCACCATCCATCCAGGCACACGGATAGGAATCGAAATGTCAAATCTGACAGCAATACTAATTGTTCTTTTTAAAAATACGAAAGAATTAACCTGCAGATCTTGATGTGAGTCTTTGACTCTGTTCTAGCATACTTTTCCTTCTATACTTACCGTCTCAACCATAAATGGGGGGATCTCAGCAAAGAGCAAGGTAAAAATCTGAGCAACACATCTAGTTTGGCTATATAATGAGAGGTATAGCCAGGGCCGATCTGACGGTGTCACTCAGGCTCGGTTTGCGGCTCTCCACAGGGAAAATAAAGTTACTTATAGTATTTTGAGCGTTGTGCTTAAAAGTTCTGCTTTACTAAAACACAAATTAGAGTTTGAAAGGCAGTCAAGACAGAAGTTTGTAGTAGTAGTAGTTCCTACGCTACAATTATATAATAGTGTGTAGAGTAAGACAGCTTAAGTGTAATCTATATATATATTTATATGTATGTATGTATATATATATGTATGTATGTATGTCTTATATACATTTCCTAAAACTTGAAAGCTTTATTTAAATATTTTTTACATGCAAGTATGAAAATACATTTGACAATATAGCGAAATATGTTTTATTAACTTCTATTGCGATACAATGGGACTCTTTTTATCTATATCAGATATATTCGCGTTGTTCTGCGGCGCAGCACCGTTGCCAGGACTGGCTGGAATATTTCCCGCTCGGTCAATACTCCATGGATTCGAGCCAGAGATGGGCGAGTCGGCGTGACCGAATCCGGTGTGATTATCGTGCTCCACGGCATTGGTACCGTCATATTGCGTATTCTCCAGCCGCGTTATCAACCGCTCATCCTCCTCACCGAACTCCCCGCCCATCAGGGTGGGCTCCCCCACAACCATTACATCTTGCGAGGAGAGGGAAAAGCTGGGACCAGATGGTGATCGCTTTTGATTTGTCACTGGCGGAGTGTTTGCATTATTGGCACCCCCGCCCGAGTTGGAGCCCTTCCGCTTGCGCCGTTTATTGGGGGGCCTTTGGGGGTCCTTTTTTCCCGGCGGTGCCACCATGCGCTGCCATTTTTGAAATAAAGTTGTCTTCAGACAGTCCCGTGGACTGAGTGCATAGGCCTTGTGTCGAGACATCAGCTCCTGCATCGGCTCAAGTATAACACATAATCGTAGATAATTTAGCGTGGAGTTGGTTATGCCAGCTCTTGTAATGTTCTTAGTGATTTGATCTAGAAGCATCGGATCGGGGGGGAGCGAGGTGCCAATCACGGATCTTGGAATGAGTTCCCTGTGTCCCTTGATGGTCATATGCCAAGACTTGATGCGCATATAGTCGTCATACATGAACTCCAAGATCAGCCTGGCATCAGCGCACACTTTCGTGAAAAAGGGCTTGCCATGCTGAGTGATTACCGTGCACTGATCACAGTCCAGGGTGATAGACGTATTGTGGAACGACTCTTTAGCGTGCTTCAATTGAAAGTACAAGTCGGACACTCCGCCTTCGTATATGCTCCGAAAGAAGCGCGGGATGAGTGTGCGGCCAATCGTATACCTCTTTGGTCCGTCCTCCAGGCAAAACAGGATTGTCAATCTGGCATCATCCTCGAAGAACTCCGTTGTGAATGAGTCCCACCAGCAATTGTCGCTCTCTTCGTTGCGCTGCTGAAGGCGTTTGTTCAGCTCGAATACTCGGTGTTCGGTGTGACTGAAGTACGAGTTGTGCCTCCTAAAGCCCTGATCAATTCGTTCCATTTGCTGGGGACCGCCCATCATGGGGTGGTTGCCTCCGTGGCCAAACGGTGAAGCTGGTGGCATTGGGTTGAATTGACCGCCCACTCCGAAGACCGTGGGCGATGAAAAGTGGCCAGCCTGCCCGCTGTTGAAGGGAGTGCCCGAACTGGCTGGTCGACTGAACTGGCCCAAGCCAGAAGATGGCGATCCAAAGGGTCCGCCCACAGGACCATTGAAGTTTCCAGCTGTCGACGACTGTGGATAGTTCCCAGGAATGTTCTGTGAACCAACAGGACCCGGTGTGGATGACCCCGAGGGTGCAGGTGAAGAGGTATATTGAGGTGTATTCGATCCAGGTTGATTAGAGTTTTGAAACACTAAAGACTGATTTCCAGCGGGAGAGGATTGGCCAGCAGGTGGATACGGATTGCCACCCGAGTTGTACGGCAATCCTCCTTGCGAGAAACCACTCTGGTTGCTGCCATCCGGATTGAGAGCCGACGAGTTCGAAGTGGGCAACATAGATCCGCCCTCAGAAACTCCTTTCCAGCTACCGTCGTCAATATTTGATTGCGAAGACATCGTATTTCCAGAATTCAAACCTCTACGATTCATGCCTACAGTAATTATTAAAGGACATGCGGTTCGGCCTGAAATTAATAAAAACGTATTTTAGGTCCAATTGTGTTATTCCATAAAAATCGTCATGTTTATAGCGTTTTGTATATTAATACGCATGTACGTGTGTGTGCACTTGTCTTAAGGCCCAAATGCATTTAAAAAATATGTGTATATACATGTAAGCACTCTGTTTTTCGGTAATTAATATTTGGAAAACGAATCGGGCTAGTGCTCCGCAGCAAGTTTTTGTTTAAATTTGATTTCGGATGTTCCGTATATTTACCTTTGCAAAAGGCATACAATATTTTAATTCTTAAGCCACAAACACATATAAATGTATCTACATTTCAAGAAAACTGATTGGCCCCTGCCGATAGTTTTGTCATCGGTTTCACAGCGACCCTGTGCGATATACACGCCATGCATGTGAAAACATTTTACTTCGTAAACGGAATGTCTTGAAAGAAACATAATTATTTAATTCTCCGAAGTTCTGATTAACTAAATTCCTTTTTTATTTTTATATCATACCTAGACGGAAAGACAAAGTCTCCAAACCGATATAAGTCAAGGAGATGTTGGTGTTCCATCCAAATTATTATTCCATCGGCTCGATGACATAGCCAAACAAGAGCATAAAAATGAGTCTCGATCGCACTGTTTTACGGATTTTATTTATAATATTATTAATGCCTTTCTATTAGCATTCTATGAGTTGGCAAGTTATTAATAATTGATCACAATTATTTGATAATAATTTGTGGTTGTTTCTATCGATAGCTACTACCATCGATATTGGTATTGGTATATTTCATTTCATGTGTTCCATTGAAATGCATTTGACGCCGCATCCTTGACTCTGAATGATTTAGTATGTGCCGTATAAATTTGTAATCAAATGTTTGAAACTGTTGCTTGAAAAAATAAAACTTCTCGTTTTTATTTTATGTAATTTAACCAATTTAAATTTGCAAATTGTGATTCGCTCATATGTTTAGCTCGTCTACGTGTATTTGTGTATGTATGTTATCTTCCAAGTGCATGCACACTCGCTTCGATGTTTGTGAAACTATAAATAGTTTTGAGAGACGAGACTCTATTTTGGTTGAAGCGAAGCGACTACTGAAGTATTATCCACATCCACAGCAATCTGCATACCTTCACTTCATGTGATCCTAGGTGGATTTAACCAAGTAATGCGATTGTATTTCAGTTGTAAGCCCAAGTGTGCATACGTACATATATACATGCATGCATATTCACATATGTACCTATGTATGTAGAAGTATGCCGGAATTCAATTGAAAATTTTTTTAGATTTTGAAATACAACACTTACCACTTACCATTCAATATTTCTTCTTACAGAGAACAAATACCTAAAATGTCAACGGAAAGCTTAAACAGCCTGAGCGACCTCGATCTGCATAGAAAGCTGATTCAATGCGGATTCCCAAGCACTCCTGTGACGGAAACAACCAGGGCGGTGTTAATTGAGAAGTTGAAGAAACACAAAAAGGCGGAGAAACTAAAGAGGAGAAGTAACAAGTACGCCCTGTACTCGCAAGAGCAGCGCGAGCCACCAATATTCAAATATCCACAGATGCGCACACAGCCACTTGACTTTACAAATGCTATAGACAACAACAACGACATTGAATTGTGCCGAAATCCATCAGTATTTAATCAGCGTAACTACGACGAGCCCGATTTAAGCACATTGCAAATGTCGGCCTCCAAGATGTATGCCCCACCACCTGTTGTGGCGTCCAACTACGACAGCGAATGCATGCCGCATAATATGAATATGAATGGAAAATACCGGCAACAGTGCTCCATGCCCTTCTCGATAGACTCGTCCAACAGCTATGCCAAGCAGAGTGGAAAAGTAAAAATGTCTGATGGCGGTGTCGTTAACCGATTGCTAAGCTTTCGGGACACCACACTACAGAGGAAGATCAGTCCCAAACTCACACACGCTGCTCAAATGTCGAGAATGCCGCCACCAAGGAATGGAAAATTCAAACGTTTCGTCCTATCAGACCTTAAATCGTTTTTTAAAAACCCCGATATTAGACAGTACATCATACCACAAATGCTGATTGGTCTCTTGCTGATATTTCTAGTAATAATAACAGTGCTCTATGCGAGCAAGAAATTCGATCAGAGCCCCATGGACAAAACGGCATTGAAGTATACATTGTGCAACCCAAATGACTTGCAATTGGCCACCGACAAGGTGCAGTGCATAAGAAAAGAATCTTTGAAAAGTGCGCTGCTCATGAGTGAGGAACTTTTTAAGCATTTGAACGAGCGAGCCAGGCTCCATCACTGCACAGATGCCCGCCAGTCGCCGACCCTTGCAGTGAATGATTTTGTCAGAGAGCTAGTCAGCAATAGCAAGACTCCAAGGGCATATATGCAGAGCAATCTGTTGGCTACTCAATACCTAATCGCGGAGAATCCGCAATGGATGATAAACATTTTGGGACCAAAGGAATCGGAATCGGCCAGCACTCTGGATCTCGGCTCCTACTTTGAACTGTCTGAACCAAATTTGCCGCTCAAGTGCGTTGTTTTTAAGAAAATTACACGCTTCTTTGCAGTAATGGGTACTCTCATTCTGGTAGTATCCGGCGTCTTCATGGTTTACTTTGGCATAGTAGTGTACCGTATGCAACAAAAGAAAGCCCTGATTGCTGTGGACCAATTCACAAAAGACATCATACAAGAGCTGCAAAATCAGAGCTCGCAGTCGACAGCCCTGAGCTGATATTGAACCAGCTGCAGGAGAAGCTTGTGCCTTCCGAGAAACGCTCTAAGCAACTATCCTATTGGAATAAGGCCCTCAAGATGTTGGAGAAGAACGATAGCCGGGTGCTCTTCGGCATGGCCATACGTGACGGGAAGCCCCTGCGCACCATTGCCTGGAACAGGAACCTGGAGAAAAAGGAACTGGGCAAGAAGTGGCAGATTTCCGCACTCGATAATTCCAACAAGATTGCCAACCCACCCACACCCTGTCTGAAGATCAGGCACATGTTTGATTTGACGGAGGTCGAACAACCCAACTTGAAGCAGTCCATCGTGGAGTCGATCATTGAGAAGGTGGGACCACGCTGCAAGATATGCGACGTGCAGCTGGACATACAGTCGTGCTGCGTCTACATACGTTGTGCAACTGAGGAGGACGCTGGCATGATACACAATGAGATCAATGGATGGTGGTTCGACAATCGCCTAATATCGATTAAATTTCTAAGACTTGAACGCTATCTGAGCCGTTTCCCAAAACCCGCAGCCGAGCCACCATATTTTCTTCCAAACGAGGCAGCCAACACACACTCATAAAATACAAATCTTCAACTAGATACTTAAGTTATTAAATGCGAATTTGTTTTTACATGTAGTGAATACGTTTCCCTCATTTTTTTTAAATATCCATTATTGTTGTTTCCCGAGGACAGGACAGGACAGTTTAGAGCCAATGATTGATACAATTTGAATTGGCTTTTCATTAAAAACTTTTTCATTGTATAAAAAAGTTACAAAAACATGTGGACAAATAATAGAATTGTCTATTGCTTCGTTAGGGAATTCGAGGACAGTGCACTTTCTCCTGTTTCCAAATGTTTAATGAGACGATATAATGCAGCTGCTTCCTTAATTTTGCTAAAACCAACGCAGAAGGCCTCGATTTCAATGAACAATTCCTGAAATTGTTTGAAAGTAATTAATACATTGGTATTGCCACGTTATTCCAGTCACTTGCCTTAACATTTACAATCTTATTTCGAATTAGAGACTGCAGAAAAACACACACCAGCCGCACAAGACGGGACTGCATGTACTTGTCTTTGACTGTTTCACAGGTGGAAATACAATTACTGATGTACAAGTGAATAAACTCTGTGGGCAAAGGACCCGATGTAGTTAGCCTGATGAGGAGAAAGGTGAGGAGAATATAGTGCACTGCACAATAAAAGCTTTTTTTCTACAACCTTACCTGTTGACAACCTCCATGGAATGCAACGTAATCTCCATATTGACCAATATGTTAAAGTACTCTGTAATGTCCGAGGTCATCATCAGTCTTAATAAGATCTCAATGGAAATGAGGGGATTGTTTTCCACCAGCAGAGGCAGCTATGAAAGGCACCAAAGCTATCAATATAATAATCAAATTTGAAGGAAATTAGGTCTCCATTTACCTTTGCCGGTGTCAATCCATATTGGTGCGCTATGTCAGAGTTCTGTTTCAGCAAATCATCAAATAGAATCTGTTGGTCCTGAAGACTTAGAGGCTGGATAAATGCTTGTTCAATGAGCAGCTTTGTATTGGGGGTAACATAATTCGATTTGTCGTATAAGATTTTCAGCTTTCCACTGTTTGACTGATTTATCCACAGCAATTCGTCTTCGAAGTCCATTAACGGGGGGCGATCGATAGAAACATGTTCGAGTGCCGTTCTCAAGTTCGAGCTCTAACTATAAATAACTTGTCGTTGGACAAAGAAACCAACCAAGCAAGAAAAGCTAAAACTTTTATTTTATAAACAAACACCTCAGAGTGACCTTAACTGAATAGGAAAATAAAGGCACCGTTTTTGAAGAGAAATATTCGGAACGGAACGCAGAGTGACAAGTGACTTTTCATCTCGTGATTTTGTGACTATATATATATGATTCATTATCAAGAAGTTTATATGTTTAATCGGCTATAAAAATCTGCTTAGTCAAATCACAAATCAAGGTAGCAAAAAACTTTAATCTCATATCAATCGACAAACTAACTGCGAGATGGAGAGCAGCGCAGCGGTTTTATACTTTTCTGATAAATTTTCTTGTCTCTGCATAAAAAATGAGAAAAGTCGAATGTCATGCCATAATTAACTGTAGGTTAACTTAACTTATGATGTTAATTTAATAATAATATCAAAATTCTATATATGTATACAAGTACATGAGATGTGCCGGCTGTGAAAATATTCCATCGTTCCAAAGTAGCAGTAACTCGTCCCAACAACGTGGAACCCGTTAGTACATTTCTAGTCGCATTACTGCAGCTAATGCACTTTATTTAATCTGGCCACCTCGATGTATTAGCCCCACAATAAAGTTAAAAAAATGGATCGCGGAAAAGGTGGATCGGGTAGATCACAGAAAAAGGTGCCACTGGGCGGAGAACTGTTTGCCCTGGGTACAAAGAGCTGTCGAGATGATGCTAAATCCAAAATTATTCCCATTAAACCCATATCATCATCCGAAAGAAAGCGGGAAGCCTCCTCCGCCCTAGGAAATCCATCCAAACGTTTCCGTGGAAATCTGAAAGATTCTGGAGCGGACACCTCCACTGGCAGTAGTCAGTATGAGACCTGGGAACAGTTTGCCGTCGATTGCGACTTGGAAAACATCATTGAAGCCATATATGCGGCCCTGGAGCAAAACGACACCGATTCCGTGGGCAGACTGGTGTGTGGAGTCATCAAGCACACGACATCAAATGCGTCCAGATCCAAAGTGGATAATATTGGCATTCTTGCCCTGATATACGTGGCGAAGCTGCAGCCGCAAGTCTTTTGCACAGATATCGTGGCCTGCGCTCTGCTGTCGTTTTTGCGACGTGAAGCCAATGTTAAGATGCGGTACAACACCAATCTGCACATACTGTTTACGAACCTGCTGACCAGGGGATTCGCGGACACACCACAATGGCCGGAGATACTGCTGCGAACGTACATCGATGACGCTGTCAACGAGCGCTACTGGGCGGACAACGAGTACTGTGCGTCCTACGTGAAGAATGTGTGCGCCGCTTTCAAAACACGCACTCCCCACATAAGCCTACTGCGCTGGGACGTGAGCCCGGCCATACCCTCGGCCCACAGGGACAGTGTCACTATCGACGACGACTCGGGAGATAATTCGACGCAAAGTCTAGATGCCAGCCCCTTTAATTCCGAGCACGAGCCGGTGCCAGACTCAATTGGCGCCGTCAAGCCTCGATTCAGCGACGAGACTGTCCAGAAGCATGTCAGCGAGGCGATTCGGGACCAGTTGAACAAGCGCCAGCAGCAGGATAATTACACAAGGAACTTCTTGAAGTTCCTCTGCGCCACTTCGGGCATAGCCGAGGTGCGCTGTCTGAGTATCTCCCGCCTGGAGCTGTGGATACACAATGGCAAGCTCGTGAAATTCGCCCAGCAACTGCTCTCGTACATCTGCTTCAACATTAAGGGGCGCAACACGCAGGACAACGAAGTACTTTTGGTGCTGGTGAAAATGCGCCTGAAAACCAAGCCCCTGATCAATCACTACATGTCCTGCCTCAAGGAAATGATCATCTTGCAGCCGGATTTATTGGGCACTGTCATGAAGCTGGTGGTGCAAAACGAGCTCTCGAACACAAGGAATCCCAACAATATGGGAATGCTGGGTAAGCCAAACAGTTGGAACTATGCATTAATCTTGATTTTTACTTTATTTGCTATGTGTCCTTTTTGGCAGCCACAATGTTTCAAACATCTGCGGACCCATCGGCTGCAAATCTAGCCGAAATTTACCAGGAATTTTTACTACAGCGGGACGATTGCCTGAGGACACTGCGTGTGTTTTTGCGGGAGCTTGTGCGCATGCTGCGCTTCGACGTGAATCTCGTTAGGTTCTGCAAAACATTTCTAAGCGAACGAGAGGACCTCACGCCGCAGATCGAACAGTTTGAGTTCAAGGAGCGCATATTTCACTCAATGGTGGACATTGTGTGCCTGTGCATGTTCCTTTCGGCAACGCCGCAGGCGCGTGAGGCCAGCCTCTCGCTGAAGAACAATCGCGATGTGAAGAATAACCAAGCCCTGCTGAAGCTGTACAACCAAATGGGACAGATACAACTGGACACGGTGTCGTGGATGTACGAAACGGTGCCGAATGTGTTCAAAATTACGGGCATTGAGTACCACCAGGCGCTGCATAAGCTGCTCCTGCTGGACACTCCCGAGCAGTATTCACGGTGCGATCAGTGGCCCTCGGAGCCAGAGAGAGTGGCCATACTGAGGATCATCTCGGAGACGCCCATCCACGAGGAGACCCTGCTGCGCATCATTTTGATTGGAATCACCAAAGACATACCCTTTTCGATTGCCAACACGTTCGACATATTGTTTCTGGTTATCAAGCGAGTCTCTGGGATGAAGACCAGCAATATTCCCGCTGTGCAGGCCAATAAGTTTGACATAATAGACTTCCTGTTCAATATGTCGGAATATCACCATCCGGAGAATATTCGTCTGCCCTCGGACTACGAGCCCCCCAAGCTGGCCATCATTGCCTTCTACTGGAAGACCTGGCTGATTCTGCTCATGATATCCGCCCACAATCCGTCGACATTCGGGGCCTTCTGCTGGGATCACTATCCCACGATGAAAATGCTGATTGAGATATGCATCACGAGCCAGTTTGTGAATACCGCAGCCAGCAAGGACGAGTTGCAGGTAAATTGTGAAGAAAGCGCAAGCATTTCTGATTGATGATTCCCTCTTCTTGGCACTTTACAGATAATGACTGTGGAAAGAGACCATATACTGCAGTTTGAAACGTATTTGGCCGCCCAAACGTCTCCGAATGCAGTCATCACGGAGGAGAATGCGATTCTGATTACTCAGCTGATGCTGATGGCCCCCCTGGGTGCACCGCGCAAGGTGCCGTCAATGGTCTTGGATCAAATGAAGTTCCTCAATCAAACCTACAAGCTGGGCCATTTGTTCTGCCGTTGTCGCAAGCCCGACCTGCTGCTGGACATAATACAAAGGCAGGGCACCACCCAATCGATGCCGTGGCTGTCGGATTTGGTGCAGAACAGCGAGGGCGACTTTAGTCACCTGCCCGTGCAGTGCCTGTGCGAGTTCCTGCTCTTCAATGCCGTTAATATTAACGAGGAGAACAGCCGGGATGCCGAACTGGTGAATTTCCTGCGCAATTTGACATTCGATGCCAGCCTAAACCATCAGATCGTGTGCGAGCTATTGGATTATATATTTAGACGCCTCTCGTCCACGGTGAAGCAGTCGCGTGTGGCCGCTCTTTCTGGCCTCAACATCATCTTCAGGCACTCGGATGACTACGAGCACGAATGGCTGCTGAAATCGATACAGCAGATACCGCACTTCTTCGAGGTGAAGCCGTTCATAATTCCCCAGCTGCGAGCTGCCTGCCAGGTGGAGAATTGCCCAGAGCTGATCATGGCCTACATTCAGTTCATAACGGCCCACACGATGGGCGACCCGGTGAACGAAATGCTCGACCATGTCATCGATATGGCGCAGCTGATTGTGGAGCGCAGCACCATGTTCCAGCACATCATCATATCCCAGGAGGACTATGACTATGCGCCAGACGACACCCGCATCCAGACGCTCAAGTGCCTCTTTGTGATGTTCAACAACTACATCATCAAGCTGAGGGAGTATCACGAGCCCTACGAGTGGACCGAGTACCCGGATCTCCTCATGGTGCAGTTCGATGATGGCGTGCAGCTCCCTCTGCACATCAACATCATTCACGCCTTCATCATACTGCTCACGTATTCGAACAACAACATGCCGGAGTCCATACCGATTCTCGATTACTGGTTTCCCCCCGGACGACCGGCGCCCGTCGCCTTTCTGCCGAGTATGCCGCAGGAACAGGTGCAGCTGCTGCCCGACTGGCTGAAGCTGAAAATGATCCGATCGTCGGTGGACAGGCTGATCGAGGCCGCACTGCACGACCTGACGCCCGACCAGATTGTGCTCTTTGTGCAGAACTTTGGCACCCCCGTCAACTCCATGTCCAAGCTGCTGGCCATGCTGGACACGGCGGTGCTCGAGCAGTTTGACTTGGTCAAGAATGCCATACTCAACAAGGCCTATCTGGCGCAACTGATTGAGATTCAGCAGGCTCGCGGTGCAAAGAACGGACACTACACGGTGCAGGCGCTCGATCTGCATTCCCATTCACAGACGGTGCCCGATCTGCCCCGTCTCAGTGTGATTATTCAGGAGAATATTGAGATTGGTGACTATGAGGCCACTGATGCCAGCAACAGTAGCAGCAGCAACCACTCAACCAAACAGTTGGTTCAAAGGGTACTCACGCAGCCAGATCAGGATTGGATTTCACGCACCGATTGTCGGGCATTGATCCATCATCTGCTGGACATTGTGATAAATCCAAATAGAAGCAGCAGCAACGATCTGCTGGCCACCGTAACCGAAGTGGTGGCCAAGCTGCCGCCCGATCGTAGCGTGGATTTTGAGAGGGCCATCATTATGAGTCGGCATGCCAGCACCCTGCTGCGGGCATTCTTCAGCTGCATGCTGCACCGCGACAGCTATCGCGTTCTGGAGAAAAGCCTGCAAAAGAATTTCAAAATATTCAAGCACAATTTCAGCTTGGACTTGAGCCTGCTGCAGAGCACGGAGCTGTATCACGATAGCCTGGTGTTTATGCTGCGAAACTCTCGGGACATTCACTTCCAGCAGTTGAAGGGGAACAGTGCCTTGTTGGCCAGAAAGAAGATCGTTAGGGACATCATCAAGAGCTTCGATGCGCCCAGGAAGGGGAGCATCAGCAGGGGCAACAGCTGCCACAACGATCAGATCTTCCACAATGGACTGTTCATCGATTGGCTGTCGGAAGTAGATCCCGAAATAGTTTCCAGCCAGCTGCTGAAGGAGAAGTTCCTCTTCTCCAAGTCGTGCAGTGAGTTTCGATTCTATCTGCTGTCGCTGATAAACCACCAAACCAACTGGGACACCATCGAGAGGATAGCAGAGTTCCTGTTCAGGGAGTTCCGGGCTGACTACGATTATAGCACGGTACTTAACTATTTCGAGGCACTCACCACCAATCCGAAGCTGTGGAAGGGCAGGGAGAAATCCTCCTCGAAGAACGCCCGCCCCGATCCCTTCTTCCTGCTCAAGGACTCTGAGCTGGAGCCATTCACACACTTTATGCTGCACGAGGGAGTCTCGGAGATAAAGGTGGACAGCAGAGGCTACGACTTCAAGCTGTGCTCCCGAATGCAGCTGCTGTTCAAGCTGACGGAGAAGCGAAGGGACCTCATGGTCAAGGTTATGGACTATGTGGAGGAGAGCTCGGTGTCCGCTTATCTGAAACTGCAGGTCCAGCAACAGATGTACATCATGTATCCGCGCATCAAGTTTCTGAGGCCCAGCAAGGATGGCGAAAGATCATATAAGCTACAGACCCTGAAGGGCTGCCAGGCCGACAATGTCTCGAATAATTTGATCACGTGCCTGGGCAGCCTGGTGGGAAAGAAGGACTTTGAAACCTTATCGACTGACACGGAACTGCTACTACGGAAGCTGGCCGCATCCCATCCGCTGCTGTTTCTGCGCCAGTTGAGCGTACTCTCCTCGATAATGCAGGGCCGGGCACAGATCACCATGAAGGCGCTTCGCGAGGAGCATCACTTCCATCGTTTCGTGCAGATCCTTAGGACCTTGGAGCTTCTGCAGCCGACTATATTCGAGGAGACGTACAAGACCGAAATCCAGACGACGCTCTCCTGCTATTTCAACTTCTTCAAGCACCACAGCTCGGTCAAGGAGGCCTTCCAGATGCTCAGCAAGTTTGTGCAGGTGCTGCAGGCATACATCAACTACAACCCGTCCAGTGCCCTGCTGTTCATCGAGCAGTACGTGGGCATCCTGATGGAGCTGGCCGCCAAGTACACTTCGCTGGGCAAGCTGCAGGTCCTCGTACAGGCGGTGGCCCTGCTCCAGCACAAGTCGAACTTCACCTCGGAGCTGGACGATGAGGAGGTTCGGTCCGAGTACGAGCTGGACGAGCACTTAGATGTGAAGCCGCCGCTGGCCAGCAAGCCAGTGGTAGCCAGTGAGGCCGAGTCTTTGGAGGGCGGCGCGAGCACAGTTACGGCGGCAGACATTGTGGGCGCCCGCGGACCCTCCTCGGTGCTCACCTTAAGCTCGTACAGTAGATCGAACTACACGGACATATCGCCGCATTTTCTTGACCTGATCAAGATCATTAAGCAGTCCAACACCGAGGATGTGGTTCTGGGGCCCATGCAGGAGCTGGAGTGCCTCACATCCAAGCGATTTGTGTTCATCAACGAGCTGTTCGAGCGGCTGCTCAACCTGATATTCTCGCCGAGTGCCCAGATCCGATCGATTGCCTTCATAATCCTGATTAGGCACCTGAAGCACAACCCGGGCAACTCGGACATCAATGTGTGCACCCTAAACGCCTACATACAGTGCCTGCGGGACGAGAATTCGTCGGTGGCAGCGACAGCGATTGACAATCTGCCAGAGATGTCGGTGCTGCTGCAGGAGCATGCCATTGAGATCTTATCGGTGGCATTCTCCCTGGGCCTCAAGTCCTCACTGAACACCTGCCCGCCCATCCGCAAGGTTCTGCAGACATTAGTGATTCAGCATGGCTACTGAGTGAGTGTCCAGTGGGAGTAGTTCTAAGTTCTAATCGGTGAATCCGTATTGTAAAGATAGCCTTATCGAGTGTTTTTTTAGTTGCTTAGCCTCGCCCCCAGGGGTGTGGGCAAACAAATAAATTATAATAAGTTATATATTTCATTCATTTTCTTTATTTCTACTGAAAATACAAATTATGTAGAAAATTCTCTTACAAATTGGCGATCTCAACAGGATACGTGTGTTTCGATAGCTGTTGTTTTATGCATGCCTTGCTTGTTCGTTAAATGCAACGCACAGTGCTCTCTCCATCTCCAGTTTATTGGCGGTCAGTGGCGCGAAGCTTCTCCTCGACGGCTTCACGTGAGGCTTCGGACAGATCAGTGGCCTGTATATACTTTTGTACGCCCACCAGCGATTTCTTGAGAGCATCGAAAGAGCTGGAATACAACATCTTCTTCTTAACCTGAACAAAAGAACAAAAAAGACAAAGAGTTAAGTTTATGTGGTCTGTGTGTGTTACTCAATGGTGCGTGGTGTGTGTGTATCGTACCTTAGCAGTATCGGGACACCATGACATAAGGAACAGCTTTTGCTTCTTTGAACTCTCAGAGGTGCCTTGGCATTGATGCATATACTCAAAGTCGAACAGTCCATATCTGTTCAAAATGAAATAGAAATCAGTTATTATAGGGCTTGTCGAGGGGTCCGGTTTTGTCAAGATTAAGCTACATTTACAATCGTAGATCTGCTTGGTTCGTGCGGAGTGAATCCGCTTTTAAAGTCTTCGGTTGTTCGGATGCGATACGGATACGAACAGACAAAATAAAGATAAAATAATGGGAAAAAACGTAAGAATCTTAAAGGAACAGGTCCCTTATACTATTACAAAACAATAACTGAGAAATCACATTTACTTTGTCTTTGATTTTAAAATGTGGATTCATGCGGAACAGACACTACTATATCCTAGACAGTAGCTTCATCTAAAACTAGTCGAGATATTTGCGAGGTAAACTTACCGGCATTCGCCAGGACCGCATTTCTGGATATCTTCTAGAAACTGGTCGTATTCGCTGTTGCGATCTGCCACAGTTTCCACATCGATCTGCTTCTCGTCACGGATGTAGAAAATGACATAGCGATGCTTTTTGTCCTTTTTGATTTCCTCGTATGTAGTCTTGCAGACATCAGACACAGTTACACCAGAAGCCTGTTAAAAATTAAATAAAATTCGAAATTAATTAAATTTTTTAATGGCAAGAACTAAAACCTTAATTTTAAATGTTTGTAAAGGCGGGAAAAACCTTTCTACCTATGCATAGTATATGTGTGCCCCTGTGTGTGTGTGTGTGTGTGTGTGTGTGTGTGTCCGTCAACACAACTCCCCCTGTGTCTGAACCAACAATATTGCCGTCTCTTTTTAACTATGCGAAAATGTTGCCCGTCACTGCCGGCAATAACAACAAATAAAAATTCAAAGTAATAACTTTTTGTTATTTTATCCGTTTTTATCCGAAACAATTAAGATCTTTTCATATGTACATATATATCTAGATATGCTTTAAATAAAACAAATGTAGGAGGAAGACAATTTGCAGGGATGGCAGTGGGTGTGGCACCATTTTTACAGTTTCAACCCGGCAAAGATTCAAGGGTAATTTTACAACTGCCGGCAAACCTAAGGGCAAACAAAAATCTCAAATAACAAATGTTGTGGGTTTTTCTGTCAAGTTGGAAAAAAGCCACATGGTTTATTCTTTTGGGGAATACATTTCTTTTGTAAGTGCCCAAGGATTTTCACATATTTTCCAGCAATATTCGGCAATACATTTGCTCATACATACAAACGTCTGTGGCCGTCACACACACACTTTCATGCATATGCAAGCGAAGCATACACACGCACGCATAGGCGGCGCGGCGGCAAGGAAATGATCGCCTCTCCACACCTTAAATATGTATGCCGCAGATACATATATGGATATATATTTATACATATTTCGGTATAGTTATATATTTGTACGTTCGTCCGTGGGAGAACATGTAGATACATACAGACATGTGTACATATTTATAGCCATCGAAAAAAAAAGCGGTATATGCCCACACACACTCATACGTATGTGATACACATCCAAAAGTGTATGTATGCATGAATGTGTGTGTGTGTGTGTGTGTAAGCGTGCCTATTTTTCTCCAATTTTTCTTTTTTAATTATTTCTGATTCGATTCGGCCCAGAAAGACGCCGACACCGCCGCCTCCGCCACCCATTTGAAAGAGAAAAATGTACAGATGTACATACAAATGCACCACCGCCAACCTTTTCTTCCTCGATTTATTTCTGCAATTGCTATTTGGCAATCTGAGTGAATCGCGAAAAGCATGGAAGCACTTTAATAAATGAGTAATATCCGTTCCTACCAATGACTAATTTGGTTTATATGTGTATGGATGATACATACACATGAACATATATCGCCGAATATAGCCAACGTTGGTAGTTCATATATGCAAAAAGTTTGAATAGATGTACATGCATATATATAAAATATTCTTTTATATATATACGCACACTCTTGAAAAGCAAAGGAGCTGCTTATATGATTCATCGAAACATACAAATGTGTATGGATTCGTACATCAAGATATACATTTAATCATCTCTACATATATACACACACACACATGTATATATTTTTCATATAAATATTTGTGGCTGGAGTTTTTATTTTTATTAATCATTTAATCGTTCAAATACATACCATATTGTTCCTTTATTTTAGTACTTTCACAAATTTCAAATTGATTTACAAATACTGTTCAACCTTCTGTCGGTCTTCTTCTCTCTTCTTTTTTCTCTTCTTCGCTCCACTTTAGTGTGACCACGGATTTATCGACAAAATATACCGCCTGACCCTCGGGAATATACCGAAATATACCGTGTCACTATCAGAATATACCGTAAATATACTGACTGACACGACAAAAATGCGTTGATATTCCTCGATTTTGATATTCGGTTTAATATTACTAGCTAGTTTGCCCACATAGCCTTACGAAAGTAATTTTATCCGATTCATCAATAAATTTTGTACATGATTAGCTAGTTTTCAGAAGTCCTATTCATTGGATTGTCTACATAACAGGGTTCAAACAAAAGCGGCCAAAGCATTAAACGTAAGTGTGAACTCTGGTCACATTCCGTCATTGTTGCTGGTCAAAAAAGTTTCTGCATTCTGTATGGACACTTTTATACCTTATTTCATTTAATTAATGTTCAATTTGTTGTTCAAAGCTGCTTTGATGAATTTGTCCTTTATTGACTTGTTTTTTACCTATGCATGCATATGATTTGTATTTTGTATATAGTGAATCTCCGTAGGCTACAAAATTTCGTTAATATCTTTAAAACAGAGACTGAGTAGTTTTTACATTAATTTGGAGCCTGAAATTACAAACCATATCTCAACCATATAATATCCTTTCTCCCAAGGGTAGCAGATTGTTGTTCGTCCGTGCCAAAGTTGCAGAACAATGCTGCTAATTCATTTCCCCATGTTGCTGAAAATTTTTCTACGATTAATTAATCAATTTCCTGAAAGAGTTGCTAATTAAAAGTGCGCATTTTCATTTGAATTATTCATAAATAAGGTTTAATCAGATAGAGGGCGGTCTTCTGATGAAAAATTTAATGTTTTACATGGGTACTGTGTAGTTAGCGTGTGCTAACTACACATTTGCTACAAATTAACTACATATTTATGTGTGTGTGTGTGTGGACGCTACGCGCCAAATCGACTTAAGCTCTCGCCTCGCACTCGCTTAAACTCTGAAACTAACTTCGTACAGCAACTACGTAACGTAACGTTAACTTAGTTAGTAACTATCTAGTACCAGTAGTTAGTAAGTTAACTTACCTGTAGTTGAGTTTACGTGTGTGGACAACGCGACGCCAAATCGTACTTAAACTTCCGTACTTCCGTTTAAACTTCTGCACGCATAGTATAGTTGTGTGTTGACTAGTTAAGATGCGCTCCATTCGTTGCGGTCCAGCTTATATCCAAGGTTCCGCGGCCCTAGCATCGTCTGCACATCCAGTTCGAGGGCATGGACACGCGCGCGCTGGTAGTACGCGTCTCTTCTTCTTCCCCAATTTGTTTTTAAACAAAATCCTGGCCCTGCTCGGTATTTCTTGTGCGCTAAATCGCAATAATTTTTATCGATAAAATATACCGAAAATAAGAATGCGATGAAATAGATAAACCCCCTGGACTCCGTTTTACGAAGTCACGTTTCTTTCAAATTGGCACGATGGAATCAGCACATGCTGTTTTGGACGGGAGTACACGGAATTATTTACATACCATACAGAACCATATTTTGAAACTAGTAAATCCAAACCAGTTTATAAACTTCCTGTATTTTTTTAGTTGCCCACGGACTTAAAAATGTTGTGTGCGTAGTATATGCAGACTTTAAGCAATGCTATAAATGACAATCGAGTTGGCAGCACGGCGATCCGGCAGCATCAACCAGAACAGCAGTTTGCTTGTTGTTGGTTGTGGCAAAATTTGGAAAAGGAGCAAGCGTTCGCCGGCGAGAAATATGCGCGACTATTTGTGTAATATTACTTTAAGTTCTCGGATCGTGGAGCCGGGATAGACGCGGCGCGGGAACCCCTGGATCACTGGTCCTTTGTGCTTAATGAAAGCGGATCCAGGATTACGAAATTTCCAGGTAAACACCAGGCACATATACCTTGTTTCATATGTTATATTCCTTTGGCGCTACAAACATACATATGTATTTATGTATATTTCACGTGCTCTCCTTTATGCAGTCGTGTCCTCTTTTAAATCCAACAAACAATACATTAGGTGGTTTTTTTTTGTTATTACTCGAATAAAATACGCTTGTGATGAATCTTTTATTGAACAATTGCTTTAAAGGGATTATTAGCTTGCTGATTAACGATAAATATGTTTGTCTAGGGAAGAGAGCTGTAAAACTTTAACAAAATTAGCATATTCCTTCGTCCTCGTCTTCGTTGGTTGCCTAAGACGGTACAAAAAATGATTACTTAGCATACACTGCTTCCAAATCGTGTAAATTTAACTTACATTGCCAGCATTATCTTCGGATTTCTTCTCCAGTTGCATACCTTCAGGTAATGGAATGTTCTTAGCTAAGATCGAGTACTCCACATCCATGTGTCTGATGAATGGCGTTGCCAACATTCTGGCCGCCATTTCAGCATCTTCCTCATCAAATGCGCTTAAAAGTGTTTGCAGTGTGGACACTTCTTCGGGCTCGCAACAGCTTCCCCATTCCCGGAATGCCTTTTCTGCTTCCACTGAATCACCACGGGCTAATTGAACCAGCACCAAAGCCACAACCAAGCGCCCGATTTGACCATAGGACTCCGTTTGCTGATTAAGCCCAATCTCCTTCTTAATTGCATGTGTAGCCTCGTCGAATCTGAAATAAGTGGTAGACGTTTAGTGCAATGGTGTGATGGAAATTTTAACTGGCTTACCTCCTTAGTTTGACTAGTATTCTTGACACTTTGGATGAATATTCAGTTGCCTGACGGGTGGAGTCCTCAATCTGTAAAAATGTGTTAGTTAGTGTACAAGTTAGTTAACTTATATACCAGAGAATCAACTTACCATTATTACTTCTATGGCGTGCTGGTAGAATCGCAAAGCCAGCTCAGGATGCTTTTGTTCAGTTAGTTTGGCAGCTTTATCCAAAGCGGATGCGGCCGCTTCTGGCGAGCCATGTTGTTGATATAAGCTACAAGCTTTATTAACATACTCTTCGATCTCCAATAGTTTGTCTGTATCTTTCGATAGTAAAACAATCTAAAAAATGTGCAAAAGTTAGCGTGTTGTTTATTGTCTGGAAAATGCTGGTACTACCTGCTCGTATGCTTTTGCGGCATGGAACCAAGATTTGTTGTTCTTGTAACATTCAATGGCCTTCAATTGACACTCCTTGCTTTTACCAAAACTTTTTCCTATTCGATAAGCAGTAGCTGGAAATAATTCAATGCTTAATATGTAGTTACAAACGTACATGTACATAAATGCACATAAGTTATACATGGGAGAAATGTTGGTCTTTTGTTTTAATCTCTATTTACATATACATATGTACAAAAGCACACATTCATACATATGTATGTACACTCATCACACCTAAAAATCCAAGAGGCACGTAAACAGTTTTCCAAAGCTTTGTTACGTTAATTGATGTACTTAAACCTCGAAATAATACCTACTAATATTATATTAACGTATGTATATGTAGATAAACTAAGGTACGTACCAGCTTTTGAGTATTCATCAGCTGCACTGTCATAGTCAGGTACCCATTTCAAGAGCGATGTCTTCAGACTGCAATGTTATTGATGGTTTGTTTTGCTAATTGGTTATTTAAAACATTGACACCTACCTCTTCTCTGCCTGTCTAACTAACTCCTCCGCTTCGGCAATTTTCTTGGCAGCGGACATTTTTTTTCACAAAATTGTTTGTAGGAAAAATCAATTGTTTACATTTAGCTTAGTGTGGCCGAGTGTCGCAAGTAAAATACCACGGCTTATACACAGTAATTTTACAGAATTGATGGCGCATGCCCGTTATTATTTTGGCATACACTGAAAAAAAGGGTTTAACTAGTTTGACACATGTTTCTCCCATATTGTCAGAATATTAACAACTAATCTAAATATTTAAAAAAAATGTACAATTTGGTGACATCTACATACCAGTACATACAGTAACCTAAGTTTAAAACAAAAATGGGGTCTTTTCTCTTCAAGAACAATAATTAATAGCTCGTTTTGATTTTTTCACGTGTATTGCGTTCGTAATAGCAGAAGTATTTGGGTTACATTCATGTATTATTTTTTGGCAACTTCGAAACAGGTGTACAATTTTAAAATTAAAGTCCTTATTTATACATGAATAAAACAGTGCAGTGAATCGAGGTAAGGGAACCAAGGACGAATCTTGGATTCATAGACTGCTCCAGCTCCAGTTATTGAATATTTTTAGATCTAGATTATTCGTGGGGTGTGTTACAGTGGGCGATTGGCATTCAAGCTCAAAATTTAAATCATATTATTTTTATTTTCATTGCTTTACAGATATTAAAATGTCCCACAAATCTTGTGTAGAATTAAGCGAAATCCGAAAATTGGATAAGATAGTGCAACAGTGCGAGCTGTACATGTCCAATAACAATATCAACGATACCGCAAAAAAGCCGCCTTTGAAAGAGTTTAAACGAAATTGTGTAACAAAGTCCAATAAATTTGTTGAAAGAGAACTCTTTCCCTCATGTGCAACCTAAACAAAACTGAAAAGAAACAAGTTTTTGTTTCAGATATATTGATAAACGCCAGTATGTTCGATGACAAGAAGGAAAGTTTGTCAAGATTCCCGAAAAACGTGGCAGAGCACGGCACCCTCGTCTATCACAAATTCATGCGGGCCAGTGACAGTAGCGTGTCCATTGATCTTAAAATAAAATCGAATGCAGAAGGCAAATACGAGCACAGCGAACGGAACATAGCCGACTGCTACTTTTCGCCTCTGCTGTTAAGAATTAATAATAAAAAGAATGTTTGAAGAGAGTCAAAGCCAATAGAAGTGAACCCCATCTGGAACCATCTGCAATCACTACGAGAGGTGAGGTTAAGTCGACCCAATCAAAAAGTCACAACCATAAGAAAACGATCAAAAAATGTGTGAAGTGTGACAAGAAGAAACTTTATTTTCGGTATCAGAGTTCAGAAAGAGAATGCGAATCGTTTTGCTCGTATAAAAACAATAATGATATCTTTCGAAATCACAAGGGCAGTAACAGCTCCTATGAATGCATGCTTAAGAATATCAAGTACAACCCGATTGAAAAAACAGTTGAGAACGGATTGGTCGATCATTTCGACGATGTTCTGGACAAAGAAGCTCTGCTTGGGTCCAAGGGTGAACCAAAGATGCAGGAACCCATCGAGACGGTATGTATTCATATTTGAATCACACGAATACTGCTGGTGAATCGTTTAATTCATTTTTTTCAGATTATTTCTTTGCGAGGGAACATTTTACATGACCAGAAGCTGCAAAACAACAAATACCATAAATGGACTCTGTTGCACTACTCACCATTCAAAGCTGTATGGGATTGGATAATATTAATACTTGTTATGTACACTGCAATATTTACGCCCTATGTTGCTGCATTTCTGCTCGGTGAAAAAGATTACCAGAGAAGAAATAACAAATATATAAACTCGGATCCGATTGTCATAATAGATTTAATCGGTACGTACTTACTTGTAGAGCACTCATTCTAATAGCTCTTACTAATTTTTCATTCATTTTTGCAGTGGACGTTACATTTATCGTCGACATTCTTATTAACTTTCGTACTACCTTTGTGAATGGCCAGGATGAAGTGGTATCCCATCCAGGTCGCATAGCAGTTCACTATTTGAGCGGATGGTTTCTTATTGATTTGGTGGCAGCGGTTCCCTTTGACTTGCTATTAGTTGGAGACGATACCGATGAGGTAAGCGATGAGGTATATTACGATAAGACTTACCTGCGAGCTGCAAATACTAAAAGTAAAATGTTTACATACATATCTACCAGACAACTACCTTAATCGGACTCTTAAAAACAGCTCGACTCTTAAGGTTGGTTCGTGTGGCGCGGAAAATAGATCGGTACTCGGAATATGGTGCCGCTGTACTTATATTGCTTATGGCCACGTTTATTTTGATTGCCCATTGGCTTGCCTGCATATGGTACGTTGTTCTTCAAGACAAAATTTTATACCAGAGGCCATGAGAATTCTACAGCTTCAACCGTAACGTTTCAGGTACGCAATTGGAAATGCAGAAAAATCAATGGCTACGAAAAACATTGGCTGGTTGCATTCCCTATCTTTTGATATTCAAGAGCCCTATTTTGAGAACAAAACTGGTGGACCTTCAATAAAGGTACTAAAATATTTATTTGGTAAAATTATTTCTGATTCGTTGGTCTCGTGCACTAGTCACGATATATTACAGCTTTGTATTTCACATTTACATCACTCACTTCCGTTGGATTTGGAAATGTTGCGCCCAACACGGATGCCGAAAAAGCATTTACAATATGTGTAATGCTAGTTGGATGTACGTAAATTAGTCACTTTTCCTGATGAATGAATGATGGTTTAATGTTCACTTTCTTCTTATATGTGAAGCTCTTATGTATGCAAGTATTTTCGGAAACGTGTCAGCCATAATACAAAGACTTTACTCGGGAACAGCGAGGTATCATACACAAATGTTACGAGTTCGGGAATTCATACGCTTTCACCAGGTTTGTAGTTTGTAAAGATTTCAAGATATTTGCAACCATTTAATTTTATTGTTACACTTTTCTAGATCCCAAATCCTCTGAGGCAGAGACTGGAGGAATATTTTCAACATGCATGGACATACACCAATGGAATTGACATGAACTCTCTGTTGAAAGGCTTTCCGGAGTGTCTCCAGGCAGATATTTGCTTGCATTTGAATCGAAAGCTGTTGACAACGTGTCCAGCCTCTCTAACGCTAGCCCAGGATGCTTAAGGTACATATACGAAAGAACTTTTGTGAACACATTTGTTAATTATGCATTTTCAGAGCTTTCTCTCTTAAATTCAAAACAACTCATGCGCCACCAGGAGATATATTAGTACACAGGGGCGATGTTCTTACCTCTTTGTTTTTTATAGCACGAGGATCGATTGAAATTCAAAGAAACAGTAACATGATTGTCGTCTTGGGTAAAGAGTTGAAGTTAAATTGTTTATGGCAATCCTTGTTACCGTTGGATCATTTGTTTCAGGCAAAAATGACATATTTGGCGAGAACCCATGCATATACCCAACGCTTGGAAAATCGAATGGTGTCGTTAGGGCGCTAACCTATTGCGACATTCATAAGATACACAGAGATGACTTGCTCGACGTTCTGGACCTGTATCCCGAATTTCTTGAAAGTTTTGTAAACAACCTGGTTCTTACATACAACATGAGAGATGTAAGCTGTAATTTCCTCACTTAATGCTCAAAAAACATGTATTAAATTTTAATCACACTTTCTACAGGACGATAATAGTGGTGTCGACATTAAGCATCGCTACTTGAGAGCAAGAAATTCAGATAATGTGAGGAGCTCCAGTGATATACCTTCTATAAGAATGTGAGCCCTATTCAATATACATAACTAAACATTCCGCTATAACGCATTGCTTTATTTCAGAGTTGGATTACACTACAAAAATCATAAAGTAAACACGTCTGTCCATAAAGTGAAAACTGAAAATTCCCGAGATCTTAATATTTTTATCGAAAACGAAATTGCAAACTATCATTTGGATCTATTCGAAAATAATAACTAAGCACAGGGACAATTGGATGATATACATTCGATTTAGAGGGCATAAATGCTATAAGCACCTTGCATCCAACAGTTAAATAAAATGTATTTTTAATCGGTACTCAAAGTGTTACTCTATATCTCACCCTTTCACGTCCAGTGTGTGCCCTTGCAGAGAGAGCGCGGGCTGTGACAGCCGGATGGTAATTCGTTGGTGGAACGAGAGAGAAAGAAACATGTGGCGGAATGTGCGGTATGGAAAGAGTTAGGCGGATTGCAGAAATATACATATAATAAAACATATGATTACATATACTGTCTGAGTACTCACACAACGACTAATTTAATGTGTAAAAATGTGCTTAATCTTAGAAAAAATCACTGAAATAATTTCCACGATGTTCAGCAAGGATGCACCAGTGAATAGGCCAATTACTCCTCCAATGGCAACTGGAAATCAAAAATGTATTATCAAATGAAGACTCTGATAAAATAACAACCTACCAACTAAATCCAGTTTTGTTTGAGTGACTGTTCTGAAGTATTTGGCTGTTGGTGGTGATGTTATTTCGATTTCGACCATGTGTGCATCTCCGTATTCGTTATAGTTTTTTTCTCGAGACCTAAGATTGAACTAGAACCAGCGCAATCCGTTTAAAACTAAACGTGTTCACTTACCCAACGTAGCTTATCTGCTGCTCCATGCAGGACGGCAAGCATGCCATATTGGAACCCACATGACTCTTTACTCTTGATGCTAGATTTTCTGAAAGAATTTTGTGAAATTTAAGACTGCAGTCACCTTGAAGTAATTAGAAATATTCTCTACTCTCTACCTTTATCCAAACAGGCTATGCCCTCGACTCCGCAATATTTTATGGTATCTAAATTAAGTTACACAGAAAAGTCAATACGTATGTAGATATAATGATGCAAATGGAAAATGCACATACTTTTTTCACTCTTGCTAAATAAAGTGCAATTGCAGAGTTTCATTTCAATTTCACTTCGAATTTCGGACATGCATGTGGAAAAACTGGAAAAAAAAATTAGATTAATACAATAAATAATGTAGAATAAATACATAATACAGCATATGACCTGCCTGTATAAAACCTTATTGTCATCGGTCTCCGTGTCGAATTTACACATTCTTTGAGAGACTGGTTCATGAATAACATCGTGATGGTTTTCTATCCCTTCCACATTAAAACTGTGTACTGATGGATCCGATGAAATCGTATAGGATAAAGCATTAAAATATGGCTGGTTTTCAGGGCTATGAATGTATAGCTTAAAAAGATTATTTTAAATATTTTAAATTTATGTTTTCTAAAATTTAAATATCACATACATCGTATCGATATATCAGGCCACTTCTTAGAACTAATCTTAGATTCCGGTATTCGTCCAATGAAGAATATACCAATGGCATTTTTTCGATATTTTGACTGAAAAAAATGTAACAATTTCATTAATTTGTTAAGCTAAGATACATATATCTTTGATCTCTTTGCTGTCATTGTACTTACTAATCAATCAAATTGTTGGCTAGAAAGCAATATCCCATTTCTAGTTCGTGAAACTTGAATATTTCCTCGCAGTTGGGTAGAAGTTTTTCAGAGAAGTAGATTTTTTCAATAAATTCTGTACACGAGCTGGCAAGCAACTAAGGTATGATATTACGAGCGAGTTAATAGATAATTAAATCTGTAAAAATTAAGAATCGTACCTCTTTCCGCATATCTAAAATGTCAACACCACAGGTCGAATTGAATTCCTTGCAATATTCTTCTTTTAAATACAAGTTATTCGGATTTATAAAGAGATAGTCATACAATGTCCTTATGTATGTATAGGAAGGAGGTTGGTCAGCACGTCGTTTCACTGCCTCCGAAAACTCTTTTGTAATCCGGTTCTTCGACAAGCATATGCTAAAAAAAAGGAAACGTATTTAACTTAACCTTTTTATATGTATGAAGTAAGCAAAGTTGTATACCTAACGGCCGGAAAGGTATTTATCCAGCTAATATATGACGTAGTTATGCCAATGCTAGTCGAATCTGTATCAGATCTATTCTTCATAAGAACAAAATCGTTGCCATATTCCAAGCAGAAAGAAGGATCACACAAATCCAAAAAATTCTGAAATTAAATAAGAGTAATCGATCCGTTATGGTATATTTTATCTAAAACTTTTGGAAGTACGAGTACCTTCTGTTGGAAAAGCTTCTTAGTAGAAATCCTACAGCAGCCTTGCAATATTTTCCAGCCATTGTTCCTTTGCTTTGCCGTTTGTTAAAATCAATATCAAAATGCAATGATATAATTACCACCTACATTCCGTGCCTGGTGCAATTAGTCCTTCTACATGTATCTTGTGTGCTGCCCGAATACGCCCATACATACTTCTGTGAAACGTGGTGAATAATCCTAAAACGTATAATATGTATATTCAAATAATCACACCACCTAATCGACTAAATTAACGTACTGCAGGCAAGGGTATAAGGATGATGCAGAGATGAAATAATTACCAAAGAGAAGATGAGATTGCCCAAGCGTGCATTTTCATGCTCCATAGCCCACACGCTGAGAAATAAGAGATCCCAAACAGCATTTGCAAACTTCAATAGCAATATCACATACATCGAATTAAAGGTGAAAAGGTTATTCATGAAATATCAACACTTTTTAATTATTTACATCGATTTACCAACTGCTGATCAAACAGCATTAAGTGTCTTCCAATTGTATTAAAGAGGCCATACTTCGATTGTAATGAAAATTTACTTTTTCATGGTGAATGATTACCAGGTTAACAATACTTTAGTCGTTTGTATTAACGCTGTTGCATACACAGACACAACAAGATGGCAAAATGGAAGTACTTCAGATGCTGAGCTTACTAGTTGGCGCACGTAGTCTTTTGCAGTCAGCAGTAAAAAGGTATTGACCAATATGTTGGGGAAAGTGAAAGGCGATATTGTTGTCATTTACATGACAATAGGTAAGCGAGATACTAAGAACCTAACATATATGGAAACTTTTACTCAAATTGGTTTATATTCCATCAGGAATCGCGTATGTTCTAGTTAACATAAATGCATCATCTACCTACATTGCACCAAGTAGACAGGTATGAACTCAACAAATGTATCCAGGGGCACGAAAGCTTTTCAATGAACTCAAATTTATTTTTAGATGTGGCCTGTAGATCCACCCTACATGTTATATAGACAACAGCCAAATGCTTTGAGAAAATTCTATTGGTACAATGCCAGGACTCCAATTTTAGTTGGAAAAATGCGTCTAAAAAACTTTATGCGTAATATCCACATGCTACCCAGATACGTACATTCTCCTAAACCATATGATATATATGGGTCTTCTAAAAGGTAACTAATTAAATAAACAATACAATCAGGCAGGCTCCGGTTTTCACTTTCACCAAAACTAGCACTAACGCGTCGGTATAACAGCAGTAAATTTCGCGCTTAACAGTACAACGTGTAAACGAATTCACATAAGTGGATTCCAGAGCGCGTCGAAATGAAAAGTCATACTTTTGCTGAAAAGTAAAACGCAAAGTGAATGTGAAAACCGGAGCCTGTCTGAATGAATTTCTTACCATTTTAACCGTTAACGACTATATGATCTTCTAGAAGCGTCTTCAGAAAATTAAACACCGTTCCAACTACGCCTGCAACTACAGCGGACTACAACCTGGGCCTGGTGGGCTTGGGCCCTGTCCACCCCTTTGTACCTCTGACGGCAGCAACGATACCCAATCCTGAATTTTGAAAAGCGTCGAGAATACGAGAAATTTCTCTGACGGCTGGACGTCGTTGTGCCAAGAACGTGTAACTAATACAGGTGCAAGCCCATCAGATGATTGTTTCAAGAACACTTTAAATCGTTTCCCAAGAGAGGAATATAGCTTAAGTAGCGTGGCAAGGGATATAGCGCTGACAACAACCAGTCTTCCATACTTAAACTATATTACTCACACCTACTTTACCCTTGATGATGTAATTCTACCGCGTTCAGGAAATAGGTTCGCAGACAACTCGGCAAAAGCAACCAATGAGTATCGTCTGAGTCCAATTATTATAACAACTGAAATGCCCCCTGCCACTACGACTGAAGTTCTTCAGACCACAGCGAAGGCGATAACAACAACAGAAGCCGCGATCCCGACACAAACAACAACAACAACAACTGTTTTTGATTTCGAGTACAGTAGCAGCAGCGCGAATCCAATTAGTTCTACCGCTACAACAACCGAATTCGCACTACCATTCGATAGCTACAAAAATTGGACAACAGCGCAAACAATTAAAGAAAAGCCGTCTTTCCTGCCAATTATAACAACAGAATCGTATAAACCGATACTAAAACCGGAAAAAGTTCGAAAAAATATGACATCAATAATGCGAAGAAAATTTAAGTCGCTTAAACTGAATTTCAAAAATATTTTAACCACAAAAGAAACTCCGAAATACCGAAAAAATAAGACCGTAATAGCTAGTAGTGAGAATTATAGTAAATTAAACGAAACTTCAACGTCAACGATCATTCCCGCGACGTTAAGGACTCATCTAAAGCGTACTTTCAGAAAAGTTCGCATTATAGCGACAACAAAAAAAACACCCGCTCAAATTCCACGGAACACTACGGAAGCAAGTAATCTGAAACTGAAGCATAAGAAGACAAGCAGGATCTTTGAGAGACGCAAAAACTTGAATGCCACTGTTTTGAGCGAGCCGGCAAAAAATAATACAAGTGAAAGTGACAGCAGTAAGTTTAAACGTCGATCAACTGCTACAACTCGCAAGTCCAAGACTATTGAAGAAACTCAACGCAACTCAACAAAATCTACCAATAGTAACAGTCTTAGGTCACGGGCAGACGGAATAATGGAAGACAAAGCCTCGTTGGTCACCGAATCAGCCATTATGACTATTAGCGGCAACATTAAGCTGAAACAACCAATATTGAAGCTAAAGTCACACCAACACAGCGGAAAAAAGATAAATTATATAGAAAATGATAGTGTAATTCCGTCCCTTCCAATTGAAGTTTATTTTAAAAAGTTAACCAACAATAAGAAAACAGCTGATTTACGAAAAAAAACAATAAGGTTACAATTATACATGTCAATATTACAAATTACAGAGATATTATTCGCACAGTTAAAATGTGAGTTTTATTATAGGTTTATGGTTCTAGCGACATCAAATAGCTGCCGAAATAAATTATTTCGCTAACTATCGTCAATTCGAATTACAATTTTCTTACCACTGTTTTAGTTTCATCGTTCCAAACAAATGACTACCTATCGGCTGCGCACATTTGCGAAAATTTCAGAGTGATTCCTGTTTTGTTGATTATCGACCGGAAACAAAACGTGAGTCTCATTCGATAGCAGGGTTCTTTCGTTTTACATCTTCGGTTGGAACAGTCGCTTGATTCACAAGTAGGTGTGCTATTTTTATAAATTTGCGGCTTACAAATTTGCAAATTCATTCGGCATACTTGATAAATGTTTTAACCGCCTTGTTCTGCACTTAAAATGCTGAAATGTAGTCGGGCCATAAAATTAACCTATGACTGCATTCATGTGCAATTATATGTGGAAGAAAGTGTGTACATACATACATACAAAGCTATGTCTGTACATACCTTGAGTACACAAAATGATCAGGCTCTTTGCCTATGCTATGTCTCAACAATTATAGCAAAGTAAATAATGGAACATTGCAGTGTAATTTAATAATTTTGAAATCAAGTGTGTGTGTGTGTACATATGTATTTCGGAATATACATATGCAGACATGTATATACATACGCTTGGGCATATGTATATGTATGCATCATACATACAGATGCCAATGAACTTGCAAATTTATGAATGGATATACATATGTGAATGTACTGCAGTGCCCTTGTGCGGGGCTGGTAAAAATAAATTAACTAAATCAATACATTCTTGTGTCGTGGCAGAAATGGCAGACCTAGACGATCATTTTGAAACTACCGATTCCGGAGCATCGACCACTTATCCGATGCAATGCTCGGCCCTACGCAAAAACGGATTTGTTATGTTGAAGTCGAGGCCATGCAAAATCGTCGAGATGTCTACATCCAAAACCGGAAAGCACGGACATGCTAAAGTTCATATGGTTGGAATTGATATTTTTTCCAACAAGAAGTAAGTATGTTTTATGTGGAGTACCAAAGAATAAAGGCGTTACCCAATGTTTCATGTAACGCGAAACCAACGTTTTCTTAACAATTTAACTGTATATTAAACGTGCATACACATTCAGTTGCACGTTTAATATACAATTCAAGCATTCCAAGTATATGGCGTGATAATCTTATCTCAAAATTATCGCGAAACCTTTAAAGGAAGAAACCAAATTGAAAGCGTTGTACGAACCAGTTTCTGACGAATATATGTATAATACACACTGCATTTTTAATTTAAATGATGATTGCAATTATTAACACATTTATTTTGTTGCTTTCCATTACAGATATGAGGATATTTGCCCATCTACTCATAACATGGATGTTCCCCATGTTAAACGTGAAGACTTCCAGTTGATTAGCGTTAGCGATGACAGCTTCCTGACCCTTATGTCGGACGGCGGCGATCTGCGTGAAGACTTGAAGATCCCAGATGGTGAGATTGGCGAATCATTACGTGCAGATTATGATAATGGCAAGGAGTTACTGGTAAGATACACTCGACACTTTCACCCACTGGCATTTGTTAATATTTATTAATTTCTCCATTTTACAGTGCACTGTGCTTAAAGCATGTGGAGAGGAGTGCGTTATTGCAACTAAGAACAATACGGCTCTGGACAAATAAACAAAACGTGTTGCCGTTAATTTCTGTTGCATTTACATCTGAAGCAAATTTATTCAAAGATGCTGTTATAGGCTAGTTGGCTCTACATCTTAAATCTGGTTCTGAAGATCGTAATAAATAAAACAGAAACTCGAAGCATCCATGTTTGAATAACTAAGTAACAAAATAAACGTTTGCCAATAAAATTTTTTACCTAAACGTCAACATCAATTTCTACAGTTTTAATCTTAATGAGTGAACTATTTTTTCTCTCTAGAGCCTTTTACACAAATGTAGACGATATGATGCTTTTTAAGGTGTTTTGGAAATCGGGTTAATATGAATTATCGCCAAGCTGTATGAATTTAAGTTGCATTTAAGAATCAAACGATTAAATAGAAGGAAATATATTTGAGGGATATGTGTACATACAAATGCACGTCAGAGTTCGTGCCAACAAAATTGAAATTTTCTATAGGCTTTGCAGCCGGCTGCCGGCCAGCAATACATACAGACATACGCATGTTCATGTGTGATTCGGTGTGGAATTTCTTGGTTTGGTGAAGGTAGGTCGTGAAGAAAAGGAAATCGTGGAAGAGTAGACGCCGAATATTTTGATCAATACAATGCGGAGATTACTGCCAAAACATACATATGTATGTATATAGATAGCTTGAGCCGAAATCTATCCTCAGACGTACATGGCCACAGAAAAGTTAATCGTTAGACAAACCCATATATAAACATATAAGAAATAAGCATAAATGCAAGTAAGTACATACTCGCACTTTTCTAATAGCAAAGAAAACATGGTCGGTATGTATGTATGCATGTGTATGCAAAATATGTTTGTATGTAAACAGTAAACAAAGAACAGAGTGACCATCACTGTGCAGACTCGCTAACCTTGGAGTGACCCTATCAACGTAACAATCGCAATATATAAAAATAAATTTAGTTATCCAATCTAATAACATTAAATATATAAATCAGATCGAAAATAATTGCCTATTATTTTGAAAAAGCCAACATTTTATTGTAATTAGTTTCACTTTCACGTTCCATTCGATAGTAAACGACTTGCATTATTTTTATTTTCGATAGGTCTGTACGATAGGTGGTATTAACACTAACCGGAAATCGATAAGCTTCTTCTTTCTTTCTCTGTGTGTCTTTTTGCGGTACAGTACAGAGCTAAAATGTCTATAAAGAAATCGTTTAATATTAATGTAATCCTAACTTTTCAGCAGCCTTTTGAGCCACGATACAACAATGCCTCCCAAATTTGATCCCACGGAAGTAAAATTGGGTACGTTTAAGTGTTCTTTGTAAATCTATTTACAAAATTACTCGAATAAATATACGTGAATTTGTGCATACTAATGTACATACAAAATGTCAATTAAAAATGCTGTCTTACTCTCATATTTCAGTGTACATGCGATGCGTGGGTGGCGAAGTTGGAGCTACGTCTTCCCTTGCCCCTAAAATCGGTCCACTTGGTCTGGTGAGTACATATGTGATTTGTTTACCTGCCGGAACGGTCTCAACAAAATGACTTCAGTCCCCCAAAAAAGTTGGTGATGATATTGCCAAGGCTACCTCCGACTGGAAAGGTCTGAAGATCACCGTGTGTCTGACAATTCAGAACAGACAGGCAACCATCTCCGTGGTTCCATCGGCTGCATCGCTGATCATCAAGGCTCTGAAGGAACCTCCACGTGATCGCAAGAAGCAAAAGAATAGTAAGTACATAGTTCTGGGTGTTGCCCACAATCCAATGCAGTATCCGTTTATTAAATTCGTTTCTTTTATTCCAGTTAAGCACAGTGGCAACGTCGCTTTTGAAGATATCTTGGCCATTGCACGTACAATGAGGCCCAGGTCGATGGCCCGTGAACTGAAAGGAACCTGCAAAGAAGTCCTGGGCACCGCCCAGAGCGTTGGATGCACTGTCGATGGCAAACATCCCCATGATGTTATTGACGAGCTCAATGACGGCTCGCTCGAGGTCCCTGCAGAATAAACGATTTCTTTTTGACAAAGACTAAATAAATCGTTTGTGTTACACTCGTAATAATTGAACTACCCGGGAATTAATTTACTTCGTCTACATAGTGCACACTGTGACAAAACAAATTGAACGAATGTCAAAGTAGAGGAGTTGCAATCGAGGATTAGTTTCTGAATGGGTGCTTTTTCAGTATACGGAGATCAGTGAGTAAAAAAAAAAAACAAATGGTCAGCTGACCCTGGGATCTATAGCAAAGTAACACAACTACTAATAGCTCGTCAGAAACTTCTACGAAAAGCATTTGAACGACAGCGATAAGTTTCCAGATATTTATTTGCATACGCGACAGCGAAAGGTTAGAGTTGGGTATTTATGTAGACCATTTTCATGACGAGAGTTCAGGACGTCTCAGCTCAAGGTTTAGATTGATTTAAGACGGTGTCATGAAGACTTTTCCAAGACGATGAAAGGCGGGCCGAATTTCCCGCGTCATACATAGCTTAAAGAAATTCCAGAAATAAAGGTTCCATAGGCTGCTGCTGTGTATAAGCTAGTGTACCACTCATATATGTTTTGTACAGTGAGACTTTACTTTATACTAAACCACTAGATTTGATTTATGGAATTGACTTATATCTGGCTGCGTAACCAACGCATATTTCCTTCAACCTCATCATAATACCTCAGGAAAACCTAGTTAAGTTGCATGTACTTTGATAGTACTTAAAGCCACAGGATACTTTATCCAAAACATGTATGTACTTGTTGTTGAACAACAGTCGAAGTTTATAATTGTATTATAGCAAGGCAGTTAGCTTAGTGACTGAAAAAAAACTATTGAATCGGCTGTGGCTTTTTCTAACGCTCGATTAGCGGACATCCCAGATCCATCTGTATCATAAACAAAACGATTTATTTAATCCGAACTTCGGTAACGAATCTTTTTATTTTATATTCTTGAAAAGATATTTAGCATTTCCACAGGATCAAATGCGTCTTCAATCATCAGCTGCTTACAGCTTCAACTTGTGCGCCTCCAGTGACGACGCTTAGCGTTGTACCTAGAAATAAAAGTTGGATGAATATATATAATCATGACATTGTCTATTTTAGCATTTTGGAAATAGTTTTATATTTTGTTGTGCCCACTATCAAGGTGTTTTTGTTTTTACAACTAAACGCAGCCGGACGTTTTGTTAGTATCTTAGCCGTGGCGGAAAAACTATCACTTCAGTGTTATCAGACTCGATTTACACAAAAATCCACGTGACGCGTTAAAATTGGTATATCTCGGATCAGCAATTTGATGAATACGCAAAAACAGACTATTCACATAAGGAATAAATTTACATGAACACTGTAATACAGAACTCAACGGTCGTGTTGTGCACAAATCATTTTGTTGGCACAATTTAAGTGATTTAATGGGAAGGGCCCGCCAAATAAACGAGACACAGCACAAAAATGTAATAAAACAATTCATGAAAAGATTCTTTGCTAATTACAATATTAGCGCATTACTTACCGGATTGTGTTGCCAGTACGTAGGCGAACCCATTGCGGAACCGACCTGTTCTGCTTCAGCTTCTTAGCCAATTTCTGCTTTATTCTAAACGATTTATGTGCAGCCTAGTGAAGAAAGACAGTACATTCGATTTAGTAATTGAAATTTGACATGAAATGTTATGATTTCAAAGAATTTCTTCGATTACGCACCATTTTGTCTGACCGATTCAACGAGCCACACCGGAAAGAAGGAAAGGGTAGAGGTGCGCAAGCATCGATATTTGCATATATTCATCGAAGAACACTAACTGGGGTTAGCTATACTAAAATTTCGGAACGGTGGTATAAGAAGAACTTTAATTATATAAGCTGTCAAGTGATTATTGGCTAATATATATTTTATACGCTGTGATTTTAAACAGATACAAATGTCGTATATAAAAGAGAAACAACAATTATTATTTTATTACCTTAATGTACGGATTCCACGAAATAAGGAAAAAACGCTAAATTAGTACCACCTGTCTGCACATTGCAAAAGCCTTTTCCCACACAGCACATCTATGAGGAACGGTGGGAATTTTTGACAAACGTGAAACTCCTATTCCCACTGGCACCATCCACCATCCATGAGAAACAGCTGATGCTCATAATTTCGTGCGGAAATTTGTTTACGTCTTTAATTAAAATGAATATTAATAATATTGCAATGGTTGTAAATGTGATTAAACAGCAAAACATATTCTTTACCAAACTAATCATGTTGCTGCACATGGATGATGAGGATGTGGACGAGGAGGAGATATTAGAATGGATATTTGTTTCGAAAAAACTGAGGCGTGGTCATTTGTGACTGCTTCTACAAAATCCAATCAGTGTTTTAAATGCAAATATATATATATGATAGGACTTTTTAAAAGCGGTTCGGGACATTTTTGGAGAAACATTTTATGAACATTTTTTATGAACATTTTATATCGCCATAGCATTGTATACTTTGGGCTGTTTTTCTGAGTACAGAATAGTCGGAAGGCTGTTAGCCAACATTTTTCGTTGTGAATGTCTATTATATATGGTTGCATTTGACAATTATCGAAAAAATACCGCATGGAAACGTGCGAATTAGGAACATCCCAGATGGATGGTGGAATAACTGGGAAATTTTCGGAACGGCAAAACCTTACGGCCATCTCAGAAATGGATGGGGAATATCTCTGTAATTTGTAATATTGACATGTATAATTGTAACCTTAATGTTTTTTCGTAAAATCAGCTGTTTTCTTATTGTTGGTTAACTTTTTTAAAATAAACTTCAATTGGAAGGGACGGAATTACACTATCATTTTCTATATAATTTATCTTTTTTCCGCTGTGTTGGTGTGACTTTAGCTTCAATATTGGTTGTTTCAGCTTAATGTTGCCGCTAATAGTCATAATGGCTGATTCGGTGACCAACGAGGCTTTGTCTTCCATTATTCCGTCTGCCCGTGACCTAAGACTGTTACTATTGGTAGATTTTGTTGAGTTGCGTTGAGTTTCTTCAATAGTCTTGGACTTGCGAGTTGTAGCAGTTGATCGACGTTTAAACTTACTGCTGTCACTTTCACTTGTATTATTTTTTGCCGGCTCGCTCAAAACAGTGGCATTCAAGTTTTTGCGTCTCTCAAAGATCCTGCTTGTCTTCTTATGCTTCAGTTTCAGATTACTTGCTTCCGTAGTGTTCCGTGGAATTTGAGCGGGTGTTTTTTTTGTTGTCGCTATAATGCGAACTTTTCTGAAAGTACGCTTTAGATGAGTCCTTAACGTCGCGGGAATGATCGTTGACGTTGAAGTTTCGTTTAATTTACTATAATTCTCACTACTAGCTATTACGGTCTTATTTTTTCGGTATTTCGGAGTTTCTTTTGTGGTTAAAATATTTTTGAAATTCAGTTTAAGCGACTTAAATTTTCTTCGCATTATTGATGTCATATTTTTTCGAACTTTTTCCGGTTTTAGTATCGGTTTATACGATTCTGTTGTTATAATTGGCAGGAAAGACGGCTTTTCTTTAATTTTTTGCGCTGTTGTCCAATTTTTGTAGCTATCGAATGGTAGTGCGAATTCGGTTGTTGTAGCGGTAGAACTAATTGGATTCGCGCTGCTGCTACTGTACTCGAAATCAAAAACTGTTGTTGTTGTTGTTGTTTGTGTCGGGATCGCGGCTTCTGTTGTTGTTATCGCCTTCGCTGTGGTCTGAAGAACTTCAGTCGTAGTGGCAGGGTGCATTTCAGTTGTTATAATAATTGGACTCATACGATACTCATTGGTTGCTTTTGCCGAGTTGTCTGCGAACCTATTTCCTGAACGCGGTAGAATTACATCATCAAGGGTAAAGTAGGTGTGAGTAATATAGTTTAAGTATGGAAGACTGGTTGTTGTCAGCGCTTTATCTCTTGCCACGCTACTTAAGCTATATTTCTCTCTTGGGAAACGATTTAAAGTGTTCGACAGCGAAGTCTGAGTACATGACTGAAATATCCATAAACTCCTTAAATAAAATACCTTAAGCCGATTGTATTTTTATCATACGAGATTCTATGGAGAAGAACTTCTACGGTTTTCATAGTTTGAAGAAGAACTCCCACAAACTCTACAAAAAAATGTCTGAAAATCATAAATAAATATGAGAATCAATTCTCTTTCGTCCATTTTCTTGTCTTCTTGCATAATCAAGCACCTAAATGTGCTGTTCTCAAGACGCATGTCTTCCAATGTGAACGCCTTTTCTGCATCACTGCATCTATTCCGATATCGATAGGAAACGCACCCAGTGTGAAAAGGCTATTACTATTACAAAAGTCATATGTACTTTCACATTAAGGCGCTCCGACATTCGACGAAGGTGTGGTTTATTTCGTCTTGTACTCTTAGGCGCAAAATGTACTGCTGTTATACCCACGCGTGAGTGACAGCTCATAGAAAACGGCCTCTGTTATGTTTAAAATAAATTAATCGATAACCAAATTGGGCTGCGACAGCAGTTCGGACGAATTCAATATTTGTTTTTGCACAGAAAAATTTTTTCAGAACCAATTTTGAAGTGGGTTGAAATTATTTAAATCAAGAGCACAAGCATAATTACACTGGTAATAATGTCTAGTTCATGACAGTGCATCCATAGGTCAGTTATTTCGTTTTGCAATTAAGATTAGTTTCGTTGTATAAAAAGCCGTTTACTTTACATTACTAATTTTTTAAGCGGCACAGTGTGACCAACGGTTACACTACTCTTTCAGCTGTGCATCTTTTCATGAAATGAGTGTTGTAGCAATACAAAGTTAAACGATTAACATAAATGCCATATTAAAAAAACCCCCGAAATTAAAACACGATTATTTGTTCAGCAATATATTTGTATATAATTATATTCGTATAAAATTTGTGTGAAAATATTTTGAAACAAATTTTTATTTTTTAATCAAGCAAAACCTACCAAGCAAAGTTATGACTATCGTGGGCATGCGCAAATCTGGGCACACCATCGTGTGCTACTGCCCTAAGAAATTTCGTTCTAAAACCATTATTTCATTTCCTCCATACATATGCATCGTTCCGTTTTCAATAAGTGTCAGTGTCATCATTTATCAGTTATCATTTCATTATATTTTATAATATAATATGTGTTTGATAAATATAAAATACAATCCATTGTAGGGATTATGAAACAGTGAACGACAATTTGTCAACGTATTCATGCAGTACAAGTACATGCATTACACGCAATGCCAATCCATCAGAAGTGTCTTGCTTTGTAAACTGTTTTTAATTTAAATAGCATATACATAAATAGTGCACACCATAAACACCAGAAAATACATTTACATCCATATTACTCGCGTCTAATACACAAAAACTCGATTAAATATGCGCGAATTCAAAGTTGTTGTGCTCGGATCTGGCGGAGTGGGTAAATCGGCCCTTACCGTTCAATTTGTTTCGGGATGCTTCATTGAAAAGTACGATCCTACAATTGAGGACTTCTATCGCAAGGAAATAGAGGTATGTAAATGTTCATATGGATATCAGAGCAGCAGACATAATCAATTTGTAGATGAAACGCCACACACACACACGCATATGATATGTACTGTACATACATACATATGCGTAATCACAAAAGGCATGCATATATGTATGTACATACGTCTGCTCAAATATATATGTATGCACATATATAAATATGTATACATATGTTTGTATGTCATAATGCGAGAATAAATGTACATATTGTTATATATATATATATTTATGTGTTCTTTTAAATGTTCAAATATAGGTATATATGCATGCATATGTATGTAAACACCGTACATACATATACTATGTAATTCATGTATATCCGTGCCCACGGGTGTGTATGTACATATGTATGTATTTACATGCATATGTGCACATTTATGCATACTCGTAGGCGTGGGTGTTGAAACGAGAGGACAGGGTTTAAAAGCCAATTTCAACATCAATTTATGTCGCCGATTCACAATATCCACATTATCCATAAGACATTTATATTTATGTATTTATTTATGCGCCTAAGATTTCGCCAGCATGTCATTCCTCTTAAAATATTGTGCGGAGGCTAGGAAGAAGAAATAGTAGACGCAGTAGACAGTACATACAAAGTACAAATTTCATACATATTGTCTTAAGTTTTCCTTTGGCAGGAGGTGTAGGTGTAGGGAGGTGACGTTTTCCACAGACAGGGTGGGCGTAAAAATAACCCTTAATAGGTGAAAGAAACCCGTCGTATTCAATGACAGTATAGAACATATCCAGTGAAATTACAAGACAGAACTCGTACTACTAGATTGGCACGTACTATTCCCAGCCAAAACCGCCTTTGAAGGCGTTTTAAACATTTTTGTGTGTACTTTGTCATTGCATCTGCGCAATTTTAATTGATTGACATTAAAATTGAAAACGAGTCCAGTGCGCTATGATAGTAATTAATAAATACAGTTACAACAGTATATTAATATGCATATATGTATTATTATTATTATTTACAGGTAGACAGCTCGCCTTGTGTTTTGGAAATATTGGACACAGCAGGAACAGAGCAATTCGCCTCCATGAGAGATCTCTATATCAAGAATGGACATGGCTTTATTGTAATGTATTCACTTACGAACCATCAAACATTTCAGGTATTTATAGCTTTATCTCAGCTTTAAACAGAGTGTTTCTCACACTTACTTCATTGTTCGTTGCTCGCCCCACAGGATATTTCTAGTATGAAAAATGTGATCACTCGTGTAAAGGGAAGTCAGCCAGCACCCATCCTACTAGTCGCGAATAAATTTGATTTAGATTGCCAAAGAGAGGTATCCACCGCTGAAGGTAAGCATACAAATTGAACTTAATCATTAAGAGCCCCTGTTTATTTCCCCAGTCCTACTCATCTAACTTGATAATAATTTGAGAATAGACGTATAGCAGCTTCCATAAATGAATTTCACGTTGAGACAGAACAGAGAGATGCAGCAGACTCCGACTCGTGGAACATCGAAGAAATATGCCAATCAATATTCAATTATCCATGCTCAATCCCATCCGGCCCCATTTGTTTTTCTTTGCAAGACTCCCTTATCCAATAAATAATCTCATAGTTGTATGCATTAGCAACCTCTGCGTCCATTTAACGATTTCTCATTTAATTGAATTGAATTTATTTTTTAGGTAATGCCTTGGCACAGCTGTGGGACTGTCCATTTATCGAAGCATCAGCAAAGGATCGGATAAACGTAAACGAAGTATTCGCAACCATTGTTCGCGAAATGAATTCGACGCAAGAGAATCGGCAAAAAAAGAATTACTGTTGTTGTACGCTTTTATAGAAATTTTGTAAGATTATAAGATTATTATAGGTAAAAATAAAAATACTAATATTTAATAGATAACGAACAAGTCGAGCGTTGTTTAAACGGTTATTGAAAAAATGCTGGGGAAATATATTAAAACTGAGGAGGAACTGCAACTGTGAATGAATGGCAAAGCCTCCGTCTCGACATCCGCCTGGATTTTCGACTTATCAGTAATCTTGATGGTCCGCCAGATCCTGCAGATAGAACAAGTTAGACTAGCTCTCACATCCTTCGAATGCTACTACCCCACCCCATCATTCATTGTGCTACAAATTCTGACTCAAAAGAGAGGTGGCTGATGCCTTCTTCGAAATGAGTCATCTGCTGGTGACCACGCCTATGGCCGACTCAACCACAATGAAATCAGTGCGATCGACAATCCAAAGACGTGCCACCGCCAGTCATTGTAAATGTGTAAATGTTTTTAACTTCCGACTGATGCATCTGGGAAAGTTTTCTGCAATCATTGGGGGTATGGAGCATAGCATAGCGTATAGTTTTATTCGTACATTTTTAATGAACACACACCACACGCACTCGCACACAGACACACTCACACAGAAACTTTAATAATTTGTATAGAAATAAATACTATAAAATTTGAAAAATATTTAATTTAGAATAATACAAAATATAAAACTTTTAGGTCTAATACAGTTTTTATACATGTGAATTAGTTTATTTTATACCATTCCAAATCGTCTGGTTTGTGGGAAGACGGCGGATTCACAATGGTCTGTGCGTCGTTGAACAAATTAGTGCATATATTATCTTCAATCTGAAAAATACACCCAACATATACACACTATAGTACCAAGCAGCAGCACTCTGATAGATCAGTTACGTACCTGTAGGGATGACACTAAGTTATCTGGGCAGTCAAGCACAGTAAGTCCAGATTCTGGAAAGAGAAAAAACAGATGGGGGGGGGAAACAGGTATTAATATACACGTTTGTACGGGTCCATATGTATGTATTGTATTGTTTATTCAACCTAATCAGCTTTAATTCACTTCCAAACTGTCTCAAAAATCCGCACAAAAGAGCCTTGGGTGCCCACAGAAACCCCACACAGTAGATCCACGATATCAATTGTTATCTTGAGATAGATAACTGATAGCGAAACAGATCACTTGCACTTGGACTTGGACGAGCATATTCAATTCCCTATGGTTTACGCTAGTGTGGTTATGGTGGAACAAGACTTACGCATTCTGGGATCAATCCATGAAGTCGTTCGATCAATGTGATTTATAAAATATATATCTCCGGACTCAGTAACTGCCTGTTCCCAACCATCCGGCAGTGGACCCAAGCTGTTAGCAATAGTCGATGTGGTAGTTTGTTTTGTAGTTTGCAAAACATCTATTAAACAAAAACAATGTATTACAAACCAAAATAAATTAAAAGAAAAACAAAAGCGGAATTCGATTTGGAATTGGCCTGGCGTCTTTTTTAAAGAAATGGGTCCGCGTGTTAATTGGGAAAACATAATTCAATTCGGAAAATGTAAATATTGGTCGGATAAACCAAAGAACACCCGCTCTAAGGTCTATCTTTGGGGGAACGGGGACTTATCATTGCAAATTATTGGGACTTGCGGAAGTGCATCGCACCTCGCATCTCTTACAAGTAACTCTACCATATCTCTCTGCTAACTCTCACTTGGATCCCACTGCAGAATGTTTTCTAGGATTCGAAGGATTGTGTAGATAGTGATTTCTTATGGAAACCTTCATTGAAAATGGTATACATGAATGATCAGACAGTTCCCATATACACAGTATTGTCGAAGGTTGAATCATTTTCGGTTCTGTACTAAGCTGCCACTGCCCTTCCTTTCCTTTCCTTTCCTTTACTTAGTGAGGGTTAGTGAGATCGAACGGTTCGAAATTAAACGAAAGCATCAGTACACATTTCTAGCCCCGATTCAAATACATATTAAAGACCTACCGCTTTGCTTGATTCTTTCAGCCATTAGGCGTTGCTGCTGTTGGCGATATTGAATTCTTGGATCTTCCCATTGCGTCGATTTTGTTGTATGACTGAAAGTAAAGTAAATCGGATTTTTATGAATTATATGCTTATATGCGCTTAGAACGTTTACAATTAAATCAAGAATGGACCCTTTTAATTATAAAACGGGTACAACTACACATGCATGTATGTATGTATATGTATCTCGTAGATACAGTCTCTTAGATACATACATACATTCAATACACACACACACACACACATGCATATGTATGTATTTGTGATTACTTACTTCAAGTAATAAATCTGGCCATCATTAGTTTTTGCCTGCTCCCAACCTGGTGGCAATGCTCCCAGTTGGCTTTGCAACTGGATGGGGCTTACCACATCGTATGAACGCTGCTTTTTATGCACTGTTTGCGTGGACATGGGCATGTCCTGGCCCCCCATGCAGGTATTCATGCCATCTAGCTCAATATTGTTGGCAGCACTGTTCGGAAACTCGGCACTGTTCTCGGGATACGACGGACCTTGGCTGCTGGCTCCCGGATTGGCCTCGCTCCTGGAGCGCACGTTGTAGTTCTGCTGCAATGAGGCTGGGCTGCTGCGAGCGCGAAAGTGATGTATCGCCAGGCGGCTTTGTTGTGATGGCTGGATCTGTGAGATGGCTGGCTGCTGCACGTCCACGGGCTGCGCAGTTTTGTTAATATTGGTTTGGGAGCCTGCATCGTATGTGGAGTCCGCACTGTTTGCTCGCGAGTGCGAGGGGGCTGGAGGCGTGAAAAAGGAATTTGGAAGCTTCCGCATGCGAAAGGGGAGCTGTAAGGGGCGTTTTGCATCTCCGGGATTCAACACGCTATCGAATAAGGCCTGCAAATTATCATCTGTATCTTGATTTACGCGAACAACCAGGTTGTTGGACGACTTAATGGGCGAGAGCATATCCTCATCGTCGATTTCTTTCTCGATTATGTTGTTTGTATTGCTTGTAGACATCGTCGTTAACATAAAAAGAACACTTATTGTATACAAATGTAACTAATTAAAATTATTTTCAATCATGTATGCGCATATATATGTTTATCCATATATGTATCACTCCGTCATTATAGGCAAATGTAAATGTTAATGTAAATTGTTCAAAAAACTTCGTTGCAATAAATAATAGTAATAATAATAATTCAATGGAACTGCCAACATAAAACAAACACACTTCGGGAACACCATCCAGCACGCTTTGTCAACACTATTATTCGATTACCACATATTATGTATCGATACAATACAGCAGTGTGACCGCATATGTGAAAACTAAGTCAAGTTAAAATTAATATTAAAATATTTATGAAAAGTGTATGTTTTCCAGCCTTATATATAATATGGTTGTGATGCAAAGGCATCAGTCATTATTAAAGTAAATATGGAATCTGCTTGTAGCAGGCTAGCAGTGGAGCGGTATAATTACACTTTCAAAAAGCTAAGACAAAGAGATGGCAAGCAGGGAAGGCGAAAGATATATATGTATGTGTTAAATTGGCTGTCTAGTCAAGCTAGTGGATTACAACAAGCACAGCTGACTAGACTAGTAAAACATCCTTATGTCACAAATGGTGACTCATCTATTAAATTTTGTCACCTTCAATTCTATCATTCCAGTCGAGATTGGACTTCATTTAATTAAAATGCTAAACAAAAAAATTGCTTAGCTATTCGAAGTCCATTTCACTGGAATACTCTTATTGTGTGATATACAAACAGAACGGAAAGTTTGTGAATTACATACATTTTAAGATCCGAGAGAGCATTATCTTGCACTCTCACTGCATGTTTTTCCTAGAATGTTTTTTATTGCTGGTCTCACATTGAAGTGTAGTGGTATATTTCGATATATTTCTGGTTGTCAGGTTTGCGGGGTCACACTGGTTTCCCTTTTTTGATGACCCTGTTTAAGTTACACACCTTGCATAGTATTTTCCAGTATTCGGATTGTAGTATATTAGCGCACTAAAAATACCGAAGTTTTCGGTATATAAAAGTATATTTAATCTAGGGACGGACGAAGGTATATTTCAAATTCCGCGGGGTCACACTGCTGGCTTGGAAAAACGGCGCGGCTCCAAAATTGTTCCCACCCAATAAAAAATGGAAGCAGGCTTGAATGAGGTTGTGCAGCTTTGCCGGAAAGCTGTAAAACAATTGCAGAATCTTGTTGAGACAATGACGACAATAGCTAGTTTGTTGAATAATTTTGCGGAGTTAAATAGTCAAATGCACCGTAAGGCACCGGTCAAGCTTGCACCGGCCGTACTACCAGTACGCACTACTCAACAGAAGTCAACAGATATGCCACACGAAAGGGACACGGATTTGGATATGACAGATATAATCAACGCTTTTTAAAAGTTCTGTGCTTATATGTTCTTCGTTCATCCGTATTTTAAACTATATTTATATAATTTAGGTTACAAATAAATATACATCATGACTGATCATTATTGGATCATTATTTTTCTACAAAAACACAAAATCAAAAAACGATTGAAACCGCGTTTCGCTATCGATTCCCGTCAATACCCCGAATATATGCAGTATTTTGTAAAAATACTAGACAGAATACGGCAACACTGGCCAATGATGCGTTGCATGATTTAAGATGCGGCCGTATCATTGTCTCCTTCTATCCACAGGGCTCTTATGGGCATCTTAGTAACATGTTCCATTTAAATCCAATGATGCGCCCAGTGTAAAAGGCTATGCCAATATCCATACGCATTCGGTTTATTTCTGAGGGTCAGCCGGTATATTTGGTCGATAAATCCGCGGTCACACTGGACAAGGGTCCGATTAATATTATTTCTTAAAATATCTAAAAATTTAGAGAAAGAGGGCCTCTTAAGTCTCTTCTCGTAATAAATTAATGTAAAATCAAGCAAATGTAAAATGATCTTCGAATTACTTAACATATTCTGGATACCTTTTGCTGGATTCATATCATTTCTGATATTCATATCAGCAATCAACAAATCCATCGGCGTCCGGAGGGCCTATGTGAATCTTCTTTTAAGGATATTTGAGGTAAGTTGGCCGTGTCTTAGACAGTCACCCACCCATCGACATGTTAACAGACATTCATTTCGTTCTCGTACCTTCAGTTGATTGGCCTGTCATGGCCAACTGATAGTTAGCTATTCCAAAGTCCATAAATATAGTCAGCCTAAAGTACATGCATACATTGATACGCACAGTCGAACGGAACGTACATGCAAACATACCTATGCTTAAAGGTGTTATTTTATTGCAGTTTCAAAGCGTTCCGGCTGTGTTAAGACTAATTATGAAACTGGACAGCTTTTTCTTCTAGCACACGCACCCACCTACATACATATATTCTCATATAAGAGTTGCTACGGGCTTATCTTTATGGTCGGTCGGTCGGCCAGTCGGAAGTTTCCTTGTGCTTTCATAACTGTTAACATTATTCAATTCGAAACTGTGTGTGTAATTAATGTATGATTTTGTTTTGTATTTTATGTTATTACACTTTCAGTATGGTCGAATAAGCATAGAGACAGCATCCAAAGAACATCAACAAAATAATCTTAAGACTGACGATAAAGATTCAGAGGAGTACGTCGATAATGCCGATTCCAAGGAAAGTACAAATGGAACAACGTTAATTACCAGAGATGCCGTGCTGCTTCCGCAACCGCAAGAGCCTGCTCCAGAGAAGCCAGTGTCCTCGAAAAAGGTACGAAGGGTCATCATCTTGTCCTGAAAGACATATCTTGATGTTAATTCTTGTATTACTTTAGGAAGAAATTGTCTTTGATTTTGAAAAATGCCTGGACTATCTGAAGTCGGGAGTGGAGTCCATAATAGAAGATGATGTAACGTCCCGTTTCGAGGCGGAGGAGCTGAAAAGCTGGAACATGCTCACACGCACCAACAGGCACCACGAATTCATATCCTGGAAGATAACGCTCATTTGGATGGTTGGATTTTTCATCCGATATGTGTTCCTGATGCCATTGCGTGTATTAGTTTGCTTTGTTGGCGTAAGTATAAATTGATATTCTTCTGTTTGTTGCACAACAAATACTTGAGCAGTTGCTGGGATTCCCTTGGCTGAGAGGATATTTGAGTATTTAATTGGCAAGCATCAAGTGTTTGTATAACTACTCTTGTGCAAGGGATAAACGCAACAAGCGACCAGCTCAAGCAGTTACTATTTGAGTTTGCCTTACCTTGTGCATTTGACTCTGGATAGTTGCTAAATTAGGCCTCCATCTTTTGGAAACCCATATGCGAATAGTTTGATCCATTTGAGTTGGCACACCTGGAAACATGATGGATAATGTGGAATGGATTCTCATTTTTCTACAGACCTTAGATCCCTTGAATTCTTTGGGCTTCAGTAATGATATTAAAAGCGTTGTTTATTTTTGAAATCATAATATTGTCGTACTTTCCAACAATATTCGCTGGAATTTTTCCGTCGAGTGGGTACACTCTGGATGCTCTCAATGCACTGCGCATGCATGAGGCGTCCAATTGATGCTCGACTCGAGACGCACAAGCAAATGCTGCAAAAGAGAATGCCAGACAAATTGGAAGCCCATCATATGTACATAAAAAGAGTGTGCATGATTGTGGCCAAAGAAACACAAGCGAATGCTACAAAAAAGAATACCCCGAGAATGATAAAAACAATAAGCATTGAGTGTGCATGATGCTCGACTCGAGTTTCGCTGATCACGGTTAATTGTGTTGTTCGAAGACCCTGACGACCGCTGTGTGTAGTCCTTTACCATGTGTTACCTCATCGGTTCCTCTGGAGTCCTTGAAAAGTAAACTGTGGCGAGTACGAGAATTGAGTAGAAGGAATTTCCAAATTTTAGATTTGTAGTGAAATTTTTGTTGCGGTCAACCACTTCGTATGTCTCTTGAAAATTGTTATGTTTATTTAGTTTGACTTTGTATAAAGATCTTATTATTTGTGCCGAGCATTTATTTGTAGCATAATTGAGCGCTTTGGCAAGTTTGTTGCGTAGAGTACGAGTAAGAGAATATTGTAATCCCTTTTGGCTGATTTAAGATAGTTTTTGTTTGATATTGCTATTTTGTTTATTTGTGTTATGTGCCTGTATTTATTATTTAACATTTCTCTAATGCAAATATTTGATTCCTAGGTTTTATTTGCAGTTTTAACAAACTCTATTGTGGCTTTAATACCCAATCGATTTCTGCGGCTCCTTTTAGCGGACTTATCGTTTAAAATTACGTTCCGTCTTATAGCAAGTTCTCTGTCATCCCTTATTAAGTTTCATAATAAACAATACAGGCCCACCAGATCCGGGTTTTGTGTAGCAAATCATACCTCTCCATTGGACGTGGCAATATTATCGACAGACCGTACCTTTTCTTTGGTGAGAAAGAAGTTTTTTATTTACCGCCTTACATACATATAAAAATGGATTGATTTTAATTGTATAATTCATGCATGTAACCCCCGAACTCTTGTCCATCTCTTCAATGGTACAATCATATCTTATGTAACAAGCACTCAATCTCAATTCTCAATCCCATTCTCAGCAGACTAAACTGTCCTTTCGTCCCTATACCTGGGATACGAGGTACTCCATACTCGTATTTATGGATTTGCAGAATGTATCTCATACATATGTAGCTCTCTCATATATATATTCATTAAGCGGTAGTAATACAGGCCTGGAATGTACCAGTATACATACGTATGTACGTTTTGATAACCCCCTCGGGCTGACGAAACCTCTTATCTAACGATAACTACATCATTAATTATAACTGGTGACCAGTTAAGACCTAACTAATATGCGCCTGGGTAAAGCGACGACAAACGATTCAATTCGATTCGAGACGAGACGAGAATTCATGCATGAATTTAATTAAAATAAGTTCAGTTTTATGTGTATTATTCTATGTTTTGTTTCTGTATTCGTATTTTGGCTTTTGTCTTTGTCTTCGCGTAGTTGTGCATTCTGTACTTTTAAGCTTTGTTTCAATTTTGTATTGCCACAGCGTTTATTTTTTAGCAGAGCTAAGCATCAGGTAAGAAGAGCGAATATATTTAATTTATTACTACTATTTTAGTTAATGATTTTACGTTGAATTCTCCCAAAGTGGGGCCATTTCTCTGCTGTGTCAGTTTTCGCACTGATCTATTGGGATATTATTTGCTTGTGTTGATACTTGTACTGAATGATTCCACTGAACTAATGTCTAGTTCGGAATAATTCTACTTGTTGTTGGAAACATCGCTGGTTCTAGGGGTCAATGTGTTTTGTTTTTTCACTTTTTTAGGAGTTTAGTTCCCTCTTAAGGTATTTCAGGCACAGTTGCAGCAGACTTTCCCCCCGCAACACACTATTTAATTGAATGCAATGACGCTCTCACCTCAATATTTTATGCCATCTTAGGTAGTATGGCTTACAGTGTGTACGGCCGCTGTGGGCTATCTGAAGGATGGGCAAACCAAGCGCGCTATCGTGAATTTAGTACTGGGGACATGCTTTGGTGTCTTGTCCAGTGCCATTTCTGCGGTTATAACATACCATAATGAGGAGAATCGGCCATTGTCTGGCATATGCGTCGCAAATCATACCAGCCCCATCGATGTGCTGGTGCTGATGTGTGACTCGACCTATTCCCTGGTAAGGCAATTTTAGACCTAAAGGATACTAACACCCTGTATGGAAACACATGTGTATTTCTTTTCGTTTCTAATTGACACAACAAACCTTTTAAGTTCTCAAATTTTTGTGTAAAGCACATAAGTAAAACCTCGTAGTGGAATGCTAGATTAGATGCATCTTAGCAGAGAGCCTTTAATTTTTCTCCCTCTTTTGTTGTACATACTAATTAATATTCTTTCTTGAGATTAATACATTTTTATTGTTTGAAAGGCTGCTTTAATCTGCTGTGAGCTTCTGAGTGCGAGCTCTTAGTCTTTTCTTTTTTCTTAGTGGTTTTCCCCATTCAAATTAAGTTTACAGATTCCCAATTCCCATTTAAAATTGTCATTCCTCGCCCCGCACACACATGTAGGTACTAATTTACTAATACTTTCTTGGGTTATGGTGCTTGATTCTTGTTAAAATGTTTTTATGTTTGGTTGTTTTTGTGCTTTAGCATGTTGCCTGTTTGTTGAAATAGTCTTCCTTCGTTTGTAGGCACATTAAAGAGTTATCCGAATATAAATTTCAGATTGGCCAACGTCATGGCGGCTTTCTTGGCGTACTGCAAAGAGCTCTGGCCAGAGCCTCGCCCCACATTTGGTTTGAGAGGGGAGAGGCAAAGGATCGGCACTTGGTCGCCGAGCGGCTAAAGCAGCATGTTTCGGACCCAAACAATCCACGCAATTCTTATATTCCCGGAGGGCACATGCATCAACAACACGTCCGTAATGCAATTCAAGAAGGGGAGCTTTGAAGTCGGCGGAGTCATCTACCCGGTAGCCATAAAGTCAGTATAGTAGAAGTTCTGTTCGAATTCTGAATTACAATTCTGATTCGTCCTCTCCTCTCCTCTTCTTCGCCAGGTACGATCCACGATTTGGCGATGCATTCTGGAACAGCGCAAAGTACTCGATGATGCAGTATCTCTACATGATGATGACATCATGGGCCATTGTCTGCGATGTCTGGTACCTGCCGCCGATGTACAGGCAGGACGGAGAGTCTGCGATTGATTTCGCGAACCGTGTCAAGAGTGTGATTGCCAAGCAGGGAGGCTTAATTGATCTGGTCTGGGACGGACAATTGAAGAGGATGAAACCAAAAAAAGAGTGGAAGGAAATTCAGCAGGTTGAATTTGCGAATCGATTGAAGGCGGAATGATAATAATTTTAATGAAAATACATACATACATACTTCTACAGTGACTGTAATTTACATACATATACATATACATACATAATACGTGTATGTACATACATAATTTTTTTTCTAATTTGTAATATGTATAAATTACGATTAATTATTGCATGGTTTAAATAAAAGATGAAGTCAAATGTAAATAGCTATTCGTACGAGTATATTAACTGATTAAATTATATTTGATATACTGGTAGTCCAGCAAACCAAACCAATGTTTATCTTATCTTATCTTAATACGAATACCGAATGTGCGTTACCTTGATCCATGCGGAGCTATGGCATTCATTGATTTCTTTGTTATGTTAAAGTGCTAAGCCAGCTGGGGTCGTCGTGCTTTTGTCACAGAAAGCGACTCGCGACTCGATGTCTTTTTTGAAGGTGAGGCCTAAGCTGGTCTGGTCAAAGAGATGCTGCTGCCAGTTCAACGACCGCTTGAATTGCTTAAATATTGCACAAATTGATAGGCGTTTTAAATTATAAAAGGAGTACTCATATTTCGACATAAATTCCCAATATTTAATGAGCACAGCACACAGTCGATCTAATCACCGTTTTGGGGGCGGAAATAAATTGAAAATGCTTTCAGATGCGTGTGTGGTGTACGAGTATTCAATATTTTGTTCATTTCCGAGCACAATCAGTGTGTTGCTGTTGTTGTTGTTTTTACCTCACGAGTCATACCCGTAGATCGGATCGTAGATCTGGCCTTCATAAATTGTTAGGCTCATTGCCAATCGCAATTGAGCGATTTACAATTAATAAATACATACTTATTTATAGATTTAATATTGTATGTGTAGGTATGTACATATGTATGTACGTATGTATATGTGGGCACACTCCCACATCATGCATACATTTGATGAATTACTGAATTTCGAAGGGTATCAAGATTATTAATATTTTAATGGCTACGAAACTGCAAAAGTTGGACCATTGTTATTTTCCATAAAAACATACATACATTCCATTTAGATGGCAATCAAACACTTGGGGGGCTACATATGTGATCCACTTACATACATAAATACATATGTACATACATATGTACATGTGTATGTATTTACAAACTGGATATTAGCACACAATATCCAAATGTGTGTGTACATATGTATAGTTCGATCATATCGAAAAGATAGATCGCGGAGCAATGGAAAATATGTGCACATACATATACATATGTATGTATGTACGTACATTTTTTTTTTATTACAAACGGATTTAAACATGGCCTTTTGACCCCGTTCGCATCGGTCTGCATTGTACATATCTAATTTTATTCGATATATGTACACACACATGCATACATACCACTCTCCCACATCTGTATATATGTACCTGTATCATGCTATGTCTATCTATAAAGGCAGATGAACAGATGAATCTCTGTTTTGTTTTTATTGTAGCTTTTCGCCGCCCTCCCCTCCCCCAATTACCATAAACGAATGCTCATATGAATTTAGGAAATGAAAATCCCCAAAAATATACATACATACATATGTAAATACATACAATGTACAAAAAACAAACATACAGATTTACATACATACATATTTCAATATTTCAATATGAACAAATGTATGCGTAAGGTATTTATTTATGGAACTGGGTTGAGCAGTTATGAGTTATTTATATATTTTTAGAGACGCCTAAAATAAGGCCATGAATGTACTTTGATACATATCCTACATACATACATATGTATGTATATATTTATAGACTAAAGATATACATATAGGTACATATAGGTACATACATACATACATATGTATGTATATAGTATAGGTTAGTGTGCGTGCAGACAGCTAATAAATTGTCCGTTGTGCAGAATTACTTTGATACACGTACGAACCCACACTTTTAGATACAATTTGCATATGCAATTTATATATGTATATGCACAAATGTATGTATGTATGTATGTATATGCTAAAACATATTTAGAATCTTATGGATCAATATATGGAAATACTTGCACAGTACAGCAGCAATGGAAAATCCCCTTTGTTTCCGATTAGCAGTAGAGTGTATACATTTTGGCATTCCGACAACTAAAGTTACTTACTTTAATTATTGCTACCGTCCAGAGTTGGAGCCGAAAGCGATGTACACATAAATATGTATGTACATATGTGTGTATGTGTACATACATACCAGCATGAACATGTATTGCATGATAAATAATGATATATTCAGAAAGTGCTGTTTTTATTACGCAAACTGTATTTTCTTAGTTGTGCCGTGTGCATCCACAAATATAGACTACCTGTGTACAGAATCTTTCCAGTCTAGTCCGCGGCATTTCCGACGAATAGGAACTACTTCACAAGAGTACCTCCGAAGGTATACATCACATCTGCATACATATATACAAGCGTGCATGCATACATATACATATGTAGCGCAGTTACATATACATATGTATATGTAAAGTTTTTATTGTTTCCTCTGCTCGCGGGATATTACTTTGCTGAAACGCTGTTGTCTGTCATCCAAAATCGAATTGCATTTAACCAAAGTTTCTGGTTCCCTCCCCCGTAGCATACACACACACACACACACACACACATCAAAATGCCTTTCGTTCCCGTGGAAACTCCCAAGTGCCCAGCATGCGGTAAATCAGTGTATGCCGCTGAGGAGCGCGTGGCTGGTGGCTACAAGTTCCACAAAACATGCTTCAAGTGCAGTAAGTATTGGAAGAATCCATAAACATCAATCTGCATCGATCGATCGATCGATCGATCTATGGATATCTGAAGCAACATGGCATAACGTTTCGCTCTTACCATCCCTTCCCTTTCCGTTTAATCACAAAAAAAGGCATGTGCAACAAGGCTCTGGACTCCACAAACTGCACCGAGCATGAGAAGGAACTGTTCTGCAAAAACTGCCACGGACGCAAATACGGACCCAAGGGTTACGGTTTCGGTGGTGGTGCTGGTTGCCTGTCCACGGACACTGGCGCTCACCTCAACAGAGAGTAAGGACTAAAAATAAAATATGTTTTTGTATGAAAAGTGTAAAATTCCTTGAATTAAATGTGTAGTTTTGATTGCTATTAAAACCTGTAAGTGTTACATGTTTTTATTTGTTTTATTGCGTCTAAATAATGCCCCCCCCCTCCAATGGATACTCCTCTCGTCATTAAACTTGTCACCTTTGTGCACATTTTTGTGTGTGTGTGTGTGTGTGTGTGTGTGTGTGTGTTTGGGATGGATTCCACGCGTTCCGATGGACTGAAAACATTTCCATTCGAATTAAAGTGGTAATTTTTGTTTTCTGTCCACATTTACACAATGTATTTTGATGGTAAAAACATAACATAATTCAAAACTAATAAATGGCATACGTTTATTGTTTCTCCCAATGACCTTGCGGTGGTCCCCAAATCGGTTGCTAAGGCATACCAATCTATCGCTCTCTGTCTCTGTCTCCGTTGATGTTCTTCTTGTTCGAATTTCTCCCCTGTTGAATGTCCAATTGGTGTTCGTATTCGTGCTCGTTTAATTGAGGAAAGCATATGAATCATTATAGGTTTGTTCAACCGAAAATTCCGCCACAAGCGCCCGATGGGTCCGGCTGTCCCAGGTGCGGTGTGGCGGTTTTTGCAGCCGAGCAAATGCTTGCCAGAGGAAAGGTAATACAAACATGCATTTGTGTGTATGTATGTATGTATTTGATTTGTGTGGGATTTCACTTCGATTCTAGGGCTACCATCGCCGATGCTTCAAGTGCGTACAGTGCAACAAGACACTGGACTCCACCATTCACTGTGATGGCCCAGACAAAGACATCTACTGTCGAGGTACTTACTTTACTGTCTTGGTTGTGTGTGTTTTTGGGTTTGTAATGCATCAACAAGTGTAATTTTTCAGGATGTTATGCCCCAAAGTTTGGCACCAGAGGCTATGGGCAGCTTAATGGCTTAATGTCCGACATTAAAGATTGCGAATGGCAAAGGTATGACTAATTCGCGATTAAGTTTGAGTTTGAGTTTGAGTTTTATTTAGCCATTAAGGTTTATTGCTTTGGTTTAGTATGAGCAACATTAGGCATGCTTTTGACCCCATTTGTAATTGTATAGTGAACTGGCTCCCAAGACCGCTGCCATAAACGTGGATCAAATTCAGGCGCCATTGGGTGAGGGTTGTCCCAGGTGCGGAGGTGTGGTGTTCGCCGCCGAGCAGGTCCTGTCGAAGGGCAGGCCGTGGCATAGGAAATGCTTCAAGTGTCGCGACTGCACAAAGACCCTCGACTCCATTATTGCGTGCGACGGTCCCGACAACGACGTCTACTGCAAGACGTGCTATGGCAAGAAGTGGGGGCCGCACGGCTATGGCTTTGCGTGTGGATATGGCTTCCTGCAAACCGATGGCGTCAGTGACGACGTGTCGCAGCGCCCTTTCGTGTGTCCCGACACAACTTCGATCAAGGCACCCGAGGGCGAGGGCTGTCCGCGCTGCGGCGGTGCCGTATTTGCCGCCGAGCTGCAGCTGTCCAAGGGGAAGATGTGGCATCGCCAGTGCTTCAGCTGTGCCAAGTGCCACCGACCCTTGGACTCAGTGCTGGCCTGCGACGGTCCAGACGATAACATCTACTGCAAGCTGTGCTACGCAAAACTCTACGGCCCCAAGGGCGTTGGATACGGTCACACGCCCGCTCTGGTCTCCACGAGCTACGAATATACACCCACCAGGTATGGATGCCATCAGCCGTCTCGTCTGCAGGCATTGTAAATGTGTCTTTGTTTCTGTTTCCGTTTCCGTTTCAGTTGGGGACAACTTAATCGGTGCGGTGGCCAATCGGAGGACGGTTGTCCCCGATGCGGATACATAGTGTTCGCGGCCGAGCAGATGAAGAGCAAGAATAGCATATGGCACAAGCTGTGCTTCTACTGCTCGGACTGTCGCAAGTATCTCGATTCGACCAACCTAAACGATGGGCCCGATGGCAACATCTACTGTCGCTCCTGCTACGGCAAGAACTACGGACCGAAAGGTGTGGGCTATGGAATCGGTGCTGGAACTTTGACCATGGCCTAAACGAGCTAAAGTGTGCGTTTATAAGACTCAACCAAGTATGCCAACAAGCTCCAAATGGATACTCTGATTACCAGTCTTTAAATGCACACTTTATCGGAGGCAGTCAAATGGTTTGGCGATTATCTGTGCGAGTGGTATTGTATTTCTCGGAATATGTATGTATGGGCTAACAGCTCCAAAGCCATGCATACATTTTCCTTCTTTAACTGGGCGTCGTTGGTGTGGATTGCAAACAAAAACAAACTACAGATTGTATACATTCTTAGCTTAAGTATCCTTTAGATGCGAACTCGATATGTACGATATATTATGGCGATCGAAATAAACGAAAAAATATATTCTGAAATTTGATTTATAATTTTTTAGGTATTTCTTTATTCAAAACATCTTAACAAGTATAGAAATAGTGGAGATTATTGTGAGGGTTTTTGTGATCACCAGCGAGCGTCCTGAGCTTGTGGAATTGCAGCAATCGGCCGAGTAGTATAGAATTTTTGGGTATAATGATTTCCAAAAGTGGATTCTCTGATTGTTGAGCAAATTGTCGGTGTTGAAGTTCTCGTCGATCAGCAGAACCGAATCGTTGCTGGGCGTCATTGGGTTCCACTTGACGTACACATTGGACTTGGTTGGGTTCGAGGTTTTCGCAAAGTTTGCCCACAAGGTCATAATGATTTCGGCTATTTTCTTATCGGTGGACTTCCACTCCACGGTGTTTGTCGTCATATACGGGTTGCCCCACACGAACACCTGATCGAAGTACTTGGGCACATTTATCCAGCTGGGCAGGTCCTGGAGCACACTCTTGGGCCGTGTCTTGAACACGTAGCTGTAGACGGGCTGATCCTTGCTGATCATGTCGGCGAACATTTGCATCGGCGTGATGTAGAACTTCTCGGTGTGTGCACTGATTATGTGCTTGTTCGCCTTCTTCATGTCTTTGTCCGTCTCGTTGTCGTACATAAAGTGGATTGCCTCCGAGATCAGTTCGTAGTTGGCGCACCATTCGTAGTTCTTGACGAGTTTATGCATGTCATTCACGGCTATGTCATTGAAGAAGCCCTCCAGGTCGGCGGCACTGATCTCTGCATCGAGGTTGTCCTTAAACAGGGCCAACACCTCCTCCATGTCGGTTACGCCAATGATGACGGGCACTTTGTGATGGCTCCCTCTCTTGAACAGTATCTCCGGCTGGTTCTCGATGAACGGATACGAGGTGTTGCTCAATCCAAAGTCCAAAACAGGACCCCAACTCACGGAGGGAAGATTTTCCGAGAGTCGCTTTCCGTCAATTTGCTTGAGGCACTGCATAAACACAGACGTGGGCCGGCGTGGACAGCCGAACGTGCTCGAGACTTGCTCCAACGAGCCTTCGTAGTCCGAGGGTAGTTTCACAGTGGTCAGTGGATTGCCGGACATTATAATGGCCTTTTGGAAGCCCCCCTTCGACCACTCGCCCGAGGTCATGTGCAGAGCCACGCTAATTGCTCCGGCATCGTGGCCCATGAGAGTGATGCGACTGGTGTCTCCACCGAAAAAATTGATATTTTTTTTCACCCAGTACAGGGCTGCTGCCTGATCCATTAGGCCATAATTTCCCTGGGCTTCGCCATCGTCGGTTGTAAAAAATCCGAAAATGTTCAGCCGATACGAAAAGGTAACCACAATCACCTTTTGCTTGAAGACCAATTGGAATGGGTTAACATCAGCAGGGCTTCCGCTTGAGAAATCCCCCGAATGGATCCACACAACGACAGCATATCCATTCATTTCAGGCAATCCTGAGAATAATAATTGTTAAATGGATCAAATGAGTTGAGTACTTGCACACTCGTAATTAAATAATAGGTAATAAAAAGATTGAATATAATTATAATAATTTGCACAGTGGTTGTGTGTGTGTGTGTGTGGCTCACCATCAGGTACAAAAACGTTCAGATATAAACAGTTTTCTTCGTATTTCCGGGCACTGCTATTCTGATTGGTTTCGGAGGACAAGATTTTCAGAATTTGGTCGGTTTCTTTGCCCATGGAGGGCATGGAAGGATTTTGCAAACAGTCCGCTCCGAAAGAGGTTGCATTGAAAATTCCCTTCCAGGGTGTTAGTTCGATATCTGGAGGCGAAAATCTTCTGGCATGTGCATACCGAATACCGAGATAGGCCTTAATATTCTGAGTTCGAAACATTTTCAAATATGTTCCAGAGATGACACCATTTCCCGGTATATGTATGAACGGAGCATCCACACAGAGCACGTCGTATATACAGAAAAAGCTACTAACTAAATGGAAAAATAAAGCTAAAAATGTTAGGAAATTCCTTTTGCACTTCATTTTCCGTACGTATCCTTCACATCTTTCTATGTTTTGAAGTTAAGCGATACTGCTGAAATCCAGCACGACACGCGACCCTCAGGTTGCTATGGTGAAAATACACAAAAAAAATATTGTTGCTAGGATTTTGTAACTATGGCAGTTGGCAGTTGGCAGTCATCGTATCCATCCATCTCGCCTTTCTCTGTGGTTGGTGTTTATTTATTTCGGCTACGTCAGCAGCCAGAATGCTGTTAACCCGTTGTTGCCGTTGCTCCCAAGCCAAAAAATGATTGCAAATATTATTTTATACTATGGCTAAAAAAAAGGATCTACTTTGATCTACATACATTTTGAAATCGATTCGAAAGATAGTAATCCTTTGATTATATATCAATCTAACATACAACTTTTCAAACTGCGTAACATATCAAAATGAGTACAGATCGGAAAACTTCCGAGGCAAAGAAATTGGAAGAGGCTCGCGTGTCGGAAACATCCGCTAGCTACACCAATGACAAGTGCATTACGGACTTTGTCATGAAGGGTGGCAGCGGGATGATAATTGGCACTATTTTCACCGTATTTTTCACACGCCCCCGCACCTATCCGATCTGGTTGGGCATGGGTGTTGGCATGGGACTGGCCTACGATTGCTGCCAGAGGCGTTTGGCCAACGTGGACAATAATGAACACAAATGACACGTACGCAGAATGAACATCGAGGCAAGTAAATTTAATAATATTCCTCGTATATTTGCTAGTGAGTTTTATTTACAGCAGTAACTTTCCAGAGCAGACCAGACCAGATCAGACCAGGCGATACTTAATACCACAAAAAGAAAGTGCATTATGTGGTAGAAACTCCTCCAAAAGGCCATGCCAACTAACTGCTAATTCAGACTTTCTTCTAATTCAAATTCAATTTATCAGCGAAGAGAAGAATTTTTAATTAAATCATTTTTCAAAATGGTTTTTACATGTTAAATACTAAACATACGCATGGAATTTCACTCAAAGAGTTTCTTTCGATGCAGATTCTTCTGCATCTATCAGATTAAATATTAGATAAACATATTTGTTTTTTGTTTTTTAACTCAGTTGAGTATTTGTGTATGTTTTACTACTCCACGATTCCATGATTTTCATGCGAAATCTCTCATGGCTTACGATATTTGTTCGAAACGAAACGAAGCGAAACCCATGGGGCGCATTGAAATGAAGAAACAAAACTGGTTTGTCTCGTACCGTGGGTAACCCTAGTGCTGCTTCGGGGTACCACAATTTAATGATGTTGACGTTCCGTTCTCTTCGTGGCGCCTGCGCATGTGTGCAGTGGTAACTTTGTCAGAGGTTTTTTATGCTTCGTCGTGGCTTAGACAGCGGACCAAATCGCATTGGTTGGACAAATTGTATATGTAAAAGCATATACCTAATAGTATATACTCGTGTTTTGTTTCTGTTACATTGCTGTAACACCCACCATAGTGTGTGTGTAGTTTTGAAATGTGCATATAACGAAGTGAAGTGACTAAATGGATATGATTTGTAAATATCTAAATGCATTATACATTCAATGTATGTATCTATTTCTTTTATGTGGCTGTGATGTAGATTTGTTGGCAGAAACATAAAATATATACTCGTACATATATAATTGTGTGGGATCCAATTAAATGAAGCAGTTTTTGTTTGCAACCAACGTGAATAATTATATATGTGTGTAGGCCTTTCTCTATTCAATGTTTCTCAATGACCAAATTGTCTCATTGTCTCTACGGTGTGCCTTGTCTTTGTGTTTGTGTTTGTGAGTGGTTACATACAGTGGCTAACAAAAGTTTACGTGCCCGTGCAAACATTTTTGGCTGGAAAATGTGTGGTGTGCATAGACTTTTTTGATCGCTGAATGGATAAGCAGGCAGGTCTACAAGTACACTGACAATCTGTCTGTAGACCTTGACGCATTATGTGGAGTATGTACAAGTGACCGAACCAAACCAAAGCCACCTAAGCAAGAATCGAACCCACATCCCCCAAGCCGAGCCAACCGAGCGAAAGGCACTGTAAAACGATTTTTATTTTCGCGTATCTAAGAGACACCCTACTAAAAATGTGAACGATCACCTTTGCTTTGCTGAGCCAATGCCACCGGATGGTGGATGGATGGTGGCGGTGCGGAGCGGTTCGAAAAGTTCGTCCTACTTATTTCGAGGCATTATTGATCTCAATAAAGATCAACTGCTTTGATTGTGGTGGCATCGTGCCGAGATTACCAAATGACTATTGAGTAACCATACGGAGATAGCCGGAAAAGAAAGAAACCAAACTTATTAGTATGACAACGGCATATTGTCCAAGAAGTTGCATAAAACCCACAGATAATTAACTATGTAAAGCGATGGCTAAATCACCAAATTAAATATTATAGTTTGAATTTTAATTGTTAACAGATGGCATTTAAGTAATTTTGCATGGTTAACTGTTGTAATTTTTAATTTTTGTTTCAGATTAAGTAAATCTTTTCCCAACTTTAAATCTGTGCACCTTTACAAACATGTTAATTTACTTGCTTATGCTTTGTGCTTTAAAAAGCGGTAAGTTTAATAAAGAAAATTTCGCTTTTACATATATTTATTCAAGCTTAAAACAAAGTTTAAAAATCAAGGAAAGTTTTAAAATATTTGCATTATTATCTGCACTTTAATTCCAGCATCTTGCAGTGAAAATGAGTTGCTTACTCAAACTGTTTATGGATTTTTGGACTTTACCACTACCATTGGGAATACCGTAATGGTATTTTCTCCCCAAAGCTCTCCCCACTTTGGTGAGTTTATTTCCGAATCTTAACCTAGGGCGCACAAACTGATTTTAAATGGCTTTAATAATGGTTTGTGCCTTTGTTGTATCTTTTAGAACTAAAACCTAACAACACAAACAACATTGTTAATATTATTGAAACGAAGCCAAAGGGTTCGAAAAAAGAAAAGGATGTGCAGGTAATTAAACCTACGCCTCTAATTTTGAGTCAGCAGTCAAATGTTGCTCCCGAAACATTTACGTCGAAGAGTGAATCGAACAACAGAAGTACATCGAATTCCCCAATCCAAACACTACTGAGCACCCCCGAGTACGATCTGCTTTCGCGACAGCCCGAGCAGTTTGCCGAGGAATCGTATCGCGTGGTTAACTTTAAGAGCAAAAATGAAGCTGAGAGGCAAAGAAATTATCTGTCCAAAAAGGAGAGTGTCCATGGTTATCAGACAAGGGTAGCTGATGGCAACGCTAGAAATGGTGTAACTGCCACAAAGGAATCTGGTCGTTTTACGAAACTTCCTCAGTCCATATCCTCATCGAATGCCGAGAAAAAGAGCAAGCCTAGGCAGACCAGAATTAATAAGACATCAACAATTCAGCCCAGTAAGACCATAAAAGAATCAACGTCATCTCAGACTCTAGTCTCGAAAAATGCACGCAAAAATCAACAAGGAAGCAGGGACCACAGGGGATCCAGCACCAGGAAATCTTCTCGTCCCAAAGGAAAAAGGTAATAGCAGCCTCCAGTTAGTTAGAAATACTCGTATGCATCTTGTCTATTTTCCATTTTTCGTTCCTAGGAGACATAAATCAACGCAAAATAGCAAGATAATAATTACTCCATCAACGACGGAAACTACCCGTAACTCGTATCGTTCCAAAGTAACAAGTCCACAGGAGGAGTCCGTTACAGCTCCAAGTGCGGGCACGTTCAAACTAAATAGGCGACCTGGTCGATGGCAATACAAAACCTCCGCAAAGCCCAAAGTTAATATTAGGAAGAATACAAGCTCCAACAGTCCGGTGGCCATCCAAAATAATGACACGGCCCATGTGGATCAAAGCATATCAGAGGTTCCAATTAACGGCGAGGGCTCAGAGCAGATTCTGAAGGCCTTAAACAGTGGAAGGGACTTGGAGGCTTCTGGTTCCCAAAATGGGCCTGTGGCCAATAACAACGAAAGCGACGAGCAAAAATCAAAGTACTTTGTGCAAACATTAAATGTAGAGATATCGACACCGAAGCCTTTTATTGACACTTACTATGAAATCGCTACAATTAAAAGCCCGTTCATATTCCAGGTAATTTCTAATTAGTTTGTTTTCTTTAATACGCTACCATTTATGCCGTTTATTTTTTGCAGGCGGGAGTGGTGAAGAAAACAAGATTCTTGACCGTCACATCAACCATAGAGAAGGTAATAAGGGAAGAGCACACAAAAGAATACTCTGAAGATGATGGCCCGCTGACCGAGAATATTTTGGAGTCGACGGCCCAGACAGACGAGAAACCATTGGACGGAAGTATATCAACGTTGAAACCCATTTACATTGAAGATGGTGCAGAGACGCCCAGCTTAGAAACAATAACTGAATCGTTTTCCATAACACAAACCAAACTTAAGACACAGATTCTTCCGATAATTAATGAAAAAAGAAATGAAACGATCCAAGTCACATTGGTGCAAACATACGATTATACCAGCCTTATAACGGTTACACAAACCATATCACCATTGAGCGAAGATTTTAGTCCCTCCAAGAACTTTAAGGACTTCGAAGGAAACTTGGACGAAGCTGGCTCAGAGCTGAACTTGGATCTGGAGTTTGGCGATGAGGATAATATCGGAAAGTTTGATGCAAAAATTAAACCGAAAAATAAAGTAGACATCAAGAGTGGAGGCAACCTAACCCTAACCAACCCATTGATCCCCGTCGAATCGCTACATTTTACGGAAAGCCAACCACAAAACAATTTCATAACCTCATCGCGCCCAGTTATAAAGCTTGAAACAATTTGGGAGTCGCATGTGGTACCCTAGTGAGAGGCACTGAGACCATTTTGAGAACGCTCTCCAAGTCTGTGGGAGTAGTTGAGAAGACAGAATACGTAACCGATATAACGCCACTTTCAGTGCCAACATCACAATTTCCATTCTCAATAAATCCTTTCTACAACCCTTTGTTGCCCATGCAGCCACAGCAGCTGATTACGTCTACTGAGATTCTGCAAACAATGGCAACGGAGACTAGTTCGAAGGTTTTGAAATTGACATTTGGTGCAAGGACCGCCTATACCACAATATTTTCAACTTCCGTTGTACCCACACAAGTTACTAAATTAATTACTGCAACTATTCCTGTTCAGCACTCTGGATCTTTTCCAAACTTCTATCCACCCCCGTATAATCCATTTGCATATGTTGGTTAATATTTAAATAGATCTAAGGACGAGCACCTAAACCAATACTCTATTGCACTAATTACGATTTTTGTTTTAATGATTAAGTTTGTGTTCAAATGTTGAAAGGCGGTGATAAAATGCAATACAATAGATTTTATTAGATTTAATATGCTTCTCTTTGTCACAAGAAAGTGCAGATGTAATTGTAAATATTTATCTTAAGTTTAGAGATAAGCTGTATTAAACTGTTTGGATAATTACATACGCGTAAATATGGTCGTAGTTTTGGTTCAACTTCTCGGATAATAAATTTTTCTACCTTTTCAAACCATGACTTGTTTTTATCCAGCTTTAACCAGACTTAGAGTTACATATCACGATCACAAGCAGAGCGAATGCAAACAGAGCTGAGAGAGAAAGATCAGAGCCAGTACATGATAAAACTATAAAACTCAACAGCTGGGCTGAGGACGATTCCTAAAATACAGTAGCGGACACAGAAATCCAGACACTAAAAATTAAGTGTCAAAAGTGGTAATTTTGCTGGCTTACGACCGGATAACTCCTGTTGATGATATTATAGATCCTACCGACTAAATAAACTCCTTTCCAATATCTTATGCCAATTGAAACCGGTCTTCGAAGCTCAAGCGTTTACAAATACGATCCTACTTATAAGGTCCTTTTGGGTGGTCTTCCTCCTACTTCTTGCTGCGGGTGGTCGTTTTACCGTAAATTGTTTTTCGAAATAATTTAGAAAATTGTGTGTTTGGGGACTTACTAATACTAATTTTGGTGCTGTTAATTAACAGCTAATAAACGTATCTTTACAATAAAAATATATTTCTGCGTTCACTACTGTATACATAATTATATGGTCGCACTGGGCGTTAAAGTATTTGATCTCAGCTGTATATAAATCGAAATCTAGACCGAATCAGTTTCACGAATCCCCACAATGAAAAATTAAACATCAAGACAGTATGAATCGAATAATATGTGTATTCATTCCATTCCAGTTCCATCGTTCTAAAAATACAGACCTCTTAATCCCTATCCGATAGGTACCGCGGTATCGATATAGTTCAGTGCAGTGCTGTCAAAAAGTGTCGAGGCAAAAATAATAAAAACTCCGACGTTTATGTTTGTGAAGTAGTGTAAGTAATTGCCATTTGTTTGCTAATTTTTACCGGTAATATCTTGTAAATGCCCAGTGTGTTGTGGTGGATTTGCTAAACCTAACCCGTACATTCTTCAAATCACATTTAGTTATCTATTTAATGTCTACATGTGGATGTAACAATGTGCGTATAAATATGCTCACGCATTTGTATGCTTGTAGCATAAATTGAAAGTTCAAACTGTGTTTTTTCACATGCCTATGTTCTGTCCACGGTGTAAGAGATAACCTGGCGTCATTGCGTGTATTTAGTTGTACGTATTTAGCTGTACGAATATTGTGCCAATGTATTTTGTGGGCAATGAAAATGATCAAATGGAGTAATATGTTATCGTTGTGCGGTGATCCAATCAGTGCAAATAAAAGAAAATTGCTGAAAGTACAACATGTCCTTTTTATTTTTGCTCTTATAAAGGCCAAACGTATGTATTTAGCATCTTCTTGGCCATTTCATCATGGTGCTCATGCCATTTCGAGTTCATTGGCCATCGAATCTACCTGCTATTTGCGAAATCATCTTCTTCTTTACATTTCTGTACGGATTAGGTGCACATATTGAATACATGCATATGTATCCCCATATAATGTATAAAATGTCGACCCGTACTGTATGTAATACAAACTATCATTTGGAGCTCTTGTATCAAGCCCCCTCCATTATATAAATGGTATACACGAGTAGTTAGCGGCTCTTTTAGGACGAACAATATCTATTCATAATCTCCTAATTGCATCTTTCTATCCCAGATCATACTTACATTTGAAAATGTCAGTGCATTATAAATTTAAAAGTACACTCAATTTCGATACAATTACGTTCGACGGACTTCATATATCTGTGGGCGATCTGAAAAGGGAAATAATACAGCAGAAGAGATTGGGTAAAATAATAGACTTTGATCTGCAAATAACGAATGCGCAGACTAAAGAAGGTATGTTTGAAATATGTAGTTTGCAATAAAAGTGATATTGATAACAAGCCCTACTCTACTATTGTCCCTTTAGAATACAAGGATGATGGAGTCCTTATACCAAAAAACACCACTCTAATCATTTCTCGAATACCTTTGGCCCATCCAACGAAGAAGGGCTGGGAGCCACCAGCCGAAAATGCGCCCCCTGCTCCATCCTCCAATAAGCAGGAGAACTTCAATATCGATCTCTCCAAAATGCAAGGCACCGAAGAGGACAAAATCCATGCAATGATGATGCAGAGTACTGTCGACTATGATCCAAAGACGTAAGTAGTGGCCCTCTACGTGAAAGCGAGTTATACAACTCTTTTTGTGTGTCTGTTCTGTTACAGGTATCATAGGATTAAGGGGCAATCTCAAGTGGGCGAAGTTCCCGCCTCGTATCGTTGCAACAAGTGCAAGAAAACTGGTCACTGGATCAAGAATTGCCCCTATACTGCGGGAAAAGATCAGTTTGAAGTGAAACGAAATACTGGCATTCCGCGCTCCTTCAGGGACAAACCGGACACGTAAGTGACAGGAAACACTATGATTCGTCCTTGATTCAAATACCTTTTTTTTCTGATTACTTTTTAGGGCAACAGAGGAAGAGGCAGCCATGTTTGTAATGCCAGCGGAACAGAGTCAGGAAATTCCCGAAGATTTAATCTGCGGCATTTGCCGGGACATTTTCGTTGATGCAGTCATGATACCCTGCTGCGGCAGTTCCTTCTGCGACGACTGTACGTACTGCTCTAGAAGTAGGTTTGATTTTCCTTAAGCCTAATTGGTTTCCTCTTTTCTCTACTTGCAGGCGTGCGCAATGCGTTGCTGGAGTCCGAGGAAAGCGAATGCCCGGACTGCAAGGAGAAGAACTGTTCGCCGGGATCCTTGATACCAAATCGATTCCTCAGGAATTCTGTGAATGCTTTCAAGAACGAAACTGGATATACAATGCGTGCCGCCAAATCGGGTAAGATATTCGACTCAATCGACTATGAAGTGGGCAGTAAATTGAAGTAAATCCCTTCTAAATCAGTTGAAGTTAAAAAAGTGGAGAAACCCATTGAGGAGAAGCCGCCAGCTAGTGAGGAGAAACCCATCGAAGAGAAGCCGAAAATTGAAGAGAAACCCAATGTGGAGAAGCTCGTGGCGGAGAAGGAGCCCGAGGAAGTGGCTAGCAAAGAAACGAGTCTAAAGCAGGAAGAGCCAGAAACAAATGGCAAGAAGCATCCACCCAAGGTGCCCTCTCCGGAACCAGTTGAGGCCAAAGCAACAACCACGGCCACAGATAGTAATGCTGATCAGTCACAAAGGAGAAGGAAAAGGAAAAAGAAAAAGAAAAAGAAAAGGACAAGGACAAATATGATTCAGATTATGAAGATAACATAACTATTACGATGCCACAAACACTGGCCGATTCAGCTTCGATTGTCTCCAGCAAGGTTAGCATTTACTTTTACTCATAAATCATAGTTCTCTTTACCACTTCCCACTTGCTTTACCTTTGCAGTTGTCCCCCACGTTTCCAAGGAAGCCTCCTGCTCATCACGTATCCCACAGACGTGAACATAAATTGGATTACATGCCCGAGTCCGATATGAAGCGACGCCCACCAACGCAATCGCAATCGGATTCAGGGAAGCCCCACAATGAACGGGGCGAGCGGAGCCTCCTGCCCACGCCCATCTCGACACACCAAAGCTACCAGGGTCACCACGTGGTGAACGAGTCGGATGAAGTGCATCGCGGTAATGTGTACAAGCCGCCGTATATGCAAATGCCACGGGGTCCGCCCCCATTGCATATGATGGGCCACCATATACCGCCGCCGTACAGCAACGGATACAATAATATGGGACAGCGGCCGCCCTTAAGGTATGTTTTCCTCCTATTCCACTTGGGATCTCCAGCAGAGTGGATCTCCGAGCAGAGGCTGCTTCTACTACTCCTCCCGCAGTGCAACTCCAATTGTAATTTAGTTACTATCTATGATCTATTACGTTACACTACTTTAAGCTTTGGTTTATTAAAACAGCATTCCTACCTACCAGTCAATACTTAAGCTTTTGGATTCCCCAAATAACTTTTGAACTTGCAGCTTTGTGCCGTACCAGAACCAGCCTGTGCATCCCATTCGGGCGCAGTATGGACCCTCAGGCGGAAATATGAACATGAACATGTCCCAGCAGTTTCAGTCTCCAAATTTAGCCTCAATATATCAGGGCGTGGCAGCAAAGGTGGGCTCTGGGTAAGTATCTCTGTGGGTGGGTGGGTCTCTTAGTTCCTATCATTATTTGCTCATTTTCTTCGCACTCAGCCTAATTGACGACCCTCTGGAGGCTTTCAATCGCATTATGAAGGAGAAAGAGAGACAGAAATCAGAGAGATTTCGGAGCATAGATCACCACAGGTCCAGGTCCCCGGATAGGCAAAGGTCGCATCGCTTCAAGTCGCCCGTATACGAAAAAGAGTCACTGCGAGACCTAAATCTAAAGGATAAGCGCCCTAGGTCGCGGGAAAGGAAGCGCGAATATAGCTACGAGCGACACACGCGTCACAATCGACCCAGTCGTCAGCCCTGCGATGGATCCAAATCGCCCCTCAACAAAATCAAAAGGTACAACCCCACACCCACACCACTTCACACTTCATCGAACTTTCTACAAAGAATTCTTTGTATTTCGTGTATTACCTAGATCTGCGCCTCGTCGTTCCATATCCCCTAAGGCATCTTATAAATCAGACTTCAGGGATAAGTCATATGCCAAGCCCAGTGCTCCAAAACTTGACCCGATTGAACCGCCTCCGCCAGGGTTTGAGGGCATGCAACTGTTTGACGATGCGGCGGCCTACAAAACGAAGCACCACCTGGGCGGCAGTGGGGGTCATTCCAAGAGAAGTGTCGCCGAGGATGAGGTGCCACGCAAGCGACAAAGGTCGCGCAGCAGAAGTAAGGAACCGCATCAAAAACTGATCGACACTAGCTTCAGAAGCCTGACTCCTCCCCCAGCGAAAGTAGCCGCTACCGCCGCCAGGCAAGCGACTGTTGGCCCAAGCTACGACCACGGCGAAAGGTCTCCCAAGACGCCAGACAGAGGACAGGAGGAGTATAGTATGCAGCCGATACAGCGAGTGATACAGAATGCAGCCCCAGAGGCGACTGCTGGCAATCCCTTGGATAGCATGGGGAATATTGGGAAGGAGAACAAGAGCAAGAGTCCTGTGGCGCTGAAGGAGCGCAAGAAGAAGAAGAAGGACAAGACCGAACGCAAAAAGAACAAGAAAGACAAGAAGGGCAAGAAGGAAAAGGAGAAGCACGAAAGAACCAAGAAGAGCTCGTCCATAAATCGATCCGACTCGGATATCAACCACATGCAAATCGAGCAGACCTGTAAGATAACCCCGCCCTTACGGGCTATGGCCGAGAGCTATGACAAATATGAATCTGCCTCGAACAGCCCAGCCCAGAGCAGGAGCCATGAAATTGTTAAACCCATTAAGGCTCTGTTTGCCGTTGAGGCTCCCCACAAGCATAGTTTCGGTGAGGAGAATGGCGGTGTCTCCGCCAGAAGTGCCAAGCGAAGTGAGGCGACGGCGGTCAACCTGTCCAAGTGGGAACTGGAGGAGAACAGCTTGTCCTGTAATTTCGATGATCCCTTTAAGAGGTCGGGCTCTGCCAATTCGGGTGGGGAGCACACTGAGATCACCTCGGACGTTATACGCAAGGCAGAAAACGCGATATTTGCCAAGGCCATAAACGCCATCAGACCTGTCGAATTTCAAGTTGTAATCAATTCCAAGGGCAACAGCAAGGACCGCTCTGTATCCATTCGAAATGATAATAAAGACCGCTCGCTCTCGCCGAAGCAGCGCCCCAGCAGCAAGTCGGTGAAGGAGCGGCTGGGCAACAAGGTAGTGCGTGAGAGAAGTCGCTCAGAGGACAAATCAAGAGGTGGCAAGAGGCGGGAAAATGTAGCTAAAGTTGCAGCCGATGATGACGGCTACAGAGGCAGAGCGGACGCCCAAAGTGGGTCCCGCCGAAGGGACAAGCAATCGAGGGAGAGGGATAGAGCCATTTCCACGGAGAAAAGACACTCGCAACAGGTATACAAGAGACCACTCCCCGAGAGCGATAGACAAAGGCGGCCATACAAGGACGCCAAGCACGATAAGTTCGATCAGATCAATATCCACGACTCGGATCGAAGAGGAGTCAGAAACGTCAAGTCGGGCGAAGGCCGTATTGTATCGTCTGTGTCGGTGCCAGCCATGCCACCGAAGCCATGCCGCCCAGATAATCCGTTTAGACGAGCCGGTGACAGCAGTTCGTCGAGTAATTTAGTCCTAAAATATGATAATACGATACAGAATGAGGGATCGCATCCAGCAAGCAGCCGCTCGGCCCCAGAGAGCAGCTTTGAACAAAGGAAACAAAAGGATAAGAAACTTAAAAAACATGCAAAATATTCGTCAACCGATTCACTGAAGAGCGAGAAGCGCAAGGAGCTGAAGAGCAAACGGAAGAGCAAGATAATGAAAAAGAAGAAAAAGTCGAAGAAGTAGTTGAGTTTAGTTTAGTCTAAGCTAAGCTGCGACAATTATAAATACTAATGTAATTCATTCTAATGATTTCTGTGTACAAATCAAAGATTTTTAATTGTATGTATTTATCATGCAGACTCTAGCATACAAATAAAAACAAATACACACACACACACCCACACACCCAAGGAAATTTTGTAAAATATTTGATTCACTTATGTCGTCGATTGGCACAGTCTGGAACATCGTGTGTGGCACGTTTACTTGTACTTGTACTTGCTCTCAACTGAAGCAAATTCTATAGAAGATAAATACATTGCGCGTGCATGACGCTGTTCTGGCAGAACTCCTGTGATTCCAAGACAATATGTCTTCGTTTATGGCCTTAGTTTAATTTGGATGAGAATAAAAGCTACAGCCAGAGCACCAAATCAATCCTGGGGGAGCAGAAAAAAGAAGTAAGACTTGAAAAAATAAGTGTTTAAAGCCCAGAGACCCAACCCTGCAATGAGATATGTATAGTAATTGCACACAGAATGGGATATTCGAGAAATTAAATATGTTTATTACAAACAGTTTGTTTTCCTTAAAAAAATTGATTAAATTAGATGAGTAGATGTAGAGATTGACTGAAACTAATCGTTATTGCTTAAGCCGTCCATGAAAGACGATGCCATTGGACTGGGTGTTCTAGAGATTATATTATCGTTGCCATAGTCATCAGAGTTAGCATCCACTGGAAAATGCGAAACATTTAATCAATAATTTTCACTTTGATGAACCCAATCAATAATAACCTCACCTTGTTCTAGAAAATTTGATTTTCTAGATGGTATGGAGCTCAGAGAATGTATGATGGGGCTGCAGGCCTGGTCGGCTGTTTCGAGAGTGGTTGGTAGATCCAGGAGTCGCTGATTTTGAATGCCATCGCCTGGGCCCATATGCGAAATGTGGTTGAAATTAGTCGGTGCCGATATCATCTTTGATCTTCGATCGCTGTCAAAGGCCAAATTTCCATTAGTTGAGATTTATTTTATATTGATGAAGTATCTGCCATACCTTTTTATTGTTTTGTTAATCTCTCGAATGGAAAATCTCCGCTTGATGTTCGCCAGTCCCTTTCGATTTCCATCACGGTATTGCAAGAGTCCCTCTATAAGAAAAATGAAACCACTGTGAGACTCCATGCTTGTATATATGTATTATTTCTGTGGGTATTATTTATCCACTTACTTGTGTGAATATTGGACAAATAAACAATCAACGGTGTGTCATTGACTGAGGCCAGTACCACATTTCCCTGATTATTTAGGGGCAGTGACTGCTTCAGGCCAATCGACTGCACCCATTCAGCGGTTTGTGTATTGAAGATATCCAAATGAGTGTCGGAGAACACCAACAAATGGCCATCACAAAAGGCTGTAAGCAAACAAGGCACAGGTTGAGTCATTTACCAGCCAGCAGCTGCAATCGTCGCTACTCACTTATGTATGTGGGAAAAGCGGGATACATTATTTCTCTGTCGCGTGACTTGCGTCCCTGCAGGTCCACATAAATGGCCAGAGTTTGGAATACCAACAAATACTCGCCGAAGTTTCCACCGCTGGGGCAGAGTATTTCGATTACTCGCACAGCATCCACTCCGGAATAATTTAAAAATGCACATAGCTGGTTTTCAGGGTGAACCAGAGCTGAGAGGATGAGAGTATAGAAATGAGAGAGATTCTGTGGGGGTGTGGTGTACACATACACATTGCGGTGGCTTCTCCCCTCAGGAAGTAGGCGGTAAATCCACTTTGGTGCGCCACAACCAGCCGCATATCGGACAATATCTGCAGATGCTGTGCCAAGTAGCCAATTGTGAATTCGCAGGTCTTCTGGTGCCTTGTGCGCGTTCTGTTGATCTCGTAGACAACGATTTGTGTGTGGTTATTGGGCCGTTTCAGGGCAATTATAAACGAATACACAATGTTGGGGAAACGGCGGATGATGCCAGTGCAGGCCGATATGCAGTTCTTCGACTCGACCACCTTGATCCACTCAACATCGCTAGCCTCTAGCGCTCTGATGGGCAACAGCCGCAGGTTGCGCTGCTTTCCGCAGAGTATAACGAGAATCTGCTCCTCTTCGATGTACCACAGTTGCAGGATCTTCTTGCTCTCCCAATACGAGCAATTTCTGCAAGAAAAATACATGTAGAAAAATCAGATAATTCCCATCCAGGGAGAGAGAGAGAGATGGTGCGTACCATACTGATCCAAATTAATGTAAAAGAGTCCGTCTTCAGTGCCCAATAGGATCTGATTGGGATATATGATGACTGAACACAAGGCATTCCGGATGAGGGAGAGCGTGTTGTCCAGAATCTCGTAGACCTTAAATATAGCAGTATTTGGTAGACTGTTCCGTTTCAAAATTCGATGTAGTTCGCCCAGGGCAATGACCCATTTTGATTTCTCCGACTCATTGTCGGCCAGCATCAGGGTATTCAGCGAGAGACCGCTTTCAATGAGCGCTGTTTTGATCTGCAGATGGAGAAAATGTATGCAAAAAAACGTCACCATTGATCAGAGACAATAGTTTACCTTGAAAATACATGGCACATCTTTCTTGGCCGCGTGTATGACATCGCTTTCGCGCACGCTGCCAACTGAGAATTCAGGATCGCGCATATCCAGCACTTGGGAGACGCTTACACTCGGCAGGGCGCATCGGTCGGGTGATATATCGTATAGAAATAGCTTAAAGTCGCACACGACCACGAATTGACGAATCCAGCCGCGCTTTATCACTCCCGACTTGGGCACTTTCACATACCCCTCGTAGGCGGTGCCTATGCCCCGCGTGGGATCTATGCCCAGGGGTCGCTTGGTCTGGTCCATAGGAACTGGGCAGGTGGTCGGCACCTTCTGGCAGCAGATCGTGTGGCAGGCAAAGCCGCAGATTTCACACACCACCCCCTGACGCGTCAGACCGACCATCAGAGATGTGCAGTGATTGCATTTTGTGGGGCTGCTGAATGTGCGCACCAGAAACTGATGGATGGCCGTATTTGAGGGGTTATTGCTGGCCGCTTTCTTTTGGGATTCCTTCAACAGCAGTTCGGCGTCCTCGCGCGATATATCGCTCACCGAGGCGTCCTTCATGGCTGCCAGAGAGCCACCATCTTTGCTCTTTCCCGCATACTTTGGCTCGTAGTTGAAGAGCATGCCAGAGTTCCCGGACTGGAAGAAATTGGGTGTGCCTATGAAACTGTCGCTGGAGTCGTTGCCAAAACTATCCGCAGCATCAATCATTTCGCTCTTGGATATATCCCTGAAGAAGGCGCTGCTCAGTCCCTGGTGCGTGGATTTATTCAGAAACGACTCGGAATACTCCATGCCGCCCTTCTGCAGGTCGCGCAGCTCGGTTTCCTTCTTCTGGAAGTCGTGCAGAATGGAATCGTAGCGCTTCTTGTAGTCGCGCACCTCCTTCTGTATGGATATCAGGTCGGAACGTGTCTGGCTGAGCTCCTCGGATATGATGGCCTTGGCCTGGATCTCCCGCTGCAGTGCACTCTGCAGGTTGAGCAGCTCCATCTTGTCAAGCTTCTGGGAGCGTCTGTTCCGCCAGTTCTTGTTGTCCACCCCATTGTTGTTGAATGTCCCAACATGCTTCAGATACTCGAGCTCCTCGGTCATTTTGGTGGCGAGCGCCTGCAGGTAGCCGCGAGCGTCCTTCTCGTCCGAGACCCATTGGATGATCTCCGCCATCTGGCGCTCCCACTGGTTGATAGCCTCCCGCTTCATGCGCAACTCCTTGAAGATCTCGTCGTCTTCGGCCTGTAGATCCTTCAGATTCTTCGCCTTGATGTTAACCTCCGAGCTCAATCGTTGCTTCTCCTCGAACCATGAGGATTTCTCCAGATCGTGTTGTTTCCTCAGCTCCTGAAGCGTCTCGGCCGAGTCCGTAATCGATTCCAGTTGCGTGTACTTCAGCCTGTCCTGCGTCTGATGCAGCTCCTTGGAGAGCTCCAGGTTCGAGCTCTCGATCTCGCCCAGCTGCTCGCGCAGCGTATCCATCTCGAGGTTGTGGCGCGTCTGCTGGTGGTTGAGCTTCTCCGAGTACTGCAGCTCCAGTCTTTCGATTTCGTACGAAGACATCTCGGAGGAAATGCTCAGCGGCAGAGTTGTCTCCACGCTGGAGTTGCATTTTCGCAGCTCCAGCTGCAGCTGCCTGCAGCACTCTTCGGCGTGCTCCCGCAGCTTCTTCTCTTTGGAGGCCTCAATGACCGCATCCTCAATGTGCATCTCCAGCTCCCTGCGCGTCTTGTCCGACTTGCGCAGATCGTTGCGCAGACTGTCGTTCTTCTGCATGGCCCCATCTAGCTCCTCCTCCTTGTCCCTCACTTGCCGAGAGAGCTTCTGCTTTTGATTGCGCAGCTCAGAGAGCTTCTCCGTGACCTCCGAGTATTCCACCATGGCCACATTGCGCTGCGAAACGGCGTCCTGCAGCTCCGCCTCCTGCGTCTTCAGCCGCTCGAATATCTCACTGTGCTGCTTCGTCAACTCGATCTTTTCCTGCTTGAAGGCGGTTATCTGTTCGGTCAACGCCTTCACCTGCGCCTTCTCCTGCACGGAGTCCACCGATGCCTCCGAGTTGTTGCTAGGCAGATTGCAAGACTGCTGAAGGCTGCACGAGGTGTTGTCGTCCTCGAAGCCAGAACTCTGATTGGTCTTCGAGTCCCCGGGGGAGCTGGTGTTCAGCGAAAAGGTGAAGCCAATGAACGGCAAATGGAAGCCAGAGAAGGCTGGATTTGCAGAGGGGGGCATCGAATCGGTCAGTCGAACGTCGTTATCGTCCACGTCGAAATTGGAGGTGTCTGTGGGACTCGACACCTCCGGCACGTATGGGGCCAGGCCACAGCGTATGTTCTTCCAATCGATGCCCACGAACCAGGGATGGTCCATGAAGTCCTGGATGCCGTTCTGGCCCAGCCGGTTCTCGGGTATGCAGATCAGTTTGCAAAGCAAATCCTGCGACATCTCCGACACCTTGTAGTTGAGGGTCTCCTGCGTGGGCAGATTGAAGCAGTTCTGGTGGTTCATGATCTTGCCATAGGTCTCGACCAGACTTTCGGCATAGAACGGAGTCTCGCCGTACAGCATTTCGTACATGCAGACGCCGAGGGACCACCAATCACACTCCGTGCCATAGCGACCCTTGCCGTCCTCCATGGCTCGCAGAATCTCGGGCGAGATATAGTCTGGCGTGCCTACGGCCACGTTCGACTGAACGGTCCCGTCCTTGTCCAGTCTCAGGCACGAGCCGAAGTCCGCCAGCCGCACATGTCCCCGCTTGTCCAGCAGCACATTATCCGGCTTGATATCCCGATGGACGTACTTAATCTGATGAATACTGTGGATGGCTAGAATCATTTCGGTGATGTAGAACTTGGCCATGTCCTCGGGCAGCTTGTCCTCGAATTTGCTCAACAACGTTAGCAGGTCGCCCCCGCAATAATAGTCCATGACAAGATACTGCAATCAGGCAAGAGTTAGCATCAGCAGAGCCATTGAGCCATCTACTGTATTCTCACCAGATTAATATTGTCCTGAAACGCGTAGTGCAGGTTCGTGATCCACTGCCGATCGCCAAAGACCAGCACGTCCCTCTCCTCGCGAAAGCATGCCGTCTCGGCCCGCTTCAGCATCTCCCACTTGTTCAGTATTTTCATGGCATACACCTTCTCTGTGGATATCATCTGGACCACACACACCTCTCCAAAGGCTCCCCGCCCGATGATTTTCAATATGTCAAAATCATCACGACCTAGTCGAAGTTTTCGCACCACATGAACGAAGGGTTTAGCTGCAAAAGGAGAGCGAAACAGAAGGGAGGGGAATAATGAAGGGTTGATCAATGATTGCACAGATAAAACCAATCTCCCATACGAATAAATGAGCAATCATCACATTCGTAAGACCTTTTGAAGAAGCACAGAAACAGAAACATAACAGAGACATAACCTTTCGCAAATACCCATTTAAATGAAAGCTGTATGATATAGTGATTCGATGCAAATGGTCTCACAGACAAAGCGCAAGGGACTATGGAAAATCTTCTATCTGTCTATCGAAAATAGTATTATATTACCTTCTGCCCGGGGGGTATAAAAAGATCCGGAAATTAAAAAGTGCATATCTGTGTTCCATGCAAATATGTTAATAGTATTAAGTATTTACATAGTTTAAGAAAATCCGATACTCCTTTCTCACGACGTAAGGATGAATTGCTGCATTCGTCGTACAGCACGATGAAGGTGTCGAGCAGATAGTCCAAAGAGAACTGATGCCCTTCCGTGTCCTCGCCCAAGTCGGATGCCCATTTTTGATCGGCTGTTGTATCGCTTAGAATATATTTTAGAAATTTGAGCCTTTTCTTGCAGCTTCCTGTGGTTATATCTGAAATAATGCAAAAAGGATAATTGAGTTAATGCATTTTTCCTCATTTGTATGTTTCCAAAACAACGCCGCACCCAGTCCAGTCAGTCACAAGGCGGCTCCTTAAAAACATGAAAACATAGGGGGAGAGGTGGTGGGGGCAACGTATTCGGTTTTAACAGGGAGGTGTCGACGAGACAGAAGAGGTTTACAAACGAAATGTACATGGGTATAAGTTGGTGGTAGGAAGGGGCTGCATTGACCCAAAATGTGATTACGTTGGGTATTCAAAACATACAGACAACCATTCATAACACGGAACGGATGGGCACCCAATGAGGTAAACCATTTCCTTCTTATTGGAATTCATTATTTTGCACATTAAACACAAATTGTTCAGTCAAAACTCTCGACAGTTCAATCGGGCTGTTTCGATTTTTCAAATGCGTATGCGGGAAAGGAAACTAAACTACATTTTGGGTGCTCCGACCCCCCGTGCAGGAATATGAAATATAAGTATACACATATTGTAGCATGTGTATATGTTCGTGCGTTTGTTTGTTCCTTTCCTCTCCGCCGTGCAGATATAAATAAATAATTGTTTATATGAATATGTATGTGTGTTTGACAAGTGTGCAAAAATACAGACGCGTCAGCATACAGACAACACACAAATTCATGTAGCACAATCACGTGTCACGAATTTTTAAATATTACCACTGAATTCGGAAGATTCGTATTCCATTTTTAATGCTTATATTTATTTAGACATATTTCTCCCAACAAAGTGTAAAAGCCGAACTGGACGTGGTGAGCGATTCCCGATATGAACAGTCTGTCGATAAACATCCACCGATAGTCAAATCGTTCTATTCTCAAGCGTTTACTTAATTATTAGTATTATCAAATAATATTTTTCATTCAACTCAAGTTTAAAAACGGTTTGCTAGCAAAATAATGTCATATATTTCTCTAGTGGCCAGTGGTGTGACCAGTGGTGTGCACTGCATTCCGTACGGTTACACTGCTCAGACAGCTGCTTGGTTTTGTTTAAAGTTCATGAAATTCACTTCCTCGGCTGGGGTCGCTCTTCTCCAGGCATATCCTGGCCTCCAAATATTTTATTGGCAAGTTAATGTGTCTGTCTATCACCAGCAGCAGATGGCGACGCCTCTCGTGCCGACCACCGTGAAGACAAATAGAAAATATAAAATTTTCCAGAGCCTTAGCGAATCTAAAATTCAAGATAATTTGAGCTTAGGAGATATGAGCACTCAAAGTTTAGAATTTGTTTAGTGTAAAATAATTGATTGAACTCTTATAATTTATCAAGCAATGCCCACAGTGCGCTGCTGCGCTGTCTCGCTGACGAACATACGGAGCCGTCGGGCAGAATCGCTGTCTCCATGAGCGATTTCTGTTACAAAACGTGCCGTAACAGTTGTTAGAATTGTGCGGTAAAACGTGCGACGCAGGTTAGGTTATTTTGGGCAAAATTATTATCAGGTAAGTGCAGTGTTTCATTTAAATAACAAAACGTCTTTTGTGCGTTGTAAAAAAATGAATAAACTGGAAAATTAGGAAAACGCGTTTTGCACGAAATTTCAATTTCCAACAACGAAAAAAGAAAAAACCTCCTTAGATGCGAGGCTCGAATCGAGCAGATACATATTTTAGCGGATCCACCATAGCTGATCTACGGAAAGCATTGCTAACAAATATAACAGATTTTAGAAATTTCGAATGGATATATACTAATTAGCCCATTTTATTTCAGTAGCCCCACGAACATGAGCAGATCAACGTACTGCAAGGTGGCATTCCATTTTGTACAGCTACAAAAGTGAAATAATGAAGAAAAAAGTAATTTAATTAAGGCAGTCGAATGAATACAGATGATATGGATATTATTATTTATTAATATTATACCAATTTAATCAGTCAAAATCAAATAAAAACAATGTTGATTGCATATCTGTCCTGCAGGATCCGATTTATCCAATATTGCAGTGTGCATTATCGTCCTCCAGCTCCACAGCGCCCACAAATGAGACATTTCTGCTTGCTTTAATACAACAATCGAAATTTTAAAAAATATCTGTTTGTATACAAACATAAAACAGTGTTACCGTAGAGAATTACGATTGACCAGTTTTGTCACACTGGGCACCGAGTGGAATATATAGCACTTTCGGTCGACGGAAAATTTAGCGCGTCTGAGCACTTGTTTTTTATATAAAAAAAATCACAAAATAAGGTAAACTGATATTTTAGCCTGTCTGTACATTCCTGTTTCATTTCCATGTTCCTATGTCTTGCGAAACTACATATCGGTGTCGGTGTTGTCGAAAAATGTATGTAAAGCCTTACAAATAGTTATACACATATTATTATGTTTGTGTGTGGTTGTGTGTTCTAATACTCAGTGGCGATCAAACTTCATTAAAAATTAATAATTGATTTAGTTACAACATATTAAATGCCTGGAAATACATGCAGTGGTTAGCGCTTACTTAGGAGCTAAGATACATTTATCGTCCGCGATATACTATCAATTTGTTTCGCGAATAATTGAATTTTAAATGTACGTACACATCATACTTGCATACATATGCAAAGTAAATACATATGTATTTCCATTTCCACTAGTGGGAGTTAGTTTTGTGCAAAGTGATACATACAATTTGCATGCATGCTCTATAAAAAAATCAGATATCTGATGTTGTTGCTAAAAAGCGTTTATGATTAACTGCATTGTATATGTACATACATACATACATATGTACCTGTTTAAAAAAGTACAACGAAAAACAGAAAATAAAGTCAAATGAACGCTGTTTTAGATCGGTCTACCCGGAACTTGGAAACCAATTTGCATATTCAAATGTGCGCACGCAAATTGTGAACTGAACCATTCGTTGCTAATAAATATTGCACAAAGTATTTTAAAAAATACCGCGGCTCCCCGAGTTAATACAAGTTCGTTTTCTTATATACACATGTATTCTTCTTCAGTAAACATGATGAGGGAGTCGGCACACGATATCGGCATGGAGACGTGGATACAGTGGATTTTGGAGGCGATATCCAAGATCAGGTCCCAGAAACAGAGGCCATCCGTTCAGAGGATATGCCAGGCCATTGGTACGCATCACAAGTTTCATGAGGACATTGTGGCCGAAAAGCTGGAGAAGGCTGTGGATTCGGGAGCCGTGATTAAGGTCTACAACAAGGGATTGCACTCTTACAAAGCGCCCATGGCCAAGCGTCGAGTCAAAGTGGACAAGAACACCAACCTGTGCAAACTGGTGGCCAAAGCGGTGCACGATCTGGGCGAGTGCGAGGGATCAACATTGAAGAGCATCGAGAACTACATTCAGAAATTCAACTGCATCGACCTATCGCCCAATGTCGACTTTAAGACGGTAATAAAGGCGTCCATCAAGAAGGCCGTGGACTCGGGCTTTCTGCTCCAGGAGGGTAAACTCTACAAAAAGGGCAAGTCCCTGACCACGCCACGAAAGTGTGTCCCACAGACGGATGTGGTCATTAAGGGGGAAGACACTTGCACCCACTGCTCCGGAAACTCTCAGAAGAACCTCAATGGCATTCCAGAGCCCCTGAGCTCCTGCAAGCAGTGTGGCATCTCACTGCACACCACATGCGCAAACATTGCCGGCAGATGCAAGTCGCAGTCGTATGTGCTGCTCTACATGCTGGTCACCAAGGGAACCCTGTGGGACTGTCAGAGCTGCGCCGATTGCGCTGTCTGCAAGATGCGCAACCGTGGACCCTGTCTCTTGCAGTGTTTTGTCTGCAAGGACCACTTCCATCTGACCTGTCTCGACACGATACCCGACAAGAAACCCAAGCATCCCTACAGGTACACTCCCACCCCCTCTCTTTCCGTAAATTGCACTGATATTAACGAACGTTCTGTTTCAGATGCAAGACATGCTCAAAGCAAAGCATTGACAATCCAAAACTATTGAAAAAGGATGCCACAAAGATCAAAATGGAGGATGGAAATGAGAAGTAAGCTACGACAGAGCCAATTCTCAGCTATATTTGCACTCTAATATGTTCATTTTCAGGCTGTCATCTTACGACAGAGTCGCCTTCAGCAAACGACAGATAATCAAAAGGGAGGGCAACGCCGAGAGTCCCTCAACCTCGAAACTTTGCGTCTATAATGATGGCAATGGACAGAGGAGGAAACTGTCCGGGTCTGGTCTGAATGCAAGGAAATTAAACATAGACGAGGATCAATTCGAGTTTCCCTCGAAGCAGAGGAAGTCACAAATACTACAGGGAGGCTACATCCAAGCCAGCCAGGAGACGCGAAAGCGCACATTCTCCGATCTATCGTCGACCAGCTCCTCCAGTGACAGCGAGGACGACGACGATGAGGACGATGACAGGAACAGGAACGACAATGATCAGGATGAGAGCACCAGCTCGGATTCATGCACTTCCTCGAGCTCAGACTCGGACTCGAGCGAAAGTTCCAGCGACAGTTCCGAATGCGATGATGAGAACGACGACGAGGACTATGACACCGATCGGAGCACGCTAAAGGGAAAGCTATTCGAGAATAATAAACAAAACAATTGCAAGCTGAATGCCGGCGGCGCCAGTGAACGCCTGAGTTCGCCGGAAAGCAATGAAGTGGCGAATGAGAATTGGGGATTCGCAGCGGTGGCCAAGAACCCGATTGACATATTTGTGAAATCGAAGAACAGTGTGGGGGCCAAAGGCATTAACTATGCCAAGCAAATGGCAGACACGGGAGGCTATTCAGCAGTAGCAGCATCAGCATCAGCATCGCCACTCGTTAGGCCAACGAAGGGTGCCGGGCCAATGAACGCGACAATGGCTTCGACAGCCGATAAGGCAGATTCCAAATCATCGGCAAACCTGCAGAGGAAAAAGATTGTGCCGCTGAAGTCGATGCCTCTCGATGTTCGTAAATCGTACGAGAAATGCGAAGAGGAGGACGACATTCCATACCTCACAGAGGAGACTGTGTTAAAGTGTCAAATGATGGCGAAAATCGATCGTTGCCGGGACACAAAGAGCGAAGGGAAAACCAATCCAGAAGCTGAAGATTTGGGCACGGAAAACATGAAGCGTACGAATCCATTTGGTAATTAACTGACAAGCCATAACTGGCTTCCATGTTCCATCCATTACAAACTATTATTTATAGAGAATCAGCCGCTACCGCCATGCGTTAATCCCGTGGATGTTGATCTGTATCAGGAAGTGCTCCACAAAGCCGTTGTCCAGATGTCCAACAACTGTCAGAAGATGACTGACGTGGCCCAGCAGAAGCAGGGACAGCACACGCTCAGTCCCAAATCTATTCAGATTGGAAAGTGGGACATTGAGACATGGTATTCCAGCCCGTTTCCGCAGGAGTATGCCAGGTATATATTCCACAATGTTTTAGCCTTAGCATTGATGTCAATTTGGCGCCAAATTCAAATTAAATTGCTAAACCGTTGAATCTTTTCCATCTCCTGCAGGCTCATTAAACTGTTTCTGTGCGAGTTCTGTTTGAAGTACACGAAGAGTCGGTCTGTGCTGGACAGGCACCAGAACAAGTGCATCTGGAAGCAGCCACCTGGCACTGAGATATTTCGCCAGGGGAATATCTCGGTGTTCGAGGTGGATGGCAATGTGAACAAGATATATTGCCAGAACCTGTGCCTGCTGGCCAAGTTCTTTCTGGACCACAAGACGCTCTACTACGACGTGGAGCCCTTTCTGTTCTATATCCTAACGAAGAACGACCAGAGCGGCTGCCATCTGGTTGGCTACTTCTCGAAGGAGAAGCACTGCACGCAAAAGTACAATGTCTCCTGCATCCTGACCATGCCGCAGTACCAAAGGCAGGGATACGGCCGTTTCCTGATTGACTTTAGCTATCTGCTGAGCCGCGAGGAGGGCCAGCTGGGAACGCCCGAGAAGCCGCTCTCGGATTTGGGGCGTCTCTCGTACTTTTCATACTGGAAATCGGTGGTCCTCGAGTATCTGTACAAGTATCGCAATCAGTCGAAGATCACCTTCAAGGACATTGCCATCAAAACGGGCCTAGCCATATCGGACATTGCGTTGGCATTCGAGCTGCTGAACTTCATCAAACTGAGGAAGAACGATGGGGACATTCGGTATCAGATAAACGTGAGAATCGACTGGAAGAAGGTCCTGGCCCACAACAACAGAATGGCGAACAGCAGGACGCGCATACTCATCGAGGCCGACTGCCTGCGCTGGAGTCCCCTGTTGTCCGTCACCAAGTTGCCCAATATCATCAAGCCGATCTCCAATCGGGAGTACTTGAACAACCAGCTGATGCAGAAGTCCGAATACAAAGAGAAGGAGCTCCCTTCTGGCGACACAAAAGTCGCGACCAAACAAAGTATTGCCACTTCGAAGCCAGGAGCGATTCCAGCGATCAGTGGTGGCGATGAGCAAATCAAAAACCGCAGCGGAGAAAAGCTGGAAGAGCAGAGGGAGAACCCGCGAAAGCGCCGCTCCAGTGACGAGTTATCCAAGCTGGCCACGAGCGTGGGAAAGAAGATTAAGCTGGTTCTGGAACATCAAGCGGCGGCGGCGGACGATCACTCCTTTGGCGACAACTCGGACTCTTCGGATTGCAAGTCCTCAAAGAATTCCAACGAGCTCTCCGAGCACTTGACCAAACGGGCTCAGAGATTGGCCAAGCGCAATGACGGCGTAATGATTCCGCACACAAACAAGCGCAAGCATTTCGAGCGGCAGCTGGAAAATAGTGCCGACCAGAGCCTGTCGTTGGGCCAGAGCTGCGAGCCAGAGACGACTCCTGCAGTGGATACCGCAGTGGAGGCTGGAGCTGCCACCTTGGAAGAGCCACCATCCAAGGAAGTGTGCAGAGGTCAAACCGAAAAGGCCGAACACACCGACAAGCCGGTAAATATCGTACCCAAACTGAGGGGCAAGCAGTCCAATGGGAAACGATCCGAGGAGTCGCAGTTCACAGAAGCCACAGACGCAGTAGCAGCTCCAGCTCCAGCTCCAGCTTCAGTTGCAGCTCCCAGAAAGGAGGCAGCCGATGAAGAGTCGACGAAAATACCCAACACTGAGGTCGCTGCCAAAGCATGCGAGTCGGAAAAGAGCGAGGCCGAAGGCAACGGCAGCATAAGCGAGCAGGTCCTAGATGCCGTGGCTAAGAAAACTAAAAAGACAGTATTCTCCGATGTGGCGTCCTACAATATAAACAGTGAGAGCGAAGTCAAGTATAGCGCAACGCAAAAGCCAACAGAAAACGCAATCGAACCAAGGAAAGAGGCCGATATCAAGGAACATAAACTGCTGCAGCTTGAAACTGCAGCGCTAGCTGCACCTTCAGCTCCAGCTGATCCACAGCTGAACATCGTTCAACCCAAGAGTCCTGTCATCCATAGTAGCCCGGTGGAGAAAAAAGAAGAACCTCAACCTCCTGTGGCCCCACAGCAGCCTCTGGCTGTCCCGGAAAAGTCTGCCAATACCGTCTGCATGGGTGAAGAGAAGAAACCGAATCTGGACATGAGCTGCCTGAAACCAGAGTCCTCCGTGTTCACGGAACTTTTGCCGCCGGTACTGCCAGCAGCGACAGTGCCAGTGTCAGTGCCAGTGTCAGTGTCACATGAAAAAACCAAGGAAATCTCTCCTGCAATGATACCCGAGGTCCCGGTCCCGGTCCCGGTCTCGGTCCCTGTGACGCAGAAACCAATGGAAGTGAAGAGATTCGATGTGGTGGTCCCCACACATCCACCACCTGCCAATGCGAATGCCAATCAGAGGGCAGAGGCTGCACATTCCTATGTGGATCCGCCAAAGCCACATCCACATTTACAGGCACAGCCCCAGCCACAGGCACAGTCACAGCCACAGCCACAGCCCCAGGCACATCCACATCCACAGGCATTCAATGAGCCCCACACCATGGAAAAGAGTGATCACCTTATGGGCAAGGATAATGCGGATATCAAGGAGAAGCCGTTGAAGAAGCCAGTGCAAGAAACGCCTGTGGTAAAGCCCGAAGTCCACCAGGCCTATGCCGCAGAAAGGAAGTTTGACAGTGCCAAGATGAAAGCGGTTCCCGAAAGGGATGCGCTTAAGCCAGACCACGCCATGGTACAAGTGAAGGAGGAGGACAAATCGAGCGCACGAGGACCCCCCGCTCCCGGTCCCGCTCCCTCGAACGTAGTGCCCGTGATGCGGGAGAAGCTGCAGTTGAAGGGGATACCAGAGCACACGCAGCTGCAGAATCCGATCCCCAGCCAGTTCAACATCAACCAGATGCCCAACTACCACCACACCTCGCAGTACTGGCAGTGGGACTACTACAGCTACAATCTCCATTTGGATTCGGCCACGCAGAAAGGCCAGAAGCAGTTCCAGAAGGACCTGGCCACGACCATGGCCTACACGCACAACCTAACCCAGAATCTGTACCAGTCGGCCAACCACCTGGCCATGCACCACGCAGCCACGCACCACCAGATCCACCAGACCAAGGAGAAGCACAAGCTGGAGCGCAAGAGCACGGGCAAGAAGGAGGAGCATCCCAAGCTAATGTCCAGCGGGAATGTGGTGAGCAGCGGCCGCGAGGAGTCAGCGCATGGCCACAGCAGCTGCAACGAGTATGGCGTGAACAATCAGGCAGCGATCTACAACCAGAAATGTGCCCCGCAGCAGAAGATGTTCAAGCCCTCGCCCGAGCAGGCGCAGCAAATGAAGTCTCTGGCTAATGCCCAGAACGCGGTGCAACGACAGGGCATTCCCAATGCCAATCCCAATCCCAATCCCAACCAGGCTGAAGCGTCGGCTCTGTTGCCCAACTCGGTTAATCCCCAGGCGGGTGGAACAGGCGTGGCTCCCAAACAGAAGCTCGATCACGGCGTCAACGCAACTCCAGTCATATCGCGCGAGGGAAAAATCAAAATTGGTCATCCGAACATTCACGCGGCACCGCAGCATTCGAGCCTGCAAGTGCCCGGACAATCCGAGGTCAATCCGAATATGGTTTACAGCCCGGAGGCGTCGGCGAATGCAGGAATGCAGCAGCAGCAGCAGCAACAGCAACAACAACAGCAGCAGCAGCAGCAGCACTACGACTGTGGCATCAATGCCCAGATAAATATGGACACACCGCCCAACATTGGCAGCGCCATTAACCACGGCACCGACAACATCCAGACCGCCACGTCCAACGTGCATATGCACCAGCCGCACAGGCAGTACTCGGACTGCTCCATGCAGAACCAGCCAGCCACCACGCCCATGCACATGTCCATCCAGAACTCGCACATGCAGCAGCAGAACAACCTGAACATGAATTTAGCTCCCGAGGGTTCGCCGAACATCAGTTTGCTGGCCAACGCCCAACAGCAGCAGCAGCAGCAACAGCAACAGCAGCAGCAACAGCAGCAGCATCAGCATCAGACTAGGAAGTTGAACACTCAGGTAATGATGCTATGGCAAGTACAGTAGCTTGCAGCAGTTCTAATCTACCTTTTTTATTGTCTTGCAGGCGGATAATGCCAATGTTAGTTCACCAACACCGTCGCATCGAGCCACCACACCCAAGCAAATACGCAGTGGCAATGCTGCCCAGCAGCGGGATGCCAAGAACTCGTCTGCGGCAGCCACAACGACGAATGCGCATCACCAGATACCGCAGGGCGCCACTTCAAATATTCCAAAGTCACATCAGGAGTCGTTGCACAACCTTCAGTTCTCGCAGCACGGACACCAGCAGAATATGCAGCCACTGGACTATGTACCGATTCCACAGATCAGTCAGAACTTTGCGACAAATCCCTCGAACTACGACATTGTGGGCATGCCACCAGCGGTCATCCAGCAGAGAATGTCGCTCAACAGTTCGGTGCATCCGCTCGCGAACAGCCATCAGCGGATAGAGCAGCCGTCATCGGCGTGCGCCGTCAACAATTTTTACTTGCAAAACAACATGCCCGCCAGCGAGAATGCACCCCGGGTGCCTGTGTCCAGTTCGTTGGGGCCGCCATCTGCTGGAGCCAACAACAACAACAACAACGACCAGAGGCAGGCCACCCAAGAGTCCATATCGGGATCGAACAGCAGTGGCACTGGCGGCACTAGTGGCGGCTCCTCTCTGGCGGGCAATCTGTGCAGTCTCTCGAAGCTGCAACAGCTCACCAATTGCCTAGAGAGCCAGCCATGCAATACGTCGCCGGGGGCCCAAGTGAATCTAGCGCCGTCACCGCATCACCCGATTCCACCCAACTCAATGACCCCGCCACCCCACCTGCTGATGCAGAACAGGAACATTTCCACGCCACCCAACATGCTGCAGACGCAGGTGGCACCGCTGCAGTACCACAAGTACTATCCCGGCAACATGAACATTGCCCCGATTGCCTCCACGCAGAACCCCAGCCGAAACACGCGGAACACACCGTCCGCACCCGTGCAGCACACCTCGGCGCCGATGAGCAGCACAAACAACCGCACCACAAATGTCCACCTCAGTCCCAATCTGATGGCCTCTTACGGAGCTATCAACAGCTACAGGATGTCGCCGCAGCAGTCCCCCACAGGCGGCTACAGTTCGGGTGGCGAGTATCCCAACTCCCAGATACCGATGCAAATGGGCGTCATGAATATGCAATCTCAGTACCAAGATGCATGTGTGTTGCAGAGAGCCACACAATCCAATCCGATGTATCCAACGTATTCTCCCTACTTACCTCTCAACGGCTCCATTCGCAGGTAATGGGTTCACGTTCACACATTTTATATTTTATTGTATTGACTATAATTCCTATAGAAATGTGTGCTGTAAATAAATCTTAAATATATATATATTGTCAATTAATAAAACCAATCCAAACGGGCTTTTACTTTGGTATCTAAACAGGTAGTACCACAGATATAGAGTGGCCGGCACGCACACATTCGCATGTTTTGCACGAAAAACGGAACACTGTAATACACGTGTACTTGAGCGGCAGTGCCTTTTCCTATACCCATTAGATAGGGATGTGCCGAGCCCTGATCTATATTGATATTCGTAGAGGCAGGAGGATAAGAATAAAATTGTTTGAAAATATAATCGGAAGAAAAAGCTATCTTTGCGACAGGGTACTGTCATTGGAGATACCACCTCAAGAAATTGAAACAGGTAGTGATAGACACTGGGCCCACCAAGATCAAGGACTTGCAATAATAAAAATTATAAATACAACCGATTCTCTTTGAGAGCATACATATACAAAATAAATTAAGTGACTTGTTGCTCTGGCCATATCTTGTGCTGGCGTAGGATTCATCCTAGTCCACACTTTATACATAATTAAGTTAAGTGCAATAAGTGAGGAATATGCAATTAAAAACTACACAAATATTTCTGTATAATACCATTATTTTATTTCTTACAAGTAACATTTTTTTAATCAAAGCTTGTTTATGTTTTCGAATGTTTTTGTGTGTGTTTTTGTTGTATTATTTAGTTCGGGGCAGGGTAGTGTAGTGTAGTGTAGTGTAGGGTATGGTATGGGTATGCACTACACCACACACTACCCGTAGCCAAAGAGAGACCAATCTTCGAATGTTTGCTCGAATGAGTTTTACTATCCCATACATACATACATACATATGGGCTTCTAAATTACATAGACTTGGGTAGAACGAGTTGTGTAAACACTATGTTAAAATCTAAGATAAGAATATTTATTCATGTTTCGTTTGCATCTTTTCATAATGAAAATGTATAAATTAATGTTATCCATTTAAAGGGAATTCACTATAATATTGTAATAAATAACTTAAATGAAAAATAACCTTAACGGTAAGGAATAAAGCCCCCGACCTCCATCTGTGTGTCCAGGCAAGAGCTCACACACCCAAAGCGACAAAGTAGAAACTGGCGCCTGACAGCTTAATACATACAATAATAGGATTAGGAAGCATTTCGGTTTGGTTTAGCGATCAGTAATGATGATCTGAATAATTGTCTAATCTAATGATACAATAATGATGTTTGCAGGCAGTTTGTCTAATGATTTCGAACAGAACAGATTCTTAAACTAATAAAAAACACATTGTTGCTCTCCGAGTATAATTAAAAGAACACAGAACCTACGCCTATATTTAAAATAACAGCAAAGAAGCGTATCTTTAACATTGACAAACAAAAAAAAAAAATAGAAAACAAAAAGAGCCTTACAGTTTTGTATTAAAATTAGGTTTGAGGAGTGGCGGCGGCGCCTTCTTCGCCCTTAACTGGACACAGATAAATGGGAGCAGCATTTATTTACATTCGTTATTGCGACGACCACTCGTTGATTGGGTAAGTAGTGCTCCCGATGTACGAGGGCTGTCTAATAGACTCATTTGACGCTGGCGTATTTACAACCGAACTCCAATGGGGTCTGGGAAATACATTTGAGTTGACATATGACGACGGCCCACCGATATAGCCTGTCGATGGGTGTAGGTTGGAATGGTAGGGTGCGAAATTCAAGTTGCCATAGGAGGTGTAGTTGTTAATGTGATACCCGCCGGATGCTGGCGGTGTGGCCTTGTGCTTATTGTCATAGTAATCGTAGTACTGGGGGGGATATGAGGGCTGAAAGTGCTTGGCTTGGAAATATGAACTTTCTGGCGTCTCTGTTCCGTTCGGAACAGGCGGGTGCGGATGCGGTAGCGTCACATTCGGCTGAACTGGATTGGCACTATTGTAGCCTTCGCTGCCTGCAGGTAGATGATTCTGATGTTTGTATGGCTGCTGCTGCTGTTGTTGCTGTGACTGTGACTGTGACTGCGCCTGTGGCTGCCCCTGCGGCTGTTGCGGAAAGTTCAAGTCACAAGGCATCTGATGTGGATTGGGACCCACTTGTTGGGGGGCGGCTAAAGTATTATTTGGTTGCGTTTGTGGCTTAAATTGCTGTAGAGTCTCTGTGGGTTGTTTCCTTTCTTTCGATGACATTTCTAACCGGCTTGAAGTTGTCGTTTGTGTGCATTCCTTATTCTTCACGATATCATCAGTGGTTAGGTCCTTAGCAGTTTCTGTAATACATACATCATAGGAACAATAAGTATTAACTTTTTTTTTATACTCGTAAAAGGTAATACCTTGCTCGGGTGTTAGTGGCTTCGCTATATCTGTGTCACAATCGGATGTAATGTCAATTACATCGTCCTTGTTCGGCTTTTCTGATTCATTTTTGGCCGTAGTCCTTATGGCTATTATCTTTCCACTGTCCAACTGCATGTAGATGCCTTTGGTGGACTTCAAAACCATCACCCGTTGGCCAGCCTTCAGAATAATATTGGCCTTGTCCGACGAGTTTGTGGGTATGACAACATCTTGAAAATAAATGCAATTATTAAGGGAATTCAATGGGGGCTATTCAAATTAAATTATCCACATACCAAGTGGCAATGTCATTTCCTGTGCTGTCATTCCCTGCCGCTGCCACACATCTGCTGGAATCCAACGAGTTGTTCGTCCTCCAGCAGAGACAGAAGTGGTTGACTTTACCTGCAATTTAAATATGTACATTTTTATTATAAATATTTAGTCAATTATGGAAGGTATGTACTTACCGGTGCAATTGGTCGGGATACAATCGTCCCATCATTATTCACAATCTTGTAATGCGTTTTCACGGGAGCATAGGCAAACTTTTGATTAACGGCAGCCTTCTTTTCCAGCTCGTAGCTGCGATGAGCCTGTCTCTTCTCGGCCTGCGACAATTTTCTATCCTTTTGATCCACCAGCAGGCTGTCGTGCAGGAAGGGCTCTTTAGTCACACAATGCCTGTGGAGCTCAAGGAGGGTATTGATGATGGGGTCCACATGCACATGTGGGATCGGGGTTTCTGCTTTTTCCTTCTTGGGTGGAGGGTCATCACAAGTGCCATTCTGTGCTTCAGGCTCAACTATTGCTGCCCCATCTGCATCTGCTGGCTCTATTTTCTCCTCCTTTGGCTTTATTTGCTCCTCTGCTGTTGGCAGTGTTTTCTCATCTGCTTGAATAGCCTTCTTCTGTTCTTCTACTTCTTCTTCTTCTGGTATCGCTTCTGGCTCATCTTTTGGCTTGATTTGCTCCTTTGACTCCTTTGGCTCCTCCGTGGGCGTTGGATTTTTCGGCACATCCGCGACCTCATCATCAGAGTCATAGTCGTGGCACAAGTTGGTTATCTCCTTCATGGAGAGATGTGCCTCGGGATTGCATTCGTCGACAATTCGATCGGACATGCCTTGCTTCTTGATTTGCCTATCGTAAATCTTCTTCTCCAGGCATTTGTCCATTACAATTCTATACACATAGCATGGCTTTGTCTGTCCATATCTAAAGCGAGTAAAACGATTATTATTGGAGTGTCATTGGACTGGCTGGGGGCCGTACTTACCTATAAATCCTATATACAGCTTGCGTGTCGTGGCAGGGATTCCAACTGGCATCGAAAATGATGACCCGATTCGCACCAGTCAGATTGATGCCCAATGAGCCAGCCCTCGTCGAGATTAGGAATAGCTTCACCTGACTATTCGCATTGAACTCATTGACTAGCCTCTCCCTGTCCTGCGAGGAGGTGGACCCATCCAGACCTGCAATAAATCATTAATTAGGTTTAACAAAAAGTTGATATTTATTCTGCGAAGCACTCACGAAAGTATGAGAAGTGTTTGGCCCACAAATGGTTGGTGCCGGGCACGTAACTGGTCTTCAGATAGCCCTCGAGTATGTTCAACGTTAGGAGGGATTGGCTAAACAGCAATATACGATCGCCGAACTGCATGCTCTCCTTCAGTATGCAAAAGAATATCTCCATTTTGGGCGAATTCTCTATTTGGCCAGCCACATAGTTCCTCATGAGGTCGACTGCCCATGAACACGAGAATTCATCGTTACGTTTGGTCTTCAGCAGCTTTTTGTTTGCCTCAACGCCAATGCCAACGTTCTTTAGGCCCGGCACGACACCACATCCACCACTTGGCTTGAGGGCATTGGCCTCATTGTCCATCTGATTGTTGCTGCACGACGACGATTGGATATTCGTTTCGACTGTTTTTATCTCATTTGTGTCGAGATCCACAATTTCGGAAGATCCTGTAATACTTTCAAAGCCCTTCGTCATGTGCGTATCCGTCTGTTTTATAACCTCAACACAGCCAGGCTTGGAGAGGATGGGACAGCTCGACTCCATCCAATAGTTGTTCTTTCCGATCGTTTCCGAACCGAACGACCCATAATTGAGGGGTTCCCCATAGGCCAGGTTGGGACTGCGGCAGCTTTTGTCTAAATATTTGGTATTCAGTTCGGTAGCTACCGGCGGCATATTGAACAGGCCTTCATTTTCGTTGGAATTGGATGCCACCTCAGTGCATTCGGTGGCCTTCTTCTCACAGAGTGGAGACGGCGATGGGGCCATGTTCGAGGAAGGATTGGATTCTTGATTGGAGTCTGTGGTTGTGCTTGTGGGAGTGGGAGCGCTCTTCGAAAGCTCTTCGTCGATTTCTAAATCTAAGTCAGTCTCACATTTCTTTAGAAAGTTGTACAATACATCCGGGTGGTTCCAGATCTTACAACACACAGCGAAGGCCTTCAGGGGATTGGGAAATGCCTTCTTTCGCACCACATCAGTCATGAAGGTGTCGTAGAGCTTCCGCTGGAACGATGTCATTTTCACCAGGACAACATATTCGTGCTTCTGTGGCAGCGTGATCTGCAATACCTTGTGGGAGCGCCGCTGCACGAAGCCCAGCAGCAGGGAGTGCAGAACGTGCGCTCTGTATCTCATCAGTTTGATATCGTCCGGGGTGGAGTCCACGCACTGCCCGTTCTGGATGGGCCGCTCAAACATGTTGCAGAACTCTGTGCGGGTTCCCAAATAGTTTGGACGCACAAAATCCACCATGCACCAGTACTCCAGTAGGTTATTCTGCAATGGGTAGCCGGTCAGTACAATGCGGCGACGTGTCCTGATTTGCTTTAAGGCCAGAGATATGCCCGCATGCGAGTTCTTGATCCTGTGCCCCTCGTCACATATAACCAGATCCGGACCGGGTTTGACGAGTGCTTCGAACACTCGGTTCATAAGATCACTGCTGGCATCGTGGCCATCGGCCCTGAAGGCGTTGGCGCCCTTCCGCTTGCGAGTTCTCACCAGCTTCAGGGCCAAGAGTCGGAACAATTCGTAGCCAATCAGCAGAACGCCGCCCTCCTGAACCCAATTCAAGATAACCTTCGCGCGCGCCGTGAGTGTCTTCTGCTGATCGTTCAGCACATAGATGTCGAATTTGCGCGGACGTACATTCGGATCGGCGGTGTAGCGGGGCACCCACATATTGAACTCGCTCAGCCAATTCTGCAGCGTGTTGATGGGCATCACACAGAGCACCGTCTTGGCGGAGGTGTGTCTTAGAAAAATATCACAGAAGGAGACAACTTGCAACGTCTTGCCGAGACCCATGGAATGGGCAAGAATGCATCCGAAGCCGCTGGATTTGTTGAACCTTCGTGTCGATTCAATGATGTTGTCGTACAAGAAGCGAACGCCACCGATCTGGTGCGGTTTTATCACCTTGGCTATTTGTGGGGCCAAGTACAAGGTCTCCTCGCCCTCGGGATGCGCAATGTTGACCACTACCTGTCCGTTTTCATCAGGAACATTATACAAATCCTTGACATGCATGCCACTGTTATGGGCATCGTCCGACTCATTCATGTCCTCCTCTTCCTCCTCCTCCTCCTCTTCCTCCGACAGGAGTATGCAGTCGTCATCCGAACTGTCATCAATGGTCACCACTTCCCCTGGCGGCTCCACGCTGCTGGCCTCCTTATTTAGCACGTCCTCGATGCTGCAGCTCAAACTGCTGTTCGTCTCATCAAATGTGTCCGACACGATTTCCTCTTCGGGAAACTCAACGGGAGCATCGTTAGCATTGACGTTCATGTTGACGTTCACGTGGTTGGACACGGAACAGCTCTCAATTCCTCGCTCTCGTCCAGCTGCAATATGCGGAAGAATTGCTTGTGGACAACTTGCTTCTGGATTTCGCGCATTGACTTCTGTTGACCAGCAACGCGAGCCAAGCGTTCGGCCTCCTCCTTCTGGGCCGCCAGCGTGGTTGTGTCCAGATTGTTCTCGTTCATCACATCCCTAATGTTCTTCCTGAGATGGAGGAGGTTCTTCTTCTCCTCGGCAGCCGTTAGATTAAGGCCGATTTTCTTATTCGTGCTCTCCTCCTTATCCTGCACAGAGTTCTTTCGCTTGTGGCCGTGAGGTACTGCTGTAGTATGCTTCCCCACTTCCTGTGGGATGGCGATCCCTGGATGGGGGATTTTCGTTTTATCGGAGGATGTGTTTTCCACAATCGGATTCGGATTCGGATTTGGAATTGGATTCGGATTTAGGTTCATGTTTGGGTTAGGGATGTTGATGTTGATGTCTGTATGCATCTCCGGCATCGGCATCGGCATCTTGGCAGGCATGAGCGATCCATCGATGGCATCGACTGGTGGGGGATTGTGAAAATACCGCCTCGGATCATCCGGAAACATAAGCGATGGATGAAATTCATGTACATTGGGCCATGCCTCTGGATTCTGCAATCGTTGAGCGCCCGAGTAATTGGGATTTAGGTCCTCCATGTTTATTTGTGATGATGATGTATCCCTGCAAAGGAAGGAAAGGGATTTGTCAATTGGAAGTTTTGTAATCGAATTAAATTTCTCAGAAAGTATGTATGTGATTCTCTGACGGATGACGAATATATTGGATTTGTGGGAATGAAAGGGAGGTCGGGGCGTTGTAAATAAACATGACATATTTAAATATGATTTGCATTATTCCATACGTACATAAATACATACACACATATGTACGCAAGTAGATCTTGGGTAAGAATCATACATACATGTGTACGTATGTAAGTACGTATGTAAAGTGTAATTAATGGGTTTGTCCCGCACCGTCTTCATCCGAAAATACATACATACATATTTAAATGTGTATGTAGGCATGCATACGAAAGTATGTACATATGTACATACATCACCGCTTACACTTCACTGTTAACAGCCATGAGAATGTGGTCTTACATCAGAAGAAGGCGTATTACAACTCTCCAGTGGCATTAAAATGATATGTACATACATACAGGCCATGACGTGCTCAGTCAATACAGCCATATATATGTATAGCTAGGCATATTAAAGGTACATATAAATATGTCCTGGACACTGACGGTTCTATGGCAGCTATGACTTAAAGCCGAAATAATCTTCTATTTGCTTTGGACACCAAGTACATACATACATACATTCGTATGTATGCATGTACATATTACATACAATGGCATGCAAGTACATACATACACACAGAAATCGTAACCGGAATGGAATCATTAGCTCTTATATACCACTGCATGTATGCACACATGTATGTATGTATATATACAGCGACTGTTTATGGTGAGCATTATTAAACACAATCATAGGAATACACACAAATTGAATTACAAACGGGCATTGAACGTGGGTTTTTTCTTCACAAATTAAAACAACTACATACATAAACATGTATATGTAAATAAATAAGGATAATTGTATTCACTACCATACATACATTTACATACAGCCGGCGAATTAGATTTAAGATGAACGATTTAACAACACAGGTTCTTAATTATTGTTAGTGCATACATATGGATGTTTTTCTTTATTCACTTTTTGAAGATTCAGTTTTTTCTATTGTAGGACGTGAGATTCACAATTTATAGGGTCCAATACATGTTGGAAGAGTAGCATTTAGCACATGCTTTAATATTTAATTAAAATGTTAATTCCGATTGTATTTTCTCACTGTTTTCATATGTATATATGTATATAATGTATATACATTACTCTACATAGATAGAATACTGATTTTCCCTGATATACGGTCAGTCTGTATGACAGCATGTTACACGCGACGGCAAGGGAATATATCGAAACGAATGGCAACGGAACAGAAGTATATGACATAAATGTAATCCAATGTATTACCACTACCAAAATGACTTTACTGATAGATTTCAAGATTTAAAATTATGTAAACATTTTTTTAAAGAATTTTTGAAATTTTTTAGTTTTTGCATGCTTTTTTTCAGAAGTAGTTTTTCTATTTTTCACATAACTTAAGTATCTTATATATGGTTGCTTGGAACTTTGCAGTTCTGAAAAGCAGATAAATGCAGCTATAAATCCGACCCGTTGTAGCTGCAGCTTAATAATTTTTGCAGGATTTTTTCATGAAATTTTGACTTTATTTATATTTATGGGCATGAAATTTTGTTTTTAGATAGACGCATTAATTAGGCGTCGTTTAAGGTATTGCCGGAATGCGATCAGGTACCAAAAAATACAAGTCCTTTTCGTTTGCTTTGTTCTAAAGAATGAAAAAACTGAACAAAAATACCTTTTTGAAGGTTGCGGGTTGGTTAATGAACTTAAGCTCCACCGTCTCTAATCGAAAGGTGTGATTAGAAATACATTTCATCATATATTCCTTCATATTCCTTCAGTTCCATCAAAGCTAGCTGCTATGAACCGATCGATTGTATCGATAGTGACAGCTGGGGTAAGTGCTTTTTATAATAAGAATATATGGTGGGCAATTCCCACCAGGTGGCATACAAAATGGGTCTGATGGGTGTTATTGAGCTAAACATCTAAAAAGACTCATACCTAAACAAAAACACCACTTCAAGGCCGCTCTTTACATATTTTTAAGTATATCAATTTTATCACCACAAATAAAAAATCCTGTAAAAGGTAGTACAGTTTTCTTGTCAACATATTTTTTTTTGTGTAAATTGCAAATGATGATTAAGTGATCTGCTCATCCAGGCCTAAGACGTAATTTTTGTTTGGTGCAAAGTACATTCAACAGTTTCCCATTTGTCGCACAGTTTAAAAATGTTCCTTAAATGAGATATTATCAATGATCTCCGGAAGTGATTTAAGCAAAATATGCCCAAAATATGATTGTTCACATTTTATTGACTCTTTCATGCGGAAAAATATATATTTTTATACCCGGTATAGTCTAGGGTATATTAGATACAGCCAGAAGCAAGCGTTTCCAAACCGATAAGGTAAATCTTCGATCAACATCAATGGCCAAGACATGTCTTTTGTTTAAAGACTAGTTCTCAGAGTCACTGAATCTCACACTGAATTAAGTTTGTTTCAAAATTTTGCCATGGCACGTTCGTCAGGTCTGACGAACCTTTCAGTTAGTCAAGTCAAGTGGAATACGGGCATTAGCATGGGAGAAGGTTGACTCATCTTGTAGATGCGATGCCGTACGATGAACCCATTTTACACTCGGAATGAGTGTAATCGTGCGGAATGAACCCTGGCTCAGAATAATGCCATCACTGCCAATAAGTTTGCATTCGTTTATCATTCGTTAAGAAGCAATGCAGTCCAACATTTTATTCAGTGTTCTATTCGGAATATTTCTAATGTCTACATTCGATTTTAATGTAATTATAACATTATACGTCCTGTGGAATAGGTCCTGCATTAATTCGAGTTTACAGGCTGCGGTCATTTTCAAGTTTACAAATTTCGTCTGCGAGAGCTACAATCAATCCTGGTTCCTGTTCCATAACTGCCGTCTGAAGGCCGTCAGTCGGAACAAAGTGCTCCTCAATATGAATGGGACATTATTACATCCGGCCTACGATATTTCAATTCATCTCAGGATTTTCAAAAGGGAAAGCGGCTACAAGCCCTGGCTGTTCAACGTTAAATTTGATGCATGTCAGTATTTGCGAAGGCCAAGTGTTCCCATTGTTTCGCTGGTCTATGGGCTCTTCAAACAGTTTACCAACATCAATCACACATGCCCCTACGTGGTAAGATTATATGGGTATTTTTCACAAGTGAAACACCTAAAATTCGCATTACAGGGCCCACAAATTGTCAAGGACTTTTATCTAAGAACTGAGCTTCTGCGTCTTCCTATGCCAACGGGGGACTATATGTTGTCGCTTCAGTGGTACTTCGACCAAAAGCTTCAATTTGATACAATGTTAGTTTTACATTCGTGGAGGATCTGCTGAAGAGAAATTAGCCAAAAAGGGATTATGCAGACGATCGGATATCTATGTGCATAATTATAATTTACTTATCTATGTGTGTGAATCAAAGACATTAAAGATATTAAATCAGAAATTCATTTAAATTTTCGCATCTTTCGACTTTTATACCCGTACTCAAAAAGAGTTAAGGGTATACTGTATTGGTGGATGTGTGTAACGCAGAGAAGGAAAATTTTCCGACCATAAAGTATCATATTCTATATATCATATGTATCAGTATCATTAGCCGAGTCGATAGAGCCATGTCTGTCTGTCCGTCCGTCTGTCCGTCTGTCTGTCTGTCCGTCCCGATGAGCGCCTGGATCTCAGAGACTATAAAAGCTAGAGCAACCAAATTTGCTTTCCATAATCATGTGATATCACACTGTTACAAGTGTATTTCAAAATTTCGCCCCGCTTCCGCCTTCACAAAAGACGAAAGTCTGTGGCATCCACAATTTTGAAGATACGATAAAACTAAAAACGCAGTATCGTTAGAGATGACTATATCTATCGATTGCCGAATCTGAACTAGATCGGATCATTATTATAGCCAGAATAAAGAAATAAATTTTCAGTTGCTTCCCCCACCTCCTCTGGCGTTGCTGACGCTATTCATTCCGTTCGCTCGCACACACTCTGCCCCCAGAATGCGCGAGCAACCCTAGCGGAGGAGATGTAGAATCTAAATGGTAGATGTAGAATATTTGTTCTAGATGTATTATCTACATTTTGTAGTGATGTAGTTAACAAATGTAGCAAAAAAATGTAAAATGTAAAATAAAATTTTTTTTTAAAAGTACAGTCGCGACTAGAAGCGACTCACGTTCCTTCGTTGCTATTCGTTTTTAGCTATCCTCCGCCTCCAGCGAGACAGTCGGTCCTATTCCCGGAGATAATATATCGTCATGTCCAAGACATACAATTTGTTTTTGTATTATTGTACATTCCGTTTTAAACCATTCTCTTGAGCGGGGGACGAAAAACGGATGAAAAACAGAACAGGTTATAGTCTAGGTAGGGTTTAGTCTTTTCTAGTACCAATTTTAGTTCAACATAGTACGTGGAGTATAGATTTTGCGGAACATCGGATATCTTTATAATAACCTATAATTTATAAAAAATCTGTGTTTAAAGTTATTAAAGCAGCCAAACTCTATCAAGCGGAAATGGGCACATAATAATATACATATATAACACGTTGGGCCTTTCAAATGTTATTTTACCATTCGAATCAGGAACGATGCGGTGCCAGCTGATGATCTGTGGTGTCATCGGATTATTCCTAACATTCAACATCAATGTTCACGTAAATATGCAAAATACTAATCAAGTGGACAATGGTGACCCAAGATTTTAGGATGCCGTCATCTTCAAGTTTACAAATTTCGTCTGCGAGAGCTACAATCAATCCTGGTTCCTGTTCCACGACTGCCGTCTGAAGGCCGTCAGTCGGAACAAAGTGCTCCTCAATGCGAGTGGGACAATATTACCTCCGGTCTACGATGTATCAATTCATGGCTGGATTTTCAAAAGGAAAGCGGCTACAAGCCCTGGCTGTTCAACGTTAAATTTGATGCCTGTCAGTTTATGCGAAGGCCAAGTGTTCCCGTTGCTTCGCTGGTCTATGGGCTCTTCAAACAATTTACCAGCCTCAACCACACATGCCCCTACGTGGTAAGATTATATGGGTAATTCTCACAAGTGCAACATCATAAATTCACATTACAGGGCCTTCAATTTGTCAAGGACTTTTATCTAAGACCTGAGCTTCTGCGTCTTCCTTTGCCAACGGGGGACTATATGTTGACGGTTCAGTGGTACTTGGACAAGAAGCTTCAAGTTATACCAATGTTAGTTTTACATTCGTGGAGGATCTGCTGGAGAGAAATTAAAGCAAGATGATCGGACATAGGTATGTAGGGAAGTGGAAGGGCACCTGCCTTGGACCCCTACATAACCTTGGACAGCAAGCAGATTTTACTGATCTTATTATTGTGAGTTATATTTGTTTCCAATACACAAACTCCGTTGGTGTGAGCATAATACAGAATATTTAAAAATGTTTTGTCAAAAAATGTAAGTGTTTCGTTTTGTTTGCAGTGTCATTAAATTCTAAAAATTTGAAGGTATTTAAATTTAAAAAAACCACTGATCCCAGTTGTAGACGTGTAGTTGCTGTGAAAAACTGCGTAATATCTTTTCAAAAGTTATTGTTTAAAAACAACACATACATATGTACAGATAAGTATGTATATGTGTATAACCAATACACTTCCGCTACGAATTAATAATTACTTATATATATGTATCAGAGCTTGCAAATAACAGTTGACCGTTTTTCCCTTTGCGGTCTGCTCACGAGCATAACCGAAAAACCCCATGCACGCTTGCTCTCATATTATGTACATACATATGTGTGTAAATTGTACATTTAGTCATGCCAAAAAATAAAACTGATAGTGCTCATCGAACTGTAGTTTGAATGATAATTCGGCGGATATGTACAATCAGTGTTCAAAGTAATTAATGAAGATATACTCAATCGCGCGGAAATGGATATTTAAAATAAAAAATGCCCATGAAGGGCAGAAAAGGAAATGTGGTCCGTTGGTGCTAGAAGGGAATGGAATGGAAGAGATTAAATTGACGTTCGTTAATATCAGTGCTGCATAGCAGCATGACTGACAGTGCTGTAAAGGCTGACGAAGAGTCGCGCATGCGCACATTTGTTAAAATCGATAGTGGCGATAGTGCAATCGATAGTTCTCCACCTTAATACACAGCTAGTGTTTTTTTTTCTCCACAAGCATTTAATTTAAACAAATTAAAGAACTATGGTATGTAAGAGCAACAGCTCAACAAGGCCTTTAAGTACTAAAAATGCATTAAATGTAATGTGATCCCTTTTATCTCAGTGCCACATATCAAATTGGAGTTCTATTAAAATTGCACTGGCGATTCTGTTGGTAAACATATTCTGGCTGTTTAAGGTGTATCCTCCGGCAGGAGATGCATCCACGAACTGCAAGACAGCAGAGCACGCCGCTCCTACGGCTCGGAGTCGTATCGCTGCGGACTGCCCCTAGCATCCAGATATTGCCTTTTCGTTGATACAGCCGCTCACAGGACTGGACAGTTTGCTCACTCCGAACAACACAGCCCCGTTGGCATTCGACAATGTGGATCTACGGTATGGTCGGTGGGATAGCCAGCATTTGTACAAGATCAAGGACTTTGCTCTCCTGGGCGAACAGTACACGGAGTCATCCTCGGAGTCATCCTTGGTCTGTCTCGCCACTCAAACTTCGGTCGAGCGGTTGAATTCCCTGCCCCAGGTTTCGGCCAACTGGCACGGGCCGATGTCGGTGGCCGTCTTCTGTGCTAGTCACGAGGAATTTGTTATCCTGCAATACTTTGTGACATATATGCGGCTGTGTTTCCCAAACATAAGGGAGAACGCCACATTCCACTTGTTGACTCCACCCGACTACGAAAAGTTGCCCCGACTCGTATCCATTTCGTTCAATATGCGGGGAAAATTCGACTGCCAGTATCCGGATAGAACGTTGAAGGCTTTGCTGAAGCTCCGGAGTCTGAAAAGCTTGCAGTGGCGACAAAGGAATCCCTATCCTCAGAATCACATGAGAAACTTAGCCCGCAAAGGCTGTCAGACAAAGTACACCTTCCTCACCGACATCGACATAGTGCCCAGCACGAACAGCGTTCCTCGGCTCAACCAGTTCTTGAGAACCGCCAATTGCTCAAAAAACTGCGCCTATGTAATACCCACATTCGAGATAGACGTCCGAGCCTCGTTCCCCCGCTCAAAGTATGGCCTACAGAGGCTAATGAAAAAGGGCCTGGCGAGACCATTTCACGAAAAAGTCTTCATCTACAACCAGTACGCGACAAATTTTACCAAGTACGTATATGAATCATGTCCAGCATATCCTATTGATAAAGCTTCAATTCTCATTTTTCAGATGGCTATCGTCAACTACAAATGACACGGAGGTCTCCATAAGCCACATCGTTACAAACTTTGAATTTTTATATGAACCATTTTATATAGCAGTGGACAGTGCGCCGGCACATGACGAACGATTCACAGGCTATGGGTTCACCAGGAATTCCCAGGTAAGCAGCAATATATCAATAGATTTATGCTAGTGCTCAAACAATAAGTCAATCAATGAACATTTTGCAGGTGTACGAAATGCATATTGCTGGATATCAGTTCTATGTACTGACGCCTGTTTTCACTGGCCACTGGGGCCTGCAAAGGAAGCAGGCGAGACCTGCCTGGCGAGAGCAGCAGAACAATGTGAATCGCAGGAAATTCGATGTATTTAAAAGCGAAATATTCTTGCGGTACAAAAATGATCCACGCCTGTTGCTTCAGTCTAAGAAGAATCAAATCCTAATCAAATAAATTAGTTGCAAATATTGAAGCTCGGAAATGTTCTACATCGAAGGGGTCTGACAGACAATTTCTAATTGATGAAACGTAAACTAAAAGCTATCCAATAAAAGTAAACACTGATTGCAATCTGGTGGGGTGGGGCGGGGTAGGGTTGGAATAAATAATATACGAGCCAGGCTTAATAAAAGGTTCGACTGGAAAATGGCCCAGTATGATTTGGGCGGGTATCTGATATCCAATTCTGGAGTGACATCTCCGCTTGGATGTTTTATTTGTATAAATAAATGCAACGATCCAGTCCAGTGCCACAGTGGAAGCGAAGCTCAAATGTTGAGACAGATTTCAATGAGGATGCTGCCTGTTTTGGTGGCTCTGCTGGAGTTGACCAACATAGCTGCGAATAATTTGCCCGGAAGATTGGTCGTTACCGATCTGAATATCGCCTCAATGGGACTGTGACGTTCCTTGAGGATATGTTCGACCATCACAAGCTCACGCTGGAGCTGCACTCAAATTCGGGCGTTGGGGGGTACAAGCTAATGCCCTTGGAGGTGCCCCCATGTCCTTTTGTGCTGCCATTCGAACGTATTACCGCAGATTCATCCAGAACTCAATTCGAACGGGCGTCAACACTGACTTTGACTTCAAGGATGGGAATGTGTGTCCGGTTCCCAGCGGCACGTATTGGATTAAAGATGTTTTATTCGACACGAAAGACTGGGCCGCCATCCTGCCCCGGGGACTGATCAAGGCCAAGTTGAATCTTTTGGATAAGAGCGAAGAGGTCGACGGGGCTGAGATTATTGTGGACATTAAGGACAAGACCTTTTAAGGATGCAGCAAATAAATTCTCAGCGATGACAATAGAAGATCCAGGAGAGCTGCAGATGCAGTGGAGTGGAGTGCTAGTGGGTGTGGGAGTGGGAGTGTGAGTGGTGCTTCATCCACGCGAATGGGCGAGGCAAAGCAGAGGAGGCAAGGATTTGTGGTGCAAAGCACTAAACGGTGCAAAACAATGAAGCAGAATCGCCGGAAGGCGAGCAGCGCAGGCGTCGTCCTTTGTTGAGCTTTCTCCACTTCCTCCATAGCTTTCTCGTCCGCCGAGGACCATAAAAGCTCCGTCCTTCGGCCACCTTTTCACAGTCTGTGGCAGTCAGGAGGCCGAGTTGTGTAGGCATTCACACGAAAAATAAACGAACACACTAAAACCCCAAAACGCAGTCAGGAAAATTTCAGTAATTTCCATTGTAATTAAAGTGAAATCGGAGTTGCAAGAGTGTCCCCGCCTGGTTCGTGGGCGTGTTTGCCAAATAAATTGATCAGAATGTGCATTTGGATGTAGACTTTTGGACAGGTGAGTGCATTCCATTCCCATTCCCATCCCAGCACCCCCCTACCCCACCACATTGCCACAGCCTCAGCCGAAGGCTTTGACATGTGTTTTTCGATTTTTCATCGCCTGGCGAGGAGGGAGTCGCGAGTCGGGAGTCGGGAGTCGCGGGAGTCTCCAGTGTCAGTTGCGGACATAAAGAATCGAGAAATGTGATAGATGTGATAAATGTGTGGATAGAATGAGACAATAAAATGGCAATGACCAAGCCCCCAAGCTGTTTACACAATTAGGTATCAGCTTTCCAGAGCACAGAGACAGACCACATGCCACGGCCACGGCCACAATAGATGTGCATGTGGTTGTGGTTGTAGTTGTAGTTGTCTGCTCCCGCAGTGGCTTCGCGTATTGCGTCGCCTTCATGACAGTGAGTCAGTGAGTCAGTGAGTCTCCTCCCGTATGCTGATGATGCCATTGTTGGCCATGTCCTGACTGGCACTCCGGGCACTCCGGTCATCATTGTCGGTCGGGTGTCGCTTCTGTCGCAGCAATGGAATGGTATTGATATCGATGATGAACCTGTCCCCTATTCCACACCCATCCATCCCTCTGACACTTGTTCGTGTGTTTGCTTACGTGGTCGCCCCCCCGTCTCGGTGCCCCATTCCCCAATTTGTGTGGTGGCAGTAATTGCGGTTCGAGTTCAGCCAGCGAGCCAATTAATATCCAATTTGCGTAATTGTCCTGCCCATTCGGCTCAACCATTGATGGGTGTTTGCGCTTCGGCGACAATCCCCTTTTAATGATGGAGCCCCCAAAAAAAACGAGCATAAAAAACTGAACTCAAATATTCATTCCATTCCAATCCATTTGGCGGCAAACGTTTCGTTTCGTTTTCGTTTTCAATTCCCAATAATGGCCAAAAGAAAACGAGAGTTCACTTTCCTCTTGTGATTTTATGACCAGACCTGGGCGTGGGGCAGGATAATGTTGATGGGTTATCCAATGGCCACAAAGAAGGGAAAGCAATTTGCATCTCCTGCATTCCGCAGATACAATTCCTCAGGCGATGCTGAGGTGGCCTGAAAAACCAGCAGAGAGAAGGAGAGGGAAGCGAAGCGTCCTCGGATGCGTCAAAAGCAGTCCGTCCAGTGCTCCTGGCCAACGTTGAAATGCATTTATTTATGCTTTGTATTTGACAGGAGCTCGAGGCTGGAGCATGGAGCATGGAGCATCTGTCAGCGAGAGGCAGCCTCACATGGAATAGAAATATACATAGAATGCAGTTGGTTTTTTGTTTTGCGTTGTGTTGTAAGATGCAAGTAGTATCTGGGTCAGACTGGGCGACTATTTATAGCGATTGATGTGGCATGGTCCAGGTACGGGTACTGGTACGGGTACGGTACACTCTCCGGGCCTGGCCTGGCCTTCCTTCATATACTCGCACCACTTTCGTTTATATTTGATTAATTCTCACGGCCAATTTGTAATGTCTCTGCTTGCGACAGCGACAGCAACGACAACGAGAAAAACAAATTTACTGCAGCCTGAACTGAACTGGCTCGTCCTGGCCCGTCCTTTCCTGCCCACGTAAGCAGTTGTCCGGGTCAGGACAGTGGTCCGGGTCAGGACAGTTGTCCGGGCCATGGCAGATGAGATCGATCTCCTCCCCCTGCTCCAGCTAGCTGCCTTGCTGTGAAATTAATGAGAATGTCAGATAGATTGTTCTGCCCATGGGGCTGCAAGTCAAAAAGTTTCGATTAAAGATTAAGTTTACCATCCCCACCACCTCTCCCTACCTATTCTATAGAACGCATTCACCCTTGCCTGCCTCTCCTGCCACTTCCTGCACTTGCACTTCCTTGCGTTTGACTGACGTTCTGTGGGGTTCGGTTCATAAAGAATTCATAATCATTGGCTCTGCTCGCTCTGCTGGCTGCCAAGACGTTGCGGTTGGGGTTGCGGTTGCATCTACCTCTCGGTTGGTGGGGGGGTGACGGGGGAATGTTTCCAACTGTTGCTCCAAGGACATGCCAACGCCAATGGATTGTCACCGCTGCAGAGTGTTTCGGTTAGGGTGCGGCATACTCGGTACTACAATATTCAAGTGAGAGCCAGCGGACTCTGAGCCACAGAACGCAGCAAGCTACTCCACAGCCAGGAAGGGGAGGGGACTCCCTTCAACGGAGCGAAGGTACAGGGCGAGTACATGTGTACATAGGCATGGGTGGGGCGGCTCGATGGCGGATGATTGCCATTTGCCATTGTTCGGTCCTCAACCCCTCATCTCATGGCAGCGCTGCTTATGAATATACAAGCTGGGGATTTGCATGCAATGCATCCAATCAGGGCACTGAGCGGAGCTTGCCGAGTCAACAGCAAAATTGTAGACAATTTATTGTCTGCAAATACTCGTATGCAAGGGGCCAAATGTAAATGTTTGCAGAATTAACATTCAAAGAGTGTGAGTGACGCGGAATATGCTCAGCAATCAGTGGAGAATCTATCAAAATATGATTATGTATGTATGTATGTATGTATGTATGTATGTATGTATGCAGTATTGCCTATGCAAATAGGCGAAACGAAACACTTGCAACACTGGCACTCACCCACACACAATCATCGAATCGTACGGTAAAAGCGGAACACACTCCCCATGGAAATGAGTTTTCTCGCCGTGCAGCAGCCAGCAGCCCCAATAAGCATAATCATAGTTTCGGCACACACTCGTAATTACGAGCACCCACCAACCCACTCCTAGTTGCTTCCATAGGTGGGTGGAGTCTCATCTCATCTCGTCTTAGGTCCTTGGCTGTGGCTGGCTGTGTAATCTGCATGATAATGAGAGCACAGTAACAGTCACAGTCTGCTCTGCCAGGGGACAGACAGCTGTTTGAGTGGCCGCATCTGGAGATCCGAACCTGCAACAACTTGTCGCGTGCTTCACTCATGCAAACTATAAACAGCTCAAGTGTGGGTGGGTGGGCGCTTTAAATTTGGTAAACGCGGTCAAACATGTTACAGTCAGGCCTCCTTAAGTCGGAAATGGGTACAGTATAGTACAGTACAGGGGTGTTCTCTAGCACCTTATAGATGCAATTTTTTTATTGTTTTAACCTTTAGAAATTGTTGCATTTTATATGAAATATATTATATATGCTTTCTGTTACTACGTCACTACTACTACTACTACTACTACTACTACTGTAATTGTGTGAGAGAGATATCCTCCGTATTCGCAAATGGAGACACACTGATTCTCAACAAAAGTTTCTGCTCAAAGTCTTTCTTACATATTGAAGTACCTATAACAATTAGCAGAATTGTTTTCCAACCTCGGCTTTTAGTATATTCTTAAGCTTTTATTATCGTGGAATTTTTGGTAACGTCACGCCAGTAACGTTCGTCAGATGCCTCCGCCGACTTATATCTAAAAAACAGGGAGGTTTTAACATTAAATACCTTGGCAAATTAACACTACCTTTTTTATATGCATACACAACAAATTTGTGTACAGATAGACCTACCAAATTCGCAGAAATTTTCCATTTTGTAACCCAACCCAATCGAAAACCAATTCTGTTTTATGTAACGCACTTTTAGGTCATATTTTGGCTTATATGGATCTTTAAAACCGTACGCTCCATTATTTCCATTTTTTTTGGTGAATATGTAGGTTCAAGCAAGGATAAACTGTTTTTCCAAATTTTGGCTTTTTGACTATTTTTTTTTAACAGATTGGAACTAGATTGGAACTGCCCAAATATTCCAAATCTCAGTGGAATGTGGTTCATGGATGGTCCCATGGATGGTTCTTCTGCTCTCTTTTATTTGTGTTGTTGGGAATTTTGTTGTGTGTGCGCCGTGTCGTGTCTTTGTTTTCTGCCACCCACTGCGCCTTTGATTTGTTGCATCTGCCAGTATTGTCCTCCGATTTGTGGAATTTCAGTTGAATCATAATTAAAATTGCTATCAATTAATTACAGCTCACTGGATTGAATTGGATTGATTCGATTCGGGCAGGCCAGCGCCGGGTAATCTGCATTCTGGGGTAAGTGGATAATAATCAGTGGAATTAATTAAGCTACAGTATAGTAATTCATTTAAAACAAAGACCCCATGCATGCAAGCAGACCAGCGACACACACACACACACACACACACAAAATGTTCAATAATCCATTCATATTGTACACTGAACTGAACAGCCACTGCGAGTTTGTAAATGCATTTAAATTGGTGTAATTCTAATGTGGGACACATCCATCCCAATCCATCCCATTCAATCCCAATCCATTCCAATCCATTCCAATCCATTCCATTCAATCCCAGTGTCTACGTCTGCTCGAGTATTGTTTTCTATTCATTCACTCTATTTGAAATTGTATCCTACATATGTAAATGTACCTTCTATGTATCTGTATGTTTCTCTCTCTCCTTCTATTGCTCTTCGTACTCTCCCTCTCTCTCTCTCTCTGTCTGTCTTTCGTAATTTGTTTCGTTCACATCAATGTCGTGAGATCAGAAGAAGGACAAGGGTCCAATGCTAATATACCTCTACGGGAATTACTGCTGCTAGAGAGAACTGAGGGGAGGAGGCTCCGACAATACATACCCACCCACATATAGAGAGAGACCAAGAGCCATGGCGCCATTTAAGCTGAAGTTTCGCATGGGCAGCTCCAGGAGCACATCGCAAGAGCACGACCCGGATCCGCAGGTGAACGAGGCTCTACTGGGCAACCAGCAACAGCAGCAGCAGCAGCAGCATCAGAAACAGCAGCAGCAGCAGCAGGTGGAAGTGGAGGCCAGCAGCAGCTCCAGCCTAGACCTTGCCGACTGCAATGGTCTGGGCCCAATGAGCAGCGAGCGAAAGCTTCTCCTGCCACAGAACAAGGCGGCCCTCAGCCTGAACAGCAACAGCATGCGTAAGTACCAGCCGTAGGAATGGACTGTAGAGTCCGGACAGCTTGAAAGTCCTCTCAAAATTAGCTACTAGCCGCATGAACCCACCCTCTACTGTACCTTCGTGCATGTTCCCAATTCGGCCATCTAATGCACCATCTGCCTGGTCACCCCTGTCGTGGCTGCATGCTCAATTTGTTGGATCTCTTGCAGGCTACCTCAACCAGAGCCGCACGCCGTGCATCAACGAGTCGCTGACGGACACGGATGCCGAGATTTTGCCCACCACCCCACCGCCTTCCTACGAGCATGTGCTAGAGGAGGTTCGTACAAAGTACCCAACCCATCCCATGGATGCCTTTGATTTTCTAACCCCTTTCTAATTTAATCCCATTAAAAGGACACGCGCTTGTCCCAGCATCAGCGACAGGTGTCCCTGGACAGCGCCGCCAATCAGAACAGTCGCCGCAGCTCGGCGAACAGCTCGCGGCACAGCGCGGCCCAACTCAGCGCCGCCTTGGAGCAGCTGGAGGGGGGGGACAGCAGCAGGAGCAGCACCAGCAGCAGCCTGTGCAACGATCCCGACTGCGAGCAGAATCTCAACCAGAACTACTCACACTGCGGCGCCAGCAGCAGCCTTGGGGGCAACAACCACCACAACCAAAACAACAACAACAACAACAACGAGGGGGAGCAGATCGGCGAGGGAGTGTTCGAGCTGGAGCAGCAGAGCGACACGGAGTTCGATTGCCCGGAGGACGACCTCAACACGATTAGCGTGAACGAGTTTCTGCTGGAAACGGAAATGGCGGCATCCTCTTCCCGGTGCCCGGACAACCTCTACGCCGGAGACGAGGATGATGGAGGGCAGAGCCAGTGCACGGACGACCAGTGTGCCCAGTGCAGCGAGGAGCGTGCGGCGGCGGCCGGGGCGGACGAGGCGGCTCCCGACGGGGACGAGGCCAGCACCAGCAGTCAGGCAGCAGCATTCTACGACCCCCTCTTGAATCGCGGCAGCTACGTCAACTACAACGAGGGTGAGGCCGAACGCCCTTTGACCCAAAAATAAATTAATTATCTACCCCCGTACCACAGGTGGCCATTCCAATTCGAGGCCCGTTTCCAGCAACAGTCAGCTATGCCAGGAAGCCTGCTGTTCCGGCTCCGCCTCTGGTTCGGTGGCTTCCCGTTCTCGCAGTGGACGCCGCCAGCAGCAGCAGCAGCAGCAATCCAATTGCCACAGCAATCTGCTCACACCGGAAATGATGAGCAACAAGACGAGCAAGGAGATCTACAAGGATCTGGCCAAGCAATGGGGCATCACATGCAAAATGTCCGAGAGCTGTCGGTGCATGGACTGCCAGAGTAACTACTTCGATTGCGACTACGATGATGTGAGTTGCGATGATGCGCCATTCCATTCCCATTCCCATTCCCATGCCAACTGAGAGTTCCGCTCCGATTTCTTGCAGAACGAACACCACAAGACAGACGGCGGCCTGGGCGCCGGCACACCCATGTTCATCAGCGAGGTAATGCATGGCTCTGGATGCACCATTTTGTAGAGGGAGCTCCGCATCCACAGACCACAGACCCACTGGTGGGCTATAGATTTGCTGAACAAGATGTCCCATTGTCTTATAGAATTAGTCGAAAGCAAAGCAAAGCAAAGAATGTGAATGTGAATGCTCTAGTACTCCAGGAAGGGGGGACAGCTTCATGTAATTTGCACTGAATGTGTGCACATTAATTTGCAGTACAAGTGCACTGATTCGAGTACATGCATATATACTAGTAGTATACATACATGCATATGTATGTATGTACATATGTTTGTTATTATAGAGTATCAAAGTAATTCATAGAATGGAATGCCAATTGGCATTGGCCAGCCAGCTGATGATGGGCTTTAAAGAGATCAATTGGGAAAGGGAACGAAATGAAAAGAAAACAAAACAAAACGGCGACAAGTACATACATACATACATACATACATATATATTTTTTGTGTCAACTGTAGGATTTATAGATGTTTAAGCAAGGCCAAGATTTCGGCAACATTTTGCAATCGTATCGAATTGAATCGAATCGAATCGAAGACGAACTAATTATATTATAGGCATTAACCCACCTTGCAGATGAATATATTAATGTGTGTTCGTTCTATCCATTGAATGAAACGAAACGAAACGAAATGAAATGAAACGAAATGTGGAACCTTTTCCCTATGCACTTTCGCTCTTTCGCTCTTGCGGTAAAACTCGAGCTTATCATAGTCCCCAACAAGATTTGCCCAAACGTTTGCTTTATCCGTAGTGTTTATATGTATTTTTGTACATGCATAGAAAACTAGAAGAATCCAAAATTAAGCTGTAGTTGGGCGGCATTCCAGTTCCAGTGCCGTTGAAAGTGCATCCTCGTGCTCGTAGAATATCAAACCATTTGGATTACGCAGAGACAGAAGATAGAAGCAGAAGCAGAAACACAAAAACAACAACTACTACTACTAGTTAATATTATCCAATCGTTTAAGCTAGTCGACACTTTTGTGCGTTGTGGTGTTAAGAGACAAGTCAGTCAGCTGTCCCCTGAAAGTCAATGCGAAACCAAATTAACTTCATCGAAAAGACAACACGATACGAAACGGTGCAACGTTAATTAATTATTTATTATTAGTCGGAACGATCTGAAAAAACAAACGTAGTCTGATGGTAAAAAAGTATTCGTATTGTCCCAAATTAGAATCTTTGAATGTATTAAACTCTAACGCTAGAAATAATGTACGCCGATGAAGAGGAGAGGGGGGGTTTCATTCGAAAAAACAAAACAAAATAGTAAAGGTATCATAATCGATAGTAAAAGCAAAAACTGACTAAGTCTGTTAGCTATTAGAGGGTAATAGAGCATTAAATTGATAAAATGATGAAAACAAAAACGTTGAACAAATAGTTTAAAATTCCAATTAAATGTGTAACTAAATCACAAATGAAGCAAACCAAAACGAACCGAACCGAACCGAACAGGCCTGGTCAATGTTAGTTCAATTTAAAGTTGGGATCGTAGGAATTGTACAAAAATTGTATTTCGAATGTTACGCTTGAGCTTTGGTACTCGTGCAACAACAAAAATCATAGCATAGGAAGAGGCATAGCATACAGAATACAAAATACAGAATACAGAATATATGTGCATTAAACACCCAAGACTTTTGTCTTTTTACTCAAGTCATCATCGCCATGATCCTGCGGGAGAGACACCATGGATGGTTAGAAGTGCACCCAGCAGCAGCTGATGCCGACCGATTACCTGCTCGAATATTCCCTCCTCGTTGCCACACAAATGCTGATACTCCTTGCTGGGATCCGACTCCCAGATCTGGCAATCGCTGGCTGGTGGCCCATCCTTGTACACATACGAACCGTGAACATTGGTAAAGTCAAAGTGGCAGGTTACGAAGTGGCAATGTCCGTGGGGCGTATCGCTGCCGCAGTCTGTGGCCACAGCGACACCACAGCCCACACGCGAAATGCGATCGCTAATTAAGGTGCAGAAGTGCCCGGCATCCATGTGGGTGCCTGCATCAAAGTATGTTACGAGCGTCTCGGGATCCTCCACTTCTAGGTGTTCATCGAACATCCGATCGAAGGCCTTCTTCATTATCTCGAATATGCTGCGACGATCGGTTGTGGAGCCCACAACACCCAGTGCCTCGCCTGCCATCGGAAACCGCCGTGTGGCCCGGCACTCTGAGTGCTTGAACGACACTGTGCTGGCATGACTGCGGGCCATGTAGCCCAGCTCCTGGTCCCAGATGAGCTCACGCATTCGCTTGGCAGAGGGGAATATTTTCTTGTTGCGCGTTTCCAGGAAGCCGCTGGCCAACCTGTCCCGATAGCCGTTTATCAACTTCAGTATTAGCGTATGCATCAGCTTGGTGTCGGGTATGGTGCCCTTGTAAGTGGCCACGGGCGGAAGCTCTGCATCCAGGCGGCACATGAAGTGTTGCTTGTTGGCCACAAGGCAGAAATGGCTGTCATTGTGGCAATAGTTATAGGCGGAGATGTGCGGCAGGAGTGGCATCATCATCACCAGAAGAATCAGGAGCATTCTGACCTTGACTGGAAATTTATAGTAAAACAAAAAAGAATAAAAATCAAACACGAGTGAGTGTGTGATTTGTGTGATTTTTGAAAAGTGAAACACAGTCAAATGTTTATCAAATGTTTTTATTGTTTTCATTCGTTAAGGTTTCGGGAAAAAGATTGCCTCTAAATTCATTCGGTAATAGCATGCCATAATATTAAATTAAGTTCACTTTTTTTAGTATTAGTTTTTAGTTTTTGCATTTGCATTTGCATTTTATTATAATTTTGAGCGAAGATTGCGCTTGAAAGGTTCAGCAAAATGTTTTTATTTTGTTCTCTCTACCTATTTATTCATCTTATGTATGTGGATTTGTCTGCAAAGGTTATTATAAAAGGCATTTGGGTCTCAAACTACTAACAATAAATAAATAATCCAAATCAAATCAAATCAATTAAAACCCAATTAAATAGGCAGGTATATACATATATCTAACAAAGAGCAATAGGTACGTGGTTTCTTTTTATCTTTATAAAAATATTTTCTATGCTTGCGCGCATCTTTCAGGATTGGGTTCATCATGCACCACCACCACTCGTGGATGGCACAATTAGCATATTGGGTTCCGTTCCTACTATATTCAATCAACATTAATCTTAACATTTTCAACAAACAAATTGCATTGTGTGTGGGACGAGGGGAGACAAGGGGAGGAGTGTGGACACTGTGTGTGTGTGTGGGGGTCTGGCTATCTAGCATTGGCTGGGTGGGTGGTTGGTATGAGCAGTTTGCTTGCACTTCCTTTTATCTATGCACATTTTGAATTCCTTTGAGCTGCTCTCATGCAGCGGAGGACTATCCAAAAAGGAAACGTTAAATAGTTCATTTTGTAGAAATTTGCACTATACTCGTACTTCCCTTTTCGTTTCAGTAAAATTCGAATCAAAAATTTTAATTTATCAACCCGTAGCCGTACCCGTACTCGGAGTAGTTCTGCTCGATCGTTTTCTCAAATTTCAGTTACTTACACTACGGTTATAGGTATTATTATTTTAGTATGAAATGGTTCGAAAAGGTTCGAGATTTGCTGTATATATGTGTGTGGTGTGTGTGTGTATGTATTAAGTTAATTTTTCGTTAAATTTCGGATATACTATGATTGAAACTATGAATATAAGGTATATAATTATCAGTTGTTTTCCATTTCCTACAAATATACATACAAAGTTCGTGTTTCCCTCTCTCTCTCCTCTCTAGCTGTCGCTATCGCTATCGCCGTCTGGCACGTGCATACAAATCTATAAAATGAATTTGCTTTTGCATGCATACAATAGTCATATGGTATGCTTGTAGGCAGAGCTGACAGCAGACAGCTGACAGGGGCGGGAGGCACAAAATTTGAAACAGAAGCAACGCCCTCAACAATGGGGAAACAATCTATAATCTAATTAAAGCGTGTGTTTACAGGTAGGGCTAACTAAATAGAATACTTCGTATGCACAAGTCCTGTCCTGTCCTGTCCTGCTGATGCTCCTCCGTTCCACAAAAAAAGGTGGCTGCAATCTGTACGCTACGAGACTAGATCCTAGAGACACGCACAGGGCTGCACCATGGAGTCGTATAAAAATATATATCTAGTTTTACACTGCACTGTTTTTGTATCACTATGTGGGTGAATGTGTTTTTGGGGGGACGGGGAAAGGGGAATTCTGTCCAGACTATCGCCTAGACACAGGTTGAGGAAGCATGGGAGACGCTCGCCGCTGCAGCTGCTGCCGATGACGACGCCGCTGTGGCTGCCTCCAGATTGAAGTCCTTGCTGCGGCAGCACATCTCGCAGATGCGCTTCGTGTCTGGGTTGAGGAACGTGCAGAAGCGACAGCTCCACTCATTCGGACTCGTCACAATCAGCTGCGTGGACACTGGCGGCGGCTGCTTTGGCACAGCTCCGGTGCGATTGCGCGACCCAGTTCCTCTATTGTCTATTGTGGCCGTTTTCAAAGCGGACTTCACTTTCTTCACGCCCGCGCTGCTGCTGTTCGGCAGCAACGTGGGCGCTGGCGCCTGCACAACCTTGACCTCCCGGCGAATGGCCCCAGTCTTCTTCTCCAGCGTGCGTGCCTTCCCGCCACTTGTCTCCGCGTTAGCCGCACTGAAACGTGTTCCCCTGCCACCACTTGCCTCCACAACAGCTGCACTGGCTGCTGCACGTGCTGCCGGCTGTGTCTTGGCTGTGTCGCGTCGCGAGGTTTTCTCAGCAGGATTCGCACTGCCATTGGATATGGTCAGCGAGTCCAGGTCCAAGCTTTGCACCAGCAAATCCTCACGATCCCCCAAGTCTTTGGAGTAGCCAGAGCGCTCCAGGTTCTTAAATACATAGTTCCAGGACTCAAAGCTGCCGACACCCTCCTGCACCTTGGGCATCAGCGGCGGTGAGGCGCTGCTCAGCGTTGCGAAGTCATCCAGACTCGCCGTCTCGTATGCTGCTGTCATATCCACAACAGTGGTGGGTATATCAGGATCGTTGACTGCCGCCTGCTGCCTTCTGCTGTGGTATCCATCCGCCGGCGCCGTCCGACTCGCGCGCTCCTTCAATTCTTTGTGCATCTTACGGTTATTGTCCATGGGATCCTGGAGCCAGAAATAAGTCAAATTTTACAGTAATGAGAATCTAATGAGAATGAGAGCCAGAGTTGGCACTTACCTGCATCAGGTCGCGATCGGCGCGTCGCGGATCGAAGCCAGACTCTGCCAAGGCCCGCGTACGACTGCTCTTGGGCACAGGCCGGGCATAGACATACCTGTCCTGAGCAGTGGGTGGCGGCGGCTGCGGCTGCGAATGCGGCAGCGTGGTGGGCAGATCGTAGCCGCCATACGACATCGGATCAGGCGGTGGCGCGTAAATGGCAGCATTGCCACGCAGGTGGCCGCCATGGCCTCGGTGCTCGTACAGCTGAGGATCGTAGTCATGGGCACCATAGTCGTGCTGCGTCAGATGGGCACGTTCGTCGAAATCGATCAGATGATGGTCCGGCGGATACGTGCTCTGCCTGTGCTGCATGGCTTGCGGGGCCTGACCCTGACCCTGACGCCTGTGATAGTCACAGCTATGCTGTGCGCCCGTCTTCTCAATGGTCGCGTACATATTGTGCTCCGCGTTCGTAAAGACATCGGCGGGCGTGGCGTACTGGGCATTCAGTTGGTTGGAGATGTTGTAGGGAAGGGGATAACGATTGCCAGGCGCATTGTAGCCACCGGCGACCGCCGCATAGGAGACACTGCTGCCCATGCTCAGTCCGTCCAGGCAGTCGTAGGGCGCCTCGTAGACATGCGGATGCTGATGCATGGCCTGGCACTGCTGGTCAAACGAGTGGCGATGCGGGAGGACACTGTGAGGCTCCTGGTAGTGTTCCAAACTGCGCGAGTGGGTCATAAGCCCTCCGCCAGCCGTCTGGTGGGGCTGTGGCTGCTGCTGCTGCGGTGGTGGTGCGGGATATGGCGGCAAGTATTTCCCCGACAACGAGTCGTTGGTGCCCACGAGACTGAGATTCGGGGAAACAACATTGTGATGCATGGCGCAACTGCTCGAGCTGGCGGGATGGGCCAGGTTGTTGCCATGCATGGCGCAGGGGCTCGCACTCGCACTCGTACCCGCTACTCTGCCCTTCGGAGGCTGGGTCTGGGTGGCAAGTGTCGCCACATTGCTGTATGTGTTCTCCGACATATTCTCCTTGCGCAGTCGCTTCTCATTCAGGTGGTAGACAATCTCCTTGATCGAATGTGTGGTGCCGGCAATGTGGCGCTCTCGATAATGAAAAATCTCCTTCCAGCTGCAGGGGAATCCCTCTGCCTGGACGCCTGCATGGATGTGCTTCATGATCTGGCACTCGACGTAGGCGGCCATCGCATCGCGCGACACATTTGTCACCTGATCGGGGCAGATGGGCCCCTCCAGGACGAATGTGTCGTCCGATATGCGCCGATAGCCCATGGCCAGGAAGAGCTGATCAGCGTCCAGCAGTCGAGACAGTATGTCATGCTGATAGCATCCCGAATATGTCTGAAAGCAGAGAGTGGGCAAAACCATTGGGTCAATAAGCCAATAGACAATGCAATGCATTGGGGGGCACAAGCCAACCTTGAGGGTTCGGTACTCCTTGCGCCAGGGTTTGGTAAACAAGTTGTTGGCATACTGGCTGATGGTCTCGAATCCCACGATGGCATTCTGCGCCGTGAATTCGGTCATCTCTCGCACGGATTTGCGCAGGATGTGCCCTGTCTCTGGCAGAAAGAACTTGCGATCGTGCGGCACCACGCAGAGGAACTCCTTGAGGCAGCCTGCAAATAGCAAATGAATTAGTGCTGTTCCAGCATTCAAGTGAAACGCATACAAACCCTCTAGCTTCTTGCGCTCCTCGAGCTTCTGAACGCTCTCCTCCGTCTCGAGGAACGACCAGTGGCGCTGAAGTATCTCCTGCCACAGGTCGGGCAGAATATCGCGGGGCACAAAATCCGACATGTTGCATTAAGGACTTTCATTCAGCGCGCCTTATGGTCCTGCAACAAGGCCACAAAAGCGATACAAGGTTACAAACAAGTCTCGAGATGCCTTCCATCTCACTTGCTATTGATTTTCGCAAGGATAATGTCGATGGCTGCATACGTGAATGTGTGTGGATGGGCCTGAAGGCAGGGCAAAGCAATTACCCAACAATGATTGTCCCACCTCCCGGCTGCACTTGCCACCCAACATGCATCGCATCAGCATGTGCGATACGCCGCCTGCCCAACTTCTGCCCCCAACTACCCACCCACTGTGTCTGTCTCGCACAAAACATTCACTAACTAAACAATGCATATTGCAGCCTCAAGTGGAGTAACAACAATAACTGGCCTGATAAGAGCAAACAATGGACATGTGCGGGCTCTGTTGTGGCCCGTCATCGATAGTGGCGTGCCAATAGTCTTTGTTTTCCGAGCAAAACAGTGGGAGGTTGGCCACAAGTGGGAGGTGCGCCCACACAAACACAGACTTCTCACCTGTGATTAGTGTTTCAACAAACGACTTGCACAATGAATCATTCAAAAGGCACACACACAGACGTGATTGGATAACGGAATGATTGCAATAACAGGGATGATCTGATCAGCCCTCAAATACAAAGCACTCAAATACGCGTGCACTCAATGAATCAACCAACAACACCAACGGAATGACTGGAAAAGGGGATTTTCCCTTATTGGAAATCACATACGAGCACTACGAGTATTCTACGAGCTAGTTTCAATTGAGAGTGAAATTGCCAGTCAATATAATTAGCACTTTGCTCCCTCCTCCTAGAAGTTAAAAGTTCTTCCTGCTCCTCATACAACAATGCGAAATCTTACAAATGTCCCACAGAAGCCCCACGGATTCACGATGCGAGCCACAAACATGCACGGAAACACACACACACACACAACACACGCATTATCTCTCTATACCAACAAACACACACACACACACCAACACTTAACATTTACAATTATTTTGATATCGGCTGGCTATCGTAAAATAAGCCAAAGATCGTACATTGGCCTTTAGGCAGCAACAACAACAAAACGTGGGAAGAGTGAGAGAGAGAGAGCAAGAGAGAACCGTTGGAATAACCTTGAGAAGTGACTCATTTCACGGTTTGGTGTGCTGTGAAATCAAAATGCAAGCCAGAACAGAAAAGCGAAGGGTGACGTGAAGTGAAGTGAAAGAGGAGAACAAGTAAGTAAGCGAAAACGCGAGAATGCGATATAGGTAGAGTAGAGAAAGAAGGGAGAGAGGAAGTCACGGCATGAATGGTGACCAAGTGCGTGGGAGAGAGATGGAGACAGAGAACTCAGAACACTGATAACGGTTGATTGAAAGCAAAATACACTCCGCGACACTTGAATAGCATATCTCACTCTCAGGTTTAATTCTGACAATACTAATCGGTTTTTTTGTTTTGTTTTATACATATGTATATTTCTCTCGCTCACCCTGCATTCGTTTACTATAAAGTTTTTGCTGTACATTGGAATCAATCCATAAACAACTGTTTTGCTCGATAGATGTATGTATTGTTCTGGGGAACGTTGTTTCATATGCACTATTAAAGTGGTGCTGAGTGTACACCTACAAGTATTTGCATCAGCGACAATCATAACTAGAAACACACTCATTCGTTGCAATGAGAGCTTATGAATTTCTTTTTGTTATGTACTCGTACATATGTACATACATATAAACAGATTTGACAGGATTAGCTTACACTAATGTTGGAATGGTTTATCTAGCTATGTGGATAGCTTGGCTATTAATTCTGATCAAGAATGGTACATTTTAGAGCCTTAAACGATTCCATACAGTAAAGGGAATGATTTTTAACATTGCGCAGGTAGTACTTGGGGGGGGGGGAAAGCAAAGTTAAGCCAATAAATCATGTTACAGCTGCTGTGGAGTGTAGTGGGGGCTATGCATTCAGCTCTGCTCAGCTCTCAAAGGTTTTCTTAATTGGATGCAAAATTGAGTGGCGCATAAGCTTATTAGCGAGAGCTCAGCAATACTTGTAAATGCAGCAGCCCCGCGTCAGTCAGGTTCAGGGTCCGGGTCCAGCTTCCTGTTGCCAGTGACAACGATGAGGGAGGACTTTCAGAGGACCATGCAGAAGCAATGGTAGGAGTCTAGGGTAAGGCTTCAGCTGCACGGAGGATTTGCACAGGTCCTTCTTTGGTCGGGAGAAATATTTTATAAAGCTAATTGAAATGGAATAAACTCTAACTGCAGGCGAAATTCATTACCTTTAATTAAATGTCGAATCAATGAACGAAACATTGAATGCATTTTTAATGAAATAATGTGTGCCGCAACTGACATCAGTATTTGGATGCCAGTCCAGTCCCCTCTCTAGCTGAGAATCTCAATGCATTTCTACTTTCCTTTCCCACTGTGAAATTACATTTTATTCAATTTCAAATTGAAAGAGAAACAGAAGCCGATAAACAGTGGTAGGTTCGGGCGGGGTAAGGGAATAAGTACAGAGCTCAGATGTGAACTAACAGATAAATGAGGAATTTAAATCAATAAGTGCAATACGAGTACGGCATGCAGGGAAGGTTAGAAAGGCAGCAACAAAATAGTAGCAGAAATAAATGGGAAACTTTGGAGCAACTAAGATGCCAGCTGAGCACATGGAACTGGCTGGTGCTGGGCTAGGAGCGGTGATGCCTAGAATTTCTCATGCAAATTGAACCAATTGTTCGAAATCCGTTTAGACATGTCGGAGCTTCGCCGCACATTCTCAGAGCCCTCTTCTCAGAGTTTCCCCTTAATTTTCCGGATTGGCACCAGCATGGATGGCCATTTCATAGAATTCCAACCAGTTGTCTGCATTGCGATTGAGCTGGATTGTAATTGAATTTTCAGTACATCCTCATAGGGATGTCAGTTGATGTCATAAAGCGGTTGACACACACATGGTGATGGGCATGTAAAACCGTCAGAATGGCCTGGCCATGAGGGGCAGAGGCAGAGGCAGAGGCAGGCAGCATCGGCTCGGTTATGGGCAAACAGACTGCGGCAGTGTGGAAGCGAGCCAACAAGCCTTTGAATTTGGCCGAAAATTTGCCCAAAATCATGTGTTGACAAAATGACAATGGACACAATATGGCCGGGATTGGAAGCTTTTATTGATTTAGGCTACGGGCCCTGATGCTGATGGCGAATGTTTGCATTGCTGCTCTGGATGGTCTATTAAATGAAATATTGATTAGCCATTTCAGGTTAACAGAGGATTGGATATGCAATAAGATGGTGGTAGTCTGTCGCCTCTTCGTTGTGCTAGCAGACTTGGCACGATGTTGGCCAGCTCTATAGATTATATGGCTGTGCATGTGACAGCCGGCAAGCGTCGGGCAGGGTGCTCCAATTCTTATTTTCAGCAATGCGGCACTAAATATAGCCAAATAAAAGCTCACCCGACCAGAGAGCAGAATACTTTCCGCTGGTGCCCTCTGCTGATCATCCGGCCCAGGAATCTATTTCCTGCGATTGCAACCTGCCTGTGCTGGCAACCGGATTCTCATTTCCCATTTAACCCAAATGGCAAAGAAAGGGCAAACTACTTACAGAAATTCCGAGCTGTACGTTGTATTTATGAATTTTCATTTCTGCATTGTCCCTGCATTGGCAACACCGACAGAAACGAGCTGGAAGAGGCCGAGTCCACACCAGGTTCACCTTGCCCCGTGCTGTTGCCAAAATTTGTAGTCGTGTGGGTGGGTGGGTTTTATTTTTAGCACTCCCGAAGGCAACAAGCAACACACGATAAGGCAGTTTTAGCTTCCGCAATTGAGGGGCTGGGGCTGGGGCTGCCGTTGTCGTTGTTATTGGCGTTTCAGCGGCAGCAGCTGCTGCGACAGCTATTATTATTAACAAATACTATGGCGCTGGTGGCCTCTTCTTCTTTGTGTTGACAAATCTTTGCTGCGCTTTCACAATCTTATTTTTCAGCAGAAAACTTGTTGCTGTTCTCTTCGCTCGCATCAGAAATGGAGTCACACACAATTTGCTGTATTTGTAAATTAGTGAATATTTATTTCTCAATCACGTATCCGTAGATTTTTTAAATTAAATAAATAAAATTCGTGCAGTGTGACCGCGGATAAAATATACCGCCTCACCCTCAGAAATATACCGAAATATATTTTGTCATTATCAAAAAATACCGTAAATATACTGACTGACACGACAAGATGCGTTGATATTCCTCGATTTTGATATTCGGTTTCATATTACTAGCTAGTTAGTCCTGTCAACTCTAAACGAATAATTATATCCGATTCATCAATAAATTTTTTACAAGATTGGCTAGTTTTCAGAACTGCTTTGTATTGGATTGTCTAAACAAAAACGGCCAAAGCTTTTTGCTTCCATTTCATTTTGGTTATGATAGTCTTAATAGAGATGGAATCGAAACGATTATTTTACCAACTCCGGAGTTGACCATCTCTAGATTAAATATACTTTTATAAACCGTTGAACAATTTTGTAAGATTTTGATATTCGGATTAAAAAATCCCAAAAACTGGAGCTCTCAGCACTGATCATATAATTTTCTACTATAAATTGATTAATTTTCTAAAAGAATTGCTCAGTTTAAGTTCTCATTTTTATTTGATTATCCATAAAGTAAGGTTTAATCAAATAAACAAATGACTAGACTGACTATCTAGTCTATCGCACAAAAATACCGATAATATTTTCTGCAGAATACTATCGAAAATAATCAATTATTTAACATCCCTAGCTACATCTGCACGTTTAAAAACATGGAAATTGATTTGGGTTTTGCCGAGAAACGGGACAATAATGCATGGTTGACCAACCGTTACTTCCCTAGCAAACTGGGTGGCCAACCGGCCTGGCTGGACCTGGAGGCACTCCCACCAACAGCACAGCTGCAGTGCAACAAGTGCAAGGCGCCCAAAGTTTTCTTGGCCCAACTCTATGCTCCCCACGAGGAAGATTTCAGCTTTCATCGTTCAATTTATATTTTCGTGTGCCGGAACGCAGACTGCCAGCAGTCACATAATGCAGAGTAAGTGCTTTAATCTGTGTGTTATCTTGATTATCCTCATTTTCGTGGCTTTCACAGAAATTTCACAGTGCTGAGGTCGCAGCTGCCACTGAAAAACAAATTCTTCTCGGAACAGGCGGCTGGAGACGATGGTGAACCTTTGGTAAGCAATAAAACGATGATACGTGTAATTGCAACGTTGAGTAATTGTTTCTTCCAGCCCGCCATACCATGCCTGAAAAAGTATGTGCCGCCTGTGGCTGCTATGCTCCGCACGCCTGCAGCCGCTGCAAAACCATTTATTATTGTTCCACTGCTCACCAGCGGGCACATTGGACCGACCACAAGGCCAACTGCGGATCGTCGAAGCCGGCGCCGCACAAGCCGCTAAGCGCGATCGAATTCGAAGAATTTGAGATTGTGATAGAGACCAATCCCACAAGGCCGGTGGAAGAAGATGCCAAAGATGACGACGCCCGCTTGGCAGAGTTTGAGGCGCTACAGGCCAGTGGCAACACCGGCGACCTGAGCAACGTCTCCGAGGCGGAGATGGACAAGTACTTTGGAAATACGGCTGGCTCGGATGACAAGATGTTTCGTCAATTCAAGAAGCAAATCGCCGACGAGCCCGAGCAGATTGTGCGCTACAAGCGCGGCGGAGAGCCACTCTGGATAACGAACACAGCCGCCACTGTGGCGGATCAACTGAAGTCGCTGCCCAACTGCAGCCATTGCGGCGGAGTTCGTCAGTTCGAGTTCCAGATCATGCCCCAGACCTTGGTGCTGCTCAAGGAAGAGATCCTGGACTGGGGCGTACTGGCGGTCTACACCTGTGCCAAGAGCTGCCCCATTGAGGGATATGTAGAGGAGCACATGGTCAAGCAGGACGTTGTGTCGGACGAGCAACATTGATGATATTAAACTCCATACATACATTTAATTTAGTCGCTTATGGTTGGTGGAGGTGGAACACATTTAGAATCTAGTCGCCAGCCGCCTATTTCAACTTAATGATGGGGAAATAGCTATGCTTGGAGAAGTCAAACTCTGGCTGGCGCTTCACATCCTTCTGATGGCCACGTGCCAGTACGTTCATCACAACAAAGTTGGTGCGAGCGATTTGAAGAAGGTCCAGCACCTGCAACAGATCGCATTTGGATGGTGAGCGAGATTTTTGGGGCAGAGATGGAATCGTAAACTTACTTCCTGGTCAGGGTTCTGTATGTTTTCCAATATATTTCGGGCCTGATCGAAATGCTTGGCTGCCACCGAGTACAGATCCTCAACGCTGGCAAGCATCATGTGATCGCGGATGCTCTTGAACTCCTGAAAGCTGACGGGCGGTGGACTGGTGAGTGCTCCAAAGGGACGGAATCGTCGATTGTATCGAACCTCCTCGTTGTCAAATGTGTCCATTGGTAGACGCACGCGTCCGTCTTTGGTGAGGGCGCCCATGGCCTTGTACATGCCGCCACAGAGGCTAAGGAGGGCGTGGTAGAAGACTATCTCGCAGCGATACGGTCGCTGTAGTTTCTTGTTCTTTCTGGGCTTGGCCGCCTTGCGGTTCTTGGAGGCGCTGCCGCCATTCGCTTGAATCTTGCTCAGGTGCTCCGCGTACTCCTCCTGGGCCAGAAGTATATTTCGGTGCGTGTCAGCGCCGAAACGAGGAAGCCCACCAAAAACTCGTACGGATACCAGTAGATGTAGAGGAACTCGTGCACAGCATACAGCTCCAGCTCGAAGCCAGACATCAGGTAGATCAGCATGGCACGGAAGCAATTGTACAGGACCCACGTGGAGAAGTGGGTGCTGTGCTTGAGGGCCGTGGCGTGCAGCTCGTTGCCCTCCATGGCCCGCTCGTTGGCCAGTTGGTTCATAAACGAGTCCAGTCTGGCCGCATCCACCTGAATGGAGTCGAAATTCTCAATTAATCGCGCCAGCTTGTCGCGCTGTCTGGCCCGATTGAAGCCACAGATGCGTATAAACATGGTGAAGGTGTTCATGCTGATGCAGTAGCGGAAGAAGTTATCAAGCTGCTGCTGCACCTTGGGATCAGCGGACACCGAGTTCTTGGCACTGAGCACCGGCGGAGAGTTGAAGGCTTGCACCGAGTGCCGCAGAAACAGCTTCATCGGCATTCGGCCATGCACCAGCCGCAGGTTTGCGTTGAATAGGCTCTGCAGCACGCTCCTCGAGAGGATGCACTGCCCCGACTTTTTACTGTACTCGATGAAAAAGTTCTGCAAGCGGAGAAACAGTTAAGTGCTGTTAATTTCGAATTATTTGAAATGGTTAGCCCTACCAGCGCCGAGAAGTAGTCCTTATTCCGCGTCACCTTGCAGGCGTATTTGAAACGCGAGACCATCTCCTCCAGGAACTGAAAGCTGGCTGGACGGTCTCTGATCTTAATGCTGCGAGGAAACGAGGGCGGCTGGCTGCGGTCATGAATGCGCGTCGAAAAGCCGATGGGATTAGGGGCATCCGCTGGAGAATACAATACAATTGATTAGACAATACAGAAAAGCAATAGCTGCGTTTCGACTTACAGCCCTCCACTGGCTGGGTGCCACGATCAATGGTTTTGCGTATAAGCGGCAGCAGTTCGGAAGCCACGTTCAGATTCTTGTAAATCTCGCTCATTGTATCCTCTGCGCTGTCATTGGCTGCCATCTGCTCCACCTGGTAGATGACCTGGAACAGGTGACGCATAAAGCGAAGGCGATGCACCACGGACATCAGGTCTTCCGGCGATGTCAGCTGCTTGCATTTGCGCACCAGCTCGTCCTCTACCTCCTTCAGATAACCAAAAATATTGCCGGGGTGAGCTTTCTCCGCGGACAGCAGTGCTGAGTTGCCGTACAGCTGGAAATCCTCCTCCTCGTTCACACCGGCTATGAGAATGATGCTCTTGATGACCACAATGAGATTACGCACTGCAGTGCAGAAGACGCGCAGCGCCTTGTCCTTGATCTTAGCCGGGGCGTGCAGGTAGAGACACGTGAACAGCACCTGATCCATTGAATTGCCCTCCAGCCAGGACACAATGCAGGAGAAAAGAGCATCAAAGATCCCAATCAGTTCGGTGGGCGTCAGGTCGTCCAGCTTGATAACGCCCATCTGGAATGGGTGTCAATGAATTGACGAGTTGAGTTAGCTTAGGTTAGGCAGGAAATGGAGACTGACTATCTTGTCTATTTCTTACCGCGATGGCTGCCTCAAAGGAGGGCGGAGGCAAATCTGACTTGTCGAAGCCCATGCCCACATCCATCTTTGGGTCCATTATCTCGATCGCAGACATGGCCTCGAATAGACCAAACATCATGTCTTGCGCCAGTTCCCCGGGCTTCAGCTCCCTACAGCCTGCGAAGAACTGGTAGGTCACATCCATCCATCCATGCAGCGGATACTGTGTTATGTCCTCTGCGGCACTTCCACTCCGCATTGTGCGCTGAACTTCCGGATCCATAAAACCGCATTCGCTCGCGCTCCACTCATCCCGGTCCGAGGAGCTGTTGGCCCTGGTGGTGGCTGCCGCAGCTGCAGCTGCAGCAGTGGCAGCGGCCGCCTGGAAGTCGGTCGGCTCCACAACGCCACAGAGGGGACTGGGGAGGAACATATAAGCACATATATATGTAGTCGTAAGTAGATATTTATAGAACAATTCTAAGTGCTGTCCTTACCTCCCGCTCATCTTGTCAATCTTGCTGTGTATTTTCTCTAAGCGCACACGATGATAAATGTTCTATTAATTTAAGTTTTTATTGATTAAACCACAAATTATTTTGCAAATATTGTTTATACAAAAAGTTATCGAATTTATCGATCGAAAATCTAAGAAATACCGAAATATACCTTTTTCACTATTAAAATATACCGTAAATATACTGACATGCACGACAAGATGCGTTGATGTTCCTCGATTTTGATATTCGGTTCAATATTACAAGCCCGGCCCGTTAGCCGTTTCAGTCCTCAGCCCTAAACAAATAATTTTACCCAATTCATCAATAAATTTTCAACAGTATTTGATATTTTTCAGAATTTTGTACACGTTTGTCACGTTAAAGCCTAGGTGTACGTGTGTGTCCGCCAGTTTACCTTTAATTTACCATTTAATTTACCATTAATAATATTTCATTATACATTAGTTAGTTTTTAGTTTTTAATTTAATTAAATCTTAAAATATTTGTGATGTCTTGCAAGTATTCCCTTTTTCCCGATTCCTGGGATTTCTCATCTCTCCAATTGGAAGGCACTTTTTAAGCTATTATTCCATTCGTAGAGGCACTTAAAATATATTTGTGGGTTGCTTACATTATTCAAAATAGAATAGAAATAGAATAAAATAGGACTGCGAAGAGAACAGATTTTTAGCGTCGAAAGAAAATCGTGAAAATAAATATAAACGGAGGCTCCCAGTGTTCAGGGATATGCACATATGACACAGAAATTAATTGGTTGACTAAGAGGATCGCGGGCAGTGCCTAAAGCTCAACCTGTAGCAGGAGACCCGGCGAACAAATGTACAATTAAATCAAACAAAGCAGAGACATGAAAAATGGTTACATGAATGTTCAGGGTTCGTTGAATGTGATTTATTAAAGAACAAATTGGAAACAAAATATACAATTTAAAATTTATTGTGAGTGTGTTACTACTGTGTTCTTAGCTAGCTAATTGAACATGCACTTGATGGCCTCCTCCAAGTTCCAGTTCTCCTTAGAGAGGACGCTGCGCGCTTCATGCTCGTCGGCGCCCAAGTCCCTGAGGCGTTGAATTTTCGAATCACAATCAGGGAAGGTGTGCGGTCCACCTGCGTAAGCGCTTGTCCAGTGCTTCGCGGTAAGCAGAACTGGTCGTAATTGTCCCTGAACTGGCGTGCTACAGCGTCCTGCGGATCGTCGGGCTCGGCAGCGGACAGCAAGGCCTGCAGTGACAGCAACACAGTGCCGAAGCGTCATCGCCGCTGCCCAGTTGTCCTTGAGTATGTCCAGGCAAATGGCGCCAGTCACAGAAGAGATGTTTGGGTGCCAGATGCGCGTTGTAAATCGAACCTGCCGACAAGATGCAGTTTGTTTAAGCCATCTACATGATGCTTTAGGGACACCCTACCTTTGGCGGATTAAACGGATATGTCTCGGGCACTTTAATATCCAGTATAAACTTTCCCCCTTCGTAAGGTGTGTCGGGGGGGCCTGATATTTCGCCCCGTAGCTCTGTCCAACTGTCATTGACAAGCTCGATTTTGATGGAGCACTGCGCGATCTGTCAGAGAAAATTACAGATATTAATTGAGGAAGTATTGCTATCACTGGTCAAGAAGCCCGCCAAATATGGAACCAAAGTCCACTGGTGACGCTAGTCATACGGGAGTCCTTGGGATGACCCTCTTTACCTCCTCGCTGCGCAAAACTTCCTTGAATTCCCGCTTGATGCGTGTTACAGCCAAATTCGCCATGCTGGTTGCCTGGTTCTGTGGTTCCTTTTGTTGCTCCGCTCCACGTTTTGTTGCGTAAAATACAACTGACTCTGCTTGCCGATTATTGGCCTATTAGTTGGGAATTTCGATAATGGGGAACATGTCCGTAGCAACACAAACGAAAATGTGTGAACTGCTGCAAAGTTTTTTAACTGACTTTTGATTCTATTTGACTATTATGTTCGATCAAACTCGTGAAAGCTGAACTAAAGCAGTTGTCTTGAATTGAAATTGAAAAATTATAATTGAATAAATATTTAGAACAAGATCTAATGACATATTGTTATATGTTGATTATTGTTATAATTAAGTAAAGGTGTAAAAATGCTCTAATTTCAGAAAAATCAAAGATGTTCGGCAAGATGAGAGAAGCTCTCCCTTACTGACATGTCCTGGTCAGCAAACGCAAGCAGCTGAGCAGGAATGATAACGGCAACATAAACTTTCAAAGAACGGAATCTTCTGATTTCAGATTTTGATATGCGGTCTAGTATTACAAGCTTGGTATAGCCCTCAGAATTGAAAATTCAATTTTCTACAAGACTGACTAGTTGCATTTACTTCCCTTTATTTAAATGTTCATAAAATCAAGTTTTAGCAAAAAAAAAGTCAACAAAAACGTAAATTTGATTCCATGGTAACTACACATTTGCTACATGTGAACTACATATTTGTGTATTTGCAGCACTGTGCGCCTAACATTCTCCTGTTAAGCTTAACATGAGAGTTTCTGGTATGCTTAACAGCTGAAATACGTTACATGTTCAAAAGCAAATGCACTTTTGCCGACTCAAGTGAAAATGCAGAAACAAAGAACGAAAGAAAAAGAGCCAACAGTTCAGTGCACTCACGACAAGTTCATTAACTAAATTAAATGAATGAAATTGCAAGCCAGCACAAAAATTTGAATTTCAGTCTGTTGTTTTCGGCAATTGAGTGCTTTCGTTTGTCTGGGCTCAAAGCTTGTCAAACGGTTGCCGCGTTCGGATCGTCATGGCCATGTGCTGCGCGCTGATAAGAACCCATAACCAGTGAAGGCTTGGTTCCAACAACTACTACTATATTTGCTTAAGATTTCCTATCTTCGTGTTGAATAAATACGAGCATGTACTTTATGGGAGGAGGAACATGGCGCGTTTGAGAGCTCAGCTTTCTTATCATCCGCTGCTGTTATCGAGCAATGCTCCAACTCGAGTGAGTGCGATTGGAAGCAGAAAAGCTCGCTCACGCTTTTACTCCCCACTTCAACCACCTCCCTCCCCTCCCCACCCCCTCACACACACAAAGTTGCGAGTGAACTTCCCTACTGGACGCAGCAGCGCCCGCCCCACAGTTTTTGGGGTTGTCCGTTGCCATTTGAGTGTTACAAATATCAAAATTAAGCGCCAAAGTACTCGAGGGGTTGAATTGGTTTGTTTACAACAATTCTGCCTCAGTTGGAAACGGCGCCTCGTGGTAAATACGTGCCAACGGACGGAACAAGAAGACGAACCTCAACAACGAACAACAGCCAAAAAGACAGCCAAAGGAGAACTTAACCAAAGGAGGCGGCACACTACGCTACACTACGCTTCATTTATTAGCCAAATTCGCGCGTAAGTTATATACAAAAAAAATATACTGCATTTAATTATAGAACACCGATGTAGTGGCTGGCCGAGTTCTCTCGTGTTTGACATTTACTTTGCCGCCAAATATTTTTCATTTCAACTTCTGCCTCTGGGGAAAACAATATACAAAATACAATAAAAAAAAACAAAAACTATATTTATGCGGCGGAAATAGTAGTAGTAGTGGTAGTAGTTTGCGTAGTGTTTCCGCGCACACGTCTTAATTAAAAGCAAACACAAATATTTAAGCCCCCCCCAAAATGACGCGACTTTTTGGCAAGCGACCAAATTAAATCTTACAAATTGTCCAACTATATAGAAAATGTACAAAAACAAATACGAATATGTGCAGAAATGCTTTCGACAGCAAGTTCAACTTTTAAAGATTTCATTTAGCTAATCAGTAGAATAATTCTCGACTGGAAGTGCACCTCGAAAGATCCAAACGGTAAGAACTTTATCTTATCGAATGGGAAGGAGTACGTTCAATATTCAATACTCGACTTGGTTTGACGTAACAGCTACTTGCTTATTTGTTTAATTTTGTGTATTCCGGAATCGATATGGATGGTGGTTAAGCTCTTGCGTGTAACTTTAAACAGGCTTTAATGGGTCGCCAGCCCATAGCCGGACTGGGTCGTGAGAATTGACCAATTTTTGCCCCAAGGCTCCACGGCCTGGCTCTGGCAAACAGACCAATAAATGGCCCACAAAATGGGAGTTTGGAAAAACTGCACACGAGTAAAATCAAAGCCCACACCACAATCACCCCGCCCCCCCCACAAGTAGTTAAAGAAATAGAACAAATATGTGGAAAATAACTTCTTGTCTTCACCCCTAACCCCTCCAGCCAGACACACACACACACACACAGGCAGGCAGGCAGACACATACACATGTATCCTGTTTATTTCAATTGATTTCGATGGCTGGGCGGGGGGGGGGGCAGGCAACGTTACGTATGAGCAATGCCACAGGCAACGTCCCCCTCCCCTCCCCTCACCAAGAACTCAAAGGAGAGCATGAGAGTAAAGTCGAAATTCCTGGCATCTATCACGGATTCCTGCTGCCACTTTGCCCTCCTGCCGCTTGGCATTCTCATGCCGAGTATTTTGTATCGATTTGATTGGATTTCATTCCATTTGATGTCCCTGCCGCGCAGGTTTGTTTGTGTTTTTGTTGCCTTTTAATACCAGAGTACGCTCGAATAAAGCTGCCTGATGCCACATGCCACATGCCACATGCCACAAGCCAGTTGCCCTGCCCCTGCCACTGTCCCATCCTTATCCCTGCCTCATCCCAGTTAATTGGATTTACGTAAATGACCCAACGGAGCAGGAGCCAGAGCCAGAGCCAGAGCTAGAGCCAGAGCCGGGGTGTTTGTAAATGAAATGTGGCCCAGATTGAATTCAACCAAAGCTGGCTGTCTGCGTACCCGTCCCATATCCCAGAGGAAGGATTTTCTTTTTTTTTCTGTGATTCTGCAGCAAAGTTTTTTCCCTTTCGGTTTTTCCCTATTCAGGCATTGAGTCGTGTGTGTGTGTGTGTGTGTGTGTGAGCTATGGCAAACCATTTCTCATCCAATTAAATTAATGAAAGTGCACCAAGGGGCAGGGCTGCCGCATAGCCTGTGCCTGTATCCTGTAGTCCTGTAGTATTTGTGGTCGCTCATTCAATGCCTTTGTCAATTATTCAACTCGAACCAAGTGACTTAAAGACTCGACTCAACCAATTAGGCTAAAATGTTTGTTGCCTCTTAAATCAGAGTAAGGACCACGGCAAAAGGACAACTTCAGTCCCGTCACGAGGGCCCTCAGGGGCTGGGAGTCTCCACAATACGAGTGCTCGCGCAACAACGAAAACACATCAAAATCAATCTGTCAACAGGAGTCGTCGACAAAACGCTGACAACAGACGTAAGGCAGAAGATGCCTCCGGGGTGTATCCCAGACGACTAACAAAAGCATCCTGACTGCGACGTGACTTGTAAAGCCATTTGCAAGGCAAGGCGATGATTATGTTGTGAAGGAGTACAAGCACACAGAGCACACCAGAGCACAAAGTTGTTGAAACCTGTGAAGTATCTAATATTTAAAACATTCTGAGGATGGAGGAAAATCCCATTACCATTGGCACACTGTCACAAGCAAGCCAGCAGCCAGCAGCCAGCAGCCAGCCGGATTCCATTTTATTACAAGAGGAAAGACAAACAGCAGAATGGCGCCAACATTGTCAGAGTTTCAGCTTGTTGCTGTCATTGTTGCAAGCTTTTTCTGTTGCTGCAGGCAGCCAAGCGGATGCTGTTGCTGATGATGTTCCTTCTGCTGCTGCTCCTGCTCCTCCTACTGCCCCCCCCTGCCTCTGATGAGGATGCTCACTGGTGCACGCTTGCCTGGCTTGTGCGCTTTTGTTGGCTTCCTGCCAACAATCTGCACTGGCTGTACGTACCGTACCACACGGCGAATGCGCAATGTGTCGACTGTCGTCTGTCGACGGTCCGGATTAGCTGATGCTGAAGTTTATTGTTCACTGCTGCTGCTGCAACAACAGATTCTGTGTTCTGCCCCCCCTTGCCACACGAATGCCGCAAATTATCTCTGCTTTGCAGCAGTTTTTGCCACCGAATGGGGCCTTGCTCTGATTCGTCCTGTTGCATGGGCAATGCATGGGGCATGGGCAGCCGCCACTAAATGCAAATTCAACTGAGGAGGGGAGGGAAATTGCCTGTGCCAGCGATGAATTTAAATGAAGTTTGCCCAACGATGAGCGCAAAATGAGGAAAATGCAATTTACGAGCCAAACCCCCCCCCCCCCCCCCCCTAAAATGAATAAATTACTGATGCACTCAGTAGTAGTCAACGCCCCCACTCACGACTCAAGCCTCCCCTTCCACGTTGTGGTTTATGGAAATGAGAAATGAAATGAAACGGAGATGAAATGCATATCCGTGCATATGTACATATGTGACCCCCCCCCCCCACCATAGCTAATCATCTGGAATATCATATAAATATTATACATATATGTATGTATGTATGTATAATATATTGTATGTGCGAGTAAATGGGAAATTTGCATTGAATTGGAACTGCTGCTCAGACACCCGAACCGAAGCTCAAACATGAACCAGCCGCCAGATAAATAATTGAGTTCGGGTTGTCTGTTTTGTTCTTTCGAAAAAAAAACAATTGTGTGGTTTGCCATTTGACACACGTGCATCTCGATGCGATAAAAGCATTTTAATGTCTTTAGAATGGAACATTAGGTAACACAAAGAACGAATATCGAATGCTGGACTACTGGCTACCGTACATTTCCAGATGGTTTCCAGCTTAAGCGAAGGCTTCCATCTTCCATCTCCCATCTGTTCCGTGGCCCATCTGCTCTTTCTTTATATTTGAACACTTAACAAACACGAATGAGCTTTGGGCTTATGCCACCTCTTGGCTAATCCCAAAGCTAGCGAAAAACCCCCACGAAAGCGGATACACAAAACCGGAGCTGCCTCAGACTGTGGCAGCCGTGGTGGTGCTGGTGCTGGTGGTGCTGGTGGCTGGGTGGAGCGGCTAATTCAATTAGAAGCAGCGGCTTTGGAACTTTATTAAGCTGGAAAAACTTTCAATGTCTCTGGCCTCAGAGCTACACCTTCTCCGTCTCCGGCTTCGCGTTCCCTCCCCTCAGGGGTCACACCCATCGAACTTGCATATCCGACATGGGCTTTCAGTTTCAAGTCACGTTCGGGCCACTTGTCTAGATCTAGCCAGGCTCTGACTATGTCTATGGCTCTGGCCGAGGGCCACCGCCTCTCCAAGGGGCCGACGGAAATCAATTCCGCTTTTGTGGAATTGTCGGAAAAGCTGGCGACAAACTTTCAAAATTTATGACGAAAACTTACATTGCAACTACCCGCCTCCACCCGCCTCCACCCGCCACGAGCCTCTAAATATTTCGTTTCGATTGTGAGCGTGGAGCACTTGAAAAGATTTATGGCACATGCAAATGCAAAAAAAAAGTTTGTGATTTATATGACAGCCAGGGCTAATTGCCAGTCTGTCACCGAGCAGAGCCGTTGCGCTGTGCCTATGCCAAAGTGCAAGCAGATTAAATGTAATGATTACGAGAGCTACTAATCAATTTTTAGGAGTATTTGGAAAGTATTTCTAATTATAGTATTCCACAATCCCATTGCTGGGCTATACGATATGCTAATGCTAGCAGCACTAGAGGGTATACTGCAGTCGGCACACTTGACTCTTTGGCATGCAACCTCTGACAATGTAATAAAATATTATTCAGCGCTTAGTTAGCATGCAAATTGATTGGGGCTACGCCTACTAACCACAGCAATGCAATCCTTAGTCCGGTTAAAATTCTCCTTTAATAATTGTCATACTGATAGGTAATTAAGCAATCAATATTGGTAGCCGATTGGACTGAATGTGGCCTCGATCGATATTGCATTTAAATTGATGTACAAGTAAACGTTAAAAGGTTAAAAAAAAATTGTTGTACACCGATAGAAAAAAGCCCTCAAATTGTAATATTTTTACTCATTTATGAATATTCAAATATTCACTTACATTTTGATATAAATATGAAAATATTTAAATTTAATTTATTTTATATTTAATTTTAATATATTTCATATTTAAATTTAATAGATTATATTTATTTTAAAGTGTTTTGTATTAAGATTGAATATGAACGTATTAAATAAAGCCATTTTAATACATTTATATTTGAATCAAAGTGAATTCTATTTAATTTTACTATGTTTGTATTTAAAAATCGCATTTCAAATTCAAATATGTTTGTAGTTAATTTTACTTTGGTATTTTTCTATCAGTGTATTATATACATACATTATAATATTCTCTCCCGATATTTTGTCCTAAATTAATTGAAACCCATCTAATTCCATTAATTGACATATCATTTCATTAACTTTGTTATGACAATCAAATAAAATCAGCAACAATTACTTTTGTTTAGCATTATATAAATGTTTTCCTTAATTATTATTTTCTATGAAAAGATAATGCTCTATAAAAGTTCCACCACAAAACCTCTGTTAAATAGTCACAAAAAAATGACCAAAACTTGTATCAACCCAAGAAATTCTTGCCCCGTAAGACATTAAATAAAGACATTAATAAACACAAATTATAAATAGATTTTGCGTAAAATCGAAACTATTTTTAAGACACATCTACATATGTGCAACATTCTACAAAAAAATCATATTGAAAATTTTATTATTTTAATTTGAATTATTGCCTCAGGTCTTGGCTTTTGAATCCGTTGTCCAAGAAGTTTTCATTCGAATGCCTTGGAACGAAAAATTGACCAAAATCAAATTTAATCTTAATACAAAACACTTTAAAATAAATATAATATATTAAATTAAATTTAAGTATAAAATATATATTAAAATATATTATATAAAATATGTTAATGCAATATAAAATCAATGACATAAATGAGTGGAAATATTAAAATTTCAGGGCTTTTTTCTATCGGTTTAGCAACAAACAAAGACTTACTTTTCGATGGTCCAAGCCATTTTATATATTTCTTTAGAATAGGGATATATTTACATACATATTTACATACATATGTATGTATGCGTCAACGCCTGCTGAGTTCATTAACTTTGATTAAAGAACGGAAGTGCATTGCACATTGTCAAACATTCTGTAAGAGTTCCGCAGTATTAAAACTTAATTCCAGCTAAAGACCAAACGGATGAAATCAAAAGATTTTGATTGCTTTCGACAAGTCAGTGGAGTGGAAGCAGCGTTTAATCATTTTATTGTACATTCATTTACAAATTGCCAACAATCGCGCGGGGCTGGATCAACATCACATCACATCGATGCCGTGCCCACATAAACGGCGTTAATGCGATTTTAATTATCCGCATGCAAACAGAATCGCATCGAGGCGACAACCCGGGACCGGGACAGACATTGCTACGAGTATTACTGCAATCAGAAGTCATTAAACGCACTAGAATATCATTCGTGCATGCTGCAGGCTAGCACACAGTGTGTGCCAAAGTGTTTTCACACCTTCCACAAATGTGTGAAATTATTTTTGCATGGGAAAACAAACTGTGTGTGTGCGAATAATTACTATGGGAAAAATGTGTGTTTGAATAACTTAAGGTGCCGCAAAACATTTGTAGCTGTCAATTAGTCTGTTATCGGTTGATGGGTGTATGCATAATCATAATCACACACACACACACACACACACACCCAGAGGTGGTGTGGTGGATTGGGGTGGAAACCCGTTTGGCACAGTCACAAAATTTCGGCATGGCGCTTAATCAGCGCTATTCAATTCCTGCATAAACGGTGGCAAAGATCATTCATTAGCTGCATGACACCGCATAATCACCGCAAGAGACACAAGAAAACGTGAATTGCAAATGGAAAATTATCTTGAATATGTCAAAATATAATTCCTGAAGAGAATAAAGCGATTGCCAGGAATGGGATGCAACTGTTTGATATTCCATTAAATATATGATACATATATAGAAATCAATGTGTACCCTTTACGTTTACGTTATCAATACACATTCATAAGCAGCTGCACCTGCAGCCAAAAAGATCTGATGAGATGACAATGACCCGACAGTCATCCAACGACGAAGAAAGAAAAGTTTTTTGGGGAAAGGGACAATAAAAAGAGGCACGACCTGCAGCCGAGGCTAAATTTAGTGCTCCACATATGTATGGCGGAACGGCTATGCGATCGGAACGACAACCAAGTAACCACAAACGAGTTCCACAGAAATCTGCTCATAAGGGGACGGGACGGGACGGGACGGGCCTCTGCTGCTCTGACTAATTACTTATAATGCAAGCGGAATGGAATTCACAAATAATTCTCTCAAACGTATGTCTACGAAAGTTTCCATTGATTTTGCATGATAAACAACATTTTGGAGACAATTTGCATTTTGTTGCCCCCCAACACTGATTGTTGTCGGTGCTTTGTGCGCACTTTAACAACCTGTAAAATCCGTAAACAAAATACAATACATACAATGCATACTCGTATGTATAATACGATATTAATATTCCCTAATTTCATTCCACAAATGGGAGGGGGGTGGTGAGAAGGGAGAGAGACGACTGAAAAAACAGTTTGGTGTTTCGCTTGAATTATGAATAAATAAAACCATGGGGTGGGGGATGAGGATCCAACCAGTGCGCCGCGGAATGAATTAAGCGAATAATATGAATATTTCAATGGGATGGATGGGATGGGATGGTATTTGCGTGGCAGAGTTCGGTCTGGGGTGATGTGATAATTGGCCAGAGAGCGCGCGCCAAATTAAAAAAAAAAAAACTAAACCGAGAAGGGGAATGTGAAGTGTGTGGAATACTTGGCATCCATCCACCCACACTGCCCCACTTCAGGAGAGACCCAGACCCAGACCCCCCTCGACAATAGCTTTGTGTCTTCTTTCTTTGTCGCATATTAATTGAGCCAGCGGCGGCGTGCGCTCTGTTTGCCGACCCGACTGACGAGAGCGGAAGGTAAACAAACGGTGAATGAGGAGAGGAGAGCACCGGCCGGACAGCCGACAGCCGAGAATCATTCACACCCCCGAACAGACGTAATAGATAAAGATTAATGGGAACTCTATTCATTAGCTGGATGTTCTTTTAGTAAGCTCATCAATATCATACGCTGTAGTAATAATATTTATCTTGCCTGGCAAAGCATCTTGATATCCAAAGATTCACTGGAGGACCAGTTGGAGTTCTCTGGGGTGCGCTCTTATCTAAATGAAACCGCAATAAATCAACACAAAAAGAAGTTCGATAAACGAGTTGCCAAATCAACTAAAAACCGCAAGCAACGGTGGAACGGAAGTGTCAGTGGGGAGGGAAAGGAAAAGATCCATCTTGGATAGTACAGGAAGCAGATGAAAACTCGATTTTTCGCCAAGAAAGCTGGTCACGACGAATCACGTTTCCTTTTGCTCTCTACCTGCCTTTCTACCTGATTTCTTTGCCCAAAAGAGTGGGAGTGAGAAAGAGAGAGAAAGAGAGAGAGAGAGAGAGCAGTGGCACCATCGATCTATTCCATATGAAGCCCAGCAAAGCGTTCGTTCTGGCCCGGTCTCTCAGTTGCGAACGGCAGCAACAACAGAACGGAACGGAACGGAACGGACCAGGCGAGACCCAACCAGACGAGACCAGACACAGACCCAGACCCAGAACAGGCATCGGTGTCGATGTCGAGCTCTGTAAGATTGATATTTCCTCTCGCGCCGCCGCACCACCGCTCCACGATTTGAATTCGAGTTGTTGTTGTTGTTGTTGCTTGAGTTCACGTACCGCTCGGCTCGGTTCACGCTGCGTATCGGATCGGCGACTATATAAAGTGCAGGGCAACCACCACTGTTTGGCAGTCACTGCTGGCTCTCAGGCAACTAAGCTGCAAATTAAGGATACGCAAGGATAACCCTCCCCCACATCCACCACTCGCGTGATTGTGCTGCCCTGTATATTGAATTTCATTCATCGTTTATCCAGCGCGTGTGTATCGGTGTCGGTGTCTGCTTACTTTACTGTTTAACAAAGCAAAAGTAAAATTCAAAACCAAACAGAAACAAATATAAATAAAGCTTCAACTGCGGCATAAATAAACAAAACCGTCGCAAAAAAGCGTGCGGCAGGCAATAAAAACAAAAACTGAAAAGAACAGAGCAAAACGCTGAACAAGGGAAAATTTCGCTATAAATTTTCCCATTTTCACAGCAACAACAACAACAAAAATCAAGCGAAATTATCGTTATTTTGCAATAAACAAAATCATAAAAGCAAAACAAATCCCAGACCTTGCACCAGACCCCCGCCAAACCTCGTGAACATCATGGAGGTCCAGAACATGCCCGATCAGTCGTCGCTGATGCAGAGCAATCCCAACCAGCGCATCATGCTCGATTCCAGATGTGGGGTAAGTGTGCGTGTGGAAACCAGAGAGCATCCTGACCTGACCCTGACCCCAGTCCATCTGCGTGGGTAACCGTTGCCCCCGTTCCCCGTTCCCACAGTCAAGTGGCAAAAGGTCTATAAATACTAAGTGGTGCACCCAATAATAGATATGCGGATGCGGCCGGGCCAACGCAAATGGTTAAGTGAGTGTAAACAATACGCACGATACGTACGAGAGCATTCATGCCTTCCCTGGGGGGGCGGGGGCCAATACTCTGCTCTGCAATTCGGCAAGTGAAAATTTTCGAAATATTTGCTGGTCAATTTTTATGATCAGTCTTCACAGCGGGCAAAATTACTGTTTATGAGAAGCGATTTATATGTTCATAGTTATGCGTTGAAGTCTCTTTGGGGTTAAAATTCGCTTTTTATTATTCTTTGATGTTGGGTCTTAAAGATTAGAATGAGTTTTCATTCGTATCTTATATCAGACAGGTACTTTGGGACACCATATAACACCTATCTACATGTGATTATATCTAATCCCATGATATGATGGGTGGGTGAACAAAGTCCTCTGCTGTTTGAGATTTCGTGTGCAGACGGCAAAACAGAACAGGAACCCTTAGTTTTGGTCTATACTCGTAATTTATGGGGTCTTGTCAGAGGCGTACATGAAAACAGACTTTGATATATTTCGACCATGGAATATTGGGAATGGAAATGCAAGTGAAAAGCGAAACACCAGCGATGCGGCAGTGGCAGTCGCTGGCACCAGCACATGTGCTACAAAATATATATACAAAACAAATTAAAATGCCTTTCATCTAAGAGCCATAAATTATCATGTTTGCTATACGGTCTCCCAGTCGTTTGGTTTTGTTTTCTATTTTTCCCGTCCCCATCCCCATCCCCATCCCCAACCGAACCGAACCCACAACGGATCTTAACGATTTGTTTTGTCTGCTTCTCACACACTTGCAGCTGAACGACTTGTATCCCATCGCTCGTCTGACACAGAAAATGGAGGACGTGCTTAATGTGTCTGGGAAGGCGGCCACCACCCCGGCATCGACTGCGCCCATCGACAAGGACAAGAACAAGGACTGCCCCTATACCATCGAGCTGGTGCAGCCCGAAGACGCCGATGCTGTGATCGCCATGCTCAAGACGTTTTTCTTCAAGGTAAGACTCTAGGTTCCCACAATTACGGGGGCTACGCTACGCTCGTGGTAGTCGTTGGGGAATTCAGTTTGCATACGTATCATGGAAGCCAATCAAGCTGAACACCTGGGTTCACTGATTTGGGATTTGTGAATTTATTTCACCCATTATGTCCGATCCGAACCGACTAAGTACTTGGCTGTGAGTTGAGAGAGCGAACGAACGAACGAATAGAAAACCAAATTTGAATAGCGTTTCCAAAGAATTTCAATTAGCACGAACACGTGCCTGTCCGATCGTCTTAATTAGATTTAATTCAACTCGAAATTCGCACACTACACACTCGTAAAAGTGTTGCATTCATTAAGATACCACCAGCACTTGGCCTATCCTTTGGGAATGGAAATGGGAACAGAAATATTCGGGTGTCGCGGTGCGGACATGATCCATGTCAGGGCTAACTTTCAGCTGGTTTTTGCATCACGACTTTTGTCGTAGCTGAAATCAATATGCCAGAGTTGATCTTGACTTATTCAGGTTCCATTCCACTTCAGTTCGTTTGAAAATGCCATGCGCCGGCCAACCACCTACCGCCTACCACCTACCACCTACCCACCTACCGTCTAAGTTCTAATCAAAACTCCATCCAATGAATGGCCAAAGGCTTATTGGATGACCAAAGCCCATATTTATATTATTAGCTATGCAAATTATTCATTCCACGCGTCACCTGCCACCCCGACCCGCCGACTAAATGATTTTATGCAAATGCAATTGCAGTTCCGTTCCCTATCAACGAACTGTCTCTATAAATTATAAACTACGAGCAAAAAGGCATCGCGAATGCGTGCACAAATCATTTAAATTGCCCACCAATTCCATTATCGTGTCACACAATTATGGCAGTGATTTGTTCAGTCGTTTAATGTCTTCTAACGATCGTATCGGATGTCTCTTTGGAATACCAATTAATCTCTAACCGTATCCCACTCCAGGACGAGCCGCTGAATACTTTTCTAGATCTCGGGGAGTGCAAGGAGCTGGAGAAGTACTCGCTGAAGCCCTTGACCGACAACTGCTCCTACAAGGCAGTCAACAAAAGGGGCGACATCATTGGTATATTCCTGAACGGCTTGATGCGGCGTCCGGTAAGTAGTAGAAGGCTTCCTTTTTTTGTTGGAGAGAGTCTCAGTCTCTTCTTTCCCTGCAGTCTGCGGATGACGTACCTGAAAAGGCAGCCGATTCGTGTGATCATCCCAAATTTAAGAAGATCCTCTCCCTGATGGATCACGTTGAGGAGAAGTTCAATATATTCGATTACTATCCGAACGAGGAGCTAATCCTGGATGGTAAAATTCTCTCCGTGGACACCAACTACCGCGGCCTGGGCATTGCCGGCCGTCTGACGGAGCGGGCGTACGAGTACATGCGGGAAAATGGGATTAACGTTTACCATGTGCTCTGCTCGAGCCACTACTCGGCCCGGGTAATGGAGAAGTTGGGCTTCCACGAGGTGTTCAGCATGCAGTTCTCCGAGTACCAGCCAGATGGAAAAATTGTCTTCAAGCCGGCCCATCCGCATGTCGGAATGCGGATAATGGCCAAGGAGCTGGAGCAGCAGAAGACGGCGCCAATAACAAAGCTGTAGATGAGACCAGCAGTTGGACCGGACTGGGACTGGGACTGGACTGGACTGGTACTGGTAGTGGTAGTGGTCCTCCCTTGTCGCAGTTCGGATTTTGTACTATGTGATTCTTTAGTTTGTAGTTCGGTGGCGGGTTCCAGGTAGTTCCATCTCAAGTGTCTCTACTCTCGATTCAAAATAGCATAGACAAAACAGTACAAGTTACGTATTTATATAATTTAATTCACCCGTCGATAAACTTAAGTGTGTTTTTGTGTGTTTAGAACGAGCTCAAAATAAAACATTGACTTTTAGCTGAATAGATAACATGGCCAGACTGTAGACTATAGATGAGGTCAGCGCCTTATCCTGCGACCATTCACAGCCTTACCCTTGGAACGCTTGGCCCTCAGGTTCCTGTTGCGCACCGCGACGCTGCGGGTCGTTACACTGCTGGTGGTGGAGCTGCCCACACGAATCCGTCTGACAGCAGTGTACTTCAAATTGGATACAACCACGTTCTTGGCGTTTCCACTGTTGCTGGTGGAGGTGCTTGGACTTAAGGACGTTCCGCTTCCGCTTCCGTCCTGTGCCTTGGCATCATCCAGGCAGCAGAGAAACACCACCAGGCACACAACGCAGGCCATCGAGATTAACTTCATGTTGAGATTGAGATTGCGAACTGTCGATGTCTGGTCGATGCTCGACTTGGATATACTTCCATCTGCCCAGCGTGAGCGCTTAAGTAGGCGCCGAGCTTGTTTGCACAGTTTGCAACTCCATGCGAAGGCCGACGAAATTGTTGGCTGTTTGCAAAATAGTTGAACCAGAGCAGAGCAGAGCATTGCCTTGAACCAAAATCAAACAGCGAGTGTGTCTAACTCTGTCGTTTAATTTGGCTACACTACATATACAAAGACCCGGTGGATTTATTTTCTGCTACTTTGCTGACTGATTGTAGGTGTTGCGGGCCAGGCGATCCGCCATTCGGCGCATCTGCTCCTCGTTGCCATATTTCTGTGCTTCTGCCACAACAGCGGCATGGTGGGTGGTGGCGTCTGCCGAGACCTCGTCCTGCACCTGACGATGCAGGTCGAACGAGTGCCTTCATTGTGCGACAAATGGGTTGAATTATATCTACATAAATACGAACCGAAATACACGCAAAACTTACTTGACGGAAGTGAAGCCAAAGAAAGCGCCAACGACCCCAAAGGCAATCAGAACTAAGGCGACCTGCCAGTTGGACACACGCTTCAGGCCCCTTATGCCATAGTAGGGCCCGGGACTCGGGTCGTAGTTGGGCTTCACACTCCACGGCTGCAATGGATCACTGTGTCCGCCAACAGGGCTGCGCTCTGAGCCAGTTGGCAGCCAAACCAAACTGTCGTCATAGTCCCGGCGTGTCTGCGGCTTGATCAGTGTGCGATATGCCTCCGAAATCTGCACAAAGCGTGCAGTTCTCTCAGAGCATGCGGCGTTGGTCTTGACATCGGGATGATACTGGAAATTACCGAAGAATAATTAAAACCACTCGATTTTGGCCCTGTCCAGCACGAACTCCTACCTGCTTGGAGAGCTGCACGAATGCGTTTCGGATGTCTTGGGTGCTGCAGTCGCTTTGTACGTTTAAAACCTGGTAGTGGGTCTCCGGTTTGCTAGCCTTCATCCTCCTCCCGTCATGAGCCAAACTGCGCAATAAACAAAGTATTATTTTATATAACGACAAAATCTAAAATTTCCTTACTTACGCGTACAGCCGGACTGGACACTGAGTCGCAGGCAGGTAAGCCTCAGCATTGTAAACGTTCAAGGACCGAGCTCTGTAATCTAGTTCATGTTTTCCAGCGAAAAAATAAAATTAAACAAACTATTTTGACAAAACGCAACAAATAGGTAACAGCTGACTGACAGGTGTTGCAAAAGGGCAAAGATAAAAAGGCCTCTGTTATGTTTAACAGAGACTTATCGATAACCCAATCGGACGGCGACAGCTGTTCTGTACGGACGAATTAACGTTTTTTTGTTTTGTTTGTTGTTAGTTTAAATAAAATTATTTATAAAAAGGACACAAACTCAATCTATTTTTTTCATTTCCATGTCCAGCTGTTAAGCTGTTATGAGCGGAATTTGAATGCGAATCATTTAAATACAAAATTTGCGAGAAGTGCACTGCAGAGATGTCATAAATATATCCATTAATATTAAAAAGCAACCTCTTTATATTTCATAACAATTTGTTAACTATTTATTTATTCCGGAATTCGTGTATTACAATTGCCATGATACATTTTTATATTGCCATCGCAGCGAAAATATGCATCAAATGTGTCACTATATCCGTGATCTTTCCACCAAGTACAAAGCTGCCTGTTCCACACGCAATCTAATCTGTATATCAAGTTGGGGTACTCGTATCCCAGTAAGGTGAAAAAATCTTGGTCTCCCAAATGACCCTTGAAGGAATACTTGGCGACCAGCGTCTGCACTTCAGAGTTTGTAAGTTTTTCCAGATATGATGTCGATCTTATGCGATTTAAAAGCAGCAGTACCACTCCAGAGTTCAGACCCGGATAACCATGGCGCTCATGGTTATTGTGATTATGTTGATTTCCCTTTTCGTGGCTAATTGGATAGTATGGGTTGCCAAAGCCTGTTTTCGGAAAACGTACGCGGTAGCGGTAGAGGACATGACGGTAAACAGGAGTTAGTTCTGGCGCCAGTCCATAAAGTTGATGCGGCAGAAAGTGATCAAATTCATTGAACAGTAACCGAACATCAGAACGGAAGACTATATCACAATCCAGCAGAATGGCTCTGTTTAAGCTTGCATCGGCGATTCTATGCAACCCGAGGGACAAAAAAAACAGCGAGTCGCTGTAATAAGAGTTGGGCGCTGAGCTGAAGTACGGGGACAACTTGGCAGCTATATCCTCCATTATGGTAGAGCAGACTTTGACGTCATACATCGTATATATCAATCCATATCCGAACCGAAATCTTCGAATTTGCCGTTGAAGTATCTCCATCACGGAGCTGGAGCTCTCCTTGTCGGTGATTACATGTAGATGGAGTTGGGCACTCGTGTGTTTGAGCAGACTGTGTGCAAACAGATCGAGTTTTAAGTTTAGATGGTAGTTTTCTTTGGTATAAACTATGAATATATTATAGTCCGAGGAAAGGTCATTCAACTGTGCGCCCAGCTCCAGCTGCGGGGAGGAAAAGTTCAGCAAATAGTGGATAGGCTTCAGGATGGGCTGCTGGTGCTGAATGGCCGTCGTTGTTTGTTGGCCATCGGAATATCCTGTCCCTTCTCTTTCGATGTGTGATAATTTGTTGAGGCGGCTCGAAATAAATGCTGAAAGTATATTTCCCCGAACCAATACATGCGTGTTGGCGTAAATAAAAAGAACACACAAACAAATTAGTATCAGCAACAGAACCAATTTCTTCTGCCACCTGCAGCGAAGTACGTTCCACGTCCAGGTCTTGGGTTTGGGGCGAACCGAATTTCGACGATTGATGATTAATGTCACATTTTCCTGGTCCTCCATTAGCTGCGATTTGCACTTCAGCATACCATACATGTTGAGGTCTGTAGGAAACGTTTTATGCTTTTGACTGATTGTTTTAAAGCTGTGCTTTGCCATTTTGAAATTATAGTAGCGTAAGCTGCACCTGTATCATAACAATACAACACACGATCGAATGAGTATTTTGTGTTAGAAAACACTAAACGGGAACTTCGAGCATATAAGCATTAGCGCACTAAACATTTCGACTGGCTTTAACTAAATTTAACTACAATAGAACGGTAACAAGGCACCCAATGGAAAAATCAATGGAGCTTGAGAAATATCGATGTACAACTTGGTTTTTCCACGGTATTTTTACGGTATTTTTTTAATCATATTTCGGCATATTTCTGAGACTCCGGCGGTATATTTTAAAGATAAGTCCGCGGTCACACTGGTAGCAACAAAAATAAGAATTTCAGATTTGTGTAATTAGAAAAAGTTAAAAATAAATTGAAATGAGCGCAGAAAAGGCATTTGAAATGCAACGCCAGGTGCGTCAGAATGCCAAGGAGTTACAGAGTTCGTTGAAAGACTTATACTCGTGGGAGAAGGACATAAAGAACCAAGAGATGGAACTGAAGAAGTCGCCAGCCGCCGCTGCCGCCAATATTGTAAGCTTAAATGTGCAGACTCACACTCGCATGCACTCACATTAATATTGTTTGTTTTTGTAGAAAATGCCAGTGCGAAGTCATGTGCAGAAAACAGGACAAGCCGAGCAGCAGAGCGCCAGTAGTTCAGGGGCCGATACCCCTACGGAGAAGAAAGATCCGCCTGGGGATCCGGTGGCTCGGCAGCACAAGAAGGCCAACGACATAAAAGACCGCGGCAATAACTATGTTAAGCAGGGAGACTACGACAGAGCCATTGATGCGTATACAGAAGCCGTGGAGGCCTATCCCTACGATCCCGTCTACTTTATTAATAGAGCCTTGTGCTACCTCAAGCAGGAGCGGTAAGATGGGGTGGTCATGTGGTGTAGAATGCTCCAGCACTAACCTAACCGATTTTATTGCGACAGGTTTGACTGTTGCGTGGATGATTGTGAGGCTGCCATTAGCCTAGACAAGCTCTGCGTGAAGGCCTACTACAGGCGGATGCAGGCGAATGAGTGCCGTGGCAACAATATGGAAGCGCTGAAGGACTGCACAACTGTGCTGGCCATTGATCCCAAGAACATAGAGGGCAAACAAAGTTTGGTTCGTATAAACGAGCGCCTGCGTAAAAACGGTAAAGACACTAAATCATGTCTTGAAATGTTGTTTCTCAATGGTTGCTAAATATTTTCACTTTCAGCCACAAAAAACGGTCCTAATTTTAGCGCAGATCGCCCTGACCTAATTGACATATTGCCGATCGAGAAGCCGGTTTACAAACGCTCGAAGCAGTCGATGCGTCGAGTGACCATTACAGATATTGTGTCGCCCAGACCCTCCACTGATGAGGCACAGCCATTACGCATCTCAGACGATGATATTGACAAAATCTTCAACAGTTATTGCGGCCCATACAAAGAGATTAAAAAGGAGGATTTGAAGACGACCCCAGATCCACCCACTGCAACGCCCATTGTGGAATCTGTTGATTCTGAGCCGCCTGCTTTATCTGTAAAGCAAAATCAAAACCAAAACCTAAAAAAAGACACGTCCGCTGCACCTCTGAAGACATCCACATTCCAAGCAATGATACCAAACAGACCGTGGCAGATGCGGTGAAGGAAGCCAAACAGTCTGCTAACCATAAAAAAATATCCAAAAATCTAAACAAAGATCCAGTGAGTGAAGTGAAACCAACCCTAACCCCAAGCAAAGATACGAAAGATGCTCCTCTAAATGGATCAAAAACTTCAAGCAAAGAACAAGAAAATAAACCCAAGATCGAATCTGGCTCAAACACGGTTGCAGGAGCCCCTCCCGTGGAGGTAAGCTGAATATGATTTTCGTATTAAAAACAAAAATTAGTTTCACTTTCAATATTATTACAGCGAGCACTGCCGCCAACCCCATCGGGTACAGCCCAGTTCTACATAACCTGGAAGGAACTATCTGCAGCGCAGAAATATCAGTACTTAAAATCTATAGACATAAAAAATCTGTGCAAAATTCTTGGTGCCGGTTTCGATTCGGATACATTCAATGATTTGTTGTGCACCATTCAGGACTACTATGTGCCGGAAAAAGAGCCCACAACGGCAAGTGTCCTACTGGAGATTACCAAAAATGACGAGTTCCCCATTTTGGCCATGCTCATGTCATCTGAGGAGAAGAAAAGTAACTTACTTGCTTATGCTTATTCTTTGTGAATCTCTCAATTAATGTCCGTTTTTTTTTTTTGTGTATTCACAGTGGTGTCGTCTATACTGAAGAAGATCAAGAATTGGCCCAAGAAGAATCCGCAAGTATTGGAGAAGCTCGTCAGCGCATACGGTGTGGATTAAAATACCTAAAAGCATCGAGTTTCAGTGTATTTTATTTAAAATTGTTTGCTCAAACTAATATAAAAGCAAGAATGTACAAATACAAGTTTCGAAATGTTAAAAAAAAAAGCAACCCGCGATTAACGTACTCTTCGTTGTTACGGAAATTAGATACGCTAGCAATAAATGGGGATTTCCTCACCCAGCTAAAATTAATCACGTGCTATTGTAGCTGGTCTTCATACGATTATGTTTGCTGATGGCAAAAAAAAAAAAAAACATTTGGAAAAGTATAAAACCATTCTTGGGACAGATCTCTGAGGCCTGGCAGGCAGGCAGGCCATGAATATTGAATAACAAATTGAGTAATACGAATTAGTGTAATTTACATAAATCAGCGTATTAATTCAATCTGCGAGACGGACTCGCGAAGGAACAACAACTCCATTAAATGATGTTAAGTTGAAAACGGGCGGCGTTGATGGGTTCTAGTTCCTCTACCCCGCACCCACACACACACACACGCACTCACACGCTCGCTCGTATCATATCATTACAGCGACACCCGCGCCAAGGAAAAAACAAAACACGGAGCACCACTCGGGAGGGTGAGAGTGTATGCCGGGTGTGTGTGTGGTGGTGTGTGTAATTTAAGCCGGTTGTGGCTCAAGGGAACGGGGGGAAGGCTAATTGCGTGAGAGTCGACGTTGCAGTAAGCGCAGGGGCCGGGTTTTACTTAAGCCCATTGTTGCCTCCGCTAGTTATAATTTAATTTACATTTTTTTTTCTTAACAAACGCTGGCCTGGCTGCTAGATCTATCAATTCCTCGCCACGAGAGACACCGAAAGAGAGCGCCCAACAGAGTTGTCGCCCCATTCGAAGGCTGAAAATACGTTGCGAACGAATACAACAATTTTTCGGGCTTGTGTAATTGATGAAAATTGAATTTTACATTCAAACAAAATCACAAATCGATTTCGTTGGCATTCAGGCAGATGATTGACCAATTTTATTTCATATATTCAACTGCCAACGCAGTGGCAACTCCAAAGCCAAGCTTCATTGAGCAGAGATTCATTCGGTTGGCTTGGGGAAGAGAGAGAACGAACGTACGGCTTTAGAGCGCAGCACACAATACAATACGATCCGATCAACCAGTTGGTGTGGACACTTCAACGTATCTAGATATATTGTCGGCTCGCTCGGCTCCAGCGGATCGGGCGAAAATAATACAGCAAAAATCACAGCAACCGAAACAGGCACGGAGAAACGGAAAGAGAACAAAATAAAACGCGATCTTAGTTAACATTCGCATCGAGTATATGAAGCGTGAAACATCCAGCAGCGACGACATCAACTAAATAGAACGAAAAAAAGTGCAACAACAAATTCGCCAAGAATCAAAGTAACGGCAATTCGTGCAAGTGTAAGTGCCTGGCTATGTATACATATATACATATGCATATATGTACATAAGTGTGTGTAACTAATTTGAAAGGCAGCTTGAGAGCTAAAACGAACTAAAACTAACGTATTAGGCGAAATAAGCGAAATACGCCCCCGCGCAATGATAACACATAAATGCATATATACATATGTACATTTCTGAGTATGGAAAGATACCGTAATGTTTAATAAAAATACAAATATGTATAATAAGTGCATGCAAATATCCAACCAACCATTGTGCTTGTGAAAAACTGGAAAATACGCAAATTTCCGAATAATCTCAGAGAAGTAAAACATGTGGAAAAACGACTCAAAGCAAAAACCGATTTCACTGCCTACAGAGCAGGTGTACACGAGTAATAGTATTAGTAATCGAATAGCAGTAAAAATACACACACACACACAGGCACACAGAAAGAAAACAGACATGCATGGGAGAGCGAGACATGTTTGTTTTGGTAGCCGAAAAATCTTGTCAGATAACCAGAAAAACAAAAAAAACAGAAAAACAGAAAATGCTAAAAATCCCTTCCCTTCCCAGCCATTCAGTCAGCAGTGATCAATCAGAGCTGTGTCATCGGCGGCGTATCGTATTCAAGGAATGCGGCAGAACTACTCGTTTATGTGGTGCTGTCTCGTATTGCGGCCCGAGGGGCGCCTGCACATCTTCATCTGCGATGCGATGCGATTGATGTTTGCTTTTGGCGCTCATCTAAATTACGTCCAAGAGACGACAAGCGACATTGAGTCCGGATTCCTATGATCTTGGCCAGTTTGCTCACTTGTTTAGCGGCTGTGCGCTCTTTTGTTGTGTGTCGCTTGGCGGTGCGTGAGCGCCGCCTCATCGGATTGGATTGGATGGTAGATGGCGGCTCGTCCGTCACAGCCTGTGCCAAGCGCTTAAAAAAAAAACAAAAATAAAAGTAAAACGTGTCTGTCCCATAGCCCAAAAAGACGCTCTAAAGCAGCATCAGCAGCAAGGCAGCAGCAAAAACAAAGCTACGGCAAAAATCAGCAAAGACATAAAAGTCAACCGGTTGGTTGAGTTTCAAGCACCGCAAAAGCAACAGCAACAGCAGCGTCTCCCGCTCCCGCTCAAACCCAGCACACCCCCACCCACCCCTTGAGCAGATGTGTACGTAAAAGCTACGTAAAATAAGGCCAGATTTAGGGGCCAAAGCGTTTAATACGCTTGCAGATTCATCGTTCTTTATGATTTTGATTGAAGCTAGAATCTATCGTAGCTATAAACATATGAATGTATTGCTTCAGCAACAGCTACTATAGTATATAATGTAGTATATAATGTAGTGATTAATCGAATGATCAGTGCAGGGTTTCATTCATTAGGTCGGCAGGTCGGTACTTCTTGGCTGCTGCTCATAATCGTAGTACCCTCTGCAAGTGTATACACACTCGCACACTCTCACGTATGTAGATAAATCAAGATACTTATAAATAACAATCTAGATGGGCAGATACAGATACAAAGATACAGAAGAGGATGAGGATGAGGCTCGGGGTGGAGTGGACCTCCACCAAAGCTCCGTAGCTGAAATCTGTTTAGCATAGTTTATTTTGCTGCTAATCGACGGAGAGTGGTGTGATGGTCCACCTGAAGGGGGTGGCGACTTTAGATCCGTTTAGCTGAGGCTCGAAAGATGCTAAATACGCGTATGTGTGTGTGTGTGTGTGTGTGTGTGTGTGTGTGTGTGATGTGATCAATAACAAAATGGAATATTCCATTGATTGGACGCCAGCAGACTTTCTTTTCTGCCATCCGTTAGATTTGGATGAATCATTCAAGCCACAATTTAGCTGGAGAATGTTAATCGGAGTTTACCTTACCTTACTACAAGCGACATTCAGTTATGAGTTTGTTTTGAAACATAATAAACTCTTTGAATAACGATTCAGTAGCCGAGAGAGCCATACGAGCCATCTGATTCGAGTCTTGTGAAATACTCGTCGCTTTGGCTTCCATTACCCCTGACTTGATATTTGGCAAATTATTTAGTGACCATCCTAATTCGATTGATAATTGTCTGCTGGCAGAACATTTGATGTCTAAACTCCGACTGGGGAGGGCTGGAATAAAGTCATGGGACTGCTGCTGGCACTTCTGCTTTTTGGGGCCACAACTGCGAATCCAAGCAGCTCGAGAGTTTCTCTCAAATGTAAGTGACTTGTTGGCAGAGTAACTCCCATCCCAACCCATCCCGCTGCCACACAATTAGCACCAAACACCAAACAAAATAAAGTTTATATTTTTTTTTACATATATTTATAACTCAATTTGATTGCTGCCTGCCTGCTCTGTCCTCCCCCGTACGTACAATTTGGCTTTGGCTTTGGCATTTTCATTTCGTGTTTTATTTTTGCACGCCATTTGAAAGCGAGGCGCAAGCGAGATGTCATTTGGGAGTAGGAGTAGTGCTACGTACAACGTATAGTTGTTGCTCCAGCAGCTGTTGAATTTATTGAAATGCTAATAAAATGCTAAATGCCGCGGCCAATTGGCCGAATTCAAATGCCAAAGCCAATGTCTTAGGCGGTGGTTCAAGGATGAGGATGAGGCCGGGCCGTGTTATTTGTTTGTCCATTTGCCGCCTCTGAGGCCTGGCCGCACCATACTCGTATCATGGCGCCTCTGACTTCCGACTTAATGATAGAAACAACAATCAATAGCCACCGACCACTGACCAACCACCGACTACAGGTTTCATCAAGTGAAACTCTCGTCTCGTCATGACATGACAAGACTCGACTCTGCTTTCGGTTGGTTTATTTTTAGTTGCTTTGCTGCCGCCTGCCGCCTGCCGCTGTGGCTCTGCGATCCAACTAAATCAAATCACTTGAGTTTTCATTATATTATTATAGAGGAAACGTTTCGTTTCGTTTCGTTCTTCGTTCGTTCTGTTCTGTTCTTTATCTTGTGAGCCGCGGAGCAGGCAGCCTCGCAGGAGATACAAAGCGTTAATTCAATCAAATTCATTGCGACAAAACAACAATGCAATGAGAAGAGACGAGTAAGAGAACTCCGTCAGTTAGGTCGGGACTAGAGATTCGTATACGGACTACAAGATATCCAAGCTAATCAGCTGCTAGTCACGAAAAGATCCTTAAAGCTCGAACAATTACACAATCGAAGATATATGTAGATACATACAAACATACATACAGAGATACCAATATACCCATATACCCATTCCTATCGGACAGAAAGAGTCAAAGTCTGGATTGCAAACCGCTTTAAGCAGTTGCTGGGCAAATGCACAATGCACAAGGAAGAAGAGAGCTGCACACAAGAAACAAGTCTGCCGATCTCTCATTGAACATAAACAAGTCATTTACTTAGATACAATTAAGGCAGAGCAATGCCAGAGGAAGCGCAAGAGGCAGCGTCAGTGGCAGCGCCAGAGGCAGGAAACTAAAAAAAACTCTCATTTGGCATTTTTTGGAAATTATATTAGATTATATATTATTTATATTTTGAGTATTTTAATTTGAATTTTGATGATTTCATTAAGCATACGCCGTGTGTGTGTGTTTGTGTGTGTGTGCGGCACACATTAATTTTATTGCATACTTAGGAGCGTCGCAGTTGCAAAGCAAAGACTTAAATTACCTTTCCTTTCTTTTATGCGTGAAGCCATTATTCATTTGATTTGTTTACTAGCAGCCACATGTCGTTTGCTCTGCTGATTAAATGCAAATTAGTTTGGTGCTGCACAGCGGAATTATATTATTATTATTTTGTGAGCCGACCCTCACTTAGAGCTGATAAATCTGCTGCTGGCTCAGACATCATCGCGCAAGTTCCAGTTGGAAGCGCGATTCATTTATCTTTATCTGCGAGCCATTCTGTGTGTGTGTGTGTGTGTTTTTGTGTTTTTTGCGTTGTACTCAACCCAGACTTGAAAAGAGATATCAAACACTGTACACTATATGTATGTATGTGGCGGAATTTGGGACGTCATTTAGCATTTAGCATTTAGCTTATCGCCAGACAGCCAACGAGACAGTCGACTCCTATTAATACTTTGCCAAGAAAAAAAACCCAAGCCAAGTCTATGGATTTTCCTGGGAACTCACTGAGAAATACTAGTCAAACCACTTGACTCGGCTTTGGCACTGGTGGTTGGCTCTTCTGCTTAATTGATACGATCCGATACGATGCGATACGATGCAAGCATAGGGAAAGATGCACTTACGAGTAATTCCAGCTAAAAGCAGAGTTTGTAATTTAAGGTGGCGGCCAGTGGCGGATATCTCCTATTGTATATTTTACTGTTCCCCTTTTTTCTTTTGTAGATCATGCTGTAGCCACACGGACATATGAGGATGCGATGCTTCTGAAGTTACTCGAACATGGACTTTGATTTCTCGGATTTTTGTGAGTATACAAATTCAATTACCAGAACGTGTTTATGGCGTAAGCTCAAGCCAAGGATAAGCGAGGCAAAAATCAAATTCAAATTCAAATGTGGTCCTTGCTGGTGGCCCCATAGAAGGTTGCCACCACCCCTCGCCATCCTTGTCCTTCCCCTTGGTGCGGCCAAAAATAGACACCCATGGATAGCAGATGGCAAAGACAATTGGGGAAATATATTTGATATTTGGATTCCGTTGAATATTAGTATTTTTTTGCCGTACGACTAGCGTGTGGGGGTGGGGGTGCATGCCACTTCTGTGCGGCACGAAACGAGCAAACTTGTTTGATCAATAACAATTCGCCGCGTCGCAGGATTCAAATATTTGCACACTGCTCATGATATTACCTGTGCCCTGTCAGTGCCCAGATATGCTCTATCGACGCTCGACGTGACCAAAAGAAAAAACAAACGATAGAATAATAATAAAACTCGTAGAAATCGAATAAAACTCGTGTAATTATAAAACCGAACATACTCGTACGAGTGGCGTGGCGTGGAGTGGAGCGGAGTGGAGTGGAGTGGAAACAGTTTTTCAGCTTGATTACTGGCAATGCATTTGTGCAAATAAATTATTTATTATTTGTTTGCCATCAAAGAATACAATTGCATAAACAAAACGATTTAATTATATTTGATGCACGAGTGGCGGCTGTTTTTTTCGTTTTCGTTTTCATTTTCATTTCTTTTATTTATTTCTTTATATTCCCCCTATTAATACCCCTGCCCTGCAGAAGGGTATTACGAATTGAGCATATGTTTGTCTGTTTTTGAAGATAGGAAAAAGACAAAAACACAACCATATTTAAATTAAATATTAATTTCGGTTCATAATCACAACAATAGTGAAATTAAATAGGATTCACTTTGATTTCAAGAAACATATAGAACTAAATGTATTGAAAAGTATTTTTAAATCCCCATCATATTTAAAACTAAACAAAAAACACTTCAAAATAAATACAATTTGTGTGCAATTGATTTTGAAAATATTTAAATTATACATATATGAACTATATTTACTTTAAATATATTTAATATTTAAAATAAATATACTTCATATATAATTTATATAAAATATATTTAAAAATATATATATATTTATTATATTTATTTTAAATATGTACATACATATACATATATATATTTATTTTAATTTATTTTAAATATAAAATATATATTTAAACTGAATATTAATCTAAGTGAAAAAAACTTTCTACTTCTACAATTTCCACTCACGGAGCAAATCTATTGGCATACACACATACAAAGATCTAAGTCATTTATGCTCATTCGTAGACCATGGAAAATCGTATGAATATATCAGATACAAAGGAACAAATCAATCTGCCAGGGTATTCCTCAATTGTTTCTGTTTTGTTGTGACTTTGGATTGGATTATTTGAATTTTCGCTTTCGTTTGTTACTTTTATTTAATTTTGTTTTAACTACTCGTGGGCCGGGTTTTATTTTTGTCTAAATATACTTAGAGGCACAGCCCCCCTCCAGTCTCTGCCCCTGTACCGCCTCCGTTTTCGCGATGCATTTTCACTGCTCAGCGAAGAGTGAAGAGTGCATCAACCGCCTGCTCGCTCAAACGTGCGTTAGATAATTGTTTTCGGAGATGCAGCGGCAGCGGCAGCGGGGCAGCATCGAATCGGGCAGAATAACTAACACAAAAAAACTCAACACAAAAATTAATTTGTTTCCATGGATGCTGCTCCCGGCGCTGCCACAGCGGCTGCTGCCTGACTGTCCGCCTGCTGCTCTTAACTTGGCCATCAGTGCAGTGCCGTTCGTTTTGGGCCAAGCAACGACAACTGAGAGCGCTCAGATAAAATAGATACAACACGTAGTTGTTGTAGTTGTAGTCCCAAGAAGCAGCAAGCACCAAAGAATTAATTATGGACTATCCCAAGGCACTGAATGGTAATGGTAATGGTAATACTCGTAGCCATGTTCGTTTCTGCATAAATTACACAACAAAATTCATTTGGCACGTCAACGGCATCGCATTGCTCCTTGGATTTTCATATCGATCAAACAGAGCGCGAATTACCCAGGGTCTGTCCCGTCTGTCCCGTCTGTCTGTCTTCTTATCGTTAAGCCACGAATTCTGAATAAACATTTAAATGGAATTACTATCTGTGGCTGTGGCTGTGCTGCGGTTTACGCCCCCACCACACGAGCCAAAGAGTCCAAATAAATCTCCTTTTTTTATAGAATTTTAGTAACTATTTGTCTGTATCTAACGAAATCTGTGTGCTTGCTGCAGCTCGGCAAGACCTACTGGATGGCATCGACAACTATGCCTTGGACCTGTTCATGCAGGTCACTGCCGGCGTGGGTGGCCTCGAGGACAGCAGCAGCGGCCAGCATGGAGCCAATGAGGTGCTCGGAGCTGCAGCCGCCGCCGCCGCCGCCACCAAAATGGACTCGCCACACACACCCCCGCCCATGAGCCTGAGCAGCACGCCCCATGTGCATGGCCATCTGCCGGAGAGTCCACCCGACTCGGGCTCCGAACCGGCCTACAGTCCGCTGAATGAGACGCATGGCCTGGGCATGCTGCCGGTACGCGGCGAACATCTCATCTATTCGAATCTGGGGCCAATGGTGCACACGCAGGCGGGCAGCATGCTGCAGACAGACATGCAGTACGTGCCGCAACAGCAGCAGCAGCAGCAGCAGCAGCAGCTGGGCATCGTTGGGCATAACTTTGCCACGCCACAGGCGGATGTGAGGGTCAAGCATGAGGCCGGGCTGATCATGAATCCCAATAGCCTGCTGTGCCAGCAGCCCAGCAACGAGCAGCAGCAGATGATGCACCACCAGTTGCAGCAGCAGCAGGTGCAGATGCCGCAACATCCGGAAATGGGCCAGGAGCAAATGATCTACCAGCAGTACGAGAATGGGCCAGACGCGGGCCCAGGGCATGGCATTTATGGTGCTGGCAGCTACCAGAATCTCTCCACCTGCACGTTGACCTCCTCGCTGGGACTCGGAGATCGGGTGCAGGTGATTGGGACCAGCCAGCTGTCGCTGAACCGCACCTCGGCCCCCTCGACGCCCGTGCACTCGCTGTCCCGCAAGCGGAAGATGTCCACGACGCTGGACTGCCCGGAGTTTGCGCCCACGGCCAAGGTGGATGCGGGTCTGGTGATGAGTCCCCTGCGCGCCTCCCATCACTCCCTGAGCCACCACAGCCAGAGCCACAGCCAGAGCCACAGCAACAGCCATGAGACAGGCAGCGACCTGGCCAAGACACCTGCCCACTCACACTGCTCCGCGTCTGTGTCGCCGGCCCTGTCCGGCATCCACTCGCAGGCGGACAACAGCCTGGACGGCCAGACGGCGGGTGGGTCCGGCTCGGGTTCGGGTTCGGGGTCGGGGTCGGGCAGCGAGGCCGGGGATCCCGCCCAGACGCAGTGCATCCGCTTCAATGCCTTCCAGCCGGAGAACTGGCACAAGCTGTTCGACCAGAGCCTGCAGGAGCTGTCCGTGATCTACTACCGCGTCGATGCGGACAAGGGATTCAACTTCAGCGTCTCGGACGACGCGTACGTGTGCCAGAAGAAGAACCACTTTCAGGTTACTTGCCATGCCCGACTCCAGGGCGATGCCAAATTTGTGAAGACCCCGTCCGGCTTTGAGAAAATCAAATCCTTTCACTTGCATTTCTACGGCGTGAAGTTCGAGGCGCCCAACCAGACCATCCGCGTGGAGCAGAGCCAGTCGGATCGCTCCAAGAAGCCATTCTATCCAGTTCCGTGAGTATCCTCCTCCTCCTCCACCTCCTCCTCCTCCTGCTCCTCCACCATTGAGTAATCCCCCGTTGCACAGGATCGATCTCCAGAAGCATATCGTCAGCAAGATCACCGTTGGCCGGCTGCACTTCTCCGAGACGACCAACAACAATATGCGCAAGAAGGGACGCCCCAATCCGGAGCAGCGCTTCTTCCAGCTGGTGGTGGGCCTCCATGTGCACACCATTTCGGGCAACTTTCCGGTGATGAGCCATGGCAGCGAGCGGATCATCGTGCGCGCCTCCAATCCCGGCCAGTTCGAGTCCGACGTCGATCTGTGCTGGCAGCGCGGCCTCACCCAGGAGTCGATCTTCCATGCGGGTCGCGTGGGCATCAACACGGACCGCCCCGACGAGAGTCTCGTGGTGCACGGCAACCTGAAGGTCTCCGGCCACATTGTCCAGCCCAGCGACAGCCGCGCCAAGCAGGAGATCGGCGAGCTGGACACCTCCGTGCAGCTGCGCAATCTCCAGAAGATTCGCATTGTCCGCTACCGCTACGAGCCCGAGTACGCCCTCCACTCTGGATTGAGGCGGAAGAGCGACACGCGGGAGATCGTCGACACTGGCGTCATTGCCCAGGAGTTGCGCGAGGTGATACCAGATGCGGTCCAGGAGGCTGGCAGCGTTGTCCTGCCCAATGGCGATGTCATCGAGAATTTTCTGCTGGTCAACAAGGTGAGAGGCCGCTCGATTCCATATATAAACGATTCCATTTCATTGCATTCCATTCCGTTCCATTCCCACGATTCCCCTGGGATAGGATCGCATTCTCATGGAGAACATTGGGGCCGTCAAGGAGCTGTGCAAGGTCACTGGGTCCCTGGAGACGCGCATCGAGCATCTGGAGCGGGCCAACAACAGCCACAACAGCCACCAGCTGCGTGCCAAGGATCTGCTGGAGCCGCGTTGTCTGCTGCCGGATAGAGGGGGCGCCCTCAGGTCGTACATCAGTCGGCGGGATGGCTACGAGATCTGCTCCAGCCGCTCCCTGCAGATTGTCATCTTTGTGCTGATCATTGTGATGGCAGCCTGGTAAGTGGGAACGCAGGGAAGAACGCAACTCACAGCTGAAACCTTAACTAATCCCGATATTCCTTCCCCCCATGTGTGGGCAGCCTTGCGGCCGTGTCCACGCTGTACTTTGTGGAGCACAACAAGCAGCAGCAGCTGGACGGGTACCAGCTCTTTGGCAACAGTCACATCTTCCGCACGGACACGCCCACGCACCTGAGCGAGGAGGACCGTCACTACTTCCAGCACAGCCTGCACACACTCTTCAAGAACAAGACGCACGTGGCCTGGCCCAGTCTGATGTACGCCACGAGCACATCCCGACCGCCCGCCTCCGCCTCCGCCACGGGCCCACGGCCCGGCGAGGATGAGGCCGAGGAGCTGGCCGCCGTGATGACCAAGCCGCAGGTGAATCTCCAGCAACAACAGCAGCAGCAACAGCCGGCAAAGCACAGTCGCATCACTACATCAGCGCCGAGATTCAGCAACAAGACCATCAGCAGCAAGAAGACCAAGTGGCCGCTGTCCCAAGAGGTTCTGCGGCAGGCGGCCAGTCAGAAGGCTCTCCAGGCTGTGCACGGTGCACGGGCAGTGGCAGGGGCAGGGGCGGCGTCACCAGCCAGCGGCAATGAAACGAGCGGCTCCGCCTCCTCATCCGAAAAGCCCTCGCAGACCCAGAGCCAGAGCCAGTCACGTCACAGTCACAGTCCATTGCCCTGCCCCAAGACTTTGAGAACAACTCCATCGACATTGATGCGCAGGAGCAGCAGCAGCAGCAGCTGGTGGGTGGCAAGCAGCCATTGTCGACTCTGAAGCTGGACGAGCACATTGTGGTGGTGGGCACCATAGCCAGTCCCACGTCGGAGGGAGCAGAGGGTGCAGCCCACGCTGTCGGAGATGTCGGAGTGCCGTCCGTCGGTCAGGCCATCCGCAAGCTGAACACTGGGGATGCGGTCATCTACAACGTGTACAAGACGGTGTCTCCGCCCACGGCGAACCTGGCGCTGACCACCAACAAGGTCAGCACCGAACCCTCCCAGCGCACACTCTCCCAGGTGCTGGACGTGCCGCCCGGCGTCGCCTCCCGTCCGCAACAGCAGCGGTGGCCATGAGAATCCCGATGCCCTCGACCTGCAGAATTTGAGCAACACCAGCGAGTCCGTGGACAATCCCATCTCGGCGCTCTTTGGATTCGTTTTCCCCGAAACGGGCCTGCGGGACTCCAGCGTGGGCAGGCGGTCGGCCAATCAGCGCAGTCTGGACTGGATCGTGCACAAGACCCTGAAGACGGGGCTCTTTGGCCAGCCGGCGGAATGCACTGGCGACGAGTCGGTCAGCGATAATTGCCAGGTAAGAAGGCAAGAAGCCCTCCCACGGTCCCACGGTTACACACACTCTCTCTCTCTCTCCCCTCCATAGTCCGTTTGCTTCGAGGAGCTGCCGTCGCCGAAGACACAGCCGGATAACGTGGATGCCAATGTGAAGGAGCAGCACGTGGAGGATGATCTGCAGTCCGCCGAGCAGGAGCAGGATCCCGATGTGCTGGCCCCACAGCCAGCACAGCCGTCGTCGGCCAGCAACGAGACGACGACCTTTGTCCACGCTAAGAGCTCCCTCAACACGGACGCCCAGGCCAAGCAGTTCTCAGAGGACACAGAGACGCAGGCCGCATCCAGCCAGGTGGAGCAGTTGCCGAGGCCCGAGGTTAATCCTCCACCCATTCAGTTGGATTGCTGGAACGTTTTCAGCTGCGTTCTGGCCGCCCAATACAACCTCACCATCGACGTGGAGAAGTTCTGTCCCAGTGCGGGCAGCTCGCTGAACGTTAGCTACATAGTCCCAGTGTCGCGCTATCTCCAGGCCAGCAATCTGGAGCTGCATTTCAAGTGAGTCGCGAGTCGAAGTGAGAGCCAGACGAAGGGGGGCCCTACAGTACAGCGTTTTCCTCTCGTTGACAGCTCGAACAAGCCGCTGCAGTGGTCCATCTGCATTGATGAGGATCAGGCCAAGGCCAACGCGAATGCGAATGCGCAACTCAACGAGGACGATGAGGCTCCTGCCAGCAGTGGGGTGAAAGTGCTCAAGCAGCTGGGCAACAACAAGCTGATCCTGGCCCTCGATATGCCCGGGCACGGCTACTTCTTGCGCGATTTTATGCTGCGCGCTAGCCACGATCTGGAGCAGGTGAGTGAGCACCACAGGACCACAGGACATCCAAACAAATCGAATGCCCAATCTTTCTTTTTCTTTTTTGCATTTGCAGCAAAAACTATGCGATGATAACGCTCACCTGGCGAACCCTATACTCCAGTACAACTTTAGAATCGTAAGAGATTGTGATTAGTTTACAATTTAAATTAAATGCATATGCCACGAGCTAAACACGATGCATGCATGCCTGTTCGGTTCGGTTCGGTTCGGCAACAGAATGGAGGAGCACTTTTTAAATTAGGAAAACTGTTGATCAGACGGATGGAAGTGAAGTGGAAATGAATACATTTATACGTAAAGAAAGCAATCAAATAAGACATGCAAAGAACCATTATCGACAATTTAAATAAAATATTTAGAGAAATCTTTTATGCCAGGCTCTTTGATTTGGGGGGGAAGAGGCTGTTTTTATACCCGTACTCAAAAAGAGATAAGCCTAGTACTCAGATGCGCTAAATTTTCCGTCGACCGAAAGTGCTGTATATTCCGCTCGGTGCCTAGTGTGACCAAAGTGGTCAAACTGCATGCTCTGCGGCTGCACTGTTCTGTGTTTGTTTACAAACAGAAATCTGTTAAAATTTCATATGTTGTATTGGAGCAAGCAGAAATTTCTTATTTGTGGGCGCTGTGCAGCTGGAGGACGATAATGCACACTGCAATATTGGATAAATCCGATCCTGCAGGACAGATATGCAATCAACATTGTTTTTATTTTCTTTTGATTGATTCAATTAAGTACCGGTTATAAAATTAATAAATAATAATATCCATATTATCTGTATTCATTCGACTGCCCTAATTAGATTACATTTGTTCTCCTTATTTCACTTTTGTAGCTGGCTTTCCATTTCCCACCTCCTCTGGCGTTGCTGACGCTATTCATTCTCTGTCTCGCTCGCACACACTCTGCCCTGTGCAATGCGCGAGCAACCCTAGCGAAGGAGATGTTGAATCTAAATGGCAGATGTAGAATAAAAAATTAAAAATTTTTTTTTTAAATTTCAATCATAAGCTCACAAATTTACATACTGACTGAGTACGGGTATAAAAGTAGAGTCGCGACTAGAAGCGACTCACATTCCTTCTCATATTAATTAAAATACCTTTAAATGTTGTATAATTTAATGACACTGCAAACAAAACGAAACACTTACATTTTTTGACAAAACATTTATTAAATATTCTGTATTATGCTCACACCAATGGAGTTTGTGTATTGGAAACAAATATAACTCACAATAATTAGATCAGTAAAATCTGCTTGCTGTCCAAGGTTATGTAGGGGTCCAAGGCAGGTGCCCTTCCACTTACCTACATACCTATGTCCGATCATCTTGCTTTAATTTCTCTTCAGCAGATCCTCCACGAATGTAAAGCTAGCATTGGTATCAAATTGAAGCTTCTTGTCGAAGTACCACTGAATCGACAACTATATAGTCCCCGTTGGCATAGGAAGACGCAGAAGATCAGGTCTTAGATAAAAGTCCTTGATAATTTGTGGGCCCTGTAATGCGAATTTTAGATGTTTCACTTGTGAAAAATACCCATATAATCTTACCACGTAGGGGCATGTGTGGTTGATGTTGGTAAACTGTTTGAAGAGCCCATAGACCAGCGAAGCAAAGGGGACACTTGGCCTTCGCAGAAACTGACAGGCATCAAATTTAACGTTGATCAACCAGGGCTTGTAGCCGCTTTCCCTTTTAAAAAGTCTATAATGCACTGATATATCGTAGGCCGGATGTAATATTGTCCCATTCATATTTAAGAACACTTTGTTCCGACTGACGGCCTTCAGACGGCAGTTATGGAACAGGTACCAGGATTGATTGTAGCTCTCGCAGACGATGTTTGTAAACTTGAAGATGACGGCATCCTAAAAACTTGGGTCACCATTGTCCACTTGATTAGTATTTTGCATATTTACGTGAACATTGATGTTGAATGTTAGGAATAATCCGATGACACCACAGATCATCAGCTGGCACCGCATCGCTCCTGATTCGAATGGTAAAATAACATTTGAAAGAGCCCAACGTGTTATATATGTATATTATAATGTGCCCATTTCCGCTTGATAGAGTTTGGCTGCTTTAATAACTTTAAACACAGATTTTTTATAAATTATAGGTTATTATAAAGATATCCGATGTTCCGCAAAATCTATACTCCACGTACTATGTTGAACTAAAATTGGTACTAGAAAAGACTAAACCCTACCTAGACTATACCTGTTCTGTTTTTCATCCGTTTTTCGTCCCCCGCTCAAGAGAATGGTTTAAAACGGAATGTACAATAATACAAAAACAAATTGTATGTCTTGGACATGACGATATATTATCTCCGGGAATAGGACCGACTGCGTCTCGCTGGAGGCGGAGGATAGCCTAAAAACGAATAGCAACGAGAAGGAACGTGAGTCGCTTCTAGTCGCGACTGTACTTTTAAAAAAAAAATTTTATTTTACATTTTACATTTTTTGCTACATTTGTTAACTACATCTACATGTAAAATGTAGATAATACATCTAGAACAAATATTCTACATCTGCCATTTAGATTCTACATCTCCTCCGCTAGGGGTTGCTCGCGCATTGCACAGGGCAGAGTGTGTGCGAGCGAGACAGAGAATGAATAGCGTCAGCAACGCCAGAGGAGGTGGGGGAAGCAACTGAAAATTAATTTCTTTATTCTGGCTATAATAATGATCCGATCTAGTTCAGATTCGGCAATCTGATAGATATGGTCATTCTCTACGATACTGCGTTTTTAGTTTTATCGTATCTTCAAAATTGTGGATGCCACAGACTTTCGTCTTTTGTGAAGGCGGAAGGGGGCGGGGCGAAATTTTGAAATACACTTGTAACAGTGTGATATCACATGAGTCTGGAAACAAAATTTGGTTGCTCTAGCTTTTATAGTCTCTGAGATCCAGGCGCTCATCGGGACGGACAGACAGACAGACGGACAGACGGACGGACAGACAGACATGGCTCTATCGACTCGGCTATTGATACTGATATATATATATAGAATATATATACTTTATGGGGTCGGAAAATTTTCCTTCTCTGCGTTACACACATCCACTTTTACCACAAATACAGTATACACCTTAACTCTTTTTGAGTACGGGTATAAAAAGCGTCGAAAGATGCGAAAATTTAAATGGAATTTTTTCCTGATTTAATATCTTTAATGTCTTTGATTACACACACATAGATAAGTAAATTATAATTATGCACATAGATATCCGATCGTCTGCATAATCCCTTTTTGGCTTAATTTCTCTTCAGCAGATCCTCCACGAATGTAAAACTAACATTGGTATCAAATTGAAGCTTTTGGTCGAAGTACCACTGAAGCGACAACATATAGTCCCCCGTTGGCATGGGAAGACGCAGAAGCTCAGGTCTTAGATAAAAGTCCTTGACAATTTGTGGGCCCTGTAATGCCAATTTTAGATGTTTCACTTGTGAAAAATACCCATATAATCTTACGACGTAGGGGCATGTGTGATTGATGTTGGTAAACCGTTTGAAGAGCCCATATACCAGCGAAACTGGGAACACTTGGCCTTCGCATAAACTGACAGGCATCAAATTTAACGTTGACCAGCCAGGGCTTGTAGCCGCTTTCCCTTTGAAAATCCTGGCATGAATTGATACATCGTAGGCCGGATGTAATATCGTCCCACTTGCATTGAGGAGCACTTTGTTCCGACTGACGGCCTTCAGACGGCAGTTATGGAACAGGAACCAGGATTGATTGTAGCTCTCGCAGACGAAATTTGTAAACTTGAAAATGACCGCAGCCTGTAAACTCGAATTAATGCAGGACCTATTCCACAGGACGTATAATGTTATAATTACATTAAAATCGAATGTAGACATTAGAAATATTCCGAATAGAACACTGAATAAAATGTTGGACTGCATTGCTTCTTAACGAATGATAAACGAATGCAAACTTATTGGCAGTGATGGCATTATTCTGAGCCAGGGTTCATTCCGCACGATTACACTCATTCCGAGTGTAAAATGGGTTCATCGTACAGCATCGCATCTACAAGATGAGTCAACCTTCTCCCATGCTAATGCCCGTATTCCACTTGACTTGACTAACTGAAAGGTTCGTCAGACCTGACGAACGTGCCATGGCAAAATTTTGAAACAAACTTAATTCAGTGTGAGATTCAGTGACTCTGAGAACTAGTCTTTAAACAAAAGACATGTCTTAGCCATTGATGTTGATCGAAGATTTACCTTATCGGTTCGGAAACGCTTGCTTCTGGCTGTATCTAATATACCCTAGACTATACCGGGTATAAAAATTTATATTTTTTCGCATGAAAGAGTCAATAAAATGTGAGCAATCATATTTTGGGCATATTTTGCTTAAATCACTTCCGAAGATCATTGATAATATCTCATTTAGGGAACATTTTTAAACTGTGCGACAAATGGGAAAATTTGGAATGTACTTTGCACCAAACTAAAATTACGTTTTAGTCCTGGATGAGTAGATCACTTAATCATCATTTACATTTATCAATAGCCGAGTCGATAGAGCCATGTCTGTCTGTCCGTCTTGTTTGACGCCTCGTTCTCAGAGACTATAAAAGCTAGAGCAACCAAACTTTGTTTCCAGACTCATGTGATATCACACTGAATCAAGTTTCTTTCCAAATTGTGCCACGCACCCCTCCGCCTTCACAAAGAACGAAAATCTTTGGCAGCCACAATTTTGAAGATACGATAAAACTAAAAACGCAGTATCGTAAGGAATGACCATATCTACCAGATTGCCAAATCTGGTACAGATCAAATCATTATTATGGCCAAAATGAAAAAATTCATTTTCAGTTGCTTCCCCACCTCCTCTGGCGTTGCTGACGCTATTCATTCTCTGTCTCGCTCCACACACTCTGCCCTGTGCAATGTGTGAGCAACCCCTAGCGAAGGAGATGTAGAATCTAAATGGTAGATGTAGAATATCTGCTCTACATGTATAATCTACATTTTAGATGTGATGTAGTTAACAAATGTAAAATTAAAAATTTTTTTAAATTTTAAATCATAAGCTCACAAATTTATAGACTGACTGAGTGCGGGTATAAAAGCAGAGTTCGCGACTAGAAGCGACTCACATTCCTTCTCGTTTTTTATTGCAAACTTAACGAATACTAAGCTTAAGTGTATCAGACGGAAAAGGGCTGATCTTTGCCATCTTCGTGGTATTTAATGTACGTCTCGCCGTGGGTAAAGTCTTTGGTGCCCTCGAGCCGGCCACGCGGTGGGGCCTTGGCATAGTCGAAGGACTTGTCCGACTTTCCGAACAGCTGGTTGGCCATCTCGATGTCCTCGCGGTACTTGCCGACCACCACCTTTTTGCCAGTGATGGGATCGGTTATGTCACCAAGTGGATAGACCACTTTTTCAACAGCATGCGTGATGAGCCGGGTCATGCGCTCGTTCAGCTCACGTATCAGGACCACATCGCCGGTTTTGCACACCTTTTGCGGATCGTGGGCAAAGAAAAAGTGATCCTTTTTAAAGTACTAAATGAAAGGAAACCAAAAATTAGTGACATTTTGCTTGCTGAGAGCGGCCACAAACCATATTCAGATTCTTGTCCAGCTCCATGCGGCGTATGCGTATCTTGGAGGCATTTTGCTTGACGCAGGGCATGCATTGGCCCATCAACAATAGTCCGCGCCTCGACATCTATTTAAGAAACTTTAATTAAACAAATTTATAAACAAAATTTTAAAGAAATAATCCAATTTGCCGATACTAGCAGCTGATTGCTATCGATACTTCGATACAATAGTTTTCCCAAAACAGCTGATGCGCTGCAAACACCATTTAATTCCGATAAGAAACTTCTACGAAAATTTAATTAAAATAAACGAACTATTCGAAATAACTAGACCCACTGAACACAAGCGGCAGTCTCCATTACAGTTGGCGACCAAGTAACAAAAGATCTCAGCGGGATACGAGCTTAGCAACCACAATGGCAAGTAAACAAAGAAGCCATATCAGTGTTGGGCTGCAGCAGCAGCAGCAGCAGCCTCCGCCCATCACATTGCACGCTTTTCATTTCCCATGCCAATCCAATCAAGCAGAGCCATAAATGATTTGCATACCAACAGAGTTACGACGACGACGACTACCCAGCAGACACATTCCCGAAGGATTTCGGATATGGCACCTACAACCAGGATGGCCTGGAAATGGAGCCCAATTCGACGGGCAGCAGCGAAACGAAACCGCGTATTTTACTTATGGGACTGCGCAGATCGGGCAAGAGTTCAATTCAAAAGGTCGTCTTCCACAAGATGTCGCCCAATGAGACGCTCTTCCTCGAATCGACGAGCAAAATCGTCAAGGACGATATCAACAATTCCAGCTTTGTGCAGTTTCAAATTTGGGACTTTCCGGGCCAAATCGATTTCATAGAGCCCACCTTTGACTCGGACATGATCTTTGGTGGCTGTGGCGCCCTGGTGTTCGTCATCGATGCCAAGGACGACTACAACGAGGCCCTGACCAAGTTCAAGAACACAGTGATAAAGGCCTACAAAGTGAACCAGCGAATCAAGTTTGAGGTTTTCATACACAAAGTGAGTTCAGATACGGGCTGCTTATCAAGCCCAGCTGCTAAATTCTCACCACCTAACCAATCCCACTCCATTTCACTGCCCGCAGGTTGACGGCATAAGCGATGATTCAAAAATGGAATCGCAACGTGATATACATCAGCGGTCATCGGACGACCTGAGCGAGGCGGGTCTCAATCAGATCCATCTGAGTTTCCATCTAACCTCCATATACGATCACTCGATCTTCGAGGCCTTCTCCAAGGTGGTGCAGAAACTGATTCCCCAGCTGCCGACGCTGGAGAACCTTCTCAACATCTTCATACCGGTTTGTCATTGCTGTACTTAATGGGAGAACCCAAACCCAGTGCTCATCCTCCAACCATTTGCAGAACTCTGGCATAGAGAAAGCCTTTCTCTTTGATGTGGTTTCCAAAATCTATATTGCAACGGACTCTTCACCTGTGGATATGCAAACTTATGAGCTGTGCTGCGACATGATCGACGTGGTGATCGATCTGTCCAGCATATATAGGTAAGCGCTCGCTCGATAAATCTCCACTTGCTTGTCGATGATACCACATTCCATTACAGCTCGGAGGAGACCGCCTTTGATAGCGGCAGCTCTAGTCTCATCAAGCTGAACAACAACACGATACTCTATCTGCGGGAGGTGAACAAGTTCCTGGCCCTGGTCTGCATACTGCGCGAGGAGAACTTCAATCGGCAGGGAGTCATTGATTACAACTTTATCTGCTTTCGCGACGCCATCAGCGAGGTATTCGAGCTGCGCCTCAAGTGGCAAAAGCAGCTGGAGAGCAATGAGGATGAGGATCTGGCCGACGAGCACACACTGATTCGCCATGGCAATGACGCAGCTGTGGTTACCTGAAGGAAGTCAATTAGCAGCTCCCTTCATTTTACGCCTCTGCTCCTACGATGAACCCAGAACCAATTTCTTAACATTTATATTCTGTGGACACTTTGATTCCAATTTTTTATGTTTCTTTTCCGTTACATCTAGTGTTTCCCATGTTTATTGATATGTTTAGTCTCTTATAACCCTTCAAATCAGCATAAGCCCAGCAGTTGAAATTGATAATATTACTAATAAATAATGTGTATATTTTTAAAAGGAAACTGAATCTTTCCCATATATTTCTCTGCGCAATAAATTAAATGTGAATTAAATCTGATTTCTTTCAGATTGTTGAATTGATTTACTTACGTATTAAATTCGATGAACACAGCCGATATATATATCGATGTATAACATGCAAGCTTGTTGCCCATCGCTAATCAGCTGGTACCGAGCTCAAATTTCTCCGGCAGGGTGACCGTTTACGGTATATTATATACTTTACGGGATATTTTGACGTCGAAATCGAGTTCAAAGTATAATTACGGTATATCGGTATATAAAAGTATATTTAATCAAGTTCCAATATATTTTTTAGAGTAAATTAAAGTACGTTTCAAAATGACCGCCAAACTCCAGACATTTTTCGCTCTCAAATCGTGGTGGGTTTTCAAAATTTCTCTCTTTTCCGAGGTGAAGAGAGTGAATTTCTAGGTGAAGAAAGCAGTGGGGAGTTCCCCTCTTTTTCGTGGTGTGACCACCATGTATTTAACGGGAAGGTATGAAATGTAGATTCATTGCTGCGACGTTTCATACGTTCCCGTTAGATACACCAATATCGGGACCGGGATAATTATATATATAAAACACCAATTTTATGCATTAATGGGTGAATAACATGTCAATCTATTACAAATATATTATTAATGTTTTAAAGCAGCTTGGAACAACAAATTTAACATTAATTGAAGGAAGTAAGGTAAGTAAGGTGCTAAATGGATTTATTTACGTATTAAATTCGATGAACACAGCCGATATATATATCGATGTATACCATGCAAGCTTGTTGCCCATCGCTAATCAGCTGGTACCGCGCTCAAATTTCTCCATTTCTCCGGGCGCTCAGTTCGTTTCTTTCCGTCGTTGAGCAGGCAAAAAGTGCAATAAAATACCTGAAAGGTTAAATAAATAACGCGTGATTAGCAAAACCTTGTGCAGTGACGAATCGCCCAAATCTGGAGTGTTTCCATAGAGCTCGAAGCGTGGTTTCAGTTTCGAAATCTATAAAAAAGAAGAACCCTGGAAAGTGGTTGGTTTAATGTGTGTGTATTTAGCGAGCAATAAAAAACCAGTTGGTTCGGTGAAAGAGATTCAATAACGTGTTACAAAAAAAAAGAACAAATTGTTTTGTGTGTGTGTGCGAGCAGCAGCAGCAGCACCACCAACAACAACAACAACCTGGTCTGGGCTCTGAGTGTCTGATACGGGTACGTCCGCTTTCCTCGCTCATTAGCGGTGCTTTCTCGCGCCCAGGAGAGTCAAAGTCAAGTGGAAGTCGGAAAACCTACAACTACGGCACCAGGCACCAGCCAAAGCAATTATTGGCGAATTGATATACGCAGTCAAGTGCAGTCTAAGAGGAGGAGCATCGCATCACCATCAGCAGTAGCAGTAGCAGTAGCGGCAGCAGGTGCGTAATGCAACCAACTTTCGTTATTGACGTCTGATCTGGTCTTGGCTGTCTCTTGTCTCCATGTCTGCCTGGTGCTGGTGCGTGGTGGTGTCTGCTTATACATACAAATTGGTTTCTTTACTATTTTCCATTGTGGCAGCAGCAGCAGCATCTTTGGCATTCATTCATTTGCCTAACATATAATTTTTAGTAGCAAACAAATAAAGTGAAAGGTGCTGGCTGGTGGTGGCTGGGCATACATTTTCCCATCTTTTGTGTAAATATTAGTCATGTGATTTCCCCCCTACTCCCCCCCTTTTAGCATGTAATTCCGTTCTGCGATTTCCATGGGGAAAAAGGGAAAAAGGCAAAAATCGTTGCCATTTCGCCAGCTTATCGATTTCTGACAGCTGCTGCTGCTGTGCAACAACTCTCCCCGGCCAGGGCGTGTCACGTTTGCCAGTTAATTATTAACTTTAGTCGCTGATGGACAAGTGTTTTCCACAGCCTGTGGGTAACAAAACCACACCCCACTTATGTCATGTCATACTCTGCCACTAGGAGAACCTCGTGGACAGCGGAAATGATTTCATCCATCAGACCAACCAACCCCCGAAAAAACACGCCATAGTTTGTTCCTATGTGTATGTAGCAGACATGCAGCCAAAACAATGTTTTGGCCATTCCCTGCCTCAAGTCCATGCAGATGTATGTTTATGTTGCAGATTGAGGTTGGGTGTCTTGGTCTTTTCGGGGTGCCGGCTGTCTACGACAACTGCGTCGCCGCAACAAAATTCCCTTTTGTTGGGGTGCAAAAGCACGTTTTTTCTTTCTGCTGCTCCCCGATTTCACGGCCAAATTGATTTTCCAACATCGAAATGAAGGAAAACTAAAATTACAAAATACTGCTTGCGCAGCGGACCCGTGATGGGATGGGATGGCCATAAAATAATAACGATTATAAAAAGAAAAATATTTCACACAATTGCTGGTGGGGCATTTCATTTTCGCAGCCAGCACGCACATCCAAATAGTAATTATTACAACTTTTCATTGTTGGTGTGCCTGTTGTCTAACTCCCAATGAATGCTGTCTGGCCTGGCCCATCCCCATCCATTGGTGCTGTCTTTGCCAAGAGCACGTGCTTCTACGCAGAGACAAATTCTCAGGTTCTTTGTAGGTGGGGAGTGGGGGCGACGAAAGATCCAAGCATGACCAAAGAAACTCAAGACTTGGGCAATTTGTAGGCACATTAAATTGTTAACAAACCGTGAAGTTGGTCAGTGGGCTCCAAACGATCCAAAGAAATGCAAATGCAAAGCAAGCTTTTGTGGCTTAACAGTTTTGGCAGAAGAACGAGAGAGAGAGAGAGAGTAACGGTTAGGTTTGTGAGAGGAGCTCGGAGATGGCTGTTTTGATCGATTACCCACAAAGAGAGACAGCCTCTCTCTGTCTTCCGCCATTCCTTCCTCGTAACAGTTGTTTTCGTACGTGCAAATCACATGGGCTCTCTCTCTCTCTCCCTACTCTTCTCCCCTGATGCATCGATGATGCCTGTCCCATTGTTGTTGCTGATGCTCTCCGCTCTGCAAGCGGAAGCTACTCCATTTATGTAAATTGCTTGCGTGACATTTCAATACTCGGCGTATTTTATGAAAAGCGGCAGCGCAGCGCCAGAATCGGCTTCATTGTTGGATTCCGAGTCGGAGCGGAGCCAGGCCGGGGGTTGCCATGCCAACTGGCCCGACTGTTCAGTGTTCAGTCTCTGGCATTGTCATGTCATGTTCGTAATCAGTTTAACTGTGCTTTTTATGGCCCGCTCTTTACGTCTGCGCATTCATATGTGCAATATCACTGCAATTACGTTTTTCCTATAAGTAGGGGATCATGCACCACTCGAACTTGGAAAGAACTTGAATGAATCTCCGTTGAATTCAATTATAATGCCTTTTAATTTGTTAATTTCTTTACTGATTCTGCTACGCCTTTTCTTATCTCTTTTTAGAGGATTTTTGCCAAGATATTAAGGTTGAGAGGTGCTGCGTGTTTGGTAATTTTGGCCCAAAACAGATCTTGGCTACGGCTCTTTTTTTGGTTTTGGCTTTGGTTTCGTTTGCTTAATTTGCTCATTCGTGCCCGGGGTTCAGCGAGGTGAAACGGTTAAATGTTTTCAAAAACTGCTCCAGTATTTTCTCTGTCTCTGTCTCTGCATGTGTTCATTGTTATTTCGGTTTTCCACCTCCTCCGCTTCCTCCTCCTCCTCCTCCTCCCCCCCCCCCCCCCTGGCGTTTGTTATGCTCTCTAGGCCCTAGTGCTGGTGCTCCACATAAAGGGTGATTCGATACGTTAGCACAGGGACCGACACAGAGGCACAGCGCTGTACGCGCTGGTAGGGCTGCAATGCAAATGAACCTGAGCCGAGTTCAGTGCACTGGATCACGGCACCACCACTATCGACATTGGGTTTAGTTTTTACTTTTTGTTTCGGGGTAGGAAAAAGGGCAAAGCGCTTAATAAGCGGTCATAGCGAAGGTAAAATGTCAGCAAAGTATGAATAATGCAGTGGAATATATGTACATATACTGAGTACTTACAAACAAAAAACTAAACAAAATTGTGTAAGTCGTGTCTGTAAATGCTAAACTAAAGAAAACGGTGCATAAATTATAGTTTTTGTTTGTTCCCCTAAGTCAAATAATAATGCTTGAAATATATTAAGATGCTATTATATGGCACTAATACTCTTTTGACTGTGTTTACTTGTGCCATTATCAGTCTCGTATAATCTGAGTCATCTGTGGAAATTGGTTGTGTTTACTCGGGCACAGTCAAGGCTCTCTTAGCCAGACTTCTCCCGTAATGATTTCCCAATGATTTTACATCCAACTCCAGCCAAGAGCGCTTTCACTTTACATATACAAAGGCATACATGCATATAGTATCCTCCACTAAAACTAGCACATATGTACATACATACATATATGTACATTGGCTTTGTCCCCGAACCCCCAATATTACCCCTCATTTTGCATCAGCTCAATTTTCTGCTTTGCCCACAAAATGTTGACTTTTGGAATTAAATTTCACCGTTGCCAAAGATCATAAGTCCGCTGGATCTTTGCCTCCCCTTTCCCCCCTACCCTGCAGCACCGTTGCCGGCGAATTTTGTGGAGTCGCAAAATTGACCTAGTCAACGAAATGCTCGATCCCCAGCGACACATTCCCCCACCCTCTCTGCCCCTCTTTTACCCATACTCTATTTCTCTGTGTGGAGCTTTTAATTTACGTAGCTTTATTCAATTTTCTCTTTGCCAGAGAGCTCTCTAAATTTGAAAGCTTGTTTCTCTTCAGTTTGTGCTCTCTCTCTTAATTTATATTTGGCATTGGAATACTCAAAGGTTGTTGATACGATAAACATTTGAAAAGAAATACCCAACCTTTGGGTTACCAAGGCTCCCAAAATATCGACATCGCATCTTTTGGGTATGAATGAATATAGTATAATGTATGTGCATACATACTTATGTACTGTATATGAATATTTTAAATGTAGAAGATACAACAGAATTTTTCTTTGTGGTTTCCGGAAATGCAATGTGCGATTGAATGCATTCCGTCAGTGAATAAATATATTTGTTTGTAGTTCAATGAAATAATCATTATTTTCAGCATATTCCCCAGTCAACATTTTCAGAGCTCTGTTCGAAATTCGGGATCGACATTTCATTTTGCTTGCGACAGCATTATGATTAGATTATTTCGAGTAAACATTCTTTCATTTATTTTTGAAGATAACCCAACAGTGTTTTACTCCAATATGGTTATAGGCTTATATTGCAGTCGTAGTTTGATCAAAATATAGCTAAGAAGTCATTTAGCTTCCTTTCATGCAGATGCCCTTAAGCTTAAATTTATTTATTTCAATAATTCATAACATATTGATTCCTGACTCCGGGCCTCCGGGCTCCCGTTGATATCAGATATCAGCTCCGCTACACGACAGCAGCAGCAAAAAGGCACAAAACAATTCTCAGGCCGCAATTAAACTAAAAATACACTTGATATATACATATGTACATATGTAATTACCAATCCCTTGGGCATGTTAAGTGTAAACACATTGCTGGGCCTCTCTATCGCTGTCCATATCCAAGTCACCCACACGCGTCGCCTTTTCGATTGTGTAAATGTTGTTATGGCTTTGTTTTCGTGAAAGTTCATTAGGAAGGAAACATAACTATAGCTTACAGAATCGACTCAGAGCATTTTAATTAATCCATAAATTACTAGAGCTTTGAGTGAAAAAAACAAAACAGAATTGAACCGATCATTCACTTTAGATTCGGAGTACCCCACGAGCCCCTTTGCCACACTTACATATGTAGTATCTTTGCTCTGCCACCAGTTCTGTGGCCTGTTGTTGTTTTTCAGCGCACGTTCTTCTGTAGCCTGTAGAAAAAAGTTCATTTGTTATTGTTTACAGCGAATTACAGATTTTCTATGTATCCACAACACTCGGGGGAGCGTCGAGCCCACGACGGCGACCAATCAGAGGCGGGTAAACAAGTTGGAATAGAACAACAGATGCAGATACAAATACTCGTATTCGGCAGGGGGGGACGCGGGACAAACAGCTGGCGACGCGGAAGCGTATTTACTTGTTTACGCTTTATTCAAAGCGAAAACAATTAACCCACAATTATGAAATTGCCAAAGAGAAAACTATCTAACGGGGGCTACTGATCGGTCCAACAGCAGTTGAGGAGAGATCAATCGATCCTCGTAATGTGGAATTTCCCTTCCCACTAATGACCCTGCGGCGCTTAATTTATGATACCTCTCTGGCCATACAAATATACATATACATATATATTTTTGTAGCTCGTTATCAATGGCTTTTTTGTTTAAAAATTTGTTGAAATTCGCATAAACTTTTTTCCGCTAATCTTGTGAGGAGGAGGGAGGCCACCGCACCGGTTTTTTGCTCTTCGAAGGGGCCTGCCTCCGGGTCCCCCCCGCACACTTCCGCATAAATTGCTATGATTTATGGCACTGCGTAAATCGTTTCACCGTTACGAGCTTACCATGAATATGTACATATCTACGAAAACTACGAGTATTTCTATGTGTTCTTTGCTCTGAACGATTCAGAATCAGATCGGCCAAAGGCGCGAGCGGCTCACGCGCTCTCAACTATTTTGACCTTGATGCCGGCGGTGGGTTATCTATCCATCCACTCGGCTCGCAGCTAGAAATAGTTGTTATGCTCATGAATAAAATACACACATATATTACAGAGTGGAAACAACTCTCCGCCACACAAACATACACAAAACAAGCTCGTATATGGGAATACATATGTATGTATGTATGTATCTTTTAATTAAGGGGCTCGTCTCAAGTTGTTTTTCCTTATGGGATGGGACAGATCAAGCAGGCAACAGATCTCCACCGTTGAATCAATGTTCTACACATTTATTTAGATTAATTAAACACTGAGAATGGCTTCTTTAATGCCGTGTATGTACTACAGGAGCACTCTCCCCGTATCTGACAGAAAATCAAAGAATGCCTTTCCCTATCATTTACACATTACTGGGCCAATATTTGTTTTGAGAATTTCTTTGGTTTATCAAAATTATCAGTTTGTTGTACGTGTAACTGTATTTATCCTGGACCCTGGACCCTGGATCTGGACCCTGGATCATATCCACAGACGACAGAAGCGTGTACGTACATTAGTAGTACAAGTGGAGTGGCAGCCAGAGGGCGAAAGGTTCATGAACTCCTCTCCTCCATGAGGGCGCGACAGAGACATTTCTTTCCTATTGAGCGGAAGTGGTAAGGGGGCAAATAGAGACAGCGAGAGGGATAGAGAGTGGAGTGGAGTGCACACAGCTGAATGCCAAGCATTGAGTGATGATAGGTCGCTTCAAGCTGATGGCCGGCAGGTTCAGTACACTTTGACGGACTACTACGGGCGGACGTTTTGCAGGCCGATAAAGAGTCCGTCACATACATACATACATAGTATAATATATCTCTTATCTTTGCCGTTCTCTTATCAGGCATTTTGTCAATCTTATCGCTACAAAAACAAAAAACAAACACAAAGTACTCAAATACTTTGTGTGTGATAGTGATAGAATTTCGTTCAATTCCAATGTGATTTTCCGCCGTTGAATTCGATTTGCTTGCTGCTGCTGCTGCTGGTGCGTGTTTCAGGCTGCGTAATATTCCAAATTTGTCTCTTAATTCCAGTGATTAATTACCGTTAAAGATTGTGCCTAATTCGAGAGAGAGAGACAGACAGTGAGAGAGAGAGAGCGAACGCAGCAGCTGTTACTGCCTCTTGTGCTCAACATAACCTCAATGTGTAATCACTTTTCGTGTGACTAATTTAATATTTTTCAAACAAGCGATAAGCAGAGGTAATGAGAGGCCTCCAATTATCAACTTAACTTAATATCAATAATCAATCAGATATTTAGAACTTATGAAATGATCTCTGAATCATCACACGTAGTGCTACGTTTCCTGTTTAAAATTTACGACTTTTGAGTAAACCGATTAGATAAACACCAACAAATGTACATACATACATACATACATACATATATTTAGTTATGTTATGGTTATGGTTATGGGCACTTTACTGTACAGTGTTAACTAACCCGTAACTGCCACACACAACTACTACTTACTACTACTTACTCACATCAGAATAGAAACATCTACTACCACATTGAATCGAGCATTGAAACGCCTAATCCCAAGAGATCCCACACCTTCTTCTACGCACACAGATCCAAGAGCAAGGTAACAGGATACGAGGATACATGCCAAAAGGATCATAATATACCATACAATCGCACACATTTCTGAGCAACCAGGACCAGCAGAGGACACCACACCAGACATGCCGCTCTTCACGAGAAAAACCGCCAAGTCGGGATCTGCAGCAGATAATACCTCACAGATCAGCAACAGCAGTGATGGTGGAAAGGGGCGTGCCTCTGGCGTACCCGCCACCATCCAGAACAACAATAACAATAACAACAACAACAGCAACAGCGCCGACTACACGAAGCCCCCACTTGTGTTCCACCGCCAGCTGGCCCACGGCAGCCCACAGGCCTCATCCATGACTTCTCGAGCGTGCGGGAGCTGTACCAGAAGATCGCCGAGTGCTTCGACATCTCGGAGAAGGACATCCTGTTCTGCACACTCAACTCGCACAAGGTGGACATGGCGCGGCTGTTGGGCGGGCAGATCGGGCTGGATGACTTCATATTCGCCCACCGCAAGGGCCGGCCCAAGGAAATCGAGATAGTCAAGTCGCAGGAGGCCCTCGGGCTGACCATCACCGACAATGGGGCCGGCTACGCCTTCATCAAGCGCATCAAGGAGGACTCGATCATTGACCGCATCGAGCACATCTGCGTGGGCGATCACATCGAGAAGCTGGATGGCCAGAATATGGTGGGCAAGCGGCACTACGAGGTGGCCCGCATGCTCAAGGACATTCCCACGGGCGATACCTTCACACTGCGCCTGGTGGAGCCCGTGCGGAGCGGTTTCCAGGGCATAGGGCCGCGCAGTCAGTCGCGGGCCACGGGCAGCGCTGGCGGCGGGCGCAACTACGGCAGTGGCAAGGAGACGCTACGCTTCAAGGCCAATGGAAATGCACAGATCGAGCCGCAGTTCGACGAGGCCACGGTGGCCGGGATTGATGCCATCAATAATCTGCTCGAGTCCTTTATGGGCATCAACGACACGGAGCTGGCGTCGCAGATCTGGGATCTGGGCGACAAAAAGTCCAACTCGATGGACTTTGCCGAGTCCATTGACAACTCGGACCTCGAGTCCTTTGGCTTCACCGACGACTTCATCATCGAGCTCTGGGGTGCTATAACGGATGCCCGCCGCAAGTCCACGACCAGCCCCAAGTAGGGACCCGAAGGTGGGGATGTGGGAACTTATTGACTTGTTTAGGAACCAATAAAAAAAAAAAAAACAATACAGAACCCAATAGAGAAACTAAGAGCTGAGCCCCAAGCCTAAGCAGAAGAGCATTTTCTGTTATTCTTATTCTTAACTATTGCTATTATCATTAATATGTGTGTGTTTTGATTAAAGTTAGTTGCATACATATTTACTGTATACTCCACCATATCGTATCCCTATAGCCTGCATGTGTCGTCTGCCTTTGCCAATTATTTTGTATTTGTATCACGATAAAGTATTTATTACATATGTATGTAGAAGAGTGGAACGGAAAACGGATGGAGTAATCTAGAGTATACTCGGTATATTTTTGTACAACTTTTTACATGTTTGTACATATTTTGCATACGTTTAATTACTATCTATATATTCAGTAGTTTTATCATTTAATCGTTTTATGAATAAATTTAAATTATTTAAATTATGAATCACCTTCTTCCTCGTTTCTTTATGTTTATTATCAGTTGTTTTTGTTCTCAGTTCTTATAGTACTATTGTTGTTATTTGGGTTTGTTTATTTGTCAAAGAATTATATTCATTTTTTATTCATAAATACAAGCATTAGCCTTTGCGACTTTGCGATTTGTTGGCACCCATCAGCAATTTGTAGCGACAGACAGACACTCTGCTCTGTGAAAATATTCCACAGTCTGAAACGGTGACGAATGGGTCTTCTTTTCTTTTATATGTACATGCTTTGACCATGGGCCGATTTGAGCGGCACTCATTAGTAGTCGAATTCTATTGCTCAAAGATTGTATAATACGTATAAGTGGAACATTTCCTGTATAGTCGGTGATCAAAGCAATGGTGGGGTAAACAACTGGAAGTGACGTACATGGACAAATCAACCGACAAACGAAACGATTCAATTTGTTTACGAGAGCATTACAAGAAAATGCAGTAAAAGCTCTCTCGATCGCAACAATAGCAGCAGCAGCAACAGCACAGCGAGAGCATGAACAGCTGCGACGATCGCAGCGAGCAGCTGATAAGCACAGTTATTAAGTCGCTCGACACCAAGAGAGAGAAAGAGTGAATGAAGCAGCTGCTGTATATAATGTATGTATTTATGTATATCGGAACATAGCCATAGCAACAACCAACAACTACAAGTTACATGACTTTCCGGTTTTACCTGTTTTGTTTTTGCCAAGCTTTTGCTCTTAAATAACAAGCACTTTGCTCTCTCTCTGGTCTTTCGCTCTCTCGCTATACACGCACACATGGACAAGCAGGTGCTTAATTCGATTAACTGAACTTGGCTGTCGCTCAGTTCTGCCACAGCAGTCGTCGGAGCAACAAACTAAAAATCTACAGCTAAAACCAACCAAACGGAACAGTGGAGAATACCACTAAAAGCATTGTGAAATTACAAGAAACATACGTCGTGCATTGCCAGTCAAGTGAACGAAAAAGAGTCAAAGTGCTGAAGGAAATAGAGTGAGGCTTTGATAGTTTCTCGCTAGTGTTTTCAAGGGCACAACACAACACAGCACAGCACAGACCTCAACAAAGACAGCAACACTGCTGCGCTGCTGAATACTGAACTGAAACCATAATAAAATTGTTTCAAACACACCGCAAGCAAGGTAGTGAAAATGCAAATGACATAGCAAATAAGTGAAATAAATTTTCCATTATACTAAGAGATGAATTCGGGACCGCCACACAATTCTTGGCAAGCACCTCTATTTATGTAGACTTTGGGCCCGACGCGTTTGTTTTTGTTTGCCCGCGCGCGCGCCTCTCTTATCGTTGTGCATTCTGATTCTTGCGAGTGTTTTCTGGACTTTGATCGTGACTCGACAGAACCCCAGACCAGACCCTACAAAATAATAGAACACAAATAAACACTGAACTCAGGGCATGTGATTACCGCTGGCAACGCCATTTGATCAGTTTTAAACAGAAAACAAAAACCAGACAAGCTTTAAGATTTTTAAGAAAATCTCTCACACTCTCAAAACGTTGCATTTGGAACTTCTCTATCATCTGCAACTAAATCAGAGTCAGAGCTTTGACGCCATGCGACTCCTTTGTCTCTTCTCTGCTGTGAGTGGAGTGGATAACATAACGAAATCCCCCTTGCATTTGCCTTTGTCTGCCACTTGGACTCTACTCTTCTGTTCAAGTTTTGTTATTCTCTCTCCGCGTAGGGTGCCGTTTTTCTTTGGTTTCCATATCCATCGAATGTTGTTTTGATTACTCCACGCTCTGCTCTGCAGTTTCGCAGGTGAAAGTGAGCCAGAGCCGCCGGGCCACAACGCGTGACAGATGGCGTGATCTGCTGTGATGTGATGTGATGTCTGCTCTCCCAGCTTACAATACAATCCGAATATATTATTAGAAGTACAAATTTTGGTACTTGCATTGCCTCGCTTATCATTCTGATTTGGCATTAATCTTTGCCAGATTGTTGGCTGGCAAGTAGAGAAAAGTCAGTCCACAGCTCTTGTTCAGTTCCCTTGATGGACATTGAACTCTCCATTCCGTGTTTGAGTGTCTCGCTATTTTTGTACTTATTGCTATTTGCCGTTTTACTCGATGTGGAAGTCGCGTGATGTTTTCCGTGCTGTGCATGATTAATACACACGCAGGAATACATTCTGCTAAATGTATTTACTTCATGTTTTATCACGCCACCGGAGTACATACGGGCATACGGGCTGACCACAGCTGATAAGTGCGGCTTTTACAACACCAATTCGATGGGAATGAAAACTCATAAATACTAATAAATAGTTTTGCCACAGATGGCATAACCATAGCAGATAGTCGTCGGGGTCCGGTCCTACCTTGAACTTGTCGCAAAACATGATTAAACAAAGGCTGTGTTTCTCCCCTCCTCCTCCTCTACCCATGCAGATGAGAATGGGGGCAACTTGTATCCCACGACAAGTTGCCTCCTCATCTGCCTCTTGCATCTACGCCATGCAAACACAAACACCTTGACTTTGAGCGCACTCAAAGAAACAAAAAACAAAAGCAAAAAAAAAAAAAGCTAAAAATAATTAAATGCAAATGTTCGTCTGTTTGGTGGGCATTGTTACGGCTTCAGAGCCGCCAAAGGATGGGCATGCACTTGCATTCTGATGCAATTTGTCTATTTTGAATTCGTTGCCAACCGCGGGAATAGGCGATGCCAATTACTCATATTTTCAATTTTCAATTTTGCATTACCTTTTACAGTTGCCATAATTCAGCGAGAGGGTCCAAAGTCCCGGGCAGAACATACCCGGAGCTGGTTCCGCCGCCAATAAGCGGCGTATTTGACCGCCTTCCAATAAAAATGGCCGCCATATAAAAATTCACAGGGAACACACACAAACAGCAGCAATACACAGGTCTTGGCCATATATAGGTGCGATTGCGATTAGTCAAGAAGATTAGAACAAGGCCAACCAGAAGAGAGGACAGAGGAAGAGGAACAATCAACAGCCCCAAAAGGAACGGAACGGAAAGGAAAGGCAAGTCCATTCAGACCAAAGATGAACAGCCTGGCGCGCGTGTTTAGCAACTTCCGGGACTTCTACAACGACATCAATGGAGCCACCTTGACGGGGGCCATCGATGTGATCGTGGTGGAGCAGAAGGATGGCGAGTTCCAGTGCTCGCCCTTCCATGTGCGCTTCGGCAAGCTGGGAGTGCTGCGCAGTCGCGAGAAGGTGGTAAGTAGATGCTAAGCCCGAAATTGTACCCAGCAATCACCTACAATCGATGATTGACTTTCCACAGGTGGATATCGAGATCAATGGCGCCCCCGTGGACATTCAGATGAAGCTGGGCGACGCGGGCGAGGCCTTCTTTGTGGAGGAGTGCCTTGAGGATGACGATGATGAGCTGCCAGCGAATCTGGCCACATCGCCCATACCCTTGAGCTTCATGAATCTGCGGGAACACGGCAACGACACCATGGAGGACATCAGCGGTGTGACAGTCGACAAGTAAGTGGAGCCCAAAGCAGAGTCACGCCAGCGCTAGATTCATTTGCCTTCATCTCATTTTAGAAACGCTAGTGAGGAGCTGCAGATTCCCCTGCCCCTGCCGCGACGCAACTCCATCGACTTCTCCAAGGAGGAGCCCAAGGAAGCGGCCGCAGATGGCAAACATTTCGAGAATCAGGCCTCGGACTACACGATGCGCAGGTAGACAAGGGCTTCTCAGACAAAGGCTTCTCCCAGCAGGCTCGAATAATCATTTGGACTCTTTTTAATCCCTGCTAACAGGCACACGGACAACACACTGGAGCGGCGCAATCTGAGCGAGAAGATCAAGGAGTACACCACACAGAAGATTCGTCAGGAGTGGGCGGAGCACGAGGAGCTCTTCCAGGAGAAGAGCGAGAAGAAGCCAGCTGAAGCGGAGCCCGAGGCGGGGAAGGATGTGGAGAAGGAGCAGCCAGAGCCAGAGCCACTGCCACAGCCACAGCCCCTGACCGATGTTACCGTCTCATCGGTGGCGCCCAGCGAGGTCGCCAAGGATGTGTCCAAGAGCAAGACTAAGAAGCGGCGCAAGAAGACGCAAATGAAGAAGAACGCACAGCGCAAGAATTCCTCGAGCAGCTCTGTGGGTAGCGCTGCTGGCGGCGACATCACCACCACCGCCACCGCCTCCTTGGGCGTGGCCACAGTGGCAAACATTGATGAAGGCACTGATGCACCAGCTAGTTCCATCGCCGCCAACAACTCTGCCAACTCATCCTCCAACGACGAGCTGCCCTCGGCCCCATTGCTCACGGCTCACACCGGGGACGACAGCGCAAAGAGCGCCCACACCACACCAATCCCAGCACTGAAGCAGCATCTAGACCTGGACATTCACTTCTTCAGCGACACAGAGATCACTTCGCCATCGGGCGGCGGTGCCAACCGTCCATCCAGCCCCATCCAGAGCGACAGCGAGCTGGAGACAACGATGCGGGCGCGGGACCAGCGCCAATGCGGCGACGACACGAACGCCACCAATTGGAATTGGGGCGAACTGCCCGACCAGGCCAGGACAGAAGCCATCAGTGAGGCCGATGCGCAGCAGGTCGACCGACACTCGATGCTCAGCAGCATGTTCAGCTTCATGAAGAAGGCCAATCGGCTGCGCAAGGAGGTTGGCAACGAGGCGGGCGACATCTATCTGTCCGACCTGGATGGCTCCATGGACCCGGAGATGGCGGCCCTCTACTTTCCCAGTGCCAAGTTGAAGGAGTCCTCGCCGGCCACGGCCCTGCTGGAGGAGGACCGGGAGAGCGGCAATGGCACCAGCCTGCCGCACTCGCCCAGCTCCCTGGATGAGGGCCAGAAGAGTCTGGACTCGGACTTTGATGAGAGCAAGCAGCAGCGTGACAAAAAGTAAGCACCAATTTCCCCATGGAGGGGCAGCTCCACCAGAGACTAATCGCTGGCATTCTTCTTCTTGTGTGTTGCAGATATTTGGACTTTGTGGCCATGTCCATGAGTGGCATGCCAGAGCACGGAGGACTCCCCTCGGAGGAGGAATTCGACCGACATTTGGTCAGCTATCCGGACGTAAGTAAACCCCCCAACGGCTCTTTGCTGTGCTCTGTGTTTGACTCCGCTGCACTTCACTGCTGCACCTGAACCGCCTCATTGCCTGTTGCATCCGTTTAACAAGTCTTTACATCTCTACCCCATGCCATGCCCTCATACGAATCGCCTATACCAATGCCTGTGCCTGTGCCATGCCATGCCCGAGCAGGTGTGCGCAAATCCCAGTCTGTTCTCATCGCCAAACCTAGTCGTACGTCTAAATGGCAAATACTACCCCTGGACGGCTGCATGCCCCATTGTCATGACAATGATCACCTTCCAGAAGCCACTAACCGATGTAAGTCTCTCTCTCTCTCTCTCTCTCTCTGTCGTACCTCATATGTATATGTGTGTGTGTGTCGCCCGCTCTTGCTTCTACCCGTGCTAACCCACAACTCTGCTCTGCATCCCCAGGATGCCATTGAACAGCTCATGTCGCAAACTGTCGAAGGCGATAAGCCCGAAATGCCCGAAGCTGTACAGGCCGGTCCGGCGGGTCAGACAAAGCGCTACTGGTGGAGCTGGAGGCGCTCACAGGATGCGGCGCCCAACCGTGTCGGCCACGGCATGGGTCTCGGCAAAGACGAGAAAGGTAAGAGAGCCCCCCACCCCAAACAGACTGTGGAACTGAACTTATGTATATTTTTCTTGCCCCACAGATGGTGAACAGGCAGCTGCAGTGGCGACGCAAACCTCGCGACCACTCTCCCCCACGGACAATAGCGAGCCGACGCCAAGCAAGAGCGACTCTCTGGCAGAGAATGCGGAGAACACATCGGCCCTGGTCGACAACCTCGAGGAGCTGTCGATGGCCTCCAACAAGAGCGACGAGCCCAAGGAGCGCTACAAGAAATCCCTGCGCCTCAGCTCGGAAGCCATTGTAAGTGCTCGAGATTTGGGGCTAACCGATCGACCATTTACGTTCACTTCTTCTTTTTGTTTTGCAGAAAAAACTAAACCTCAAGGAGGGCACCAACGAGATCGAGTTCAGCGTGACGACCGCCTACCAGGGTACGTCGCGCTGCAAGTGCTACTTGTACCGCTGGAAGCACAACGACAAGGTGGTGATCTCGGACATTGATGGCACCATTACGAGGTCCGATGTGCTGGGCCACATATTGCCGATGGTCGGCAAGGACTGGGCCCAACTGGGCGTGGCACAGTTGTTCTCGAAGATCGAGCAGAATGGCTACAAGCTGCTCTACCTGTCGGCCCGTGCCATCGGCCAGTCGCGACTGACACGCGAGTATCTGCGCTCGATCAGGCAGGGGAATGTGAAGCTGCCCGACGGGCCGCTGCTGCTGAATCCCACCTCCCTGATATCGGCATTCCATCGCGAGGTGATCGAAAAGAAGCCGGAGCAGTTCAAGATCGCCTGCCTGTCGGACATTCGTGATCTGTTTCCCGAGAAGGAGCCCTTCTATGCCGGCTACGGCAACCGGATCAATGTAAGTGGCAGGATATCATCAGTGGCTGTGGCAGCTGACACCGCTGTTTAATCTTCTTTACAGGATGTGTGGGCCTATCGGGCTGTGGGCATTCCCATCATGCGCATCTTCACCATCAACACCAAGGGCGAGCTGAAGCACGAGCTGACCCAAACATTCCAATCCTCGTAAGTAGCGGGTGAACACACCGCCCCAAAACTCCATATCTGTATCTGTATCTGTTAGCTTGTATCTATCTACCATGCATCTGCATACATATGTATATATGTGTATATGGTTCCGGTGTTTTTTTTCCCCATAACTGATAACTGAAACAACTCATGCCACACATTCGATAATGCAAGCGATAACGATAACGATAACCACAAGCCAATCGAAATAGTCGTATTAACTCCATCATGTAACGCCAGGTATCGCCTTCACCACACACGTGTGGAATGTATCCTCCTCTCCTATGTCTGTGTAGTATTCATTGTACTACCTACCCTCCTACTCCTCAGCCGCACCCTATTCAATCAATCAAACAATCAATCAATCAATCGATCGATTCAAGCATTTTTCGATTGTCAAATTTATACAGTGGCTACATCAATCAGTCGCTAGAAGTCGACGAGTACTTTCCCCTGCTCACCCACCACGATGAGTACGAGTACCGTACGGACGTGTTCGACGACGACGAGTTGGAGGACGAGCTGCAGTTCAGCGATGACTACGATGTGGATGCAGAGCCCGAGCTGAGTGGCGACGACAGTGACAGTGGCAGTGATGATGCACTCTATGACGATGATTTTGCCAATGAGGATGATGCCAAAGCCGGTGAACAGTCGGCAGATGTTGGCCTCATTATGCGCAGCCGACGAGTGTCGACCAAGTACGAAGTGACGTTGGACCTAACGTGGCTGAATGCCTAGACCATAGAGCCTGCTCTAGTCCTTACCCAGTGGAACGCTGTGTGCAGCTGGAGCGATGATGAATGAATTGTGATAAGAGTTTTCTGAGAGAACTATCAGGCGTGTCCCTGTCCCCATGTTTGTTGTGTTGTGTCAGGCAGTAGTAGTAGTTAGTGGTGGCCCGGAAGCACAGCTCTCGGGCCAGTCGTAAGTTTTGAAAGTATTTTGCTCAGTCGCAGCAGATCTAAATGTTTAGCTTTAAGGAGGAGGAGCGAAACGCCGAGTACCTTTTTGGATATATGTAGTCCTATCCCACTATATATATAGCCATATCTAAAGCCCAATAAACGATATCAATATGTTCGCTGTGATGGGAAAACTGTTGTTTCTGGTGGCTTCCAATCGATTGTGCGAAATGTGGCATGAGTTGTAGGTTACCAGCAAAAACCCGTACTTCGATGGATGGGCTAGACCTGGGCCTAGGCCTAACAATGTAATTGCAATATTTATAAATCGTAGCACACGCCGAGGCGCCCGATCATGCTCCCAATTTGTGTGTTGCATACTCTTGGGAGGCGTACAAAATACCCCACTCGCATCACCCATTGCCTACTGCCTAGGGGCTTTGTGACTTTCCCCACTCATCCGATCCGATCCGTCTCTCTGACATGTGTTCTTCCAGATACTGCAGCATGACGTACATTGTCGATCAGCTATTCCCGCCGGTGAAGCTCGACGAGGCCAACACAGAATTCTCCAACTTCAACTACTGGCGTGACCCCATACCCGATCTGGTTATACCCGAGCTGGAGACGGCGCTGGTGCCGCCGAGTCCCAACGTTGATAAAGCCACACTGCGACCCATTCCCGAGAAGTAGCAGTTGGAGCTGCACTACACACCATTACCATAAATAGCTGCAAGCCCCCACAACACTCTATATATATAATATAATATATGTAGATTTATATGTATAACTATAACACTATATAGTAGAGCACATGGAGGACAGGACAGGTCTTTCGACATTTATTTACCTAGCTAAAAACTCTAGATGTGCTTACCAAAAAAGAAAATACGTGAAATACGATTATCGATATATCCTTTGTATAAGCTTAGCCCAGGAGACAAGATCCCCATGCCCGCCCTTGTTTGAGTTTGAATTTTCCTTATTTGATAAACAATTCTAGTTAAATGATTTCGATGTTACCCCCCCCCCCCCCCCCGCTTACCACATAAGTTCCTTTTGAGACACGTGCGTGCAAGTTCTTACTTGGAGTTAAATAAGATGCAAAGATTGATTGCTAACAGAATATATATGTACATATGTACGAGTGTATTCCAAATGCCTGAATTGGAGTTGTGATTTATGATTTCATTATGTTTCGTATGTGATCGTTTAAAATTAGTTGTGATTGTGATGACGGTTTTTATTTGGAGTTTATCTGAAAACTATGCTTTATACCTAAATACCTACCTACTACTATGTACTACTAGTACTACAACTATTACTATTACTATTATATACGAGTACGAGTATATTAAAATATGCTTAATTGATAGAGTGATTCAATACAAATAAATGCTTCAAATTTAAACAAAACAAAACAAAAACAAAGCAAACTTTTCCTACAACCTACATAGCTATGGCTCTGGTTCTGGTTCTGTTTCTGTTGCGTTTCCACAGAAGAGACGAGACAGACAGACACCTGATCAACAGCTGATTATGCCCTGACTGCCACTGGCACCGCCATGTCGCCAGTTCCCATGACAAAACTCAAATTGCAGTGGAAAATTTTCAAATGTGGGTGCAGAAATCGTCTATGATGGGGTGAGAGAGAGCCTCTGTGCGTTTTACAGGGGGTAACCGATTTCATTTGGGAGCGTAATTTTTGCCAATTCAATTAATGCTCATTTAATGCACGGCAGACGGCAGACCCATCATCCAGCATCCCCAGCATCATATTGGCATACAAAGGGGCATACACATAAACCACAAAGTGGACACTTTAAGTGACCGCAAATGGTCTGGTCGTCTGACCACAAATTCAGTGGCTGATCGATGGAAGTTGTCAGGAGGGATAGGATAATATTTTTGTCGTTATCCTAATCATACTTTCAGCATGTTAGCGACCAGCACAGCTTAACAAGTCCTCTCGTCATGCGGCAGCGTCCCTCGGTCGATTTGGCCTGCGATCAAGTAACCGATTTCGGCTTCGGTGTCCGTCCGAAAGTTAAAGGTTTCCAAACTAGCTCATTGCATTGGTTTTATTTGGATCATTCTGGAAGCTTCTACTGGTCCCCCATGTATCCACAAGCGACGCCTATGCCAAGTGCCCGTAAGTAGGAAGATTTAGCTGTGGCCCAACTGCAGAGCACAACATAGTAGCTGTTTATGATAATAATGCTCCATCCGTGCTGTGTGCGGTGGGGGGGGGACCAAAAACAGCTGATCGGACAGCCATCCGAGACTCTGAATGTAGCATACACTTTGAAGTAATTGCAATTAGTTGCCTTCATTTGATTTCGCTTATAAAAACTAAATGAACAGGGACATGCACATGCTGCATGGCTCCATTTACCCCTCGTACTCATTTAGAAGAAAGCCTGGCTGGGCTTCAAGAAAGTGGGTTGGTTCTCTTCGCTTAAGAGAGAACTCGGAATAGCCATACGCATCCCTCGCTAATTAATCTCTATCTATACCACAACATATTCATACATAGACATATGTACATATGTATGTCTAGATTCTAGCCTCCTTAGTTGAGCTCCACTTCAACAGAGAAAAAAATATTCCATAATGAGGTTTAAATTATTCACAGCGAGTGCAACTCAATTGAGCGCCACTCGAAAATCACCGCCCCCACAATTGAGTGCGGCAGAGGCGGCATCGGCATCGGCAGCGTCAGCGTCCACACGCGGCGAAGGTATAAAAGCCACAGCCGAGCAGTCCACAGGCAACAGTTTCCTCTTGTAGAGCATACAGCGAGCAGCCAGTTCTAAGCCGAGTCCAATCTTAAAACAAACACACACACACTCCAAACATGAAAAACGCCGTTGCCATTTTGCTGTGCGCCGTGATCGGTCTGGTGAGTAGCATCTAATCATGCACATCTTATACACTAATCCACAATCCCCCCAATCCATTCACACAGGCCTCCGCCGCCGACGAGTACAAACTGCGCACCGCAGAGGATCTGCAGAAAGTGCGCAAGGAGTGCGGCGAGACCAACAAGGTGACTGAGGCGCTGGTGGCCAAGTACAAGACGTTCGAGTATCCCGACGATGAGATCACCCGCAGCTACATCCAGTGCATCTTCCACAAGTTCGATCTGTTCGACGACGTCAAGGGATTCAAGATCGACCATCTGGTGGCTCAGTTGGGTCAGGGCAAGGAGGATAAGGCTGCCCTGAAGTCTGACATCGAGAAGTGCGCCGACAAGAATGAGCAGAAGTCCAGCGCCAGCGCCTGGGCCTATCGCGGCTTCAAGTGCTTCCTGGGCAAGAACCTGCCCCTCGTTCAGGCTGCCGTCCAGAAGAACTAGGACCGTGGGGACACGCCGTCCAATTCTAGAATCTAGCAAGGGAGCCGCTCGGGCTCTGCAATTTCTACAATTGAAAGAAAAGCCATATAATAAAGTGCTTGAATGAAAATGAAGAGTTTCGTTTATTCTTTTCTTAAACATTTTTTGAATAATTTATTTATTTGATATTGCTGCTGACACTGGTCTGGCTTCGTCGCATCTACTGCTGCTGCTGGTGGTGCTGCAGCTCCTTCTTCTGCTTCTGGCTGATGGAGGAGCAGGGCTTATTTTTTTGTCCCTAATTTGTCCCGCCCAAAAAGGAAAGGCGTGAACGCTTGCTTGTTTAATTCGTTTATATTTGTCATCTTGTTTCTTCTTCTTCTTCTTCTTCTTGACAGAAAAATGCAATCTTCTTTTCTTTTTCTTTACTCTATATATATTTTTTGTCGAATATATGTATAAACGTAAGAGACCGTAATTTCATAATTATTTTTCTGTTTTATCTATTTTTTCTTTCTTTCTTTCTTTTCTGTTTATTTATATCCCAAGTATTTTGTCATCTTTTAGTCTATTGCATTTTTATTCTTATTTTTTTCATCCTTCTTTTACTCGAGTTTTTTGCCATCTTTTAACTTCTTTTCTTTTCGCTTGTGGTTCGCGTGGTTCTCTTTTGTATATATATTTTCTCATTTTTTAAAGCCACTTCTCTCGAGTTTTTCTTACTTTTTTTTTGTTTGGATTTTTATTTTCGTTCTGCTTTTGATTTTTTATTTTTGAAAATAAAAATATGTGAAAAGAGGGGTGTTTTGGTGTTTGGGTGCTTCAAAAAACATTATAGCCAAGTCCATGTTGATTTTTTTGTAGATTTTGTTTTCATCTTTTTCGCCTGTTTTTTTGTAAATATATTTGTTTGCTGCTGTTCTTTTTTATTTTTTTTAATTAGTATTAAAACAATTGTTATAAATTTTTTTCTGGCATTTTCTCTTGTTTGGTTTGTTTTCTCTTTTCTTTTCTTTTCTATTTTATTTTGTTTTATTTGTTTTCTATTTAGCAAAGAAGTTTGGCAATAAAATAATGTTTTTTGAAATAAATTGGTAAAAAAATCTGAAATCAAACATTGATTGTATTAAAGAAATGTTCAGAGTGGTCAAAGCAAATGCACGCATTATCAGTCGCCCCATGCAGGCTGCAGGCATTGGCATTGATTAGGTTAAATCTATCAGTCAGTCCATATATACACGTACATATACGGATAGTATTTGCCACTGCCAAGAGTGGAAAGTAGTCGACCCCCCCCCCAACAAAGGTTAACCCAGTTTCAGTTCAGTTCGCACGAGTCCCCGGGTTGAATTGGTAAACTTACCTTACTAGTGGGTTCTATTTAACAATGATCAGTAGGGAGCATAGTAGTTGGCACGACCGCGGTAACCCCTTCTGAAACGAAACACAGACCGGGATTAGGGCACTCCGCGCGGGGGAACGGTTGGATGATTGGCAATGCCAAACTTACATTGCTCGTCGTGCGCCTCGGAAGGTGGAGTGACAGCAGGCTCTCGAGGCACGAGCTCCTCGCCCTCGGAAACTGCCGCGGGCAAAGCGATTTGTGGTGGAGAGGCCAGGGCGGTTTGTGCGCTTTGACATGACCTAAAATGAGACATGAAATCAGAAAAATAATCGCAAGTAATTCCCAATACTCGAAATGAGTCATCAGGAGGCTTTCTCTCACCTTGATCTGTCGACCTCTGAATAGGGTTTCGTTCATGGCCAGGGCCGTCTCAACGAACTCCTTTGAGCCAAACTCAATGTAGGCAAAGCCCTTGGGATGGCCGTCAGCCTTGTTGCACAGGATTGTGACCCTGTTGATGGTGCCGCATCCATGGAAATGTGCCTCGAGCTCCTCCGCAGATGCCCCGTAGTCCACATTCCCCACATAGACGGACCTCGTGTCAATCTCCTGCTTCTCCTCGAGGGAAAGCGGCACTGCGGCTAGACCGGTTGTGGACCCACCGGCCATTTGTTTGTCCACTTCGGACTGCATTTGCTTTATTTTTTCGGCCTCCTCCTCCATCTCTTTGACGCGGGCCTTGATGGCCTCCAGCTCGGGGTCGATTTGCATACTGCCTTCCTCCTGTGTTCCACAATTGTTTAATATAGGAAGAATGCAAATTGGTTAGCTGTATTAAGAGTGTACTTCTGGAACGCCCAAAACTTTGCAGACAATGAATGAATGGACGCGCAACGAACGACGCTTTGAAAATGGCTGCCGTTTTGGCTTTGAGCTTTGTGCCGCCAAAAAAGCTTTTCCCAAGAAATTCTGTGCTTTTGCAAGGCGAATAAAAAACTCGTTTGGCTTGGCTCACTTACCTCCGTCTCTGTCACAATTTCAGTCTCCTGCTCGCCATTAGTCTCTTCCATCGACTCCAAGAGCTGGTCCTCGGTCAATGTGATATCTTCGTCAGCCATTTCTTGTGCTAAGTTTTGTTAGTGGTTTTTGGTTTTGTTTACGTTCAACAAGCTTTCGTTCTTACGCTTTTGCTCTCAGCGGCTTCTGAAGTACGGAATTTATCGTAGTTCACTGTTATTGAGGGCGGCGCGGCCGCAAACGAGAGAGAGCGAGAGAAAATTGTATTAGTTATCTTTCGAGGCCAATATTCACTTTTTAAGTTAAATTTTGGTTCATTGCTCGAGAGTATTGCACAATGCCAGCAAAACTTCGCACGGCGTGGCGATTTATCAGTTTACAACTCACGTAGAAAAATTGTGCAAAGGGTGCTGACGTTTTTGCCTTTGCTCAAAATGGCCGCTGCCCAGTCTATTCGACTCACGCACTGTACAAAATATGATTTGTAGGTGATTTCTAGATAGCGACACTTTTTGGATGTGTTGCTGCGCTTAATCTCAGGCTAAACTACGTTTTCACTTAGTTTTAAAGTGCGCAATTTGTATTATTTACAAAAAGAACACACGAAAATTTTGCCACCGAAATTATATTCATTCGGCCTCGTTGCTAGGGATGATGTTGAGTGTATCGAATATATGCTGATATATCGAATAGCTATTAAATCATCCCTGTGTAGTTGCCATGAAGCAAATGTGTAGTTAGCGTGTAAAAAGAATTTATTTTGTGCACATTTTTGTTTAATGCACATTTTAAAAACAATCAAATAAAAGAAGGTACCCACGACTAGCTAATCTTGTATAAAATTGGCTAATTTGTCGTATACAATTGCGTGATCAGTGCTAAGCCAGCTGGTAATACTAAGCCGAATAACTAATTCCGATGATGAAAAAACAGAACGAGTGTTGCCGATAATTTAAGAAATAATTGCAAAATTGTGTAATAAATTATGAATGATTCTGATTCCGAGTACGAGGAAACCGAGTACTTGGTGTATGCCGATTTTAAGAACCAATTGCCGCCTCACCTGTTGAAGCACGAGAATGCTGCTATTAAAATTATAGGAGTTGAGAGCGATCACCCCATGGCCGAGGTAAATGGCAGCATTTACAAAGGCACCTACGAGCAATCCACGGGGACGAATGTGTTTTTCGAAAAGGACACGGATCGTACGCCGGCTGACCCGCTTTTCGAGGCAGCCTGTCGACAGAAGTACCAATACCTGGACAAGTCTGACAAAGTCATTTCCTTCGAGCGGGTTTACATAGAGAATTTACCGCCAGAGCCTGAGAAATCCACAAAGGTGCAAGAGCCTGTCATTGCCGAAGACACAGACACGCCGCAGACAACGAAGCTGAATATCAACTATAAGGAAGCCATAAATAAGTTTGGAGAGGAGCATTAACCTGAGGTATGTCTGGAGAAGTCACACATCCGAAGCACGGATCATTGAAGCCTTTTGATTTTGTCTCTTTAGCGCCATGGAAATGTATCTCGAGACACTGGAACGACCCATACATCTACGTTCTTTTCTATCCGATTACCAAGAAAAACTGCCCAAGGAAACTGGCGGGACCGATAAAGTGCCCTTCTTCTTTTCACCCACCTCGCCAGTGTCTGGGGATGTGGAGAAAAGTTGCTCATTGGATTTGATTTCATCGCCAGACGAAAACTGTATCCATATCTTTCAGCCCGGCGATGATATCATTCGTTTAAGTTTAGTAAAGCCAGCGACCGACCGAGAAGTGCCCAAACTCTACACAGCGCTCAGCGCGCACAAGGAAAACTCTCGCAAGAGTTCATTCGGGCGCACCCAATTCAGCTCCAAACTAGTCCCACCAGCGTCCGGGCACAAAAGTGTACCCGTGGCCAGGCCAGTCGAATCAGCCGAACTGCAGATTACAGTCCGCTTCTATCGACCAGCACGAGCGACGCACAAAGGCCTGAAGTTGGAAAGTCCAGTATTTGCCGAAGAATTTGTCTGTCTTGGCAGCAACTATCTGACAGAGCTGCGCGACAAGATCTCCTGCATCTGCAATGGCAAGCGCTTCGTGGACATTAGCAATGATCCGGATGCGCCTCTGCCCACTCTAGAAACCAACCCGGGCTACTTCTTCATCTATGATACCTTTTATAACGACAAACGCAATCCGGACAATTGCGATTACTCGGAGACGGTGCTCGAGTGGGCCGAAAAGGCGCATGGCTTGCAGGGCGAACAGTTCAAGGTGGAAAATATGGAGAGCACACGACTCATTGACCTCACTGTGAGACCGGGCGCACCTCTGCACTACCTGCACCACGGCAGCTGCGAGCACCTGTTTGTTTTCTCGCAAATTGAAGTCCTGCCAGCCAACGACAGCCGCCTGCTGGACAACAGCTTATATCCGCATGTGCGCGCCCTTAACATCTACAATCGACGCAGCTGCTATATGTGCGGCCTCCGTGGCTACGAGTTCATTGTCGAGAAGTCGCTGCGTCAGCTGCACGATCCCTCGTACCTGTGCCGCAGATGCTTCCTCAGCTTCCACTATGTGAACGACGAGAAGGTGGGCCAATTCCAAGCCTATCGCATATATGATCGCCCCGAGTCCTTGGACGAGCATGAAAAGGCCACAGAAGAGGGCGGCGATGCCATGGATTTAGAATCATCATAAAACCCTCAAATAGATGGGATTTTGTTGTATTTTTGGTTTGGTTTTTATTTGCGAACTCGGTAGACAGCAATACATTCAATGAGTGTTATTCGATATATTCCTATAGTTTTAAATAAAATACATACACATTGTAACAAGAGTAATTGTAATTGCCTATAAACAGATTAGATTCAGTTTACGTCAAGCTGCCTAAATTCTGTTCGGTGCAACCATATCTAGATTAGCAAAAGGATTTGTTTGTGTCGACGCTAGGAATAAAAAAAATGCGAATACTTGTACGTACAATAATACATCGTTATCTGAGTCTGGACTTAAGGCTAACGTTAATACATTCACCTCACGTGCAGTGGCTTGAATTTACAAATATAAGGTAGCTGTTTGCGTACAGAATAGTACAGATTTGACCAGGACACCCACCCCATGGGGGAAGCGAATCAATCGAGTATGTAGGTTGATCGTATCCTAGATACGACTGAGGGGGGATAGAGGGGGAAGGTGTACCTATCATTATATTAAATACATTAAAAGCAAACACACACCGCAAACATTTTGTGCACGTACGTACGCGTTAAGAGTTCGGTGCGCTTAGTAACTTTGGAGCGAAGAGAAATGCATCAAAAAACATACATATGGCCAACATTGAATCTGCATTTGCATTTGCACTTGCCTTGCTTTGAATTCAGTTCAAGCAACACACATTCCCTATAAATATCATTAACTGTCTGTCACCCTCTTTGGTTTACTTGTTTGCCATCGTTTACCTTCCGTTTTTAAAGCTATAACCAGCAGATGCTACTGCACACATCTGTACTTAGCTTTGAAAGACCAACTCGCGCTCAACGGACAAGTATTCCCGCATTTTCACTGGCACTGGCAGCTTGGCCAGCTGTTCGGAGCTCATTTGCCGCTGTAGGACACGCCGACAAAGGTCCTGCAGCTTGGGCATGTTCAAGTATCGACTGAGGGGGTACTTTAGGATCACCGGAAAGGGCGGCTGCATTTCATTGGGCACCTTCACGAAGCACACAAAGTTATCGTTGGTGCAGCGATGCAAAATGTCCTCGATCATCTCCACAATCGACTCGTACTTGAGCTCCTCAAAGTTCCAGAACTCATCCTTGTACTCGAGACGGTAATGCAGCGTTACATTAACAATACGAAAGCTTAGTGTGAACTGGGAACCGCTGGTCTCCGAGTCGCGCACGAGAAACGATCCGGTCGGCTTGTCGCTGAGCTGCCGCTGCGCATCTCGCCTGGAAATCTCGCCCCAGTACCAAACTTGACTGAAATGCAAATGAGGCCACAAAGAGGGCGTGAGTCATCAGCGATGATCGAATTAAGAGTGGAATGGTGCGCTTACTTGAGCATCTCCGAACAGGCCTTGTACATGACCTCGTTTGGCGTGTCCTGTCGATCCAGCCACTTCTTCTGGATGAAACGCAAGTAATCGTGTGTGAACGGCAATGTTGGCTCAACGCAAATGGACGGTGTGAGGAACTCATAGGTCGCGTCGGTGGTGCCTCCGTCACAGTCGGAGTCGCCCATGGAGTTCCAGTTACGCAGGGAGCTCAAGCCCTGCCCCATCTTCCTGCGTAGACGTGAGAACACATTCCGTTTGTCCTTCCGTTTGCGCAGAGTTCCCCGTTGCTGTAACTGCTGCTGCTGGCGCTGCCAATGACCATGGAAGCATCCCCTGCATTCGGGACACAGGCCTCGTTGTTGTTGTTCTGCATCTGGGAAGTTGACTGGGCCACAGCGTCGCTGGAAGTGGGCGAGGCGACCAGAGCAGAGTCAGACTTTTGCGCCTAGTCAGGGAATGAAACCAACTTCGTTTTTCCTTTGTTGAATCCACAGAGCGCTCCCCCCCATCGGCGCCCTGGTTCTGGTTAGTTTGGCTGTCGTCGCCGTTGCTCATTTTGGAGTTGGAACAGTGTCCGCGTGTCTGTATCACATCATTATACCTAATCGGAACTATGATTAATGCTACTTAAATTTATAGATAAGAATTTGTTTTCGTTGGAATTACAATAAATACACAAGAATTGCAGGTATCGGTATGCAGGCCTGCGTTATCGGGTATCGCGATTTCGTACTATCGGTTTTATCTTGTGTTTATTTTGTTCAAAATTCGCACAGTATCTTAAAGTTAGTACCGCTGACTAACTAATTTGCAAAGTCGCCTTACTGTATTCAGACTCGGGCTGTTAAACTCAGACTAATTAACTATTTCGCTAGCGAACACAGGGATGCATTGTGTTTTGTGTTGGGTAAACCGATAAGAAGAAGAGCATTTTTCAATTTAAAAATCTAAAATAAATAAAAGCATGGAAGCGTTTACTATGAGAGTGAACCTTACTGAGTTCTTTAGCGACGAGCGTCAGCATGCATTGATATTGATCGACAGCGCGTGGAAGACTATAGAGGATGTGCAGCAGCACATTCAGATTCTCTTTAATTTGGTATGCGGAAACATAAACAAAACATTCAAAAAGTTTATACTCAGAGATTTCATGTCTCTTGCAGAAGGATATCCGTTTGCTGACCCATTCTGGATACTTTCTGCCGCCTATGGAGTGTCTGAGGGTGCTCAAAGATGCTGGTGGATTGAAGTAAGTAAACTAAAGTCAGTATTGCAAGAAATGTGTCTACAAGCGTCCCGATCCACTGCAGGGCCTTCACATTCAATGAACCACCACACGCCAGCGTTGAGGCAGGAAGCAAAAAGACTGGCAATAAGCGCAAGAAGTCCTTCGATGAAACCGAGGGCTCACGCCACAGCCCCCCTTTCGAACAGCCAAAGCGTTCTAAGCACAAAAATAAATCGACTTTGCAAGTAATTTCACTGAATGACACAGCTGATGAAAAGGCGACTACCGCATTGGGAAATTCATTAGTTACCTGTAACAACACCACTGAAGCCGAGGAGCCCCTCTCCAACTCCACTCTGAACAAGTCAAAGCGTGTTAAACAGAAAGACAAATCGACTTTGCAAGCAATTTCTCTGAATGCAACAATTGGTGACAAGGTAATTTCCGTATTGGGAAATTCATTAGTTACCTGTGAGACCACTGACGCCGACGAGCCACTCTCCAACTCCACTCTGAACAAGTCAAAGCGTTTGAAACAGAAAGACAAATCGACCCTGCTTAAAATTTCTCAAAATAGCGCGACTGATGATAATGAAACCCAGAAGCCAATGCCCCGGTACAGTCCCGAATTGAATCATTCAAATTTTAATGACAATGACACCAGCAAAGCTAAATCAACAGTCAAAAGTCTATCCAAAACTGACAATTGCCTTGGGTCCGAACATCAGATAAGCCTCTCTGGTCTTCAATTAGCCCCAACACTTCCCCAGCCATCCGAGTCACAAGAGCAAAATTCTAAAGCAAAGGAAAATAATTCAACATTATTGGTTCCTGAACCGCCGCCAATTGCGTTTCGATGCCCGCTTATGGAGCTGGACTCCAACAAAGTACGCACGTACCAAATTTCATTTAAAGCGAAGCCCGCACAAGATGTTCCCGGAAAATCGCAGAAAAAGCAATCAGATGCCGTTAAACAAATCAAAGCTGCCACACAGGACGTCTGCGAAAATACAATCCAAGCTGAAGCTGGACCAGATACTGAAGCTGGACCAGAAACTGAAGCTGTGGATGTGAAAATGGTTCCCAGACGTGCGTGTGCCGAGACTGTGAATAGTGATTCCGAGGACGATGTCATGGTGCTGGATGACACCAATGTGGATGTAGATACAGATGTGGTAGTGGCCCAACTTGTACCAAGTAATGGTAAGCAGTAAACTGAAATTCAACTCAGACTCCAAAGGAACGAACAAAACTCTTTTTTGTTTCTAGACTCTCAGACTAATGATTCTGTGATGGTCATGTTTGAGAACGCATTTCCGCTAAAGGATTTGCCAAAAAGGGGCGACACAATACTCTTCAAGCTAAGGAAAATCAAGGGATCATTGGGCTCTGGCCTAACCGGAGTTATAACTGCCAGTTGTACCTACATCAATCGACGCACGAAAGCCGTTTCAATGGAAGTGATATGTAAGAGAAACTATTACCGGCTCCCGGATCCGATTCAATTGCCAATGCTTTCCATATTTGCAGCATCTCCCACCGGCATCAGTCGTGTGCTGAGTCAGTACACAAACAGCTTAGACGACTCATGCGAAGAGATGCCCTCGTTAATGGTCAATATGTCAGATCTGATTGAAGTAAGACGCCACAAATAATGTTAAACGCATTTACATACATACATAATGGTGTTCTATTTTCATAGCTTTGTAAATTATATAAACAATCAAATAACATGAAAATGTACGATTTATTGAACATGCGGTCGGTCGGTCGGTCCTTTACTTGGTGTACTCCTGAATTTTCGCCAATAACTCGTCGGCCTCTTCGCCGGTCTTCACGCGCAGTAGAATCGACACCACTTTGGTGTCCTCCGGCATGGGCATGCTCATAAGCATAACATTGTTTTTGCCCATGCGTTGGCAGGGCAGGCCATTGCCGACCATAAGATTGATCAGAACCTGACCAATATTGTTATCGGCACGAACAATTAGCTGCGCCTTTGCCGAGTCCCTCACGGGCTTCAAGTGCAGCATGCCCACCCCTCGATCGGCATAGTCCGTGCCCTTCATAACAAACACCTTGCAGCGCTTGGAGTATACAGAATCCTCTTCGACAACCTGCAAAAGATCAGCGTTTTATCTCTCCAGTCGATGCGGATTACTTCTTCTGTGTTTTTATTTACCTGTTTGAACTCAACCTTCGGTGGCTGGTCCTCTTCCTCCTGGTCTTCTGTATTCCCAGCGGACTCTGCAGCTGCTGTCGGCGGCTTTATATTGCCAAAGGAGAAGGGTGTGGCTCCAGGTGTGAACGAGAAGCTAGTGGAAGGCTTGGCATCTCCTCCAGCCGCTCCAGCTGCTCCAGCTGCACTGCCGAAACCCACAAAAAGCGATGAGCCAGGTTTGTCCTCGCTGCCACTCTTAAAACCAAAGCTAAAGCCATTTGTTTTCAGTGGCACGGAGGCTGTTTCGGCCTTGGCGCTAGAATTATCCTTAGCTCCAAGGCTAAAGAAGCCCGGCTTGGATACATCCTCAGCCTTACTCTCTCCCAAAGGCTTTGGGGAGAAGCGCATCATAGCCGGACTGGCGGGCGGTGTTTTCGTAGACGACGCAGAAGCTGCTGCTGCGTTGGGGGACCCAGCTGGAGCGCTACCAAAGGAGAACAGCGGTGTGGTTGTGGTGGTGGTTGTGCTGCCGCTGGTAATCGTGCTGGTAGTCGGCTTCTTGGCAAAGAAGGGCGACGTCGAGCCAGTGATGGGAGTGGCAGGCTTGCCAAACGAAAACGGAACTGTATCGGCGACTGGTGTTGTATCTGGGATGGTCGGCATCTTCGGCACCGTCGACTTGGCTGGAGATGTAGCTGGAACTGGAGCCTTCAATGACGAGTTTGCCTTCGTTTTCTCGTCCTGCAGTTCCTTCAGATGCACCTCATAATCTTTAAGTACTGGCGTCAGTACGCAGTAGGGACTCTTGTCCAGGCATTCCTTTAGAAACTTCACCAATGCACGGTTCAAGTCGGCCACATTCTCTCCGTAATCAGACGATCCTGTGCTGGCGGCTACTGTCCTGCTGGGCGATGGCTTATTACTTGGCTTGGCGCTGGCTGGCACGGTCACCGCACTGCTCTCCTTTTTGGCAGCCAAACTCTTGCCGAAAATTGAGCTGCTTGGAGTCGTACCATCTGTGGTACTTGTGCACACCTTTACTGACGTCTTTCTAGCCCCAAACGAGACGTCTTTTTTGGCAGGAGAAACGTTGCCGAAAATTGAATTGGAAGGAGTGGTACTTCCCGCTGCTGCTGTGGCTACATCTCCAAGGGACGACGAGGGTTTGGCGATATCTTTTTTGCGGCTGACGCGTTGCCGAAAATAGAAGTGATTGGTGCAGTTGTTGTTGGTTGCTTTACAGGCATTGTTGTGCTTCCGAAGGAGAACGAGGGAACAGTCGCATCCTTTTTGCCCACTTGTACGCTTCCGAAAACTGGCGTAGTAGTGCTGCTGGCCGACGAAGGTGTGGGATCCTTTTTAGCAGCATACACGTTGCCAAAAATTGATGTGGATCCCGCTCCACTGCTGCTGCCAAGGGACTGCACAGGTGCGGTCGCCGTCTCGCCATCTGCCTTTGTATTGATTTTGCTGGAACCGGACAAAAACGAAAATGTGGCCTTTGACGCTTCGCCACTAGTAGAAGCCGGCGGCGGATTCGACAGGTATGCAAACGGCGAGCCTGCAGCCGATGCGCTAGCCGGCTTGCCAAAACCTGCAAGCCCGATTAAATAAAACATTATGTTTGATCAAAAAATGGTCGTTTGCAGTTGCACTTGCCTGAAAATCCACTGAAAATGCTTTTCGAAGTTTCGCCGCCGTCACCATCCGCGGATGCACCGGCAATGGAGCGGCGCGCCTTCTTGATAACGCGTGTTTTCAGCTCCTCCTGTGTTGCGGTCTTGAAAATGCCCCGATCCTCGGGCTCCTCCTCCTGGTCCCAGTTATCATGGTTAAGATTTGATGTGGCTTGTCGCTTCCCAACCATTTGATAGAAACTTTGTGATAATGCGACAGAAAAGCGATGAAAAAATTATATAGATTTTATTGCTGATACTTCAGTGAGACCGTGGATTTATTGATCAAATATACCGTCTGACCATCAGAAATATACCGGAATATACTTATCATTTTCAAAATATACCGAAAAGTTTATACGCAGACAGTGGGAACATTTGAAAAATCAAAGATGTTTTCAGGCGGACGTAATTTTACGTTTAAAGAAGTCTTCGACTTCAGAAATTTGGATGAGGAAAACATAGAATAAAGGTCTTTCCCATGCGGATCCACTCGTGGTGCCGCAGAAGCGCTTGGGCAGAAGATTTTCGTTCTATGTTTACCATTAGCAAACACCCGTTAATCGTATTTTTACTATTTCACTATTATTTTTAAGTGTACATTAAATAACACCCTATATTAAAGAACTAGCTAGCTAGTTATATTGAAACGAATATGAAAATTTCCTTTCAACAAAACAGAACGTTATCCCATTGTCGACCAGGGGTATTACCCACGAATATGATGAAAATTGAATAAATCTAGCGCAGTGTAGTTGAAAGTTTTCGTGCTCATTTTCTTTTCAAATAAAGATCTGCAGTTGAATCTAATAACAGTATTATTTTCCTATTTGTTCATCAGTTCAAAAAGATGGGGGGTTAAGTGGGCTAAGTTCGGTATATTTCTGAGGGTCAAACGGTTTATTTTATGGATGAACGGTCTCACAGATCCACACCATTGAGACGCCAGCAGCACAAAAATCGCAATAAAACAAAATAATTAATTTATTAAGCACTCGAGAGCCATTAATTATGCCCCAAGTGCAAGTGCTAGATCCAAAATGTGGCACACAGTGAACTGCCGTGAAAATGCAATGCGCATTTCTCTATTCCAACGCTAATTGCGCTGCTGCTGCCCATAGTACCAACAAAAAAATCAAATCGCGGGGAAGAGAGTGCTAGGATGATGAGAAGACCCCAGTGCGTAAATATGTGATATATGTGTGTGTGAGTGTAACTAGAAGTGCAAGGCAAGGGAAAGTGTAACTCAAATAATAATACTAGTAATCCAAAGGCAGGCCAGAGCCCAGACCATTAAGTGAACAAATAAAAATACAATTCGCTCCACGAAAATAGAACACTACTACGTTCGCGCACCTACAAACACACAAACACCCTCTCAAAACGCACGCACACTCGCATACCAAACGCAGTCGTCGCCCATCGAAGAGGCGTTATCCTTATTCTTGTTGCTTGCTGCTGCGCTGCTGCTGCCCGCCCCTAGTGCCATTCGTTTTGATCCTTTCTTTGTCGCTCTCGCCACAAGGCCAGCAGCAGCACGGCAGCTGTGCCTGTGCCGTGTGTTCGCGCCGTGCCGTGCCCCGAAGTTTCTATTCGTTGCTTCCCTCCCTCCCTCCATAGACATCGCACTCTAACTCGTACTCGCTCCGTGTGCATGTCCTTGGGTGCAAAGTGTTGTTGTTGTCGTTGCCGTTCGATTCGTGTCCGAGAGTGAGAGCTAACCGAAGCCGAACAAGATGCCGCCAGCCCTGATAGCCATCTCCGAGTTCGTGGAGGAGACACGCTCCGATTACAGCTCTCCCACCACCTCCACCTTTGCCTCGCGAATGCCGGACTGCCGCCAGACGATTGGCATTCTAGAAGAGGTAAGCAATGATGGCTGATGGGTGCCAATTATTATAAATAAATCGGCGAATTCCCTGGAAAAGTGAAGTACCCAAAGAAGGGGCGTCGGCGTCTCTCCCACCTTACCCCCCACCCGTAACGATTAGAAGCTACAAAAAAGATTTCTATAAATTGGCTCGGCGCCAATTTGTCTCTCTCTCTCTCTCTGTCTCTCTCTTGTTCTTACTATGGCGCGCGCGTGCTCTCTCGCTGCTGCCGCTGCAAGGTGGTTTTTTTTATTCAACGCGGGACGGGGGATGCGGGACGCGAGACCCACTAAATGCATTCTTAATTATAGCAAAACAGCTGCTGAGACCTGGAGAGTGCGGGAGTTGGAAGGTGGTGCCCCTCTGCCACACGAGTGTGCTGCAATTTCTATATTTAGTCATTGCAGCTGCTGCTGCTGCTGCTGCCGCTGCTGCTTCTCCCGTCGTCCCCTCCCCAATTCCACCGCGTTGATAAACCAAAGTACAACAAATACAAGGCAAAGTGATGTTTTGCGGGGCCGGAAAAGGCGTGTGATAAGAAAACAAAAACGACAGAAGCAACCACATTGATTAGTCAAGGCTTTGTACGGGGGAGTGGGAATGACTGTGGGGGGGGAGTGGAGAAGCGGTCACTTATCATCACCCACCACAAAAAGTGGCCAAGTGGTTCGTTGCTCAAGTGGAAAATTCATCCCATTTGTCATTTAAACTACGGCTATGGAAATTATGCAATATGTGCTGTGAAATGGGCCACAGCCCCTCCTAGGGGCTCCTCCTAGGGGACAGGGAATTCCCATTCCCGCGCACATCGCCCCAAAACAAATTTAGCACTCGGCCGCTGCTGCCGCTCCACACATTTGATAATTGGAGCCAAGAGAGCTGCTGGTCACGTCACGTCACGCCTTTTTGGGGCCCGGACTACTCCACACATCAAACATTTAATATTTAATTTCACTGATGGATTTTTAGTGTGTCCCCAGTAGCAGTCGCAGTCGCAGTCCCCCAACCCAGTGACCCCCATTCCGAGACAGAAAGACGGTGGGTCGGCTGTGCGTTATTTCCATCTCATTTCATTTTTTGTTTCAGCTTTTGTCTCTTTTATTGCGTGTTCCGTACCGTTGCCCGTTCCCTGTTCCCGTTTTCCGTTTTTTGTGTCTGTAAATCTGTCTAAAATTAAAATAAATAAATAGCTCTTGCATATAGTTTTCTCGCTATTCCCACTCTATTGCAAGATGAATTACAACTGCAACTTTTGGGCCACTTAGCCCACTGAATCATTGGGCAAGTGTTAGTCATAGCCAGGGAGCTGTAGGACTCATTTATAGCCCATATACCACATAAATTTACATATTTGCGGTGTTCCATAAGCCATGTTGCGGTTTCTCGTGCTTCTGCCTCTGAGATTCGGTATAAATTAGCGCCTTTTGTTATCAAAACAGCAAACCGGCCAGCAGATTGTCCGAGAAACGAGTTTCAACTCGCGACTTGGCTTGGCTTTGATTTGATTTGATTTGAGCTAGTTATTGATATTGTTCTTAGTCTTATCCATATGCGCCATGCCGTTTGTTTTTGCACTCAAAGTTTAGAGAATTTTCGGAATTTCATAAGCCACGTCCTTGCTCCCATATTATCTCCATCGCTACCACAGAGCTCGGCACATTTGATGCTGCACTCGAGACTGCCCGAGATTAGTTAAGAAAACAACTTAAATGTTGTGCACCCCCCGCTCCAGCCGCTGAATGAATGTGCATGGAGTGGAGGTGGATATGTTATGGCTCTCTTTTTTACCAGAGAGCGTGCGAGGGGTGCAGAAATTGGCATTGCAAATAGCCAGCCTAGAAAAACAAACAAGAAGCCATTTAATCTAATCTACGCTGGCAATGGTCCTCAGAATTTATTGGCATCAAATGGTTCTTTGAGTTCATAATTCATAAAAGAATGAATCCATCCAGCAAACAGCAATCAGGGAAGGCATTCCAGCGAGGCTTTCTTCTGATATTTAATTGAATTTTCTGAATACAAATTGAATTGAAACCAATTGGGCTAAAGCCAATGGGTCAAGGGGAATGGGGATATCTGCCACTTCTATGGGGCAAATGCATCAGGCGGAGGACACAAATCAAATAAGTCGAGCTGTACAGATTTTACCTCACACAAAATGTACCCCTTAAATGGAAGTAGAGCGCTGATGATGCTGCTGCGGCTGATGATTTTAATTGATGCATCAAATGGGGCGGGGGTAGGGGGGCTGCATTTGACATGGGACTGTGGCTGGGACTGAGACTGCGACTGCGACTGGGGTGATTATTAATTTTATTAAATGAAATGACCTTGTGGGCACATTTTCCATACAAATGGGGACAGGGAGGGAGGCATTGCAAATGAATGGAATACCAAATTCTGCTATTAAATGCATTTGGGTAACAATTGTCAGACGTATTGTGCCCATTGAATCGCCTTTCCATGCATGGCACAGGCACATTTGATTGTCTTCCGTTTTCAGCTGAGGAGATTGCATCCGACCCCTATCCCAGCCCCTGCCCCAGTTCCTGTTCCTGTCCCTGCCTCGAACTATGTATCGAAACTGAAATAATCTGTGGCTCACTCTTTGCAGCGCCTGGAGTTTGACCGGGAAGGCCTCACAAAGCTGAAGAAGGCGGTCAAGGCCATACACAACTCGGGGAACAGTAAGTACACGATATGGAGTACATACTGTACCGTAACCAGACACTAACTGATATCTGATATTTGTCCGCTTGCAGCCCATGTGGACAATGAGATGTTCATGGTACGAGCGCTGGAGCGACTCGGCGGCAAGGTGATCGATCAGGATGAGCCCGACATTGGGGCGGCGTTCCTCAAGTTCAGCGTCGTCACCAAGGAGCTGAGTGCACTGATGAAGACTCTGGTACATACGCTTACATCTGGCACGCTTATCTGAGTCTTTATTCATTTCCCTTTCTCATATGCCCGAGCAGATGCAGAACATCAGCAACATTGTCATGTTTCCGGTGGACTCGATGCTGAAGAGCGAACTGAGGGGCGTCAAGGGGGACATGAAGCGGCCGTTCGATAAGGCGGCCAAGGACTACGAGGCGAAATTCATCAAGATCGAGAAGGAGAAGAAGGCCCAGGCCAAGGAGGCGGGCATGGTGCGCACGGAGATCGATGCCGCTGTGGTGTCCGAGGAAATGGAGAAGGAGCGCCGGCTCTATCAGCTGCAGACGTGCGAGTATCTGCTCAAGTACAAGGATATTAAAACCAAAACAGGCATCGAGCTGCTGCAGCACCTAGTCGAGTACTATCACGCCCTGAGCAAGTGAGTGCCAGCAGAGCCGAGCGTGCAGCCACAGGCAGGGCTAACCAACTCTCCTTCTGCATTGCAGCTACTTCAAGGACGGTCTCCAGACCATCGAGCACTTTGGCACGTACATTGGGGATCTGAGCGAGAAGCTGCACGTGATCAAGCAGAAACAGGACGAGGATCGGCGCAGTCTGCTCGATCTGCGAACGCTGCTGCGCAGCACCCCGGACTTTGAGCGGGTGGACAATGTGCCATCCACATCGGATAGCCAGAGCCGAAGCGGGGGGGCGGGCTACTCCCTGCATCAGCTGCAGGGCGACAAGCATCATGGGGTCACGCGGCAGGGGCATCTGCTGAAGAAGAGCGAGGGCAAGGTGCGTCGCGTGTGGCAGAAGAGGCGCTGTCGGGTGACCAGCGATGGTTTCCTCGACATCTTCCATGCGGACGAGTCCAAGCCGCCGACCCAAGTCAATCTGCTCACCTGCCAGATCAAACCAGTGCCGGATGACAAGCGTGGCTTCGATTTGATTAGCTGTAAGTGAGAGAGAAGTGAACTCCATGCTGATTCCCAGCTGATTATAATTAAATTCGATGCCAATCCACTCGTAGACAATCGCCCGTACCACTTTCAGGCCGAGGACGAGGCCGATCAGAAGGCCTGGATGGCCGTGCTGGTCAATTGCAAGGAGAAGGCCCTCACCAAGGCCTTCCAGCACGCCAATCCCCAGATGAGCCCCAGCCTGGTCGAGCTGCAGAAGACTGTGATCCGCTACGTGCAGCTGCTGCCCGGCAACGATCGCTGCTGCGACTGCGGCTCCCGCAACGATGTCACCTGGATCAGCCTGAATTTCGGCATCCTCGTGTGCATCCAGTGCTCGGGCGTGCATCGCGATCTGGGCGTACATCACTCGCGCATCCAAAGCCTAACGCTGGACAATCTGACCACGGCCAATCTGCTGATCGCCCGTGCCATGGGCAACAGTACGCTGAACGACATCATGGAGGCTAAGCTGGGCAGGGGGAAGCTGCAGCACGAGAGCAGCATGTAGGTATCCCTCCACTCCCAACAGATATGCAGCCATCTGTAGCCATCTATCCATTTGTTTTCCATCCTCAGGGAGGAGCGCTACGACTTCATACGGGCCAAGTACGTGGCCAAGCGCTATGTGATGCGCACCTGCTCGGACGACAACGACTTGAGGTGCGATCTGGAGCAGGCCATCGTGAATGCGGACATGAGCCAGCTGCTGCAGGTGTGGGCAGAGGGCGCGGATCTCACCTGCTGCCTGCCCAGCTCGGATGCGGGCGAGACGGCTCTACATCTGGCCGTGCTGCGAGAGATGGGCTCCACGCTGCACATTGTCGACTTTCTCATACAGAACATGCCGCCGAAGGGCCTGAACAAGGCCACCAATCCAGCCGGACTGCTGGATCTGACCGGAAAGAATACGGCGCTGCATCTCTGCGCCCTCCACGATCGCAGGGAATGCATGAAGCTGCTGCTGCGCTCGGGATCAGACTACGAGCTCAAGAACTCGCAGAACAAAACAGCGCTGGATATAGCCAAAGAGATGGGACACAATGGCTGCAGGGAGCTGGTGAGTAGATGCTTGGGGGGAGGATCTTGAGTGGCCATCTAATCAGCGATGCTCTTTGCTCTCTCTCCTTTCTCTCTCCCTCTCCAGATTGAATGTGCCATAAAGCGGGAGAAGAGCGCCTTTGATCACATAAACACCGACTGGAATCTGCCCAACGAGGATGGCTCCACGGATTTCAGTGACGATGAGACAGTCATCGATGAGCGCGTATGTGTTGCGATTCTGCTGACTCCCGAAGCGTATCCTTCTTATTCCTTTCTGCTTTACAGAAATCTCGATCGCGTCCACCCAGTTTTGCTGGCGGGGATTCGCCTGTGCTGCGCTCACGCTCCTCCACCTGCGACTCCATACAGTCGAGTTCTAGTCCAATCGCCAACTGTCCCAGCCGCCAGTTTACGCTGCCCTCGGGCCTGCCCAGCTACACGCATTCGGCGGGCACGTCGCCCAAGCAGCACATCAGCGTCGGCCAGTATCTGGGCAGCAGTGCCAGCAATGTGGGCGGCGGCGGCGGTGGCGGTGCTGGCAACGGCGGTGGCGGTGGCTCTAGTCCCAGCTCCGCTTCCAGTCAGAGTGTGCGGGCGGCGAGGAACAGTCTGAATATGCAGCAGAGTGAACTGGGCCATGTGCCGGGTGGGGCACGCAAGTCCACATCCACGGCGAACATGAACTCACTGAAGAAGCGCACAGCTCCGGCCCCACCGCCTGGCACGCTGGGCAGCGCCTCCTCCAGCTCCACCTTCTATGGCACACTGCCCCATCCGCCCCGGCACTCGCAGAACTTTGATGCCAATGACATACGCGCCATCAACCATAAGAATCAATCGCTGGATGTGGCCTATGGCACGCTGCCCCACCTACGCAGCGTGGAGAGCAGTCCGCGCGGTGGCTACGGCGGGATCCCTGGCGGATCGGGAAATGGGAGCAGCAGCAGCAGCAGCCTGATGCCTGCCATGACGACATTTGGCCACAAGCGATCGCCCAGCGGGAGTCACTGAATCGTAATATACATCTGGCTGGAGCCAAGCTTGTGCTGCCACCCACTGGTGAGCTGCCCACGCTCAAGCATGTGGACAAGTCGGCGTTAATGCGCCCAAAGATACCGCCACCAGGACCGCCGTCAGGTGAGATTCAGCGCCTGCGACTGTTCCGTACTGTCTTTTATGCTGTTTTCTCTATATTTTATAGAGCGTGAGATTTCCAATGGCCAGTCGAACGAGAGCATCAGTTCCATAGACGAGGGTCCCATAGCGCCGCCGCGAAAGGTAAGTTGTGACCGAGGGGGCGAGCAGCAGGTCCTGGCTCTGTTATACTGTTTTACCTGTAGTAATATTGAACCTTTCAATGTATCTCAATTGTATCTATTTGCATTTGGTAAACAATTTTCAGCGCAAGCAACACAATGTTTTGATTGAGAGATTGAGATTATCGCAGTCCAGTGAGGAGACGGTAAATGGCAAACTCTGTTGCTCATTTGCATTTACATTCAATGACAAGCGACATACCTACATATATATATGAAAAAACACGTTCTTGTTGTCGTTGCTGTTGCTGTTGCTGTTGTCGCTGTCGTTCCCCTACTAAAATGTCCAGTTTATTTTGCATCCTTCGAAGCCCTAACCCTTGCGCCAAATACACAATTCAAATCCGTTTCTCTTTACGTTTCGATTTTGTTGCACTCATATTTTGAGGCTTTTCGAAGTTTTGCTTATCCTGTTGCTCTCCTTTTTGCAGCTGATAAATCAATCGGCCAACTTCACCGACTACGAGTCCTGGCACACGGACATGGACAGCTCTGGCGGTGGCCTGGATCATTCGGCCGATTCCAATGTCTCGTCCAGTGACAACGATCGCCTTCACTCGTCGCCCGACAATCCATCCAAAGGCGGTCCAGGACCAGGCTCAAGCGGAAAATTTCACAATGTAAGCGCGGGTAAAGGGGGGAATTGTTGCCATGGACTAATCCACTTTGCCACTGATCCACAGAATGGCCAGAGACGGTGCCGGGCGCTCTATGACTGCGTGGCGGACAACGATGATGAGCTGGAGTTCAAGGAGGGCGAGATACTGATTGTGTTGAATGAGCGCACCGACGATGACAACTGGATGGAGGGCATTATCGAGGGTCAGCCGTCGCGTCGCGGCATGTTTCCCGTCAGTTTTGTTCATATGCTGCCCGACTAAATGGGCATGGCACAGGGATAATTGTAGCTCATGTGTATTTTGTATGTTGTATGTTTCTGTGCGTCTGTGCGGCTGTGCGCGACTGTATGTATATATCTCTTTGTGTGCGTGTGCGTGTGCGTCATTTAAAACAAGACAAGATTTTATTTATTAGAAGAGAACCGTTTATGTCACAAGCCATGCGACTAATTTATTGTAACCGTAGGCACAAGGAATATATGTACATATGCATGTAGGTACATACATTCATATATATATATATATATGTATGTCTACAGTGAGCTAGTAATTGTTGGAATATTATATGCTGCCATCTCATGTACATTTCATTTTCAAAATCATAAAAAGGAGCTGCTGGAGTTTTAAATGCTTTTTTAACCGAATATGTCCTGCAAACTGCTGTAATTCGTACCATAAATGTATCTACTAACCTTAGCATTACCACGCTGTGCGCAAAAGTTACTCGGAATCTATTGATATATATATGTATGCTTATACTAGATGCTGCCATATACAGATACTAAACAATATCCACAAGAAGACCCGACCTGGTCGAGCTTCTTGGCTACGTACGAAAGTATTGTATTACAGTTGTTGATGAATTGATGACGAGAAAGTTTATAAAACAACGTTGAAATGAAAGAAACATTTACTTAAACTAACCCCCCCTCCCCCCATACATATGAGAACTCTATAGCTATGCAACAAAAGGAATAAATACATACAGATACCAGTATGTAGCCGTACCCCGTTTGTACCTAGAAATTGTTACCAATTAAGTCTACAAATATCTAAACGTAGTGCTACTGTATATGAATATTACCTACAATTTAGACGCGCTGTCAAAGAACAAAACTAAGAATTCTAGACTTTTTGACTTGTTGCATACCATGCCAAGGCAATGCAGCACACATGATCAGTTAAAGACCTACAATATGTATACTGTACATAATACACCCATTTTTTAAGACACAACACACCCCCCACCCCCACTACCTTTTTCTTTTATACATTTTGTATACACGTTTCAGTATTTATTTAGCAAAACCTTTCAACGTATTTGATATTACATTTAAGTCAAATAAAAGGAAAAACATAACGCTTATTAAATATACACATATATAAGGTTGTGTTTTTACCAAAAACAAGAGCGACTCCTTTTATTGGTGGGGTGAGTTGATACAAGTATTAAGAACACCTTAAGGAAAATGTCCACATTAGTTGCCCTGCGGAGGGGACTTGTCGCAGTTGTGTAAAATGGAAATTTGGTTTTATTGACATTATGATCTCACTGTAAATGCCCATAGTAAATTTATATTGCTATTCTTTAATAATACATCAGTTTGGGTGCTGATGAACTATTTCAATGCAAATCTACATCTAACGGTATCTTTTGATACTCAAACAAATGGTAGATATGAAATCAATTATTTGTCGATAGTATTGTAAGTAATACTGTTGCATTCGATATTCGATACAGCAATTATCGATATGTTGGCGAACATATATTTATATGATTGACGATCGAAAGGAAAAGACGTGGAATAAAAACGTGGATTTATATTTTACAATATGTAGATATATACATATCCATTAACAGAGTAGCGAAGCTAACATTTTAACAAAATTTCACTTACCAGCACTGGTAGGGGTAATCATGTCGATACTGTTTTGCGATATTTAAAATGGGAAAAAATTGTTTTTGGAAATTAAAATATTTGCTTTATATCATACCAAAACAACAAAAAATCTTGTAGTTTGCTATTTATTATTCATGAAATCCTCATAATTAAGGAATATTTTTAATATTTAATATCAACAGAACTTCAGGCAACAATAATATCGATATGGTACTTAGATGATTTGAGCAATCGGTCGCACTCGATACTTCGATTCGTCCGATACACATCCCTACTACAAAGGCAATATTTTCCGCATGCAGCTAAATTTTATTAAAATAATGCAGAAAGGCTAATTAATATTACATTACTGATTCGATCCGGGTAGCCTTTGACAAATAGCTTTTCATCTGGTACAAAAGAAGACGTCCAATTGTGCCATAGCACAGTCCCCGGACCGAAAAGAAAAGCACCTCTTCCCTCGCCTTGAGGTTGCGAGCTGCCAATTTGTTGTCGGCAAAGTGCGAAAGTTGTGGAAAAATATCACCTGCAACACGAGTGGCTGCTTGCGAAGGTAAGAAAATGCACAGCTTGAAGGCCAATAAGTGCTCTTTACGGTGCATGCAAAGCAATAACTAATAATCTCCGTGCAGGACAACAACAGGGTGACGACGGACCGGTACGAGGAGGCAGCTGACTGGAACGGTAAGGGTTAAAGGCACACCGCATTCACCCCTGCAGTGGGCAGTGGGCACCAGTGCGTCCGAAATATGAGTGCTGCTAAAAAGTATAAGCCTATGGATACCACAGAGCTGCACGAGAACACCGAGAATATTGCTGCTTGCCTGAAGAAGGCTGAGAGTGCCGCCGCTCTGATGATGGGCCGCAGTGCCTTTGCTGCCCAAAACATGAACTCTGCGTCGACGAACGGCGAACGCCTGCCAAATTTCTCCAAGCTTGGTTCGAACCATGGCGAGATTCGATCGGCAACAACTACCTCAAACTTACTTAATCGCACGGGGGCCATCCACAACAGCAAGCCAGGCGACGTCAAAAAGATAGTGATTAAGAACTTCAAAGGTGAGTGGTATTTATGCATGAGTTGTCGTTATCCACTCCACCCACTCCATGTGCATCTTTGATCCCATAGACAAACCCACACTGCCCGATAACTATTCCGAGGACACGTACGTGAAGCTCGAGGAGGCCGTTATCGCCATACAACTGTCGAAGCCCATTAAATATTCACTGGAGGAGCTGTACCAGGCCGTTGTGAACATGTGCAGTCATAAAATGGACGCCCAGCTGTATACGAAGCTCAAGGAGCTGACTGAGCAGCATGTGAAGCGCAATATCAAGCTGAAGGAGCTCACTGGGGGCAGCATGGACAAGCTGGTAAGTGGGCTGCAACGTCAAAATAAACATACGTTTTAGACATTGGACCAACTTACAGGTGCTGCTGGAGAAAATCAACAACTGGTGGCTCTCGTTCTGCCAGCAGATGATCATGATACGCAGCATATTCCTGTACATGGACCGCACCTATGTTTTGCAAAACTCATTTATCCACTCAATATGGGACATGGGGCTGGACCTCTTTCGCATACACTTTGCTCAGAACAGCGTCGTCCAGAAGCGTACGGTCGATGGTCTCCTAACGCTTATTGAAAAGGAACGCCAGGGCGCGTCTGTGGACCGCGGTCTGCTCAAGAGTTTGGTGCGGATGCTGTGCGATCTGCAGATCTACTCCAGTTCGTTCGAGGAGAAGTTCCTCGATGCCACCAATCAACTGTACAAGGCTGAGAGTCAACGCATGATGCAGGATCTGGAGGTGCCCGGGTACCTGCAGCACGTTAGCATGCGTCTGGCCGAGGAGCACGAGCGCTTGCTGCACTATCTGGACTCGAGCACAAAGTATGTTTTGCTTCACTTATGCTTCACTTATGGCTTATATTTCGATTGTATTTTCGCCCCTCCCCAACCCATAGACATCCGCTTATATACAATGTGGAGAAGGAGCTGCTGGCCGAACACCTGACGGCCATACTGCAGAAGGGTCTGGACGCGTTGCTGGAGGACAACAGATGGGTCGAACTAACAATGCTGTACGGCCTGCTTAGCCGTGTCAAAAACGGCACATCAGAGCTGTGTGGCAACTTTAACGGATACATTAAGGTAATCCCTTGAGGGTTCATCTTTAATTACGTTATCTTAACGCTTTATGTGTGTGTGTTGCAGAAAAAGGGACGCACCATTGTCATCGATCCGGAGAAGGATAAAAGCATGGTGCAGGATCTGCTCGAATTTAAGGATAAAATGGATTACATTGTCCGCAACTGCTTCGCACGCAATGAGAAGTTCACGAATTCGTTGCGCGAGGCCTTTGAGTTCTTTATCAATCAGCGAGCCAATAAACCAGCAGAGCTCATTGGTAGGTCGCCATTTCATCATTCATTGCATTGGTTTATGCTGTAACTCCTTCTCCCTGCATTCCTTAGCTAAATACGTGGACATGAAGCTGCGCTCTGGGAACAAGGGCACCACCGATGAGGAGCTTGAGAAGACATTGGACAAAATCATGGTTCTGTTTCGCTTTATACACGGCAAGGATGTGTTCGAGGCTTTCTACAAGAAGGTTATTGTTATTCCACATTTGCTTTATTGTTTACTGCACTCCACTTGATGATTAATCCGTCTCTGTGTGCGCACTCTCCAGGATCTGGCAAAGCGATTGCTCGTGGGAAAGTCCGCTTCAGTGGACTCGGAAAAGAGTATGCTGTCCAAGCTGAAACAAGAATGTGGTGGCGGCTTCACATCGAAGCTGGAGGGCATGTTCAAGGACATGGAACTGAGTCGCGATATCAATACAGCGTTCCGCGGCCACGCGCTCAGCAACAATCGGGATGTCCATAACCTGGACCTGTGCGTCAGTATATTGACAATGGGCTACTGGCCAACATATGCGCCCACAGAGGTCACAATGCCGCCGCAGCTCATCAATCCGCAGCAGATATTCAACAAGTTTTATTTGGAAAAGCATAGCGGACGAAAGCTACAATGGCAGCCCACGCTCGGCAACTGCATGCTGCGTGCACAGTTTGAGGCGGTAAATGAAATTCGAACGCAGTCAAAACTGAATAATCTACTAACTTAATACTGTCCTTGTGCAGGGTCCAAAAGAGTTGCTGGTTTCGCTGTTTCAGGCTCTGGTGCTGCTCCTGTTCAACGATAAGACGGTGCTTAACTACGAGGAGATATTGGCCGCCACCATGATCGAGGATGGAGAGCTGCGCCGAACTCTTCAGTCGCTGGCCTGTGGACGCGCCCGCGTCATAACGAAAACACCAAAAGGTCGCGAGATCGAGGATGGCGACCAGTTCGATTTTAATAATGAGTTCACCAACAAATTGTTCCGAATCAAAATCAATCAGATTCAAATGAAAGAGACGGTAGGTTTCGCTTTTCTTAAACTCCAAGCAGCAAACTGCGACACTCATGTATATTCCCCCTGATTTAGAATGAGGAGCAGAAGGCGACCGAGGAGCGTGTGTTCCAGGACCGTCAATACCAGATAGATGCAGCCATTGTGCGCATCATGAAGATGCGCAAAACTTTAAGCCACAATCTACTCATCACCGAGCTGTTCAACCAGTTAACCTTCCCCGTCAAGGTGCGTCGTCTATTGACACAATTCGCATGCGAATTGAATGCTAATGCTTTCCTCATTTTCTATCGCCAGCCCGCTGACTTAAAGAAGCGCATTGAGTCGCTTATCGATCGCGACTACATGGAGCGCGACAAGGACAATCAGAACCAGTACAACTACGTGGCATAGTTTGTCTGGGGAAGGGTCACTCGACACCGAACACCGAACATTGATTTGATTGCAACATCCATCTTTCTATTTACCATACGCATACGCATACACATACTGAAAAGTCCATTGAAAATTTGGTGTGTTTCTTTGCCTGTGTCCGGCGTTGCTTTGATGAGCGCCAGCGCAAGCCGCCTAAACGATTATGTATCATGATATGTAGCCTCTATGTAGGGCCGTTGCTACAGTTTCTCTTTTTGTAAGTTACCTTTATCCAATCAATAAACTAAGCGTTTTATTTACAAATCACGACTCTTGGACTCGGAGCACGGCAGGTCAGACGACTGTTGAAAATAACTAACTATTCATTTGTTGGACTCGATCGATTGTCTTTTTTTGTTTAAAAACTATTTTTAATGGATTCAATTAAATGAAGATCCTTCTTCAGAAGATCGGTACAAGGAGGAGACACTTGCAGGTTAATTTTCTGAAGGAAATATATATTTAAATTAATTTAAATAATAGCTCTCGTACTCGTAACTTCTGTATGTAAAATGGATACGCATAAACTAGTTTTTTATTTACCATAAATAAAAAATTATTACGTGAAAACAACTATAATATAATGCACTGTGTGTTTCACTAGCTTATTGTTATTGTTATTATTATTAATATTATTATTAATAATATTGCAAGCGTCTCTCGATTCATTTTCGAGTAATTTGTGAGGCAAATTTAGTTCGTTTAGCAAATGAATCAAATATATACAACTACAAATAAAATATTATAGGCTACAGTTAGATTGGTAGAGTAGAATAGATTATATACAATTCAGAAATAAATATAGCGGTCGCGTGGGGTCATCTAAAAACGACAACGAGGTTGATTCAGATATCACAATACGTACGTACTTCTTCCTCCCTCGTTTTCCCTCTTGTGTGTCAACTTGTCAACTTGAAAAAGGCTCTCAGTGGCGGCTTAGACTACTGATACAGGATACTGATACTGCTACCAATACTACTATACTGCTATACAAAAAATACATGCAATTTCTCCGCTTCGGTCACCGCTTACGTCTCCACGCTGTTCACACTGTACTGCGAGCTGTCGTAGTCGGAGACGCTGTCCGACCCGTAACCGCCGAAGCCGGCCACAGAGGGCCGCACACTACTGGTCCGTATGCCATGATCCTTGAGTACTTCGGGCACATAGACGGGGGCCGGGCCAGCAATCTCCACAATGCTGGGACGACGGGTGGCCGCGCACCGCTTGATGGGAGACATGAACGTGAACAGGGTCAGGGTGATGGCCAAACTGATGATCAGCAGCAGGAAGCGGGCCATGCCTTCGTCGCCGCGGAAGAAGCATATCATAGCCATCACAAACACCAGAATCACCACCGAGAACTTTGTCATGGTCACCGCCGTTGAGTGGATCTTGCCGCCCTTGCGGGATATCATATTGGAGGGTCCGTATGCGAAATACAGATTGTGACGATCCACGAAATGCTTGAGGCAGATGTAGACCATGGCAAAGGGCATGATGAGCGGACAGAATACGCTGTACACGATCGCAATGGTGAAGACGAGCGTGGTCCACGCGTAGTGGGTGCCAAAGGGGAACTCGATCAGGATGGCTTTGCGGATGAAGGGCGTCTCCGCCTTGGAGTTGGCCTTCAGCAGCGACCAGATGTAGACAATCAATTCGGGGAATCGCAACAGCTCCAATGCAGTACCAATAAACGCAGCAGTGATGATGTAGTTGACGTAGAAGGAGCCACGATCCGGCAAGAAGATGCACTGCCAGCGTCCGGTGTCGTTGGTGAAGCCCCACTCCAGCAGGGCCTGGGCCGAGGTCAGTCCCAGCGATGGCAATATCAGAATCATCAGCAGCAGGTAGCCGAAGCACTTGGTCATGATCGAGTAGTTCTGCTTGGAGCGCGTGTAGTGGCCCATCCACTTGTCCGAAATGGCCACAATCACCGGCATCAGGGCGGAGAGCGTCCACAGCATCAGGGTGGGCAGGAACTCGGACACCAACGGTGAGATCTTGCCCTCCGTATCCTTCAGCCAGGGCCGGCTATTCAGCAGGTTTACCACCATCACCGGCGTTGTGAGGAAGAACAGGAACAGGAAGAGCACAAAGTTCACGCAAAAGAATTTCAAGTACCAATGGCTCTTGTTCACGTTCAGATTCTCCCAGAAGAGGTCGTCGGGCGAGGGGGCGAACATCATCTCCCACTGGCGATAGGTGCCGGGCGTGAAGTGCGTAACTATGTTCTGCGCCTCCTGCACCGTCGACACAGTGAGGAAGGCAATGTCCAGCGGCTCGTTCATAGTGGAGGCACGCAGACGGGCCACATCGCCCGACAGCTTCCGCTCCTCGCGCTGATAGTACTCGTACGCATTCTCCTTTTTGCACGAGCACATGTCCGGCTTGGCCTGGCAAGAGAGAGTTATGATTGCAGTGAATGTTCATCCACCTCCATGCAAAATCCACTTACCATTAACGTGTCCCGATTCCGGTGATGCTCACAATACACACGGGCATCGTGTATCCGCTCGTACTCGGCGTTGCGCACATACAGACGGGAAATGTTGTAGGCAATGCTGACACTCTCGATGGTTACGTCGGGGAACAGCTCCTGCATGTAGTTGCGCACGACGGTCTTGTTGCGATCGCTGGACGAGATGTTCGATATCATGATTGTCCGGGTGGCAGCCTTTTTGAACGCATTGCGGCCCGAGGCACGTCGCATGATGAGTACCACCAGCGGAATGTACAGAATCGTAATGATTGTGTGCACCCAGAGCCAGGGGGACTCTGGCGACAGGTTGGCCATCGTTGTCCGGCCAAAGGCATTCACATCGTACGGCGTGTCCTTGGGTCCGTTCAGAAAGTTGACGGGCAATATGACGGCCAGAGAGATGAGCGTCACCAGAGCCATGACAGCCATCAAATGCTGCTGGAAGGACAGGTAGTGGACTGCATCGGGGCCGGTGTGCAGCAGGATGGTTTCCTTCCGCAGCTTAAACGTGATCCAAATCCAGCCAAAGAGACCCTGTTCGGGTTGCATCGGCGACAGTGGCGTGGAGTCGCCGCTGTTTTGGGAGTTGACGCTCGGCCGCGGTGTCGCCTGTGTGGAGCTGCCCGGCTGGGGCTCAATTATGCTTGTCGCTCGCGAATAGAATATCTCCGTCCAGCGTTTCTTGCTGCCATTGCTGTTGACCAGGGCCAGGCGGCCAAAGTCGCTCGCCTGATGCCGCAGCGTTGTGAACAGCAGGATGAACAAAATCCAGAATATTGTATTCAAGATCAGAGTCTCTGGTATCCCATTGTAGGCACTCGTGAAGAAAGACGTGCGGTTACCCACTTGAGAGCAGTAGGAGAGATTGCCCGAGTCCGACATTGTGCTTCGCTGAAACACAAAGAGAGTCACAATTATTGGAGTTTTCAGAAGCGATAAAACTCGTGCCGCCGTGCCGTGCAAAAATCTAAGCCCCAGAGCTGATAAGCATACACTTGAGATCACCCATTCCCCCTCATAATTGGCACTTTCCGTTTGTGGATTGGATCCATTGCAGATACTTTCTAAGGCTGCGGCTGCACAGATTTATCTTTTGAGGTCAGTGTGTCAAAGTAGCCAAAGTCCACACAATTGATGCTGTTTTACAGTGGCTACAAAACGCTTCGCTTTTGATTCATTTCTGTCCCCTTACCAACAATAAAGATACTGTATCTGCTTAGGAATATAAATATGTAAATGTATACGCAAAGGCAAACACTCGTTTAATCCGAACAACGATGTTCTCATGCATTTTGGAGTTTTTAAAATGAGATAATCATTCTCAAACATGTTTCCTTCTGGTAGGAAAGGGGCGGACGGGGAATGAGATAACTTGGCTAGAGCAGGGGGTGGTCTTGGGTGGTGGGGCAGCGTATGGTTCGGTTCGTCTACCACCTTTTCTCTTTTTTGCGTTTTGTTTTGTTATTCGGCGGCGGCGGCATGAATCATCGACATTTCATTTTCGCCTTGGGACAGCCAGACGGTTGGAAATTGGAAACACTGCACAAGTTGAGCGTTTTGGCTTTATTACACATATAATTATAATTAATAGTTAACAGCAGTTGGAGTGTTGCGTGTGTGTGAGTGCCCTTCTTGCTATCCACTTTCTTTGGCTTCTTTTATGGCTTTCACTTCGACTACGAGTACGGTGGTCATAAGGTTTATCTGCCACGCTGGCATCCAATTCAATTCTTTTCTTGCATACCTTGTCCACTAAAACCAATCCTTTGTTGTTGCTTACTTTATTTAATTATACATCAAAAACAGATTGCAGTCGCAGGGTTGTTAAATTTTTTTAAGTGCTGTTGCGCTCTCGCTCTTGCTGTCGTCAGTTTTCAGCTATCGATAGTACGAGCTCATGAACAATCGATGTCATTATTTTAAATGTTTATTTAATTTGTATGGGATAATTCAATTAGAAAATAATATATATGATATACTTGGACTCCTTTCAATTTTTTTACACGGCACCAGCCGTTTTATAATAAGAACCCACAACTTATCGGGAAACTATCGACACTGCAACCCTATAAAAGTTGGAAAATGCCATCACTGAGAACAATCGAAGCCTTTCAACAAATTCAAATATTATTAAATTTTAACAAAAAAATTAATTATTAAAAGGACAGACGACGGAGACTGTTTGTTTTACTTCATCCCTTTCGGTATGTCAATAATCTAGCAAAAAATAATATTTCTACATGTTTACATTGTTTCTGACACAGCCACACAGACAGTTTTTTCTAAAACGTTGACATTACGTTTGGTGCAAATTAACTCCATCGGAAGGCGTACCCAAGGTTATTATAATGCTACCAAAATCGAAGCCGTCGCTGGCGGCGCTGCTGAGCAAGAGTCCGCAGAGTCCGCTGTCATTCAAAATTCAGTTGCTGTCGGGTCAGTCTGTGGTGATGGTGGAGTCCCCGGGGTACGACAGTGAGCTCTTCATTCCGCAGATTGTCAAGGAGCGAATCACCCTCCAAAACATAATGCTGAATCGTCGGTGCTGCAGTGAGTCCAGTCTGACCACCTACCCGATAGTACTAAAAGGCGGTGCGGGCTGTGTGGTGGAACCTGTAAGCAGCACTCCGCTGCGAACATCGCAGTGGGGGAACTCGTCCACACCTTTGGCGAAAAGCACTCCCACAACACTTTCAATTCGTCGCATCAGCGGTGGCAACAAAGCGAGGGCGCTGACACCAGAGCCGGCTCGTTTTCAAAAGATGCCATTTGAAGCCGAGATACAGGACACATCTCTTCACCTGAACCTGTCCTGTTCCAGCCACAGCCCCAGCCCCAGCCCCAGCTTTAAGTCACCTCCTGCGCTTCTGCCGCCTGAACTTTTGGGCAACACAGACTCGGTAATGAGTGTCGCTGGCTCATCCTACTATAATGTGCACCCCATCCCACCTCTGAGTAGCTCTGTGCGGAAGACGCCCCCGGAGCGCACTTATGCGCGCCGTAAGCCCAACGCGATCGGCAAATCCACGCCGACGCCCGCCTGGTCTCCGCTACAGAAGAAGAAACGCCAACCGGCAGCATCTGCGACGAAGGTACCAAATCCGGTCATGAAGCTAGAAGTGCGCAATAGGAAACTAATAGTGGACGCAAAAAAGAGCATTGGGGCGTACAAACTGAAGACCGAGATCAGCACGCCCGTTGTCAAGAAGAGAATCATCCAAAAGCAGGTGACGGCCAAGACGAGAAGACAGTTTGAGGCGCTCAAGGGCACGGCCTTTGACCTGCTGACAACATCGGCCCAAGGGAGCATGGCCCAAGAGTTGGCCAAACAGTTTCAGGATGCCTGCATGGACAAACGGGCCACCACTGTGCCCAACTATGCGGAGCTGGCCGACTGTTCTCCGCTGGAAATGGACGCCGAGGTGAAGGGTTTGCTGGCAAAACAAAAGCGACTGGAACCCATAACCAACAGCAAGCCAAGGCCATGGATGTGATTTATTGCAGCCTCGCCGCTGGTTTTCTTTTGCGTTTTCAAAATTTACTGTTCGCCCTGGTAGCCAATTGAATAATGTCTTGGGGTGCAGCAGCGCATTAAATGTTCTCCTCTCACAATGAAACCTATTATTTATGCTGTATTCTTAGTCCTACTTTGTCCTAGTATAATATGTACAGTACTGCCTAACGATAATAAATTAGAATAATAATTATTTTGTACGATGAAACGTAATTGTAAACGGGCAGCCAGAGCCAGAGCCGTTTAAGAGCTGCGACAACGGAAGCAGGCTTTGAATCCCCGTTTAATGGCTCGTATATTGTGGACAACCTCCTCCTGGGAGAGAGAAGAGGATCATTAGATGAGTTTAATGATGGAATTCGATCACTTACCTGCATCAGATTGAAGCACATGGCAATTACGGCCATTCCTAGCAATAGATATACGGCACAGAGGATAAAGCTGACCTCCACTTTGTCCCTATCGGCGGTTATCTATCAGAGGCGGTTATGTATCACAGTCACAGTTTGTTCATTTGTGTTCGTAGTGAACTTACCACCCGATCACCTGGCACCAGATCACCAAATCCAATACTGCTGAGCGAGATTAAACAGAAGTAGCTGCCATCCAAGTAGTTCCAGTCCTCCCAGCGACCAAAGAGCAACGCACCCCACAGAATATACCTGAAGGAGAAGGAGACCTAGGTGTTTACAGGATCTGTGCGTCTCCTACTCATTTGGGGAAGCTCTTACCCAACCATGACAAAGATGCAGACTGTCAGAGGTACAGTAATCTCGTCCGTGCTGCCGCGTATCTCTCGCTCGATATCCGAATCGGATCCGCTGTACGCCACATCCACGATGCTGGAGCTGTGATGAGAGCTCTTCGTGTAGTCGGTGCTGCTGCTGCTGCTGTTGCTGTTGGTGGTAGAGCTGCTGCTGGTGTAGCTGCTGCTTCCGCCGCCACTTTCCATGTTGTGCATTTGGAGCTGTAATAATGTGTGTAATGATCCCCACTTGATGTGTGAGCAGCTGCCACTCACCGCCCTCGCCAGGTGGCGCAACTTTCGTCTTTCCCGTATGATGCGGCGCTTGGCCACGCCAGGACATATGCGGCACAGGCAGACCTTCGAGTATATCCACTTGAAGGACTTGGCCAGCACATCGCCAATGTTTGAGAGGTAGAGCAGGAACAGGGGCATACCGATGATCGCATACAGAATGGTCGCCAGCTTACCCCACTCCGAGTGGGGTGTTATGTTGCCATATCCGATCGTTGTGATGACTGTCAGCGAGTAGAGGAAGGCACCGGAGAAGCTCCATTGCTCCACATCGGGCCCCTTCAGCTGTTTCTTCACAATCGCCCGCTGGTACTCCAGGAGCACATCGTTGACACTGCGCAATCGTCATGGAATAGTTTTGCATTAGATTCATTTAGTGGTGTGGTTGGCCATTTCTTACCGTTTCCTGTACGCCTGATGGTCGAAGAAACTAATGTTCTCGGCCGTCAGCTCCCAGATGCGCGTGAGGCACTCCCCGCTGACATTGCGCTCGATGAACCGATGCGGCTTCTGCGACTTGAGTCGCTCGTATTCTTGGATTTCGATGGACTGGAAGATGAAGGCGCCCCCAATCGTGTAGAAGGTGACTAGCAGTATGATGCCCACATTGCTGAACATGAAGGCCGTGAAGTGGCGGCAGTGATCCTTGAATCGTTCAAATGCTGGCCTCTCCTTCCGCCGGAACGAGCTCCGCCGTGAGGACATGTCTGGCCCCGTGCTGCGGTCCGCTTAGCAGCTCCTTTCCGTTTCGTTTTCGCTGGGCGTTCCACTGGCGTTTGCTTGGACATGCTTCGAGCCGAGTGTCCTGCGCCCGCCGGCTCCCATCGGCATTGGGCGTTTGGGGCTAGAATGGGACAGCAGTGGAGCTGCAAGTATACAAGCGAAGTGAGAGCATTGGTGACGCCCCAAAGGATTTCCTGCACACCTATCGCTAAATATATCCGTGATTACTCTTAGTTTGGCCCAAACACACAAAATGGTAAATAAACAAAACGCTCGGGCTATATTATCAAAGTGCTTAACGGCCATAAATCTTCGCGAGCAACGACGGACGGATTCAGAGCGTACGAATGGTGGTATTCCATTCGTATTCATGTGCTGTGCCCAAAACGATCCGATCGAGTATGTTGTCTTGCTGCCCGTACGAGTAGGTGTTTTTATTTTTATGGTCTAGTCTGGGATTATCGCACCGAACAGACATTCTCGTGTGTACAAATGTACTCGTAAAGATCTTGATACATTGTTTTAGTGCTCAGTCCGCATAGAGTTTGGATACAATTTTGTGCCCACTCGCCGTTTACGAGTGTAGATGTTGTTGCTCAACAGATTCTCCAGGCTATCCCCATCAGAGATTCCATTTCGAATTGCGTAGGGGAATTTATGAGCACGAATATGTGTGTGTGTGTGTGAAAATACCTATACTCATATAAATACATTAATTAAATTATCATTTACTGAGGAGTAAAAGATAAAGTTACCCTGCCACGCGCGCTGCCTCTCTTTTTTGTCTGGCGCTACCTAGCGGAGTGAGCGAGTACCAACGGAATGGAAACAGAGAATGGAGGGAGTGGAGGAATATGCAATTACAGTAACATGATTTTTCTTTTAGTGAATTATTGCTGCTAATATTATAATCCCTCTTAGAAATAATTAGATCATTAAATAAGTTAAACAGGAAAATTGGATAGCAGAATGAAAACTATAAATTGCTCGAGACTTTAAGTGCCATTAAAAAATCAAAGAAATCGGAAAAATTCTCAGATATTTAAATGAATGGCTTCCTGGCATGTCTACCATTAGTTTTCCAAGTTTAAATAATGCTCTGAGGATGAAAGTGCTCAGGTGTAGGGCATCGTATTAGTCGGAAGGATGCCTGTGGAGTTCTTTCCGATTTATCTTTATACTGTCTGCACATATTTCGTATATTCTTTAATAAATTGCCAACATGAACATGAATTATTGGACTACAATCTTGGCAGCTGGCCTATGGAACAGTCACATCATCTCATCCCCACCGGATCGATCTACTGCTTGTGTGTGGTATTTCAGATTTCTAGCGTGGACGGAGGATGACATCCGTCTACATTCAAGAATTAATGGCATAGCCGATGGCGTCAAATTGGAGAGTTCCTAACGATGCGATGCGATGCGATGCGCTGTCTGTGTCCAGTCCGTCCGTCTGTGGTGGCGGTTGCCAAACGCCAAAACGCCTTTCCTTGCTGTTTTTGCTTTTGTTGTTTAGTTTTTCATTTCGTATGCTAAGGTTTAATTTAGTGGGTGTGAAATACGAGTTCATTTGAGATTATTTTTATAAACTTTTGCCGTGCCCCAACCCCAAACCACAGTCATTTGTCTGATTTGTGGCCAGAGAAACACTTTTATTGGCGCCCAAAGTTGTTGGGGCGAGCCATAGTTTTTGGAGCTGGCCTTCGGATCCATTCCGGGACTCGTATATGTACAAATTTTATGGACTTTCACTCTTCCACTACGCATGCTGAGAGTGGACTGGGGGCAGGTGAGGCGGCGGGCATAAATTAAAATCAATTATCAATCGATGTTTGAATTATTTACAGCGAAAACATATTGTGTTCCTACTCGTAATTAAAAGAGAGATCCGAATCCAAACACAAACTAAAAACTGGCAAAACACTCGTTGGGTAGGGTAGGGCAGGGGGAAAATCTAAGAAAAACACAAAATACTAGGGATTGGAACACGAAAATAAAAACACATTAGGGGCGGAACTGAGCTAAAAAGCTGCCCCCCTGCCACCAAATGGAATTTCGATGATTTCTGTACAATAATTAAGAAAATGCCAGCCGGTCACTGCAGACTGCGACGGAGTGCAGTCCGGTGCGGTTTTTGTGGTCGGCAATTAAATGGCCAAAACTTGACGAGATATTTTTGGATGGCTAAGCGCAATGCGAGGTCCACTGGGCCAAAATGTCTGCTTTGCATTGCGTAAATATTTTAATTATAATTGCTCTTTCAAGACATTTATGCTGGGGGTTCTGCTAACCCAAATAATGCACAGATTAGCCCCACGAAAAAAGATCAAAGATGAAAATGGCGGAAACTACATATTGTAGTTGCCTTTTATCTGGTACCCAGTACCCTTTGGCCCGTGGGTCATGGGTGTATTGGACTAGTGGAAGATCAAACCAATGGATATGTAGATCCCATGCTAGTTCTCGTAAATGGACGCATTGTAGTCGATGAAGCAGCATTCCCCCATTCCTGTGCTCGTATTTATTTCTGTGAAGTGGCTCTTTTCACTTTTACTTAGCCTTCTAGTTAAGAACTAAAGTGCGTCATGGATTCTGGGATTGTTTGGGTGGAAAATGACGAAATCACTTGGAAAAGAATTAATGGAAAGAGCATTTCTGTGTGTAGCTTAGTCCTTAGCTGAGCGGAATTTCCCTATTGTATTTTCGTAGTAGAGTTCTCGACTTCTGTTCGTATTACGTTCCAACTGTCAATCATCTGTCTGTTCCCATACACAGCTTGTGTGGGGGGCTCATTAGGCACAGGTTGAGTCACGATGCACATCCTTCAGCCAGCAGACTTGCACAATTAATTTTCAGCATTTAATTTTCCATGCCAAGAGGAAAATTAGAAACGAAAAAATCTGCTTAAATATGACAGACAGGCACAGAATGTTAAGTGTCAGCGGCTACACGAGAAGAGATTTTCAAATTTAATTATACCGGACGAAAAAGAGCAAAATGACACACTAATATCGCAATACTTACAACAACAGCAACAACAACAAAAACATAAAAAAAAAAAGAAAAATAAGAAACACATCCACGCATATTGATGGCCAGGCCACCAACTGACACGACGGCGACACCAGACAAGCCAAAAGAGCGTTCCCATGTGAGCCAAAAACTAATTTTCGTGCATTGACCGCACTTTTGTGGGGGGGCGTAATTTCGTGTATTGAATGCGTATCGAGTTGCGTGCGCCAACGTCTCCACCACTCCGCCCTGTCAGCTGACAGCCTCCGCTGATCCTCCTGGCTAGCCTCCTGTGACGGACGGCAGACCATTTTCTATTCCTATTCCCAGTTGGAGGCTATTTATGCAATTTACAAACCTGTCTTGTTTATTATGACAATTGCCAGAGTTGTTTTGTTCTGCTGCGTTCTTCCTTGCCAGATGCTCACCTCGTGCACTCGTGGCCGTGACGTCATGAATGAGAAAGCACCGCTATCTATCTCAATGCTGCTCAGCTCTGCTCTGTTTCGCTCTGATCTGATGTATTTTTGAACTGTACATGTACAGAACAACGACGACGATATTTATGTTTGTGCGCGCCTGCCTCTGCCTTCGTATATTATTTTATCAGTGTTATTCAACGCACAGCGAATGCCTTCGGAATTGGATTTGGAATTCAATTCTATTGGAAATTATTTAATGCTGTTGCTGCAGCAACAAACAACAAACAGCAACAACAATCTTGTCTTGTATTTGTTTCGTTGCTTGGTGTATTTTTAACCGCACATTACTTGAGTTCTTTTCACTTCAATTCACTTTCCGTGTGCGGCTGCTGCCAAACCAAACCGATTCAACCCGATCCCGGAGCAAGTGCCTCATTCGCAAGGCCGCGTGCGCTCTCCTCGACGCTCCGTGGCCCACTGTGGCCCACAGTGGCTGTATTTATAGACAACATACACAAAGCGCTAATCTTGACGCATTACCTGTGACGTCGCGTCGCGTCTCGTCTATGGCTGTCGAACGCGAGAGAGAGCAGAGTAGAGTAGAGCAGAGCGAGCGCATTCCACGCATTCTTCTGGCACCGACTGACGCATACCCTAACTCAAGCAAGCACACGCAGTTCTGATATATTTTATTGCTCACTTTCAGTTTCATTTGATCTTTGACTTGAGGCCCTTCTCCAGCAAGGGCGTCACATCCTTGAGATCACGGTTCCTGGTCTCCGGCAAGTAGCGCCAGGTCAGGAGGAAACCATAGACGCATATCAGAGAGCAGGGTATGAAGACAAACGGTCCAATGCACGCCTGCAGGATGGGGAACAGCATGCCAATCAGGAAGTTGGACAGCCAATTGGTCAGGCTGCCCAGGGCCATGGCAGCGGGACGTGGCGGCACCTCGAGGATCTCTATCGGTAAGGAACGCACAATTAAATGCACAGCCTAGGCATTCAGCTTACTCACCAGAGCCAATGAAGTAGGGCATGGGTCCCAGAGCCAAGTTGAAGGCAACGATGTACAGCGACAGGAATAGGATGCAGCCGTACGAAGCCTCCTGGTACGAGTTCTACCGGATAAATAGGAAAGTGTAAATGCGAGCACTGAAAGCATAAGCTAACCATAAGCTCCAGTCCGACGCTGAGCAAGAGCAGAAAAATGGATGAGAGCAGACAGGAGAGCATCATCATGATCCGCCTGTTGAACGTGGCCATCATCCAGGGTGCGAAGAGGGCAACGGAAAAGTTCAGCACACCCTCGGCAAAGTTCAGCCACAGGGCCAGCTTCAAGCTGAACCCAGCATCTGTGAAAATGGACACGGAATAGTACCAGATCTGTGGGGAGGGGGACGGGGACGGTCATGATAGATTATCCTGGAAGGATCCTGTCTGCACCCTACCGCACTTATTCCGCTCATTGCCTGCACAAAATGGAAGGAGCAAACAAGGATCAGGGGCATCCTCAGCTTGCTGTTGCGGATCACGGCCGCCAGGTTGCTCTTTTCCACAGCGGCGGCCGAGGCAGCCTCCATCTCCGCCAGCTCCGTGTCCGCGCGCTGCTCGCTCCTGCGCAGGCGCACCAGAATCGCCCGGGTCCTCTCCTTGTCGCCCCTGGACATCAGGTAGCTGGGGCTCTCGGGGAACCAGAGCAGCGGCGTCAGGCCAATGAACACGAGTATCACATAGCCAGCGAGGGCGCAGTGCCAGTGTTTCCGGCTGCCCAACAGGAAATCGAAGGAGAATAGCTGCCCCACCACAATCCCGCCGGTGACGCCGATGCAGGTAAAGACGCCCACGCTGCCGCTCAGCTCCGCCGGCGCCAGCTCCACCAGATACATGGGCTGAGTGGTGTAGACCAGGCCAGCTGCCACGCCGCCAATAAGACGCCCCAGCAGCAGCATTTCCACCGAGTTGGCCATGCGGCAGAAGAACTGCAGCAGCGCCGCAACGGTGAGCAGCGCTCCACTGAGCAGCAGGCTGCCCCTGCGCCCCAGCTTCGTGTTGCAGGAGGGCGCCAACAGAGAGCCCGCAATGCCACCGACCTGGAACATGGACACCACGCAGGCCATCAGAGTCTTTAGCTGAGAGTCGCCCAAGACGGTCGCATATCTCGACTGCGCCGACTCGAAGATCCAAAGTCTAATAAACTAGCAAGAGAGAAGTATTGAGCTGGGGCTGGCTTGGCCACGTCTCCACCCACCTTGGTCGGTGCGTTGACCACGCCAAACGAGTATCCGATGGGAATGACGGCGCCCAGGGTGATGCACACGCAGATTAGCAGCAGCAGCGCTGTCCAGCCCTGCTTCTGCTCGGCCATTGTGGTGGTGCCAGATAAAGTGACAGATAAAACGAGATCTACTTTGTTGGATTTACTGATTACAATGTCTTTGAATGGATATATATGTAGATCGATAGAACTAGTCCAGTTTGGAGAGCAGGCCGCGGCTCATCAGTGGCCTGACATCTTTGGGCTCGCGTCCTCGCGTTTCCGGCAGATAGCGCCATGTGAGCAGCAGGCAGTAGATGCACACGCACATGCAGGGCATGAAGGCGAACGAACTCCAGACGCCCTGGAGCAGGGGAAAGCACATGCCCACCAGGAAGTTGCCAATCCACGAGAAGAGGCTGCCCATCGACATGGCCACTGGGCGGGGCGAGTCTTCGAGCAGTTCTGCGTAGGACAAAATCTTGCATTAAAGTTTGCTCGTGGCAGCAATAAGGAGAGCCAAGCGAATACAAACCAGCGCCAATGAAGTAGGCAATGGGACCGAGGCCCAGCTGGAAGCCCAGGATGAAGCTAAGGATGAAGGCAGCGCAGAAGTAGGTGAGCACCGTGCTCTGCGAGCTCTCCAGGAAGTACAGGCCAATGGACATGGCCAGAAGCGAAAGGGCGCACACGGCGCAGGACAACATCATCAGCGGACGACGCGGGAACTTGTGGATCAGCAGCGGACCCAGCAGGGAGGTGCACAGATTGAAGCCGCCAATGCCCAGATTCAGCCAGGTGGCTGCGCCCGCGGAGAAGCCCGCCTCCGTCAGAATGGACAGGGAGTAGAAGAAGATCTGAAAGAGGCAGAGGGATCGGCATCAATTTCCAGACGGATTAACGGGGGCGCCTGAAGGACCTACAGCATTGATGCCACTAAGCTGTTGGCTCGCCTGAAAGGAGCAGACCAGAAGCAGTGGCAGGAACAGCTCTTTATCGCCCAGCACCTGACACAGGGAGCTATCCTTGCTGCTGGCCTGGGCCTGGGCCTCCAACGTGGCCTTCATCTCGAGCAGCTCACGCTGCACTTGCTCCTCGGCCCCCTCTCCGCGTATACGTAGCAGCGCCCGTTCACTGGCGGCCGAGTCGCGCTTGTGCAGGTAGAGCCAGCGAGGACTCTCCGGAAACCACCACATGGGCAGCAGCGAGGCCACCACCAGCAGCGTGTAGAAGCTCAGGGCGTAGGGCCACAGATCCTCGTTGCCAAGCAGCTGGGAGAGGGTCACCACCTGGGCGAGCAGAATGCCACCCGTCACCCCGATGCAGGTGAAGACGCCCACACCGCCGCTCAGCTCCGAGGGAGCCAGCTCCAGCAGATACATCGGCTGGGCGGTGAAGATCAGGGCAGAGGCGATCCCGCCAAAGAAGCGTCCAGCCATCAGCATCTCCAGCGACTTGGCGGCCCGACACCAGGTGAAGAGCATGCCACAGACCACCATCACCGCCCCGCTAATCATGAGGCAGCCCTTGCTGAAAGAGCCAGAAAGATAATTCCATGGGTCGGCACTTCCCCGCTCTTTTGCCCACTCACCGGCCGTACTTGTCGCTGCACAGGGCGCTGAAACAGGAGCCGCAAATGCCCCCAATCAGATAGATGGAGACGATGCTGGTCCACAGTATATCCAGCTGGGTGGCGCTCACGACGGTGTCGTACTCGCTGGCCAGGATGTCCTCGCACCAGCGCTTGATGAGCTCGGCCGGTGCATTGAGCACGCCGAAGAAGTATCCCACCGGTATGGTGGTGCCCATCGTGACGCTCACGCAGATGAGCAGCAGAAACGTGTTCCAGCCGCGGCCGCCCGCCGTCGTGACGTGCTGCAAAGATAGCAAAGTAATTCAAATGATTATCGAGAGCCCAACGAAAGACTTAAGCCACAAACTCTTGCCGGATGTGCGAGAAAGTGGCTGTCAGAGCAGCAAGTCACCGTAACCAAGACCATGATGAGCCACAAGCAAAGAGCAACCAAAATCCGCGATGCTGACACGCTGCGAGCCAAAACTAAAGTGTTTCGGATCTTTGTTGGGGCTTGCTGCCGAGCTCTGACACCTGCGTTAGTCATTCATCTCTGCCCTGCCCCCCACCAGTTGCATACACAGCGAAGGTTTGGAAACACTGCTCCTCTTCCAGCTATATATATAGGTGCTGTAACTAGCACCTACAGAGCCCGCCCATAGATAAATGTCTCGTGTATTGTTCTACTTGTTTCCTTATCACTGACACGGGCGGCTGTCTGTTTGCGTTGCACAAACATATCCGAATGCTTTAATGCTCTAGCCCGCTTGGGTTTTTATTTAGCAGCGAACTTAACTATCATACAATAAGCAGTTGCCTCAAGTGAGCCCTGCACGACGGAAGGGTATCCCACAGATGGGTTCGCTTCTGTGGCGCATGCTCTACAACAATAAATCTAATTAACAGAGAGAGTATTAGTCGGAGTGCCGTTCCCAGGCATGCGCTTAATTGAACTTGTGCATCAGCCGATAAGGGACGACGGGCCTTATGGACTGTTTGGACTTAAAGTTAGTTCCTCATTCAGTTTTTTTGTTTTTATTTTTTGTACAGAAAACTTATGACGTAGACAAGATAAAAAATCGGTTTGGCTTGTTGGCTTATTGTCGATGAAGGAAGGGCACTAGGCACTCGGCACGGTCCGTCCCCCTTCATCTTTGCAGTTGTACATTCAACAGACGTATCATTAGCTAATTATATCTAAGGGTAGGACGTGCGTCTGCGACAAGTATCATTTGACCTTGGACCGGAAACCATTCGAGACGAGAGCTGCCACCTCTGAGGGATCCCGTCCGCGAGTTTCCGGCAGATAGAATTTCGTTAGCAAACAGAGCAGCACACAGGTAATGGAGAACGGCAGGAAGACGAAGGCTCCCCAGGCATTCTGTAGGCTGGGAAAGGATATGCCAATTATGAAATTGCACGTCCATGAGGCCAGGCTGCCCATCGACATGGCCACGGAGCGAGGGGCCACCTCGAACAGTTCTGCAAATTGAAAAAGCATAATTCAAATCAGTTAGCAGTCCAGTCCAATAATTGAGCCAGCGACAAACGACTGTGTCTGTTCTCTTTATAGTCGTAAACAAACTGGTTCAATGAACCTCGTCGCTCGATTCAATTATAGACAGAGTGGTCGGAAATTGGAGCAACTGGCGGCATCACGAGACTCGACTGCGACTTGGATTTTGATGCTTGTGGCAGCTGGCGTCGTCACGCGACACAGGCGGCACAGGCCTCAAATTACCTGATCCAATGAAGTAGGGAATGGGACCCAGGCCGAACTGGTAGAAGAAAATGTATCCCATGATGCAGCAAATGCATGCCATGGCAAACCAGCTGACAAAGTCCTAGAAACGAGAATCAAAATATGCAATCAGATGGCAGAGACAGACACACAAAGAACACTCACAATATAGTACAAGACGAAGGCAATGGTGAAGAGGAAGACGGAGCACATGGCGCAGGAGAACATCATTAGGGTGCGTCTGTTGCAGTAGGCCATCAGCCAAGGTCCCAGCAGCGAGATGGTCAGATTCAGGCAGCCAGCACCCAAATTTGCCCACTGGGCGTTCACTGTGGAGAGGCCGGCCTTCTCAAAGATGGACACCGAATAGTAGAAGATCTGCAAAGAGCTCAGATTAGAGACATGTCCATATGGGTACGAGTGTGTACGTACGGCATTGATGCCCGACAGCTGCTGGCCGCCGTGGAAGCAACAGACAATGAGAAGCGGCAGCAGAAGACGGGAATCGCGGAGCACATCGCAGAAGCTGCTTGTCTGCACCTTGGCATTCGCCTCGGCTTCCATCTCGGCCAGCTCCTGGGCGATGAGCTCCTCCGCATCCTCGCCGCGCAGCCGCTGCAGCGCTCGCCTGGCCGCCTCACGATTGCCCTTGACTATGTACAGGAACTTGGGGCTCTCGGGGAAGAGATACGAGGGCAGGTAGCAAACAATGATCAGGCCCATGTAAGCGGTCAACGCATAGTGCCAGAGATCAGCGGTGCCAAAGACATTGGCCAGACTGCACACCTGGCCCACGACCACGCCTCCCGTCACACCCACGGCACAGAAGACGCCCAGTGTACCGCGGAGTGCCAGCGGAGCCACTTCGGACAGATACATGGGCAGGGTGGCTGTTACGAGACCCGATGCGAGACCCACTATGAAGCGTCCAATCAACAGCATTTCCACGGAGTTGGCGGCGCGACAGAAAAAGAAGAGCACGGCTCCGATCGAGAACAGCGCCCCGCAAATGAGATAGCATGCTTTTCTGTAACGAGAGAGCGAGAGAGAGAGAGAGATTACTATTAACCGTTTCCGTTATGAACTTGCACTGCACTGAATTAATGACCTACTGAATATTTTTAGGTCGTATGCCAATTCGTATTGCAGATTAGGTGACATAAAAAACTCAAGAAAAGCGATTGCTTTAGCCGCGCGGCTTATCTGACTGATTAATGTCCGTCATTCACATACCTGCCGAATTTATTGGCCGCCCCAGCACCGCCCAGCGAGCCGATGGCGCCACCGACCAGGAAAACAGAAACAATGCTCGACCAGAGCAAATCCCCAATCCGGTTTCGCTCAGGTTGCTGCCATAGTTGTCATGCAGCGTTTGATTACACCAAATTTTCATGAGCTGTAAAGATAGAGGGGGGCGGTTAGTATGCATGGGTTGGGTGTAGGTTGGGTCGGTACTACTCACCTTGGAGGGAGCATTGATAACGCCTATGCAGTAGCCCGTGGACACCGCTCCACCAAAGGTGGTGGCAAAGGCCACAAGCAACAGCAGCTTGCTCCATCCCGGTTTCTGCAAATATTTTTCAAAACTTAATTAGTACTTATTATTGAAAAACATTTAAGTGCGCACAAAAGTTGGACTGTGATAACGTTTAGCGGTGCGGTGCGGTGCGTCATTGTTGTCGGGGTCATAGCGTACTGATTTATTCCCGGAATGGAATGCTTTAATCTGAATAATTGTCGCTAATTATGGCTTATACTGACCCAGGGTCAAAAACTTTCCATTTCTCTTCAATAGCATTCGGATTAGAACAGAACAGATTGGGTGGAAAACTATTTATAATCAAGCTGCTATAGGTGAATGAGAATGGCGGTGTTTCTTTATAAACTGATAAGCCAATGCCTGGAAATTTAGCTGATAAAACGAATGAATATATCTCAAAATTTGCCCCAAATATTCGACTTTACTAATACAGTACAGTACATGTTTGTATGTACACATAAGTGCCTATGTAAATGAGTCAATGTCACTGCGGGTTATACAGTGTGTCAAGTAAGTACATATTGTACATATATGAGTCGTGTGTGTTAATCTATTTTAGGAATTTGAAAACATTTACATACATATTTGCATACATATACTTTGTGTGCCTAAAAGTATCAACAAGAGTAAGAGAGATAAAAGAACAGCATCCAACAAAACACATGGACAACAAAGAACAAAGTGCATAGTGCAGTGGCAGAAAATCGAATAGGTTACAGTTAGAAAGGTAAACAGAACAGATCTTGCAGAGAGGACAGGAGAGTAGAGTGTTGTGCTCAGTTAAAGAACCGTTTACTCTCTCACCTGATTTGTATCCGTCTGCTGCGACAGCAATTCCACCCGTGTGGGCTGGGGGTATAACTGTTGTGACTCGGCGGGGTAATTTTTGTTTTCCATATTCATGAGCGGTACATGAACGTGGGTTGTTAGGAACACTTTATAAGGCACTCGGAGCACACGCGAACATTCAATGCGTGTGATGATTGTTAACAAAATTGTTGTTGTATCGTAGCGGTCTCGGCAGTGGATTTGCAGTGTTGTGTAACACACTGCGGTGCTTATACAGGTGAGAAGGTGTCGTGGTCGTATGCGAATTCAAACAATATTATTCAACAATTTGGAATAATTTTATATTCGACGACAGAATCAGAAGCGCACCGGTAATGCCAGCGGAGGCCTGGAGCTGCGCGATAATGCGAACCGATGGGCCGGCAACTAGACTTCGCTCTCCCTCTCTGTGTACATTTTTAGCTCATGGCACAACACACAAGGTAGGGTCTTAGCGAGCGCTCTCTTTTCGTGATAATCTACGAACCAACGGTAATGGTTTTACAACCATTTATCGTTTTACAACGGTAATTACTTACCGTTTTGTTAATATTACGAATTTAATGTTTTCGCTGAAGAGGGGCGAAAGAAATAGCACTACAAACTAGCTTGTTGGCCGCACCTTCTGTAGGTAATGGGTCATGCTGCCGGTTGCCCCATTTCGTATGTTTTAAGAGTTTGTGCGATTATTATTAAATTAAATACTGTTGGTTTAGTTTAAACAAATAAGAAGAGCGCTGTATTGACCTTGGACCAATTTTTCCCTAACGCCAGAAGCTGGAAGCTGCATCCCGTATGCCGTGGCATCTTGTCGACTGACAGAAGTTTTCGCGCCTTTAAAAATTCAAAAGAATTAACTTGGCTCAAACAGTTCCGGCGTCTTAACCGAAAAATCAGAGCTTCTTCAACGTAATTGGATCGACGGTTCACTGTCAATAAACGTGCCTTCGACCAGCAATTTTCATATTGCCATATTGATTGCACTCAACATAGACACCAATCGACTATGTACATGGTGGATGACCAGCGCGCAGCCAAATGATACACATTACAGGTATACAAGCACGTTCATTGCAGGCCCTAGTCATTGATTACTCAAAACAACATCTGTCCATTTCAGGTGGATTTATCGTATGTGCGCTGCATCACTGCGATTGTATGGGACTGCCGCTGATAGCCAAATCCTTCTTGGACATGATGCAATGGCTAATCTGCGGAATTCTAACAAAATCGAACTGTCCAGGTGCCTAGAGTCGCACGTTTGGCTAGACATTACAAATATTTGTGTAATTTAAGATATCAAATTTTCTGTGCTGTTGCCCCATGTTCCTGATGCAGCTGAGTCTGATTGTAGTGCAAGCCCAGGCTGTTCCATTTTAGGAACCAAGTGAATTTTGGATACACTAAGTTGAGTTGCCAAAAGCACATACAGATACATAGATACAGTTTAATAAGTATTCGAATTGTATGTAGCAACATCCAAGTTGCTGACTTAATTAGTATAGAAAGATGACCCATTAAATGGGTAGAATTTTAAGCGAAACCCAAACAGAATGGGTAAGTAATCATTTCTTAAACTATGTTTATCTTGTAAAAATAAATAATTTGCTAAATTATAATTTATGTTTCTCAAAGGTTTGTACTTACATCACTGTTATTTTCTGTGGCGCCCATCGGAATATTTATCCTGCACAATATGTCCTTTGCTTAAACAATTTAACACTGAAATATTTACGAAACAAAATGGACATACATGAATATGGGTCGCGTTATAATTGAATAACTGGAACGTTAGTGGATTTGAGATTGCTAAAGAAACACACACACAGTCCGCGGGTTCGTTAACGGTGCGGCGGCTCTCGGCGGTTCTGGCCTGATTGCGAGCGGATTGGCAACTGTGGGAATAATTAAGCCCAATGCACTTGCCTCTGCTGCGGTCAATGATATCGACGAGCTGATAGGAGGGTCATAAACTGCCAAATTAAACGAGCCTGTTTTGTGGCCCTGATTTAATGAAACAGCGCGCTGGGGTTAGCTTTTCCTCGATCTCTGCTTCACAAAAATATCTGTTTAATTGAATAACATTGGAAGCCTTTATCAAAATGTGTTGAATGTTCTGTTGGAATACACACAACACCGCTTTATCTTTATCGCTTCGACCTATGAATTGACCAGAATCTTGTGCTCAAATTGTTTTCATACCACACCTGAGAATCGATAAGATGTGAGGGCAGTGTGAGGGGTTCACGCCAATTTCAAACAATATAAATCTGAACTTTAAACTTGGCATACTTTGGAAAATTTAGCTGCAGAAAATTAAAAAAACCTTTTCGGAATTGTTGTAAAAATTGTAATTGTAATCACATTGTAAATTGTAAAAAATTTGTAGTTTTGTTTTTTAATTGGACCACCGAATCTGAAAATTTTAAACACACAGCTCAAATATTTCAATCAGCTAAAATTTAATTAAATTGTGTGCATCATCCGCTTTTTATTCACTTGCAAAAGTGATAATCTATTTTCATTAGTCCAAAGTTGAGGGTGTCACCTGGATACAAGAGGTGCGTCGGCAGCGGATGTTCTTTGGTCGAAGACAAGTTTTGTACGAATTCATGGATTAACTTTGTTATAGAGTTAATAATACTCTGGGTACCTATTTGTTTGTTTTTCGTATTGGATTTAATTTGTTATGGGCGCGAAAATTCCACATGATATCGATATAAATTACAGTGCTGTGAAGCGGACTTTCTTTCTGGTCACACTTTTCACACTTGTGTGATAGATTAAACATTACAGCGTGACCGTGTACTATATTCTTTCGGGATTTTTGCTAGTTTTGGCGCAACGGCCACGACCTCGTCCACCACGATAATATAACAAAAAATTAATCAAATAAAAGACATGTAGCTGCAAAAGCTGCAGAGGCTAGTTAACAAGGATATTCTTCGTCCATATGGAACTTTGTCAGCAACAGACCGATGATTTTTGAACAGGAATCCCGCCACACACCGGCCATATGGAGAGCTCTTCTCACCCTTTCACGGCGCATGCTGCCACCGAACAGGATGTCAAAGTTATTCTCACCAGCTGTGTGGGCCATGTCGATGCAGGTGCTGGCGGCCAATCTATAGCTGGTCACGTCCAGATCATTCCTAGAAGATCTTCTCCAAGGACTGCTGGTACTGTCTGAGATAAAGGTGGATCTCAATGATGTGCAGTAAGCGAAGAATTCAGTTCTCATTTCTGTCCGATTTCTGATTTCCAGACTTTTTCCTCTCACAGACCAGAGGTTCGACGATCTGGATGATAAACAAAACGGGATACAGCACCCGAATCAGTTCTAGCCGATGTGGCCATAACAACCACAAGCACAAACCCGTAGTTCGGGTGGACGAAAAGGCAAAGCCTGCGTTTGACTGCACTGAACTTTTCTGTACCCTGCTGAGGCTGGAGGACAGTAAACATGAAGGCGTAAACGTGGAAGTGCAGAGAACGGACCTATTAACCGGGCCTGCTTATCAATCACACTACCACAAGCTTCATGCATTCGGCAAAAACAATCAGGGAAACCGACCAGCGACATGACGACACAAGTGAGGTCGTGTAAGCATCACATTGCATCCATGTTTCTTTGGTCTCTGCCTATTTAAATTTCACTCAGCAGCATACAAGACGGCACCAGGATGGCCTGCTGGGTCTCCTTCCTGGACGGCCTGCAGTGAGTCACCGATGTCTACTCGATGGCCAAATGTACACAAAAGATTCTTTACAGTGCTCTTAGGACACCCTGGTCAGCTCGACCAGAGCAAATCCAATCCGGTTTCGCTCAGGTTGCTGCCATAGTTGTCATGCAGCGTTTGATTACACCAAATTTTCATGAGCTGTAAAGATAGAGGGGGGCGGTTAGTATGCCTTCCACTTGATAGATACATGGGTTGGGTGTAGGTTGGGTCGGTACTACTCACCTTGGAGGGAGCATTGATAACGCCTATGCAGTAGCCCGTGGACACCGCTCCACCAAAGGTGGTGGCAAAGGCCACAAGCAACAGCAGCTTGCTCCATCCCGGTTTCTGCAAATATTTTTCAAAACTTAATTAGTACTTATTATTGAAAAACATTTAAGTGCGCACAAAAGTTGGACTGTGATAACGTTTAGCGGTGCGGTGCGGTGCGTCATTGTTGTCGGGGTCATAGCGTACTGATTTATTCCCGGAATGGAATGCTTTAATCTGAATAATTGTCGCTAATTATGGCTTATACTGACCCAGGGTCAAAAACTTTCCATTTCTCTTCAATAGCATTCGGATTAGAACAGAACAGATTGGGTGGAAAACTATTTATAATCAAGCTGCTATAGGTGAATGAGAATGGCGGTGTTTCTTTATAAACTGATAAGCAATGCCTGGAAATTTAGCTGATAAAACGAATGAATATATCTCAAAATTTGCCCCAAATATTCGACTTTACTAATACAGTACAGTACATGTTTGTATGTACACATAAGTGCCTATGTAAATGAGTCAATGTCACTGCGGGTTATACAGTGTGTCAAGTAAGTACATATTGTACATATATGAGTCGTGTGTGTTAATCTATTTTAGGAATTTGAAAACATTTACATACATATTTGCATACATATACTTTGTGTGCCTAAAAGTATCAACAAGAGTAAGAGAGATAAAAGAACAGCATCCAACAAAACACATGGACAACAAAGAACAAAGTGCATAGTGCAGTGGCAGAAAATCGAATAGGTTACAGTTAGAAAGGTAAACAGAACAGATCTTGCAGAGAGGACAGGAGAGTAGAGTGTTGTGCTCAGTTAAAGAACCGTTTACTCTCTCACCTGATTTGTATCCGTCTGCTGCGACAGCAATTCCACCCGTGTGGGCTGGGGGTATAACTGTTGTGACTCGGCGGGGTAATTTTTGTTTTCCATATTCATGAGCGGTACATGAACGTGGGTTGTTAGGAACACTTTATAAGGCACTCGGAGCACACGCGAACATTCAATGCGTGTGATGATTGTTAACAAAATTGTTGTTGTATCGTAGCGGTCTCGGCAGTGGATTTGCAGTGTTGTGTAACACACTGCGGTGCTTATACAGGTGAGAAGGTGTCGTGGTCGTATGCGAATTCAAACAATATTATTCAACAATTTGGAATAATTTTATATTCGACGACAGAATCAGAAGCGCACCGGTAATGCCAGCGGAGGCCTGGAGCTGCGCGATAATGCGAACCGATGGGCCGGCAACTAGACTTCGCTCTCCCTCTCTGTGTACATTTTTAGCTCATGGCACAACACACAAGGTAGGGTCTTAGCGAGCGCTCTCTTTTCGTGATAATCTACGAACCAACGGTAATGGTTTTACAACCATTTATCGTTTTACAACGGTAATTACTTACCGTTTTGTTAATATTACGAATTTAATGTTTTCGCTGAAGAGGGGCGAAAGAAATAGCACTACAAACTAGCTTGTTGGCCGCACCTTCTGTAGGTAATGGGTCATGCTGCCGGTTGCCCCATTCGTATGTTTTAAGAGTTTGTGCGATTATTATTAAATTAAATACTGTTGGTTTAGTTTAAACAAATAAGAAGAGCGCTGTATTGACCTTGGACCAATTTTTCCCTAACGCCAGAAGCTGGAAGCTGCATCCCGTATGCCGTGGCATCTTGTCGACTGACAGAAGTTTTCGCGCCTTTAAAAATTCAAAAGAATTAACTTGGCTCAAACAGTTCCGGCGTCTTAACCGAAAAATCAGAGCTTCTTCAACGTAATTGGATCGACGGTTCACTGTCAATAAACGTGCCTTCGACCAGCAATTTTCATATTGCCATATTGATTGCACTCAACATAGACACCAATCGACTATGTACATGGTGGATGACCAGCGCGCAGCCAAATGATACACATTACAGGTATACAAGCACGTTCATTGCAGGCCCTAGTCATTGATTACTCAAAACAACATCTGTCCATTTCAGGTGGATTTATCGTATGTGCGCTGCATCACTGCGATTGTATGGGACTGCCGCTGATAGCCAAATCCTTCTTGGACATGATGCAATGGCTAATCTGCGGAATTCTAACAATCGAACTGTCCAGGTGCCTAGAGTCGCACGTTTGGCTAGACATTACAAATATTTGTGTAATTTAAGATATCAAATTTTCTGTGCTGTTGCCCCATGTTCCTGATGCAGCTGAGTCTGATTGTAGTGCAAGCCCAGGCTGTTCCATTTTAGGAACCAAGTGAATTTTGGATACACTAAGTTGAGTTGCCAAAAGCACATACAGATACATAGATACAGTTTAATAAGTATTCGAATTGTATGTAGCAACATCCAAGTTGCTGACTTATTTAGTATAGAAAGATGACCCATTAAATGGGTAGAATTTTAAGCGAAACCCAAACAGAATGGGTAAGTAATCATTTCTTAAACTATGTTTATCTTGTAAAAATAAATAATTTGCTAAATTATAATTTATGTTTCTCAAAGGTTTGTACTTACATCACTGTTATTTTCTGTGGCGCCCATCGGAATATTTATCCTGCACAATATGTCCTTTGCTTAAACAATTTAACACTGAAATATTTACGAAACAAAATGGACATACATGAATATGGGTCGCGTTATAATTGAATAACTGGAACGTTAGTGGATTTGAGATTGCTAAAGAAATACACACACAGTCCGCGGGTTCGTTAACGGTGCGGCGGCTCTCGGCGGTTCTGGCCTGATTGCGAGCGGATTGGCAACTGTGGGAATAATTAAGCCCAATGCACTTGCCTCTGCTGCGGTCAATGATATCGACGAGCTGATAGGAGGGTCATAAACTGCCAAATTAAACGAGCCTGTTTTGTGGCCCTGATTTAATGAAACAGCGCGCTGGGGTTAGCTTTTCCTCGATCTCTGCTTCACAAAAATATCTGTTTAATTGAATAACATTGGAAGCCTTTATCAAAATGTGTTGAATGTGCTGTTGGAATACACACAACACCGCTTTATCTTTATCGCTTCGACCTATGAAGACCAGAATCAGAATCTTGTGCTCAAATTGTTTTCATACCACACCTGAGAATCGATAAGATGTGAGGACAGTGTGAGGGGTTCACGCCAATTTCAAACAATATAAATCTGAACTTTAAGCTTGGCATACTTTGGAAAATTTAGCTGCAGAAAATTAAAAAAACCTTTTCGGAATTGTTGTAAAAATTGTAATTGTAATCACATTGTAAATTGTAAAAAATTTGTGCAGTTTTGTTTTTTAATTGGACCACCGAATCTGAAAATTTTAAACACACAGCTCAAATATTTCAATCAGCTAAAATTTAATTAAATTGTGTGCATCATCCGCTTTTTATTCACTTGCAAAAGTGATAATCTATTTTCATTAGTCCAAAGTTGAGGGTGTCACCTGGATACAAGAGGTGCGTCGGCAGCGGATGTTCTTTGGTCGAAGACAAGTTTTGTACGAATTCATGGATTAACTTTGTTATAGAGTTAATAATACTCTGGGTACCTATTTGTTTGTTTTTCGTATTGGATTTAATTTGTTATGGGCGCGAAAATTCCACATGATATCGATATAAATTACAGTGCTGTGAAGCGGACTTTCTTTCTGGTCACACTTTTCACACTTGTGTGATAGATTAAACATTACAGCGTGACCGTGTACTATATTCTTTCGGGATTTTTGCTAGTTTTGGCGCAACGGCCACGACCTCGTCCACCACGATAATATAACAAAAAATTAATCAAATAAAAGACATGTAGCTGCAAAAGCTGCAGAGGCTAGTTAACAATGATATTCTTCGTCCATATGGAACTTTGTCAGCAACAGCCAGATGATTTTTGAACAGGAATCCCGCCACACACAGGACATATGGAGAGCTCCTCTCACCCTCTCACGGCGCATGCTGCCACCGAACATGATGTCAAAGTTCTTCTCACCAGCTGTGTGGGCCATGTCGATGCATGTGCTGGCGGCCAATCTATAGCTGGTCACGTCCAGATCATTCCTAGAAGATCTTCTCCAAGGACTGCTGGTACTGTCTGAGATAAAGGTGGATCTCAATGATGTGCAGTAAGCGAAGAATTCAGTTCTCATTTCTGTCCGATTTCTGATTTCCAGACTTTTTCCTCTCACAGACCAGAGGATCGACGATCTGGATGATAAACAAAACGGGATACAGCACCCGAATCAGTTCTAGCCGATGTGGCCATAACAACCACAAGCACAAACCCGTAGTTCGGGTGGACGAAAAGGCAAAGCCTGCGTTTGACTGCACTGAACTGATCTGTACCCTGCTGAGGCTGGAGGACAGTAAACATGAAGGCGTAAACGTGGAAGTGCAGAGAACGGACCTATTAACCGGGCCTGCTTATCAATCACACTACCACAAGCTTCATGCATTCGGCAAAAACAATCAGGGAAACCGACCAGCGACATGACGACACAAGTGAGGTCGTGTAAGCATCACATGGCATCCATGTTTCTTTGGTCTCTGCTTATTTAAATTTCACTCAGCAGCATGCAAGACGGCACCAGGATGGTCTGCTGGGTCTTTTTCCTGGACGGCCTGCAGTGAGTCTTCACCGATGTCTACTCGATGGCCAAATGTACACAAAAGATTTTTTACAGTGCTCTTTTGACACCCTGGTCTGCTCTCTTGCTGACTTTGAAGCTTTCTCTCCCTGCAAAGTATCCAACGACAATGAATTATCTGTGCTCACGGAAGTAGCCACGAGCCATTCATTGTATTCATTATCCCCTGGAAAAACCGGAAAGAACCTACCAGTCATATGCAGTTTACATTTTAAATGCCACCGATTACTTATTTATTTCATTCAGATCTACTCTTAAAGACCAAAATGTTCCCTCAATTGAAGCCAAAAATTAACTCTCTTTTGCGTCTCTAGGCTTGGGGTCTATGCTATTGAAGCTTATCAAACCTACTTATATTTATATGTATGTATGTATCCACGGGTGTCCCGCAATGACACTCCAGGACGACTGTTTATTTATTACTCTTTATTTTAATTATTTAACTTTAATTTTTAGTTTTTTTAAATTTATTTATTTAATTTTCACTTTTAACTGAGGGACTAACAATAAGTCATCAAATCTTGTTCGAATTTATTTTTGAGCTAGCTAGTCAGCTGTTCCGGTACTGTTATTTTTGTGTAGTAGTATCTCAAGTCACAAGTTTGATCGAATAGATTAGTAAAATAGAATCAAAAGTCAGTTAAAAAACTTTGCAGCAGTTCACACATTTGTTGTGTGTGCTGCTACTATTATCAAAATTTCCAACTAAAAGGCCAATATATTTGGCAAGCAGCGTCAGTCGTATTTAACACAACAAAACGTGCATCGGAGCAACAAAAGGAACCACAGAAGCAGGCAACAAGCATGGCGAATTTGTCTGTAACACGCATCAAGCGCGAATTCAGGGAAGTTTTGCGCAGCGAGGAGGTAAGTTCAGGCGATCAGGGTGCAAGTCCATCCCATGGGGGTCCCGTATGACTAGCGTCACTAGTGGACTAGCTATGAGTCAGAGCTATGGGTCCTTGGGGCTTCTGCTTCTTGACCAGTAAAATGCTTGGGAGGGACTGCGACTAATACTGCCCAAATTCATGTCTGTAATTTTCTCTGACAGATCGTGCTGTGCTCCATCAGAATCGAGCTTGTCAATGACAGTTGGACAGAGCTACGGGGCGTAATCTCAGCCCCCCCGACACACCATACGAAGGCGGTACGTTTATACTGGAAATCAAAGTGCCCGAGACATATCCGTTTAGTCCGCCAAAGGTAGGGTATCCCCAAAGAAGCATTTAGATGGCTTAAACAAACTGCATCTTGTCGGCAGGTTCGCTTTAAAACGCGCATCTGGCACCCAAACATCTCATCTGTGACTGGCGCCATTTGCCTGGACATACTCAAGGACAACTGGGCAGCGGCGATGACACTTCGCACGGTGTTGCTGTCCCTGCAGGCCTTGTTGTCCGCTGCCGAACCGGACGATCCGCAGGACGCTGTGGTAGCACACCAGTTCAAGGACGATTACGACCAGTTTCTGCTTACCGCGCAGCACTGGACAAGCGCTTACGCAGGTGGACGGCACTTCGTCCCTGATTTTGATTCGAAAATTCAACGCCTCAAGGATTTGGGCGCCGACGAGCATGAAGCGCGCAGCGTCCTCTCTAATGAAAACTGGAACTTGGAGGAGGCCATCAAGTGCATGTTCAATTAGCTAGCTAAGAACACAGTAGTAACACACTCACAATAAATTTTAAATTGTATATTTTGTTTCCAATTTGTTCTTTAATAAATCACATTCAACGAACCCTGAACATTCATGTAACCATTTTTCATGTCTCTGCTTTGTTTGATTTAATTGTACATTTGTTCACCGGGTCTCCTGCTACAGGTTGAGCCTTAGGCACTGCCCGCGATCCTCTTAGTCCACCAATTAATTTCTGTGTCATATTTCTGTGCATGACCCTGAACCCGGGGAGCCTCCATTTTATTTCTTTTCTATCTTTTCTTTCGACGCTTAAATTCTTGGAATTTACTTCTAGATATATAATGTACATTTTGGATGTAGATGTAGTTAACAAATGTAGCAAAAACATGTAAATTGTAAAATATTTAAAAATTCTATTAAAATTTCAATCATAAGCTCACAGTTTTATATACTGACTGCGTACGGGTATAAAAGTAGAGTCGCGTCCAGAAGCGACTCACACGTTCCTTCTCGTTTTTTTTAAATGTTATTTTCGCAGTACTAGAATTGATTGATTTATATTTTTAATGCGTTAGGCAACCTGCAAATATGATTAAAATGCCTACTAAAAAAAATAACCTGAAAAGTACCCATTGGGGAGATGAGAAATCCCAAGAATCGGGAAATAGGTATTAAAAATACAGTTATAATACGAAATATTTTAAGATCTAATTAAGTTTAAAATTTGGTATAAAATTAAGCATTAAAGTAAAAAAGTTTAAACTCAAATGACAACCAAAGACCACAGAGAGGGCAAGGAATCTCGCCTTTAAACAAATGATTATTGCTAGTTGATTGCTCTTAATTGCTTTTTCTTGGCCGCCCAATACGTTGGAAAATTGCTGCCGTTAAGTTCAAGTTAACCTGGTCGTAAATCGCGATTCGGCGACCTTTCAACCTCAATGCTGTGCATTGAACTGGCTGAAAATTCGCAAGTCTCCAAGGCACAGACAATGGTGCCGGCTGAAAAATACAAAAAAATATGAAAAAACTGACAACTGTTGCGAAAAAAAGAGGAGAACTTGAAACTGATATGAACAACACAACGCACAGTGCACGAACAATAAGCAATTTCCTTTTTCCTTTGAACCCAATTTTATAGCGTGGCGGCCTCTTATAAGGCAGTCGATTTGGCTCCTCCTTTCAGCTGGCGGTTCATTGTACTCCACCTGTCATCGCACTGCTCCGTTCTGTTCTGTTCGGGTCCCTTGTTTAGAGAAGAGAAAGCCAAAGATAAAATCGCATTTTAATGGCCACCAAATCTCCAAATGGCTCGCACAGGGCAGCACGGAGCTTATCGTCAATCGTCAAGCCAAAGGAAATTGCCATAAATTGGCCGACTTGGAGCTGCCCGAAAGCAGAACAGGAACAATTCGCTGGCATCCTTATCAGATTGCTCTCTAATGGAACGAGTACGAGTACGAGTACTTGTGTACATATATTCAGGTGAATTCATTTATTATGTTGCCTACACCATCATCGGACATCATCGGACAAGCGGCAAATGCAATTTCATTGTTCTTTCAGCCATGTGTCCACTTGTTAGCCATGCTCTTTGATGCAATGTTGCAGGCAGGCAGGCAGGCAGGCGGGCACGCAGGACGCACAGAACTGAAAGGAAAGTGCAAACATGAGCTCGAGAGTGACTTACCTTGTTGCACTCCACTATTCGCTATTTTCAAGTGACCCAAGCTGGACCAGGACGCCCTCGACACGACTGACAGACTGACTTTGATATGGCATTGTGCCCGGGACAGGGACAGAGACAGGGAACACGAACAGTGTGCCGGACAAGCAACCGGACTATAAATAAGATACGACTCTACATACTAGTATGTACATATGTACTGCTCACTGAATGAGTGAATGAATGAATGAATGTTTGGGGCGTGTGTACGTGCGGGGCGCTGTGAGTGTGTGTTGTAAGTGCAAGAACTGTGTCACGCCTTTATTTGGTCGCTATCTACACATGTCCTTGCACAGGGTAATATCATTTTAGGTCGAGGTTTGCAAAATCTGCTTAAAGATAAAGAAATAACCAGAGAAGATTGTAAGTGTTCTACAAGGCTCCTCCTGCGCAGTACACTGATAGAAAAAAACCAAAGTAAAATTAACTACAATCATATTTAAATTTTAAAATGCGATTTTTAAATACAAACAGTAAAATTAAATAGAATTCACTTTGATTAAAATATAAATGTATTAAAATGGCTTTTTTAATGCGTTCATATTTAATCTTAATACAAAACACTTTAAAATAAATATAATATATTAAATTTAAATATATTTCATATATAAAATATATTAAATTTAAATATTTTCATACTTAAAATATATTAAATTTAAATATTTTCATATTTATATCAAAATGTAAGTGAAAAATATTCAATATTAATACAGCCACTCTTGGATAAAAATCAATGGCATAAATGAGTGAAAATATTAAAATTTCAGGGCTTTTTTCTATCGGTGTAGCATTATTTCCATCATATGACTGCATTTATGTATATGTAGGTAGGGTATTAAAGGCTTTGGCTACTCGTTTCGTTTCTTATATTTATTTTGTTTTCGCACACACAATAGACCAAAGCGGTGCGGAGCGGAGACAGTGGAAAGCTGTTACTTCCAGCTTGTTATTATTTCTGGCTTTTGTGTTGTTAGCTTCATAAAAGTGCTGCTCTCTCTCTCTGTCTCTCTCTGTGTGTGTGTGTGTGTGTGTATTTCCTGTTGCTTGTTCGTTCGACTTTTGCTTGAACATTTCCGCTTCCTTTCATTTAGCATTCACCACACATTCACTTTGACTCATATTTTGTTGCTGCTGCTGCTGCTTCGTCCTGCGGTTGTTTGCACCACAAATTTCAACAAAATATATTTTAAACACTTGAATGCACTGGTTGATAGGAGGGGGGTGGGGGTGGGGTGGGGAGTATGTTTTCACGTCACTTCACTTAATTTTTGTGGCTTTGCTTTTATCCCTACATCTGTTTACGAGCACGAGTAATCTTATTGTTCTCTCACGCCCAGAGTGAAGCTTCACCTTTAAACTTCCTGCGGCGGAGCATCTGCCGTTGGCACCTGTCGCCGCCTCCTCCTCCACTAGAACAATGCATCCTTCTGCATCCTGTGGCTGCTTTCCCCCGAGAGATGCATGGCAGGGCAGATGAGGACATGTGTCCGCCCACATTCAACTCCAAAGTGCAAGATACAGCAGCAGCATCAAGAGCCAGCAAGCAGCAACCTCAACTTTGCCACTTTGGCCACTGTTGTTGACCTTTTCCTGGGTTTTTGTAGAACCCGAGGTTACGGCCAGCGAAAGAGACTCGACTCCGTCACGTTGTCGTTTGCCATGTTGAAAGTCATTTGATATAGTCAGCTTGTACTCCGTCTCGTACTCGTATAAAATTAATGAGAATATGTACCGAAAAAAAGCGCGTAGAAAATTGCTTTGCGTCTGAAGGGTGGGTGGGGCGCGTGCAGCAACAGGTCTGAAGAGCGTTGAGATAAACAAGGGGAAACACACACACAAAAAAAAAAATAAAAGGGAAAGCCTCATAACACAGGAAACAGCCCCAAGGAGCGAAAAGCGGAAAGCAAAAAAAAAAACATCTAAGAGCCCTTTGTAAAGTTTTGCGCTTCGAGGCAGGCAAAAAGATGCACGGCAAAAAAAGGCTTAGGGCCCACTAAAATTAACAGAAGCATAAAAAACAGAGAAAGCTGAAAAAATCTTAAAGAAGTTGGCCGAGGCGGTGGGGGGATGGATGCTGTCTGCCCAGAGTTATAGTAAGTAATATGAATAATATAATCAGCTAAATGAAATTACTTGGGAATCGTTTATGTACAACTTAGCTATGTACTACATACATATTTACATATGCAAACGGGGGCAGCCAAGATCTTTGTAACATGGCAACGCGATGCTGCTGTTGACTCTGCGATTCCAATACCAAACGAACGAACGATCGATTTGCCTCCAAAGCACTTTGCTTTTTTTTTATGTTTTTTAATATTTTCTTTTACATATATTAAATTTTGAGCACTGCTGTAGAGGCTCTACAGGGAAAGGCCAAAGGTGAGAGTCTGCAGCCATCAAGTGTGAGGAGTAGTTTCAGGCGACTGTGAACGATGCTCCCGCGCCCTACACGGGCACAGGGGCATGCAAGGACTGCCGTGTCAATTCAATCAACTTGCCAGCCCCTCCATCTTCATCTTCATCTTCATCTCCATCTTCAGCTGGTTGCTACGTACCGTCAATGATGGTGCTGTTGTTGCTTGGTTACACAAAATGAGAATTTATTGTATGTGCCTTATGCATGGCACACAATATCGGCGGGTACTACATACACACATACACACATACATACATACAGCGTGTGTGTGTTTGTGTGTGTGCTGTATAATAAAATTCCAATTTGCTCGACAAACGATGTCGCCGACACCCGCTTTTCATATAAAAGAAATATACAAAAAATATACAGTAATATGTACATACTTACATATATAAATATGTATAGTCTCCCCTTTCCCTTTCATATGTACAATGTATGTGTTTGTGTTTGTGTTTGTGTGCACATCCGAGTACGACGCATAAAAATATGTTTTCCATTGTGCGTTCCATTTATTATTATGTGAAAATTGAAAAACTTGCACCCACCCCCGCAGTGCCTCCGACAGTTTAATTAAATCGTATGCCATTGAACGGTTCTTTCTTACCTTCCATTTGAAGGATGGGATGCTAGGATGCAAAACTTTTTGAACAGCAGTAGCTAGCTGCTGACTCTTGCTGTATCATGTGGCACAGAGAAAATCAAAAAATGTTTGCTATGAAGATCAGAGAAATGTTGACCTGCGTGAGCCTCATGCCAAGCGTCCAACTTATCGATGCTCTCCTTGGGAGTTTCAACTGAATGCACCAAATGCACCCCCAATCCATGTAACCAACAAAAGAAAACGGCTTGACAATGGTCCTGACCGCTTGCAGCATTTGCAGCATTGAAGCAAGAGTAAGCGCTGAAAAGGCTTTCGAATGCGTGAATAAAATCTGCGACGACGCATCGGCTATTGTTGAGTCCAAGGCACAAATGACGTAACTCCAGAAACAAGAGAAAAGTGCGTTCAAACTGGACTGGGAGTGGGAGTGGGACTGGGAGTGGGACTGGGAGTGGGAGTGGGACTGCGAATGGGCGCTGCCTGAATGGAGGTCACGTATAGCATGCGCTCGTCTAAAAATTGATGATGTGCATCAACGTGTGGCAATATGGACTATGAGGCCAGGTGGCGAGCGAGATTGCTGCTGCTGCGTAGGCGTTGGGCCATTGACTGGGGTATACGTTTTTTTATCGGCGAATGAATACTCGTATCTGTTTTTAGCATTTATGACATTTAAAAGCTTCAACGCAAGAAACACACACACACAAACACAGCACACGCTCAAAATGTATAAGGAAAATCCCCCAAAGAACATTCAAGTTGGCCAAAAACAAAGAGAAAAAAAGAAAGAAAACAGCAATAAATATACATGCGAGTATTTATGTTTAAAACCCCCAATGTAGCAGTCATCACGGCAGCCTTCCAGCACTCGGATATAAATACTTAATGCATGTCAGTATGGTTTTTCGCTTTGATTTAACAACGTTGATTTATGGCCTGCTGCCCCCGCTGCACCGCTGCCCCGTGAAGTATGCCGCCGCATGGTAAGTAAAAATCAAATCGGTAAACCCGCTTTCACGTTCCACTTTCCACTGATCCACCTCACACCCACACAGCCACACAGAAACGGAAACAGAGCCACCCTCCCACTCAGCCGCTCGCTGTGTGCGAATTTAATTAGTGCAAAGCGACGGCAAAAGAGCGCGTTTGGATGCAGCACGCCCGGCCTCATCCGCTGATGAGATGACGCTCACGCTGACGTTGATGATGATGATGAGGACTTGGCCATAAAATAGCCAGCAAAAAAGCGACTTTAATCGGTGGCAGTACCACCTACGGCGAGGTACACGAAACTGCTTCCAATTTAACGCATTTTACGCAGTAAATTAAAGGGGGCGCCATGCGCACACCAGAGAAAAGCAGAGCCAAAGTTCTGGATAAGTAGATAATTTCTAGGTTATTCACGGCTCTCTATCCATCCATTCATTCATTCATTCATTCATTCACTCACTAGAAGTTTTCCTTCCTGTGACTGCGAGTATATCAAATTAATTTGCAGCAGCAACTTTGACAAACATTTTCTGCCAAAAGCAGAACAAACAAAAATCCATTTGAGAAAATGGGCAAAAACTTCTCTTTGGATCCTCTTTTGGCACTTGCTAATTGAGTTGGTCTCCATGTGGGACGAACGACCCTTGCCGACTTGTCAACCTTTTTATTTGGTTCAATAAATAAATTGCCAGTGGGGAAATATTTATATATTTGTGCAAACAAACGAATGTTGCATACGCATTTTGTTTCCATTTATTTCCACAAAAGGGAAAAACAAAGGCCTGATCCGGAAAAAACGTCGCTCATACGCCCCAGTTGCCAATGCATCGAGTCGCCTGACACGGAAAATTAAAATCAAAAAAAAAAAAGAGAGAGTCTGAGGTGTACCAATAAATGGCAGCGCCCACGTTTGGTTTTCAAATTCTTTTAAACGTAATGGAAAATGGAAAATTCAGCGCGTTCAGCTTTTTGATATATGCTACGTAGGTGGTGGGGTGGGGGGGATTAGTGGTGCCAGGTGCCGATGTGTTAAGCGTCAAGCGTCGTCGGGCAGAGTCCCCTCAATCCCTCTTTGGCACATTTTTATTTTCTGTTTGTTGTGTTTGTATTTCTATTTTTGGGGTCGTCGCACGTGGCGTATGCTTAATTTGGACACACTCTGGCATTGAAGGGGCTGGTGACTGGTGACTGGTGACTGCCTTTAAAAAGTTTCCCCCGAAGTTGAAAATCCCAAATATGTATAAGTAAGACATTCAAATGGCCCCAGAGAATTTAGTTGCGTAAATTAATTACGTTAAATGTGTTTTTGTGAGACATTTGAGGGAATTAAGGGAAGCAAGAGCGACAGGAATGAAGGGAGAGAGCGAAACTCTGGTTGTTGACAACAAAATAACAGGTGGTGGTGGAGGCGTGGTAGGCAGGCGAGGGCGAGGGCGAGGGCGGAGACGGGGGTGTGTGGTAGCAAAATGTGGCGCAGGACAACCTTCGCCGTTTTGCGCTCTTCAAATATTCATGAGAAGACGGAATAAAGTGCTCAAGTTTATTGCAATGAAAACAGTAAACGGCGACGGCGGCTGTTGCTTTTTCATACTCATATTCAAGGGGCTCCTCTCTCTCTCTCTCTCTGTCGTTGTCTCTGTTCCTGTCGCAGCTCCTCTACCTGTCTCATATTTCATGCTTTTATGGCTTTCGGTCTTTCGCAAATATGCAAAGCATTCTAAAAAGGTTGACAAAATGATTTACAAATTGTCAATTATCAGGGGACTTCCCTCCCGCTCTGTTTCCGTGTCTGTGTCTGTGTCTGCGTCTGAGTCTTGGCTGAAATGCAAGTGCCATAGGCAGACTGAGCAAGAGTCTGAATCAGAATCAGAATCAGAATGGACTACGGCTATTGCATCACACGCTGAAAGTCGCTGAAGTGCTGACGCATGCACTTTCTGCGGGGAATGCCATGACATCACTTTATACGCACGATTTGTGGCAAATGCCGCCATAATTTCTGCTTGCCCCCTGCTACACTCAGTCCCGCTTTTAAGCCACACCAAAGGGGCTCCTGCTGCTGCTGCTGCTGAAGCTGTGGCGAGTGGGCGCAGGATGACCAAATGCAAGAAGATGGCGACGACTTCCGCACAAACGGAAGCCACATTCCTCTTCTATTTCCATCTCCCCTTTCTCTCTCGACGTGTGTGTGTGTGTGTGTGGGTCTGCCATTGTCAACGTTGTCTTTGCCCACACACCAGCACTCACACACACACAGACACAGACACAGACCAGTAGTGCCAGTTTGGCTGCCATCCAAGAACGGAACACAAATTTTTGAGTACAGTCAGCACAAAAAACGCTCATTCTTCGAAGCAACTAAATTCGTAGCATTTATGTACCTTTAAGCGTTGCTCAAATGCATATGCATATATGTACATATGTATGTACAGTACACATGTGTGTGTGGGTGTGTATATGCAAACCTGTGTGTGGGTGGCTGGCAGCAATTAGCGAGCCAAACTGTCCTCAGCGTTGCTGCAATTGAATTTTCACGTGACTGACTATCAGAACGAACCGAAAGCTCTTTTGCCACTAGCGAAATGTCAAGCAGAAGTTGTTGCGAAATGTTTGGCCAACGATTTGAAAATGTAAATTTCGGAAAATTCTAATCGTAGCTTAAAGCCACACACAGCCAGACACACACACACACACACAGCCAGAGATGCTGACAATTAGCACTCGCAAATTAATCAATTTACCTGCCACAACAGGACAACCTGCTGACAGCGTGATGCCAGCTGAACAAATGTTCCAAATGGTTAACTTTCCAGGAAATCGTATTTAGCCAGGTTTAGCCCTGCATCTATGCCCCCCCCCCCTGCCAACTGCCACGCTGTGACTGTGTCGAGAGTCGAATAAAAGAAACAGTTGACACCCCCCCCCTGTGATGCAAATGCGACAATAGATCCGGCTCAATGGAACTCAATGGCCAATTGGTCGCAGGGAAGGAAGGAAGGAAGGAGAAGTTGGGCTGAGGGTGGTGGCTGTGGATTTTTGGCGGCAAGCGGCAAACGGCAAACGCCAACGCGGGAAATACCCCTTTTGTCGTTGTTGGCCATGGGCACTCGGCACATGGCGGATTCTGGACGTGTTGGCGCTTCAAAAATCATTCATTGAGAATTCCATACACACACACACACACACACACACACAAACAACTATCCTTTATGTTTGTGTGTGTCTAGCTGCTAGTTGGCTGCTGGCAACGAAAAGATTTTACCGCGTGGGCGTTCTCGTATCCCTCTTGTTGGTGTGTCTCTTGTTTTCGTACTCCAAATATTTGTAGTCGAAAATTTGTTGTAAAAGTACTACGAAACGAGTCTATTGAGCGCTGTCTCGCTCTCTCTTTGCTCCCTCTCTCTCTCTCTATCTTTGTGCTGCTCTGACTCGTTTTATCTGTATGTAATGGCATGGCCCTATCTCCCTCGCTTGCCATTAAGTTTCATTTTATGACAGCGTCGCTGGCGCTACACTAGAAACAGTTGACGCAGCAACCCCACCCCACCCCACCCCCACCCCGGCTCCACTTTCAACAGAAAGCAGCTAGGAAAAAGCAAAACCCAACAATACCACGAGCAAAAGACCGCAGACTTAGATACACTGCTGCCAGGCAGATCCATCGGTGATCAGTTGGCCGGAATATTCCCTTGGTTCTATTTGATACGAAGCAATCAAAGGTCTCACATATAAGGTGCGTATAAGGTGTAATTCGAATCCCCATTGGGTTGGATTAGCTGCCAGACATTGGACCATCTACAGTTGCAAAGATGCAGTTCTCCGGCAAGGGCAAGGGCAAGGGTATTCAAAGTAAACTGAAAATTCCACAAATGCGTGGGCGTTGAATGGCTTTAGCTTCTGCTGGTGCCACCTTACACCCCCCTCCCACGTTGCTGCTTATTGTGTATGCCTGTCGCGCTTTGCTGATTTTTCTTAATGGAATTTATGCGAGTGTGAAATTTATGTTTGTGCACAGATACGCTACCCCTACCCTACACGGAGAGGAGCGCAGACTATTTTTAGTTTTCGCTCTGGCAAGTGGAAAAATATGCGTTGCCTACTTTTGCGGGTGCGTGATTTGGTTGCTGGTTGCTTGCCCCAATGCAAGGTCACCCCTCAATCTTAAACTCAATCTGAATCTGAATCTCCCTCCTCCCATCATGCATACGGTTTGGAAAACACTCGAAGCGCGCTCATGCGATTTGCTAAATGGAAACGGGCGTGAGATGGGCAGGGAGTTCCGTTCCGCCAAAGCAGAACTGTGTATAACCCATAAATGCCTAGGCATAGCTGTATATAACTCTGATTGACATTTATTCTCGGGTTCGTCGCTATTTCCGCCTTCTTTGTACCCTTATTGTATACGATAGCTGGAGGTTGCACTCACAACACACCACACCACACACCACACAAAATGTGGGCCAATGGGTGTGCTTCTGCAGCTGTCAGTCAGTTGCGCGGCCGCAGAATGTTGCATAAAATTATGCCACATGCGAACAGCGGGTGGCAGTTAGGGTTATTGGGTTTGGAAGATTCTCGTTCTTGTACTCGGATTAGGGTAAGTTACTGCAACTGACTGTCATCATAATTTGTGGCTTGTGGCATACGATGCATGGCTTTGTGGGAGTAAGCGTGTGGGTGGGACAAATGGCTTTTCAATCAATTGAGTCTGCAGTTATTGCACTCGCCAAAGGTCGCGTCTTGTGGCCCCCAAATGAGAGATATTGCACATACGACCCATGTACGCCCAGGCAAGCCATACGAGTGGGTGGGTGGGTGTTCAGGGCAGGGCAGGGCAGGGTAGGGTTCATTCATGGTTGGGTTTTATGCCATTGACTGACTGGCCAAACGCCCCCTTGAAACAGTTTTGTATTACAAATGGAAATTTTCCCGACTTTTGGCCAAAATGCCAGCAAAGCGCGGAGAGTGGGTGGGAAAAGTAATGGGTTGGGGGAGGGGGAGCCGAGACGAAGCGTATCCTTTGGCGCGGGTGTCTTTGGCATATTTATGATTCAGTTGATAAATAAAATAAATACACATCATTTAAAGCACATTCCGGAGTGGCCCAGGCTGGCCCCAGCTATTGCAGTCTGTAATTTCGATCGTAAATAAATATCTCAAAACACAACCCACCCCCCGCCCCGCCCGACTCAGTCTCCTACTCTTTGACGCCGAGTACTATGTGGCTGCATCTGACAGCCAGCTCCCTGAAGCGATCCATCTATTGGATGCGTGGCTGCGTGGGCTGGTCTGACAGCTGAGTCGCTAATATCTGCAGATGTTGTTATATCGTCAGCCAGCAAGTCAGTCAGTCAGTCAGTCAGTCAGGCAGCCAGCCAGCCAACAAGCCTCCCTGACAGCCAGCCTGCCTCCCTGCCTGCCTCCCTGCCTGCCTCCCTGCCTGCTTTCCTGTACATAATCTGTAAACTTATCTTTGCTGTCCTTCACCTTCGTGATCCAGCCACATCCACATCGACATCCAGCCACTTCCTGATCATCTTTTCGTCTTATGCAAGCCAAAGCACTGCATAAGGTAACAGCTGAATTGCTTACATCTGCACGGTTATGGCATGATGTGTAACGCTGCCTGTGACTGCCTGTGGCAGGTTTGAATATTATGTGTCAGTGTGGCAGCATGGCACGTATCCGCTTTGCCAGTATGTTGATAAACTGCAGTTAACCAACCAGCAGCCAGTTCGATGTACAATGGAAAAGAGTTCAAGTTCGGGTTAAACCAAGCCGCAGGGCACACAGTTCATGGCTAAACATAGCCATGGCTCTGCCGCCATGGCACAGAGCCCCAAATAAAGGAGGATGGCTAAGCAAGTGTAGGCTGTGTGTGAGGGGTGCACTTCTCGGTAAGAGGCTGCCATTATCCATATTTAATATTTGATTTGGCCCACTGTAGATTTCCAGGCAATATTCATTTGCAAATTTATGTGAGAAACGTGCCGGCCAAATTATGAAAAACCGCACTGAAAGTTTCAAAAAGCATTTTCAGCACACACTTAGCGGTCTCTCAGACCCAAACCCAGGCCCAGACCCAGCCCCAGCCACAGCCACAGCTCTTCTTCTCCTTTCTCGCATCGCCACCTGAGGGACTGCTCCATGGACAGACTACATACATTCTAGTACTGGCTAGTACGTGCTCGTAGTGGGAGACTCGAAAATGGATGACCACATGGCAGAGTAGTTACACCCATTGTCCGAGGCGTTAGTTTTGGACTTGATTAAAGTGCTGCTCTGTCCGTACCGTACCGTACCATACCGAAATGAAGAGTACCTGACTAAATGTCATACCTGCCCTTCGGAGGGGTGCGTCCGGTGTGGCCCGTAATTAATATTTATGCCACTGCGAACGAGTGCGAGTGTATCGGAGGGAGCCGCCTGCCTCCACTGCTCCACTCTCCCAGCCACTCCTGCTGTGTGAATTCCAGCTGATGCATTATCTACTCGAGGTGAAGACCGACCGCTAGCGTTGGCCACTTGCTTTGTGGCTTTGGCAGTAGAATTATTTCATTCGTAGATAATTCGAGTGTTGAGCATGCGGCAACCGCCGCTCCACAGATACGACACGCAGGACATGCAGGACATGCAGGGGACGGTACTGGTCCTGGTCCTGGTCCTGGTCCTGGTCCTGGTCCTGGCATTGTCAATTAGTTGTCGTTAAGCAACTCGGGGCTGGTGGCCAGGCATTGTCCTGCTGTGCCGCTGAGCCAAAGGATGCCAAAATTATTTCGGCTGCAATCAGTTCTGGCTGTAAATAGGTATGCATGTGTGTGTGTGTGTGTGTGTGTGTGTGTGTGTGTGTGTGTGCGATAAACATGACTAATTAAAACAAACGGGATTAAACTAATCCAAGACGCACTCGAGCACAGTCCCCTAATTCAGCCTCTAATTAAGTCCCCTGTCAGTTCGTTCTCAACATGTCAATTAGCCCCCACATTTGGCTTAAAATATTAACTTAACACTGCTTGTTGTTGCTTGTTATTGTTCTGTTTTATTGAAATTGTTCTATGCCACAAATAGACGCTCCTGTTGCCTATTTTTGGGCCAAATGTTGCCCTAAAATAAATTGATAAACAGATTGATTTCCACAGAACTGAAGGCAACCCCAACACAATCGACTACAAAAGCAAATCAAATGGAAAGAATTTACATAAATACTTACATATGTACATATGTATATATGTATGTATCTTCATAAGTCATGTAATCAATGCGGAACTGAGATAAAATCAGCTTGACTCTGAATAAGATTCAGGTGGAGGAGGAGGGGTCGACGAGTGCTCTATCGGCTGGAAATGTAGGCGTTTTAATCAATCGATATTCGTATATCCAATAAATTATGTGCACTAACATATGTATGTATGTGTAGTAGGCTGGGCCAAAATTTGACCAACAATTTTTGTTTTTTTTTTTCCAGCATTTTTTTGTTAAATTTTTTGTGTAATGTTTAGGGTTTGCTACCACGAAACCAACAAAAAAAAACTTTTCTTCTTAAATATGCATTTAAAAAAAAATAATTCGTCGGTTTTGCAAATAATAATGAAACTTAAAAACTAGTTAATATGATAATAAGGTGGTGGTTTTTTTTTTTGTTTATTGTTTAAAAATTAGCGATTGGTAAAAATCAGGAAGTTCAGGTAAGGCTCATACATTTAGTTTTTAACTTGTTAACTTGTTCGGAAAAACTTGTGCAGGTATTTGGCTGCCAATAAGTGATTATTGCCGATAATAATGGTATCAACATACATACATATACATATGCAACAGATTTCAACGCATTCTCCAATTCATTCCAAGAAAATTTTTATTTATTTATTTTTTTTGTTTAATAGTTTTTTTAAAATTGATAGCAACCTTTAAAAAATGTTTAAAATAAAAATAACAACATTAATGTTACAATTAAACCCAAGATAACAAAATTAAGGTGTGTCCCGTTTAAATTTCAAATTATAATTTTTTTGGCTCAACCTAATGTGCAGGTATTGCTGGAGAGACAATACATATTTGCCTCTCCAATGGTAATGGCATCTCCAATCCAAATTTCAAATTCCAAATTCCATTGAATTATTTTTGCTCGCAGGTTTAATCATTTGCTAACTACCATCTTTAAATAGACGGCACGGCACAATCAGCGACTTTTAACGAGCTGCGGGCTCAAATGTCACAGCCCACAGCTCGTCTGACGTAAATATAGCTTTTAACAGAGTAAATCATAATTGTCGTGACGTAAATTGTGGATGATTATTACGAACTTTACAGGAGTAACGGAGCATCAATTTTCTTTATTTGTATTTGGGATATATAGTATGGATCTTACTTATTAACTCCTACATGATTAGCAGGGTTAATTATTTTATTCTTAGTAATAGGAACAGCTTTTATAGTTTATGTTTTAAAATGAGGAAAAATATGTGTGTTGAGGTATCTACCATGTCTTCCAGATTGCCGAATCTGAATCAGATCGGATCATTATTATTATTAGCCAAAGTAAAGAAATTAATTTTCAGTTGCTTCCACCACCTTCTCTGGCGATGCCGACGCTACATATTATCTTTCTCGCTCGCACACATCTCTGCCCTGTGCAATACGCGGGGGCACACCCAGCCTGAATGATATTTTCTATTGGCTTACCCAATTTAACGATCAATTCCTTACATATTAGGAGGAGTAATTGCATTAGTGCTATCAATTGCAATTTTAATAATTTTACCTTTTTATAATGTAAGAGGCAGGTCGTCGGCGGCGGGTGGGGGGTCTAACATTTACATTTAATGATCTATGTGCTGTGGGCGGATACGGGACACTGCAATGAGTGGGCATGTCCTGGCATTTACCTGTGCCTCCAAGCCGTACTAAAGTGAATTATGTTATTTGTCCTGTTGTCCTATTGTTCGAGTTGCTGTAATGGCTTTCCGTTTTGTTTTTCGACAGTGACTCAAACGCCACAACCAAGGACAAGTTTTCGTTAAGTATCGTGGGCGTTGTTAATTTATGAAGCTCACTATCATCATCATCCTTATCCTTATCCTTATCCTTATACCCAACCTCGCTATCGTCGTGATGGAATTTATGCTAATTTAGCCGTTTGTCCTTGCCAAGTTTATGTACATAGTAAATACATTCTTCGTACATACATATGTATGTATGTATATTGAAAGTTGTTAAGCCGACTTATACCCCAAATGGAGACTGTTTCGGGGACAATTATGAGCTAAGAGACGCAACGGACAACAAATAGGGGCATAAAAGAAGACACAAAAAAGTTTCGCAAAAGTTTCCTTTTCGTCATCAAGAAGAAATCAAGCAAGCAGGCAGGCAGGCAGGCAGGCTGGCAGGCAGGCTGGCAGGCAAGCAAACGGCAAACAAACAAACAAATAAATATAAAACTCATCAATGTCATCAAAATGGCGGCCGGCTGACCAGAAACTCAAACAAAAGAATCAAAAACTGCGACAGCAACGCCCGCAATGCCCAACAGCAACTAGCAACTTGAGAGGCAGGCCAAGTTTCGGTTGCCGAATATTTGTATACCCTTGCAGGTATGTTCACCAGCCAAAGCGGCTTTCTATCGCAACCACCTGCAAGGGCATACAGCTGAGAGCAGCGGAGAGGAGATGATGATGATGATGATGATGATGGCAGTAACGAATTGTAACAGCTACAATGACAGAGTAAAGCTGGCTGCTAAGTTGCGTGGGAAAAGCAGAGAGAAGATTGCAAACAAACGCGCAGGAGGATTGGATTCAAGGGATAACTAAGCCACTGAGCCGCAAAGAATTTACATAGAGCGCAGCTGGACGGCATTCATTGTCAATGTCCCCCCACAGCTGCAGCTGCAGCTGCAGTGGCTCCGTTCATCCGAGCTGTGGTCCTTCAATCTCTGCCGCTGCGGCAAGTCCGCCTTCATCTACGTGTATTTGTGTTCTGTTCTCTTTGTAGCCTTTGCCAGCTAACCATAAAGCGGTTGTTCGATATTCCTGAAAGCGATTTGCATTTGCTTTAGATGCGCCTTGATAGCTGGCGAACTTGTTTCCGTGATCCATCCAACTACAACGCCAATCCAATGAGCGTGAAATGACAGTCCTAATGGCAGTGGTCGTGGTTGGCACTAAGATGTGCAGCGGAGTGCGTTAAGTAGCCTCATTATATCGCCCACAAATACGGTCACAAATCTGACAATTTATCACCACACGTAACCCACACATACACATATACATATATGAATCTCTTTAGCCACAATAAGGCAAAGAAAATCTGTTTAATTGCAAATTAATGAAGATGGCGTGGCAGGAGGTATGTACATATATGTGTATGGTGTGTGGGTGTGGGTGTGGGTGGGTGTGTGGGTGTGTGCTTATGCTCCATTTAACTCTTTGCCCCATACATCACCCCCTACCCCATCCCACACATCTGGCAATGCTCCATTTCAGTTTGAGTTAATTAGAAATTATTTTGTAGCTGCATTTGATGTGTTTCCAGGTTGTGTTTCCCCACCTGCTCTTTGATTTAATTAAAATAAATATTAATCTACATATTACATGGCATATGTACGTTTCTACCATTAAAGTTTCTTTTCCGCTGATCCAATTATCATTCGACTGGCGATTTGGCTGCTGATTTGCACAAATCAATGCGATGCGACACGCCCACACGGAACGGCTTTACAATAGTATCAAAGTATAGTACTGTGTGTTCCGGCTGGGTCATACGCAGCAGTGAGGAGGGGCAATGAGAATGTAATTTTGATTACTCGCACGCGCCACTGGGCTGGTCAGAGTTCTGCTGTCTATTGATTTCTCGGCAATACTCGCACCCAATTGTTCTGTGCGGCACTTAAAGTGTGTGGGGCAAGCGTGGCACGGCACTGGGGGGGGTGTTGGATTTGGATATTGCAAAGCACTTAAACGAAATTAAATGATGGCTCGATTCACATTTAAGCCGGATTTCACCTTTCAAATGATCAGTGTTTCCGCTTTGATCCGCGTAATTATATGTCATTAAGGCTGCTGCCATCGAGAACGAGAGCCGTCAGCTGCGTCAGCACTTGTCGTCACAGCTGACTCATTGTCATTGTCATGGGACTACAAATACATACTGTACATACTGTACATACATGTGTATATATTTAATGTCGTAAATGGCAAAAGGAGTTCAAAACACCGCCTTGCACTGGGGTATAGGCATCATAGGGGCTACGGGCTACAGGCTACACGCTGTGTGTGTGTGTGTGGCTCATACCCTAATTTATGGCCTTGAAAACGTTTGGCTCCAAGTCCATGGAGCCCTAGTCGGAGCCCAAGCTGGAGTCAGGGCAAGCACGTAAAAGTTGACATTGAAAGTGGCATTAAAATATGGTAAACTTTTATTTTTAGATCAAAACAGACAAAAGACAAAAGTTGGGAACACACACACACACACACACACACACACAAGACGTCGGCAGATTGAATGGGTTTTTGAGAGGTTTCTGGAGTGTGTGGCCTGCTCTCTAGGTTGACCAGCCAAGCATCTGCCAGCCAGTCAGCCAGCCAGTCAGCCAACGAATCTGATATAGAAATTACTGAGGCAGTTGCGATTCCTGTGAACCTGTCTACGGCTGGGACTACCGATTGCAATTCATTTTTGTGGCACTTGGAGAATCGATTTGAGTCCCCCCCCCGCTTTGCCACTCCACGCAGTGCTGTAAGTCCGTTTGGCATTTGGGATGTTTTTGGGGAAGGATGTGTGCCCGAAGGCAGCAGGGAGCCAAATCAGAAATGTCAATACTTCCAGTTGAGCGCGGAAAAACAAGCGGCCTGAAAAGTCGCCCAGCGACAACTCATTTAAGCCCCGGAAACTAATTTCAGCAAAATGTATCGAGCCTGGGAGTTCTATGGGGACATGTCCTGTTACGACAGGGCAGGGCAGGAGGCAGGGCGGAGGCAGGGCAGGCCAGGGAGCCCGATTTGCTTTTTGAAGCGGAAGTGACCCTTGAAGTTTGATTTTATTTGTGTTCCGTCATCGTCGCGTCTGTCCATGTCCCCTAGAATGGAATTTTGCCGTTGGCAAACAGATTTTCGCCATGTCCATACTTATTTATTTGCTGTTGCTGTTGCTGTTGCTGCTCTTCTCTTCTCTGCTGCTGCTGCTCAATTTTTAATCAACGGCTATGGCAATGTCTTGGCAGCTCCTCGCACATTTTATGCAATTTCCTGTTTTTCTGTACACGATGTCTGAGAGACAAGACCGGGCGGCCGGAGATGAGTCCGTGGAGGAGCAGAGCTGTCTCCTGCTCAGCTGGCTGCCTATTTTTAGCAATTTGGCCGTCCAACGGAATTCAATGTCAACCAGAGCCAGGCACCAGGCACCAGGCACCAGGAACCAGCAACCCAACGGAGCAAAGAGCAAGTGGATGGGCTAGGGATGGGTTGCGAACAAAAATGGCGGAAGTGCTCGGAGTTGGCCTTTTCAAGTGCCAACTTGAACATGAAAATCGTTGTTAAGACTGAAGTCTATCTGCGTATTATCCGATTAGGGAAATTGCAAACCAAATTGCATCCCACTGATGACAGCTGAAAGGCAGTTGAAGGGATGCTGCTCTTCAGCCAAAAATCAGTCAATTTGGACTGTCAATAGGGGCAGACTATTAAGGCTTTGAATGCTTCGACATATCCCTTCCTTCCTTTGCCTCATTTGATTCATGGTAAGTGATTTAATTCGTAGCTTTAATCGTATTTAAATAATCTTAAAAAGGGAATACATTTACTGAGAAATAAATGGGCAAATGGTGGACATCGAGCTGGTTAGGCTCTTGTGAGCATTGAGCAGCAGTCAGCTCTGAGGGGATAAAAATAAATATACTTGTACGAGTATGAAGGAGAGTGTGAGATAATGAAATCACGACACACACACACACACACTTAGCGGAGGAGGAGATTCCGCTTGCGGAATCGGCCATTGAGGCAAACATTCGATGTAAAATGTCCGATTGACATCTGAATTGACCAGAGATGTAGACTCTTCGGGTGGCATGCCACCACGGTGGGCGTGCGACGAGCGAGCGAGCGAGCCCAGAAATTATAATAAAGCGTCGGCCCAAGGTGTCGGAGGCACGGACGACAATGGAGCAACCTGTTCAGCCGACGAGACGCGACGCGACGCGCCTGCAGCGCCTCTCACATGCATATCCAATACAAATACACTGGCACGAAGCCTTCGTGTCCTTTTTCGGTTGCGAACTTACGTCACAAACATGCGTAGGCGTCATCATCGTGCGGCGCACCCATTGCCTTCGTCCTGTCCCGCCCCCGGCCACCAACCACCGCTACCGCTACCGCTCCCGTACCCAGGACCCAGTCGGCAGACATCGCTTAAAGACGACGACGACGCCAGCTAGGCGGTAATTGCTCCCTCCCCTGCCCCATGCCACCCAACTGAGGCTCGGCTCTCTTTTCCCCAAACTGTCGGGCGGGTGGAGGGATGGTGGGAGGGAGGGGGTGGGCGGCCTGAATGAAATTTTCGTTGCTTCGATTTTTGTTGTTGACGTAGTCGTTGTGGTCGGTCCCGTCGTCGTGCCAGCGCCTGCGCAGTGGCCGTGCAGAATCATCTGTTGGCTCCCCGAATCTGTCCTGCCCGCCTGCCATGCCCCAGCAAGTGCATTTGGCTTGTGGTAGGACGGTCGGTCGGTCGGTCGGTCGGTCGGTCCCACAGCCAACACCGAATGTGAATGGGGTCTGGCCTGGCCTGGCCCAGCTCGGCTCAGCTCAGCTGTTTGCTGCTGCTGCTGCTGCCTGTAGAGTTTTCCAACCCCGTGTAGACTTTTCCGTTCCGTGCAACAAATTGTGTCCTCAAGCCGGCTTTTTGAACGAGATAATTTGAGAAGGAAGGAAATTAAATTAGTTTTAGTTCCCATTTTGATATGAGATAAATGGAAATTAAAAAATGATTTAAAATAAATAAAGAATCAGGAATTTGAATATTTCTAAGAGATTCTACTAAGCGATCCCTATTCGAATGCCATCAATCCCTTGGCACCAAAACTCTCCTCTCCAGTACTCCCGATGGCTAATTCTCACCTCCACCACGCTCTCACATTCTCATTCCCCACCATCCATGGAGCAAGTACGAATATATATGTATATATAATATGAACACAGTTCCAATTGCGCGCTCGTAAAACCTAAAAGCCACAGACATCGTGACGACAACAGACTGTGCCCCATGCCCCATATTCCCACCTTGGCTCCGCACTCTGCTGTTGAATCTTGCATGAGGGGC